>OY728156.1:855197435-857697435 GCA_963277665.1 Viscum album | reverse complement strand
TCCTTCTTGTTTACAGTGAACTACCACCTCAAAAAACTCACATAATTCGTTTTCCATCACCATCTATAATGACTTGTTATAATTATCGAATTATTTTTTATATTTTTTTTCATGACTCAGTTATCATTTTTAAAGTATCTTATATCATTTATGTCCATAACATTCCATGAACATAAATATGATAATGTCGTTCATACGTAATATGAACTATAACCTCCTTCTAGTGATCTTATTTTTTTCATCACCACATAACATGAATTATATTTATAAAAATATTTTAACTATCGATATAATATTAATATTATTATTATATTTCTATAAATATACTAAATACTTACCTTCTTTTATTAATGACAATTGAAAAATAAAAAAGTTACTCCAATGTACGTAAGGATTCCCCTTTCCAAGATAATAATAGTTCATTTTTTCATATACTTATTTAATGAAAATATATATAAGTATAATTTATATTAAAAAGTGATTATTATTTATTGAATATTACTATATAGAATAAAGACTAATTTATACTTTTAATATTGATATCATACCAAATCTATTTTGGACCATGAACTAAATATCGTCCAAGCATATGACATGGAAATAAATAATTATTTTATTGTTATAATAATGTAAAATGGAAATAAATGAAATAATAAAAAATAATTTTTTTCAATTAAACTGTGAATATTTATTATTCATCATGATAAGGATCCTACATAGTGAGTTAGAATCATGGTAAGTCATTTTGTCTCAATCTCCTTTAATTGAGTCATTTCTTGGGGATATACACTATTATTATCATAAAATATTATTGTATTGATAAAATAAAATTTAATGTCCATATTTTATCTATAATCAATTTATTTAATTGTAATGGACTATCTTTTTATCCAATGTATAATTTTAGGGGAATATGAATTAGGGTGTTTACTGGACAGTTAATCTTCTAAACAGAGTGTCATAGTGGGGATATGATATTTTCAACACATTTATGGTGGTTTGGATGTGTTTAAAGTCCCATGTCTGGTTCTAGTGTTCCATATTGTTTTGAGAGTGGCGGGGTCTGAAATATCCTGTCTAGCAGAGCAAGATAAGGCACACAATCATTCTGGTATAGTGCGTCCTCTAGCAGCTAACTATGTGGTTTGGCCTAATTTTGAAAAAGTTTTTGCACTGGATGCACATGGGTTATCCAAACCGCATTCTTATCCTACACTCCTAGTTTCATTTAAGAAGTGTTAAAGGACAATTATTCTCACAATTAGTGAATAGTTTGTCTAATTGTGTTACTCAAACCATTTGAAGTGTATTTAAGGAAATTAAATTAATAAATTTTAATCATACAAAATAAAAACCTAATCATCCACCCCCACTCCATACTCGCGATATAACCCATCAACTGAATGCCCATGGCAGATGAAAGCCCTCCACACTTCCTCCTCTAGTGTGGAGATCAACCTGATTTTATCCAATTTTTCATTCAATCTTTCACGGTAAGGAATTTGTTCCACCCATCATCAATTATAGGTAGTTTTTTTTATCCTGATATCTCAATGTAACACCCCAAGATTTCATAGTGTGTTATTTCTTCAAAATAATTCAATAACTTGCACTACACGCAACACCAAGTTCAATCATACCATGACATACCAAAAAAATCCATTTAAAAGATGTTATGAATAGTATAAACTAAATTTTAAACTTTATATAATCCTTATAATTTTAGAATCCATATTATGAGTTTCTTAGTTATAATGCAAGAACAGATTCATTTTCAGTATTGCACTTTTATAAACTTTTAATAGTGAAACCTTTTTAAATACAATATTTTAAACTTTTTGACTAAATGGGGACATCAAAAAATTTAAAATGAAACATCCCAAGATTCCACAGTACGCTTTCCTTTGAATAATACAATAGCGTGTGTTGTACGCAACTTCGAGTTCTAACACACCACAACCAATCAAACTAGCTGTTATGAATAGTAATACCTACCTTTTAAAATTTTAGAAATTTTATCTCTCAAAATGGACTTCATTTTTGGATTCAGAGTATCGAATTTATCCTAAGGTGAAATTTTGGTACTTTTTGGATAACTTTCATATTTTGATGAATAGTAAAAATTACTATGTTTTAATTGAAAACAACTTTTTAAATCAAAATAATTAATAGTGATAAATTGTTAATTTGAGTGGTATTAAAGTATATTTAGAATATATTTTTACTATTTAATATAATGTTTCTCATTGGACATAATTTTACAGTTAATCTGAACATAAACAATTGTCAATCTTTTGATAGTTATTATCTCTTAAAAACACGCTTTTTGTTTTGACATCGGGAATTAATTTTAAATTAATTTCTTCCACTTATGTGTTTTGAATTTAGAAAAATGGATTCCATATTTGGAATCAGGATGTTCAAATTGTGTAAATTGGTAACTTTTATTTTTAGACATTTTGAATAATTACTACGGTAAATATTTTATTTACCATGGTTAAGGGTAAATCCGGTAAATAAGGGTTTAAAAAATAATATTATAATAATACTAAATTACACTAAAACGTGTCCTAGAATTATTGGTTGATACATGTTCGACCATAGGCGTATTTGGGTCTATTTTGGGACCCCATGGTGCCACTTGTAGGTGATAGGGACACTTTATTTTAATTAAGTTAAAATTAATACAAAAATGACACAAGCATATATCTTTTAGCAAAAAAAGTTGTTACATACAGTTATATATGTTGGATTTTAGATTATGAATATTCATTAGAAAGATAAAAATATTTCCTACATAATGATATTTTATTTATAATTTTTATAAATTAAATAATTTAATTTATTTATGACACAATGATGATGAATTAATTACTATAATAGTGAAAAATTAAACTAATTGATATTATAAATACCCAAATAAATATTATATGAAACTGTTAATGAATTAAAATAATTTTCTAGGATAATATGATATATTAGGATTTATTTAATTGACTTTGTTCGAAGTAATCAATCTGTTATGAGTTTCACAAAAATCAACTATTGAATAGTGTCAAAATTGACATAAAAGAGTTCTTAAAACAAATATTATATTATTAATTGATATTAAATTCCTAAATATCTAAGGATCGTCCAAGAGACTTATATCATGATAGGTTAATCATTAATGGACCACTTGGGGGTCTCTTGGAAGTATATAGTAAGTTTATTAACCATATTATATAAAAATACAAAGAGACATTGTAAAAGTGAAACTAATTAACTTAGAGTTAATACTTAAAGATAAGGTTAATATAAGTACCCAAACCTATCTAAATTCTATTGTTTGAGTTTTTTTTCGACCCATACCCACCTTAAAATTTAAATAATAAACTTTGGAGCCATTATAAACCGAATATAAATTTATTATAAACTAATATTTCTAGCTTTTCCAAAGGTGCCCCTCACCCCTCTTATAAAAGGGCACTCCTCCTTCTCATTTCTTCACACCTTAAAAACCTTCTGGTTCGGAAAAACTCTGCCCAAATACTCTCCCAACTTCCCTAACTACAACTTAGAGGCCTTATTTTGATCCGAAAGCCTACCTAAGGAGCCCTTTTGATCAAATCAAAAGGAAGAACCTAAAGAAGAGGTAATGATTTCACCTCCCTTTTCCAAGTTCCTTTCTTCATCCACATCTTCTTCCTTTGTTATTACCATTCTAAAATAATAACCCCAGTATCATATATATACTGTGATGTTATTATAAATATTGTACAACCATATTCAGTATTCTATCCACCCTTTGAATAACATGTCACCATACGTGCGTACGTACGGCTTACCGTCTCCACGTCGTGGTGTAATTGTTATTCAATATATTATTATTTTGATGGGTAAAATAATGATATGTAACTCATGTAAATAATAAATATAACATTTTAATTATTCGTTATATATGAAATGACAACCATTTATATATTATTTCAAAAGAATGATATTGCCGCTCGTGCGTACGTACGGACTACCGTCTCCATGAACGCGATGAGATTCATTATCTATCATATCCATTCAAGTATAATTATCATTTGATGATTTAAAAATGATGTTTAAGGACTTTATATCATTCTGGATATGAATAATATACAACCTATCCATTACAAACATGGATTACGTAACAAAACATACAAAAGAAAACAAGTAAGTTAACACCCGAAACAACGATAATACTAAGATATTATTATCAAATCAATATTAAAAGATCATATATGATATCATATTAATGTATATTATTCTTGTATAATTTAATAAAAATTATTTCACCATTATACAGGAGGTTAACCAACCCCCACAATGGAAAAGTACAAGGTAAGGGGTTTTCATCTCACTCCTTATTCCCGTGAGATTCATGCCATATTGCCACCACCACCTTTTGTGTGGTGTATGTACTACCCATAATTATATTCTTTGTGTAATACACTATAATTTATGTGTATTTACACATTCATTGTATGATACCTCTTTCATGGGTTGTATGTTTCATAAGTTATCAAATTGGTAAGGGTTTATTTCACAATCTCTTCATTATCCGAGGTTGTTTATATGAAATTATCTACTGGGATCTCTTTATAATCGACATCCATGTTCCTTAAAAATGTATTTAAAAACATGTTTACTATTTACTAGACAATGGGATAAATTCATTTATACCCTTATGTGATTCGAAAGGAATCTTTCCATCATTTTCCAAACAAGGAACTTTTAACATTTTCGACAAATTTAACGTAAGAATGCTTTTTTAACTTTTACCGCGGTTGCGGCTATTTACCGCCATTATAAAATCGTCAAAACTTACCTTAAAATATTATAAGAATATTTTAAAATTGAATGTATTATTTTATTATTATGTTACATTTAAAATGATTTCAAAAAAAGAGATATTTCTTTAAAATAGTTTTGATTTCATCTATGTCAACATCCTTTGATGGCTTTTAAGCTTATTTGGAGTTGATTTATTATGATACAAAACATCCTTATTTTATTGAAGGTTTTGTGTTATTTTTGACTGTGGATAAGCTATTATTATCTCACTCATGGTTTTTGTTTAAAGTATTGACATTTCATAAGTTATTTTTAATCTGAATGTTTATGTTATATTTCAACCTTTCATTCAGATGAATGTGTTAGACAAGTATGTTCCGGGTTGGGGACCGGTAAAAGTAAGCCCTCCGGTTTGGTCTCCGGTTATTAGAGGAACTCCGGTTTGGTCTATGGTTATTAAAGGAACTCCAGTTTGGTCTCCGGTTATTAGAGGAACTCCGGGTTGGTGTCCGGTTATTAGAGGCACTCCGGGTTGGTGTCCGGTTATTAGAGGCACTCCGGGTTGGGTTCCGGTTACAGTTAGCCCCTAGGTCTTGGGACGGGGCCTTGACAAAGAAATTAAAGTTCAGCATTATGCATTCCGACATTATGAAAGTGGTTACTGGTATTGCATGTGATTATTCGATTAGTAGAATATCCATGTGAATAACCAAATGGCATTATTTCATTTTACTTTTTCCATACTATGTTGAAGTTCAAGTTTAAAAGGCTTTTGTTTTAGTAATGAATTGCCTTAAATGTTTCTGCTTTTTTTTGAATGTTCCGCTATATTGTTATCCTTACTGGGCATTTGAGCTCACCCTTTTTCTATGTTTTATTTTTCTCAGGATGTGAAGAAGTAAGTTATGAATGACCTGCAGGGATATTATGAGGGGATAATAGTGTGGACTATGGGGACATTATGTTGTCGTAGTAGTTATTCACTTTGTGATGTAATGTAAAACTTATGAATATATCTAGTGTTTCCAAGGCTACTAAACCAATCGGTCTTTCGAGATTTGATCTTTCTTGTGATCATGCCAATGTTATGTAATAATGCACCGACTCTGGGTAACTAGGGTGGGGGCGTTATAGTTGGTATCATAGGATGTTTAGTACAAACCATGGAAGCTAGAGTTAGATCAACTCTGATTAGAGCACGTAGACCTAAGATAAACATTGAGGATTAGTATAGAAGAATCTCCTAGAATTTTGGAATTGTAGTGATTTTGTGAGTTTTCCAAGCAATACATCCATGTCTGGATACGAGCAGGTAGAGGCGGCTCTGGCACAGATGTACCTAGGGGTAAAACCCGAAAACACTGGTTTGAGCTAGACTCGAACGGGAACTGGTGCACGACAACGGGCCTTGCTGCACTCTTGGTTACGACACTCCCAGGGGATATTCTTAGGATAACTCTAATTTTCTTTACAAATCATTATGAAGGGTTTATGAGTATATACATCTTCAAAAGAGACATTTTTATGATTATGGATTATATCCATAAACTATTTAATTTATGTTATGTGTTTCACAAGTTTGGGATTAGGTATTGTTATTCATAAACTAATCTAGTGTATGCCATTGTTTAGAAATGTTGCCAAGTAGAAGGAATGAAAACTCCAGCAATGCACATGATAAAAAGAGAAAGAAGGATCATATATTTCATGGTCTTTAGCCAGAATTTATAAGAGAAATGGTCTCGCATGTATTATCATCATATGAACAAATAATATCATGTGTTGATAAGATAAGTAAAGAGTTTACTGAGTCCTATGGATAATAAGGGAAACAAGAGAAGAAAAGGATGGAAGAGAGAAATATGGATAAAGGGAAGAGGGAAAAGATGAATTTTCCCATATGTGATAACTGTGGAATGAAACACCCTGAAACTTGCCTGAAAGGAATGGGAGTTTGTTATAAGTGTGGAGGAAAAGGGCACAACGTACGCGACTTCAAGGGTATGAATGTGGTTTCAAATGTACAATGCTTCATTTCCAAGGAGTTTGGAAACTGCGAGAACCTATGTCCCAGTAATCAGACTATGCCGCAAATGATGATATTGGATAATAATCAAGATATGATTCTACCACAGATGAAGAGGAATGATTAGAGTTCTTATGTTGATTATGTCATTTGAGTGTTGTATCAACAATGTACTTTTTATAATAATTATGGAGTATATAAGGATTGTACTGCAGTACTGTTTCAATAAGGACTTGAGATTGCGTGGAACAAAGAAAAGTGACTCAATAGCAGGATAAATTTTTGGAAAATATATGGTTGAGAGAATGATAAACCATAATATAGTTCTGATACCAAGGTAGTGATTTTGGACTAATACATGATTGATTTGGATAAATTATATTGGATATTCTTGACAACCTTGAAACTGATTAATGATTTGTATATTCCATCATTGTTGGGGTTTAAAACATTTTTGGATTGAAGGAGTATATCTATTATTCTTTAAGGAATAAGGGATCATGAATGTAATAAATAAGGTTTTATGGTAATTCAGGATGTTGTAGTATTTTAAAAGAATACATCATAAAGGTGTTCACATGTTATTACGTGGAAAAAGGATCTTTAGTATGTTTACCTTCCTTATAAATTTTGGATTGAAGTATTTTGGATAGTTCTAGTTTGGATTATTTTGGATTGCCATAAAAGGACATCCCGGAGGTCAGGCGGCAACCCATCGCGTCCGACAAGGCCGCGAGACTTGAACCCACAACCGAAGGGCGACAAGGGTGTATCATCTACCAATGGACCACGAGATTTCCTGGATTAAATAATGTAGTTATATCTGAAAAGATCTTGTAGGTGAATTATAAATTCATTTATTTTGGAACCCTATAAGAAAAGTGTAAATAGATTTTTTTACGTTCTATTATCTTTTAGAGTGAAAGATGAGTTTGTGGTAGAAATTTATTAATGGATAAAACTATAATTATAAAGTAAGTATATATCTTTATGATCTTAGCCAATCTCATAAATAAATTCCTCAACATTAATAAAAGGAACATAGAACAAAAATGTTGTCCTAGATGGTACCTTAAATCATCACTAAATTATGGCTTTGGGATTGTTGGCCTTTTCATAGCCATGTTCTCTACCACTCTCCATCAGATAATTGATGGTTAAATTTCTCTTCCATGTCCATATTTTCCTACATGGAACCCTAGTATGTGTTATTTTTGGTAATCATCATACATTCAACTCTTTAATTTAAATAAAGGCCTCATTAATTCATTTTTCGATGTGGGATTTCAACTGAGATATTTTGAAACGTCAAAAATGTGTTATCCCAATACCCTATGTTTTGTTAAATCGACGGTATTTCAAATCATCATAGATTGTTGAGTTTAAGGACGTCAATTTTATACTTGTTTGTGATTGATGATCTCAATCACTACCTATAAATATTTACGTTTTCCCTCCAATTATATGTCTATAATTGCCACCAATGTTCTCCTAATCGAGATCATAATTTGGTGGTGACCCTTTCATTTTTCTTTTCCTCATATTAAGACTAAATTTTAGTAACCCAATTTCTGATATGGGTTTTCCAGCAAATATATTTTCTATTTTCAACCTTTTATTTTCGAAGAACAATTTCAAATTGCGAGGACGCAATTTATTGAAGGAGGGGAGAATGTAACACCCCAAGATTTCATAGTGTGTTATTTCTTCAAAATAATTCAATAACTTGCACTACACGCAACACCGAGTATAATCACACCATGACTTACCAAAAATGGCCATTCAAAAGAAGTTATGAATAGTATTAACTAAATTTTAATCTTTATATAATCCTTATAATTTTAGAATCCATATTATGAGTTTCTTAGACATAATGCAAGAACATATTCATTTTCAGTATTGCACTTTTATCAACTTTTAATAGTGAAACATTTTTAAATACAATATTTTAAACTTTTTGACTAAATTGGGACATCAAAAAATTTAAAATGAAACATCCCAAGCTTCCACGGTACGCTTTCCTTTGAATAATACAGTAGCGTGTGTTGTACGCAACTTCGAGTTCTAACACACCACAACCAATCAAACTAGCCGTTATGAATAGTAATACCTACCTTTTAAAATTTTAGAAATTTTATCTCTCAAAATGTACTTCATTTTTGGATTCGTAGTATCGAATTTAGCCTAAGGTGAAATTTTGGTACTTTTCGGATAACATTCATATTTTGATGAATAGTGAAAATTACTAAATTTTAATTAAAAACAACTTTTTTAATCAAAATAATTAATAGTGATAAATTATGAATTTGAGTGGTTTTAAAGTATATTTAGAATATATTTTTACTATTTAATATAATTTTCCTCATTGGACATAATTTTACAATTAAACCGAACATAAACAAGTGTCAATCTTTTGATAGTTATTATCTCTTAAAAACACGCTTTTTGTTTTAACAGCTTAAATTATTTTTAAATTAATTTCTTCCACTTCTATGTTTTGAATTTAGAAAAATGGATTCCATATTTGGAATCAGGATGTTCAAATTGTGTAAATAGGTAACTTTTATTTTTAGACATTTTGAATAATTACTGCGGTAAATATTTTATTTACCATGGTTAAGGGTAAATCCGGTAAATAAGGGTTAAAAAATAATATTATAATAATAATAAATTACCCTAAAACGTGTCCTAGCCTTATTTGTTGATACATTTTCGACCATAGGAATCTTTGGGTCGATTTGGGGACCCCATGGTGCCACTTGTAGGTGATAGTGACACTTTATTTTAATTAAGTTAAAATGAATACAAAAATGACACAAGCATATATCTTTTAGAAAAACAATTTTTACATACAGTTATATATGATGGATTTTAGATTATAAAAATTAATTAGAAAGATACAAAGATTTAATAAATAATGATATTTTATTTATAATTTTTAGACATTAAATAAGTTAATTTATTTAGGACACAATGATGA
The DNA here is from genome assembly GCA_963277665.1 of Viscum album. Taxonomy (NCBI): domain Eukaryota; kingdom Viridiplantae; phylum Streptophyta; class Magnoliopsida; order Santalales; family Viscaceae; genus Viscum; species Viscum album. Next base: position 857,687,626 of record OY728156.1, on the reverse strand, counting down.
TGAATTAATTACTAGAATAGTGAAAAACTAAAATAATTGATATTATAAATACCCAAATAAATTTGATATGAAACTTTTAATGAATTAAACTAATTTTATAGGATAATATGATATATTAGGATTGATTTAATTGAATTTGTTCGAAGTAATCAATCTGTTTTGAGTTTTAAAAAAATCAACTATTTAATAGTGTCAAAATTGACATAAAAGAGTTCTTAAAACAAATATTATATAATTAATTGATATTAAATTCCTAAAAATCTAATATTCGGCCAAAAGACTTATATCATGATAGGTTGATCATTAATGGACCACTTGGGGGTCTCATGGATGTATATAGTAAGTTTATTAACAATATTATATAAAAATACAAAGAGACATTGTAAAAGTGAAACTAATTAACTTAGAGTTAATACTTAAAGATAAGGTTAATATAAGTACCAAAACCTGTCTAAATTCTATTGGTTGAGTTGTTTTCGACCCATACCCACCTTAACATTTAAATAATAAACATTGGAGCCATTAGAAACCGAATATAAATTTATTATAAACTAATATATCTAGCTTTTCCAAAGGTGCCCCTCACTCCTCTTATAAAAGGGCACTCCTCCTTATCATTTATTCACACCTTAAAAAACTTTTGGTTCGGAAAAAATCTGCGCAAATACACTACCAAATTCCCTCAATACAACCTAGAGGCCTTAGTTTGATCAGAAAGCCAACCTAAGGATCCCTTTTGATCAAATCAAAATGAAGAACCCGAAGAAGAGGTAATGATTTCACCACCCTTTTCCAAGTTCCTTTCTTCTTCCACTTCATCTTCCTTTTTTATTACCATTCTAAAATAATAACTCCAGTATCATATATATACTGTGATGTTATTATAAATATGGTACAACCATATTCAGTATTCTATCCACCCTTTGAATAACATGTCACCATATGTGTGTACGTACGGCTTACCGTCTCCACATCGTGGTTTAATTGTTATTCAATATATAATTATTTGGATGGGTAAAATAATGATATGTAACTCATGTAAATAATAAATATAACATGTTAATGATTCTGTATATATGATATAACAACCATTTATATATTATTTCAAAAGAATGATATTGTCGCTCGTGCGTATGTATGGACTACCGTCTCCACGAACGCGATGAGATTCATTCTCCATCGTATCCATTCAAGTATAATTATCATTTGACGATTTAAAAATGATGTTTAAGGACTTGATATCATTCTGGATATGAATAATATACAACCTATCCATTACAAACATGGATTACGTAATAAAACATATAAAAGAAAACAAGCAAGTTAACACCCGAAACAACGATAATACTAAGATATTATTATCAAATCAATATTAAAAGATCATATATGATATCATATTAATGTATATGATTCTTTTATAATTTAATAACAATTATTTCACCATTATACAGGAGGTTAAACTACCCCAACCATGGAAAAGTACAAGGTAAGGGGTTTTCCTCTCACTCCTTATTCCCGTGAGATTCATGCCATATTGCCACCACCACCTTTTGTGTGGTGTATGTACTGCCCATAATTATATTCTTTGTGTAATACACTATAATTTATGTGTATTTACACATTAATTGTATGATACCTCTTTCATGGGTTGTATGTTTCATAAGTTACCAAATTGGAAAGGGTTTATTTCACAATCTCTTCATTATCCGATGTAGTTTATACGAAATTATCTACTGGGATCTCTTTATCATCGACATCCATGTTACTTAAACATGTATTTAAAAACATTTTTACTATTTACTAGACAATGGGATAAATTCATTTATACCCTTATGTGTTTCGAAAGGAATCTTACCGTCGTTTTCCAAACAAGGCACTTTTAACCTTTTCGACAAATTTAAGGTAAGAATGTTTTTTTAACTTATACGGCGGGTGCGGCTATTTACCGCCATTATAAAATCGTCAAAACATACCTTACAAGCTTATAAGAATATTTTAAAATTGAATGTATTATTTTATAATTATGTTACTTTGAAAATGATTTCAAAAAACGAGATATTTCTCTAAAATAGTTTTGATTTCATCTTTGTCAACATTTTTTGATGTCTTTTAAGCTTATTTGAAGTTGATTTATTATGATACAAAACATCTGTATTTTATTGAAAGTTTTGTGTTATTTTTGACTGTGGATAAGCTATTCTTATGTCACTCATGGTTTTTGTTTAAAGTATTTACATTTCATAAATTATTTTTAATCCGAATGTTTATTTTATATTTCAACCTTTCATTTAGATGAATGTGTTGGACAAGTATGTTCCGGGTTGGGGACCGGTAAAAGTAAGCCCTCCGGTTTGGTCTCCAGTTATTAGAGGAACTCCGGTTTGGTCTCCGGTTATTAGAGGAACTCCGGTTTGGTCTCCGGTTATTAGAGGAACTCCGGGTTGGTGTCCGGTTATTAGAGGCACTCTGGGTTGGTGTTCGGTGATTAGAGGCACTCCGGGTTGGGTTCCGGTTACAGTTAGACCCTAGGTCTTGGGACGGGGCCTTGACAAAGAAATTAAAGTTCAACATTATGCATTCCGACATTATGAAAGTTGTTATTGATATTTCATGTGATTTTCTGATTAGTAGAATATCCATGTGAATACGAAAATGGCATTATTTCATTTTACTTTTTCTATACTATGTTAAAGTTCAAGTTTAAATGTCTTTTGTTTTAGTAATTCATTTCCTTAAATGTTTATGCTTATTTTTGAATGTTCCTCTATATTTTTATCCTTACTGGGTATTTGAGCTCACCCCTTTTCTATGTTTTATTTTTCCCGGGTTGTGAAGAAATAAGTTATGAATGACCTGTAGGGATATTATGAGGGGATAATAGTGTGGACTATGGAGACATTATGTTGTCGTAGTAGTTTTTCAATTTATGATGTAATGTAAAACTTATGAATATATATAGTTTTTCCAAGGATACTAAACAAATCGGTCTTTCAAGATTTGATCTTTCTTGTGATCATGCCAATGTTATGTAATAATGCACCGACTCTGGGTAACTAGGGTCGGGGTGTTACACGCAATTTATATTTTTGGATTTGATTTTTATGATTTTATATAAATTATCATTATGTGAGTTGGACATTTACTATTTAGTTTTGGGTTTCCACTATCAAAAGAGACTCATGTGTGTATTCATATTATTTAATGCACTAGTTTAACTTCCCCCTTTATATATATTCACCCATGATAGGATGAACATATATAAAAGGGTTGCGTTTGATTATATGGGTATTTTAAAATTCATATTTGATTATGTAAAAAGGAGTATATTCACGTATAAATATATATGTTAGGATCCACTTGTATATACATGGATATGAAAATATGTACATAAGAGGTAGGTGTCCTTGTATATAATTGATGGTTCATATGAGTGTAAGTGGCAAATGAAATGTTCGAGTTTCTATCATCAAATTCAATGAGTAATGATGTGTTTTGACATGGTGATCTTCTTCTTGAGGTATTATACCATTCCATTTTCCCTTTTAATTTATGAAATTATTAATTTCATGCCTTCACACTTTCATTGGATAATAATTAGTGTGATATGATTGTTAGAATAAATCCTCTTTTAAATTGAATTGTTTATGAATCATGATATGATGATTAATTATGCTAAATTAAATGATTCATAACCAATAACATGTTTTTATAATAAATACCTCAACTGAGTCTTTTTTTCTTCCCAATTAAAATGTTATAATTATTGTTTATCATTATTCATGTATTTATAGCATGAGGGTTCATCCAGTCCAACCAATCCTTTTTTTGTTTTGTAAGAGTTATGGCATGTTATGGGCATTACATTTTAAAATATTGTGAAATTGAAATTCCACCTCTCTATGTGAATGTTAAATCAACTACTGAATCTCTCATGTCATTGGACCAACTCCTAATTGGAATTACATATGTTGGTAGCTGCTTCTTTTTCCAATGAGACCTCCAATGTGTATATTGAGAATTATAAACTAATTTTTACTTCAAGAGATATATTTAATTTCCTCGAATAATGGATTCCATTCCATAAATGAACTGGTATATTTTATTGACATTGGTTATGTTGTATGTTTGGGAAATGTGCATTATTATGTCTTGGTAAAAACATATATGTATTTTTTAGGTATAAATTTAATTGAACATGGATATATGAAATTAATAAGAGGTATTGAGTTAGGTATTATATAATAAATTTTATGATTCATTTATATGAGATTTAAAAATGTAATGAATTATAGATATTGCCTCACTGCATTTTATTTTAAATATGAGGACACCATTATATAGGCTTGGAAAAAATGTTTCATGAGAATATTTTCCTCATGACATAAATAATAAATGATATTACATCATATAGGATGTGGAAAATCTTAAAGAGTGTTGAAAATGATGGATAATAACACTCCATTACATTAGGTGTTGAGTATGGAATCTCCCACCAATTATATTATTTGGGTGAAGTGATTTAAGAACAACATTCTTTGATTAGAGTGTTTCCATGGTAGCTCACCCTCCATCCCATGTGTTGTTGAATGGTGTCTCTAACACTATTAGAATTTATAGATTTTACCCTTTTTAAAGAAGTTATAAGATTTTATAGACTCGTTATGAATTTATTAGTTACACCTTGGTCTATCCAGTAACTAGTATTTCTTGTATATGGAAATTAAGTGTAAACTAACACTTGGTTCATATAGGTGGATGAAATATATAACTAAACTATATATATAGTTATATATATATATTGTTAATGTACATACATCTTATTCCGATTGGGAGATGAAGTATGTACAGTTTATAGGTGTCCTTTAGATACCTGAGTTTGATTGATATCAATTATATTTATACTATATAGTTATTTATATTAGTTGCAATAAATTAATTTAAAACGATTTGGTTTCAGTTGTAAACTATGAGGCTAGGAACATATTTGGGATTATTATCTCACACATGACTCTGGCCACCATTTCACTAGGCAACTAAGTATTCATTATATTTAAATGGAATTTTATTATTTCTTGGGATATTTGGATAGTACCTCAGAGTTAGAAGCATTTGACCAAGTTGGATATCATGGTATGCATGGAGATCACCATTGGTGATTTTCTTTTATTTATTTCATTTAATCATCTAATACCTTGTATCCTATAGTGGGCTATATCATTTCAGTTTATGTTTTATTACCAAGAGTTGCATTCATATTTTGTATATTGGAGTTGGAAATTGTTTATTATTCAATTTATATTGTTTTTACACGACATTTTTTATCATTTATTACATATCCATTTGTTAAATGCTGTTTATTATGCGATATAAAACTATTATAATCTGATCATATGGTATAGTTTTCCCACTATAACCTCATCATACCATCACTACTGGATGATAGCCATTGGAATACAGGGAGGCATTCATGAGGCCATGTGACCCACTAGTCTTGATACTATCTTAGTGGTCTTTTAGTATGGGATGTAATAAAGTGATTTCAGAGATTCTTTTTATTTTTTATAGATTCAGGCTAGTATATATGATTAAATCTTTTTTTCAATTCATGATAGATAGCCATATTTGGGACTGATCATCCCTCCAATGGGGAAATAACCACCTGGAGATACATGAGATTGAAATTCATTCAATTCGTAATTACAGTTAGCTTTTATATAAATTTTTTTTAATGGTGTAGATTCCACCACATTTTGATTTACTGAATTTTAAAATTTTACACTAGGACTAGTATGGAAATGATGTGACGTTACATGCATAATCATATTAATATACAGAAGTATCATTCTATGAATTTTCCATGCTAGGTTATTCATTTTGTAGAATGCCTACTAACATGGATTGAGTTCCTTGAGTGATAGTCCATGATTTTGTTTTATTTATCATTATTATTATATACCAATCTAGGTTTTTTATTGAAAAACATAGTTATATGGCTATTTAGGCGTTCTAGTAGCATGTTTGATTATATAGAATGATGAGGAGATTTAATTTTCATGCTAAACTGCTTTCATGATTAGTTGATTATATTTCATGTTTCTATTCCACATAGAATGTTTATATATTGTTTTAAAAAAAATTAACATGCTTATGTTTTATGTATATAAATGGTTTTTTGAGATGAATTTATTGGGTATGGTTAAACATGTGTCATTTTTCAGTTGTAATGTGTTTGGGAAACTAATTTCTTGGAAAATGAAAACCATTTACTCAACCAATTCATTTATTTCATAAATATTCAGAGATAACATTGTAAAAATGTAAAAATATTGCTACATTTAAGTGTAAAAGTGATTTTGTCTCTGAATAATGGGAGATAAATTTAACATTATGGAGTCCATGTTCAATTGATATATTGGGAATTGGATACCCTTGTAATCAAACCATTATATCTATAACCATGATATGAATTTTAAAATGATTAAAAATGAGAAAAATTATGTAAGTTGTTATAGGGGAATGATTTCAATTAATGGGGGATAAATGATCAACTGTAATCATTATGGTTGGTTTATTTATTGATATATGGTCACCTGTATAACAAATTAGTGATGCATGTCCATGGTATATTTTTAAATAGTTATCGACTTAAATATTCATTAATTTTTATATAAAATTAATAGACTAATATTAGTCAAAAAATGAAGAACAATACACTAGTAGGTGAGTTGGTTCATGTTATTAAGATATAACCCACTATGGGTTTTTATAAATCTATTAGATAAAAAACTACAATTAGATAGTATCTCGAAGAACTAATGTAGGATTAATAGGACCCCTGTAGGTTATAGTATATATTAAAATAATGTTTTATGAGACATTACATTTCTACCTTGGTGTAATAGTTATATCTTTTCTAATGTGATTTTGTTTCATAATTTGTTATAGTTATTTCATTTGAAATATAATAAATTATTTATTATTATATTTCACCCAACCTAATGACATCAAAATGGTACATGGTGTGGCATCCTTAAGTTTAATCCCTCGTGTAAGGGTATCTCAAAATATCTTTCAGTTCCCTTGGAATGGGAGAATTATCATTTTTCAAAGACCTACTACTTTTTTTAAATATATTACATGTTATTCTCTTAATCTAGTGACTTTTTCTAGACGTGACTTAGTGATTGCGGGACTTCAATTATTTGTAATGTTATGGACATATTAGGTGTAAGAACCCAGTTTTATCTCTATGGTACGAGATTCTTCATTTCTCTTTTCGTCGAGTGTTTTTAAAAAAATATGGAAAATGAGGAAAAATTGTAAATTTTGGAAGTACACACCGTGTGGTTTTTCCACACGCTGTATAATTATGGTCGTGTAGGGTTGAGTACATGGGGTGTATAGCCATTTTGTCGATGAAGGGTGTATGAACCGACTACACGCCGTGTATTGGTCCTTTACACGTCGTGTAGTCAGTCTGCAGGACAGAATAGTAAGGCGGTGGAACAGCCGCATGCTGGGCAGAGTACACGCCATGTACTCCGGAGTACATTTTGTGTACTCTTGTTGACGGATGAACAGTGTGGTAGTGCCACCAGAGGAATAGTTAAATGAAGGAAGTACACGTCGTGTACTTGGAAGTAAATGTCGTGTACTTTGTTTTTTTTTGATTAAATAGGGCAGTAGCCTCCCCTATTCACAAGGAAGGCATAGAACTAGAAGAAGGAGTGGGAGTGGACATACGAACCTTTGTAAATCCACCGAGTGTTCGTCTAGAATCCGATTCTGCCTCGGACAATCTCGTTGGAACCACACGGGTAAGGCCTCTCTTCTCATAGCATGATTCGTACCAATTCTTCTACCAATGGGAGTCATTTGAGGATAAGAGAGTTTTGTTATTATTCAGATAAACGATGTTCTTAGTCATTTCTAAATTCGACGTTCTGGTATACCACTTGTTGGTGTATAAGGTAGGTGGCTTGATGGTTTTTTTCCAACTGTCGTGTGTTTTGTGCATTTTTGTGCTACGAACCCAAATTGGGGTGTCGTGTGGCAGTGGTCGTTTTTGTTATCAAAATGATGGTTGTGATCGTTGCTTGGATCCGAAACCACCCCAGGGGTGTGTTCCACTATTTAGTGGTTTGGCCAGGATACCAGAATGTATGCCTTTTAAGTATTAATTGTAGAATTTCCTTGAGAGGAATTGCATGTTTATTTCATTTTTACAAGTTGGCCATGACCCAATTACCTGTTAGCCTAAGGGCAGTGTTGTGATTATCCTAGTGGCATTATTCTACTTAGCCTGAGGTTAACTTCTTCCATTCCTGTGGGCAGATGATTCTGTGCTTGTGGGAGACACTATTTCCACCTGTGGGCAATATCTGTGTGCCTGTGGGAAAATTCCTGTGTTGGTTTCTCTTTACCCGAGGGTGGGATATACGTGTCTATGGACATTTGGCTGTTTAATTAGAATATTCACTTTGGTGGTATCTTAAATTAAATGATTAAAAATAATATTAAAATGGAAATATAACTAGTTAAGTTAGTTAGTTTTCGGTACTGCTTACTTTATTTCATTTTACTATTGCACAGCTTTTTTTTAATGCTTACACGTAGTTAGGAACGGGCCTTTGGTGGGTTCGCACTGAGATATATTTCTCACACCCTATTTTGGTCACACTTTTCGGCTCAAACAGATTACGTTTCTGCAGTTGTGGATAGGGGAAAGAGTCCCTATACAGGTACTTGACTGTTTCATAGGAGTAGGAGGGCATGGGACCGAACCTAGGCTCACGATGCCGCTGCTAGCTGTTTTGATTTGTTTTTCAATACTCATCTATTGGTTGTACTGTATTTATGTATATCATTTTTTGGATGTTTTATTTGAACTTGAGACATGTAACATCATCATTTATATATTGTTGGTTATATCCACTGTTGTTGTTTATTTCAGTTCTGTATGGTTTACTACTTCCACCGTTGATGTATGTTTTGTTCTGTATTCCGCTATGCTACACTTTGACGGATGATGGCATAGTTTCCCCACTATCTAACCTGGGCCCTCGCTGCTAGTTGGCAGCCTCTGGCATTTGGGGAAATGCGCTTGAGGTCACGTGGCAAACCAGGTTCAGGGCACCCATTGTGTGTCACCCGGGTCCGGGATGTTACAAAGTGGTATGAAAGAGGTTCTTTTGTTTGACTTACTATTTGGAGTTGTAGTCAGAGATAGGACGAATGGTAGTTGGTAATAAGTTTTTCCCGAGCATAGCTAACCCGTGTCACTAGTGCAGAAAACATTTTTTACATCGGTTATTTTTCATTATTTACGTCGGTTTTTAGGCGACGTTAATACGGACGACGTTATAAATAACGTTTTTTACGTTGGTTATTTAAAACCCGATGTAACATCCCTAACATCACGGTGTTTATCACGTCGGTTATTTCTAAACCGACGTGATAAAACGGCTGGGATATCGTTTATCACTTCGGTTTTTTCGAGAACCGACGTGATAAACCGTTGCCGGGCCTTTTATCACGTCGGTTTCTTAAATAACCGACGTGATAAAAAGGCCTGGGAAACGTTTTAGCACGTCAGTTATCCAATAACCGACGTGTTAAATCGATTTCCAGGCCTTTTATCACGTCGGTTATATTAAGAACCGACGTGATAAAAGGCCCGGGAACGGTTTATCACGTCGGTTCTCGAAAAAACCGACGTGATAAACCCCTACCGATTTATTTACCACGTCGGTTATAAAATAACCGACGTGGAAGCGATATTTTTTTTTAAAATAATTGCACTGCTCTCACCAAAAAGAAACCAGAAACCAAACAACAAAAACAACCATGCCAGCCCTCCCCCAAGCCCCAACTGAACCCCACCCTCATCTATACCCACCTAACAACCTGGCCAGCCCTCCCCCACCACATTGGAGCCCCACCACAACCCTTGGACACTCCCACCCCTTGGACAGCCCCCCCCCCCACCCTCATTTACACCCCCACGACCCCTAGTACAGCCTCAAACACCCATTGGACACCCCTCCCATATCCCTTGGACACCCCACCCCTTGGACACCCCCACCCCTTTGACAGCCCCCCCCCACCCTCATTTACACCCCCAAGACCCCTAGTACAGCCTCAAACACCCATTGGACACCCCCCCCCACACCTTGAGAGCCCTCCCAGACCCCTTGGACACCCCCCCGACCCCTGGACACCCCCCCGAGCCCTTGGACTGCCCCAAACACCCCTTGGATACCCCTCCCATATCCCTTGGACACCCCCCACCCCTTGGACACCCCCACCCCTTGGACAGCCCCCCCCCCCACCCTCATTTACACCCAACCGGCCCCTTGGACAGAACTCCCAGACACCTTGGACACCACTCCCATATCCCTTGGACACCCCCACCCCTTGGACACCCCCCACCCCTTCGACAGCCCCCCCCCCCACCCTCATTTACACCCCCCGAACACTAGGACAGCCCCAAACACCCCTTGGACACCCCTCCCATATCCCTTGGACACCCCCCACCCCTTGGACACACCCCACCCCTTGGACAGCCCCCCCACCCCCTGGACCCCCCCCCCCCGACCCCTTGGAAACCCCCCCCCCACCCCACCCCCGACCCCTTGGAACCCCCCCCCCCATCCCCTTGGACAGCCCCAAACACCCCTTGGACACCCCTCCTATATCCCTTGGACACCCCCACCACTTGGACACCCCCCCCCACCCCTTGGACAGCCCCCCCCCCCCCACCCTCATTTACTCCCAACCGGCCCCTTGGACAGCCCCAAACACACCTTGGACACCCCTCCCATATCCCTTGGACACCCCCACCCCTTGGACACCCCCCCACCCTCATTTACACCCCCCCGACCCCTAGGACAGCCCCAAACACACCTTGGACACCCCTCCCATATCCCTTGGACACCCCCCAAACACCCACCCACACCCTTGGAACCTCTCCCCCCATACCAAAATCCAGACCAGAAAAACCATCAACAGTAGACCAAAACAAGAAGTAGAGATAAATTAAACATTCACTTATATAACATTCAAAACTTACACTGTCAAATTCAAAAAAAACTAAATCCAACCTAAACGACTACGAAATACACAATTACATTTACAATATTCAAAATTACAGACAGCCTGGTGTCACCAGCCGCTGGCTCACCACCGGCCGGCCGGTGGACCAGACCGAGAGCCTTCCTCTCTGTCTGGACCACCGGCCGGCCGCTGGATCACCACCGGCCGGCCGGTGGACCAGAAAGAGCTTTGCTATCTGGACCACCGGCCTACCGGTGATCCACCACCGGCCTGCCGGTGCGCCCAGGACTTCTCCTCTTTATGGTTTTTATTGTTTTATCATTTTGGTTTGATACATGTTTTAATAAGTAAATAATTTACAATATCTAACATTATATGAAAAAACATAATGTAAACAAGAAATAAACATGTGTTACTTGTAATTTTAGGAATGTACAGTTGGATTGTTTTCCCAAATTCCTTCGTCGTGATCGTTCCTTATGGCACAAACCATGTCTTTAACATACTCATCATAATTTGAATGTAAACAATTTTGAAATATAAAACATATCGATGTGTATTTAAAAAAATATGCTTGAATATTATTTTTTAAACAAAATATATTAAGATATAACACCCCCCTGGACACCCCCCGACCCCTCTGGACAGCCCCCCGCCCCTCCTGGACACCACCCCCCAGCCCTACCCCCTTGGACACCCCCCTGGACATCCCCCAACCCTCTGGACAGCCCCCCACCCACCCGGACAACCCCAAATACCCTCTGGAGAGGCTTCCACCCACTTGGACAGCCCCCCACACCCATCCACCCCCTTGGACACCCCCTGGACACCCCACCGACCCCTCTGGACAATCCGCCACCCCCTTGGACAACCCCCCACACCCACCCATCCCCTTGGACACCACCCCGGACACCCCCCGACCCCTCTGGACAGCCCCCGACCCCTCTAGAAATTACTCCCACCCCTCCTGGACACAACCCCCCACCCCCGACCTGCTTGGACACCCCCCTGGACACCCCCCAACCCTCTGGACAGCCCCCACCCCTCCTAAACACCACCCCCACCCCCTACCCCATTGGACACCCCCCTGGACACCCCCCAACACCCACCCACACCCTTGGACAGCCCCCCACACCCACCCACCCCCTTGTAAACCCCCCTGGACACCCCCCGACCCCTCTAGACAGCCCCCCGCCCCTCCTGGACACCACCCCCCACCCCCTACCCCCTTGGACACCCCCTGGACATCCCCCAACCCTCTGGACAGCTCCCCACCCACCCGGACAAACCCAATTACCCTCTGGAGAAGCCGCCACCCACTTGGACAGCCCCCCACACCCATCCAACCCCTTGGACACCCCACCGACCCCTCTGGACAGGCCGCCACCCCCTTGGACAGCCCCCCACACCCACCCATCCCCTTGGACACCACCCTGGACATCCCCCGACCCCTCTGGACAGCCCCCAACCCCTCTAGAAAGCACCCCCACCCCTCCTGGACACAACCCCCCACCCCCGACCTGCTTGGACACCCCCCTGGACACCCCCCAACCCTCTGGACAGCCCCCCCACCCCTCCTAAACACCACCCCCACCCCCTACCCCCTTGGACACCCCCTGGACACCCCCCAACACCCACCCACACCCTTGGACATCCCCCCACACCCACCCACCCCCTTGTAAACCCCCCTAGACACCCCCCGACCACGCTAGACAGCCCCCCACCCCTCTTGGACACCACCCCCCACACCCTACCCCCTTGGACACCCCCCTGGACACCCCCCAACCCTCTTGATAGCCCTCCCACCCCCCTGGAATCACTGAAAATTTACCATAACAAGAAGTTAATGTTTGTTCAGTGACCCAAGAGATTGAATCAGAAATTCATATGTTGTGCCATTTTCTCATGATGAGGATGAATAATTGGTGGGGTTTGACTTTTAAATGGAGAGCTTAGCAGACCATCATATTTTCTATAGATCAGTAAAGGATGTTAGCATCGAACATAAGGCTTAAGGGATGCTTTAAGATCCAAATATGTATGTTGATGGATGCAATGGATCTAGTAGAGGTTCTAGAAACAATGGTGGTTTTATTTATTTAGGATAAGTAGTGAAGAAAAAACTAGTTAATTTTTTACTTGCTGAAAAGAGGGTATCTAAAATTTTTAACATGCCGAGGGGAAATCTGGCGAGTCCTCCTCGTGAAACTTTGTTTGCAGGGGGTGAAAATGGTGATGTGATCCCAAATCCATGCACCTATTCCATGGTTGTGTGTGAATAAAGTAGTAACCACTGTAAAAGGGCAACCCATCCAAATGGACACGCCCCAACCCTCTCAGGGATTTATAGAAAACGATGAAAAATTAGAGAAATCATAAAATTAGTCAATATTGCAAGACAAACTAATAGATCTAGGGATGATAATTAAGATTATGGTGCCAAAACGAGTTAAAAGGGTTCGCAATCGAAGAATCTTAGCTAGTTTGAACAAAAAAATCACAACACATATATATATACTATCCGCGAAAAAAACGAACGAGTGGGAGGATTACCTGAGTGCTGCGAGTTTAGATGATTGATCCGAGGAGTTTAAATATGAGAAACGATGATCGCAAAACGAATCTAAACCAACGAAATGGACGAGCCGATTCGGGTTTACGCGCGAGAGAGACGAGTCGCGACGGTCGAAGGTAAACTCGCGAATGACAATCCACGGGTCTGGGTAAATTTTTAAATGAGTTATCACGTCGGTTATTCAATAACCGACATTATAATTGTTTTAAAAACATTTATAACGTCGGTTATTCAATAACCGACGTAAATACCTTCCTCCGATTCTTTTTTTACGTCGGGTATTTTATAACCGACGTAAATACCTTCCTCCGATTCTGCGGATTCTTTTTTTACGTCGGTTATAAAATAACCGACGTAAAAAGGCCTTCAAAAACCGCGTTTTTTACGTCGGTTAATGTATAACCGACGTTATCAAACACCCCCCGCTTCTGTTTTTTACGGCGGTTAATGTATAACCGACGTAAAAAACGAAGCCGCGCGATTAATAACATCGGTTATAAAAATAACCGATGTTAAAGGTGTACTAAACACAGGTTTTTACGTCGGTTATTTAATAACCGACGTAAAAAACCTCGTTTTACATATTATGACGTTGGTTTTATATAATCGACGTAAAAAATGGTGACGTAAAAAACGTTTTCTGCACTAGTGTGTAAAGGGAAAAGCCATTCTACCTCGTATTTTGCAACTCTTCTGAATTTGAAAATTTTATAGAGGATGTGATTTCACCATCGGTTGACGCACTTGTGATTGTGCTGTGATATTTTATCTGTGGGTTCTATTTAATTGCAACCCGAGGAGATTAGGGTATGCCATCTCATGCCTCGTATAGGCCCATGCTAGATATCAAATTCCATGCATAGTTTCAATGCCATGTAGGTGAAATAGAAATTGCATATTGTGGTGATAGTTGTTGTGCTAGAAAATAATGATGTTGTGATAACTACTTTGATAAAATACATGTCTTGTAATAGGGAAATTTTTATGTTACTTGTTTATAGAATGGATGCCAAACTTTGGTTTTTGGGGAGTATGGGCCCCCATTGACTGGAATTTGGTGGATTATTGAATATTTATTAGTTATAAAATAGATATTTTGTAAAACATTGATTCGTGGTGAGTATGGGCCATCACAGGTTGGAATTTGACACATAGGTGCTGTTTTTCAATATTTTCTTTGTTCTGGGGATGTTTCTAAGGATTACTATCTGGAAACCTAGTATACATGCCATGTAGTAAAATTAAACACGCCGTGTATAGTCTTCTGTTCGGGTAAAAAATGATCTTTTTAAGTACACATCGTGTACTCTGAGTACACGCCGTGTAGTCTCTTTCTGTGTCACAAACCGTGTGGGTGGCGACACGGGGTAGGGAAGATCTTGGGTAAAACATGTTGTGTACCAGATATAAACGCCATGTAGTATTGACCTGGAGTTCGTCTGTGTATCTAACAACACGTGTTGGTGAACTGCTTTATAGAACACGTCATGTGAATGATGAAAATGAGGTGTAGTGTGACCTGGGGACTCGGTCGTGTAACTGACAACACATGTAGATTTCACCATTCCTTGAACACGTCGTGTACCTTTGGGACACGCCGTGTATTCATGACCGAGGACAGACCGTGTGGACTTAGCCATGTGGCAGGGAAATGGGCTGTTGTACACGTCATGTGCAGGTGTAACACGACGTGTAGTTTCAAGACGAGTAATCGACCGTATCACAAATGACACAGGTAGTTGGAAAATTCCACCATACACGCCATGTAGATTATATACACGCCATGTAGTTATTGTTCAACACGAGCCACGTGGCTTAGCAGTGTAGAAGGACCACGGCAGGGGAAGGGAAGTCAAGTACACACAGTGTAGCCAGTATACATGCTGTGTAGTCTTGTTTTTAAAATTTTAATATGCATTATTCCTCTTTTTTCTGTTGTGGTTCCTTCAATTCAGCTGAAATAAATCTTGAATCTAAGGCGTGTATAACCTTGTAGAGTCATGTTTCCGAGATGACCACACATTGTTCTCTAGGAGAGTGGCGAAAACTATACTCCGGAGATGGTGGTCCATGGGCTACCAGTTGATCCTCCAGTAGAGCCAGATGTGGCACCAATTTCTATACTGGACACAGGCACGGAGGCATAGTTCCTTGAAGGCCATATGCGGTTCATGCAAGCCTTTCAGGGAGCACCGCAGGCTGCCACATCTATGGACAAGCTGACATGTATCTTCCAGTAGCAACCTCTACTTAAGTTTTCCTGGGATGGAGGACCATAGGCTGCGGAGTCATGGATGGGGTCAATGTAGACTATTTTCGAGCATCATGAGATGCCTCTTGGGAGGAAGGTCAATCTCGCGACTTGCATGCTGCGTGATTCTGCCAAGAGGTGGTGGGATGTTACCACCCAGTAATACCATCATAGGGACATGGTGTGGGAAGACATTCAGGCAGTATTGTATGACTTTTTCATCACAGAGATGCTGAGAGAAGATAGAGCTCATGTGTTCAGGAATCTGCTGTAGGGCTCTATGTTAGTGATGGACTATTCTTCTTGTTTTAGGGAGCTTCAGCTCTGTGCACCTGTCTTTGTGGATGATGAGACATTGAGACCCAGAAGTTTTGAGGATGGTCTTCGGTATGAAATCCGAGCACTTGTGAATGTCTTTAGGTTTCCAACTGTACACACTATCTTGAACCAGGCACTGATCATAGAGAGGAACTTTCGAGAATCATGTGGTGTGGGCCAGGGTGGTTTAGCACCAGTTACTGGTACTTTTTCTATTTTCAAGAGGAAGTCACAAGCGGACTTCTCTCATGGCGGTAGTACAAGTCAGAAGAATTCTTCAGGTGGCCAGGTTATGTGCTACCAATGTGGTAGACAGAGGCACAAGAGGCCACATTGTCCACGAGACCTAGTGGAGTGTTGATCTTGCAGTAGGATTGGTCATCTGCAGCGCTTTTTCATTGTGTTTCGACATACGGCTAGTGAGAGGGGTTCTGTGCAGACTCCGTGAGCAGGAGGGGGACGAGCATCTTCTTACCAGTATAGGAATTGGAATACGTCAGGGTGTACAGGCAGGGATGGTGTTCGTGGTCGTGGTTTCCAGACACCAGGATCCTAGAGGCAGCAGGGCGGGATAGCTCAGGGTAGCCAGGCTATGTCACAAGGCCGCGACACTGGGCAGACATATGCAGTGCAACAGACCCAGCAGGAGAAAGACCCCGGACCTTCTTCTGTCAGAGGTACTACGTTAGTAGCTTCTGTCTTATATTCAGTACTTTTTGATTCCTGTGATATGCGTAGTTTTATATCTATACACGTTGTGGAGATCCTTGGGCTCTGTGTTTCTTCATCTTCTGCTATTATGACCCTAGACACTCTGTTGGGGACTAGAAAGGCTGGTGTGCGTCAGTGCATGGAGTTCCCCCTTGTGGTTTCTGGGTATCACTTCCTTTGGGACTTCTATGTCCTAGAGACGACGAGATATGACATCCTTCTTGGGATGGACTGTCTGGTTCCCATCCGAGCCTTTGTAGACTGCTATAATCATAGGGTGAGTTTCGTGTTACCAGAGGGTGGAGAGTGTTTATACAAGGGTGAATGAGATTTTAAGGTGATTCGAGCTGGACCAGAGCATCGTGGGCAAGGTGGAGTCACAGCCCAGATTGTGAGCTTATATCTGGATGATTAGGGGACTTGTCAGGTGGATTTCCCTCTAGTTGTTGATTTTTTCAAGGATGTATTCTCGGACGACATTTCTGGTATACCTCCTGAGCGATAGGTGGATTTCTCCATTGAGCTTGTTCCAGGAGCAGCACCGATGTCCATTCCTCCATATAGGATGGCTACAACTGAGTTGCAGGAGCTCAAGAGGATATTGGAGGAGTTGCAGGAAAAGGTCTTTATCCGACCCAGTACTTCTCCATGGGGTTCTCCGGTCCTTTTTACTAAGAATGCAGATGGTACACTCAGACTTTGCATGGATTATCGGAAGCTGAACCAGTTGACGGTTAGGAACTGATATCCCTTACCAAGGATTGATGATTTTTTTATTAGATTTGTGGAGAACGAGTGTTCTTGAATATTGACCTGAGATTAGGATATCATCAGCTACGCGTGAGACCAAATGATATTCTTCTCATGGATTTCAGGAGTAGGTATGGTCTATATGAGTATACTGTTATGCTGTTCGGGCTCACGAACGCGCAATTAGTTTTCATGGAACTGATGAATCATGTTTTCCATCCATATCTTGATTCTTTTGTGGTAGTGTAAGTGGAAGTCATCTTGGTGTACTCTCACACTCGACATGTCCATGCCACCCATCGTGAGTTCGTATTGAGTACACTGAGGGAGCATCTTCTATATGCTATGCTCTCAAAGTGCCACTTTTGGATGGACCATATTCACGTCCTGGGTCATATCATCTCTGAGGTAGGAGTTTCAGTAGACCTAGAAATGGTGATACCAGTGTTTCCCAGGGAGAATCCTAAGAACGTGATCAAGATATAGAGTTTATTAGGGCTGGCTAGTTACTATAGACGTTTTATACTGGACTTCTCCCGCTTAGTAGCATCGTTGGCTGGTCTGACTAAGAAGTGTGTGAAGTTTATCTGGACGGAAGCTTGTGAGACATCTTTTTAGGACATGAAGGGAAGGTTGACATCAGCACCAATCTTGATACTCCCAGAGCCAGGGAAGATCTATATAGTTTACTGTGATGCATCAAGTATTGGGCTGGGAGCAGTGTTGATGCATGGTGATCAAGTTGTAACATACGGGTCTCGGTAGTTGAGGCCACATGAGAGGAATTACCCGACGGATGATCTCGAGTTAGCTGCAATTGTACATACGTTGCGCTCTTGGAGACATTATCTATTGGGGGAGCATTTTTTTTTCACTAACCACAAAATTCTCAAGTATATCATTACTCAATGTCACAAGAATCTGAGGCAGATGACCTGGGTAGAATACCTATAGTCCTTCAATTATGAGATTTTCTATACACATGGTAAAGGTAATGTTTTAGCTGATGCACTGAGAAAGAAGACTCAGATACAGGCAGTGTTGGAGGCTAGCGGTGAGTGGAAGCTCATGGACTTGTTCTCTAAGATGCATCTAGAGGTGCATGAAAGTCAGGGGCAGACTAATCTCTCATCATTATCTGTGAAATCTACCCTCCTTGATTGAGTGAGGATGAGAAATCTATCTGGTTTAGAAGTCCTAGTTCTACGAAATTTGGTGGAAAGTGTGGAACCTTCTCCTGGTTGGACAATAGGCGACGATGTGGTTTTGTGTTTCCGTGGACGAGTATGGGTTTCAGGGGATATACGTGAGGATCTGATGTGAGAGTTTCATTCTTCAGCTTGGGAATCTCATCCTAGGGTTACCAAGATGTACCGTGACTTGAGACTTCAGTACTGGTGGTCAGGTATGAAAAGAGATGTAGCTAGTTTTGTTACGAGGTGTTCCACCTGTTAGCAGGTGAAGGCGGAGAATCAGAGACCAGGTGGGTTTTTATAGCAGTTACCCTTACCGGAGTGGAAATGTGATGATGTCACGATGGATTTCGTTACTCGACTACCGAGGTCACCTCGTGGAAATGATGTCATGTGGGTTGTTGTGGACAGACTCCCGAAGGTAGCTCCCTTATTTCTGATCAAGGATTCCTTCGGTGTTGACGAGCTCAGAAGGATGTATATTTGAGATATTATGTGTCATCATGGGGTGCCTTGTTCTATCATTTCTGATAGGGGTGACCGTTTTACATCTTGTTTCTGGTAGAGTTTTCAGAGGGCACTGGGTACACAGGTGCTTCTGAGCACAACATACCACCCTTAGACCAATGGTCAGTCAGAGTGTACGATACGGGTGCTAGAGGACATTTTGCGTGCATGCGTCCTAGACGTGGTGGCTCATGGGAGAAGAATATACCCTTAGTCGAGTTTTCCTATAGAAATATCTTCTAGGAGACTATTGAGATGGCAACATATGAGGGTTTATACGGTAGGCCTTTTCATTCGCCCTTGTGCTGGATAGAGGCAGGTGAGGCAGCTTTACTGGGGCCACAACTCTTGCAGGAGACTTCTGGGCAGGTCCAGTTGATTCAAAAGCGGATGGCTACCACACAGTCTCGTCAAGAAGTTTTATTCTGATCGACGTAGATGGCCATTGGAGTTCATGGTTGGGGATCAGGTTTTTCTACGTGTTTTTCCAAGGCTGGGACACAAGCGGGTCATGAGACATGTTAAAATTTCACCGCGGTATGTTGGACCATTTGAGATTCTGGAGAGTGTCGGGCTAGTTGCTTATCGGTTGCGTGTACCACAGCAGCATCATGCCATGCACGACGTCTTCCATGTATCTTAGTTGCGTCGCTATCATTCAGACCCGTCTCATGTCTTTCAGCCTGAGGAGGTTGAGTTGGAGGCAGATGCGTCCTTTAAGGAGCATCTGATTCGTATCGTTGATAGGAGCACAAAGGTTCTACGAGGCCAGTCAGTTCCTCTCGTATGGGTGATTTGGCAGCATGGCCGAGTGCAGGACGAGACCTGGGAGTGGGAGGCCGATGTACGTGCTTAGTGGCCATTGTTGTTCACAGCTATATCTTCTCTACCGTTGGAAGGGAAATTTGGGGATGAATTGCTATAAGGGGGGAAGATTGTAAGAACTCGGTTCTTATCTCTGAGGTATGACCTTCTTCTTTTATCTTTTCCTCAAGTGTTTTTAATAAAATATGGAAAATGGGGAAAAATAGTAAATTTTGGATGTACACGCCATGTACATTTTCCACATGCCGTATACTTATGGTTTTGTAGGGGTGAGTACATGGGAAGTATAGCCATGTCAGCAACGAAGGTTGTAAGAACCAACTACATGCCATGTAGGGGTCCATTACACGCTTTGTAGTTAGTCGACAGGACAGAACAATACATCGGTGGAACAGCCGCTAGCTGGGTGGAGTACACGCCGTGTTCTCAGGAGTACATGTCGTGTACTCATGTCGACGGATGAATAGTGTGGCAGTGCCGCCATAAGAAAAATAAAATGAAGGAAGTACACATCGTGTACTTAGAAATACACGTTGTGTACTTTGTTTTTTTTAAATAGGACAGTAGCCTCCCCTGTTCACAGAGAAGACTTAGAACAGGAGGAAGGAGCGGGAGTGGACGTCCGGACCTCTGGAGATCCACCGAGTGTTAGTCTGGAATCTGATTCCGCCTCGGACGATCTCGTTTGAACCGCTCGGGTAAGCCCTCTCTTCTCCTAGCATGTTGCTTACCAATTTTTCTCCCAATATGAGTAATTTGAGGTTAAGAAAGTTTTGTTCTTCGTCAAATATATTCCATTCATAGGCGTTTCTAGAGTCGACGTTCAGGTATACCACTCGTTGGCGTATAAGGTAGGTGGCTTGGTGTTTGTTTTTCCAACTGCCCTGTGTTTTATGCGTTTTTGTTCCGCGAACCCATGCTGTGGTGTCCTGTGTTTGTGGCCGTTTATGTTATTAGAATGCTGGCTGGGATCGTTGCTTGGATCTGAAACCACCTCGGGGGTGTGTTCCACAGTTTAGCCATTTGGCTTGGATACCCGAGGGTATTACATTTAAGTAGTAATTGTAGAATTTCCTCAAGAGGATTTTCGTGTTTACGTCATTTTTACATGTTGGGAATGGCCTGATTACCTGTTAGCTTGAGGGAAGTGCTGTGATTAGCCTATGGGTGTTATTCTACTTAGCCTAAGTGTAACTTCTTCTGTGCCTGTGGGCAGATGATTTTGTGCCTGTGGGCGACATTATTTACACCTGTGGTCAATATCCATGTGCCTGTGGGAAAATTCCTGTGTTGGTTTCTCTTTACCCGAGGGTGGGAGTTACCTGTCTATGGTCATTTGGCTGTTTACTTAGAATATTCACTATTGTGGTATCTTAAATTAAATGATTAAGAAGAATATTAAAATGGCAATATAACTAGTTATGTTATTAATTTTTTGGTACTACTTACTTCATTTCATTGTTCTATTGCACATCGTTGTGTCATGCTTACACGAAGTTGGGCATGGGCCATTGGTGTGTTCCTACTAAGATATATTTCTCACACCCTGTTTGGGTCAATATTTTCGGCCCAAACTATTTATGTTTCTGCAGGTGTGGATAGGGGAAAGAGTCCCTATACAGGTATATGACTGTTGCTGAGGAGTAGGAGGGCAAGGGACCGATCCTACAATCGCGATGTTGCTACCAGCTGTTTTGCATGGTTTTTCTGTATTCTGCTTTTGGTTGTACTGTATTGATGTACAAAATGTTATGGCTGTTTTCATAGAACTTGAGACGTGTAGAATCATCATTTATATAATGTTGGTTATATCCATTGCTGTTGTTTATTTCAGTTGTGTATGGTTTACTTCTTCTGCTATTGATATATGTTTTATTCTATATTCCCATTCTCTACACTTGACAAATGACGGCATTGTTTCCCCACTATCAAACCTGGGCCCTCTCTTCTAGTCAGCAGCCTCTGGTGTATGGGGAAATGCGCTTGAGATCACGTGGCGAACCGGGATCGGGGCATCTATTTCGTGGCACCCGGGTCCGGGACATTACATTAGGTATCACCCTTCGAGGTTAAATTAATTTTAAATTTCATGAGTTTATCTGATGTTTTTTTTAATTTAGTTGTCATTGTCCCTTGCAAGACACTGATATTATAAATGAAACACTTGTTTGGAAAGGTTCTCATTGTATCTCTTACACTTATTATTGGTGTGATAATTGTGAAATTCTTGGTTTCAACATGTTAGTCATTCCAAGGGACTGGCCAGCAGCGTCATAGGACTTCCGACCCTATTTTTTTCTATTGGGGTGATTAAGGAGGTCTTCAGTATATTTCATATTCATATGGGATAAAATGAATGTGGTCAAGTATTCTGCATGGAATATCAATTACATGAATGCATTGGATGAATATCCAAGGTATACTATTAAGGATGTGTCATTTTTTTATGAAACTATAGTGCATTTTATCATTACATACATTGTACCCATCGAGTTGTTCGATGATAAAATGAACATGTTATCTTTAGTAGAATCATTATGTCTAGTACTGTTGAGTGGGATATAGGGTCATCTCAATAGTAGGGTGATATGAACATTAAATAAATAATGTATTTTCCAATTTTTTGATGATTTCAAAAATAATCACGTATTTTGACACACTGTTTAGGTCAGTATTGTTTTGGTTTCAAGCAAGATGCATTTATTTGGTGATTGGGGCTTGGATTAGTGACACAGATATTTTTAATATTCTTTCAATCATTCATGCATATGAGTATCTATTATCACTATTAATTCTATTAATAGAACACTGTTATGTTTTGGGTGTGTCTTGATAGTTGTATTTAATATGTGTTCTTCATAGATGAAGGATATTAACTAGAAATATCCATTTGGAAATTGTATGTATTTCTTGAATTATATTTATTCTGGGATTTTTAAAATCATGTATTTTTTTTCTGAGATGTATGAAATTGATGTGGGTGACTATGTATGAAACCCCTGAGAAACATTGTTTTCTTTGGATGAGCATATGTGGTAATGCTTCAGTTATCCAATGATGCCTCATGTGGTAAATTTATCATGGTACGGTTCAAGATGCATCGAAAGATGAAGCCTAGATCTTATTAGGAAGTAAAATGAGAGGGGGATGACCATTATTTCTCTAGTTGTTTATCATAGTTTGCACATGCTGTACTCTTTTTAATGAAATGAGAATTTCTTCTCTCTTGACATCATCCCTAATTCACAAACAAAGATTCAATATTACACCACAATAATGATCTAGAGTGGATGAGTTTGAGATATATTGTATATCTGGTTGCACACTAGAAGTGTCTCTTTCCTTGAGGTTTGGATAATCCTATTTGAATCTATGATTTCTATTTACAAATTTATGGGACATACACATAGGAAATATAAAATTTTCATTATCTTGGAAGCTAGAAAGTTGCTACATTAGGTTCAGTCAATGAACATATATGGATTTTTTGTTTTTATACCAACAAATTTTTATAAACTTGGAGTTTGGATTATCCAAGGACTAATCCTTAGGATCCCGTTTCAATGAACCTGATGTATTTCCAAACATTTTTTGGTCTCTATGGTGATGTTTTAAAAAGTGGATTGAATCTAGTGGGAAGGAACTATGTTTCTACCTTGATCATTCTAATTCATGATTATTTGGTAACCATGTGGGGTTTTGATAATGGAATTCAATCGAAATTTGAGTATCGACCATGGTGAGTGTGGCTGTTGTAAATTCTAGATTCCAGGAAAGGAAAAATTTCATTTCTATTATTAGAAACAAGTTGTTTAAGAGGGGTGTTTCAGGATTTGGTTTCGATAGAGGTTTGGAATATTTTTCGTTTTTTTGACAATTATAATGTGTGAAATCCATTTCTATGTATCACTTAGGGTTAAAGAGATTGTTTTGTTAAGGGGGATGTTTAATTTAATAAAATCGTGTGCATCCAACCTAAATTTGGTCTATTAGGATTCAATGTTTTCGTTCTGATGAGTTTTTAGTTATATACATAGATGTAATCATTTTCACTCACCAGAAGGAATCACACCATGTGCATCATTGGAATTCATTGAGGCGTTCTTGGTTTGTTATTCTAACGGTGGAGTTCTTCTGTTTCAAAATTTGACCTTTTCTAATGTTCCACCAAATGGAATGGAGAACAACATTCTTGATATTTAGGTAGAGGAGAACATTATCAAGTGTATGGATAGAATGTATGGGGAAATATAAATTTAATTTTCTTTTCAGAAACATTCATTGTCTCTAATTTTTATAGTTAGGTGTCATATTCTACGGAATGCATAAATGTTTGTTGGATATTTTGAAATGCATCACGACCTTTTTAATGACCTCATGATACTCACTGGTTTGGATATGGTTTATTTATTATTGTATGTTTATCATGGATGAGATAGTCTATGGTTGAGAGGTTGAAATGATCTGTGATTGGATCCATGGATGAATTCTAGTAGAATTTCCTTTTTTTAATTTATTAGATAGTCTATTTTGAAAACTGATAGTCTAATTAGAATTATAAATTTTTGATAAATTCAATGTGTTGTTTTTTGATCTGGTTCAAGCCCGTATGGGTGACAACGTTGTTCCCTAATTTTTTGGAGGTAGAGGTATGCGAAACATCTTATCAAGAAAAGATGGAATGGAAAAAAGATTAGTATGAAACATGTGGCCTCCAGTAGAAATCCATCTATCTTGTCCAAGTTGTCTAATAGGTGTCACATGGCTTATGCGTGATTTACCGGAACCTATTTCTTTCTTACAAAGTTATTTACATTAAGGTAGTGTGTTTTCACTATTTATCTCACAATTTTCCTACAAATTGGATAATCATGACACAAAAAAATGTGATGGATTTTATCATTAAATTGAATAAAATAATTTATAATTTAATCAATAAAAAACCCAATGTACCAATAAACATTAATTATTTTGTTATATTACTCCCGAAAAAACCCCATGGGGCATGACCTCACACCTTAAGGCTTCCTCTGGTGCTGTGTTCCTTCATATTTATACCATTTTTTGATTTAAATCCTTCAAGGAAAAGACTCCATCCCCATACTCTTTTTCTATTATACTATTTACCCCTCCCTCTATCGCTCATTTATTTTGGAAAATTCCTAGTGTTATATTTAATCATATTTAGAGTGTTTTCATAAATTTTGAGGGATTAAATGGCTCTATCTTATCATCTTCGGTAGTGTTTTGGCATCTGGAACCGAAGGAAAAGCATTTCAGATCATTTCGGTCAGTTCATTAGCAAATTATATTATGTTTTCAACCATCATTCATCATTGTTTAATATTTATTTTAGTGTTTTGTAGTTATTATATTCTGGTAATTTTCATTTATTGTGTTGGTCCTTACAATGGTAGTTTTGGGTTTCTTTTGCAAATAGAGACTCACATGTGTATTCATAGGTAGAAATGCGCTTGTACAAGTTATGCTAGATATATTTAACTTTTGAAAGAAGAATATATATAATTTCTCTATGTGTGATGATATAGAAATATGACAATGCATAATTGTGTAAGTATAAAAAGGTTCATATACACATATTAGAATATATTCAAGAATCCAATTATACATACATTTCTATGTAAATTTGTACATATGGTATATGATTCCATGAATATAAGATATGGTTTTTATTCATTCTATGATGTAAATAAAATGTTCAAGTTTCCATTATCAATCTCAACAACTACTGATATGTTTCGTCTTGGTCTTCTTCTTCTCCTTAATGTAAAATTCCATTCCATTTTCCATTTAAATTTAACAATTCTTTAATCACGGACATCTAAACTATAAAATGATATTAACTTGTGTGGTATGATTTTTGGAGTAAATATTTCACTAATGGGATTTATGCATGACCCCAGATATGGTTTTTTATTATGTTAATTAATTATTTCAAAAACAATTTCATGTTTTTATAATAAAACCACTCAATAGAGGTGAGATGTCTTCAAAATTACAATGTGGTAATTAGTTTTTTCATCTCTCTTAGATTTAGGGTATTTGGGTTTACCAACACGTTTTTATTGTAATTATTATTATATCAGGTCATAGGATTTCATTTTTTATATATTGTGTTGTGGATTATCCATATTTGAATGAGAATGATAAATGAACCAAGTAATATATTATGTTTCTATCCCAATACCTAATTGTAATTAACCATATATGTAGTGATTCAATATTATATTTTTAACCTATAATATGATCATAGAGGTTTATAAATTCATTTTTTTGGACATTGGATGAATGTAAAGTGCTTGGATAATGGTTTCCCTTCATCAAATGAACTGTTTTAATTAAATAAAATGTGGTATAACGTATGATATAGAAATGTAAAAAATTATGTCTTTATAAATAATAATATGAATTTAAAAGGACTTATTGTAATTTTATTTGGATATTAGAAATGCATAAGTGGTTTCTATTTATGTATTATAATATAAATTTGATGATGACTTTATATTGGATTTATAAATGTATTACACGATAGGTATTACCTCATGGTAGTTTATTAAAAATATTATGATGCCTTTTCATAAGATTGATTAATAAGTTGAATGGGGGGTTTGACCTCATTCCATATATTATAAATGACATGCCTTGATATGGGTTGTCGATGATGGTAAGCGGTTTTAACCATGGTTGATAATCTCACTCCCTTACATTAGGTTTTGTTGATGGAATCTCACAACATTTATATTATATGTGTTAAGATATTTATGTTCTATGGTCCATAATTAGATTGTTTAAATGGTATCTCACGCTATATCTTGTTTGTTTTACCATGGAACCTCTCATTATATTGAGATTATGGTAATATAACCAATTACATGAGATTAGTGGATCATTTAGGCTAGTTCTTGATTTCCAATTAGTGCAATGGTATATCCAATAATTATTTTTCAAGGTATACGTCTATTAGGTTCCATCACAAACATGGTTCATATAGGGAGATGAAATATATAACAAAATTACATATATAAAAATAATAACAATATATTTAGATACTAGTGAGACGTCTTATTTCGTCCAGAAGATGAATTAGGTAGAGCCTCCATGTGGCCTTTTGGAACTTAAGAGGGATAGTCATTTAGTTATTTCAGAACTATTTATTAGATCAAATTGTAGGCACTCCTTTAATTTACACATGAACATGATTTAGTTTTAGAATTTGTTGGTGGGATCCCTTGGGATTGTTATCCACCTAACTACTCATGTATCCATTTCAGTTTGGTACCTGAGTGGACCATATATTTAGGGGACCATGGTTTATAACATGGATTGTATAACAAGTTCATGATAGCTTGGAGTACAAGAACACACTTGATATTGGGATGATCAATAATATTTACCATAATGATTTTCTTTATATCTTTTCTTCTCTCATGTTTTTCCTTATATCTTGTAGTAGGATGTATGCCTTTCATTTCAATTTATGTTTCATTATGAGGAAATGCATCCATTTATTGAATATTTCAATTTCCAATTATAATTATTCAGTTTATATTTTCATCCATAAATTAGTATCTCTTATATTACTACTTATGTTATTTTATTTTTTATTATATTATAAACCATTGTTATACATTTATCATGATGGTATAGTACCCCCAATATCACCTCTTTACCACATTGCTGCTAGTCAGAAGCCTTAGGTATATGGGGAGGCACGCATGTGGCCATGTGACCCACTGGTGCTACTACATTATTAGTGTTTATTCAGTCGAGGAAATTATTTTTATGTTTTTTTAAATGTATTATTTCCTGTATATTTTTATTTCAATGTTCAAAGTTTTATAATTATTCGTGAATGCTTACATTTTAATTATACTAAAAAATAAACATGTTAATATTTTTCATATTATTTTACATGTTTTTTTATATTGATATAATTTATTTTAATGGAAATTTATTTACTATTTTAATTTTCGTTACATTTTGTTCAAAAAGAAATTTCGTTCATTTTTTTGTTTAGATCTATTTGAAACACAAGAAAAACAATGTTATATAATTAATGTATACAATTACAATGGATTTTCCACCTATGTGACCATTATTATTATTTTTGTCATGCATTAATTATTCTAATATTTCCTTAGTTGAAAAAATAAATTTATCTTTTAGGGTATTCTTGTTTTGAATTGGGTTTTCCAATAAAAATGTTGTTTTCACATTGAATTTGTTTTCTAAAGGAAAATGATATCTTTAAAAAACAGTATATTTTATATGAGAATGAAAGAGTTTTTAAACTATTTTATGATGAACGAGATTTATTAATGATATGGTACATGATAATTATTGGGAATAGGCGATCCCAATATAGATTATACATGGGGTGTAAATGTTAAAACAATGATATACCGTTATAGCTACAAATGTCGTGGCCCAAGAAATTTCTAGGAAACCTCATTATAGCATAACATGGGGGGGCCTAAATACAAATAGAGAATCATGTTATAGTTTACCTTAGGGTGGTTGTGATAGCACTTTGAAATAATTTTTTATATTAACATGGGGTCCCCCTGATAGCACTAGTTAATCCCAATATAGTTTAATTCAAATTGGCCATACAGAAATTCCAATTAAAAGGTAATTGAAAGGGTTATATATATGATTATCTAAGTCACCTAAATGTGTTTGAACACTATTCCCTAGGATGTAAGAATTTTAATTGATAAAAATGTTATTTTTCCTAATAAAATGTATTATTTATTTTTTTAAGATAACATTTAAGATAACAGAACACTATATATGAGTTTCATTATTTTTACTAAACTGATATCCTCTAATATTTCTTTATCCCTTACAAAGCTTATGTGCTAATCTAGAGTTTTTAAAATGTCATTCACATTGTTTAAGGGTTGATAGAAAATATTATGAGATAATGGGTATAATTGTGATGAATTATCATAATGTGGCATGATTTATTATTAAAATTAGTTTTATAATGTGAATCAATTAATGTTGTGTTTACGTTTCCACTTATATGGTATTTAATTACTCTGTAAGTGTTTTTCCAAATTATCAAATACTCTGAACTGAAAATATATTCAATTATTAAATCTATTATAAAAGTAATTGAATTTTTTATGTTTATCATTGTGTACATATAGTTGATATCAATTGATTGTTTAATCACCATTAACGATAAGGATGTCTTCTAAAGAGTTGGGGATATCATCACTATTTAATACTATTTAGTTTGATCAGAAGATCAGTTTCATCGAAATCTATTTGAGGTTTTATGTTATGTAATTTTAAGGTAATTAATTTTTTATTTTTGCCATTAATTTTTGAGGTAATTATTGGCTAATTATATCTAGAATGAAAAAAATGTATCAAGTCAAATTTACAGATAAAACATATTATGGGTATTTTTAATAATTTTTTGTATTTTTGGAATTTCATAATAAATATATAGTCTTATCAAAATGTAAAACCATAGGATGGGTGAAAACACATCATGTTAGGAAAGGTCGTGAGTTTTGAACACACAACAGAAGGGCCCAAAGGATGCATCTCCTACTACTGCATTAAGTGACATCCTGGTTTAATATGGGGTTTTCTTTAAGTTAAATTATTTAATGGATAAATCATATGAAGATTTTTTAAAAATATAATTTATCAAATAAGTACCAATGGGTTTGAAACCATATTTGGGGATTAAGTGATTTTTGTTTTTTAGATAAAGTTTTCTACTTTGGGAACCCTACTTGATTGAGTTAAAATGAATACAACGGGATTTTATTTTATATTTAAAGGTATAAATATATTATGGAATAGTATAGTATTTCTTTTTGGACGTATGGTAATTTGGGTTATTTTTGGAAATAGTTTTCTTATCTTAGAGATAATGTGATTTAGGAAATTAAATTTTTGGTATGATACATAATGTGTGATTTTTTTTATTTAGAAATAAATGTTCAAATTTTTCATGGAATATTGTGTATAAATTCCTTCTAAATTTTTGGTTTCTATCTTTGTTAGAATATTTTTTATTAATTTTTATGATATTATTTTTCTTATTGTTCTACATTGAACATCAGGTAGTATTATTAAATTTTAGATATTGATGTATTTTTTAATAAAATAAGTTTTATTCTTCCATGGGGAATTATCTGATCATGTTCTAAAAATTATTGTTATGGTTATTTTATAAAATTAGGAGAAATATAAAGTTACACTTTTCTAGATTATTTGATTCTCTATAAGTATATTCTAGTGCTTTAGGTGTGAAAAATTCATCTACAATACTCATCATTGAGTAAAAATATTGATTTTGTGGTGGAAACATATTAGAGGATGAAACTATACATAAAAGGAAAGTTTATTTCATTATGATCATAGTATTTGATGTAACATAATTCATCAAATCTATAAAAATGGTCTTAAAAACCAAAACATTATATGTTTACTTTTCATTCAATGAAAACAATTAACATTTTATCCCATCATTGATTTACGGGTTTGGGATTGTTAACACTATGAGGATCATGTTATCCATCACTCAACAATAGAACATGATAGTTCTTTATCTTCCATTTACATGTTTTTATATATTTAACCATAGATTGTGTTATCTTAGGCGGCCATTAGAATTCAATTTTGTTTTTTATAAAGTGATATTTTTATAAATCTTTTTTCTGATGAGGGATTACAATTAGCGTATTTTATCAAGTCAAAACATAGTTATCATGAATGAGTTAAAATTTTGAGTAAGATATTTATTAATGGGGGAATGTAAAAATCATATTTTTAAAAAGGAAACATAGTGTTTAATATATTACCGGATTTTAAACATCAATCTTATAATGAATATTAAATATTAATAATTAAATGTTATCATTAATACATAGCCTTTATAATGGTGGGAATAAACAATATTAACTGAAATATGAATGTATGGATTACACACATATAAATAATTTATTATTTGGTTAAAAATAAAATATAAAAGAATGAAATATAATTTTTTTAAAATAATAATAAAATGCTTTTTTTGAAAACACTATTTAAATTTTCCCAGTTGTGTTTTATATAAAAAATAAAAGTAAATCCTTAGTTTTTGTTAATATTTATGGAATATATATATATTAAATTAATTATAATTTTTGAAATTATTGTAATGTTTTTTATATAGATTATATAAGAACAAATCTATTTTTATGAATAAATTAAGTATTTTTCAAAAAAGAAGGTTTTGCTACCTTTTGTTTTCCTACTAGTTTTAAATATCGTTGTTGAAAATTTTATATACAATATTTTACAAAATAAACTTATTAATTGAGATAATATTTTTAAATTTCATTTTGGATTACTTTCTAGAAATTTTCTAATTATATTCTTGTTTTGATGAATCGTGAAAAAATAATGTATTTTATTTTATAACAATTTTTTTATGAAAAAAAATTATAGTGTTAAATTATATTTTTTTATGGATTTAAGATTTAAATAAATCATGTTATTATAATTCACTATGGAATGAGTATCATGGATAACAGTAAGATCAGCACTGAGTAAAATACACAATGCTAGTGCTTTATGTTTTCTTACACTACGATCGATCAGACATTGAGTTGGAATGATAAATTGGTCATTATATATAGTCGTTTCCTTAAAGATGAACTAATATAGAACTAAAAGTTTTGGGAAATATGTAATGAGTATTAAATGTGACCCAATTAGGTTTATATCTATGAAAAATTATATTTTTCTCATGAATATGTCTTTATTAATAGTTGGTTGAACACTAGAAAATTGAGATTATAGAGTGCCAAATAAAAAACATTACATCCTTATTATAGAGAAGTGTGCGTTATTTCCTTTCTCTAACGGTATAAAATTTGAGTTATTCTTAGAAAATATTCCATATTTTTTGCCAATATTTAATAGATTCTATTATATTATTCAAATATATAATATAATTTTTATTTCATAATTCAATAATGAAAAAAATCCTCTAATACAAATACAAAAATTAAAGACATTTATTTTTCTATTTTTTTTAATTATATCGTGATTTAAATAAAAAATTAGTACATATTATAATGGAGTGTATAATTCAAGCATGTCTACTAAAACAATCAATGTATCAGTGTAGATAAAACCTTTTTGATATCGATGAAGTTCTTTCACATCATAAGATATTATAATGTTCCAACATATATTTTTGTCATATATTTTATTATGTTTTGATTTTTGGAAGTGAAGGGAGATTATATTAGGTTTGTTCCAGCATTAGTCATCTACCCTTATTTTATATTAGAGTAATTTTAAGGATTACATTAAAGATGTCATTTATTAGGGGAGTTTATAATTTAGGAATTGTATGTTGTGTAATGTATAACATGACATTATTTATTTTATTTTCAATCAATGAATTCTTTAAAAAAAATGATAAATGTATTTATTTTTTATCTTAAATTAAAATTCACCATTTAGAAAAAACAATATCCTCTACTATTTTCACACAATTGAGTGGTGGGATTCTAATCAATTTTTTTGTAATATTGTTTTCGGTGACTCTATGTAACATATTATTTTTTTGTTATATATTACTTAATAATATGTTTGGTAACATACCGATGAAAAACCTCCGAGGAAATGCTTGATTCATTGGAAAATGAGCCCATAACAGATATATTAATGTTATTGAATATATAAATATCATAAAAATATATTTTCTATAAAAAGTGAAATAAATCTCAATAACAGTCTCAAATATGAAATCTAATACTACATTAGTGTCCATAATGTGGGATTTATCCCTGATATTATATAGTAATTTTTTACATTGGGCATGTGGTTAGAAGCCCATGTTGTAAAAAATAATATAATAAATAAATTATATTAATGTATTTTTTATATGATGAAGTGAAATATTTCTTCGTATATATGTACTCTTTTATAACTACTTTTTATGGGTAGAAAATTAATCCATAGAATTGTGAACAATGCCTTTGGAGGATACCCTAACAAAATCAACAGATCATTCTCGATAATCATGGATCATCATTGCCATTTTAGATTTTGGATCTTATTGACAACAATGATGCGTGATAATTATTCATTAGAAATTGGTCCAAAAAATTCATCGAAATTTGAATTCTTTTTATTTATCCTTATTTTATTATCATTCAATGAGTGATGTTTTATAATCAACTTGATTGGTTTTTCGATCAAACTAATTTCATGAATGTGTTTGATTTTTTGGTATTTGAGGATAATAATATATATATTTTTTTATTTTTGATCATCATTGTAATTTAGGTAGATTGGGGAAAACATGAATATTAATTTGGTTAAATCACAATTCATGTGTTTTGTGATTTTCTCCCATTATTCTACATTTTATATTAGTGAAAATTTATTCTTTCTTGTAGTATGAAAAATACTCATAAATTGATTCCTTTATGTTCAATCTTTGGTGAACCGATTCATTTTCTCCTGCACAAATTTGAGATCTTGTGATGGAATTTTAATTTTATGACACTGAAATTGATCATATTTGGATTATATTTATTTGTTGAAGGGGTTTCCAATTATGATGATGAGTGGGGATGGAAGGCTTGACTTCAATGTTTTGATTGATTGAATCCAAATGATTGTTACCGATCTGTTGAACATATAAATATCTATGTTTTTCGAGGATAATCACAATATAAATTATGGGATTTCAGATTCAGAGGAATATTAATGTAGAATCACATGGTTTAATTTAAATATCTTACTACAAGGTATGAATTATTATGAACACAAACCATTAAATAGAAACTATAAAATGACATTGTTTCTTCTTATTGATATGTATCACATTTAATGTGAGATGTTCTCCCATTATGTGAGTGTTATCAGAGAAATTATATTTTTACAGCGACATTTCTAGGAATCTATATAGTGTTATACAATATTTTTGAATTTTTAGACAAAATGTAACATATATCAGCAGCAAATTCTTTATAGGGATTACTTACCTAGCTAGACATGGGGCCCGATATATACTATTAATTGGAATTACATGGTCACTGTCACAAGGAATGATGAGTTCCATATCAACATCTACATTTCATGTACCCTATGTGGACATGTTGGGTACATTAAAAATGCATGCCGTGTGAGTGAGAGACATTTGTAGAGTAACTATTAGTAAGACATACAATGTAAAACTACAAACACATCATGTCCTACTTCAATGACAGGTTGCAGTACACCTTCTCTCTATTATAAATAATTGTGTGGTTTATTGGACCTATATCAATTGAGGGTGTTTAAGTGGTCCATTTAGATAAGGGTGTCATGTTCTATCACATCATAGTGATAGGAATTTCTACAACGTCCTCAAATTTGAATAATGAGGGTGAGTTCCATTATTATATACTGTCTTTTTCAAAAATAGAATCAATGAAATTTTAAGATAGAATCTGGTATTGGATATTAGGAATTATACACATCATATTATTAGTGCATTTATCCCTATCAGAGGCCCAGAGTGATCCACTCTTCCATTCTGGACCCTTGGATGGTCTATTAATATCAATGTGACTAACACTTAAAAAAGAATTATTCCCCTATCTAGAATCATAAATAATGTAGTGTAAGGTGCCACCTAGTGTACCAATGAAGATTACCACATATATTTTTATTGAGATATAATCATTTAGATTGGGTACTAGGATTATTGATTTTGTGTCTCATAATAAGACTTCAGTTTATTTTGTTCCACTCTATATCTATGACATGACGAGTGTGACCTCTTAGGCGAATTTCATTACTGATAATGTATCACATGGAGATAATTCTCAAGTCTGAATTTTATCTTCAAATCAGATTAATATATATAGATTTTAGTGTTTTTTATGTTTTTGATATTGACTATTTGACCAATATATATGGGATATATTGGTTACCATTATACCAATATATTAATCAACATACCATTATTTGAAGAGATGACTACTCTTGATATTTTATATTGGGTTATGTCTTGGGGTAATAAATGATATATTTACACTCACCCCACCATTGGATCATCCATTATATTATATGTTTTATTTAGATGATAGATATTTTAGGGTGCTATTGGACTACTATGAGTGGGTGGAATAATGTTTCCTCAAGAATTGTACAGGTGTAATATCGATGTTTCAATTCATTGATAAACCATTCCTTATAGTTGGTTAGAATATATTATATATATTTCCTTGTATGTAGAACTTTTTTATTTCTTCCCTATATTTATTTTTTAATATGATGTGGGATGGATTTTTTTCATGAATTTATATTAGTTTAAAATCCTACGTCTTTAAAAGGAAATAGTGTATTTGATAGTGGATAATATATGACACATCAAGCATAAAAGAAAAAATAAATATTCTTATTTAAATTATACTATTAAAGCATATAGGATAATATACCAGGAATAGATAATACTAACAAAATTATGAAAAATTTTCTTTCATATGTGTAAAAAATAAATAATTTTGAAAAAAGTTTATTATAATTAAATATAAAATAATTTTTAAAATAAATGGAAATGTTTTTATGAAAAACTATTTCATGTGTACAACTTTGTTTTATACAATTAAATAAAAAATAAATTTTTATGGATTTTAATAATGGAATATATATGTCTATATATAATTCATTAAATCTAGGTTTTAACATTAATCATTTGCATTTTCTAGAAATTATATATGAACAAATCCAATTTTTTTATTAAAAGAACTATTTATCAAAAAATGGAGTTTGCTGCCTTTTGATTCTGTAATGGTTTTAAATAAAATTTTCTAAAAAATTTGTATTATAGTTTGAATAATATACAAATTAATTAAAATAGGATTATAAAAATTCCCTTTTGTTGAATTTTGGGAATTTTTTGAAATATTTCACGTTTTGATGGATAGTGAAAAATGATACATTTAAATTAAAAAGTTCCTTTTTATGAAATTAATTTATGGTGTTAATTTATATTTTTGAATTGAATTAATGATTACATAGATTATTTTTTATAATTTAATTATCTTTTACTCATTGTAATAAATTTAACATTGAAATTGGAAATAAAATCTGTTTTAACATTTGAACATGTTTACCTTTAAAAACATTTCTTCTCATTCTGTCAATGACATAAATTTTTTATTAGTTTCTACAAAAATAAATTATTTAAATTTTGTAAAATGGAATCAAAATTTCCTCTTCTATATTAAAAAATTAAAAAATATGGCCCTATTCATTTTGGACTATATGAATAGAAATTGTAGTAATTTTCTTTACTAATATAGTTAATCGTAAATTGTGTAATTAAAGGATTAAATATAGTTATAGATATTAAAAAATTCACTTAATTCCTACCTTAATAATAATGGATGATTTTATTTTTTATCTAATCATTAAATGATTAGTTACGTGTCTATTTATGGTCATTTGTTTGATAATATAACCTGAACAATATTATATTTTTTGAAATGTCAATTATGTTTAACTTTTGTTTTTAATAAGATAAATATTTTTAATATGGTGTTTAATAATGAAAATGTTGGATTTTAAATATTATTTTGTAATAAAAAACATCTCCATTCATCTAGATAAAAGTTTTTCAATTTGATTTATGAAATAATTTACCTAAATGTTGACATAATGACAATGCATAAATTGTTTAATTAATGTATGAATCAATCAAATGGTGTTAAAAATTTAAAAATAAACAAAATTTAATAAAAAAAAATTCCATGAAATTTCAAGATGAATTGATCATTTTGTTAATGATTTAATTTGTTATTTAAAATATATATTTATATGTTATTTTTACAAAGTAAAATGATGAATGTTGTCAAAAATGAAATTAATGACATATTAAAATAATTTATATTATATTATATTTCATAATATTCAAAAAAATTATTAAATTCATACAAAAAAATGGAATAATCCCTAAAAAAGACGAAAGTATTCATTATCTATCTTTTGACATTTTATAGTAAGTATATTAACCCTCATTGTATCAATTTTATGATACCATGTGAGAAATTAAAAAAATAAATAAGGGTAAAACATGATATAAATTAAAACATATATTCTAAACATATATAATATTCATAGGATGAAGTTATTAGGCCCGAAATAATCATATATTTATAATAAATCCATTTGGAGGCATTTAAATTTCTAAAAAAATTATTTTAAATTTATATATTTAGATATTCGAAGAGTTCAACATCTCTCTCTTATAAATGGTAACTCATTCTTCACATAAACTCACTCATAAAGCCATGTTTGGGAAATCCAAGCACTAAAAATATCCTTCCTCTTAGTATAGAGTTGTTATTTTAAAAATAACACCCTCTATAGAAGTTTTAAAATTTTAATTAAAGGAGATCGTCTGAAGTAGAGGTATCATTTTTAAAAAAGTGTTTCTATATTATATCTAAATGTGCATCATTAAAATACTATTAATACATGATGAAACAATATATAATGTTTATAAAAAATACTTATATTTCATTATTTCAATATCAAAACCTAAATCCATCTCCAACTCTATCAAATGGGAAATGAATTTTCCTGTGTGATTATGGTGAACTAACACCACACAAAATAACATAATTCATTTTCAAACACCATCTATATTGAATTTTTATAATAATGGAATTATTGTCTATATTTTTTTCATGACTCATTTATAATTTTTAACATATATTATATAATTTATGTCCATAACATCCCATGAAAATAAAAATGATAATGTCGTTTGTCAGTAATATGAACTATCACCTCAATGAAGTGATCCTTTTTTCTTCATGACCACATCACATGAATGATATTTATAAATATATTTTAACTATCAATATAATATTTATAATATTATTATAATTCTATAATGATAATAAATACTTACCTTCCTATTGTGTAGGGATCACCTTATCCCTGATAGTAATAGTTTATTTTGGCATATACATATTTAATGAATATATATAAAAGTATAATTTGTATTAAAAAGTGATTATTATTTATTGAATATTACTATATAGATTACAGACTAATTTACACTTTTAATATTGACATCTTACCAAATTTATTTTTGACCCAAGTACAAAATATAGTCCAATTATATGACATGGAAATAAATAATTATTTAATCATTATAATGAAGTAAAATTAGATATAAAAGAAATAATAAAAAATAAACATTTTTCAATGAATCTGTCACTATTTAATATTCATCGTGGTAAGGGTCCTACAAAGTGAGTTATACTCATGGTAAGGTACTGTGTCCCAATCTCCTTTAATTGAGTCATTTCTTGAGGACATACATTATTATTCTCATAAATTATTTTTATATTGATACAATAAACATTAATGTCGATATTTTATCTATAGTCAATTTATTTAATTGTAATGGCCTATCATTTTAACCAATGTAAAATTTTAGGGGAATAAGAATATTGGTGTTTACTGGATGGTTCATTTTCTAAACTGAGTTTCTTAGTGGCGATATTATAGTATCAACACATTTATGGTTGTTTGAATGTGTTTAAAGACCCATGTGTGGCCCAAGTTTTCCATCTAGTTTTGAGAGTGGCGGGGTCTGAAACCTCATGTCTGGAGGAGAAAGATGAGGCATACAATCAGTCTGGTATATCACATCCTCAATCAGCTAACTATGTGTCCAGGACCAAGGTGGAAAAAGTTATTTCACTGGCAGAACAAGGGTTACCCAAACTAGATTCATATGCTACACACTTAGTTCCATTAAATAATTCTTCACGAATAATTATTCGCATTATTGGTGAATATTTTGGCTAATTGTGTGACCCAAAACAGTTGATGTGTTTTTTAGGAAATTAAATTAATTATATTGACACATAAAAAATAAATAAACTAATCTACCCCCCCCCCCTTCATATTCGTGAAATAACCCCTCAATTGAATGCCCATGGCTTCTGAAATCCCTCCTCACATCCTCCTCTAGTGTGGAGATCCCCCTGATTTCATCTAGTTTTTCATTCAATCCTTCACAGTAAGGAATTTGTTCCATCCATAATCAATTATAGGTAGGTTTTTATTTTTTATCAAGATATGACAATTTATATATCGTTGTAATGAATTTTATGATCTTCTTGAAATTATCATTATGGGACATGGACCTTTCCAGAGTAGTTTTTGGTTTCCACTGCCAAAAAAGACTCATATGTGTATTCATAAGAATGAATGTACTAGTTTAACTTCTCCCTTTATATATATTCAGCCATGATAAGATAAATATATATAATGGGGCTAGGTTTTATTATATGTGTATTTGAAAACTCATATTTGATTAAGTAAAAATAAGCATATTCATGTATAAACATATATGTAAGGATCCCCTTGTACGAACATAGATATGGAAATGTTTACATAGGTGGTAGGTGTCCTTGTATATAATTGAATGTGCATATGAGTGTAAGTGGTAAATAAAGTGTTCGAGTTTCAATCGTCAAATTCATCGAGTAATGAGATGTTTTTAAATGGTATTATTCTTCTTGAGGTATTATACATTTCCATTCTCTCGTTAAATTTATGAAATTAATAATTTCATGCCTTCAGACTTTCATTGGATATTAATTATTGTGATATCATATTTATGACAAATATTTATTTAATGTGAATTGATTTTGAATCACTATATGATGATTAATTATACTAAATTAAAAGTTTCATAACCAATACCATGTTTTTATAATAAAAACCCATCAACTAAGGCGTGTTGTCTTCCCAATTAAATTATTAGAATTAATGTTTATATTTTTCTTATATTTATGGCATGGAGGTTTATCCAATCCATCCAATTATTTTGTTTTGTTTTGTAAGAATTATGGAATTTTATGGGTATTACCTTTTAGAATATTGTGAAATGGTGATTCACCTTCTCTATGAGTATGTTAAATTAACAACTAAATATCTCATGTCATTGGACCAAATCCTAATTGGAATTACATATGTATGAATCTGTTACTTTTTCCAATTATACCTCCAATGTGTACATTCAGAATTATAAAATAATTTTTACTTCTTGAAATAAATTTAATTTCCTCGCATGGTGGATTCTATTCCATAAATGAACCAGTATAATTTATTGAGATGGGTTATGTGTTATGTTAAGGAAATGTGCATTATTATGTCTTGTTAAATACATATATGAATTTGTAAGGTCTATATTGAATTGAAGATGGATTTTTGAAATTAATAAGAGGTATTTAGTTAGGTATTATATTATAAATTTTATAATGCATTTATATGAGATTTAAAAATGCAAATAATTATAGATATTCCTTCATTTCTATTTATTTTAAATATGATGACTCCATTATATAGTCTTGGTAAAAAAGATTCATGAGAGTATTTTCCACATGAATTATATAATAAAAGATATGACATGATATATGATGTGGAAAATCACAGAGTGTTGACCATGATGGATAATAACACTCCCTTAAATTAGATGTTGAGTATTAAATCTCCCAACAAATATAATATTTGGTTGATGTTATTTAAAAACTAAATTCCATGATTAGAGTGCTTCCATGGTATCTCACCCTCGTTCAAAAGTGTTTTAGAATGGCGTCTCTCACACTATTATGATTTAAATATTTTCCCCTTTTTAATGAGCTTATAGGATTTTATAGACTGGTTATGAATTTATGAGTTACGCCATGGTCTAGCCAGTAACTAGTATTCCTTATATATGGAAAATTGGTGTCAATACACACGTGGTTCATATAGGTTGCTGAAATTTATAACTACACTATATATATATATATATTTGGATATATATATATAGTTAATGGACATACATCTTATTCTGATAGGGAGATGAATTAGGTACTATTTTTAGGAGATATTTAGAAACCTATGTTTGATGGTTTTTATTTTTATTTGTACTATTTATTTATTTCTATTAGTTGCACTACATTACATTAAAACATATTGGTTCCAGTTGTAAACTATGATTCTAGGAACATATTTGGGATTATTATCTCAGACATGACTCCTTCCACCATTTTACTAGGCACCCA
The DNA here is from genome assembly GCA_963277665.1 of Viscum album. Lineage (NCBI taxonomy): Eukaryota > Viridiplantae > Streptophyta > Magnoliopsida > Santalales > Viscaceae > Viscum > Viscum album. The sequence continues at coordinate 857,646,328 of OY728156.1, read as the reverse complement.
AGTATTCATTATATTTGTGTGAAATTTATTGTTTTCTTGGGATGTTTGGAAATTACCTCAGAGTTAGGAGCATCTGACTAAGTTGGATCACAAGATACCCATGGAGATCACCATTGGTGATTTTCTTTTATTTATTTAATTTACTCAAATAATACCTGGTATACTATATTAGGCTATATATTTTCAGTTTATGTTTCATTATCAATAGTTTCATTCATACATTGTATATTGGAGTTGGAAATTGTTTATTATTCAATTTATATAGTTTTTTGACTATATTTTATATCATTTATTACAGATTAATTTATTGAATGTGGTTTATTATGCGATATAATACTATTCTACTCTTCTCATGAGGGTGTAGTATTCCTAGTATAACCTTGTCATACCATCATTGATAGCCGATAGCCTTTAGAATATGGGGAGGTATGCGTGAGGCCATGTGACCCACTAGTCTAGCTACTAACATAGTGGTCACTTAGGATGGGATGTTATAAAGTGATTTCATAGATTCTTTTTATTTTTTATCATAGATTTAGGCTAGTATATTTTATATAATAATTTTTTCAGTGCATGGTAGATAGCCTTGACTGGGACTGATCACCCCACCCAGGGGGAAATTACCAAGTAGAGATTAATGAGATTGAAATTCATTCAAATTGAAATAACAATTACTTTTCATATAATATTTTGTTAATGGTGTAGTTTTCACCTCTTTTTTATTTTACAAATTATGAGATGTTACACTTGGAGTACTGTGGAATGGATGTGTCATTACATTCATAATCATATGAATATAGAAAATTAACATTCCAATAATTTTCCAAGCGATGTTATTCAATTGGTAGAATTCCTACTAACATGGATTGAGTTCCTCGAGTGATATTCCATTATTTCGATTTATTTATCATTATTATTATATACCATGCTAGGTTTTTTAGTTAATCACATAGTTTTATGGCTATTTATGTGTTCTATAAGTATGATTATTTTTGTATAATGATGGGGTGATTTAGTTTTCATAATAAAATGCTTTCATGATTATTTTATTATATTTCATGATTCTATTCCACATAACATGTTTTTATGTTGTTTTTTTATAATAACATGCTTAGGTTTGATGTATAAAAATGGTTTTGTGAGATGAATTTATTGTCTATGGATAAACATGTGTCATTTATCAATTGTAATGTTCTTGGGGATCAAACAATTTGGAAAATGTAACCCATTTACTCAACCAATTCATTTTTTTCGTAAATATTCAGAGATACAATTGCTAAAATGTAAACGTATAGAAAAATTTAAGTGTAAATGTGATTTGGTTTGTGATTAATGGGAGATAATTTTCAAATTATGGAGTCCCTATTCAATTTATACATTGGTAATTGGAAACCCTTGTAATCAAACCATTTTATATGTAACCATGATATGCATTTGAAAATGTTTAAAAATGTAAAAAATTATGTAAATTGTTTTTGTGGAATGATTTCATTTAATGTGGGACATATGATCAACTGTAAATTGTATGGGTGGTTTATTGATTGATATATGGTCACCCATATAACTGATTCGTAATGCATGGCCATGGTATTTTTATAAATGGTTATCGATGTAACTGATGATTAATTTTTTTATAAAATTAATTGACTAATATTACTCAAAAAATGAAGAACTGTACCTAAGTTGGATAGATGTGTCATGTTATTAAGATATAACCAACTATGGGTTTTTATAAATTTATTAGTTAAAAAAAATACCATTATATAGTATCTCGAAAAACCATGGTAGGACTAATTGGACCCTAGTTGGTCAACGTATATATTAAAAAGAAGTTTTATAAGTCTTTCCATTTCTACCATGGTGTAATAGTTATATCTTTTACAATGTGATTTTGTTTCATAATTGGTTATTTCTGTTTTTTTAAATATTATAATTTATTAATGTTTCAATTTCAACCAATCTAATGAATTAAAAATGGTACATGGGGTGGAATCCTTATGTTTAAACCCTTGTGTAAGGTTATGTCAAAATATCTTTGAGTTACCTTGGAATGTAAGCATTAAAATTATTCGGAGGCCTTCTACATTTCTAGAAATGTATTACATGGTAGTTTCTTGAGCTAGTGACTTTTTCTAGGCGTGAATTTGTGATTAGGTGACTCCTATTATTTATAAAGTGATTGACATATTAGTTATCACCCTTATAGTTAAAATGAATTTTCAATTTCATGAGTTTATTAGATGTTTGGTTTAATTTTGGTGTCATTTTACCTTGTGAGACTCCGATATTATAAATGACACACTTGTTTGGACAGGTGGTCATTGTATCTCTGACACTTATTATTGGTGTGAGAATTGTTAAAATCATGGTTTCAACATCTCTGTCATTCATAGGGATTGGTCGGCCGCTTCATACGACCTATGACCAAATTTTTTCTATTGGGGATAGTAAGGAGGTATTTAGTCTATTTCAATGAAATATGGGATAAAATGAATTGGGTCCAGTATTCTGCTTGTTATTTAAAATGCATTAATGCATTGGAAGAATAGCCTACGTGTAATATTGAGGGTGTGTATTTTCATTATAAATATGTAGGGTATTTTATCTTTACATACATTGTAATAGTAGTGTTCTTTGATGATATAATGAACATGTTATCTTTTGTAGATTCATTATGTCTAGTATTGTTCAGTGGGATCTAGGGTCATCTCCTTAGTAGGGTGATATGTACATTAAATAAATAATGTATTTCCCATGTTTTTGGATGATTTCCTACAAAATCAGGTAGTTTTCAGACTATTTAGGTCTGTTTGGTTTTGGTTTCGTGCTAGATGCATTTATGTGGTGATTGATACTAGGATGACTGACACACATTTGATTAATATTATTTTAATCATTCATGCATATGAGTATCTAGTATCTCTATTAATTCAATGAATAAAATAGTATTAAGGTTAGGAATTTCTCATTAGTTATAGTTAATATTTGTTCTTCAAAGATGAATTATATTAACAAAAAATTGCCATTTGTAAATGGTACGTCTTGCATGAATTATATATATGCTTGTATTTTTTAAAATTATGTATTTTTTTCTGAGATGTATGAAATTTATGTGGGTGACTATGTATGAAACTCCTGAGAAACATTGTTGTCTTTGGATGAGCATCTTTGTTAATTATTTAGTTGTCCAAAGATGCCTCAAGTGGTAAATTCATCATGGTACGTTTCAAGTTTCATCGAAAGATGAATCCTCGATCCAATTAAGAAGTCGAATGAGAGTGATTTGACCATTATTTCTCCAGTTGGTTGTCATATTTTCTAAATAGTGTACAATTTTTTATAAAATGAGAATTTCCTTTATCTTGATGTCATCCCTAATTCACTACGAAAGATTCAATATTACAACACAATAATTTTTTAGAGTGGATGAGTTTGAGATCTGTTTTATATCTGGCTGCACAATATATGTGTGTCTTTCCTCCTGGTTTGGATAGTACTATGTGAATCTAGGATTTATATTTACAAATTTATGGGACATACTCTTAGGCAATATCATTTTTCCATTATCTTGGAAGATATGAATATTCTACCCTGGGTTCATTTAATGAAAATATATTGATGTTTTGTCTTTAATCCATCACATTTTTATAAATTTGGAGTATTAATTAACCAGGGATAGATCCTTAGGATCCCGTTTCAATGAATCTGTTGTAGTTCCAAAAAACATTTGGGCATAAAGGTGATGTTTTAAAATGGATGGTGAATCTAGTGGGATTGAACTATATTTCTAATTTTTTAATTTTAAGGCATGATTGTTTGATAACCATGTATGGTTTTGACAAAGATATTCCATCGAAATTTGAGTATCAACTATGGTGAGTGTGGCTGTTGTAAAATCTAGATTCCTTGATAGGAGGAATTTCATTTCTATTATCAAAAACTACTTGTTTAAGCGGGGTGTTTCAGGATATGAAAGCCAAAAAGGATTGTCTTATTGTTCATTTTGATTGACATGTAGAATTGGTGAATATCATTTCTATGTATAACATAGGGTTAAAGAGATTGTAGTTTTAAGGGAGGATGATTATTTCAAGGAAATACTGTGCAGCCAACCACATTTTGGTATATAAGGATTCACTGATTTCTTTTTTATGAGGTTTTAGTTATAAACTTATATGTAATCAGCATCACTCACTAGAAGGAATCACAACAAGAGAATCATTGGAATTCATTGAGGAATTCATGGAATGTTATTCTAATGGTGGAGTTCTTGTGGTTCAAAATTGGACCTTTTCAAATGTTCCACCAAATGGAATAGAGAACCACTGTCTAGATATTTATGGAGAGGAGAACATGATCAGATGTCTGGATAAAATGTATGGGGAAATATAAATTTCAATTTTTTCATTCAGAAACATGCATTGTCTCAGGTATTCATAGTTAGGTTTTATGTTCTACGTAATGATTGATTGTTTGTTGGCTATTTTGAAATGCATCAAGACCATTTGAATGACACCTCGTGACCGTCATTGGTTGGGATATGGTTTATTTATTATTTAAGGCTTATCGTGGATGAGATGGTCTATGGTTGAGAGGTTGAAACAATCATTGATTGGATCCATGGATGATTTCTAGTAGAATTTTAGTTTTTTCATTTATTAGATGATTTTTTTTTGAAAAAATAGAATCAATTTGGAATTATAAATGTTTTATTACTTAATGTTTTGTTTTTTATTTGGATCAAGGCTATATGGGTGACATGGTTGGTCCCTCATGTTTCAACAATAGAGGTATTTAAAACCACTTATCAGGAGCAGATGGGAGGCAACATGTTTAGTATGAAACTGTGTGTCCTCTAGATGAAATCCTTGTGTCTTGTACACAGATTCCATTAGGTGTCACATGGGTTGTGTATGATTTAGCTGAAACCTATTTCTTTCTTGCACACATACTGATATTAAGAATTGTGTGTTCACAATTTATCGCACAATTTTCCTATGAATTTGATAATCATGAAACAAAAACTTTGTCTGGAATTTTATAAGTAAGTTAAATAAAATAATTTAAAATTTAACATATAAAAAACATATTGTACCCCTAACCATTAATCTATTTGTTACAATAACCCTGAAAAAAACCCCATGGGGCATGACCCTAGACCTTAAGGCTTCCTCCGATGTTGTGTTCCACTATATTTATACTATTTTTTGTATTAAATCCTTCAAGGAATGGACACCATCACCATTCTCTTATTCTATTACACTATTTCACCATCCCTCTATCGCTCGTTAATTTTTGAAAAACCCTACTGTTTCATATGATCCAATTTATAGTGTTTTAATATATTTTGATTGTTGAAATGGCTCTATCTGGTCATCTTGGTTGGTGTTTCGGCATCTACATCTGAAGGAAATGCATTTTAGATCATTTATGTCCCCTATTTAGAAACTTATATATGGTTTTCCAACATTATTCATCATTGTTCAATATATAATTTGGGTTTATGTAGTTATTAGACTCTGGTAATTTTCATTAATTGTGTTTTTCCTTAAAATGATGGTTTTGGGTTTCTTTTTTAAATATAGACTCACTTGTGTATTCATTGGTAGAAATTAATTTGTATAATTTAAAAAAATATATTCAACTATACAAGGAGTAATATATATATAAAAATTTTCTATGTGTGATTATATAGATATATGACAATTCATACCTGTGTGAGTAAAAAGATTCATATACGCATATTATAATATATGCAAGTATCCCATTATACATACATTTCTATGTAAATATGTACATATGGTCTAGGTTTCCATGCCTATAAGATATGGTGTATATTCATTCAAGAAATAAATAAAGTCCTCAAGTTTCCATTATCAAACTCAACAACTTCTGATATGTTTTGGCTTGGTATTCTTCTTCTTGATGTAAAATTCCATTCCATTTTACATTTGAATTTAAGAATTTATTAATAACTAAAATCTACACCATACAAGGATATTAATTTTTGTGGTATGATTTTAAGAGTGAGTATTTCATTAATGAATGTTAATCATGATCCCAGAAATGGTATTTAAATATTTTTATTAATTATTTCAAAAAAAATATCAGGTTTTTATAATAACCACTCAACTGAGGTGCGATGTCTTCAAAATTAAAATGTGGTAATTATTTTTTTAGTCTTTCTTGGATTTAGGGTATCTGGGTTTACCTACACGGTATTATTGTTATTAGAAATATGTCATGTCATAGGATTTCAATTTTTAAATATTGTGTTGTGGATTTTATCTATTTCATTGAGAATGATAAATGAACCAAGTCATATAATAAGTTTATATCCAAATAACTAATTGGAATTAACCATGTAGGTAATGATTCCATGTTTTATTTAAACCAATAATATGATCATAGAGATTTATAAATATATTTTTTGGTCATTAGATGAATGTAAATCCCTTGGACAATTGTTTCCATTCATCAAATGAACTGGTGTAATTAAATAAAATTGTTTGTGATGTATGATAATGAAATGTACATAAGTATGTCTTTTTAAATACTTATATTAATTTATATGGTCTTATTGTAATTTTATTTGGCTATTAGAAATGAATAAGTGCTTTTATTTATGTAATATAATATAAATTTGATGATGACTTTATATCTTCTTTATAAATGTATTACATGATAGGTATTACTTCGTGGTTGTTTAGTTAAAATATTATGATGCCATTTCATAATAATGATGAATAAGTTGAATGGGGTGTTTCACCCCATTACTTATTTTATAAATGACATGTCATGATGTGGGTTGTGGATGATGGTAATCAGTTTTAACCAGGGTTGATAATCTCACTCCCTCACCTTAGGTGTTGTGTATGGAAACTCACACCATTGATACAATATGTGTTATGATATTTATATGCTATGATCAATAATAAAAGTGTTTCAATGGTATCTCACACTATATCATGATATTTTTACCATGGAACCTCTCACTCTATTAAGATGTTTGTAATATAACCAATTACATGAGATTTGTGGTTCATTTAGACTGGTTCTTTATTTATATGTAGTGGACTGGTATATCCAACAATTATTTTTCAATGTATATTTACATTTGGTTCCATCACAAACATGGTTCATATAGGTGGATGAAATATATAACTAAATTACATATAATAATAATAATAATAACATATAGATAATTGTGAGACATCTTATTTCAGCCCTGAGATGAAGTTGGTAGAGCCTCCATGTGGCCTTTTAGAACTTAAGATGGATAGACAATAAGTTATTTTAGTACTATTTATTAGGTCATATTGTAGGTACTCCTTTTAATTTACACATGGTCATGATTTTGTTTTAGACTATATTGGTGGGATCCCCTTGTATTATTATCCAACAAACTACTCAGGCCGCCATTTCACTATGGTACCCATGTGGACAATACATTTGCAGGACCATGGATTATAACATGGAATTTATAGCTAGTTCATGATAGTTTGGAGCAGAAGAACAATTTATAGATCGGGATGATCACTAATATTTACCATAATTATTTTCTTTATATATTTTTTTCTCTCCTGTTTATCCTTATAACTTGTAGTAGGATGTATGCCTTTCATTTCAGTTGATGTGTCACTACGAGGACATGCATGCATTTACTGAATATTGGAATTTTCATCTATATTTTTTCAGTTTATATTTTCATCCATAAATTAGTATCTCTTATATTACTACATATTCTATTGTATTTTTTATTATATTATACATTGTTATGATACATTCATCATGATTGTATAGTACTCCCACTATCACCTCTTTACCACGCTGCAGCTAGTCAGAAGCCTTTAGTATATGGGGAGGGATGCATGTGAACATGTGACCCATCAGTGATACTACTTTAATAGTGGTTAGTTGGCCTAGGAAATTATTTTAATGTTTTTGTAAATGTATAATTTCTTTGAAATTATTATTTCAATGTTCATGGTTATATAAGACTACTTGAATACTTAATTATTAATTATCAAAAAAATCACCATGTTAATATGTTTCATATTATTTAAAATATTTATCTATGTGTATATAAAATTATTTTAAAGGACTTTTATATACTATCTTAAATTTCACTAAAAGTTATTCAAAAAGGACTTTTTTTTCATTTTTTATATCGTACCATTTGAAACACAACAAAAACAATGTTCTACAATTAATTTATAACATGACAATTACTTATCCACCTCTCGACCATTATTATTTTTTGTCTTCAATTAATTATTCTGATATTTCCTTAATTGAAAAACTATATTAATCATTTTGGGTATTCTGGTAATGAATTGTTTTTTCAAATAAAAATATTGTTTTCAAATTTAAATTTTTTTCTAATGTAAAATGTTATATTTATACAAATATATATTTTATATGACAATACAAGTTTTTTTAAAGGTTTTTATGATGAATGTGATTTATTAATGATAAGGTACTTGATATTTATTGGAAATATCTGATCCGAGTATAGATTATACATGTGGTGTCAAAGATAAAAATATGATAGCCCGTTATAGCTTCAAATGTCGTGGCCCATACAATTCAAGGAAATATCATCATAACATAACATCGGGGGCCTTGATAGAACCAGAGAAGCCTATTATAGTATACCATAGGGTGGTTGTGATAAAACTTTGAAATAATTTTTCATATAAACATGGGGTGACCCTGATATCACCATTTAAGCCCAAAATAGGTTAATTCAAATCGGCTATATGGTTGTTATTATTAAAATATAATTAAAAGGGTTTTAAGTATATGATTATATAATTCACCTAAAGGAGTTTGAACTATATGCTCTAGGTTTTAATAACTTTCATTGATAAAAATTCCTTTTTTCCTAGGAAAATCTATTATTCATTATTTTAAGATAACATTTAAGATAAAAGAACACTATATAGGAGTTTCCATATTTTTAATAAACTAATCTCTTCCTTTATTTTTTTATCCCTTAATGATATTATGTTCTAATCTAGAGTTTTGAAAATGACTTTCACATGGTTTAATGGGTGATAGAAACAATTATGAGATAATGTGTATAATATTTATGATTTATCATAAAGTGGTATCCTTTTTTATTTAAAATAGTTTTATATTTTCAAAAAATTAATGTCGTGTTTACATTTCCACTTATATGTTATCTGATTAAATTTTATGTGTTTATCCAAATTAAAAAAAACTCTAAACTGAAATTATATTCTAATATTAAATCTAGTTAAAAACAATAGAATATTTTATGGTTATGGTTGGGTACTTATAGTTGATATCAATTGATTTTTTAAACACTATTATTGATAAGGATGTCTTCCTAAGAGATGAGATATCATCACTGTTTTAAAATATTTAGTTTGATCATAAGATCGGTTTCATAGAAACCTATTTGAGGATTTATGTTATGTAATTTTCAGGTAATTAATTTTTTATTTTGGACATTATTTATTGTGATAATTATTGGTTAATGCTTTATAGGATGAAAAAATAAAGGGAACGGGTAAAATTTGCCGATAAAACATATCATGGTTATTTTAAATAATTTTTCATATTTTGGGAATTTCATAATAATTAGATAGTATTATCAAAATCGAAACCCATATGATGGGTGACAACCCATTATGTTTGGAAAGGTCATGATTTTTTAACCCACAACTAAAGGGCCCAAAGGTCGCATCTCTTACCACTATATTATGTGAGACCCTAGTTTAATATGGGTTTTTGTTTAAGTTAAATGATTTAATGTATAAATCATATGATGGTTTTTTTAAAATATAATTTATAAAATAGGTAACAATGGGATTGAGATCTTATTTTGGGATTAAGTGATTTATTTTTTTTCAAATAAATTTTTCTATTTTTGGAACCCTACTTGATTGAGTTAAAATTAGTACAATGAGATTTTATTTTTGATGTAATGGTAGAATTATATTATTTTATAATAAATTATTTCATTGTGGATATAGGGTAATTTGGGTTATTTATTGAAATAGTTTTTATATCTTTGAGAATATGTGATTAGGAAACTAAATATTTGGTATGAAACTTAATGAGTGATTTTAATTATTTGGAAATAAAGGTTCCAATTTATCTTGGTTGACTATGTATAAAATCCTTCTAAATTTTTGGTTTTTATCTTAGTTAGAATATTTTTTATGAATTTTAATGATATTTATTTTGGTATTGGTCTATGTTAAACAGTATATAGTACTATTAAATTATATAGATTGATGTATTTTTTAATAATATATGGTTTATTCTTCCCATGGGAAATATCTAATCATGTACTAACAATTTTGGTTATGGTTATTTTCTGAAAGTATGGGAAATAGATAGTTACACTTTTCTAGATTATTTGATTCTCTAGAAGTTAATTCTAGTGATTTAGGTTTCGAAAATTCATCTACAACACCCATAATTGAAATAAAATAAAGAATTTGTAATGGAAACTTATTAGATGATTAAACTATACATGAAAATAAAGTATATTTAATTATGATCATAGTATTTGAAGTAAAATAAATAATCAAATCTATATAAATGGGCTTAAAAACAAAAAAAATTATCGGTTTACTTTTCATTGAATGAAAATAATTAACTTTTTAACCCCTCATTGATTTATGGTTTTGGAATTGTTAACACTATGATGATCATGTTATCAAATACTCAATAATAGAACATGATAGTTTTTTCTCCTCCATGTGCATACTTTTATACATATAACCATAGCTTGTGTTATCTCATGTGGACATCATACTTCCATTTTCTTTCTTATAAAGTGATAGTTTTATAAATCCTTTTTATGATGTGGGATTAAAATTTTGGTATTTTATCAAGTAAAAACAAATTTATCAGGATTGAGTTTAAATTCTGAGTAATCTATTTATTAATGGGGGGAATGTCAAATGTATTTTTAAAACGGAAACATAATGTTTATTATATTGCCTTATTTTCATCATCAATCTTAAAAAGAAATTTAAATATTAATATTCAAAGGTAATCATTAATACATAGACATTATAATGGTGTTAATGAACAATATTAACTTAATTATGAATACATGGTTTACACAAATTAAATAATTTATTATTTGGTGAAAAATTAATTATAAATTAATGAAATATAACTTTTAAAATAAAAAGAAAATGTGTTATCTAAAAATACTATTTAAATGCACCTAACTGTGTTTTATATAAAAAAATAAAATGAAAGCCATATTTTTTGATAATATTGATGGAATATATATATATATTATATTAAATATAATGGTTTAAATTTTTGTTATTTATTTTTATATAGATTATATAAGAACAAATATATTTTTATGAACCAAATTTGTATTTGAAAAAAATGATGTTTTTCTCCCTTTTATTTTCCCACTTGTTTAAATATAGTTGTTTAAACGTTTATATATAATATTTTACAAAATAAACATATTATTTGAGATAATATTTTTATAATTAAATTTGGATTATTTTTTGGTATTCTTCTAACAATATTCTAGTTTTGATGAATAGTGATAAAATAATGTATTTTATTTTATAACTACTTTTTTATCAAAGAAATTTACATATTTAATAGTTATTTTTAATGGTTTTAATATTTAAATAAAGAAGGTTATTATTAGTTAATAAAATTAATGTATATGGGATCAATTTCACATATAAATTGGATATAAAATCTTTTTGGACTTTGATACATTTTTAAATTAAAAAAGTCATTTTCTCAACCTGTCAATGAGAGTAATAATTAAATAATTAATGAAATATCAATCTTTTGGATTTTGAAAATTTGATTTTATATTTTCTACCTAAAGATAATATTTTTAATATATTCTAATTTATGTTTTGATAATATGAATAGTAACATTAGTAACATTTTATCAACATAATTATGTGTAAATAAATAATTAAGCATACAAATTATAATATACAAATTATAGAATTGGAAAAAAAATTATCCTAATTTATTTTAACAATTATATATGTCCCTACGAATTAATGTATCAGGTACAAGATCATTTATGTTCATTTCGATGAGAATATATCATTAATAAATATATTTAATGGAAAATCAATTTTTTCATACTTTAGTTTTTAACTAAAGAAATATTTGGAATATGTTTATATATAGAGATCTATTATACTATAAATTGAATTTGGAAATATGAAATGTTTTTATACATCAAGATAATTTATTATTAATATTTAGTGATAATATAATATCATTAAATTGTGTCATGAGGTCATTTTAGTAATTGCTTTATTAATGGATGAATCCTATAATTGGTATTGACAATTTTAAAATAAATTTTATTTACATAATTAATGTAATCCACTGATTTTTTTTGCATTAATATTAAATTTTATTAATTTTTATATTCTCTTGGTAATAATATATCAGGTTGTTATTATATTTTTAAAAGGTATAGTGATGAATACTATCAAAATTCATATTAGATATTTTTTAAAATAAATAATATTTTATTAAATGAATAAAAATAAAAAATTTATTAAAATAATTATGAGAAAACTTAAATTGTACTAAATTAACCATTTATTTTCCATTTCATATTTTATTATAATTATAATATCCATTTAAATATATATCACATTATATCTGGGAATGAATTATCAAGGTTAAATTATGGCTAACCAAAAAACAAAGGAATAATAAAAAAGATAAAAAAATTATAAACTTAATTGTATGAGTGGTTTGATGTCCAAAATCATAATATCATCAAAAAATTAAATTTTTTTCATTTTTATTAATGAATTATTTATTTTGATTAAATATTTTGATAAATTCATGGATTGTCCCATACCTATTCTATAAAATTGAAACCCATTTTTCTCTATTCCTCACACATATTTTTTATTGAAATGATCTAACCAAATAAGGTCAATCATTAACTTACCATATTATATAGGGGTTATTTTAGATATTAAACCCTCCATATAGGTGATAATATGTTAATAAAATGAGGTCATAACATGAAGATGTATCATTTTTAATCAAGTGATTCTATTTTATTTCATCTTAAATTTTCTTCAAAAATTAATAATATATGATGAAATAAAATATTAAATATATTTAATATAATAATTTGTTATTATTTAAATATCATTACCAAAACTGATCTCCACTTCTATCAAAATGGAAATTAATTATTGATTGGGTTTACAATGAACTACCACGTGAGGAAACAATAAACATCATTTTGATAACCACCTCTAAAGAATGTTTATAATTATGTAATTAATATATATAAATTATATTGATGAAAAATTTATAACTATAAACGGATAATTTATCATTAATGTTCTTAATATTTCATTAACATAAAGATTATAATGTTGTTCGTGCGTGTGTGTGAACTGTCACCTCCCCGAGGAGATGCTATTTATTTTTCATCACCACATAACATGAATGAGATATATATATATATGTGCATGTGTGTGTGTGTATTTATATTATTAAAATAATATTAATGATTTAAAGATCATTCAAAAAATTAAATTATATATTACCCTCTTTCTTTAATGATAATTAAAAAATGATAATGTTACTAAGGACTACGTAAAGCTTACCATCACCATGATTGCCACAAATTTATTTTTCATATAACTATTTAATCAATTTATTTAAAAGATTAATTAATATATAAAAGAAATTATTATTTAATTAATATTATTCTATATATAATTTACAAAAAATAATTTTTTTTAGCATCATAACAATGGCATTTTGGTCTCATGTACCGAATTTCGTCAAAACATCCGACATGAACAAAAATAATTAAATAATTTATAAAAACTAGTAAAAAAGGTTATAAAATATATAATACACATAAAAAAGTATATAAATAATGTAAATAATTAAACTTTTTAATTATTCATGATGACAACTAATGTACGTGATGATTTAGAGTCAAGTAATGATATTTTGTCTCAATCTATTTTCATTAAGGCATTTAATGATGATATGCATATTTATTATTTTATAATGTGTATATACAACTACTATGATATTTCATGTGTATATTTTATCTATAATATTATGATTTAAACATATTTAATGTATTATATCATGTTTATTATGATTTAATTGATAAATGCTTTTATGGATACTTTGAATGTTTAACGATTAAATTATCAAATTATTTTATCCATGTCATTATTCTTGACATTATTTTATATATATATTTTATAAAGATATAAAAGGATTATAACATATTTTGTATTTTTATATTAAATTAAATTAATATTTTCAAAATGATATGTTTTAAATGTTTTTATATGGAACATTTAAGCCAACCTGAAAAAAGTATGTTCTATTTTTAATGTATACATCAACATTGACTTTTCCAATGATGTGGCCAATTTTTTATTTTCTTTATCCTTTATAAAGCTTTTGTGATTACATAAATAAAAAATGACCATGATATAATTAAGTAATTTTATATTTAAATTTTTTTCAATAAAATGGTTGTTTTGGTATTGAAAATGGGTTTTGATAGAAAATTGTATTTTTATGAGAATGTGTTTTTCATATGGGATTAAAATATTTTTTAATATAATTTATGATGATTTTTTATTAATGATATGGTATGTGAATATTATATAAATCATGTTAGACCTATAATTCGTTTTGATGGGGTCCCAGATAGTACCAGGATAGCCTGTTATAACATAAAATGGGGTCACTATGGTAGCACTTGGAAATATTCCAAAAAATTAACAGAAGGTGTCTTTGATAACATTAGGAAATCCCATCACATCATAACATAGGGTTGCCTAGAAAGTGTAGGGAAAGGCTATTGTATCTTAACATGGTGTGGACTAGATAATATAATGTAACCCACAGTAGATAAGTTGGATATCGCCTATATGTTTATTCATGTTAAAATGGGTTCAAATGTGTTTTACAAATATGATTCCCCATGACACTAATTGGATTTATAGTTAATGGATATAAATTTTAGTTACATTCTATGAGAATAATTTCTATCTTTTTTTAAAGTTAAAATGCATTATTTCATATTCTCAATGAACTTCGAAGAGAATGGAAAATATTATATGATTTGTCATGTTTTTATTGAACTAATAGTTTCATTTATTTTTATCCATTACTAAGATTGTGTTATTATTCCAATTTTTTAGAATATATATCATAGTGTTTATGGGTGAATAGAGTTAAGGATAATATCACATGGATAATTTTTTATAATTTTCATAATGATTATTAATTTTTTACATTATAGTGTTTTATATTGTGAAAAAATGGATATGATGTATATGTGTCCACTTGTAATATATGGGTTTACATGGTAATAACTTATTCCAATTCTATAATACATTAAACTAAAAACATAATTTAATGTGAATTCTAGTCCAAAAAACAATAAAATATCTTCTGTTTAAGGACAAGACCTTATATGTGTCCTCTATTTTTATCATTCACCATAAATTATGCGATTTGAGATGAGTGATTTTACATGAAGGTGACCTAATATGATTCCTATCATATGTTTGAAATGTCTAATTAGAACTAGTATCCAACCCATGAACTCTTGGATTCAGGCTTGTGGTAGTCATACATGGCTCATCACCATCCAAAAAGGCCCAAGTTGCTATGATCAATGAATAGTGATATTAGAGAAAGTTCCATCCTTGGATTTGTGTTGAAACAATTATACCTATATTGAGAGAATATTTCTCGTGAAGGAATATAGTTTTTTTAGGGTGGAAATATAAATTCATCTAAACCCTAACAAAATACTTATTAAATTCTCACATGTTGGAAGAGGTTATAGGGAAAAACATTTGTAATTAAATTTTATAGGAATGTGTTTTTGTTTTAATATCAATAATGAGTCATCACAATATATATACTCATTGAATGTGGTAAATATAATCTCATTGAAGGATTTTTCAATATTTATACCCAAAAAAGATTATATAAATAAGACAATGCATGACCCGTTAAGTGATGATACCTCAATATTGGGGTGGGGCCGGGGGCAGACTTGCTTCTTAATGGTCTGTTGGTGACACTTTCCCCATTGATTAGATCAACAACCAGACCAAAACTTTTCATTTGGATTCAAAATGTCATTCTAGAAGTGGATCGATATGTTGGTTCTAGAAGATGATGCATAGTTTAATAGGGAATATCATGATATTCTGATGAAAATATATACAATTATGTATGGTTTGTAGGACCCATAAACTACATTTATGAAATGTATGTCATGAATCAAGAAGTTACCATAGAGACATCAATGGAATATCAATTCATGAAGGGTGAATAATTTAACAGCTTCTAATGGGTAAATAAGTATCATTCAAGATTTTCTTACCATTGTGATGTGAGAAAAGAGGAATCTGAAGGAAAACCTCATCAAATTCATGGTCTAAATCAAAGTGGTCTATGGGGAAGAAGACATGAGATAGGAACTGGGTGATGTAGGAGGTGGATGAAATTTTGGTATGATACTCCCACTCCACCCACAGGTAGACCAAACATGTCATGGGAAGATGGAGGTCATAATATTTGGACACTATAGTAATTAAATCCATTTTACCTAGTGGTCAATGGTCGATTTTAATATACATTCTATGACCCATGTAATATTTTTGTAATATTATTGGAAATAGGTGAAACCACCCTTTCGTCCTCCATCATTAAATTCTTCTCCAGTGAGAATAAGGAATTTAGTGAAACCATTGTTGGTAATTTATGAAACTGGTTTGGACTCACAGTGAAGATGAATGCTTGACTCACCAAGACACATTATGATATATGATCCAAAACTATATGTGTGTTTAATTGCCACCAATAGTATACAATTTCAAGGGATTTCATATGATTTCATTTGAATTATTGGGTCCAGAATTGTTTGTTTACTAATGTATCAGTGAAGGAAAAGGTTTATGTGAACATGTTTGTGATGTAATTTCTTGTTAAATGAAGTGGGAACTCACAAAGTCATCAGTTATGGCCCATGATAGGAAATTTTTGTTCTATTATCCACCAAAGTTTTTCACATAGAGACACGAGTCTCCCATCCCTTTGCACCCCCATATTTGAGACCAAGTGATATCAATTCATCATTTAAGTTTTCCCCATGGTGAGATTAAGTATCATACCTGAAGGATCAGTGATTTCACTCTTTTATGACAGTGATACGTAATAGTATTAGGATAGAGAGGGAGATCCCCGTGTGGATTCTATTCACAGTGGTTGTGATACTTTATGATGGTTTTTTATATACTTGTATGAAATCATACATTCCATGTTATTTTCAACTAGTAAGTAGGAAATTGTTATTGTCTTTTCGGATATTGTTTTACACCCTCTACTAGAAAATAGTCTTTTAATAGTGATGGATTTTATTAGTACTATAAAAAAGTGTTGGTACATTTATCCTTTATTAGTGATTAACCAAGCCCTAATAAAGGGTCCAATTTATCAGTTCTTTTTTTAGTGTTGATAAAGTGTATCTTTACAAGTACATTATTTTTATCACTAATAATGTATACGCATTATCAGTGCTTCATTTTTAGCATCCATACTAGAATCCTTTTTCAATTGATTTGTAGTGATGTTAAATGTATGAAAAATGAAATAATTAATGAAATAAAACATTAATTTGATATTATAAAAAAATTATTACTAATATAATAATTTAAATAATAAAATATAGAAATGAATAAACTAAAATTAATATATATTGCATAAAAATACTAAAAAATATTTAATATCAATAATTAATATATATGTAAAATGATAATTAACGACATAAAAATTAAAAAAAAAATAATTTAGAAAAATTTGAAAAAAATTATTAATTAAAAAATTATTGCAAATTCTAAAATAAGAATATATTAAATATATAGATATATATCAATGTATATACATAGAGATTATATAATAGAAAATATTTATGATTTTTGAAAAATATTTATATATTTAATTAATAATTGTATATATTTAAAAACTAAAATGAATTAAAAATACTGACTTATTACATTGAGTAATGGAAATAATTAAATAACAGTTGAATATTCAATTTGACCTAGATCAATGGTGGGTTATATTGATTTCACATACATATATGTAAATAATACTTTTTTGTAAATGCACACAGAAAAATATATATGCAATTAATGAAATATTAAATAAAAACACAAACACCTAATATTTAAATAATTTATTCAAAATTTATAACAAATATTGGAATTTCACAATAACATGATTAATTTAATATATAATATATTGAATCTATAATTTTTTTTTTATTTCAATATTTTTAATTTTACTTATTAATTATTTAATTTTAATTTTTTTAATGTCTTTTTTTTTAAATTTTTTGATTTAATAAATTTATTTTATTTATATATTATATATTTATTTAATAATTTTTATATGTATTTACATTTATTTCCATATATATTCTCATTTTTTAATAACTAATATTTAATTAAAAATATTTATCGATTTTTTAATATTGTTAAAATGTACGCAATATTAAATTTTCAATTTCATATTAAGCATGCATTCACATAAGATTAACAATTAAATAATAATACTAAAAATAAATTTGTAATAAAATATTTAGAATTAATAATATTTATAAATGTTTATTTAAAATATTTATACAATAATATTTATAAAAAAATATTATGTTTTTTCAAAGGAATTATATAAATATTAATAAGTAATTATATTTATATAAAATAATTAATAATAAATAATTATATATATTTAAATAATTATAAATTTATTATAAATTTATTTAAATAACGAAAATATTTCTAATATAAACACACACACATATATATGAAACATATATATCAATATATAAATATATATATATTATGTTCTCGAGATACAATTACATTAATCGCACACACACGCAACACACATAGGTCAGAATGGATGGACATAGAACCCAAAAGGGATAGACCATAATGAAACCTTATTTATTAAATATTGGCCTGAAGGTCTAGTAGGAATAATTCTCATTACATGTTGCAAAGTTCCACAAACAGACCTGAAGTCTTAGGGATGTGTCATGACTTCATCGCCAACTATATATCTCATCCCTAGGTCATTTCATGTTATAAAAATTCTTGTGTCCCCGCCTACTATAGAAAATATGTTCTCTTCTTGGATTGTATCCCAAGAATGATGTAGGATTATAGGGAGCCTTTAACAGTCAAGTAAGAAATAAGATCTTCTAAAAGGAATCAATATTTACACTAAATAAGAAATCAAAAGTATTCTTCTTATTAGCTCTGATAAATGGAATCGTTATCAGTGCTTATTGGGAAGTGTTGATAAATGAGTCCTGATATATTTTAAGAACCCTAACCATCATGAAATCTCTTTGATTATGTAAGTTCTTCATGAAGACACATATTACTCGTATAACTTATTTTCAAATCAAAGCTTTAAACCTGGCTAGAATCAAGGCTCCGACTATTCCAATGATAGATCAATGTCTTAGATGATTCAAGGGTTTAATGAATCTAAGTTTCCAACCAACACATGGATTTCTAATGTACTTTTATTCCCGTGTTAATCCACTAAATCATTCCATCCCACACTTGTTTATCACAAAACCCCCAATCACACTATTCTATAAAAAAATGTTAAAAAATTTCCTATTTTTATATATATTGAACTTTTCTTTCCATGATATCGTATATATCTCATAGAACATCATTGGTACTATGAGAATTTGAAATATATCAAACTTAATAGTTTTCAATGTTTTATGATGTATTATATCATCCCAATAACAATATTCTATGACATATAACTCATAACATCCATCACCCTTTGAAAAAAACTCATCCATATAGTGGTCGGTGTTGCCATTGATTTGGAATAATACATTGATAATCACATGGGAACCACATTTTCATATATTAGTTTCTAAATTAATGTGATATTATTCTCTGTATTGACCTATAATCCAAGGAAAAGTTTTAGCTCAACAATCAAAGAGATATCTATATCGTACCTCATATGATCTGAAAAAATGGAATTTTTATTTTTCCAATACTAAAATTCTATGTATTTGGAATCTATGAGTACCAAAATCCATTGACCATTCACAATATTGTGGTTGAGGTGGTGATCAACTCAACCCCTCTAAAAAACCATTCAAAGGTAATTAACCTACCATATATACTAGGTCCATGGTGATTTCATTATATTATACTGTAAATTCAATATCTAGAACATTGTTCTCTAATCCTCATCTACAATAAACCCATCAAAATTTTCAACGTGTTCCCCACCCTTAATAACTCTATTAAAGGACATATATTTTGACAACCATTGGTATGCATTTAACTAAATTCCACAAAAAATATCCAAGAAAATATAAAAAATTTTGAACTGTTATATGACAGTAAATTAATCACTAATTTAAATTAAATGGATATAGGAATTCCCCTATCACACTATAGATTATTTATTATTAGAAAATTTTACATAGTCAATGATTTTATTATAGAATACACACTTGGTTCAGATATCATTTCTCTAGTCCAACATTTGACCAACATACCATGTCACATTGTTCCTTTTTGGATCAATCTATACATGCATACATTTGATCCACTTATCATACTCTCCAACCAATATTATATGGTTAGGTTCTATAAGGGAAAAAATGAGGTTTACTGTCAACTATTTATCCTCTATGTTTTCAATTAAACAATCTGATAACAAATTAAATTTTCTTAATTGATTTCATCCTTTCTTGTATTTCTGTAGTACAAATATCATTATCATAAACATCATATCCAAAAATGTAGATTATGAAATTTATTTGTTGAGACTCATTCATAATCTCTCTTATGCTGATTTTTCTTATAATAAGCATTATTTATCACCTAATTCACTACTACTTAGATCATTTCAAGAAACATAAGTGCATATACCCAATAAATGAACACGGTGTGTCAAAAAAGAATGAATAATAAAAAATGTTGGCGAGATGGGTTATTGAGGACTAATGTTGACTATAACATTTACCATTGAATTAATTCAGGGGATAAACCCAACGATAGTGGATTAATTATTTTCGTAAATTCAATTATTAATTTCCTCAGTTAAAACAGATATTTTTTTAAATAATCATATGTTGGGTTTCACTACTAAGAAATATCCATAACATTAAATGTCAATAATGAATTTATTATGTATGTTTATTTATTTATTGTAAAAAAATTAATATTAAATGAACCCAATATGATATATTTGAATAATAATTGTATGTACTCAAATAATTTGACAAAAGATAATGATGATGGAGTTAAATAGTCTAGTATGATTAAAATAGAGCATGCATATGACCCTTCTAAAGTCCATTTTCCATGTTTATGTTGTTCTTATATAATGAAAATTACTACATTAGTGTGGGAATGATATTTTATTTGTCAACAAATATATTAGAGAATCAAATAATGGAATAATCATGGGTAAAAACTATATATGAACATTAATTGGGATGATAATGCAGTTTAAGGATGATTTGATATGAGTACTAGTGTAAATGATGATGGATATTTCATGACAGAATAAAACATAGAAATTAAAGATGACTTTCATGACTGTGAAATGTATTTAGAGATATTGAATTGTTATTCTATGTTATAATTGAATACTAATTGTACTAAATAACAATAATATTCATATTTATTAAAGATATGTAAATTAAAAACCTGATTTTAATGGAGTAAAACTAGCTTTATGGTACTACTTGGTCTCAGTATTGATATGCTTCCATAGATGTTTTTGAAATTACCTTGATAGACTAGAACCAAGCACATTGTTACAATATACATAATAGTGAAGATGATGATATATATATTAATTCCCATGAATATATTCTTAGATATTTGAATCCATTATAGTCTAGTGGATGTATATCGTAATCACATAATAATAAGTATTTCAAATTGTTCAAATATCATATTTTTATGGATTTATGAAATAATCAAAATTCAATTGATGAATGAAATCAATGGAAAGCTTGGGGACCAAACGAAAAATTTATATCATAATAATATTTTTTAATAAATTATTATATTTTTGATACAGAAGAATACGAAAACTAAAATGTGATGTAAAAAAGTGGTGTTATTGTTGTGGAATATGTGATTAACATATATGGTGCCAATTATAAAAATCAATTTTGGGAAAATATTTCATATTTGGGCATTACATAATTGATGTATCTAATTTAATTATTCAACATTTCATGATCTAATTTTTCATCTCAAATGTGTTGAAAGTACATGTATAGTGAATGATGATGAAATGGGATTTAAGAAGTGAATATCAGTGTGGAAGGGTAAAATTAAGAGTTGTGCATAATTACATCATAACCCGTGAAAGAATTTCATTTCTCAAATCCAGTAAACAATAATTGGTTGATTGTCCTTGTGGTTACTAAAAATATGTATGTTCATATGACAATTTCATCAAAGGTTAACCTTTCATTTTCATATAACAATCCATTCATGAATGTCCAAATATATAAAATGACATCCATGTTAAAAGGGAACCAAAAATGGGTTTTGGATTCTCAATAGAGGAACCAAATCTGAAAAAATAAAAAAAATTAAGGATAGTTAAATGGAATGGTAAACATGTTATTAAATATAATATATTTTCCGCATAATATTATATATTATATATAATAAAATGTTAATTTATTTTTTATTATTCCTTACAGAGTTATTTTATTTTAATAATCATTGTTTAAAACTTTCATTTCATTCTATAGAAAAACATTAACATACTAATTCTCCATGAAAAAACATTTCACCTCTTTAGTGTTTCAATTTATTATATTCCTTAATGTTCACAACAATTCCTTTACTGGAAGAAAAACATATCTACATATTCTTAATCACATATATAATCTTGATGTTTTCATAGTCAAATCATTGTCAATATAATTTATATATTGCTTAAATTTTTTAATATTTTCTCATCATAGTATTACTCAAATTATAATTTATTTCTTATATAGGTGGATTATTTAGTACGAGCATGAGTTGTCTGTCATTCTTTCATTCCATTCCAGAACAATACATCAATAATATTGTAATTCAATAAATAAATTACACCCATAAAATATTTGAACATATTATTTTCATTCATGTCTAATATAATACTAAATAAAATATTTAATCTTGATGTTTTAATAGTAAAAACAATTTTTATATAATTAATATATAATTTTTTTAAAATTTATTTGTTTTTATTTTTACTCATATAAAAATGGTTAATTTATAGTTCTAGATTATTTTGTTCAATGGGTTTGTTTGTTTAATTTTGTTAATGCTGATTTAATAATGGACTCTGAGAATTCAACTGAGATAATGAAAACATTAAAATTCTTCAATTATTAATACAAACACCATGATAATATAAAATAAAAAAATTATTTAATTAATTTTTTTATATTTATTTCTACTATATTTAATGTATTTTATTTATAATTTTTATACAATAAATTCTAAATCATTTCATTGATATTTTTGGATTTCATGTTTTTGTTTCAAATATTTACAACAAGACATAAAAGAGATAAAATGTTCCTTTCTACCAATGTTATCATTCCTTCTATTTTCATTATTTGTAGACCAACTGAAACTAAAAATTGATTCAATTTTATTTGATGGAAACAGATCTAGAATAGTAAAAAAAATGTCATGTGACCATTTTTTAGACTTATATTGATACAATAAGAACTTAATATTCCTCTAATTATCTAGTATTAAAATATTAGATTTGTTTTTTAGCTATTATTATTAAATAAATATGCGATGATGGAAGTTTTAAAACGAAATTAAATAGAAATAATGAAAACAATGGTAGTTATTTTTGTTTTAAGACTATGGGATGTATAAGGATCAAACACACATAAATTTGACACATGGTGTGACTAGTATGAATCAAAGTGCTTATTTCTATTTAAATTTGAAATTAATTTTACTAAAAAAATAAAATAAGATAGTGAAAACCTATAAAACATATTCATTTTGTTTTTATACATTATAAAAATGATCAATAAGTCATTTTTGATGTGTATAATGAAACTACACCTTATTCAGATTCATTATGTGATTGGTATGACAAAAAGATACTATAATCATTTAATAGTAGATATTTTACTTAATAAAATTTCACTTTTTAAAAACTAAGGAAACAGAGCCCTGTTTTTTTATTTAAGAAATGGATTCAGAAATTATTTTTTATGTGTATTACTAAAAATTAATTATTGAGATGTAGGAATCAGTCTCATATCAAACTGATATATGACATGATCATAATGGGCCATAGTGCATGTTTAATTTTTAGAATTACATTTTAGCAGAAAAGACATGTGACTTACTCAAAACTGTGAAAAAAACATCATATTATTTTGATACATTAGAAAAATGATATAATGTGGTGTGGGAATTGTAGGAATTAGAGACAACACAATCTCACATACCATATTATTCTTATGAATATATATATATATATATATATTTATATAAAATTCTGAAAAAGTTAATTAATATTATAGTATACCTACTCAATACTAAGAAAACGCATTCATATTGTTTTGAAAATTTTAGAAAATGATGCATATATGTCATTTAATGTATAGTATGTATCCGCACCATTATCCGAAACATGATGTACCTGGAATGACTCAGTGTTTCCGTTATTAGTTTGCAATCAATATTATAGTTCAAGAAGTTTCAGACATTGTAAACCATGAAAATATACATGGATTTTCTATATAATTTTGAGAAATTATTCTTATGTATTTCTTGATGTGCATGTTTCTGTATCACGTAAAATCGATACATGATGTTATTAGTATGTGTCATAGTTCATGTATCCAGTTTAAATTTAAATTTTAATAGAAAAGAAAATTGGAATCATCAAAACCAAGAAAAATCATTCATATTGTTTTGATAAATTAGGAATATGATCATGAAGACATTAGAGCTGTGTAGGAATCATTCACACTATAATTTGACACATGATGCATCTATATTACTCCAACTGGATTTTTTATTCCAATTGGAAAATGATTATTTTAAAAACGATAACTGACCTATAAAAAATCAAGAAAAAACCTTTGGATTATCGAGATACATTATCCATTTTTTGTCTAAACAATAATTTCATTACCAAATATGAAAACACAAAACAATTACCTTTAATTTAAAATGGTTCCCATAAAGATATTTAAAAATCATGTAAAATTAATCAAGCCACACCCAATTGAAATGAATACCACTAGGAAGGCATCACCCATCATGTTGTAAAGAATTAATATAAGTTAGATAAGTCTTTTAAAATAATATACTATGTTTAAAATATTTTCAACCATGATATAATAAAAATAAATTCGATTCAATATTTAGGGATCATGTGTCATAGGATCTAACCTAGTTTCTTATTTTAGATGATCTATAATTTACCAATGTAATATATCAATAATTATTGTCTTATGTTCTGTCTTAAAAATACATTTCACTAAAATATCCCATGTAATCATCATTGAAATAACACCCACCATGTCTAATATCATAGTTGAGGTTACATTAGAGGCCTACATACCAAATTGTGTACCATAAATATAGAAATCCAACTAATTTATCATTTTTACCATTACAAAAAAGAATTAGTGATTGAACATTAAAGGGAGGATTAAAGAACAATGAAAAAAAATTAACTCACCCAAGAGTCTAACATCCACTAATAGAAAAATTCAATCACCAACATAAAATATAAAAAATATATAAATAAGATATCCACCACAATTATAAACAAAAACGGGAAATTAATGTGGTTCCCCATTATTAGGATGGATAATCAGGAAACATGGTTTGCACCAGAGTTGAGGTTTTGTTTTGGAGAAGATAATAATCCATGAAGAGGAATAGTGGGTGGTACAACATGGGATTCGGATGGGAAGAGGGGAGTGGCACCTGGCATTGAGTAGGGACCAGATCCTCTAGAGGAGGAGGGGAGTAGTGTTGTCTGGATGGTAGAAGCTGAGTGCGATGGGATGTTAGGTGTAAGAACACGGGTCTTCGTTCATGTATGTTTTTAATTTTTCTAGAGTTTTTAAGAAAAAACATTTTTCTGGAAATTTTCAAAGTACACACTGTGTACTTTATGAGTACACGCCGAGTACTCTGATCCGGCTCGAAGCCGGGAGTTGGCCATGCCCGGGCCACACACACGGTGTGTAGGGGTTACCTGGAGGCCGATTTTGGTGGAGCACGGAAAGGACCCAATACATGCCGTGTACTTTATTTTTTTTCACTAAACAGACTGGGGTCATGCCTAACCCCCATTTTAGTCTTCTTCTATAGATTTCCTCCTCCCGAGAGTGACCGTACGGCCAGACCTTCAACGAGATCCCACCCTTTAATCCATTATCCGATTCAAGGGATGTCAATTGCGTTGAAATCACAGTGGTGAGCTCTTCCTTCTTCTTGAGACTTGTTTCTTGATTCCTTGTGGTTTCCATGTTATCGTAGGTTGAGCGTTTTGTGCGTTTTCATAGATCTAAGTTGTTCAAAGGGGAATAGGTCATTGTGGTTCACGTATATCGATCACCTAGGATCGAGTTAGGTGGTTTGTGAATTTATATAGATAGTTGATGAATATTTTGTGGAAATTCCGCCAATACCCTTGAACAGGGTATTTGATGTTCCTGTTTTTCCCTTGTTGTATTTCCCGCTTTGCTGGATTTCTAGAGTAGATGTTTTGCCTGTGATTATTATAGCATTATTGTACCATCGATGTCTGCTATGCTTGTTCTGCCTGTTTGACATTTTTCTAGTTTCCATGCTTAGTAGTAGGACAGTGGAACTGCTACCTTGTTTTCCTGTTAATCCTTAGTTGATAGCCAAGTAGTTCATGAGGTTTATTTGGACGATGTAAACGTGCGATGAGAATGTATTACCTTTCACACAGGACTGTGAGAACCTAGAGTAGTAGACCAAAGGGGGAATTGATGGAATGGATTATCCTGAGTGTCTTTTAAATATGATATGAGACAATAGGGGGGATTGACGTTGAGTCCTTCCTCAGAGTGTCTGTAGTTCCTCGACGTGGGCCATACAGGGAATAGACGTTGACTGCTTCCCAAAAGTTCATTTATCAGAATACAAGAATATAAGGGGAATTGATGGTCAGTGCTTCCCCAGAGAGTCTATCATTTTCAGAGCTGAACCAGAGGGGTGAGACTGCATGTGCCTCCTAGAGGGTTGCTGATACTTATAGGTTGAACCATAGGGGTTAGGGTATGAGAGCTACCCAAAGGGTAACTTGTTTTCTTCTTGCTGTTGGCTGCTTACTTGTGTACTTTAATTTTTAGAAATATGGATAGTAGCTTCTTGTGATTTCCTGTTTACGGCTTCTTGTTTTATTACTTTCCGTGTATTCATTGACTGGTAGGCACAAATATTTTGGTGATTGCCTACTGGGATTGTATCCCACACCCTGTTCGTTCCATGCTTTTGGGCCCAAGCAGAATATGTGGCTGCAGGTATAGATAAGGGAAAGCACCCTTCTACATAAGGATCATGATTGCGCTGGAGTTGGAGAGCATGGGACTGAGCCGGGGCTCGCGATGCTGAGGAGTTTATTTTGTTTTTTTTGATTTTTCAGTTGTTTTCAATTGTATTCCAGCATGTTTTTGTGTTTTCATCTTTCCATAGATACTTGTACCTGCTGTATCATTGTCATCATGGCTATATATATATTTATTTCTTCTGCTGTTTGGTTTCTGTTGTTATGCATGTTGTTACTAATTACTCTTTTGACTGTTGTTTTCTGCTGTATACCTTACCAAATAAGGGCATAGTTTCCCTACCGACTGACCAAGGCCCTCGCTGCTAGTCAGCAGCCTCTGGCGTTCAGGGAAATTTTCTTGAGGTCATCTGTAGAACCGTGTACGGGGCACCAGTGGAGGGGATCCGGATTAGGGTCATTACAATGTTGTATCAGAGGAGTTCATTTCTCGTGATTTACTGTTTGGAGACTTTATCTAGGGATAGGAAGGATTCAGTACTTGGTATTAAGTTGTGCTCATGAGTAGCTAACCCATGTACAGAAAAAGGCCTTACTACCTCGTTAATTGCAGTTTTCTGGTTTTGTTTTTTCATGGTTGATATGTTTTCACAAAGATTGATTCACATGACTTGTGCAGTTATTTTTTTTATTTCGATTCTATTTTTGTCACAACCCGATGAGATGAGGGTATTCCATATGATGCATCATATAGGAACTTCTAGAAATCACATTCCACGAATTCTTGCCATGCCATCTATGGTTAATTAGCGATTGCATGCTGTTGTGATAGGATTTTTGTAGATTATGCATGCTTTTGTGATAGATGCTTGATAGAATCCATACTGTTATGTTAGAGTGTGGTAGTTTTATCTTGTATGTGACTACAGGAGATTCAATGCTTTGATTCATGGGGAGTATGGGCCCTCAAAAATTGAAATTTGGATCCTCTTTCCCTTGTTTTAATGTTTTTGGGAGTCTGAGCAGTTTCTAAGCTACTACCACGAAAAACCCAGAATACACTGCATGTACTTTTTGGATACACGCCATGTAGTTTTCATTCCATGTCACTGACCGTGTGAGCAGAACACGGTGTCTTGGGTGTATCTTTAGGAACACACCGTGTACTATTGGTACACTCCGTGTGTGTTTGGAGCCATATACCCAGCTGTGTCACTAAGAACACGGGCCGGGTAAGCTCGGGCAGAATACGCCGCATCCTTAGGGAACACGCCGTGTAGTCTTGTCCATGTACCATGCCGTGTCATGAACAACAGAAGCTGATGCTACCTTCTTTTACATACACCGTGTTTGTTCGGAACACGCCGTGTAGTCATGTCCAGGTACCTGGTCATGTCACGAACAACATGGGACGAGGTCACCATGCCTATGAACACCGTGTTTATTCGGAGCAAGCCGTGCAAGGTTCATCCCTGTAGACGTCCATGTGTTTCACAAACACAGGCCGATGATGCCTTGTATAGTACACGTCGTGTGTGTTAAGAACACACCCTGTAGTCTCAGGTTATGTTGGACCGTGTGGGTTAGCCATGTAAGGAGACTCGGGCATGGGAACAGTTTTATAGTACACGCCGTGTGTGGGTGCAGCATGTCGTGTATTTTGAAGTGTACACGACAAGTAGGGAAGGAGTACAT
Organism: Viscum album; assembly: GCA_963277665.1. NCBI lineage: Eukaryota > Viridiplantae > Streptophyta > Magnoliopsida > Santalales > Viscaceae > Viscum > Viscum album. Next base: position 857,617,015 of record OY728156.1, on the reverse strand, counting down.
GCCCATGTCAGTGGGTTAAGAAGACACGCCGTGTAGTCATGTTTTGTAAACTTGTGTGTTTTTCTTCCCCTGTTTCCGTTTTGTCCTCTTGTGTTCTCTGTACATGTTTTCCTGATCTAAGTTATGCTTTTGATCTTTCAGAGCTGTGGATCCGAGATGTCCTATGGTCGTACGTTTATCGTCGGGCAGTGATCAGATGCTAGATAGGGCTGATCAAGGACTTCCTTCCGATCCTCTAGTCGGGCCAGCCTTGGAACCAACTCTTATACCAGTTGCAGATGATGATGCGCAGTTCAGGGAAGGTTTCATGAGGTTGATGCAAGCCTTACAGGGAGCGCTGGATTCCATGCTGACTATCTTCGAGCATCTGGAGATGCCTCCGTAGATTCTAGTAATGATCACCACCTACATACTCTGATACTCTGGCAAGAGGTGGTGGGATGTGATCTCACATGCGGGTTAGCAGAAGGATATGGTTTGGGAGGAGTTCCAGCGCGTGTTTTATGACTATTTCTACCCGGAGACCCTGAGGGCCGACCATGCTCGGGAGTTCATGATCTTAGAGTAGGGTACTCTTTCTGTCATGGAGTATTCCACTCTTTTCACTGAGCTGCAGTTCTTCACGACCCTCCGGGACGGGAGTGGGGTGTTTATATAATGGAAGTTCGAGGATGGTCTCAGGCGGGAGATCTGCTCACAGGTGAACATCTTCTAGCAGACTTCAATTACTTTCATCGTCAACCAGACACTGATTGCGGAGTGTAATCTGAGAGACTCTGGAGCTGTGATCCAAGGCAGTTCTGCTTCCAGAGCTAGTCACTCTCTATATGACAGCAAGAAGCATCGTAGAGAGCCTACACATGGTGAACTGAGGAAGCTATATGCATCTTCAGGCAGCTAGGTGACATGCTACCAGTGTCGTCGGTCAGGGAACACGAGGCCGCAGTGCCGGAGGGACACCGTGGAGTGTCGAGCTTGCGGCAAGATGGGTCACCTTCAACGTTTATTTCAGTTCTTCTCACCTGCATCTTGTGACCGGGGTTCTTCCATGACTCCTCATTCAGGTTCAGCACCACCATTTTCTCACCAGTCAGGGAACTAGAGTTCTTCCGAAAAATCGGACTGCGGCGTAGGTCGAGGCCATGGCGGTCAGCCACCAGTTCCTCAGCACCATTAGAGAGGTTCAACTCAGAGTGGTCATCTAGGGGCACATGGCCACGATACAGGCTAGTATTTCACCATAGTTCAGACTTATCAGAAGAAAGATCCCATCCCTTCTACTGTTCGAGGTAAAATTTTAGTAGCCTCAGTTTTATCTTCATCGATTTTTGATACCAGTGCTATGCATATCTTTATCTCTATTGCTGTTGTGGAAAGACTTGGACTCTGCATCTTTTCTTCTGACAACTTGTTTACACTAGACACACATTTAGGGAAGGGGAAATTTAGTGTATGCCAGTGTAGATAGTTCCCTATTGAGGTTTCAGGGTATCACTTCTTATGGGATCTCTATGCCCTAGAGATGACATGCTATGATGTCATCCTTGGCATGGATTGATTGATTCCCTTTCTAGCAGAAGTCGAGTGCTATCACCAGAGAGTGAGTTTTGTTTCACCAGAGGGTCAATATTTTCTTCATAAAGGTGAGTGGGACGTTCGGGTGAGTCGGGTAGGACATGAGCATCTTGGGCTAGGAGGGGTGATGACCCAGATTGAATGTATTTATCTGGATGATCATGGGACTCCACGGTTGGATTTTCCTCCATTGGTTTATCGCTTCAGGGACGTCTTTCTGGAGAACTTTTTAGGATTTCCTCTAGAGCATGAGTTAGACTTATCTATTGAGCTCATGCCAGGAGCGGCACCAGTGTCTATTCCTCACTATAGGAAGGCCACACCTGAGTTGCTGGAGCTCAAGAAGCAGTTGGAGGAGAAACATGCTAAGGGTTTCATCCGACCCAGTACTTCTCCTTGTGGTTCGCCTGTCCTGTTTGCAAAAAAGACAGACAATACCCTTCGGCTTTGTGTAGATTATCAAATGCTCAACTAGTTGACGGTCAAGAACCGATATCATTTTCCAAGAATTTACGACTTTTTCGATTAGCTTTGAGGAGCCTGTGTGTTCTTGAGGATCGACATGAGGTCTGTTTATCATCAGTTGCACATTAGACCATCAGATATACCATTTACAGCCTTTAGGAGTAGGTATGGTCTATAAGAATATACAGTCATGCATTTCAGTCTCACAAACACACCAGCAGTTTTCATGGCACTAATGAACCGAATGTTCCATCCTTACTTGGAATCCATTGTCTTGGTCGTCGTGGATGATATCGTGGTGTACTCTCACACTTGACATGACCATACCACACATCTTGTGATCATTCTGAGTACACTATGAGAGCATCATATTTATGATAAACTCTCGAAGGGCCACTTCTAGATGGAACAGATTCTCTTCTTGTGTCACATAATCTCAATGGAAGGAGTATCAGTGGACCCAGAGAAAGTGAGAGCTGTAGTTTCCTGGGAGCATCTGAAGAACATCATTAAGGTACGGAGTTTCCTAGGGATGTATGGATAATACAGATGCTTCATTCAGGACTTTTCTCAACTATAAGCACCTTTGCCAGGTCTGACCTGGAAGGGGGAGAAGTTGTTATGGTCATATTATTGCGAGGAATCCATTTAGGAGCTGAAAGGGAGGTTGACGTCAGCACTGATACTAGTCTTTCCAGATCCAGGAAATAACTACATTGTTTACTGTGATGCTTCAGGAATCAGGCAGGGAGGTGTGCTTATGCAAGGGGATGGAGTCGTTGCATACGAGTCTCAAAAGTTGAGGCCACATGAGAGGAACTACCCTACACACGATCTGGAGTTGGCAGCTATTTTTCATACCATACATTATTGGAGACACTATCTTTTGGGAGAGCACATTGTGGTCTTCACTGACCACACGAGTCTCATGTATATTTTCAATCTGTCGGATTTGAACATGAGACAGTACATGTAGGTCAAGTACCATCAGTATTTTGATTTCGAGCATGCCTATACGCCAGAGAAAGGCAACACAGTGGAAGATGTGTTGATTAGAAGAACTCAGATTCAGGCAGTTTAGGAGGCCAACAGTGAGTGGCTACTGATGGCTCTGTTCACTGAGATGCATCTGGAGGTGCACGACAGACATGGATAGAATTTCCTATCTTCTCTAGCTATTACTTCTACGCTTCTTGATCAGGTACAGATGAGGCATCTATCAGACTCTGAAGGCTTTGTCATGTGTGAGAGTGTGTCAGGAGAGGACCCTCATCCCGGATGGGTAGTGGGCAAGGATGAGATCTTGTGTTTCTAGAGAAGTTTATGCGTGCCAGTAGATATATGCAAAGAGCTGATGTGGGATTTTCACTCCTCAGTTTGGGAAGTTCATCCTGGAATCACTAATATGTAACACCCCGAGCTTCCACGATACACTTCTCATTCAATAATGCAATAGCTTGCATTGTATGCAACTTCGAGTTCTAAAACACCACGACTAATCAAAGTAGCCATTATGAACAGTAATAACCCCTTTTTAAAATTATAGAAAATATATATATTAAAATGGACTTCATTTTTGTATTCGTAATATCGAAATTATCCAAAGTTGAATTTTTTGTAATTTTCTGAGAACTTCCAATTTTTTATGAATAATGAAAAATACTTAAAAACAACTTTTTTAATCAAAATAATTTATAGTGATAAATTATACTATTGAGTGGTTTTAAAGTATAATTAGAATATATTTTTACCATTTTATCCAATGGTGGTCATTAGAATTAATTTAACATTAAAATTGGACATAAACAATTGTCAATCTTTTGATATAAATTGTTTCTTAAAAACACGCTATTTGTTGTGACAGCGGGAATTAATTATAAAATTAATTAATTCAACTTATATGATTGGAATTTTGTAAAATAGACATCATTTTTGAATTCGGAATATCAATTATAGCTTAGGGTGAAATTTTGACATTGTTCTGAAAAACTTCAATTTTTGATGAATAGTGAAACCACTAAGTGGTAGTTAAATAACTGATTTTTCGTTTAAATGAAATATTACCACTTCTGTGATTTGATTTTCAAAAATCCAACATACATGATTGTCATTAAGAAGTAAAATGTGGTTCAATGAGATTAAAATAATTTTTTGGTGAATAGTAACTTTTAAGTTCTTAATCGCGATTAGAGGTAATTAGTGTAGTTTAAGGTAAAATCAATGTTTTAATAATATTAGATGGGCTTGACACTTGTCCTAACCCTATTGGATGAGTAATGGCCGACCAAGACAATCCATGGGTCAACTTGGGTACCCCATGGAGCCACTTTAGTTGGAAAAGGAAATTAATATATATTTATTTAATGTTAAAATTAAATTGACACAAACATGAGTCGTTTTACTAAGACAATTTTTAAGTGGGGTTACAGAAGTCCAAATTTTGATTATAAATATTCATTAGAAATCTAAAAAGATTTCCTAAATCATAGTATTTTTTTATAATTTTTAGACATTAAATAAATTAAATTATTTATGACATCATTATGATGCGGCGATGACCTCATTATTTAACGATTTAAATAAAATGAGAAGATAATGCAAAATATAGGGCTTACACTTGTCCAAAGCCTATTGGATGAAGATATTTCGAACCCTTATCACCTTATACACGAAGTATATAAGTGTGGGACCTTTATAATCCGAAAAGCATTGTGTAATAATGTAACATTTCAATCTTTCCAAAAGATCCCCTCCTCTCCACTTATAAAAGTCCCCCACCTCTCCCACCTTATTCACACCTTCAAGCCATTTGGCTCGGCCATCCTCTGCCCAAATACTCTCCCAACTTCCCCCTCTTACTCCTAGATGCCTCACTATGGGCAGAACGCTTCCCAAGGATGCCTTTGGCTCAAATCAAAAAGAGTTACCCGATTTTAAGGTAATGTCTTCTCTAATGTTGTTTTGTTTCATTTTTCTTCTCCAACCCCCTAAAATCTTTTTATTCATTTCTTTTGTAACAACACCAGTATCCTCAATATACTAGGATGTTGTTATAAGAAGGATTCGAGCTACACTTACACACACTTACATCTAATTGTTAAAGAACATACGGTTTCTGTGGATGGCGAATTTCTGCCTCACGAAACGATGATTGTTCAACACTCATATAACACCATCAAAGGTGGCCATTAAGAGGTCACTATTTTTATATATGATATATAATATGTTTATTTTTTACTTATGCTTCTGTATTTCTCATTTATGGAATACTTTATGATTTCCATTATGGGTAAACGCGATAATTTCATTTTAGGAAGTGCGGACTACCGCCCCCTCAAAGTGATTTGAATCGTTAATGCCATATGTGGGATGTATAAAGGATGGAGTAAATGGTATTATACACTATATTATACTGTAATTATATTATAAATTTATATCATTATGATTTCATTCCATTAAATACGAAATAGAAATGAAAGTAGCGTTCATGCGTACGTACGGCTTACCGTCTCCATGAACGGTGTATTTCATTTCTTACCTCTAAATGTTACGTGAAATTATGAATGAATGTATATAATGTATATATATGATATATATGATATCTACATCATGAATATAATTCTGGATATAATGGATATTTCACCACATGAACAACTTGTAATTATAAGAAGTTTATTTTTGACTCAAGTACCAAAGATCGACAAAACGACCGTTATTAACTTAAATAATCAAATAATGTTCATAACATGGTAATAAGTGATATAAATGAAATAATAAACATGAAAAAGGTTCTTAAGAAAATATAAATTAACTCTAGTTTATTATTCAGGAGGTTAAAGAACGGTCGAGTCAGGACAAGACGCAAGGTAAGGGAAATTCTTAACCCAATTTCTGTTCTTTGGGTTAATCTCCTACTTTCAAATTATGTCATGATATTATTATGTCATATCTTGTACTTATACTTTATTTATGTGTAAATATATTGAATACACATAATAGATCTATTTTATTTAAAAAATGATATTTGTAAGGGAATTTCTTAACCCAACTTCCATTCTTTGGGTTAATCTCCTACTTTCAAATTATGTCATGATATTTTTATGTCTTATTTTGTATTTTTACTTTTTTATGTGTACCTATAGTGAATACACATAATAGATCTATTTTATTTTAAAAATGATCTTTTTAAGGACTTCGTCTCAATCTCCTTTCATTGAGGCATATTTGGTTTTATACACAACTTTCTTTTATATGGTGTATAAACCCCTTTGACTTTTATGTTTATTCAAACATAATATTTTTTATACGAAGCGTTTTACTAAACGACAAAAAGGGAATGTTTTTCTATCCGTACATATACGGAGACAACGACATCTCCGCCTCCGTGACCATTATTTGAGTTTCGGCTTCCTCTACAAGCCATCACTTTTTTTAATGAAAAATAAATACAAAGTTTTAACTTTCTTTTATTTTGGTATTGAATATGGTTTTGACAGTGTTTCTATTATATCAATGTGTTGTATTGATATCTTGTGATTGAAATGTGGAAATTTTATGTTTCCTTTATGCACTTTTTATGTGATACGATTATGTTATGGTTTATGATATGTTTAAACCTATTCATATGAGGAATGCATTGGACTTAATAAGTGACGGGTGGAGCCCGCTATAGCTCATCGATGCATCGGCAGGTCTTATGAGACAAATTAGTGTCTTGGCACGAGGCCTTGACAAAATCTTATTTGTGGTCTTGGCACGAGGCCTTGGCTACGTGGTTATGATAGTCTGGAATTATGCATTCCATCATTATGAAAATGGTTATTGATATTGCATGTGATTATTCGACCAGTATAATATCCATGTGAAGAAGTGAATGACATTATCTCATTTTACTTTTGCCATATTATGTTGATGTTCAAGTTTAAAAGGCTTTTTTTTAGTTATACATTGCCTTAAATGTTAATGTTTATTTATGAAAGCTTCCGCAATATTGTTATCCTTACTGAGCATCTGAGCTCACCCCTTTCAATGTTTTAATATTTTCCAGGATGTGAAGAAGTATTTTATGAATGACCTGCAGGGATAGTCAGAAGAGGATATGAGTGTGGACTATGGAGACTTTGTTATTGTAGTTTTTTACTTTATGATGTAATGTAACGTTTACGAATGTATCTAGTGTTTCCAAGGCTACTAAACTAATCGGTCTTTTGAGACTTGATCTTTTGTGATCATGCCAATGTTACGAAGTAATGCACCGACTCTGGGTAGCTGGGGTCGGGGTGTTACAATTGGTATCAGAGGTAGTTTAGTACTAACCTTGGAAGCTAGATTTAGATAAACTCTGATTAGAGCACATAGCCCGAAGATAGACTTTGAGGATTAGTATAGAAGAAATTCCTAGAATTTTGGTATTGTAGAGATGTTGTGAGTTTTCCGAGCAATACATCCCTGTCTGGATACGAGTAGGTAGAGGCGGCTCTGGCACAGATGTACCTAGGGGTAAAACCCGAAAACACCGCTTTGAGCTAGACTCGAACGGGGACTGGTGCACGACAACGGGCTTTGCTGCACTCTTGGTTACGACACTCCCGGGGGATATGCTTAGGATAATTCCCATTTTCTTTACAATCCAATATGAACGGTTATGAGTATATACTTCCTCAAATAAAACCTTTTTATGATTATGGATTATATCCATAAATAGTTCAATTTTTGTTAACTATTTTATAAGTATGGAATTATGTATTTTGATTCATAAACTAATATAGTTTATGCCATTGTTTAGAAATGGCGCATAGTGGAAGGAATGGAAACTGTATCAATGCACGCACTCCGTGTAGGGATTGCCCTCCTGCTCAAGATAATTATTGTGGATCGGGAGATACAACTGGTGCTGATCAACTTATTACCATACTAGGACAACTCACTCAGGTTATGAATAATAACCTTACTCGTATGGAGCACCCTGATCCGCAACGTGGAGGATCAATGCTAGATCGTTTCATGAGGCAACAACCACCAACCTTCAATGGGAGTACAAATCCTATAGTAGCTGAGCAATGGATAAATTCCTTAGAGAAAATATTCCATGCCTTGGGGAGTAGTGAATGGGAGAAGGTTGTCATGGCAGTTTACCGCCTCACTGGAGATGCCGATCTGTGGTGGTCGCTGATTCAAAACACAAAGGAAGATGATGATGTATCGAATATGGAATGGAGGGAGTTCAAAGAGATTTTCTTAGAAAAATACTTTCCTTGTGACCATCGAGCAGATATGGAAAGGCAATTTCTGAGTCTGAGGTAGAAGGAGGATGAGAATGTTGCAAAGTATGAGGCTAACTTTACAAGGTTAGCGAGGCATGCTGCCGATTATATACGTAACCCAAGGAGTAAGATTGATCGTTTCATTGATGGGTTAAAACCATTCCTCCGTCGAGCTTTAGTATCACAATCCTTCTCATCATACGAAGATATTGTCTCATGTGCTATCAAGACAGAAAAGGAATTCTCTAAGTCTTATGACAACAAAGTAAAGCAAGAGGAGAAGAGAACGGTGGAACCAGAGACAGATAAAGGGAAAAAGGGAAAGAATGATTTTCCATTATGTGATAATGGTGGGAAGAATCACCCTAGTACGTGTCTAAAAGGAATGGGAGTTTCTAATAAATGTGGAGAAAAGGGTCACCAGGCTCATGAATGCAAGGGAAAGAAAGAGGCTGTCAATGTAGAATGCTACAATTGTATAGAAATGGGGCATTATGCAAATGACTGTCCTAAGCGTCAAGGAAACTTACCTCAGAAAAGGCCAAGTGATCAAGGACAATCTTATGCTGTGACTACAGTTGAAGCGGAATAATTAATGTATTGGTGCTTTTGGACTCATGGATTATATTCTGGTTATTAGAATAATGTGATATATACAGATTGTACTGTAGTACTTTTTGATTTCAGTAAGGTTTTAATATGATAAAGGTAATCATATTTTTAGTATTTTAGAAAAGAGAATCTTTAATTTGTTTGGGGAATCTGATGTTACAATTGATTTTGGAATTTAGAGACCTTTTAGAGAAAGTCTGGACATAGGTATTTTGGATAACTATAAAGGTTGAAATGGATTAAGTTAAACCATGGATAGTATTGTTTAAGGTTAAAGCATTTCTGAAGATTATTTTTGGAATATTATAATACTATAGTTTTAAGAAAAGGTCAACCTGCAGGGTGGGGCATAACCCGTCGCGTTGGACAAAGCTACAGGAATCGAACCCACAATCATAGTGCGACAGGCCTTTATTTTCTACCACTAGCCTACATGAAGTCCCTGGTTATTACAAAATAATTTTACTAATCTAAATGGTATGTGTTAACATTTGGAACCTTATACAATTAGGATAAATAGAATATTTTTGAGTTCCGTTACCATTTGGAGTAAAAGTTGGGTTTGTGGTCAAAATTTATTAACGAATGAAAGTATACATAACAAGTATGTATATTCCCTTACGTTCTTAGTAAATCTCATAAATAATTTCCTCAACATTATAAAAGGTAACTTAAAACAAAAATGTTGTCGGTTAACTTTTCCAACTGGGGATTCAATGACCGTTTAACCAATCACAAGTTTGTGATTTTATTGTGGTTAAACTCTCTCCTAATCCTGTTTTGTATAACTCTCCATCAGACTTTGATGGTTTGTTTCTCCTCCATATCCATATTTTCATATAATCCTAGAATGGGCTATATCGGGTGACCTTTGTACTTATCTTGCTTTCTTTTAATGTTATATATTTATTAACCTTATTTCCGATGTGGGTTTTCCTCAAAGGTATTTTATCTTTTCAACCTTTTATTTTCAATGAAAAATTTCAAATTGCGAGGACGCAATTTATTGAAGTAGGAGAGAATGTAACACCTCGAGCTTCCACGATAAACTTCTCATTCAATAATGTAATAGCTTGCATTGTATGCAACTTCGAGTTCTAAAACACCGCGACTAATCAAAGTAGCCGTTATGAATAGTAATAACCACTTTTTAAAATTATAGAAAATTTATATTTCAAAATGGACTTCATTTTTGTATTTGTAATATCGAAATTATCCAAAGTTGAATTGTTTGTAATTTTCTGAGAACTTCAAATTTTTTATGAATAATGAAAAATACTTAAAAACAACTTTTTTAATCAAAATAATTTATAGTGATAAATTATACTATTGAGTGGTTTTAAAGTATAATTAGAATATATTTTTACCATTTTATCCAATGGTGGTCATTAGAATTAATTTAACATTAAAATTGGACATAAACAATTGTCAATCTTTTGATATAAATTGTTTCTTAAAAACACGCTATTTGTTGTGACTGCGGGAATTAATTATAAAATTAATTAATGCAACTTATATGATTGGAATTTTGTAAAATAGACATCATTTTTGAATTCGGAATATCAATTATAGCTTAGGGTGAAATTTTGGCATTGTTCTGAAAAACTTCAATTTTTGATGAATAGTGAAACCACTAAGTGGTAGTTAAATAACTGATTTTTCGTTTAAATGAAATATTACCACTTCTGTGATTTGATTTTCAAAAATCCAACATACATGGTTGTCATTAAGAAGTAAAATGTGGTTCAATGAGATTAAAATAATTTTTTGGTGAATAGTAACTTTTAAGTTCTTAATCGCGATTAGAGGTAATTAGTGTAGTTTAAGGTAAAAACAATGTTTTAATAATATGAGATGGGCTTGACACTTGTCCTACTCCTATAGGATGAGTCATGGCCGACCAAGACAACCCATGGGTCAACATGGGGACCCCATGGAGCCACTTTAGTTGGAAAATAAAATTAATATATATTTATTTAATGTTAAAATTAAATTGACACAAACATGAGTTGTTTTACTAAAACAGTTTTTAAGTGGGGTTACACAAGTCCAAAATTTGATTATAAATATTCATTAGAAATATAAAGAGATTTCCTACATCATAGTATTTTTTTTATAATTTTTAGACATTAAATAAATTAAATTATTTATGACATCATTATGATGCGGCGATGACCTCATTATTTAACGATTTAAATAAAATGAGAAGATAATGCAAAATACAGTGCTTACACTTGTCCAAAGCCAATTGGATGAAGAGATTTCGAACCCTTATCACCTTATCCACGAATTATATAAGTGTGGGACCTTTAGAATCCGAAAAGCATTGTGTAATAATTTAACATTTCAATCTTTCCAAAAGAGCCCCTCCTCTCCACTTATAAAAGGCCCCCACCTCTCCCACCATATTCACACCTTCAAGCCATTTGGATCGGCCAAACTCTGCCCAAATACTCTCCCAACTTCCCCCTCTTACTCCTAGAAGCCTCACTTTGGGCAGAACTCTTCCCAAGGAATCATTTGGCTCAAATCAAAAAGAGTTACCCGATTTTGAGGTAATGTCTTCTCTAATGTTGTTTTGTTTCATTTTTCTTCTCCAACCCCCTAAACTTTTTTTATTCATTTCTTTTGTAACAAAACCAGTATCCTAAATATACTAGGATGTTTTTATAAGAAGGATTCTAGCTACACTTACACACACTTACATCTAATGGTTAAAGAACATACGGTTTCTGTGGATGGCGAATTTCTGCCTCACGAAACGATGATTGTTCAACACTCATATAACACCTTCAAAGGTGGCCATTAAGATGTCACCATTTTTATATATGATATATAATATGTTTATGTTTTACTTATGCTTCTGTATTTCTCATTTATGGAATACTTTATGATTTCCATTATGGGTAAACGCGATAATTTCATTTTAGGAAGTGCGGACTACCGCAACCTCAAAGTGATTTGAATCGTTAATGCCATATGTGGGATGTATAAAGGATGGAGTAAATGGTATTATACACTATATTATACTGTAATTATATTATAAATTTATATCATTATGATTTCATTCCATTAAATACGAAATAGAAATGAAAGTAGCGTTCATGCGTACGTACGGCTTACCGTCTCCATGATCGGTGTATTTCATTTCTTACCTCTAAATGTTACGTGAAATTATGAATGAATGTATATAATGTATATATATGATATATATGATATCTACATCATGAATATAATTCTGGATATAATGGATATTTCACCACATGAACAACTTGTAATTATAAGAAGTTTATTTTTGACTCAAGTACCAAAGATCGACAAAACGACCGTTATTAACTTAAATAATCAAATAATGTTCATAACATGGTAATAAGTGATATAAATGAAATAATAAACATGAAAAAGGTTCTTAAGAAAATATAAATTAACTCTAGTTTATTATTCAGGATGTTAAAGAACGGTCGAGTCAGGACAAGACGCAAGTTAAGGGAAATTCTTAACCCAATTTCTGTTCTTTGGGTTAATCTCCTACTTTCAAATTATGTCATGATATTATTCTGTCATATCTTGTACTTATAATTTCTTTATGTGTAAATATATTTAATACACATAATAGATCTATTTTATTTAAAAAATGATATTTGTAAGGGAATTTATTAACCCAACTTCCATTCTTTGGGTTAATCTCTTTCAAATTATGTCATGATATTATTATGTCTTATTTTGTATTTTTACTTTTTTATGTGTACCTATAGTGAATACAAATAATAGATCTATTTTATTTTAAAAATGATCTTTTTAAGGACTTCGTCTCAATCTCCTTTCATTGAGGCATATTTGGTTTTATACACAACTTTCTTTTATATGGTGTATAAACCCCTTTGACTTTTATGTTTATTCAAACAGAATCTTTTTTATACGAAGCGTTTTACTAAACGACAAAAAGGGAATGTTTTTCTTTCCGTACGTATACGATGACAACGACTTCTCCGCCACCGTGACCATTATTTGAGTTTCGGCTTCCTCTACAAGCCATCAATTTTTTTTAATGAAAAATAAATACAAAGTTTTAACTTTCTTTTATTTTGGTATTGAAAATGGTTTTGAAAGCATTTTTATTATATCAATGTGTTGTATTGATATCTTGTGATTGAAATGTGGAAATTTTATGTTTCCTTTATGCATGTTTTATGTGATACGATTATGTTATGGTTTATGATATGTTTAAACCTATTCATATGAGGAATGCAATGGACATAATAAGTGACGGGTGGAGCCCGCTATAGCTCCTCGATGCATCGGCAGGTCTCATGAGAAAAATTAGTGTCTTGGCACGAGGCCTTGACAAAATCTTATTTGTGGTCTTGGCACGAGGCCTTGGCTACGTGGTTATGATAGTCTGGCATTATGAATTCCATCATTATGAAAATGGTTATTGATATTGCATGTGATTATTCGACCAGTAGAATATCAATGTGAAGAAGTGAATGGCATTATCTCATTTTACTTTTGCCATATTATGTTGATGTTCAAGTTTAAAAGGCTTTTGTTTTAGTGATACATTGCCTTAAATGTTAATGTTTATTTATAAAAGGTTCCGCAATATTTTTATCCTTACTGAGCATCTGAGCTCACCCCTTTCAATGTTTTAATATTTTCCAGGATGTGAAGAAGTATTTTATGAATGGCCTGCAGGGATAGTCAGAAGAGGATATGAGTGTGGACTATGGAGACTTTGTTATTGTAGTTTTTCACTTTATGATGTAATCTAACGTTTACGAATGTATCTAGTGTTTCCAAGGCTACTAAACTAATCTGTCATTCGAGACTTGATCTTTTGTGATCATGCCAATGTTACGAAGTAACGCACCGACTCTGGGTAGCTGGGGTCGGGGTGTTACAAATATGTATCTAGATCTTCAGCACTAGTACTGGTGGCCAGGTATGAAGAAGGATGTTGCTGGTTTCGTCATGAGATGTTCTACTTGTCAGCAGGTGAAGGCAAAGCATCAACGACCAACATGTCTTTTACAGCAGTCACCCATTCCAGAGTAGATGTGGAATGTTATCGCGATGGACTTCGTAACTGGGTTGCCGAGGATGCCTCGAGGGAACGATGTTGTTTGAGTTGTCGTCGACAGGCTTACGAAGGTTTCACACTTCTTGCCGATTAAGGAGACCTTCAGTTTTGATTATCTGGGACGAAATTACATCCGAGAGATTGTTTTTCTATATGGAGTTCGACACACCATTGTTTCAGACATGGATGTGCTCTTTACCTCTCGGTTATGGCAGGGAATTCAGAAGGCCTTGGGTACATAGGTACTTTTGAGTATAGCATTCCATCCCCAGACTTATGTCCATTCCGAGCGCCCGATCCAGGTGCTTGAGGATATGCTCCAAGCTTTCATCCTAGACATTGGTGGTTCTTGGGAGAAGCACATATCTCTGGTGGTGTTCGCCTACAACAACAGTTTCCAGACGACCATTCAGATGGTGCCATACGAGGCTTTGTATGGTAATCCAGGCCGATCGCCTTTATGATGGCTGGTGGCTGGAGAGGCAGCTCTGCTGGAACCTCATCATGTTCAGGACACATTAGAATAGAGAGAGATGATTCAGAAGTAGATGGATAGGGAACAGTCTCAACAGAATTCTTATGCTAATCAGTGGAGACGACCTCTAGAGTTTGAGGTCAGAGATCAGGTTTTTCTGCATGTCACACCGAGGATGGGACACAATAGGATTCAGAGGTAGGGTATGCATTCACTGTGGTACGTCGGGCCGTTGGAGGTCTTGGTGAGAGTGGGGTCGGTCGCCTATCGGTTGCTACTACCTTAGAGGTATCGGGCCATGCATGACGTCTTCCACGTCTCTCAACTCCGACGTTACATTTCAGTCCCGTCTCACGCCTTTCAACATGGGGAGGTTGAACTTGAACTAGATGCGTTGTTCGAGGAGAATCTTATCCGGATTCTCGGTCACAATACGAAGGTCCTTAGTGGGCGGTATGATCCTCTGGTATGAGTGTTGTGGCATCACGGGTGAGTACAAGATGAGACCTAGGAGATGGAGGGCGATATACGATCGTAGTGGCTGGAATTGTTCGGGGATTCTTCTTCTACACCCCGTTATGGAAATTTGGGGATGAATTCTTTTAAGGAGGGAAGTTTGTAAGAACCCGGATCTTTGTTCAGTAATGTTTTTAATTTTTCTAGAGTTTTTAAGAAAAATAATTTTTCAGGAAATTTGCAAATTACACGCTGTGTTATTTCTGAGAAAACGCTGTGTACTCTGATCTGGCACGAAGCTGTGTGCTGGCTGTGCCCGGGCCACACACACAGTGTGTAGGGTTGACGTGGATGACGATTTTGGTGGAGTACAGAAAGGACCCAGTACATGTCGTGTACTCTAAAAGTACACACAATGTACTTTATTTATTTTCACTAAATAGACCAGGGTTATGCCTAACCCATGTTTTCATCTTCTTATCCAGATTCCGTCCACCCGAGAGCGACCGTACAGCCGAACATTCGATGAGATCCTACCTCTTCGTTTGTTCTCCGATTCAAGCACGGTCAATTGCATTGGAGTCACAACGGTGAGCTCTACCTTCTATTTGATTCTTATTTGTTGATTCCTCCTAGTTTCCATGTTATCGCAGGTTGAGTGTTTTATGTGTTTTCTCACATCTACGGCATTCCATGCGGAATCTGTCATCGGGGTTCACGTATAACGATCACCTAGGATCGAGGTAGGTGGTTTTTTCCTTTCTGTAGAATGTTGATGAATATTTTTTGCAAATTCCACCAATACCCTTGAATGGGGTATTGTGTGTTCTTGTTTTTCCCTTGTTGTATTACCTTCTTTGCTTGATTTCTAGAGTAGATGTTTTGCCTATGATTATGGTAGCTTTGGTTTACCTTGGGTGTCTGCTATGCTTGTTCTACCTATTTGGAAATTTTCTAGTTTCCATGCTTAGTTGTATGATAGTGGAACTGCTACCTTGTTTTTTTTGTTGTGCCTTAGTTGATAGCCACGTAGTTCTTGAGGTTTATTTGGACGATGTACATGCGCGCATAGAATGTATTACCTTTCACTCAGGACTGTGAGAACCTAGAGTAGTAGACCAAAAGTATAATTGACGGAAGGGCTTCTCCAGACTGTCTTTTAATTACGATACGAGACCACATGCGGAATTTTCGTTGATTGCTTCCTCAAAGAGTCTGTAGTTCCTCGATGAAGGCTATATAGGGAATAGACATTGAGTGCTTCCCAAGAGATCCTTCAGCCCGATACGAGACTATAGGGGGAATTGACGGCGAGTGCTTTGCCAGAGAGTCTATCATTTTCAGAGCTGAACCAGAGGGGTGAGATTGTGTGTGCCTCCTAGAAGGTTGTTGGTACTTATAGGTTGAACCATAGGGATTAGGATATGAGAGATACCTAGAGGGTTACCAGTTTTCTTCTTGTTACTGGCTTCATACTTGTGTACTTTATTTGTTAGATCTATGGATTGTAGTTGCTTGTGCTTTCCTATTTACTGCTTCTTGTTTTATTTCTTGCCTTGTATTCATTGACTGTTAGGAAGAATTATTTGGGTGATTGCCTACTAGGATTGTATCTCACACACTATTTGAGCCTTTTTTTGGGCCCAAGCAGACTATGTTGCTGCAAGTATAGATAAGGGAAAGTTCCCTTCTACATCAAGATCCTGATTGTGCTAGATATGGAGAGCCTGGGACTGAGCTAGGGCTCGCGATGCTGAGGAGTTTGTTTTGTTTTATTCTTTTTCACTTGTTTTTAGTTGTATTCCAGCACGTTGTTGTGTTTTCTTCTTTCCATAGATACTTGTAACTGCTACATCATTTTCATCATGGCTATATATATATATATATTCCTTGATTCCTATATTTGGTTTCTGTTGTAATGAAAGTTGTTACTTATTCCGCTGTTTACTATTGTTTTCATCAGTATACCTTACCAAATGAGGGAATAGTTTCCCACCGACTCACCAAGGCCCTCGCTACTAGTTGGCAGCCTCTGGAGTTCAGTAAACGCGCTTGAGGTCTGGTGGCGAACCAGGTACGGGGCACCAGTATAGGGGCTCCAGATTCAGGTCGTTAAATTATGATTGGAGATTGAGAATTTGAGTGGGAGTGCTGGTTTTAGCAAAATTGGAAAATATACATGGATATGTTTTTTAGGATACCATTGGAATAACTACCCTATAAAAATTGTTTTTTAATACCAATAAGATAGGTGTGTGGGTATAGACCATGTTTCCTAATGTGAATATATCTGATTCTCATTTGTGGCATGATTATTTTATGAATGAAAGGAACAATGCGATCTATTTAAGGGTGTCACAAATAATATGAATGTATTTATTTCAATGGTTAAAACAATATTTTTATAATCAATTCCATTCTTTGAGAAATTAAAATCTTCCTTGTAAAATGGATTCCACAGATTGGAAGCTTCATTCGTCATCATTATATATTGGGGTAAATAATTTACTCAATTATTATCTATGTAGAATCAGACATATGTGAGGAGTACATGATGCTCTTTCATCTATTTGATGTTTTCAATATTAAACATTTCGTACATTTCCTTTGTTATCTCTGGAGAAACATCAATGACACATTGTTATATTATAAACTTAATGAACATACCTTAGTTGACCCGGAATGTGAATTTCAAGGAGTTCATCATCAATTAATTTAATAATTGTATGTAGAATTAAATAATAATATTTTTATAATGGTCATAATGATTGAAAGATTAACCACTAGATTATTGATGAAACATTCAATGATATTCCACAGGATGTGTTATGAAATTGATGTTCATGGACCATTAATAGGTGGAAATATTAATTTCCCAACTAAATGTCACTTCGTGATTGTAATACATTTATTAGGGTTACCTAAATGTAGTTTCATCTATATAATTGGGTTGCAATCAGATTCAGTAGTGTCTAGAGTATCCATCAATAAAGTATTATTCATTATTGATGGAATTTAAGTCAACAAAGTGTTTTTTAATTGATAGTGAAAAATAATCCTAAATATAATTACAATTTAGATCTATAATTTCAATTAAATCATGGATCTAACTAATATTTTCTAAACTAGGAATATATTTGGTGATCTATATCTATTGTTGAAATTTTTGAATGATGTTAGATTTTATATGTTTGTTAACTTCTGTTTCTACTGTAGTAGTATGAATCAGATGAATTTATCTTACTATATTCTTATAAACATAATGATCCCATAATAATAAAAATGGAGGGTACTGAAATTGGGATGAAGGTATGATATTTTTTAGTATTTCTAGGGGAACATATCATTATTTTTTTATAAAATAGTTATACACCACTTTTTATTTATCAGCCGTGAAATTACAAGTTAAAATTTCTTTTATATTGTCCCATAGGAAACGATTAAATTTTTAATGGCAATAATCATTGGGGGAGGGACCTTCTTAAAATTCAACATGTAAATCTCTATGATCACTTATTTTTCTCACACTACACCAATCATAGGATGGATTGGTGATGAATCAGAATAATTACGGATAGTGAAAAACTAAATACCCCACAATTTAAATTATGATATAGTGGAATAGAAAATATTTACTACTGAAACGAATGTTTTTTAATTAATTTCATAATGTAATAGTCTTCAGGATAATTTGGAATTTAGTCAAAAAATACCTATAGAATGATCCATTTACTAACGGGAATTGATTAATCTTAGATAAAATTATGTATAACTTATTTAACTAATAACCTATGAAATTATAGAAACATATCAAATAAAATTTCATATATTTTATTTTATTTATGAATAAAACATATTATTCATTATTCTCCTTAAATGTCATAACATTTATAATATTTATAATATGAAAATCGTTTTCTTTGGTGACAATGCCAATCATTCTATTCTTTCCATCATTATTATAGTACCGTGTAGATATGTATTTGTACACATAGGATTATTATGATGACATATCATGATGAAATGTAAAAAATATTCTTTTAACAATGTATTGAACACTTTTATAGTTTGATGAAGGGGATGATTAATTGTGATGTGAAAATTATCTAAATAAAAGGAAATTAAATGATATATCCTATTGTTCATACATGAAATTATATCTTGATATGAGATTTATTTTTTTTATTCTTTATTTAGATGATAGATCAATACTCACCCTCAAAATTACATTGAAATGTCAATGTGAAAGGAAAACAATTTCCTTCATTGTAGAAGATTTGATAATACATTATAACTATAATGATATTTTGTCATGATGTATTTTTAATGATGGTCACAAAAAATCTATATAAACTACATTGTAATTTTCATAGAAAGTTCTGATGTGTCCCTACATAACTTCTTCTCTCTCATGGATTGTGAAAGAGATGATTGTGTGTCACTCTATGGGATCAGACATTCCATGTTAAACATTAGAAGTATCAACCATATCATTAATCTATTGGGGGATTAACCTAGAATCCATAAATAATTTCAAGACAGAGTTCAATATGTTGACAGAATGAAGTATTGACATAATATTCAGAACCATAGATAAATTCCTTAAGATATCATATTTATTCAGCACGAGTTCAATTCCTTCAATCATGGAGTTAAAATATAGACATGGAATATTCCTTATGTGATGTATTATTTTTAGAATAAGTTTTATGTTCTTGAACAATATTTGAAGACAACTCTATCAATGATGGACTATACCAAACTATTATGTAAAATAAGCCTGTATAATCAATATTTTGAATTCCCGCTTTCATGTTCTCCAAATTATCATCTTTGGTACAACACAAAAATGATGATGGAGTGACTCAATATTACTATTGGGCTTGTAAAAATGATTACTGATGTGTTTCATCGGTATAAAAAACATTTTCTATAATGTGTTACCAATATTGGTCATATCCTTGTTTGTTTTCCAATGAATCCTCAACTATTATGACCTCTACCACCGACTCCTAGTTTAGTTATGTAGAACAATGGTTTATTTTCAGGCTAATCATTAGAAATATTGTCCATTAAAATAATGTTATTAAAAATAAAATAAAGTAATTTTTTATAAGATATGTATTTTAGTTAATGGTGTGGTACCCATACTCTTAGTTTTTTATGTAGGAAATATGACATGTTCATTACTATATTTGAAATTTATATATGTTTCACTTCACGTACATGGCATTTTCTATTCCAGATATGTTTCTTTTAAAAAGATCATATCCTATAATATTATAGTGTCAACGAGATAGATAAAATGATGGTGGAATATAATATTGGAAAAATTTCATGTTTAATTTTTCCATGAGGAAAGAGAAAATTCAATTGACTATCTTTTTTGTCATTTATTTGATGAACCACGGTGAACCCTTACATAAAACCTCATTCTATTCGTCTTCTTCCAATGGTGTAGTAGTAAAAATAAATGGCATATGTAACAAGGGATTTCACAATATCGTGTATCTAAAATAAACCATCTATTATATGATATCATAAAAAATGAATCACACTTCATTAGCATGAACAATGGTCATATTAAGGAAAGATAATTTGTTTGATTACTTAAATGAACTTATCTAGGCCTTATATGATATTGGATACTCAACATGTTACTCTTTATTTCCAATACAATGTAACCATGAACTTTTTCATCTCATAAATAACAAAAATAAGTTTTCTAGATATTGAATGGATGGTGTTTCTACTCCTTTATCCATTGTAGTTGAAGGGATTTTTTTTACAATTCATAATAGGAATAAATTTATATATCTCATTATTTAATGATGGAGTCAGTGTTAGGGATAGATTTAGATTAAGGGTAAAGTGTTCTTCATTACATATTTTTCAGCACTGGGATTCTACTACTGGATGTGAATTGGTTTTGTCTCACAAAATAGAGTCTTTATACCTTTTAAAAGATGTTATGATTCTCATATAACTTTATTAGATATTTTAATTCAACTAGTGGTGTCTAAAATTCAACATAATGGTTAATTGTATGAAACATAACATCACTTCTTGAGGTACAATAAAATTAAACTATTAATTAAAAATAATTAAACATGTAATGAAAAACAGGGGTCACATATTGTAATTTTTTTTTCAAATTGAGTGAATAAGGAATTTTTTATTGCAATTTATATAGTTGAATTGATAATAAAATTCTACAGAGGGTTTTCTATCATATGATATTTATGGATGGTAAGTTTTTATTGCAAATAAAACATATCCCTCAAGTATTTATAAAATATAACTGATCTTGTATTCTTTCTGTAGCTAATTTGGTTCCTGTTAAGAGACATCATATATATATTTGGGTTTTTAGTTTTTGGTGTGGATCCTATATTCCATTAAAAGGGGGAATGTAGGATTCCCATAATTATATGGGGAAATAATTAATTCTACTCAATTTGGGTAATGACATACCTCTTGATTCACTATTATATGAGTCTTTCCACAGTTTCCACTGGGGATGTTTAAAACTCAATGGTGTTAATGAGATCGGGTTGCATAGATAGCTAGGAAGGAAATTTAATAGAGGAAGAAACATGTTGAGACTAATTTGATCAGTCTAACAGAATCTTTACATGACAACCAATCTATGTTGGTCAATGGTGGTTATTTAGGTTTTTTCCAATCTACTTTCAAAATTTGACATAACTTCTAAACATTGTCTTCTATTTGATCAATTAAATGTGTTTAATATATCCCAAAAATTAAAAATTATGTTGATCAACCATTGTTATCATAATAGGGGAAATCTATTGATAGATATCTATTAAAATATAAAAGAGTGTCTATATCTAATGAAAATAATGAACATGTATATTTCATTGAGTAGTTAATTATTCAAAATTGTTAACTCGATCATTTCATCTACATATTGATCAATTATGTCATCAATTATTTGATATTCAACTTCCGTGAGTAGCAATTGTTATACATCTAAGACATTTCATTTATCATTTTGTTAATCATATTAGGGAGGCAGTAACTATACATTATAGGGTGTTCATAAATTTTATGTTTTCCATTTATTCCTTATTTAATGAATACCTCAACCATTTCATTGTGAGATGTGATACAAATTGATTCTACATCGAATTTTATGTATTCCTAGACTTTATGTTGGTCAAATTCTGTTGGGCTAACCCAAATGAAATGTAATGATACATAGTGATCTACAATCAAAACATAACCTTTTGAATTATAATAAGATTTTCTTACCTTAGAGTAACCATTCATTGAAAGTTCATGATTATTATAATTGGTTTCCTTATTATCGTGTCTCATTGGATTGAAAAAAATATAAGGGGTCATATTTTATAATCGTTTCTCATTAGAATGATAACAATGATATACTACAATTAAATAATGTAATCTAATGGATTTTTAAAATCTATAATAATTTAATGATTATGGTAAATCAAACACTATTGAAAACCCCATATGAATATAGTTTTTTGTTTAAAAAATAATGATATCCATTTATGGTATACAAGAAGGATCAAATAAAAATCATTTTTAGTGTTAGAGATACAAAAACAATATTTATTTCATGGAATCATGGATTTTTATTTGAAATATTTTATTAAATTGTTATAAATCACAAAATAATATAATAAATAATAGTTTTTAATATAGTTTGACAAAATAATATGATACATAAATATGTACTTAGGTATGATTGGTTAAATTATATTAAGGATTCAAAAAAGGGAATGATTTCAGATTGTGTAATATTGTACACAGATTATACTTTTTTATAGAAATTGTGTGCATCACTTGAACACATTCAATTGAGTCGACAACTTCGACATTAGATGGATAAAATTGTCAATTATTGACTCACTGGGGAAGTAGATCATATAAATATTACCAGATCGTTTGAGTAAGAAAAACATAATTGATTAGCGAATCTTGAATTTATTAATTATGTGGACACACATATGTTAGTTAATCTAGTGATATTATTTATTATGAATTACATAATTTTTATGAAAAATAAACATGGAGAATATATAGATATTAATATCATGGGATTATATAATTTCAAAAAAAAATTGTGAATGGAGTTTCTAAAAAATCATAAATATCCAAATTACTGTTTACATTTATAACAAATTTTTTTCAAATTGATTTTGTGTATTTTAACATATTAATATTTTAATATATCATATACATTGATAGTATTTGATATTATTCATCTAAAAAAATGGAATTAAATATTTAATTTGAACGAAACATATAAATACTATGTTACGACTATCATTTACATTTTGTATTCCATGTGGTATGATAATATAAAATATTTACTCAACCTAATAAATGATAGAGGAATGAACTAAAAAGATTAAATGAAAATTGAGAACAATTATATAAAAAGTCATAAATTATTAACCCCATTAATAGTGTGATTGTGTGATCCATTGGTCACTTTTTATAGCTAATAGATCACCAGAATCTACCACATCATTCATCCAAAATTATAAAAATTTAAAAACTATTTTATGTAGATAAATCTAATTCACATCCATATTAATGAATTACTATATCATAAAATCATTAAATTTTCTATAAAATTATTTTTATATCAACAATTTTAAATAAAAAGGTAGCCACACAAATAAATTATACACAATCTAGAAAATAACATAAGAATACTCCCAAAATAAATTATAATTCATGATATAACAACACCAATAAAATAAATTATTATTTTATTTTGTAATATTTATTTGAGTATATTACACAATTAGGCAATGTAGACAATTCTTGTTCACCTAACACATAAAAATAAAACAATTAGAAATCAAGATTATTCTAACATAATGGAAGAATCAATGATCAATGTAAATGAACAACAAAGACAAGAGATGATCCTTTGTACCAATGACATAAATAAAACAATATTAATCTATAAAATTAAAATTAAAATTATCTCCACATTGTATTATAACAAAAAATAACTAATCCCAATTCCCTATCACTGTTTATGTGGTGATAGCATATTTGCTGAAGAAATAAGTCTCATAAGACAACACTTTTGGACTTCTTATATATTTCATGATTCCATTTATGTAAATTCATATATAAAATTTCATGATTAATTTAAATTAAAAATAATATCTTATATATATAGAAAAAATATATATTAGTGAAATTAATAGGTCATCAATACTTATTTCGAAGTAGAAAAATTCAAGGACATGATACAATAGGTTATAACTATATCACTATAACTATGAGAATCATTATTAGCACCACATAATACAATTCTAATTCCATGGTATGTTAATAACCATTAAATATATAAAATTTATTCCAATATAACTCAATTATTTCTCATACAATTCCTAAAAAACACATAAAATGATTACATTTATTATGTGATATTATGTAACTAATTCTCTACAATGTGAAATTACGAATTAATAAAACACTCTATTCCAAAACCATGATATTTATATCATGGTCTAAACATGACAGAAAACAAAACTCTCTGGGTAATAATCTTTAGTAATTTTATTGAATTTATCACACCTTAGTATAATTCAACACACCATTACCATCAACCCTAGCAATTTGCAGCCCTCATACCAACTACCACATGTCGTGGAAAAAAGGACTACACTAATATAACAAAATGTATTATAATTGTTTACCTATAACCAAAAAATTATGACATGAACTACATATACATTCAATGACTAATGTATGAAATTTTGTTTCTTTACCGAATCCTAATTATAGTTAACCATCCTTCTTTGGGAACCTCAAATCACTAAGAAACCCCATTCTATGTTCGTAAGACAAACTTTGACCTCATATTATAAAACTATAAATATATTATAATTCATAATAATTTAATAAAAAACACAAAATATATGGAAAAATAAACATAGATTTACCACCATGTGAGATACCTCTTAGGGATATCATTATATAAAGAACGCCAATAACACATTAAATGAATACTATGAAACAATGCACAAATTGTTCAACAATAATGTAAATTAACAATAGTCGTACATAACATCAAAAACACAAAACAATGAAAAAATATTGAAATTGTAACATCATATATGTAACACACTCTAAAATACACTTCATAAAACTACTATGTCAGCACGATAAAAGAACTAAAGGATATTTCATGACCACATAACACATTCTATTGATTGTCAATTATATCATAAAGTCATTATTAAATGTTTTCATTGCCTTCAACTTGTTTCTCTACATAGAAAAGATAGTGGAATTATCATTGAAGATATTATAAAACCAATGATACATTAATAGAGTTGTATATTAGGCACATCTATTGGGGAATGAAAATGAATACATGATAACTCAATTGTAAAATAACACTTTGAAATCTCAAAAAAATTATATATAATGATTACTTATACGAACTATCATTTTCATCCTATGATGAGAAGATATATTTAATAATTTATGATCTCTAATATCAAACTACAATAGATCCCCCCTATGATCCATGGAGTGACTTATATAGATTCCACACTTCCATTAGTTACTTATGAATCACCACATTATTAATTGTCATACCTTTTAATTTTTTTAACTAAAAATAAAATCTCTAATACTTATGTATAAAAAATGTATTTTGCTAAGCATGGACAAAGAAAACAGTATTTTGGGTCCTACCAATGGTAGTGTGATAATTTTCATTATAAGGAAACTCCACCAATGGTAGGTTCCACACCCATTAACATAAAAAATATACAATAAAAGTTTCACAATGTGTTTCTTAACGATATATTTTCTCTATATATCTAACCAATCATTTAAGAATTAAAAATTTTGATTAATATTATTTTATAACCAATATAATATTCCATTCCCTTATATAATCTAGAGTCATAAGAGAGATCATGATTCAAGGTGATCATATTAAATACCGTTTTGATTCTTAATAACATCTTAAAGATATAGTGTCATCAAAAAATCAACTAATATTAATATATAAATCACTATAATGTGATATGTCAAAATAATTATGATTATAATCAACCATATTGAATCATGTTCACTCTTCTAATAGTTTAAATGATTAAATGACTATTATAATTTACTCCAACATCCACTAGGAAAAACCATGTTATAAAAGAAATCCAACATAAACACAATGATTATCCCAAATCATATTGAATTCAATACATAGAATGAAGAACAAAAAAAAATCTTTATCTCAGATAAACAAAAACCAGACCTCAAATGGAATGTTATATCATAACCATAGTAAGACACACACCATAATGGGTGAACTAGGGAACTAATGGGGAAGAACATTATATATCACTAAAAGATATAATTACATATAATTAAATAACTCCTCATATTGATCTTCCCTGGATCTTCCATCATGTGAATCACTATAGAATATATGGTCTCACAATAAAACCGCCTCAGTATCAACAATATTGGAATCATCCACATTTAAGACCAATGATAAATGGACTTTCTTGTGAGAAAGACACCCTCAAACAAAAATTTAAACTATATCAAGGTTTATCATTTATTTTTCATCCATGACTCCCAAAATATCTCCAATCCCATAGAAAATTTCATTATTAAATTTATCGATCTATTCATCCGCCAAAGAAATACATTTCCAAAATGTATTGTAAATCACAATTAGGTATTAATGAATTTATTTTAACAAAAATAAATGTCAAAATTTCATATCCCAAAAAGAGAATATATGCCTAAAAATATTATTATAATTGGTGAGAAAAATATTTTACCATTAATGTAATTGAAGAACAACATCAGAGGAAAAACAAACACAAATATCTCAATATTAAATTCAGTGAATATACATTTATGGGGACATAATTAAAAAGCTACATAGTATATGACCAATTTAATATACTTCAAAATACATAGAAATCAAATTATTTATGCATATTAATAATCCTAAAATATAATTACATATTCTATGAAATGTTGTAACCAATAACAAAAAATATTTCACAAAAAAAAATGTTATCACTACAAGTTAACGTTCACCTAAAAACTTATTTCAATTTATTCAATGAAATTATTGGAGATACGGTACAATGAGATATGGTATAAAAATTTTATATTAACATGAAATAATAGTGAAATTAAAAAACAACAGAAAATTATTAAGAGCTATCAAATATATAAAATCCTAAATCATTTATGTATCAATGAATTTCAAATGCTGGGATATGAGATTTCATACAAAATAACCCTCAAATTGGATAACAAATACAATTTCATAACATTCCTATTTGTTGACAATATGAAAGAACTATTAAAAAATCCTGAATTCACCCATAATTATCCCCCTTAAACAACAAATGAACAAGGATTTAATTAAAACTCCACTATTAATATACTCAAAAAACTCTATGAATAATGAATTAATATGTATCATGTTCTATAAGTCATGTTAAACATCTATTATATGACATGTTTTACTATGTGAACACATAACTAAGACATGTATCATCTTCCACCTCAAGAATGCATATCTTAATAAAATATGATATCCATGAATATAAATGAAAATTAATTATATTCAAAGTATCATGCCTTAGTCCACATGAAAATAATAGTTGATGAAAGTACACCTAGGGGATATATAGTCACTGAAGTATAAATACCAATATGTATATATTCCTAAAGCCACTATAATCCATAGATAGTTATATTCTAAAATTTTGATCCATAAAGGAACATGTAGAATAATAACATATACTATAGGGAATTATAAATAAAATATTCCAACACATAAAGTTAGGTCATGTTGAAAAGTTTTGATGAGTGAGAAGTCATTTATTTTTTTCCTTCAGCAAAATTGATTTTGGTCAAAAAAACATCGAACCCAATACATTTTACAATCAAATACCCACATGAATCCATTATAGGAATATATAAAATTATAAAAAAATAATAATATTTCATCAGGAATGTTACTAAATTAAATTTAATACAAATATGGTAATAATCATTTACTTTCCCACATGACTACCAACTGCAACCATTATGTTCATGGAAAAATGATCTGAAACATGAACTTAATAATATAGATTTAGCATCTTTAAACATTTTAATTTATTAATTATCACATACAATCCATTAAATAAAAACATCATAAATTTGTTATCTTCTATTGTCCAGGATCACCCATCTATCATGGCATAGGATGTGATCCCAAATATGGTCTAATGAGAGTACATAATCCCCTTGGGATGGTAAAAGGCTTCCTAGAACAAAAGAATCAATTGATATAGTTTTTTTCCAAAAAGGAATGAAATTTTTTGATATGGAATACTTTTCTGTTTTTAATTAAGATATTAATAAAATATTTAACCAATAGAATAAAATAGTGATGATTATAAAAAGTAGTATAAACAATATCGACCAACATATATAAAATAGTAATGGAAAATAATATTCTCTTAACTGAGAAGAGATATTCCATGTGATTAATATGAAACATCCCACCATATCACAACTAGATATCCAATATTATCATGTAATCATGAAAACCTCTACCTCACTACACAATCATTCTGTTTCACTTATCATATAAAATATAGTTTACTCACACATGGGGGTCTGATCAGTGTGTGAAAAAAACAAGATGATTAATATTCGAACAATTTTTACACCAGAATCCATTATTAGATAAATCTATATATTCTCATAATTTATTTTAATCATAGAATGAAAAAAAATTATTAAATTCAATAAAAATAATGTAAATAATCTATTTTCTTCAGATTCAAAAAAATTCACACAAACTGTTTCTAAAGAACATAAATCCATTTTACATTTATCTTTGAATTAATTAATATCCATATCCAAGCCATGAAATATGTAATATACTACTAGGATAACATAATAATGGGATAAATTGAATTCATATATTTTATTATCAATCAAAAATAGAGGCTATTAGAGCATTCATATTTCCAGACAACCAAAAAAGTAGTTTAATACCGTATTAAGTGAATCCCCTTATAATATCATTTAAACTAATAATCAACATGGATATAATTTTTTAAGTTAAAGAAAACAATGTATCAGTCTGAATAGTAGGTAATTTATAGTCATTGTTTAAAATTTAAACATATCAACCCAATACTCCCATCTGATTCACTTTTGAAAAAATTTCAAAGGTCTTATACAAAAATGAAACATTTACATAAAAAAAATTTCATTATCAAAACCATGAATTGGTAACAAATTTTAATAAGAAAAAAAATCAATTCGTAGAAATTATTATTCAGGTGTCACTTCTCAATGGAAATTCCTCTTAATATTAAAACAAAATTAACTAAAATATTATAAATATTAGAAGTTACCGAGAAGAAATTAGAGGTAATTTTTAGAAACTAATGAGAGCATATAATTTATTAAAGAGTCCCAATATATGATACAAAAAACCTAAATACATTCTTCATAAAAATGATAAGATCATATACATTCACTCACTGGTAATATCAAATATGAGGACATATGATTATTCCATAAAATTTCATTCCATTTAATGAAATTAGATTCATTATTCCTAGTTCAATAAATATAAATGAATATCATAGATTTCATCCATGAAGAGATAATCTCTCAAAAAAAATTTGATCTATCCTATAGGATATAAAAAAAGATTATACATAATACATGAATAAGAAACCCACTGATCAATTTATACGATAAACACAACATTTTCACCAACCAATTCAAGATAAGAATATTTAATGAAAATAAACAGATCGACAAATCATTTAGAAGAAAACTAATCGATCAAAATTCAACATTCAAATAAATTATGATTGAGGGAGAAAATAGGCCAACATTATGACCTATAAATTATGTGTAGTAAAATTAATTCTATTGGATATATCTAAATAAATAAAAAAGGGTTTCTGATGATGAAAATATTATATTACTCTTACTAAACTAGTTTGGATTGACACCACTAGTGAGTTATTTGAGGTGTGTAGGCAGTCTAGATGATTATACAGAAATGTAATGCATATTTTTTTGAGGGACATATTGGTGTAGGGGTCCTATCAGAGGTCCATTGACGTTCCATCATCTATATTATTGATTTATATTAAAACTATAGAAACTAAAAAGACACTATATTTTCTAAACACTATTTTAAACATCTATAAATCCATTAAAACTAAAAAAGATAACATCTTATAACAAAAAATTGAAGTGTACCTTGACTATGATGATCTAATTCACCTAATAATATTTTTTTCTTACCCCATGAAATTATATTAAAGAAAATTGTTCTATGAATTGGTATGAAAATATCTCCATCATCGACATTTCATATCCCATTTATTTTGAAAAACATATCCTTCTTATTATAACATGTTTAATAATTGATTCATTTCCTATAAAATGACCATTTCTATAATTAATAGATTTTAACTAGTACCATAACAACCAATAATACAATTTCTAAAAATATTTAATCCAAATTAAGAAGATTTGTTGGATATGTGTGATATTTTTTATGATGGTTTTTGTGAAACACATCATGAATCATAGTCAACTATGTTAGTAATACATAATTATTAGCCACATTATTTATCCTCTATGTTATAATAAAAGGAAAAATATATATTGGCTCTAAATGTATCTACTCCCAATGAATATGTTAACACAAATTAGGGTAAATATTATACAAATCCTAGTAACCACTATTAAATTTAAAAATATGACTATGATTATAATTATAAAATTTTGGAAGATTATGAGTTAACATTATTCATGAATGTATAACCATAATATTAACAAACATATATTAGATTATAGATAATATCACATGTATTTTCTCACCATCCACTTTCCATAATTATGGTGATTTGTATGGGCACCCATATAATGTGTCAAATAGATCCATTCTTATTAAGGACAAGAAATTATTATTATTAAAAAAACATGACCAATCCTAGATGGCTCTATCATGGTAATTAAAAATCATGGACACATTCAAAGAAAATATACTCTAGGATATGTATAAAATGATTTACCAGAAAATATTTATAATTATTTAAAGTAGAAAAAAATATATCCTAAATCTATATTATCTCAAAGGGAACGTTATAAATATCATACGTATACATGGGATCCTTATCTTAGACAATAGTCAATGGAACTCCATTTAACATCATAATTATCATTTCATATGACTTCCCTAAATCAGAAACCTTGAATGAATCATGAATATGAATAATGGTATTTATTTTAACAGAAAAAGTAATCAATATATAAATTGGTTTTGCATTTAGTTAGGCCATAGTAATGAAAAACGAATAAGCTATAGAAACTAGTTTCTTAATGGTCCCAAAAGTTGATGAATTAAACCTAAATGCAATTTTATATTATATTTAATATGTTGTATGTATTATAAAAACTACCTAAAATCCATTAGGATGGGATTCATACATGGCCACCAAACTCTGTATCTCATATCCTAATACATCTGCTTTCTGCTATTGTTAATGACCGACATTGAACTTTGAAAATTCGACATCCCTAATACCTAGAAATATTTCAGGACATAAAACCATTATTTTGAGTAATGATCCTCATTATAATTAAGACAACATTCTATAACGGTACCCCACAATATAAATATTCTCGTATTTACATGAAATAATCATGTGGTATCCATTACCAAAAAACTCTTATTTATTAAGATAAGCTTCCAACAACACATTAGTTATAAGTTTTCTTGATCTATCATCCAAACCTTATAGATGAAACTGATAAATGATTACTTGATTGGATACTCTTACATCAATTATGAGATACAATGATAGATAAATTTTATACTAAACATGTGAACAAAAACCACCACCTTCGCAGGGGTGTAGGCATTGTTAATTTCCATCATTTTGATTTACTCTTCATAACATTCCATTATGAATACCATATTTTATTTTGATAATAAATAAAATAAAATAAAATGATTAGAATATACTATGAACATATAATAAAATGGTATTTTCACAAATAATAATGATGATTAATGAATAATTTCAGTTCTATGTTATGAGTGGGTTAATTATTCTCATCTGGGATAATCTGAGGGGATCTATGTGAACAAACAGGATCCATCCTCCAAGAACCAAAATGAAATTATATCTATAATAGAAAATTCAAGAAAAACCAAATGATGGATAAATAATATCAACATAAATTTTTTATAATTCTAACCAAAGAGAAGAATGAATAATATAATAAAATGGATGAAATATTTCATTTAATGTAAAAAAATAAAATCAAGGGTCTAAATGTGAAAATGAAATGATCATGGTGGAAAATAACACCAATGGGTTGCTTCCCCAATTTACATTGTGGAATTAGGTTCAATATGGATTTCTTATGAAATAAAATAAGGTTTCATGTTGATGAAAATATGGTACAAACATTATTAAGAAAAAACACATTGACACTGGAATATGGGTTGTAGACCTTGTAGGAATGTATTGGGTACCTTCAACCTAAAAAAAATTCCACCTGATAAAATTGAATTATTTTACTATATCAAATTTTACTAGCCTGCCAATGGACTTTTCCAACCACTATTATTCTCATGACACCATGAAATTACACAGAGTCATATCTACTACTCCATGAACCCAAATGATAAAAAATGAAGACATAAATGTGACATGTAACCAAATAAAGATATGATAATTATTATTTTTTTATATATTTAAATTAACATACTTATACATTTTAAATAGTATTCAAATTTCGATATTTGGTTATGTGGTTTTAGATAATAAATACAATCCTCACATGAAATATTTTAGTTTATCAGTCAATGTTTCCATTAAAAATATTTATTCCATGAGTTCATTTTCAATTCCTTTACCATTCAATATTTCATATATTCATGGAAATGCATGAAAACAATATATGGAAGATTATTACATGATACAAATTAAAATATAAATAAGATGTTTGAATTAAAAATTAAAAAAATCATATAAATAATCCCCAAGACAAAGAACACGACATCAAATGTCCTCCATTAATTTAACTATGAATCTCGTGAAAACCAAAAAAAATTATATAACAGTAGTAATATATGTTATCTATGGTTTCATCTATCCAAATATCAACCTTATTATGTGAAAAAAAATTATCTAAAATAATATGACAGACCAATATCGTAATAACCCTTCCATAATGCTTCAAAAATCATAATATAAATGTTCCAATAAAATCTCATGGAATTCATATATTAGAAAATTTATTTTTGTCAAAATAAATTTATTGGGAAACTAAGGCTGCGTCTCCAAGGTAAAACAAAATGTTATAAAATAAGGATTAGATACCCTAAGACTTAATCATTTAATTATAATAAAAAATCATTCCCAATAAATATTAAATTATGATAATAATTACTCATTTTCGTATATAATAACAAATATAGTATTATACCAAAAAGAAATAAATGAATATAATAAAACATGCTTAGATTGTTACATTTAAACATAATGGATTATAAGAAGGGAAACTAAAATTTCAAACCTCATTAATAATTTATTTATTTATTTCATATCAATATTTATGGTCAAATTTTTAATAAATAAACCAAAATAAAGAACAACAACAAAAATAGAATCATTAATAAATTTCAAATTATCTATGATATAATAGTGGTATTAATGAATAATTGATTTATACACCTTCTATGACCACATGTTATCAAAAATATAATTATATTTATTAATTATAATTATTAATTTAAACTCTATTTCTTCCTATATAAGATAAATATTTGTAATCCCATACTCAAACATAATATTATGAGAATTCATTAATATCCTACCTCAACAGAGTCTTAAATGGTAACTATACAAGATTTCTAAGAAACTAAAAGATCTCATGGCCAAAATTAAATTAAATAACACAATAAATTAGGATGATAACCATCGCCATATTCTACATATGATAAGATCACCGACAATTAATTCTTTCAGAACCACAACATTGTATTGGAAATGAATGAATTGAAATTTATTAAAAATTATAATTAAAATACCTCAAATTAAAGAATTATTTGTCTCCATAATTAATGTATTTCATGTCTTCCTATAGGTATGAAGAATCTGCAAAAAAATTATATTTGTATCATACAAACTGTGATATAAGAAAGAGGGTTCTTTGACACTTGGGAATTTCATGAAATCTTATCAAAAACTAGAATTGCCTTGAAAACCATCAATTATGAAATGATGGATAATTTTTACTACATAATAGTTCAATCTCTTAAAAAGATTTATTATTATCCACATAATCCCCAAAATAAAAAATATTATATTTCCTATAACATTATCAAAGAGAATTTAATTTTAGATTGGATAAATTGTGAATTGTGCTCGATGGCGTAACATTGCCTAAAATAGAAACATATGAATCCATTTTCTAGGTAATTGTATCATGATCCATACACACACCATGATTATCTCTTTAATAAAC
Organism: Viscum album; assembly: GCA_963277665.1. Taxonomy (NCBI): domain Eukaryota; kingdom Viridiplantae; phylum Streptophyta; class Magnoliopsida; order Santalales; family Viscaceae; genus Viscum; species Viscum album. The sequence goes on along the minus strand of OY728156.1, from coordinate 857,582,523 downwards.
TCTCGAGTATTATTGTCAATGTCTTCCAAATTTATCAAAATCTTACTCACTATGACCATTATTCATAAAAATAAGCCCCTCAATTGACATCCAACATACCCTATGAAACACAATGAATGTAAATACATAAAATCATGTGGAACTTTCTACAATATGAATGAAATACCACACCTAAATAACCACAATTTTAGTCTAAATCCGTCATTTTTAGCTGAATTGTCATCTAAAAAAACTCTACCTCTCACCAAAGAATAATTTGAACTAAATAATCTGGAAAAGAACACAATGAAATTCCTAGGTAAATACCATGACCTCACTCTATAACACCAAACATAATAAATTTTGAATTATTATTCACAGACAAATATATATGTACTATTTAATTTTTATTTAGAATCATATTATTCATTGGTACATTCTTTTTATTATTTTAATAATTTTTCTTTATTAAAATTAATATTCATCAGCCGATTATCCTTTATATTATATTCTATAAATAATATAAAAACTTAAATAATATAACATTAGAATGTTTTTAAAACCTGAAGAATTTCAACAGAGGTTGTGTTTGTTTTTTCTAGATATTTGTAATTTCCAAGGGATATTTTATAGTTAATATGCATAGGGTTCGTATGAATTGGATAATATATATATATATATTGAATTTTTAACAAGAAAAATATTTAATTTTATTAATGAATTTAATTATATTAATAAAAAATAATTATTTCATAAAAAAAATATTTATTATTCTTAAATTTTAATATCATGACTTATTTTCTAATATTAAATTCTGACTGTAATCATATAGCTACTTTTATATGGGTAGTAAAACCAACAAAAACAAGTACATGATATAATGAGCCAATGAGTAAAAAATAATGTAATATTTTGATATAAAATGATAATAGAAGTATAAATATGTAAAAATTAATCTATTATAGTGTATATTCATACACATGCTAACTGGAGAAGATAAAGAAATTTAATAGAATGATTATGAACTCATTATTTAATTTGAAAATGTCACTCCTTATATCGTCTTCCGTTGTAATGATTTAATAAAGATACCTTATTTTGAAAAGTATCCATTGTAAATGTGAAAAATGAGATGGATTTTTCATGGGTTTAAATGAAAAATAAATGTTATTGGTGGTTTCAAGCTATTCTAATTGATAACATTTTATGTGTGAAAATATGGGTCCCTTTATTTTTATATTGAGTTGAGTGAAGGGAAATGAAATAATAACATAGGGGTTAAGTGGGTTAGGAAACGAAATATTAGTGATTATTGTATTATAGATTATGACACCTATATATAATGTTTTTAAAGTGTATTTTTTTTATAGTAAAAAAGGATGACCCATTGATTTCTTAACGGGTTTATCCTCTTTTTCCTTTGTTTATTTATTTCACACTATAATTAATTTCTCGTGAAAAATATTTAATCATGAATATTATCTAATTTCAACATTAATATTAATTATTTGTGCTACTTTTAATCCATATTTATTATAGATTCTTAGAAATTAATTTTTTATTTGGAATCGTAAATTATATAGAACTGAATGTTATAGGAAAATAAATTTATAAATTTTATGTTCTTATTATTATTTAATATCAATTAGTATTCACAAAAAAAAGTGATTTAAAAATAAATAGATTTCTTTATATTTTATTTAAAAAAAATAATCATTTTGCCTGAATGATATATTTTTCAATATTCTGAGGGGAAAACTCTTTTTTTGAAAAAATATATATATTCTGTAAAAATGGATTCATTATTATAAAACTACATATAACCATAATTTTATTATTTATAAATTATATATATATATATATATATATAATTTCATGACCATTCATTATCGAAATATGAATGATAAATCATTAAAAATATATTTTATACATTAATAATAATGTATTGAACAAAATAACGTTCTCTATAAATATTTAAATTACTATAACTTTTAGTATAATAATTAATTAACAATCCAAATAAAATTACATTTATAATAATTTTCTCAATTATATGATTAAATTATCTTAATGTCATTATGTACAAAGTTATAATCATTCAGTAATAATCAATAAAAAAAAATTATTTAGAATTAGTGGTCTTTTGAATGTGAGATTGTGTTCAAATATTCTATTAAGATTATGTAAATAAATTTTAAATAAATTATTTATAATAATAATATATATTATTAACATATAAAAAAAGTATTTATATTTACTATATTCCTATTATTCCACACATGTAAGATGTTTTTGGTTTTATTCCCAAAAAATAGATTCACATTTTGAATGATCTATGAAAGGATATATTAACAACATTTCTTCATTCAAATTCATTCCAATCAAACATATCAAATCTCAATTCACATTCTATTGAATTTTATTTAAAACTTACTACATTATTTATCGTTTATTGATATTTAAATTATTATATTATATGATTTTGTACATGTAATTCTATTTGGCGAAGTTGATCATGGTGATTTACATGTTATGAAAATATTAGTTTTTATTATTTATTACTCTATTTTAATATATTCTATTTTATGGGATGAAATCATCCATTATATTATGTAATCAATGTTTTATAGTACATGGTTTCAAGTAATTTATTTTATAATTTTATATTATGATTAATGAAATTGTATTTAAATGTATTAAAATTTTCTATAATTTAATTTTGACATTAGAATCATTCATTAAAATGAAGAAAAGCTCTATATAGAAAATAAAATGAACACATGAATAGATAATGACACATTCTACATGGCAAAAATTAATTGAAACATTTATTATTTATGTGTCTAATTGATCAAAGTAGATTATAGTATTCAATACAAAGTTATCATTAAGTTATAATTTCCAATGTGATATCTACATTACTATATTATGAAATTATATGATATAAATATGTTCCGAGATAATAGGAATAAGAATATGTTTCATCGGCCACAAAAATTTATTCCAAATTGATTAATTTTATTTATTAAATGTATTATTTCATCTAGATCTGGATTGTTCACAAGGATTTTTTATGGGTTTTTTCATTAGCACGAGGATAAACTTCCCACCATTTTAATACTAAATTCAGAGTATCCAAATCCAATATTGATTCCCCTATATATAGAAGTTAATATTTTATAGTACCTGAAATGGTAGGGGAATGTTCAGTTACCTTATATATTATAAATTTTATGAAATTTTATTTATATTTAATTTTTTAGTGTATCACGAATCCCTTTTAAGATAACTGTGTTAAATTATATTATATTCTAGATAAATTTTATAAAAATAATCGATATCACCCATCATATCCTTTAAATCTATAGATATATGTTATAATGGTTGGGATATGCCATTTTAAAAGTATAATTTTATTTTAATGATTAACTGATAAACCCCATATTGGGATTTTGTTACATAATAATGAAAAATTCTATATCTAGATTTCATAATTTCAAAATATATCACACATATTCACCAATATTATGGTCAATACCATAATTATCAAAGTGATCATAATTATCAATATAAAATTTAAATATATATAAATGTTACCTTTAAAAACGTGAAAAAATATATCAAGGTATTAAACAAATGAATTATTTAACATATCTATGATGATATATGAGGTTTTTGTTTGTATTAGTGGAATAACTATGAATTAATATTTTCTATATCATTTACAAAATTATTTCATTTTTAAATCATCTATTTTGAAACATAATTGAATACAGCCATATCAATTTCAATTCATTTAGAATTATTTACACCATGATGTTCACCAACAAATTCATTGATACATGTTAGAAGTTTCATTTTATTGATCATAATCATGTTTGATAAATAATAATAGAGAGAAAGACATAGTGTTACACTTTTTATTATAAAAACAAAGAAAAGTTGTCCCAGGGTGAATTATAAGTTCATATACTATTCTTATCTTAGGTTATATAAAATAATCATTATTAATTAGTAAAATTAAATTTGTGGCATTCTATATAAATTCATTGATATTATTAAAGTTGACGTTTTGAGTGGTACCAAAAAAACATTCATTGTTTTGTTAGAAGACTATTTATCACATTATGAAAAAACATAAATTTATTTTTAAACCATAAGCATACCAATAATAATTAGCATAACCCAAACCATTTGAGAAAACCCCTTATGATTATGTAGTAAGAGACATATAAATTTACAACACATTAAGGAGTTTATAAACAAACATGGTCAGATATAATATCATTAGATTGTTAGTGATATGAAATATTACATCCTTGTCCTAATAATTAACATAGTCCCCAATATATGTAGATAAAATCCAATGATAAAGAAATATCATTAAATGAAAATGGTCATACAATAATTTGATGATATCCAAGAGGTGTTATATACATGGGACGAAATCATCATACCACTATCAGTTATCATAGATAATATAATGTGTAATTATTTTATATGTCAATTAATTATTATAAATACATTTATTAAAAATAAATGATTTTATAAAACCATACTTGAATATGCTATATAAAATATTTATCAAAGGTCTCTCCCCCACAATTTCATGATTCAACAATCACATTTTTACTAAAACAAAATTTATTGGAATATGTGCTAATAAAATATGGTCATTTTATAAAAACTAATAAGGAAGAAAATAAAAGCATAAAAGATATATATTATGACCCCTTCATTGCAAACTATGACATTTTCGGGTCAACTAATGACACTCATGGTTCATCATATAATAATGTTTGTTTTGTAGTTAATTTTTTTTGATATCATTATCCTTCATAACATAATTACAAAAATTAAGTAATTTCCATCATGACACAAAAAATGGTTATATCATTAAAACATTCATTTATTACGTATTGTTTTCCAAATTTAAAAATTACATCGATGATATAATGAATAAATCCATGAAATCGTTGGGTTATTTACATCTCAGCATAATTATTTTAATGATTTAATAAAAAAAATTCATTAAAAACTTGTGGAAAATTAATTTTATTTGGATTTATCATAGATATATTCCAATTATAGTTTCCTTGGTAATATTGATGATATAATATTTTTTGGATAAAATGTTTTATAAGGTAAGATTATATCAACGAGTTCTAGTGGGTTAAAAAACATGCGTCAATGAATGAGAATGTGAGAATATCATTTTTAAATGAACATGAAATCAATTGAAATTTATACAAGACACATAATAATATTATATAAAAAACTATAATTTCCAAATCATAACATAAATAATTTTCTAAGAATGTAGAATCATTATAAAATAATAATAGGGAAAATCATAATATAATATTGTGGAATGAATAGATGAATATATTTAAACTATAATTGTTAATATATTGTAAATTAATATGACATATACATAGAGTTGTTGAAATTACTAATTTAAATAGTGTATATGAATATTGTTATCAGTATATATAATCACAATATATTCCATGAATATATTTTTAAAATATATACGTACAATTATGTCACCATATAGAGTATTCAATATAGTAAAATTCAATCGGATACAAATAGAGTGTTAGTATGTAATGATTTATAAATCACTACTCCATTTTTTAATGGAATATATCATATAAAAAATTCATGTATTCATTAAAATTACATTTTTTATCAAATTAACATCATAATATTTATAAATACATAATATCATAATTTACATGTGAGATGGAATTTGAATTCATGATGATTTCCATAAAAGGTTATTCTAATACATATATTTTCAAAAGGGGAATATATAATTAGTTCATATAGATATGGATTCATTGTAATCTATATAACCCAATATTATGTTATATTGTGTTTACATATTATACTAAAAATATATATCATGATCTAATTTTTTCTCATCAAATTATAAAATTCATTTTGGGAAGAAATATCTCATGGTTTCATTGCTGCATTTTTTAGGTGGTTGTGATTTTTGATAAATAATGTTTTCATGGATAATTGATAGTGTTATCCAGAAAAACAAAGAGCTTTAAAAAAAATAATGGTTAAAATAATTACAATAGAGCTTTGTGGCGGTGAACATCATTCTTAGTGGTGCATTGAAGCAGCATAATGTTTTTTAAAGAACGCTCCATGATTATGACAAGAATTGTGATCTTAAAAAATTTCATAGGAGGTTTTTAAAAAATAATAAAATTTAGTGGAGGATTCAGAGATCAATTAAATGTGATGATGTGGTGTATATGTGAAGTGAAATATTCTATAGTTTTTTGGGAGAAACTTGTAAATATCCACCAACATGCTTAATTCGAGTATAAAGGGTCAACAAAAAACATACGGCTCTCACATCATGAATTATGTTATCTTAGTAAGAGATCTCTGTAAATGTAAGGGAATTCGCACAGGCTAGCTGAGATTTAGAAAATTATGGCATGCCACAAAGGCTACATCAACATTGAGATGAATTGTTCTTCAGAAAATATTTTTTAAGAGTTACAAAATCGCCAAGGATGTTTTTAGACTTCAAAAATTGTAAATTCCATTTTTATCTCTCTAAACTAGTGAGCAATAGAAAAAAGGGTTCTGTGTAAACCTGTGAGATTTTCAAAAAAAAAAGGAAAAAAAATCAAATACCAGTTTGAGCTTTGTAAAATTGGGATCTTCACTAAGGTAGTGTAGTTATCAATGTGCTTTTTAAATGTATTGTCTATGGATTAGTGAAATATATTGTATTCATTAGTAGATAAAAGAGTAACATCAATAGAGCATCTAGAAAAGGTATAAGATTCTCTCATTAGTGATAATGAAGAGTCCTACATATATATAAAAAATGAGTGGATCTTATAAAGAACAAGTGAATAAAATATAGTTCAGATAGAAGTGAGAATTCAAACTGAAACTGGTTGTTAACATGGTGGGAGAATGAGTCCACTCCAACCATTTTAAAAAAAGTGTGATTTTTTTGGATTTGGTAATTTATCACATTTTCATTATATGATCCTTAGATGTATCCCATTGAGGGTAAACCACATAAATATTTGTGTGAATTGTTCATGTTAAATTTTTTTTATACTTTTTCATCATGAATGATAGTGATGTGAGTATTTAACAACAAAAAAATCAAAAGGGTATGTTTTTTCAATCTTTCATACTCTTACTCACCCCCCTCATAGGGTATCTAAATTGGTGGACCTAACAACTGTTATCAGAGGGAAATCTTAATATAAGAGTTTATCTCTCAATAAGGATTATTAATCACAACTACATTCTGATCATAGATGTGAATATTTTTCATCTGTAGTTTATTTAGATGCAACAATACATTTGATCTCTCAGAATGGATGTGTTTATAGAAGTGACGCCTGGTATTTTAGGTGTCATAAATATTTGTGCTTTATTAGAAGTTGAAAGATGATATGTAGATTCAGAAACAAAGGGAATTAATGAATTAGTGGGAGCCTTATCCAATGAAATATATATGAAGGTGATTAAATTAAAACCATAAAATACTATTTGGGAAAAGCAATTGAATATTTATAAAAGATAATGAATGGTTATATAGGAAAAGAAACATGTTCTATAGAATATGTATGAAGATCTGAGAGTAAACTCAGATATTTCTATTGATTCATTCTTTGATAGTGTAAATGTTGTAGTGGAGGACATGAGAGGAATTGGAGATGTCATTAAAGATATAATGATTATTAAGGGTATGTTGGGAAATTTTCCCCTTGATTTAATATGTATGTTTTAGTATTGGAATCCAATGATCTAAAACAAATGACACTAGATAACATTCACAGTACCCATGTATCATATGAAATGATATATGATGTTAATGATGAAATATAAAAGGTGAAATATGAAGAGGAGGAATTAAAGGTAATGATGAATATCACCACTTAAAAGTATCATGAATAAGATGAGAAAAATGAGTTGATTTCATTCCCTTCCTCAAATAATCATTGATGAAATGGAATGTTCAAAGATAAATATAAACTTGGTTGCTTTAGTTGTGGAATGGTTGGTCATCTTACAACATTATTTACCATGAATATCCATCAAGATTATGATGATGAAGCTGAAATTCCTATAATGAATACACTGAACTATATAAAAGTAGTTTAACTGTTCATGAGGAATTTATTAATGAAAAAGAATCATCTTTCTAAATAATTTGATATCTCAAATCAATATGATGGAGAACAGGTTGAAGATATAGAGAAATTAAAAATATCATGGAGAAAAATTTATCTTGTCATTCGTATGTAGCGCTGAAAATTATAGAAGAGAGTGAAAATGAAGAAAAAGAAGTTCAAGGAGAGTAGATTTGGAAGTTGAAGTAGAAGATTCTCTTTAATTTATTGATGTTTGGGGAGCCAAGACAAAGAAATACAACAATGTTCATTGTGACGCCAAACTCTACATGAAAAAAAGATGATATGATGTCTGAATTAATGGAAGAAATTGAAATACCAATTCATTAGTACCAGTAGATTCAGCAATAGTTAATTATCACAAAATCAAGGGTGGAGTATAGAAAAGAGTGATCGATGGTTTAATATCAATGTGAATGATCCAATAAAATGAATTGAATAACATGAAAAATATGTCGTATAACTTTGGAAAAAGGTTAAGGATAATGAAAAAATCATCATTACAAGCATGATATTAGGATTTCAAATAATTCTGAAAATAAAAGAGTTATAAGTGAATCATTGAGGTCTAGTAAGACATAAGAAACATGAAAATATTAATGATAAGGCTGGTATCAGGATTTATCAAAAATAGTAAGAAATCATGGTTCAGTTCAAACTATAATAACCCTCTCCATGATTGAATTTTTATAGGGGTATGATGTAGAATCACGAGATTAATAGAACCCAATGTATGACAAGTGGTGCTAAGCTGATGCAAAGGATTGTACCTTACATCAGGTTCTATTATTATGGAAAGAAGGGGAACCCAATCAATTTGGATTCCATAGCTAAGTGATACAGAAGGGAACAAGAACATTACTAAAGGAAGAAAAGATCAATATTATAGAATATATTTCAAGGGATATTGTTTTTGGGAATGGAGGATTTGGGAACATGGTTAGATACTTTACATCGACCATGCAGAGAAACATGTCAAAGAAGAATCAAGGTTGTCATAAAGAAGAAGATAAAATAATCAATAGGTGTTCACAAAATAAAAAATTGATTTAAATGACATCAGGATGAAGCTAGTACATCAAACTCCAAGGCAGATCAATATTCCTAATCAATACCGAGTATGAGGTCATAAAAACTGATCATGGAGGGAGAATATAAGGTATTTTTTTGTAGAAGTTTCAATTAAATCTATTGACCTACCTAGTGAATGAATCATTGGAAGCAGTTGAACATCCCTTATGATAAGATATAATGATCTTGTTATAGGAATAAAATATTATAAAAAAAGATTTTTTTCAAGATTGGATATGATAATGATGGAAGATAATGTGTTGGGAAACATAGGGTTTGGAGGAAAAGAAATGAGAAGTGCTGATGTCTTGGTAGTAGAATGTCTTAGTCAAAATGTGCCTTGTGTCAGTCAACTATGATACTTAAGGTGTTCTATAATATTTAAGAAAAAAATGTTTATCATAAAATGAATAGATGGTGAATTTTTTATATAGGGAAAAATAAAAAGGGGAAATATATACATTGTATGTTGGGAAGAAGATATTTGATTTCTATACAATGAGATATTAAACAGGTTGTGGCATAAACAACTTTGTTATCTATGAAAACCATATATGGATGATATGGAAATGCTGATGCAACTACAGATCTCCCTATGCTATCACGTGATCATATTCATACATTATATTAATGTAATCTAGAGAATATAATCATAAATACATACTCGGAAAAGGAATCGAAGACAACAAGAGTGCTTGAATTAGTGTATACTGATGTTTGTGGACCTAAATCACCAAGATCCACTATTGGAAAAGAGATATTACATACTGGTTATTGATTATTAATGAAAACTATTATAGGTATTGTTAAATTCTCATAAGTATGACATGTTTAGTTTCATAAATTAGTACCAAAGGGAATTGGAATGGATTGTGGGAAATATATTTATATTCATGGTTCTTTCCTAATATATAAATGTTACCCTTTCTATTTATCATTTGGAATATTATTTTTATCTATGGTGGTATTGGGGTATGAATACCAAAGAGAAATATCATCATGATTCCATGGAAAGGGAAAATTTAGATATTATAATCCTTGAGAAATATTTCCCTCATGATGTTCGTAATATAACAGAGAAAGAATTGAATATATTATAGTTAAAGGTTGGAGATTTAGTTCTACTGAATGAACAAAATGTCAGAATATTTTCTAGGAATTATAATAATATTATTCAAAAAAAATTAAGTAAAATTAAAATATTTTATTTAGTAATAAATAGAAGATTACAATCATCATTGGTGTCATTATAATATATAACAATTGAAAATTATGTTCATTGTATAGATAAAGTTGAGATGAAGTTTTCCAGAACATATATAGAATGAGATGAAAAGTGTAAAGAATTGTCAATGTGTCCTTAAATGAAAAACTAGTGATTTTAGGGGTAAGAAATTTTTTATCCAATAAGATAAAATTCAATTTACGGAATGAATTTCATGATAATAAATTTTTTTTATTGGCGTGGACAGTTTTTTCCCAAGGATTGTTACTACTATTAAAAGAGTCAGGAACAATCTATAAATGGTATGAAAAATATCTATTCAAAGGGATGATGTTTTTGTTGATTGATGTTGCGAAATTATGCTAATATATTTCCAAAGTATACTACTAATAGTGGAAACCATCATGACCAGACGAACAATATGGTTGAAGGTCATTTTCTAAATCTACTACTGATATTGGGAAATCTGGTGAAATGAAGATAAGTCCAAGGAGCATGACGTTATTGGAAGGTTTATCTTAATGGAAATGTCTCTATAACCCATCATTTAATAATTTAAATAACTACAAATTCATTTATTGGGATATTCTAGATTATTGAGGTATATGATAAAATGTTGTTTGATGATTAATACCATTAAAATGTTAGAAATTAGTTTAATTATTTTAGATACTATTAAGCTATGAATTTTTGGACTTATTTTGGTTTGACATTAGGGATTACTATTTAATTTTAGTGATTATTGAGTTATCTCTACATATGAATGTTTGATAATAATATCGAAATGTGTTACCTTATGTAAAAAATTTCGTTCTTTGATAATGTGTAATGATTGGCAAGATATCTTGTTTGCCTATTGAGTATTATTTGATCCATTATAATTTGATTATATTGTTTAAGGAATTAAAAAAGTCATTATAATTTATATTTTTTTGGATAAATAGTTGATACTATTATAGAAATTGATTAGTGGAAGAAATTATAATTATCAAATAACTATATTTCCTTATTCACTTAGTCTATATAGCTTGTTAATTCATTATATATAAGAAAGACCTCAAATACAAAGTATCCTTGTAAATTAATTTTTTATGATCCAATTGAATACCCCCCAACATAAATTTATGCTTTTGGGGGCATTAACATTACATTGAACATTCAATTTAATCTTATAATTATACATTATCACTATCTATAATTACTCACAATTTTCCTCCATTACCAACTACATTATCCATTGCAGAAACCTTGTTATGCTTACCTATGGGTAACAATTATGTTTTCCAAGTTAAATATAAAGGGAATAGAGAATTTATTCCATTTTTACATTGTCGTATTTAACAAAGTAACTCTAAATTGATTATCCTTTAATAAAAAAAATGAAATTATTGTAATAAATTCATTTTATGGGGGGAATGATGTAACATTCAAATATTTTAAGATATATCATCAATAAAATGATTTTAAATTATTTCTTATCATGAGTTACATGAAATTCAAAGTTTAACTTGCCTTATTTGATAATCATCATTTATCTTGTTTTTTTGTAACATATATATTATTCTATAACATGTTTTACACAAATGTCAAATCCTTAATAGACAATTTTATACAATTCATATTCAGAGAGTTATCACCACATTATTGGAATTATTGAAATTAATAACATAAACTAATTGAAGAAAATATAATTTTAAAAATTTTATTTAGGGAATTATATAGTGATAATTATTTATAAATAATGATATAAACTAATGGAATACAACCATTTTGATTTTATAAATAATATTTTTATGCCCCCAATGGAATTTTATCCTAATAAATTAATTTGATCACTATTAGTTAATGGTATTAATCAAATATTCCTCGAATATATTGAATAGTTTTTTCATGACTTTAATATATTTGATTTTATAGGCCTAATAAACCAATTTTTATAATAAAAGTGTTATTTTTCAAAAAACACCATTTTTCTTCCTTTTAAGGGTTATCTTGTTTCAAAACTATATTTTGAAACATATATATTTTAATGGAAAACATATATTTATTATTTTAAAAATTAACAATTGGAAAATAATAGGGTAATTTTTTCAATTTTTTTGATTTGATTCATTTTTCAATGAATAATGAAAAAGACTGAATTTTAATTGATTAACAACTTTTCATCTAAATAATATTGAAAATTTTAATTTTAATTTGTGATTGTTTTAATGTAAATTAGAACAATATTATATATATTAATTAATTTTAGGCTATTTGAATCATTTTTGTATTTATTTTGGATATTTAAACTTATTAAATATTTTATCATATAAACATTAAAAAGCACAAAATATCATTAGGTCAGTGAGTATAATTATAAATTAAATTCTAAAAAATTTGTGACATGATTTGGGAATATTTAATTTTATATATTGTATTTGAATAATTTATAATTTATTGTAAAATCAAATTACATTTTCAAAAACACTATCATTGATGGAAACTAAAATTAATTATAAATATTAAAGAAATAATAAGATTACTTTGTGGTTAAACATTAATTTTAAGGGGCCAAATCACCTACTAAATGTTCAAAAAAAATTGGCATTATTTTTTAATATATATATAATTAAATCTAAGAATATTCATTATTGGAGGCACATTATGTATTTTAGATCTACCGATATTATAATATTCTTTAAATTTAAAAGAATTCAACTCCTGAATTTTAAAATGTATTTCTCTCTCCCCTATTCTACACATCTCTCAAGCATTTTGGTTTATCCAAAAACCTCCCTAATAAACTCCAAACATCCTAAACATCATGATATATTATATTGTTTAGAAGGAAATAAAACCAAGGAATGATATTTGAACATTCCAAAACATGTTAATTAAAAAATTGGAAGATAAATTAACATGTGTCGAATGAGACTCAAGGTAATGGAAATAATATCAATATCCTTGTAATGAGTCATATTTTGATTTTATTCACCATTATAATTTTTTAATATGTATATACATACCATTAAACATGTCAAATAAATAATGTCTATATTATGTTGTTTTTTAATTTTTTTTAATCTTATACTTTAGTGAGTTTTTATTCAAGTGATTCTAAAGGGATATAGAACTTTTATTTTAATATAATCAACTTTTATATTAAAAATTAATTCCCTATCTCTTCCATGGGCATGTATTTAAAAATATGTTTTTATTTTGATATAAAATATTTATAAATTAAATTCAATTAATTTAATTTTTTTATTTAAAAGTCATTTATAAATATTATTTTTATTTGTTTTATATATATTAATTTTAAAAACACCTAAGGAAAGGTTATATTCTAAATATACAAAGAGACTCTATAAATTACACTACCTTGGCCATTGTTTCCATTTTGGGTTCCTTTTCAATATTTAATGTATATTTAAATTAACAATCATCTTTATCATTTTAATTATTATCATATAGAATATAGGATTTCAATGAAAAATGTGTTCTGATATTGAAAATGGATTCATAAAATAAATTTGATTTTCACTTTGATGACTAATTTTATGTGATTAATAAATATTAAGGGCGATTACAGATTACAAAGTATTATTGATGATATGTTATTTCTATATTATATGAAATGGGATTCTTCGATATGGCATATATCAAGAGTTTATCCCCATCATTTATCATGGGTTAGCCCATTTTATCATATATGAAGGGTTGATCCCTATTATAGATCATAAGAAAGGGGTGAGACTGATATAAGTTATATAAAGTGTTGATCAACATTATAGATCATTCATGAGATCGATATAGCTTATATGATGTGTGATCCCCATTATGGATCTCAATTAAATTGGATAACGATAATGATGAAATTTAGACATATGGTTTTTCTAATAAAAAAGGTTTTAAATTTTTTATATTTTTACGTAATATCCCAACCCAAGTTCCACACAATAGTGTTCCATGAAGGTAAATCACATGACTTCAAGCATGGTTCCATGTATCCCAGATGTTTTCAACTAGTAGTTAGGGTTTTATAATTCCATCAGTGGGAGTATACACCCTCTTAGATCCTAGTAACACACCAATGAAAATAAAAAACAATAGAGGAATCAATATATATAATAGTAAAAAACAAAAATATCAAATGATAAACAATTTAAGAAATACAATATCAGACTAAAAAAGGAAATATGGAATCAAAATTTAAATGTATGGTGTCCAAAATGAAAAAAATAAATACACCAGAAAATCCAAACCGGGTCCCAAACAATGTCATCTTACCGTATCCCAGCTGGATCCCAAAACCAGACTTCTAGGTTAGGGTCTTTTCCCTTTACATTTCTTGGAGTTATATAGTCATTTTAGGTATCAATAATGCAGCCTGAGTTGGGTTTGATTACAACCTTGAAGGCAGCAACCATTGGTGTATAAATACTATCTGGTTATATAAAATTGTATGATGTTCTATAAATAAATAACTATAATACATAAATAAACCATTATGACATTATCATTTATTCTTTATTTGACCACATTAACTCTTGGTATCCAGAGGACACCCATACCTAATTCCCAATTTTGATCACGCAATAGCATGATGTGTTCAAGGTAATATTATTTCTCAGTACTTTATTCAAAAAATGCCAGAACCCTATGTATTCGTAGGTGATATCATATCTCAATACCTGTTTCGAATCTTGCAAGATCTCAACAAATTCTCTAGTGAGACCATATCATGGAGTTCCTTTGTTACCATTCCATACTTCTTACATTATTTTCCGTGATACCATTATTAAATTAATGCTTTGGTGTCCATGTTACCCCTTAATCAGAACTCAAAGAATGAAAATGTTCCCATAATAATATTCACAAGTATAATGATCATGTTTCCATGTATACATATCAATCAAATGACCATGTTACAATTACATTATGTATAATTGATATGTTACCTAGTATAATTATCAATTTAATGAGCATATTCCTCTTCTTTTACTCACAATTGAAGTTCCATGTTTCCATTCATCCTTGTAACATTATAATGACCATGTTCGCATTCATTTACAAATAAATAATTGAACAAATAATTATCTATGTAATTTTCATAACTAATTCACCAATTAGTTTAACTAAAAAGTATCATTGATTTATCTATCAATTAAATAAATATATCATGAATTTTATTTATTCAAATATTTATTAAATAATCCAATTCCATTAATAATTCATAAATTATATTATCAAAAAATTACCCATAATGAACTCACTAATTAATTTTGTTAACAAATACCTATATTAATTCCATAAACAATTTTTTAATATTTTCAATAAAACCCCATAATTAATTTAAAATTTAATAATGTAAAATGAGAAATTCAAAATCCTCCTAATTAAATAAATATTTATTTTAAAATTTCAGAAAAATATAATGAAATAATTACATCCACGATTAATTTTTTCAAATCCCAAACCCGAAAATACATAATTTAGTCCCCAATTAATTATCTACATGGAAAAAACAATAATCTAATGATTTTTTCCACACTTATCATCTAATTCAAAAATACATCAATTAATAAAATTTCCCAACGTAATTAACCCAAATTAGGGAATAAAATTTCATCAGAATTCTAGAAATTCATTAAATTTTCATTTAAATATCAAAACCATGTTTATGGGAATTGAATATTGAACCACCTACCTCAAACCATAAAATAATTATTTCCCATTGAAAATATGCAAATCAATGAGTAGCACAACGATGCAGATTATATCCAGATCTAAAACCCTATATCAATAACTGCCAAAACACGATATAATACTTATAGATTTAGAACCACATTCCATGATATATATTCAATAAATCTAGACCATGATCCAGTAAAAAATGATTTCTACCACCAAAAGAACTCATAGAGGTACGATGATAAATATGAAAGCATCACGATTGGATCCACATACCGAGAGAGGATTAGATCTTCAAAATGTACATAGAATCATGATTAATGGAAGCTAATAAGGCATGGATTTCATTTAGAGGGTTCCAAAAACGTAAAAAGGTTGAGTGGGTGTTGAAATAGGTGATTCATGGGGGTTTGGGGAATATTAAATATAATTTCTGGTCCAATATATTTTAAAAATATGGTTTTTGTGCTATTTTGCATGTCTTATACTAAATATGAACATACACCCTGTGCGTATTATTTTAGTTGTCAACAATTACTCCTAAGACACAACACATTTTGAAAATTTATTTCTAACCATGTGAACCACCTCGACTCATGTTCACAAGGTTAGCTCGTTATAGGTGCATGGTTAGGGAAATTTATCTACCAACGGTGAAAACCACTATATTTCAAATTTTTCCCAAAATTCCACCCAAAAAGTCCCATGACATAACCCAAATAAGAAATACTCAAATAAATTCCAAATTTTACCTGAAAAAATCGGGATTAAACTCTAGAAAAGTATGGGATATTATAGACATTCAATGGTTGAAAAAAATTTCCTCGATCTTTACTCCTAGGAGTATAAAATATTTTTTTCTCAAAATGATCAGCCCACTAAGCCTGCATATATATATCCCTTCCCAATGATACATCATTCAATTTCCCATGTTTCTATAATTCATGAACTCGTAATTTTTCCTCAATACTTTCTAACTATGAACTAACAAACATATTAGATGCTCCTCAAATGAATAATCCCTATCAAGATCCACATAATCCTCATATATAACCTTTAATGATTCATTGTGATACACCTATATCTATAACACATGGAATCGTCATGCGCAACATTATATTTCTATGGATGATCCAATAGGTAGACCAATGGCCAGATTGTCTCCACAATCTCAAATGGTCTGACAAACCTTGTTTATATATTGGTTTGCATGCATCTACTACTGTTGAATAATCTATGCGACACATGAATAAATACATGACCAACCTCCATAAAAATAGTTTTAATCTTATTATATTTCCATAGGACTTATTTCAAATTTTATTGCATGCCATACATTTCCAAATTAGCAGAACCTGCTCTGACGTCTAATTCATGAGACTCGATCCCAATAACTATGAATCACCAACCTCTATCCAATATAGCTGTTATCTTCATATCCTTCCATAAATATCCTCATATTATTCTATATGTATTGTTTCATAATAAATATTTTTAAAAAACTAAACTAAATCAATGTGATTCTCCCAATAACCACTGAAGTCAAGAACATATGCCCGCAACATATCCTCTAGCACTTGTAAAATTTGTTCTGACTCCCCATATGTTTGTGAGTAAAAATTCAAACTCAATAATAAATTTAAATTAAGTTCCTTCTTTATTCCATGATAGAAGTTTGATGTGAATCTTGATTCATAATATGAAATTACAGTTCGAGGCACACTGTTTATATGAACTATTTCTTCAACATATAATTCACTTTGTTTATCTACATAGAAGGTTTCCTGTAATGTTGGAAAATTTGATACTTTCATCTACTTATTCACAATATATGATATTTAATCATTAATTCTAACAATATTTGGATGATCCACCATAATTTCCATTGTCATGACATCCCACTTCGACTCCAAAATGGTAAACAGTTTTAGAAAACCACTTGGTCATTAATACTTGGTCTTCACCTGCTGATAGGTAATGCATCATTTAACGAATCCTTTGATCTCCTTTTTCACGGTTGGACTCCAATGATTCCATTATATGAAATGTTATATTTGGGTAACACAAATATGTTCTACCCAATTTGATATTTGAAATTCTCACATTCTCATAGGAACAACCACAAAATTTTTGGAATCGATGATATCATCCTCTTATATCCTCCAATCTGAAGGTGACACCCCACCAAGAAGGATTTCCCTCAAGGTCAAGAAATTTTATCTTCATACACTATGTCTCAAATATGGCTCAGAATTGTAGAATCCACAATAACTGATACAAGAATCATCTTCTCCTGACATTCATGAACCCCCACATGCATTTTCTATAGTAGAGTCATCATCTCCTACTCAGAGATGGACTCATAAATTGTCTGAGTCTATGTTTTCTTTTCAATTTAACAAATGAAACCACTTAATTTAATGGTAATATATGACGTCTCGCAATAAAATTAATTTACATACGCCACAAACAATACTTCTGAATACTCAATATTCAATATGTTAAGATATAAATTAATCTTTTGTGGTCAGTAAATTTGTTAAAATTCTCACCAAAAATAAAATTATTCCAACCATTGAGAAAATAAAAAACTACCTCTAGATCAATGTCGTGAATAGGGTAGTTCCATTCAAGTGGACATAAATTAAAAGAACCATACACTATGAATTTATCACCATACATAAATTTGTTTTTTGGAAAATCCGTGAAGTGTTATAATACACCACCAAATCCTCACTATACTCTGGTAGGATAAATATCACTAATGATGTAAATTGATTATTTATCACTTGGGAGGAATTTTCATAATCTTATAAACATTATACATCATCAAATTCAAGGTCAATCATAAAATAGGTTCATCCAAAAAAATTTCATGTATGAATCTCTGATAATATATAGTGTACCCCATAATGATACTAATATCGAACATGTTCATTGGATGCTCTAATGAAACCCTTTCATAAAACTTTTATGGATCTAATGACACACAATAATCTGAGATGATGTGTCAAATTAAGTGTAACAAATATATCCAAAACATGCACTTAGTTATCTTGGCATATAGTTGATGCCCCTTTTGTATACTTATGAGGATGTCATTGTGTTGTGTATAATCATAACGAGTCATGAAATACACTACGATATCATCTAAAAAACCACTACAAAATGATAAGGGTTTGGATGGTAAATTTTGTTCATAAAATCCATAAATATTATTTTCTTTTTCCTCACCCAAAAAGGCATTATGAATAACTCCTATAGTCTATACATTATTCAAAAATCATCCATCGATATATCAGAAGTCCAATTTTCAGTTGATGATACACTAACCTCATGTCAATCATTGACAACACCCATGCCCCTTTGTACTGGTCAAATTAATAAATGATAACTAGAATGTGATACTTTATATTTCTATTCATCTTGTTCAACATTTAGTAATCAACACATAAGTGAAAACTCCTATCATCCTTCATTGAATACAATATTGGTGATCAATAAGGCAATGTACTTT
Source organism: Viscum album (assembly GCA_963277665.1). Taxonomy (NCBI): domain Eukaryota; kingdom Viridiplantae; phylum Streptophyta; class Magnoliopsida; order Santalales; family Viscaceae; genus Viscum; species Viscum album. The sequence continues at coordinate 857,562,869 of OY728156.1, read as the reverse complement.
GATAGATAAATCTCTTTTCTAGTATCCCCTCTTAAAATTTCTGGAGCTCCAGAAACAGGGATGTTTCCATTTTGTACGGTGGTATATATACTAGATCATCCTTTTAGATGATCTCCACAGTGGCTTCTACATCTCTATCTAGTGGAAACAAATATAAATATTTACTAAAAACAACCAGAAACAATTCCACAATAGATAGAAAGATATCATTTTTTTATTCCTCAGACAGATATAAATAAACTAGAAACCATGGATATGACTTCCCTTTATTCCAATGTAATTTGTCCCTATCACACCACATTGATATCCAACTACACTCTATGAATGTACTAGTAACCATTATGGGATGTAAAAAGAAATCAACTTCAGCAACAATCATAGTGGGCTCGGTATGTGACTAGCCCATCCATACACATTATTATGTAAAATCCAATCATATCAAGGATAGAGATATCCCAAAAAGAATGTTAATCCATGACATTAAGGGAACATCCATTTCATAGTATAATGTCACTAGTTGATACTCTAAATGGTGTATCATTAACAATTCCAATACACACAAACTCATTCTCCTCGCCCATACCTTTGAAATGTTTTGTATATATAATATAATAAGTGGGAAAAAAATATAAGGCACAAGGTAATGTAGATAAAAAAATAATTGTACCTCTCACTATAAAAGTTCTATACTTGCTCTGACAATTGTAGAATAAATTGTTTCCAGTTGTCATGCCCCTCGTCCTGGTGAAGCCATATATATTATCTCAGTTTCACAAGTCTGATGATATGGGTGCTCATTCCTAGAGGACACAAGTCCACCACCTCTACCACCTCATCAAGTATGACTCTAGATGGATGACAGATAAGGATTAGAAGATCTCATCCCTAAACAATGGTTTTTTCTAGTTCTATTATACCTAACTATATATCATTATGGGATGAATAATATATATAGATGTCACATATTTCTACATGATATGAATTTCACTAGTGGTTAGGGATTGCTTGGATGATTATGGAATGACCTACCACACTAATGATAGATCACTCCATTATGATCAAATGGAACAAACCCTCATACTTGGTCTCTCTATTTTCCACTACCTTGGATCATATTCTCATAATGGTGCTTCCTTCTCCTAGTACTTTCACCTACAGATTGTCTAGTAGAAACTAATTATCTACAAATTTAATCCTCTTTTATGTTCCTCACATATATGAGATCCTACATTACCACCTCAACAGACATCGTTAATTGAAATAAGTTATATTAGGGCTTCATTAAATGTTATGTATGACCTGAAATCATCCATACACAATTATATCATCAATCTAAAATATTTGGTAAAAATTTCATGTCTATAATGCATCCATCATAATTAATCAAACCAATTATCCCCCGATTCATCTCTGTGAACTCTACTACTCTCTCATGCCTCAAAATATCTTGATGGAAGTGCTCCAAGAACCTCTCCATGAAGTCATTTCATAACATACCACCAGTCTATCTAGTAAGAAACTAAACACTTCATTAGTGTTTTAATTACAATCATTGCATATAAGAAACCATGATGACCCTACTCTTAGGAGGAGTATTTATATAGTCATTTATGATCTGTTTTGACCCAACTGATAACTCAACCGTATCTTTTCCCCCTCTCTAATTTATTTTGGTGTCTGATGCAATTGAACCTCTGTCGTCTGGTCATACATTCTCGAATAAACCCACCTTGGATATTTTCCAATGAAATGAAAGTAGCGATAAAATGTTTCTAATATGATCCCCCCTTATTAATAATCTGACACTATCAATGCATCAGGTTCTACTAATGCTAGAGTGTTAATATCCATATTCATTTTTTCGTCTCAAAAATCTTTTCAATGGATGCATATCTCCACAACACCTAATGGACATCTTAAGACTCATAAAAAATTATAAACATGAATATATAAGCAGAATAATCCCAACAAAACATTACCCCAATCCTTACCACATGGAAATAAATTAGGGGTTATTACAACCCCTAACCATCCTACCCCTTAGTCTTGGTTATCTATGGTCAATATCATTCTCATTATTAATTTATTTTTTTAGACCCCAAATATTTCTCATTCTTGAATATTTTAACAATTAAAATTTCATAATAGGCACTAATTTCAATTAAATTTCTTAAATATGGAAAATAAGTTTATGTTTAACAAAACACCCATACTCCATTTTCCCATGCATGCCAAAAATGGTCTAATTCCAAAAATAATCTTCATTTCCCAAAATGATGCAGGAAATCTCAAATTTCATTCCATTATGGGTCATGATTCAATTTTCATAAAAACATAAAAACAATTTTGGAATCAAACAACATGTTTTTGATCGAATGTGAAATAATATATAACTGTAACAGAAAACAACAATAAAAAAATCCCTCCCTGGGATCTTAGAGTTTCCCCTCATACATGGGTTTGTAACTCCCACACATAAGCTCATTACGAATTCCATATTCATTATGGTGTCTTTTCTTCATTTCCAAAATTTAATGTCAAAATAAATATAATGAAACTCCATTTATAGATCTTTAAAACATCTTGGAATTGGTGCCACACACTAGTGTCCCGATTCGGTTTTTCAAATAACCTCCAACATACCTCCTTGTTTGGAATAGGATAATGACTAATTCTGAGGTTCAGATAAGTCATTGTGGGGAGAATATACCATCTTTGATATGATTAATAAACTAATAGAAGTAATAGACAATAACATAAACAACATAATACAGTGAAGAAAACAAATATCTTTTGGTAAGCTATACAATGAATACAATATCCAACTAAAACTAATGAATTCAATGAAAATTTCTGTGTCATGTGTCTAATATGAAAAAAAATACACCATAAATATCCAAGAGGTTCGTGAACCACATCTAGATCTCTAATTTACACTCCATCCCGAATCTAGAATTCTAACTCAGTGTCATTTCCCTTAACCTATACTAAAACTCAAAATTATAATCCATTAAAAATATAATAACCTAGGAATGGTGAGAGTATAACATAGTTGTAAAATAATTATGGTGTCTAATATATTATATAGTTAGAAAATAGTTTATGTGGTTCTACATATAAATAAATACAATGAATAAATTAACCATTATCACAATATCATTCATTATTTATTTTACAAATTTAACTCCAGGGTTCTTGAGGACACCTACACATCATCCCAAATTTAGCTCATGTTGGATCCTGATGTGCTCAATGTAATATCGTATCATTATACCTATATCATTTCATACCATAGTCTGATGTATTTTATAGTAATATCATACGTGAATACATTTATTTTGATAGAAGTTGAAGGTCAATCTAGTCTCAATTGAGGCCATATCATAGAGTGACGTTGTAACCATTCCATAGTTCATAAATGATTTATTAGGATATAAATTTTAAATTCCCAATTGAATTTCTATGACACCACTCAAAAAACAAACAAAATATTATCCATGTTCCCATTAATTTATTCATAAGATTAATGTCCATGTTAATATGAATACTTCTCAATTGAATGATCATGTTACCATTTTTTTACTAATAATTATAATGATAATGTTACCATGTATAGCCATGTTCCAATTCTTTTACTCTGACTTGAATGAACATGTTTTCATAAATTCAAGTCACAATAAAATACCCATGATAAAAATCATTTACAAAAAATTAAATCAACATTTAATTATTAACTTAATTATCATTACTCATTCCGAAATTAGTATATATGAACATTTTCATTAGTAATTATATAAACTAACTAATGACATCAGAAGTATTATATTATTCAAGAATAAATTAAATAATTTAATTCAAATACTAATTAATCGATTAGTTTATCAAATAATTTCCTATAATTAAATCACTAATTAATTAAGTTATTAAATCAATTGATTAATTCCACAACTAATTAATTAATATTAAAATCTAAAACAATTAATCAAATTCCGAATTAATTAACTTATATTAATAGATCAACATTCTTGTAATTAATTATATAATTATTTATCAATTTCACAACATCAATATCATAATGTTACTTCCACGATTATTTATCTCAAATCACAAACTAAAAAATCATATTTTATTCCCCAATTAATTATCTCTCTATAAAACAATTTATTTTAATGATAAATTCTTCAATTTTCCAAATAATTAAACAATACATCTATTAGTAAAATTGGTTATCATAAATAACACAATTTTTTGAAATAATATTGGTATAATAAATCTAGGAAATTGATAATTTTTCACATAAATTTTGAAATCACAACTATGGGAACTATATATAAGACCACCAACCTCTAACTATTGATGAATATTTTATGAAAATAAATCACCAAAAATTAAGCCATGCAATGATATATATTGAATCTAGATTTAAATTACAAAATGAATATTTTCCTAAATTTGATATCTCAATTAAATATTTTGATCGACAATCTAATATATATATTCAACTGATATATATTTACATTGAGAAAAAAGAATATTTATTCCACCAAAATAATTATGAGAGGATGGAGGATGAATGATAAAGTATCAGGATTGGATCCACATATTGAAAGATGAGAATATCTTTGATCTAGGATTCAGATCGTGAAGATAATACATAGATTTTTCTTCTAATACATCCATATGGATCCAAAAAATTGGAAAGAGGGCCTATGGTCGTTTTTTAGTTGAAATATGAGGGTCATAGTGGTACCAGGAATTTTGGAAATAATTTCTAAGATAATTTTATTCCCATGCATGGTTTCGTGAGTTACAAAACACATTTTCTACTAAAAGTGTTCGTATTATTTTAGTGGTGAAAATTTACTCCAACAAGGGTGCATGGTATGATTAATATTTTTATTTCCATGTTAATCCCATCTATAAGGTTTTACCTGGTTAGCAGGGTTGAGGTTCATGGGTATTGAAAACTGTGGGACAACCAAAAACAACTGTATAATTCTTATTTTCAGAAAAAATCAACCCAAAAACACCCCATCTTATAAACCAAATGAGATGTACTAAAATAAATAAAAAAGTGTAAATTAAATCAACCCTCGCAAACTCCATCAATTGATAGTATTTTACAATATATATGTTTATCTAGGATAATGAAAATGAAATTTAATTTCATGTTATATGTATTAAATAATTTTATTTGAGAGTAAATTGTTTTTTTCATATGGAAGAGTTTTATTTGATATTATAAAAGAACATTGAAGATAATGGACATAATAATAGGGATTTAAAATGAATATGCCACAATAAATTCTATAAAGAATATTCATAAAATTAAATCGATCTTTATTTAAAAAATTTACATTTTTTTTATAAAATCGATAAAAATATAAAGATTCTCGCTTTTAAGGTTGACTATGTACGATTCATGGTCATGTTTTTTAGAAATTTAATCCATAAAATATCATAAAATTTAAGGGAATGAAATCATGACATAAAACATGAGATTTAGAAATATTTAAGGATTTTTTATTATAAATATTTTGTTTTAATTTCTATGGTAATGGTGAACTAATTACATTGTTTATCATGATTTAAATATGCAGTTGATGATATGATTTATTTTTTTCACATATTTTTTTATTTATATTTATTTAATATGATATATTTTAATGTGATATTATTATTTATTTCAATTTCAACTCATTTCAATAATTTTCTTAACTATTAGTTCAAATTATCTTTCTCTCAGGTATATTATTTTGCTGTATATTTTATATTGGAATTGTTTAATTGATTATAGTTGATCATTTTACATAAAATTATTTATAACGATCCATTTATATTTGTTTTGTTTGTAGAAGAAAATCATTGATAGAATGTAGATAGTGTTTATAGAAGTAAGTTGATTAATACAATTAATTGTGTGATGTGGGAAATTATATTTCCATTGACAATTATTTTATTTACTATAATTCTTTAGGATATAAACATTATTTCTATTAAGTAATCGCATTCATTTTAATTAGATTCCTCTTTCACATTATAATCTTGAGTGAATATTCATGTTATTAATCATTAATCCAAATTATTTATATGATTATAGTTCAATTTGGTTAATATTTTATGGAATTTTATGAAATTAGATGAAAAAATACATTTCAAGTTAATTAATGTTCCTACAAATGAATGTGATTCCATATATACATATAGTTTTTATAGTAAATAAAAAATATAAGTAAAATAAACACAAATCCCAATTTTAATTTACAGTCATCTTAATGGATGTCTCCAAATTTCCATTCATTTCTTCAGTTAAATGTATAATTCTAATGGTAAGCTAACTCAATATGAAATACTAAATATAATTATTGTATTAGCAAATATTTTTTTCAACATAAGTTTCTTTTATTTTTTTGATCAACATTTTCTATTTGCATTTATATTTTATTTGAAAATCATATGAGTTACTCATACATTGTTTTATATGTAATTATAAAATTCATAATTTTTTTTCAATATTGAAAATGGAATACATCTAGTTCAACATACATTGGATGCCCAAAAATACCAATGGTGAAGATGGTATTTAATCTGGATTCCTACCACCAACAAGGATCTTGTTGGTGACTGTAACAATGTATATATAACAAGAAAAGGGAGGTGTTACCATCATTTATTCCAAGAACATAACATGTAATAGGATAATATACTATATAATATAAAAAATGATAAGACAAAAATAGTACATGATGCACGATATGTAAAATAAATACAATTATCAATGTATAAATTCAACATAAAATTTACAGGGAGTAACATAATATGACATATAATGCTACAATCAATTACATCAATCTTATCCACTAGACACTCCCTAGGGACTGAAATATAATATTTATAGACATATATATATATATGGTGTTTCCTAACATGTATACTCAGTTGTATCAATGTAAAGAAAACTCATGAAAATGTTAATAAACCATGTTATTTATTTAATAAATAAATTGACTAACAATCCAGAAGCTAAACATGTGACGTAGCCCCATCATAACTATATGTTATCTTTTCTAATAACGCATCTTATATAAAAAAATTATTAATGATATTGTAAGTGGATCCAGGTGACAAATTCCCTAATAGTTTTTTCCCTCACACCATAGCATAAAATTTGTTTTATTAAAAATGGCATACAAATTTATATCATAAAACTATATATTAATCATGTCACATAATAAGTGTCTTGGATAGAATCATTACCTATCCTATCCTCTTCTCATTTACGAAATTCCTTAGTGGAATCAATCTATATATACTATAACCATAATATATATCGAATACCATAAATGTATTCAAATCGAAATGATTATAATATCATCACATATCTATCTTGTTTGGGAATGATGGACTTGTAGTAAATAAACATCATCCCATCTTCTTATGTTTCGTGAAAATTACTATATTGATTCACCAGAACCATAGAGCCATCCCAATATACTATACAGTAATGAAACATCATATAAGAGTTATTTGACAGTTATCCACTACTCAGATTGTGTGAATGTTAGAGATTACACCTATAACTAAAAATATTAGTACATGATTAATGATATCTAACTCATGTTAGTTTAATATATAATTTAAATAAAAATACATCATATTTATATAAAAATAAAATAAAATAGAAATAAACAATGAAGGTTATTGATAGTAAAAATACACCACAACATACAACCAATTTTAGTGTAATTTCACCTCACATACCACTACTAACAACTACCACATATCAAACTAGCACAAAATCCATGTCAAAAAAAGAAAATAAAACAATTTTTTTTATTATTTAGTCATTCCATTCCTGCCTAATCATTTACTATTTTCTATCCAAATTATGTTTACTTATTGAATAAGTTGAAATTTAAATAAAAAATAATTCATAACCATTGACGATATAAATTATTTCTAATACCCCCTAAAAATTTCTAAAATATTTGTTTTTGTACATATTGTAAGGACCCAGTTGGAGTAATTAACCACTGAGAGGGGGGGTTAATTAGTGGTACCCTTTTTTATTCTTTTATGTTCCCTTAATGTTGTGAACAACCTTTGTCTCCTATTAAAGATATAATTCCATGATTAGAAACAAACAAGAACACATCCAAAAAAACACAACAATTTACAAGGTTCATTATTCAACAAGAATAGATAAATCCTTGGTATGGTTGGAAACAATCCTGCACCATACAATCCACTATGAAAAAATCATTGGATTACAACGAGTAGGATATACCCTTACAAACGTGAAGCACTGTGAAACAATCACTCCAGTGCATCTGAACCCTGTTAGCACAATAGATAAAAGTCTTGTTTCTTGTAACAACTTATGTTACCTGTACTTCCTTTCAAATACACATGTGTAAGTGTGTTCAGTACAAATCATCACTTCCTTACCTTTAGTAAAGGCAAGGACTCCTTGGACATGAGATAGATCAATTACAGTTCGAACATCCCATTTCGAATCTCCACTCTCAATTTTCCCAGTCCGATTCTTCAATCTTAATCGTCCTCAGTCTGAGAAACTCAATACGGTGAAATCTTGTACTGATTCCCCATTCCAAATCACCACTCTGAATTCTCCACTCAAATTTTCTTCTTCACTTCGATTCTTCAATCCGAGTCTTCATCAGTCTGAGAATCTCAATACAGTGAAAGCTAGTACTGATTCCCCATTTCGAATTTCCACTCCGAATTCTTCACACCAATTCTTCAATCCGAGTCTTCCTCAGTCTGAGAAACCCAATACGGTGATAGCCGGTACTGATTCCCCATTCCGAGTCTCCACTCTAAATTCTTCACTCTGAATTTTCTCAATCCAAAAAAACTCAACACAGAGTCAACCAGTAACAAATTCTTGTTTCAATTGAAACCGTAATGATACACTGTCGGCCTAACACTTATTTCTATCTTTAGATTATTATATCTTCTCTCACTAGTTGATCATCATTCGTTTACTTTGTACTCTGATCTCCTTTTATAGGTGCTCCAAAGTGTGCATAGGCGGGAAGACAAAAATATTTTCCTGCTCACTTAGATTCACAAAAATCTTAATTTCTCATGAAATCTCGTAGTAATTAAGACTTTGTCAATCCTTCTAGAATCTTCTAGAATCTTCTTCCACTTCTCATGATTTAGAACATTGGACTTTTCTGGATCTGACCTTCTGGATTCTCGGTATCTCATTCGTGGATCCACGCTTCAGGCTTCACAATATCACATTCGAAGATCCACCCTTCCGGCTTCTCGGTATCACATTCTCGGATCCACCCTTATGGCTTCTCGGTACCACATTCTCAGAACCACCCTTCTTGAGTATTCAGCATCACGTTCTCGGATTCACTCTTCTTGAATCATTAGTATGACTTCACCATCCAAATTTTTCATGCATCATGAGTACTTGAATATAGTCACAAATTTGTGTTACCAAACAGAAAAACATCGTCACAATTTGTGCCTTCACATCTCCTATCTGCTTTCAAGAATTTACAATTTCCCAGTTACGAACATCTCAAATTCCAGACTCCGAATTTAAGACTCTGAATTCATCGACCATCATGTTCTGAATGTTCAAAATTCTTTGATCCAAATATTCTAACTTCCAGCTTCCGAATTGTTACAAATTCAATGTGTCTTTCCTTTAGGAAAACTTCCTCAAGATCAACAAATGTCAATCCATGCAAACTATATCTTCCTTCAGCTCGGTCCTAACAATATCCCCATTTGGATTTTAATGTCAACCATGTTTTCCTAAATCACTAAACATTGTAATCTCATTCAATGGATTATTATCAATAATTCATAGCCTACGTGAGCTAACTAATTGCAGGAAACAAGAATCATTTTCAGAAAAACCATGTTGTCCATAGGTATTGAAAATGACATCTTCAACTTCATACATATTCAGCTTCAAACATCTTTAGATTCATACATCCTGTAAACAACATCATGTTATTTCCTACAACCACTCCAACAAATAGTTAGAATAGTTCACATACACAAGCAGTGCTGAGTCCACATCATACCCACAAATCTCTATTTAAAAAATAGATTAATGATACAAAAAACTTCTCCCCCTTGACAATAAAATACAAATGTATGAAGAGATAGGGGAATTAACAACAAACCATATCCTTGAAGAGAAAGAGGTTGGACACCCATGTTCTACCTCAATCATGAGAATGATTTTTTTGGTAGAGGTTTAGTGAAAATATCAGTAACATGTTAAGCAGATGAAACATATTCTAGTTTAAGATCATTCATTTCCACATGCTCTTTGATGAAATGATATTTGATTTAAATATGTTTTGAATGAGAATTTTGGACTAGATTCTTGGTTATATTAACTGTGATTTGATTATCACGGCCCAAGAGCAAGTGTAACTTCACTTCAACCAACAAATCTTGGAACTGTGTCTTCATCCATATAAGAAGAGTAGAAGACTGAGTAGCGACAACGTATTCATCATCACCCATACTAAGTGTCATAGAATATTGCTTCTTTGAGTTCTAGAAAACACAACTTTTTCCCATAATGAACCCTCCACCATATGTTGATCTTCTATTATCAACATTTCCTGCCCAATCTGCATCCGAATAGCCAAACAAATCAATTTTATTTGAACCAATATATATGATTCTAAATTATTATGTGCCTTTTATGTATCTACATATAATTTTTCCATATACAAGATGTGATTCTTTAGAAGCACTCTAGAATCTTGCAGATAAAGAAATGGAAAAAACAATATCTGGTCTTGATGCAGTCAGGTACAACAATCTTCCAACCAGCTTTCGATATTTTTTCTGATCAACTTATTTTCCATCATCAACATTTCTTAGATTTGGGTCTACTAATATAGGAGTTGATACTGGTTTTGAGTTTCCCATGAAAAAAATCATGAGAAGTTCCATAGAATACATTTCTTTGGAGGGAAAATTGATTTATTTCTATTGCAAGATTTCTAACCCAATAAAGTATCTCATTTCACCCAACATGGACATCTCAAATAAATTCTTTATTTCTTCAGAAAACCATTCACTGCTTCTTTCATTATTCCCAACAAAAATAATTTCGTCAACATAGAAAATCACAAAGAGAGAAAAATGTTGGCTTTCCTTGATGTACAGATTGATGTCAACTCTCCATTTCTAGAAGTTCATCACCTTTAAAAAAGTATCTAGTTTGGAATACCATACTCTTAGAGCTTGCTTTAACCCATACAAGGTTTTCTTCATCCTGTACACATATCATTCATTCTACCCAACAACAATGCTGCATGGCTGCTCAATATAAATTTCTTCATTAAGATCAACATTCAGAAATGTGGATTTAACATCAATTTGATTGATTTTGTAGCCTCATTTTTCACCAATAGCAAGAAATATTCAGATGGCTTCCAATCTAGACACTAGAGAAAATGTTTCTTCAAATTCAATTCCTTCAATCTGCGAGAATAATTTTCAAACCAAACTTTCTTTATTTCTGATTACTTCAACTTCTTCATTCAACTTGTTTTAGAAGACCCATTTGGTGCTAATAATGTTCTTATTTTCAGGCTTTGGTACGACTTTCCATGTGTCATTTTTTTCAATCTAATCCAGTTCTTCATTCATAGATTGATCCCATTCTGGATGCTCAATGTCTTCTTTAACATCATTTGGGTCCGCTTTGGAATACAAGGATGTATGTGATGTGGAATTACTTGTTCTTCTTGTTTGAACCATGTAGTGTTAATCACCAATTATATTCTGATCTTTCACTTGTTTCATTAGCATTGGATAAGTTTTTCGTGGGCCTTCCTCGTCACTTCATATGGATGAATCCAATTATTCATCTTGATTGGGATTACAATTCATTAAATCCTTATCAGAATCATTAACTTCATCTTCCTCATCATCCTTGTCTGTCTGGACATGCTTATCATTCCCCAGAGTTTCAATTAAATTTACATCATCTTCATCCACCATTCATCCTACTTATTTGATAAAGAATTTATATTCTTTTCCTTCTGGTGCTTAACCATGAAAAATTCCATCATATCCTTTCTGCTTGAATTTTACACTACTTCCACCTTTCTTCATTATAATGCATGGGCTCCAAAAACAATAGCATAATTCATACTGGGAGTAATTCAATAGAGAAGTTAATATGGAGTATTTTTTGATTGAGGCATGTAGAAACATCGATTTTGAATATAAACAGTTGTACTTGTAGCTTTCCTCCAAAGGTAATGAGTAAGGCCATGTTCATGAAAAATGGTTCTTCCCATTTCCACCAGGATTTTGTTCTTCCTTTTAGAAACGCCATTTTGTTGACATTTATATGTAGAACTATATTTATGCTAAATCCAATTATTATCAAGGTATTCATCAAATTATTTACTTCTATACTCAACACCATTATCTATTCACAACATCTTAACAGAGTACACACATTCTTCTGACCTTTCATCATGAATAATTTGTCACTCTTCTTTATTTGAGGAGATTTACTCCCCGTCAATCTCTCCCATTCATAACATGTTGGGTGGGGATAATAATAATGTTGATTAAAGTAACACATATGCATTGTATGCCCGAATCCACCACAATACCGACAGTACCCATAGAAGGATTACCTTCCTCTATATCCTTTGTACTGATACTTCATTTTTTCTCTTTCTTCAGGCCCACCAACCAATATTTTGATAGCGTGATTTCTCTACTGGAATTCTGCCTTCTATGATTTTTCGTTGTTTTTACCAGTTTTAGACATAGGTTTCTTTGAAACTTCAGAGTTCCCAGTAACATTGTTCACGACCAATAAATAACTCTCTCCTCTTCCATCTTCACAACAACCACTTTATTCTTCTAATGAATTTTCTCAAAATTTTCTTTTAGAGAGATTTCACCTACATCAGTGGTTGAGTTTTGAAACCATATCTTTCTTAACTCAAATTATGAGAACAACGTTTGAACGAGCTCTAATTCATCCCGTTTTGCTCTAAACGTAACATTAATGTGCTCATTTTGATTTTTCTCATCTTCAAAGACTTATTTAAGTCTTCAGGATCTTTCTAATTATCTTATTTAACATTAGCTTGATTTCAAGATGAGGAATATTCATCTTCAAACATTTTGATAAATTTCTCCAGCTTTCTGATCTTCCTTAAACATTCTGTCAATTCTTCTTTCAGATGAATCTCAAGATGAGTTACATATTCTTCTGAGCTCCTACATTCTAATTCCTCATCATTCACTATTGCAATGAAAGTATTCTCAACACCATGCTCAACTGATTTTTCTCATTCTGCATCACTTTCTCCATCTTAATTATTTATGGATAGAAATCTTTTTCTCTTGGATTTTAAGAACTTTTCATTCCCCAACTTTCCTTTTCCACCCTACTTTTTCTACAACTTTCTTGGATTTCTTTCTTCTTCATCATTATCTTCTTCATTCTCCCTTCGAGGATAGTCATCTGCAATGTGGCCAATGCCTCCACATTCAAAACACTTCAATGGATGATTTCCCTTTTATTTCCTTGTGCCTCTTTTAACAGTTTTTGTAAACAAGTATAAAACATCGTTAAGATATTTACATACCTCACTTTCAGAGTAAGAGTCACCACCATCTTCTTCAATAAATATCTTCTTACATCTCTCCTTATTCATGGATTTGAAAGATAATTATTTGTAAACCATTGTATTGGACTTCATAGCTCTTTCCCTTCTCATTTAATATGTAATGAGTGTACTATGCAAATCATCAAGAGATAGAGTCTATGAGTCTCTGTCTTCTAATGAAGATACCTTTACATCGAATTTATCAGGAAGAATACTCATGATCTTTTCCACCACAGAAGAGTCATTTATCTCTTCACTAAGACATTTGATGGTACTAACAATAATGTTTACCCTGATGAAAAATCCCCCATAGATTTGTGCTCTCCCATCTTCATCTCATCATACTTCTATCTCCAGATGTAAAGTTTTGCCTTCTTGACTTTTGTATTGCCTTCGTATATGATTTTCAGTTTTTCCCACATAACATCGGCTGTGGACACTCCTTGTACTCTCATGAATTCACTTTCATAAAGTGAAGATAATATAGCATTCTTGTGTCTTCCATCATTATCAAAAAACTTCTTATCAACATGTGTAAGTGGAACATTCTCTTCAATGGGGGGAAAACCAACTGTTACCGCTTCAAGAACTTCTTAACTAATATACATGAGATAACATATCATTCTATCCTTCCAGATGTGATAATTCTTCCCATCGAATACTGAAAAACCTTGATTGTTCACACAATTCATATTTTCCATCAGTATAGAAAACAAAGGCAACCTCACCCTGATACCACTTGTAAGGACCCAGTTGGAGTAATGAACTACTAAGGGGGGGGGGGTGAATCAGTGGTGCCCCTTTTTTCTTATTTTATGTTCCCTTAATGTTGAGAACAACATTTTTAAAATGTTAAAGATATCATTCACTACTGAGAAATAAACAAGCACACATCCAAAGAAACACATTATTTTTCAAGGTTCACTATTCAATAAGAATATCTATGTCCATGGTACGGTTGGAAACAATCCAGCACCATAAAATATCGTATGAAAATAATAATAGGATTTAAACGATTAGGATATACCCTTACACCAGTGAAGCACTATGAAACAATCAATCCAGTGCGTGTACGCCCTCTTAGCACAATAGGGAAAAGTCTCATTTCATGTAACAACTTATGATACCTACACTTCATTTCAAATACTCACGTGTAAGCATGTTCAGAACAAATATTCACTTCCTTTCCCATATAAAAGGAAAGGACTCCTTGGACTAGAGATAGAACAATTACAGTTTGAATTTCCCATTCCGAATCTCCAATCTGAATTTTCCCAATCCGATTCTTCAATCTGAATCTTCCTCAGTCTGAGAAACTCAATATGGTGATAGCTAGTACTGATTCCCCATTCTGAATCTTAACTCCGAATTCTTCAATATTAATTATCTTCTTCACTTCAATTCTTAAATCCGAGTCTTCCTTAGTATGAGAAACTCAATACTGTGACAGCCAGTACCGATTCCCCTTTATGAATCTCCACTCCGAATTCTTCACTCCGAATTTTCATCTTCACTCCAATTCTACAATCCGAGTATTCCTCAGTCTGAGAAACATAATATAGTGACATCCAGTACTGATTCCCCATTCTGAATCTCCACTCCGAATTCTTCACTCTGAATTTTCTCAATCCGAGAAACTCAATACAATGTTAACCAGTATCAAATTCATGTTTCAATTAAAACTGTAATGATAATCTGTCAGCCAAACACTTCTTTCTCTCTCAAAAATATTAGAGCTTCTCTCACTACATGATCAACATTCGTTTACATTGTACTCTGATATCCTTTTATTGGTTCTCTAATGTGTGCTTAGGTAGGAAACCAAATTATTTTACCGCTTACATTGATTCACCAAATCTTAATTTATCCTGAAATCTTGGAGTAATTAAGACTTTGTCAACGATTATAGAATCATCTCGAATCTTCTTCCACTTCTCTTTATTTAGAACATTGGACTTTTCCGGATCTAACCTCCTGGATTCTCAGTATCACATTCTCAGATCCACCCTTCTGGCTTCTCGGTATCGCATTCTCGGATCCACCCTTCCTGATTCTCGGTTTCACATTCTCGGATCCAACCTTCTGGTTTCTCGGTATCACATTCTCATATCCACCCTTCATGAGTCTTCGACATCACTTTCTCGGATTCACTCTTCTTGAATCATCGGTATGACATCACCATCCAACATTTACTTACATCATGAGTACTTGAATATACTCACAAATTAGAGTTACAAAACAGAAAAACATAATCACAATTAGTGCCTTCACATCTCCTATAAGCTTTCCATAATTTTATATTTCCCAGTTATGGACTTCTCAAATTCCAGACTCTGAATTCGTCGAACACCAGGTTCTGAATGTTCAGTATTCTTGTTTCTGAATCATCAAACATCCATCTTCCAAATTCTTAGAAATTTAAGGTGTCTTTCCTTTGTAAAAACTTCCTCATGATCAACAAAAGACAATCCATGAAAACTATCTCTTCCTTCATCTTGGTCCTAACACATATATGATATAATTAAATAATATCCAATCCCATTTACCAGATCATCCTTAAAATTTATATTACAATACTTCTGATCAATAATAATACAAATGAAATAACTAAACATTACATCATTCAATGAAAATATTAAAATTTCTATTTACCATAATTTACATGAAATTTTTATCTTCATTACACAACCAAGAGAAAAATAACCAACCTAAAAATAGTTAAAAAATAATCCCATAACCCATCTCATAAAATCTATTTACAAACTGAAATCCCAATTTAGTCCATCTAATATAATAACACTACCTGATAGAATAATCACCATGAAAAAAATCCATTTATAAACATGAAAATAGTCTCGAAAATAAATAATATCAATAATAATGAACAATATATTTCAGAATTTACAAACATACATTAATCCCTATGAAAAAAAATAATTCTTGAAAGTTAATTTTTTGAACAAATACAGTTATTTAAAGACAATATTATTTATACTTTTACATAAATATTATTCATTAAAATCTATATCATTAACTCACATGTCCTTACATTATAAATAGTTTTTAGGAATAATAATATAATGTAAATTTTTTTTGTATGGAAATCATGATTGTGGTTAAGAACATCTGATTCAATAATGAAAAAACATAAGAATTTACTTTTTCATTATTATAATTGATAATAAAATTTGAATTATTTAACAAATGAAATGAAAAGTAGGAAAAATCAATACTCTTTATATTATATAATTATGTTATTAAGTCCCATCCCAAAATATAAATAATTTAGAAATCCCCACATAAGTTTAGTAGTGAATCAAAAAACCCCCCTTTAACATATATGGGATTCAAAAATTTTATCTATAGAAAAACAGAATGGATTTATTCACAAAACTGACTAAAAAGACAGATTCATCACTATAGTAGACTAATAAACAAGAGATTAAGAAAATATATGGAATAATTGGAATGGATAGTCTCTGAAATAAAAAGAACTCAATCCTATTGATCTTATAGTTTTGAATCCAAATTACTATAGACTAAGGGATTTTAGTTTGTCATGGGTAATCTAGGTTTGGTTGGATGAAAATAATAATCCACCAAAAAATCATGTCCAATTATTTATATGGGATACCTAACAAGACATATGCATAGTGTGTATCAGATAATCATAGATGGAATATCATTACATTTTTACTTCATTATTACCATTATGAATACATATTCTAGCCTTTGGCATTGATTACAGAACCCCTAAAATAGCTCAACTACACCTGCAACCACCAATATTCTTTAAAAGGGGTACCCATAATTATTTTCAGTTCAGGCTTTTGGTTGACATTATAGTGGTGAAAAGTATTCATGGTGTAAAGAATTGTCACATATTTCTCTTCAGCATCATGTACTTTTTTTCATTTTATTTTGGTCTCTTGATTATCATTCAGTAATCCTAGGGGTTTTTGGTAATAAACTAGTGTTTTTGGTTGACAACATAAGGCACAAAATTGATGCATCGTTTGTCAAAAAAAACATCCCATACCCTGTCTACTATGTATCCATTTAGTATTTTAGTACATGGGAAACCACCGGGTATTTTCATGGTTTGTTAAATATATGTGGTTATATTCAATCTTGTTCCTCTTATACATAATGGGGTTACAATTTCTGCATTGTTGGAAAAAATGTGCAGAAAAATGTGTGACTTTTCAAGGCAATTAAACATGTAAATTTATTATCGTTACCTCTTAGATTTTAACACTAAATTACTATTTTTTACCCCATTCATGGTATCAAACCCTAGAAAACTCCCTATAAACTTATTGGTTCCCTTTTACTCCATACGTTTTGTTTATTTGTTGTGGATTAATTATTAAAAAATCATGTCTGTGATTTCTCCTTAGATTTATTACCTCTATCTTTGGATTTATTCCCACATTCTTATGTTCCTATTTCATAGATAGTTTTTGAATAAAAATAGGGGGTTATCATTTCTTTTGTGTGCATATAATTATTTTTGATGTTTAATATTCCATTAATATGGAATTCTGGTGTTTTTTTCTTTTGTTTTCATCAATTTCAAGATGCTTCCAATGTTAGGTATGTGGTTTGATGCTTTATCCTTATCTGTTGATTTTTTATTTTATGATTTCCTTTATAAATATGCTATACAAATTTTTTGTGTGATGGGAAACATTTTTTGGAAACATTTTTATATTAATATATGATGAATATGATATTTTAAAAGGAAAATGTTTATCATTTCATTTTTTCATTGTTTTTGTACTTCATGGATCTTTTTATGATTTCGTTGAATCATGAAAAATGAGTTTTTGATGGAATATGAGAATTGAATGTATTGAATTTGGGGATTTAAAATGAATTGAAATTAATGTAATTTCATCTTACTTTTTTTCAACCGATAAAGTGATGTGTGAATCATTTAAATGATGATAAGAATATTTTAATGTTATTTTGGTTTAGGTGTGGATTTAGAAAGGGTTTGTGCAACAGAAATGGTTGAAGTGATTATGTGATTTCCATGTAATGTTTCCAATTGGGTTTCTTAGATTTTAAGAGTTATGGAAATTTTTTTTCTTAATCGTATTGGTGTTTTTTAAGTGGATGTTTGTTTTATTTATGGGAAATTTTTCATTCTATATATTTTAGTGAATGTAGAGATTTCTTTTTCTGCTTATCTGGCTTTGAATGGTCATGTTTAAGTGATTGTTATGTGATGTGTGAAATGGGATTTTGAAAAAATAAATCATTGGAATCTAGTTGGGTAAAATAGAACTAGTACTCTAGTTTCCAGATTTGTAATGTCCTTAATTATCTTAATATATTGAACATATTCACTTGGATCTGGCCTGACATATCTTAACATAGCAGGATTTACACATACAACACTATCTAAACATGTAACATGATTGGATACAATTATTCCCTTAGTATTTTCCCCCATAGTTTCATATTCATAAAAAAACTTTTCCATTTTCCTATTATATCGAGACCACTAGTCCCTTGGCATAATACTTTATATTGTCTCATGCATGGGAATGCAATTGGTAGTTGAGTTGGAGGATTATTGAAACTGTGGTATGATATTTTTAGTGACTATCATGGGAAATATACCCTATGTTATTGACACATGATGATATATTATGAAATTATATTTTTTATGTGTTTTCAATCATTATTATATGGTGGTCATTTTGTACATTGAGACATTGAGGCTAGTTTCATTTAAAAAAAATTATATTGAAATAATGTTTTTTCTGTAAATTTTTACTCGATATGTATTTTGATAATATTTCAATGAGTTTTCATATAATTTTTAATGTAGATTTATATTCTAATATAATATAATATAATTTTGGATCAAACACTAAATACAAAATTCGTTGTATGTAGAAATTTATATTAATGACCCATGAAAAGACAAGATGGGTTATGGTGATGGTGGTTTGGGTATCTACAGAATCCAACTTCTTGCAGGTGTTCGTGGTGGTAGCTTAATGGTTATTTCCCAAATTATTTGTGGACAATTTTGGGATGTATAGTGTTTAATTTTCCATTGATGCAAATTTTTAATTGATTTAAATTTTAAAATTGTGATTTTAAAAATAGATGTACCACAATTAATTATGGTAAATGATAATGTGTTTCTTTATTCATAGGGGTTGTTTGTTCTCACATTAAATGGTGACATCATTAATTAGGTATATTGATGATACCAAAGTAGTAGATGTCTTCCCATGGGGATTGATAACTCCCTTTGGACCATATATAGTGCCGGTTCGAGTGTTTTTTGGATAGTATCTCAACATGGTTAGTGAAACATGTTCCGAAAATTGGTTTTTTTATTCATCATAGCCCAAATTCTATTTCAAACATCCACAAACCAAGTTAGTCGTATTTACATACTTCCCATAGATGGATTAGACACCAATAAATTTTATTTTTCTCCCAATAATTGGAGTATAATTTACAAGGGATTGACAA
Source organism: Viscum album (assembly GCA_963277665.1). NCBI lineage: Eukaryota > Viridiplantae > Streptophyta > Magnoliopsida > Santalales > Viscaceae > Viscum > Viscum album. The sequence continues at coordinate 857,542,710 of OY728156.1, read as the reverse complement.
TTATAATGGACCAACAAATACAATGAATAGATTTTGAGTTTCCGACTCATCGCCATTACAATAAATTGAGGCTGTTCTAAAACATATCTATCACTTCTAAACACAAATGTGTCATTTAAAAACAAAATCATCCTAACAGTCATAGTTTTCAAACACATATGACTCTAGCACTAATGGTTGATCCCACCAGTGGTTCTCCCTTATATATGGATCATCGAAAAAACTAAAACATAATAATATCCAAATAGTATATGAAAAACATTAACACATCATGTTTTCAACCAAACAAAAATACCAATAATAAATTAAAGGGATACAATACCATAACACATCAATATTACACATGGCTACTCAAAAAATTATGTAAAACATCCATAACCCTCAAAACATGAGTCTATCGAAATATAAAAGACCTAATCATTCCACAATTGATTCCAATATAAGCCCACAATAATCACCAAATCAGAGGTTTGAGAAAACATAAATGGTATACAATTAAACTCAACATTCATCAACTATGTATCTCTCAATAAGACACTAATTTAAATGTGAATTTTGATATATAGTGAATGGTTTTCATATATACACTATATTGAGAAAATTAATTTCATACCAGACATACCAACATCACCTAATGGTTTTCTAATCAATTGTGTCACATGAGTTATGTAAAAAAAATAACTAACTAGGTCAACCAATCCCAAAACTAAATTTAAAAGAATAATACTTCTCAGAGGCATTAGATACTATTTTATAGAATTACATTTCCAAAAATAATATACACACATGAAACTCCACTACAATTAAAAAAACAATAGAGTTCAAGGGGTTGTACAGAAAACATAATGTAGTCATATATTTTCCCTTTCATGTTCTTTTTCCCAAAAATTCATCATAATTTTATTATCTATTTCTAATAATAATTTGTAATCATTCATTGAAATAGATTTAAAAAATGTATTTTTCCAATATTATGACATACCAAAATTGATAAAAAAAAATTAGAACAACCAACTCCATAATCCTTTTCAGATTATACAAAATTCATTAGAACCATTTGAACACACCATGTTCACCTATATGAGTTTAAAAAGACAGTGTTTTAAAAAAACACAATGTTATATAAAACCATTGAACTATGGTGGGATGAAAATCACATCACTGCCATCAATCATTCTCCTCATATACACATTAATATAATCACACTATATAAAATAATTGATAAAAAATCAACCATACTATATTTTTGATCCATTAATATTCATTTTAACATGGATATGATTTCATTTATAGTAGGTATAAACAAATCTATTATGAACATAACTAGTCAATTTCAAGATGTATGGAAAAAAAATTACTACCAACTAAGCCATATTACTCAACCCACGTCTCATCCATTCTCAAATTGGGTTTCTTGATCCAACCAAAAAACTTACTCATAGGACATTTCATAATAATAAAAATTAGAAATCACATGGAAACTCAAGTTTCAACATTTTTCATATTAGTTTTGCATGTTCTCTGTCTATCTCTCATGTCTTGGTAACCTATCTCAATTTTTATCTATTTTATCTCATCCCAAGAATCATCTGATTTCACTATGTAACACTCCAAAATTAACCTCCTTAATGATAGATGAGTTGTGACTATCCTAAGGCATGTCACAAGATTTTGTATATCATATATATTTTTACTACCTTCAATAGAAATAAATAGACGAAATTGTAATACTTCCTGCCAAAAGAACTCAGGTGTGAAGCCAAAAATTACTAAACATTAGCACGGACAATTCAATGTTTAATGCTTCCAATCATCTTATAATCATAACAATGGGTGCCCAAGTGTCCCCCATAGTCAATCAGATTCAAACAATGAACTATTTATATGATATGTAAAATCAAAAAAGTGTTTCTGAAGATACAAGAAACTAAATCAATAATGAGAATATATATGAAGTACTCTTACAAGTGATGATATAAATTTTATACAATGAACTTTTCAAACTCACAGATATTCTAAAATATACATTTACTCTATGAACATTATAACTACAAAATTATCTTTTCACCAGGAGGTACATATTCCAAAAAAACCTGAATTTCTTCTTTTATCCACGTAAACCCATGTTCTATACACAATGAGTGAGTGAGACCGATGATCCTGTATATACTACTGTAACTCAACAAAACTATGTTTGATGTTGGTCTACTATATGTACATGAAATACATATATCAAGTTCATTCATGTTATTATATCACACAAACATAAAAACATATTTCACCTTCACATATCAATAAAACATCTTTGGCACAATTTATGGATATAACTTGTAAAAAAACCCACAAAAACATATTTTGATATATTATATTATTCAATGTCATTCCATATCGCATGTACAACATTCAACATCACCATATAAGAGGGAGTATCTATTGGGAACTATGTAATAAACAAATCTAATGGATAGGTTATATCACATTGTTCATAGCCACGTTGTGATCCCCAGACCATCGCATCATAATCAAGGATATCCACGAATTATCCCACGATCGATTATATAGTGTATAAGGGGGACCTCAATCACAATGACTTGTCCTAGAATGTTCTAAGTGGTCACCATCAATCACACCCATTGTCCCCTATATGATCTATGTAGTTTAATATAATGCACATGAAGCAATCATTATAGATGGTGGGGAGTCCAAAGTCATGCACACTATCCATCCTAGTAGGATTAGTATAGGAATTCTTCATTAACTTTCACCCCTCCGTAAACACATAGGGATGTGACAATAGTCACAAAATCGTCACACATAGAAAATAGTAAGAAGATAATGGATCTCATCTCTCAACTCATCAACTCACCTTTACAAAATTACTACCGTTATGCCTAATAACACATGATGGTTTCCTCCTACGGTCCCTCATATATATATCATTTTTCATGGGTTCATCCACATAAATAATAACCAAACAACAAATCTAATAACCTATGAAAACCTCAATTCATTAAATACACAAAAATAATCTCCATATATAATAACATAAGAAACAATTCATATAAAAACATGCAATTTTAATACATGAATTGATAAATTGTTAAAAACACAATTACTAATTGAATAACCAAAATCATCCCACATAAATATTTTTAGAATTTAACTTTTATAATAATCAAAATAATCTTTTAAAAGTCATTTAAAAATAAATCACATATTGTAGTACATGTAACATTAACTAGACATAAATTACATAAACACGATTTAAAAAAATATTTTTTTAGTTTTAAAATACCTTTTCAAAACTCATTATGTGATCACATATTAAATTGTGACATAAATTTCATATTAATAGTATTTTGAAATGCTCAATTATAAATAAACTATTTTCATTTTTAAATTGTACACCCTCCACTAAGATAATACATAAATAGGGTTAGCCACACCAATTCGACAAAGGTAACACGATGGGACCATTTGGAAAGATAAATGATGAATTTGTATAATTAAAATAATTTCGTATTATCCAACTATTATATAAAGAACACAAAATAAAAAATATTTAAATAATTATATTAATTAATCAAAAATAAATAATATAATAAAAATATTATGAGTATAAAATATTGTCAAGTCCTCTTTATTAAACTAAATCCATTTCAATAACATCATTAATTCATTCCTTAAGCACAACCAAGACCCTTTCCCATTATAGATTCCATATCCAAAATAATGTACCATATATAATTAATTATTGTTATTATTTATAATAAATTTCAATTAAAAAAATCTATCCTAACACATCATGGATTTCACAATAGTACCAAAAATTAATTTTTTTCCTTTTCCATCCACATAACATTCCCTATATATATTACTCCACAACAAACACCTCCAAGATTAATAATAATTTAATTTCAACAAAAATCTTAAATTAGAAGAATGGGTGAAACGATCACTAGAATAATAATGAATATGTAATCATTAAAAATGTGCTGAATTCCACTCAGTCACAACCTTCGATAAAATCCACAAGGAATCCCCATAATATCATTGAAAATAAATGGAATATTAAAATAAAATCATTTGCACCCCTTCTAAAACTCAATGGAACACATACCATAATACATAAACATATTGGTGAGATTATATTATCCCCTTAGGAAATCAACTATGAGTTACAAAAAAAATTCCCATAATGTAGGTTGCTTTAACTATTATTTTTCCAAATCAGAATTTATAAAAACCTAATGGTCAAAAATTTTAATCTAATGAATGGAGTTGAGTATGATGGTTGAGGTGAAATGAACTCATGTTACAGAAATGTAAAACACCATCACGATCACCACAAAATCAAGGGGGGTATGTAGTATATGGGAGGGGATTACTATTATAAATTTCTTCTCGAAACTCTTAGTTTACATATATCCCAAAACAACCCCTAATGTAAAATTGTTGGTGTTACACTCATTATAAAAATTTAACCGAAACCTTTAATATGTTGTTGAGACTCTCCAGACTACTTGTGACTCCATTAACTGATTGGCGGCCCCAATAATGGTTCTGGGAGACATTACAATAGAAAAACTACTACATGACATGCTAATAAATCTCTCCACCATTGATGAAACACTAATTTTTTATTGGGCCACTCCAAAGACTATCTAATTTTCATTATTTGTAAAAAAATCACGACAATGATGTGTTCAAATTCATGAAATACAAGCATGAATCTAATCTCTCAAAGTGGGACATTCCTGAGACAAAAAATTGAAATTGTATAAGGAATTTAAAAATCATAATGTGGTGGGTCATTAATAATTTATTTTATTTAGTAAATTATTTTATTTATTTACAAAAACAGTTAATTTCACATTGGAAATTTTTGGTTTGTTCAGTTTATATCTACAAAACAATATCTATGTGTTTACTATTCTATATAGGATTTTATTTAAACAATACTCAAAATCATTATATTTTTATATTTATAAAATTTATACATTAGATACACTCATAAATCCCACTATTTATGGTAGTCTGGAAAAATGAAACATGTAATATTATTGAAATAATAGTTTATATATATACAAGAACTATTTTTTCATTTTCTTAATTGGTTAAAAAATATATATTTTTATTTTAAATTTAAAAAAACATAAACAAGTAATAAATTTTTTAATTATTAATTATTTTTTAATTATTTGGATCATATAACTTGAAATATATAAATGAATCACATCACATGTTGAATGTGGAATTCCAAACATACACATGAACTATGTTTTCAATTTAAATGGATGAAAAAGTAAAAAGAGATATATCATTTTCACAATGAAATTAAATTCTATGTAAGATATTTATATGATTATATCAGAATGTTTAGAAGAGTTTTCATTACTATAAAATAAGAAAAAATGGAAATACTTTGTTATAAATTATACATAATCTATTAAAAACCTCCTTAGGTTTAATCTTAATGACATCAAAGGATTATATTATAATCCAACCAGACCCTAAATGATGTGAGGGGGGATTTTAGGAATATATATGGGTTGGTATTAGATGATTTAATAGGATCATGAAATGTGTAGAATGTTGGATATAATGTAAACATTTTTATGTGAGGTGGATGACATGTCTGGATGGTTTTAAAATATTATAATATAATAATGTCATTCTTGATTAATATTGAGCGAAAATGACTCATTATAAAATAATTAATGATATATTATTTAAATATTATCATAAAATAGGAATTATAATTTTTTATATGAAATTTTAATGAAAATAATTTTATGTAGAATCTTTTTCACCTGTCTTAACTCACACCATAGTTACATGATTTTTTTCCAATGAAAACATTAAAAATGACCAAAAATGAACAAGGAATCATGAAAGAATTTGGTCACAGAGATTCAAAATATTTAATCCATTTTATAATATTTAATTATTATATAATGATAAATTACATTCATAATAACCCCACAATTTTCCAGGATTGATGGATTTCAATAGAAATAAATGTTTATTTAAAAAATATATTATATATAAAATTCAATGGTATTATTTATCAAAATTAAATTTATTATATATTTTTTAATAAAATTAACTAAAAAATATTTAAAATTTATATATATAAGATTATAAAGTATTATTTCCAGAAATATTCATATGTTTTACTATGCATATATAAAAAACATTTTCAAAAATTTTTAAAAAAAATCAATTTGTTATTTTTGAATTGATGATATGAAAAAAATGATATTTATACTCAGTTAAAATAAAATTATTTAAATTTTTTCTCTGAAATAAACAAGTATAATAATGTAAATCTTATTGAGTAAAAATAAAACTATTTTATTTTTTATTGTAAAACACCATAAATTATTTTAATGAATATAACTCTTTAAAATATAATTAATTAATAATAATAAAGTGTTATGATTATTTTATTATACAATTTTCAATATTTATACATTATTTCACCATTAAATATATTATCCCCCATATTTATATTCATTACGTAAATTGGTGGAGAAAATTTTCTTTCATATTAAATTCAAATTTTAATGTTTATTATTCAACCTTATGGGTTTTTTATAAAATGGGAACAAAATGTATCATCCTATTCCACATAACATGCTCTATAAAACAATGAATCTAAAAAATATTTTCTTAATATGAATTTTTATCTTACCACTTTACTACATAGGTTACCAAAACCAGAGATACATCTGAAATATATATGTATATCAATAGTAATGAATTACAAATCACATCTTGTTTGAGGGATAGTCTCTAAGGCATGGAAAACCTATAATAAAATGATCTAATATCCAATAAATTTTTTTTGTTTCCATTTAACAACCCAAAAAATTTCCTTTTATAACAAAAATATTAAAATATTACCCTTTAGTTAATTTAAAAAAACATGATATGTAACTATGAATGAATGATTTTTCCTACGGTTATATACGCGACTCATTTAACTACTCTTATATTGCCTCATATACTGCTGAAGCATCATGAATTTTTTTGTAATGTATTCTAACAATTCTAGTCCCAAATCCAATTTTTCCCAAAAATTATCCAAAAAATATATAAGTAGAAACATATTTACAAATAATTCATCAAAATGTTTCATCGTTATAGTGTAATGAGAAATGATATTTTAAAGAAATTCAACTAATAAAATATGTTGATCCCAATTCAGTGTTAACACATTATGTATGATATAATAATTTATTTCATAGTTAAAATAAATAACTCTACAAATCCATTATATTTAGTATCATTAAATTTTTAAAATATTTATTACATTCCCATTGAATTTGGAAGACCATTATAAAAAATATAATTAAACCAACAATCAAGGTTAGATACTACAGACATAGTCACTTTATTTAATATATATATAAATTTATTAATTAGTATATAAAGGTTATCTAAAGACTAATTGTATTTAATAGGATTGAAATGTTTATATTAGTATGTTTGTCATCACTAACACATGTTCTGTTTTTACCTTTAGATGATATTGACAATCCCACATTGAAATCAATAGAAATATATTATCTTTTCAACTGAATCCCAAGAAAATTTTGAAGCATCATTTTTTTATTTTTCATTCTTCTATAAAATTTAAAAAATTCATTAATATCATTTGAAAATATTAAATATCAATATTAATTCTATCCCACTTGTAATTATTCTGATGGTTTTTGTAGATCATAGTAATTATGGAATAAATAGAAATGGAAGATCTATGAGCTCATACAAATAATTGATTTTAAAACTAGGATATAATTAGAACTCAGTTATTTTTAAATATGAAAATTAATTTTCAATATTAATTTTCTGAAATATAAAATGTTTCATGTTCATGATTTTAATAAAATTCAATTAATTTATTTTAATGTTTGTTATTTAGGTATTTCAATGATTACTACACATACTAATAGAACAATGTAGTCCAAGATCCTTCATGTACCATTTCTTGGAAAAAATTTAATTTTACCATTAAACTAAGGATCCACTTAAGATTTTATCATGGTTAATTATCCATTACCTTTTCATCTTAATGAATCACATGTATTTTTTCTTTTCCTCAATGGAAATGAAATAATAAGTCACAATCATATATTAGTTAAAGTCATATTTACTTCCTTATAATTAAATATATTTTTTTGAATATATATTTAAAATATTTAACATCTATATAATTTAGAATTTTACAATATATAATTTAATTCTCAATTTCTTTTATAAAAAACACTTTTTAGATCATTCTGGATCATCTATGGGGAAATATTCTGTATATGTATTCAATAGATGTGAATCATATTAAATAATATGATTATTATACAATAGAACATAAAATGTTACATAAAACTAGAAACATTTCAAATTAAAATTTTAATATTTATATAGGGAGATTCTTAAACTAGAGCATTCACCATTAGTCTTTTCAGTTTATAGAAATAATCGGACACTCTCTTTCTTTTAGTTTAATTTTACATCATTTTTATTTAACAAATTTGTTAGATAGATACAAGGAAATACTAAAAATAAAATAAAATTAATAGTTACCAAATAAAATATTATTAACACCTGTTCAATCATATAGAATTTTGACACACATTTCTAAATAATTCATTTTTAAAATATTCATTTATTGGGGAGAACAATATTTTTTTGAGAATTTTGGTTTTCATTTTCATTTAATAGTATATTAAAAATGGTTCCATATTAATTATAATTTTAATTAGGATATAAATATCATATATATTGATTATATTTATTCTTCATTATCCATAAATTTTGGAGATATAATAATAAATTACATAGTTCATGTTATGGTTGGTCGTACATATGAATGAATTTTATTTTAATAATTTAATAGAGAGGGAAAATAAAGATAAATAGTAATTAAACAAAAAATAATTATTATAATATCATATATATATTCTTTATACATATAATTATTACCATCCATGTAGTGAATAATCTAAAATATTTGCATCACTTCATGTAGGTTTTGTCTAGACCAGCACATCAATTACATTTTCATTGTCTAATGGATTGGATGGCATGAAGGAAGATATGATATTACAATTTCAAAAGTATAATCATAAAATACATATTATATTTTAAAAATAACAAAATAACAATACATGGATGATAAAGATGGAAAATGAATTGTTTCACTATATAGAGGTGGTAATCCACTGGTACACATGAACGATACATTCCCAAATAATTTTATTGAATATTAAATGGATAATGATGGAATAATAAAAATAATAAAAATAAAGTGTAATTCTGATACTAAATTTTTTAATTTACGATTAATACGATATATTCAGAGAAGTTATATTATGGAAGTAATTCGAAGTGGTTAGGTATGATGATTATGACTTCTTTGGCTGGGCTTCTATTTATTATATCAAAAAAAACCATTAGAATGATAATTAAATGATACCAGAACCTTAATATTGTGGCTATGTAATTTGAAATAATTTTTATCTAGTAGGCGGTTGAGCTTAAAATTTCATAATTCTACAGGGAAGAGAAGGTAGCGGTGTATTATTATATGGGTGGGAAAGGACCCATACCGAATTTATAAAATATTTAAATATAATAAATTCATTTAAATTTCCATGTGACACAATGTGGACACGTTTTATAATATAAGATAATATTTCATTGAGATACCATCAATAAATAATATTGCACCTTGATTTTTTGGTGTTCTAAAACATATAAATTATTTTAACAACATAGTCAACTAATTTTAATATCAACCATGGTAAATAATTTATAAACATTTAATGGTAATAATTTTAAATTTGAGGTTAAAGTTGAATCATAAATTCCTAATAGATGATATTTTATACCATATATTTTCAACCACTTCCTAGTATAATTAATTTTGAAAATTTTTAAATAATTTAATATTATATTTTTATAGTTATAATTACTCACAATTATGATAATATTATATTAATTGGACATTAATGGAATATATATAAATATATAATTTGTATATAATTATTTAAAATATATATAATATAATATATTTATCTATATAATTATTGTAATATTGTAATTCCTAAAAAATTTATTTATTTTTCTCTTTTTTAAGTTATCATTTTTATCTATTATTTCAACAAATATTCTATCACTATGGGTTTTAATTGAAGAAAATTGTAATGTTAAGAAACATTAAAAATAAATATAAATCTTTGAAAAATTAATCATATTCAAAATTATCATTTATATTCATTTATTTATTATCATTATCCCTATGTGATCATATAAAAAATAAAAATAAAGAACGTCTATTTTGGAATTTCTATTAATAAATTATCATAAATAATACTACGATGTTAAAATTGAACTAAAATTACATATATTAAAATCAGTAATTGATGTGGTAAAATTTATGACATCGAATGAAAAAAATAAGTTTTGAGATTATGTTTATTCTAATATGACATTATTTATTACCTTAATAACTAAAATTATTTTTTAACGAGATAATATTTACAACGGTCATCACACATAATTACTAAAAATAAAATTGGCCTCTTAAATTAATTTTTAAATCAAAATTATTAATATATAATGTATTTAATCAAATTAATTTTCCAATATATGAATAAAATAATTTAAAATAACACTCTAAAATTTGATGAATTTTTATTCGATAAATATGGGTTATTATATATAAAATGCTACTAATATAATATCATGTCAAATTCTTATTTTAATGCAATTAATTAGATTATTATTAATAAAATGGATCATATTTTAAATTTACCCCAAGTATAATTATGATTCTGAATTTCTTCACTTAAATAAATGAACTTATTTTTTAAATAAAATATTAACATTTATCAATTCAGTAGAAATAAAAAATATTTTCCAAAATAAATCAACCATTGGAAATTTTGACATGGTGATTAAAAATATTATTATCAATAATTCATGTTCATTTTAAAAAATTTAGGGAAATCAATGATATTATTTTCTCAGAATACCAATTTTTGGGGAATATTCAGCTTTTAATCATAAAATGGCATTAATAAAAATTGATTGCTTGTTTATAAATTTATTCAAATTATCTAAATATTTTATTGATATTTTTTAATTTTTTTTATTACATTTGAATCCTAAATTGTAATGGATTTGTTAAAATTTCTTATAATATTTTAGTTCATTTAGACTCAGTTTTTCATATATTATAAAAAATTGTGGAAATTGATTTTATATGAAGAGAAATACACAAGAAAATATCATTATGATACATTATACCACCATTATAATCAGTTTTAATTCAGATTTTTTTTAAATTGATATTAAAAATAATATTATCACTATTTCATTACATCTTCAGGTTCCTATGTAGATTCATTTTATTTATTATTCCTCAAATTAAAATTATATAAGTGTTTAATAGAAATTTATAAAACCTTATATGTTTGATATAATATTTTTATATTCTTTTTTTCCATAAAATATAATACTACAATGGTGAAAATTCATTGTTTATTAATTTAGAAGTATCAAATATATAATTTCACTGGATAGATACAAGGAACACATTGTGACCATGAGTGAGTAGTTTTAAAATATGAATAAAGTAAACATCAATTCATAATAAATCAATAATTTTAAAGGAAACAATATTATTTGGAAATAATAGTCCATAATTTGTGAACATCATTACATTCATCAATGGATAAATCCATAATAGTAAATTCTATGAATAGAAAAGTGTATATATCCGTAATGATCAGTCATAATTTTTTTCAACTCTAAAATACAATAATAATTAATTAATATCTCTAAAATTTACTGAAATTTCCTCATCCATCACAAGAATTAATTTTTTTTATATATGTACATACCAACATGTTATATTTTTACACTTCCTTTAATAAATGTATTCATCTGGAGAAATCTAAATTCTTGAGTGATTGTAATAAATATAATATAATATGTAAATAAATTGGTTTTTATCCCAGACCCTATTAGAATACATAAAATAAGATTTTAATATATCCTCCAATGGTTAAATGGTTTTCTCTATCTAACCATATATTGGAGGATGGAAAAAATTTCTAAAAAATAACTTTATAACTACAGTATAATGATGAAATCTTTATAACATCTAGGTATATCTCAAATCCCCATTAGATAAAATATAATTTTCCCACATTGAAATATTACATTTTCGATAATATGTATTATATAATTTCAATCAAAAGATAAATCATAATAATTGTATTGATATCAGTTGATATAATAATAAGATCGAATAAAACCCTAATAGTAGTACAAACATTAAAATGTTTTTCATTACATGTAATGGTCTGAACCTCTCCGGTCCATTCCTTTGTCAAAAATAAGGTCAAGATATGGTCTGAATGGTAAAATGGATTTCTCCCACACTTTCCAGAATTTTGAAACGACACGCCGTGTAGTTTGAGTACACGCCGTGTACCCCCTTTCCGGGTATACCCCGTGTTGAAGGTCGTGTCCTTGCTTTGTGGAATACTGGGTGCATTCCGTGTGACAAGTTCTACACGTCGTGTTTTCCTTCCTCACGTATGCATTACCAGTCAACGACCATGTACCATGTTGGTTCCATTTCCTTACCGTGTGCAATAAAAGAGTACACGCCGTGTGTCTAAACTACACGACGTGTAGTCCCTCACCGCGTATGTGTTACCCTCAAACCGTGTATTGACCAGTCAACGGCCGCATAGCCGTGTTGGAAGCTGTGTGGAGACCGTGTGAAATAACTGAGTACACGTCGTGTACCATAAAGTACATGCCATGTACTTTTCCTTTTCTATCCTATAAAAGTAGGGGTCCCCTCCTCCTTTCAATTCACTCCATTTATACCATTTCCTATGAGCAGAGCTCTCCCAAGAGACTCGACGGATTCTTTCCTTCAATAACTTATTCGTCTGAGTTCCGATTTACGATCCGTCAGTGGCCATGGGATTGTAATGATGAGGTGAAGCATTCGAGCTTGGATCTGTTGCCTTTCATTTGGAATTTCCTTTCCGACTTCCACCCGAGGAGGTTTTTCCGGGACCGGACAGAAGTGATGGATGCCGACAAACGTCTTCAAAAGTTTATCCGGGGGAGCGCTGTGATCAGAACATGTTGAGGTAGGGATCTTACCTTCATCTCTCTAATTTGTGCATCATGTGGGGTGGGTGTTCTATTGTTTACGTGAACACTTTTAAACCGGTTTAATAAAGATAATAACTCTCTTGTATAATGGGGATGGGATGTTGTGATTACGGTTACTTTATATCTTGTGATATTATGTTATGAATTGAATGAGATTCTACCTACGGAAAATCACGGTCATTGGGTGACTTTTCTTAAGCAATTAAATGTTGCCGTCTCCTTCTATTTTTTTTTCTTATGGATGGAAACCTTGTGGTATTTTGAAATTTGTTAATCAAGTAAAGTTGGATGTTTAAAATCTAGAACCCTTGTGTGATCACCCCTGTTAAACAAAATGGAATAATGAACATGTGGTCATTGTCTTGGTTACGTGGCATGTGATGGGGGTGTTTTGTGGGTTGTTGTGGATCGGGTTAGCTGCAGGGCTGCGGTTGACTTGGTAGTGGGTTGGTGTGAATGTTGTGTTGGTAATGGTATGCGGGGATACAATAAATGGTATTAAATGGGTGATGATGTACGGTGCGGCTGTGGTTATGGTGGTTGGCAGCGGGCCTGCAGGGATGGTTTTGAATGTGAATGGGCAATGGGTTGAGAATATTAAATAAAAGTGGAAGAGTTAATGAATGGTGGGGAATGGTAATGAAACTAATAATCAATGGGGTTGGTTGGTTGATAAGAATGTCTTTGTTGTGCTGCTTATGTTTTTCCTAACATGATTTCTGGATGGCAGGGATATGTTTTTACGAACGATTGATGTGGTTGGTTGTGGATAGTTTCCCAGTAGTTAAGGAACTAAATAAACTATTTTTGCTGAAATGTGAAAACCTAAATGGGGTTGGGATTGTGTGTTGTATGCATGCTTCGTAGTAGCAGTGCTGAGGCACGTGCTCAGTTTCTCTTTTTAGAAGCCATAGGTTGGGAAGTGTGTTTGGTATACATATATATAGTTGTATCTTTTGTGTTTTATCTCACCCCACCCATGTTGAGCACTTAGTGGTGAACACTCCCATTTCATGGGAGATGGTATTTTTCCCTTAGTTACTAGCTCATTCGTGCCCCTTCTCCCCTAGGCTGTGATGACTTGAGGCGACCATACACCTAAGACTATTTGGGTAGGTTTCGATTGGGGTGGTTTTAGCCCAAGACTCTTCAGACAGGTTCTGCTGTTTCCCAAGAATATTCAGGATGAGGCCTAGGTGTGTGCGGGAGGGATACATGGTTGTGAGTCCCAGATGTGTGCGGGCGGGATACGTGGTTGGGAGGCCCAAGTGTTTGCTGGCGGGATACGTGTTTGTGAGGCCCAGGTGTGTGCGGGCGGGATACGTGGTCATGAAGCCCAGGTGTGAGCGGGTGGGGAGAGTGTGGCTGCGTCAAGACGTTCGTTGTTAGGAAGAGAAACTAACTAAAGGGAAATGGTGTGGGGTACCCAATACTCATGTTCTTATATACTACTACTACCTTTTTTGATTTTGTTTTGTTGAGTGTGGGTGGTGAGGTTGGGTGGATAGAATTCCTTACTAGGGTTCTTCTGTTGTTCTCACAGGACATTAGGATGTCTCCCCACTTTTGCACGAGAGCTTTAGGTTTCCCTATAGAGTATACTTGTATGCTCACCCTACGTATACTGACAGGTTTCTAGGAGGACTACCAGGGCCGTGTGGGACCCTAATAGTCGGACAGTTGGAGTTGTTGCTATTGGTGTACCTTTGTTTTCTTTTGATATTGTACATTGAGCTTTCTTGTACTTATACCATGTTATAAAATTATTTAAACATGCATGTGGGATTGGTTTGGGTTTATATCTATACACTTTCTCTTTTCCTTTTTGGTGGTTGACTTGTCCTATTTCCCGATGTTTAAAAATAAAAAGGGTAATGCCAACCATATTTGTGAAAAAACTCATACCCTTGGTTCTAGTTTCCACCTCGGGGCCTACTGGAGGAGGGACTCGAGGGAAATTATCTCCGTTTCTCCATTGCCAGCTCAGGAGGGGCATCTTTGGTTGGAGGGGGTCATGACAGAATGGTATCAGAGGCTGAAGGTTGAGAGATAGGATGGATTCTGGAGTTAGGCACAGTGAGGATTGAATGGGATGGTAGGGAAACTGTGTTAGTTAATCTTGGTGTGTGACATAGGCCAGGGAAGACCGGCTAGGACACGGGATCTTTGCCCCACCCCTGTGGTCCGATTCAAGGACTCGGAGCCTACCGAACGACCATGTGAGAATACATTTATTGCAGGGTAGAGACCCTAGGGAAGGTACATGCATCATCTTGATTATGTTTTACATGATTTGGGTGTTCTGGGAAAGAAATTGAAATTAAATGATAAAATGAAACCTTGAGTTTTTCCTTACTTCATGGGATTAGTTGATCCTTGTTTACCGTATAGCTATGGCACCTGGACGTCATCCCCGGGTGGCTCAGACGGCTGAGGCCCAGCAGATTCAGGCAGTCGATCAGTTGAGGATTGAACGAGAAGAGGAAGATAGCCAGTGGCAGAATACTCTTCGTTCTTTCCAGTAACAGACCCTCAAGAAGTATGAGGGTAGTACATCAGATACGGAGACAGAGGGGTGGCTTGAGGATCTAGGGATGACTTTTACCCCAATCCGTGCTCCGAGGGAGTACTGGGTTCCCCAAGCAGTCAGTAAGCTGAGAGGTGCGGCACAATAGTGGTGGACGCTCTACCTCGGAGAGAGGATAGAGGCATAGGTTACATGGTCTGACTTTGAGAATAATTCTGAGAGGAATTTTTTTCTTCCACGATCAAAGCGGAGAAGCGGTATGAGTTACTCTCCCTTCAGAAGGGGAGTATGTCGGTACGAGTGTTGGGGATCAAGTTCAAAGATCTCTTGCGCTTTGCTCCGGATCACTTTCCGGATGAGGAGTCTTGTGCGATACGTTTGGAGGAGGCGCTTCGTCTTTCACTCCAGTATGTTGTCACCCCCTTCACCCGTCTGATGTACATGGCAGTGCAGAAGAAGGCAGAGGTTGTAGAAAGGATGCACTCACTAGGAGGTGAACCCCGAGATGGGAACTGGGCAGGCTCGTCGAAGGGGAAGGTAGTCAGCAGCAGGTCTCCTGTGACGGGACCATCTAGGTTCAGGCCAGTGGGGAGCAGGCCCTAATAGTTCCAGTTCAGATCTTCGGGTCCTCTTCCCTTTTTCACAAGCCTAGGACTGAAGTATTTTTCATGTGGAGGTTTTGGGAACGTTCAGAGTCGGTGCCCGAACCGAGATCCGTACGGTGGAGATGGGTAGGATTAGCGCCCACCTCAGCATCACCAGTTGCCAGGGAGGCCCTTCCAGCAGCAGCAGAACTATGCCCCTCCGAGAGTATACTTTGCAGGAGGAGGCCGACATCAGGGTGCTCCTTAGGGACCTCGACCAAGGCATGGTCGTGGAGGTGGACGACATTAGAGAGGATGATGAACTGGGTGTGGACATTTTCCCACAGCAGAGTTGACATCTCCAGCAGGACCCGAGGTGCGGTGAGGTACGATTTGTTTGTTCAGCACTCTTGTTTCTGCTTGGTTCTATTCGGGATCTTCAAACTCCATTTATGCACCTGGTCTAGCCCATGATTTGGGACTAGACATAGAGAAACATTCCGTACCACTGGTACAGAATACAGCAGTTGGAGGCCAGACCAGTGTATCTTGTGTTTGCTGGGGATGTTGGCTGACGTTGGGACCACAATAATCTAGTGGGGACCTTCTTCTGTTACATATGCAGCCATACGATGTCATACTAGGCATTGACTGGTTGTTTTATGTTAATTATGTTATCGACTGCATCCGGAGAAGAGTCGTGTTCTCCGACGTGGATGGGCAGCGCATATATTTTGTTTCCGAGAGGAGATATCAAGCGGGAAGCCAGCGTGTGGATCCTCTCCTTTCCTTGTTAGGTGGGTTATCAGTGGTTCTAGCTGATACAGAGATTATGGATGTCCTGGAAGATATTGGGGAATTCCTCGATGTTTTTCCTGAGGAGGTTGTGACTCTACCCCCCCCCCCTGACGTGACGTTGATTTTGGGATAGACTTGAAACCTAGTGTCCGTCTGATTTCTATGCCCCATTATCAGATGGAACCTTTGGAGATGTGGGAGATGTAGATTCATATTGACAATCTGATGGAGAAGGGTTTTGTTCAACCTAGTGTGTCGCCATGGGGTGATGCAGGTTTGTTCGTGAGGAAGGAAGATGGTGGCCTCAGTATATACATTGAATACCGAAGGTTGAACCAGGTAATGGTAAAGAACCACTACCCCCTTCCAAGGATAGATGATCTCTTAGACCAGCTAAGGGGAGAAAATTGGTCCTCTAAGATTGATCTACGATTAGGATATCATTAGATGTTGGTAAAGGACAATGACATCTCGAAGACGACATTCAGGTGTAGGTATGGGTACATCAAGTTTGTTGTGATGCTTTTTGGAGTTACAGTTGTGTTCATGGGACTTATTAACTTTATCTTCCAAGAGATTATGGAATGGTTCATCGTTTTGTATATCGATGACATCCTGATCTACTCAAGATCAGAGGAGGAGCACGTTGAGCATCTCAGGGCAGTCTTGGAAGTCTTTCGGCAGCACCAGCTTTACTGGAAATTGTTGAAGTGTATGTTCTTGATGCAAGAAGTACACGTCCTTGGGAACATGGTGTCTCGCCATGGAGTATCGGTTGACCCGTCGAAGGTGGAGGCAGTTGTTTCTTGTGATGCACCCAAGAGCGTGGCAGAAGTTCGTAGTTTTCTGGGGTTAGCAGGTTACTATCAGAGTTTCGTTTTAGAATTCTCTCAAGTTGCTTCTCCATTGACATCATCCACTAGGAAGAACCAGGTCTTCCTACGGAGCGAGAAGTGCCAGAATTCTTTTGACTACCTGAAGGAGAAGTTGGTCAGTGATCCCGTACTCAGGTTGCCAGAGAAAGGATTGTTGTATGAGGTGTTTGTGATGCTTCTGGCCTTGGTTTGGGGTGCGTGCTGATGCAGATGAAGGGAGTGATTTGTTATGGGTCTAGGCAGTTGTGCCTTCACAAGCGTAACTATGTCACCCATGACCTGGAGCATGCAGTAGTAGTGTTCGCATTTAATTTGTGGCGACATTACCTCTTTGGGGAGTGCAATGTGGTCTTCTCAGATCACAAGAGCCCGTGTTATATCTTCTCCCAGCGTGACCTAAACCTGCGGCAGTGGAGATGGGCCGAGTTTCTTCAAGACTATGACTTTGAGATCTCTTACATTGAAGGTACAAGCAACGTTGTGGATGATGCCCTGAGCAGGAAGTCGCATCAAGAAGCAGTTTGGGAATCCACTGATGTTTGGAATGTGATGGGAGAGTTGGAGGCCTTGCACATGGATGCAAGGGAAGAATGTGCTAGAGGGTGTTTGTTCCAGATGACCATGCAGTCCTCCTTGTTGCAAGAGGTGGAAGAGTCCAAGTGGGGGGACTCCAAGGTGGAAGTGATGCAGGATCTAGTCAATCAGGGGAATGCTCCAGAAGGATGGTCAGAGGACAGCCGACATCAGATGCTTTTCCATGGATGTTTTTTTGTTCTGGAGGCGATGCGTGAGGGAGTTCTCTGTGAGTTCCCAAGATCAGCCTTAGCGGTACATCAAAGAGTGTGGAAAATGTACCGAGGCCCGAGGGAACAGTTTTGGTGGCCCGGGGTGAAATGGGCAGTGGCAGAGTTTGTGGCTAGATTCCTAGTGTGTTAGAAAGGGAAGGATGAACACTGTGTTCCCAGTGGTTTACTGCATTTTTTAGATGTCCTCGAGAGGAAGTGGGATGAAATCTCGATGGACTTTGTTACAGGACTACCCAGTGCTCAGGGAGGTTATGATGCTATCTGGGTATTGGTGGATCGTCTAACGAAATCTGCTCACTTATTAGAAATTAAGGAGTCAAGCCTAGTGAGTACCTTAGCACAGAAGTACGTAGACGAGTTGGTGCGTTTTCATGGAGTTCTGAGGACTATCGTCTCAGACCGAGATACTCTGTTTACCTCACGAGTCTGAAGGGGGTTACATCATGATTTTGGAACTCAGCTACGCCTTAGCACTGCTATCCATCCCCAGACTAATGGGAAGACAAATCAGACTATCCAGACCTTGGAGGACATGCTGCGAGCATGCGTTCTGGATTTCAGAGGATCATGGGTACGCCACTTGCCTTTAGTATAGTTTTCCTACAACAACAGTTTCCACTCTACTATTAGCATGGAACCGTTTGAGGGTTTGTATGGATGGCCATGTCGTTCACCCATTTGCTGGATAGAGGTTGGTGAGACAGGTGCTCTTGGGCCAAAGGTAGTGCAGAGCACCACAGAGAAAGTCCAGCTTGTATGTGTGAGGATGAAAGCAGCTCAGGACTGACAGAAGTCTTATGTTGATCATCGTAGGAGGCCCTTGGAGCTCAAGGTGGGTGATTTTGTGTTCTTGAAGGTTTCCCCTCGATGGGAGTAGCGATGGTTCAGGAAGCGGAGCAAGCTCTCATCAAGGTTCATCGGAAGTTTTGTGGTGCTGAGGCGAGTCGGTGAGGTGGCATATCAGCTAACCCGGCCACCTCAGTTGGAGAAAGTTCATGATGTCTTCCACGTCTCCTAGATTCGTCGATACTTACATGAAGACTCCCACGTTATCAACTGGGGAGAGTTATATATGGGAGACGATGCGATCTTCGAGGAACGACCAGTCAGAATTGAGGATCGTAATGAGAAGGTTCTCCATGGATGAACCATTCTGTTGGTTCATGTGTAGTGGAGGCATGGCGGCCTTGAGGAGAGCACATGGGAGCGGGAGACCCAGATGCATTCTCAGTAACTGCAGTTGTTTTGACTCATGTTTTTCAATGTTCTTCTGAGCATTGTGATGATGTTGTACTCTAAACCGTTGATCTATGGAATGCTTGGCTTGTCAGTTGTGAGACCTTTTGTTTCTGTGTTCCCTGGTAATGTGTAACATGTCTGGATGTGTGGAAAACAAGAAATCCTGAACCTCAATCGATTTGCATTAATGCAGATGCGATTGATCCCGTGCAGGTGGGTCAGTGCTGCCTAAAGCGGATAATATCTTGACATAGGAGAAGAAATTTCCCAAAACCACATGTTCGGGTAGTGTGTTGGTTGTGTTGTGTTGGGGGTAGTTCGAGTTGAAAAAAATCCTAATCTATGAAATTTGGAAGACCCAATCTTAATCGAGACACATTAATGAGGATGCGATTAAACCTGTGCAGGCGAGTCTGTGCCTCCTAAAGCGGATAATACCTCGGCATAGGAGAAAGAATTCCTATCACATATGATAAGATTTTTTGGTTGGGTTACTGTTATAATAAGAACCCTAAGAGGTATCTTGTTGGGTTCCTTTGGGATTGTTTTTGAATTCTCAAGGACGGAAATGTTTTAATAGATATCTGATGTAATGGCCCGGACCTCTCTGGCCCATTCCTTTGTCAAAAAGAAGGTCAAGAAGTGTTCTGGAGGGTAAAATGGACTTTTCCCACACTTTACAGAATTTTGAAACTACACGCAATGTAGTTTGAGTACACGCCATGTACCCCCTTTCCGGGTATACCCCGTGTTGAAGGTCGTGTCCTTGCTGTGTGGAATAATGGGTGCAGGCCATGTGACTAGTTCTACACACCGTGTAGTCCTTCCCCGCGTACGTGTTACCAGTCAATATCTGTGTACCATGTTGGAGTAGTGTCCTTGTCATTTGCAATAAATGAGTAAACGTTGTGTGTCTAAACTACACACCATGTAGTCCCTCTCCATGTATGCATTACCCTAAAACCGTGTGTTGACCAGTCAACGTTTGTGGATCTGTGTTGGAAGCCGCGGAGAGACCGTGTGAAAGAACCGAGTACACTCCGTGTACCATAAATTACACGCTGTGTACTTTTAATTTTCTCGCCTATAAAAGGAGGGGTCCCCTCCTCATATCAATTAACTCCTCTCCTCCCCTTTACTCTGAGCAGAGCTCCCCCAAGAGACTCGAAGCCTCCTTTTCTTCCATAACATCTTCGTCCGAGCACCGATTTACGATATGTCAACGGCCACGAGATCGTAACAATGAGGAGGAGCTTCCGAGCATGGATTTGTTGTCTTTCCTTCATACTTTCTTTTCCGAAATCCACCCAAGGATGTTTTTCCGGGACCCGACAGAAGTGACGGACGCCAAAGGACGTCGTCTAAAGTTGATCTGGGGGAGCATTGTGATCAAAACCTGTTGAGGTAGGGATCATAACTTTGTCTCTCTATTTTTTGAATCATGCTGGGTGGGTGTTCTATTGTTTACGTGAAACAATTTTGAACCAGTTTAATAAAGATAATATCTGGATTATATCACGGGGATGGGATGTTGTGATTTCTATTACTTTAAATCTTGTGATATTATGTTATAAATTGAATTTGTTTCTACCTACGGAAAATCACGATCGTTGGGGGCCTTTGATTATGCAATTAAATGATTCCCTCTCATTCTGGATTTTTCTTATGGATGGAAACCTTGTGGAATTTTGAAATTGGTTAATCACGTAATGTTGGCTGTTTAAAATATGGAACCCTTGTGTGATCACCCCAGTTAAACAAAATGGAATAATGAACATGTGGGTGTTGGCTTGGTTACGTGTCATGTGATGGGGGTGTTTTGTGGGTTTTTGTGGATCGGGTGAGCAGCGGGGCTGCGGTTGACTTGGTTGTGAGTTGGTGTGAATGTTATGTTGGTAACGGGCAGCGGGGCTATAATAAATGGTATTAAAGGGGTGATGATGTATGGTGCGGTTGTGGTTATGGTGGTTGGCAGCAGGGCTACAGGGATGGGTTTGAATGTGAACGAGATATGGGTTGTGAATATTAAATAAAAGTGGAAGAGTTAATGAATGGTGGGGCATGTTAATGAAACTAATAATCAATGGGGTTGGTTGGTTGATAAGAAGGACTTTGATGTGCTGCTTATGTTTTTCCTATCTTGATTTGGGGATTGAAGGGATATGTTTTTAAGCACGATTGATCTGGTTAGTTGTGGATAGTTACCCAGTAGTTAAGGAACTAAATATACGATTTCTGCTGAAACGTGAAATACTAAATGGAGTTGGGATTGTTTGTTGAATGCATGCTTCGTAGTAGCAGTGCCGAGGAACATGCTCAGTTTCTCATTTTATAAGCCATAGGTTGGGCTTGGTGTTTGTTAGACCCACACACACACACACACACAGATATATATATATGTATCTTTCCTATTTTATCACACCCCACCCATGTTGAGCACTTAGTGCCGAACACTCCCATTTCATGGGAGTGGGTATTTTGTTCTTAGTTTCTAGCTCAGTCCTTCTCCTTATCCCCTAGGTTGTGATGGCTTGAGGTGACCTTACACCTAAGACTCTTTGGGTAGATTTCTATTGGGGGGGTTTTAGCCAAATACTCTTCAGGCATGTTCTGCTGTTTCCCAAGAATCATCGGGATGAGGCCCAGGTGTGTGTAGGAAGGATACGTGGTTGTGAGGCCTAGGTGGGTGCGGGCGAGATACATGGTTGTGAGGCCCAGGTGTGTGTGGGTGGGGAGAGTTTGGCAGTGTCCGGACGTTCGTCGTTAGGAAGAGCATCTAACTAAAGGTAAATGGTGTGGGGTACCCAATACTCTTGTTCTTATATACTACTACTACCTGTTGTGATTGTGTTTTGGTGACTGTGGTGGGTGAGGTTGGGTGGATAGAATTCCTTTCTAGGTTTCTTCTGTTGTTATGGTACATTAGGATGACTCCCCACTTATGCATGAGAGCTTTAGGTTTTCCTACTGAGTATACTTGTACGCTCACCCAACGTTTACTTTCCAGATTCCAGGAGTACTACTAGGGCCGTGCGGGACCCTACTAGTCGGACAATTGGAGTTGTTGCTGTTGATGTACCTTTTTTTTCTTTTGGTATTGTACTTTGAGCTTTCTTGTACTTGTACCATGTTATAAAATTGTTTAAACATGGAAGTGGGATTGGTTTGGGTTTATTTCTATACACTATCTCTTTTCCTTTTTGGTGGTTGACTTGTCCTATTTCCCAATCTTAAAAAATTGAAAGGGTAATGCCCCCCATATTTGTGAAAAACTCATACCCTTGGTGCTAGTCACCACCCCGGGGCCTCCTGGAGGCGGGACTCGAGGGTTATTATCTCCCTTTCACTATTTCCAGCTTAGTAGGGGAATCATTAGTGGGAGGGGGTCGTGACATTACAGCTTAAAAAATCCATTGTGATTCTTACACATTTCAATTATGGTATGGGTAATTCTTGTAACATCCCACTAGATTTTATTCTACAATCCATAATAAGATAACATACTAAACACCGTGATAAATACAATATACTATTTTTCATTCTTTTATACAACATTAAATTCTCTTACAAATATCTATACATCTTCATACATCTTGGATTAATAAATATTGTTGAAATATTATATTTATCTATCAAATCCATTTGAAAATATTGTATAAAATGAAAAAAATACATTGTTTTTAGTCATTATCACTATATCTTAACCAATATTAATCTCAAGAACAATTAATATCTCACTCTAAACTCAATTTCCTCCATTTGTGACTCTTTAATATTAACATTATTAGGAGGTTCAATACTCATTAGAGAATGAAAATAATTAGCCCCTTACATCACAATTTCCTAATATATCCTTTATAAATATGAAAATATTTTATCTTTTTTAATGGTCATTATATATAATTAACAATGGATATTTTTTACTCTATGTATTAGCCATATTGTTTTCATTCACATAGTGGTACTGTATTATGTTTTCTATATAATTAATTAACTGATGTAAAATTTTCTAATAAATTTAAAACCATTTATTCGTGATAATATATATAAAAATTTAATGATCGGTATATATATATATATATATATCAAATTTCATTGTAAATATAATTCTTCAATATCATTTGAATTAAAATCAAAATAACTAACTCCAAATTAGGAGTTAGGTAATTCCATAGATATATTATTAATTGCAATGAGGAATAATCTATATTAACAATTATTCATCATAGTACATTCTTCTATATATAAAAATAGATCACAATTCGTTATCCAATATAAGGTAGTGTAAGAAAATGTTCCTTGACTAACCATATATAATGTTCCATGAAGATTTTATCACATTCATGTTTCCATTCTAACATGGCTTACATCATAGTTAACATTGTTGGTGAAATAGATATCCATTAATAATTCTCCGAGAAAAATTAATTATATATAACCTAACCAACAAAACTGAACATATTATTCTAATTATAAAGTATAGGAAAATTATCAATTTGATTCATTTTTGATAGATCAATTGATATACATTATGATTAAATTAGATAACTAAACATGAATATTTTTATGCAGTATTCACACTTGGTAATTAATTAATATATAATCTTCTTCATTAGAGAATTTTGGATAATCATAAATTTATATAAATGATCTTCTACATTCATGTAATATATTAAAATATTGTGAATAATGACTAGAAAAAACTGATCAAGGTGATACATATATTTATATTCTATAAATTAAATCCACGATTATAGTGGGGAAATTTGTAAAAAAATTGCATATCTAAACATTCTATTTATACATATGTTCAATGGAACAATTTCATGAGTATGTAATTGGTTTTGAATTGAACATTTAATACCAAGATAAATGATAAATATTCGTAAAGTGTTTATTTCTTACATTTTTATTGAAAAAATTAGTAATATGAGGTAGATGATAGTTATTCTTGATTGTGTTCTTTTTTAACTCTGGATACTCAATGAATATTTCCATTGATCTATCATTTCACTCAATAAAAATAATCATTGCACCCTAGGGTAACACACATAAATTAATTGATCCCATATCATGATTCCCCTGGATTTTCGTCATCACATCAGTAAACTCAATATGGATCATTCAATATACATTATTTCAAATAGGTGTTACTCAATGTACGAGTTTTAATTAAAACTCAGAATCATGATACTGATGAATAATATGAATTTATTCAAAATAAAATCCAAAAAAATTCATAAAATACGAATCATATTCAGATTATGATCTTCATCACCCATTATAGATATACTACAATTTTGAATAAAAATCGAGACCCTTAGAATTGCTTAAATTTAAAATTAATGTTTACATTTTTCATCATGATTATAGATAATCATATATTTGTTTAGAATATATAAATTTAATTAATAACGATATTAATTTAGGTGTAATTTTTGTTAAAAAAATCCAATCCATGCTTATGATAATAAAAAATTCACCAAGATGGATAATAACATGATTTTTCTAAATCAAATTCAAACAACCATCAATCGATGATAAATCATAGACATCAAACGTAATCATTTTACCATTCGAGGGTTTGAGTTGTAATTTAAAATCTAAACATGCAGAATAAAAATCCATATTACTGTAGAAATTTCCATGATATGGAGGAATTTTTCTTACCAAGGTAAACAAAATTTCTTCATTTCTATGTATATTATCTCACCAGAACATCATCCTTCTATTTTCATTCTAGTGCAAAAAAAAATTATTAGCATAAAATTTAATCATTATAGTGTGTAATAATATAATTAGAAAAAATCATTTATAATATGTGTAATTCAGTACCCCTTATTTTCACTCTATGAAACATTTTTATTATCATAGGTTACACAGGTTCACAAACAAAACATTACGATGTTATTTTATTCATAGATGTATGTCTATGGTTTTTACCAAAGTACCAAAAAAACACCATTAATTTGTAAAAACAATAATATCAATGAAACAATAGTGAATCATATCCTTTATTCTGAGATATTTAATCATAATAGATGAATATTCAATATATTTTAGAAATACATTTTGCGATTCTTTAAATGTTTAGTGTCATTAGATACAAGATGATTTATATTATTACTTCATAAATGATATTCAACATCACCAAAAAACCCATTCCATGTTGTACTCTTCTAAGACATACCTTACGTAATTGTTTTGTGAAATAACTGGGCAAATGAAACTTTAGGAAGGTTGAAAACATATGCTCTATAAGTGAAAATTTTGAGACAATTGTGATCACAGAAAAAATAAATTCATCATATGGTTATGATAACATGTCTATAAAACATAAAAATATATACCCAACATGTCAGAGATCATTATAATTAATAATGGAATAAAGAATGATAGTTCATAAGAAATGAAAAAAAATTGATCTATGAGAGAACATAATTTTATTCAAAAGAATTGAGTGGTATACACCTAATCATAGAAAATAATTTCCTCATTCATTGATCACTTCCAATACAATAATTTTGAATTAAGATCACTCCCAATTCTATAAAATCAATATTCAAGGTTCACTCTCTAGACTATCATAGTTTATTTGGATCACCCAATATTCAATCATACTAGTAATCATTGTTCACATACAATACTCTCATAGGGGAATTCATTCCTTACGGATGTGGGTTAACCCTCTATTATTGTTTTTATTATCTCATGATATATATTTATTTACCAAATGAGTTATATATAAATATATTTTTGGGGCCACCCATCACATAATAAAAATAATTTATCTATGTTTTTACAAGGTCATAAAACATTAATAATAGTATAATCAGTGAAATTTAATTAGGGTTCATAACTATTTCGTCATTTTATCATATAATAACCCATGTAATTTAAAAAATTGCATAAATGGTTCATCTTTACATAATTAATAATTAGGATTGAAATGATATTCATTTATTCATTCATAAATATAATAATTATATGATATGCAGATAAAATAATCAGGTGGTATCATTGTATCCATAACTTATTAAAATAGTAACAACATCATTGTATGTAATAAACCTTGAAACAAACCATTAAAAAATCATTGGAACATTTCATTAGTAAAATATCTCCTTTCTATTTGAAAAATCTAATCGAATATATCATAATTCCTTATTTATTATGGAAATAATTTACCAGAAAACATAAAGTGTAATAAAATAAATGAACAATTAATGAATTGTAAAGTCATTATTGAATGGGATTCAATTTATTTTATCATAAAAAAAATAATTAATCTTTTCACATATTGTAAAAAATATCAAAATACTACATTCATAAAATAAAATAAAAAATAAAATCAATGAATTTCCTAAAATTTTAAGAATAGGTTAAAATGAAATTAAAAAATATTTATTGAATTGTAAAAACATTATTAAATACATGTATTCTCTAAAAATAAAAATGGTTGATTAAAATTCATCATATCTATGAGATATTGGTCAAAACAATTCCTCATGAGAGACATACTTATAAACAATACCGATTAATAATGGGATTCTAACATAAATCGTTTAACACATTTGAAAATTTTGAATCATAAACACCATGAATTAATAAAATAGAATTAAACTGTAAACATAATTAAAATAATCATATTCATCATATAACATGTAAATTTGGTTGTATATACACCTAGTAAATATAAATACTATCATAATATCAAACATTTTTTAATTGAAAAATATTGATATGGAGACCCATTACATCTCTATTAATCATTGAATCAAAATGTCCTAAAACATAGGCCTTTAAACTAATTTTTTATAATAACATATTATCATCATTTAAATATTCTTTCTTTTAATGTATATACCAGACACAAAAGAAACATGGTGTAAATATATATTTTTTCACCCTTAAATAAATCATAGAAGAGAAATATCATATTTTATGTTTAATATTATTTGAAATATATATAAAATCCAATATAATAAATATATAATTATTATAAATTAAAAATTAAATTCAACACTTTTAACTTTTCAACACATAACTATTAGCAATTATTCCTTAAAATCATTTCGTAAGCGTTTTTACTCTATAATTAATCGTTGGTCATTTGATTCAGTGGTTTTGGTCCATGTACATTGATCATGGTTCCATCAAATAAAGTATGTTAATAATGGTATAAGTTTAATTTATATTAAATATATATATATATATATATCCATAAATACTATAGATAAAAAAATTCCAATGTTATTCATGGAGATGTTGGGTCATACCTTTGCAAGAAGGCTGTTTTAATTTTTTTACCGAGGAAATAAAATAAATGTTAACAAAACATAACATCCCATAAAAATAATAAATAATAAATATCATATACGTTTATTAATTATGTCCTTATTATATTACCTTTAACATAGAAACCAAAAAATATTTAAATTTCTTTGTGTAGGTGGTCATAAACACACATGGAGGAGAAATATTATTGTTTCTAATAGATTGAATAATAAAAAAAATTACATGTGATTATATTCATATAATAATAATTATATAAAATAGAATTTATAATTACTAGAATAATAATAATACATTAAGGATAGTTATGGAAAATTAATTATATCACTTTGTAGGGGCAGAAATCCACATTTATGGATGTGTAAAAAA
The DNA here is from genome assembly GCA_963277665.1 of Viscum album. Classification (NCBI taxonomy): domain Eukaryota; kingdom Viridiplantae; phylum Streptophyta; class Magnoliopsida; order Santalales; family Viscaceae; genus Viscum; species Viscum album. The sequence continues at coordinate 857,514,008 of OY728156.1, read as the reverse complement.
ATTATCACTTGATGGAAAATAGTGAAAATAATGCTTGTTTCGTGAAAATAATAATTTTTTTAAATATTTATAATAAAATAATAAATTATTTAATTTTGGGTTGAATATTTTAAGTTGAGGTCAAAAAATTAATAAATTGGATGTGTCCATGTTTAAAAATTGATACTTTTTATAATTGGCCTCCATTAAACCCTTTTCCATGGAAGTATGGAGAGGAATTTTGAGAAGGAAAGAAATTATATTGTGTTTCAAGGGATATTTATTAGAAAATTTTTAAGTGTTTTTCATAATATAATGATAAATATGATTTCTGATAGAAATTATGGAATTAAATTTTTATTAGACGGACATGAAACTTATATAAATATATAAAAATAATTTAACAATAATTATAATCATTTTGTGAGTAAGTGGACGTATATGACCATAATTTAAAACTTTATATAGTATACATTTGAGAAAAAAAAATTATATAACATTTTGACATAATTATATAAATTTTTAATAAATATATTTTGGTTTAACCCATTAGTTACATAATTTTAACAATAATCATGCTAATTAATTATAAATATTAAAGGGTAATAATTTAAATTATAAGGTGAAAATCATTAATAAATGCAAAATAGATGAAATTATTTACATTTTTTATCCACATTTATCAAATTCATGATTTTTATTCTTATAATATAAAATAATTACAAAATAATACAATATAATTTAAGACAATGTTTTTATTATATAATATCATTAATTTCATTTTTCATATTATTCATTTATATTGATTTTAAATGTAATGAATATGATGGAATTTTTGACAGCCAATGATTTCAGAAAATTTTTTTTTGAATAAATTAAATTTCATAGATGGACTTCAATTTATTAAACACCATGATAATATTGCACTCCATGAAACACTGGATAATGTTGTGTTACACATAAGCCTGAGTTTTAGCAAAACCACGATATATAAATTAGAAAACAATTATTATATATGCATTAAACATAATTTGATAAATAATTAGAAATATATTTTATATATTCCCTATTTTGGTTTTATATAAAAAATATATTGCTAATAAAATAAATAATTTTCAAAATGCATTTATATGTTTTGAAAATAATAATTTTTCAAAACATGATTTTTATATCCTTTCATGACTATAATAAATTTTCTCCATTTCTATAAAATTATTTTGAAAAAATAAAATTACTTTTGTAAATTATAATGACAAAATTATCATAGTGGTATCTATATTACATTTTTTCTAAGTAGATTAATTTTTTGATGTATAATTATAAATTTGTATTTCAATTGAAACCTTTATTTCTGGTTTAATTTATTTATAAATGTAAATTTTATGTTTAGATTCATATTAATTAAAATGAGTTAAATTTTATATCAATTAATCCCATTTATTTTATATAAACCTATTTCCTATTGAATGTCAATATAAAAACATTTCATACATTTTCACATTTTCTATTTAATTTTTATACCACATCGCAGGACTAATCATAAAATAATTTATAAAATTTTTTAATTGAATTTTTGAAAATTATTTCATTATTTGGAATCATAATAATTTATAATATCAAATAAGGTTAAATTAATTTATTACCATAAGAAATAATAAATTATTTAATCATTATTTATTATGGTTAAAAAAAATTTGTTTAGCAGGGTTTTAAACTAGACTGATAAATGTAAATATGACCTAATATATTATATTATTACAATTTAATGTGTCACGACCCATCCCCTGAGGCCGATTGAGTGACTACCCCATTCCCGCTTTCTAAAGGCTAGGGGCTGACATCTACAATGAAGGCCTCAACCTGCAAGTGGGAGGAATTTTCTTGAATACCAATATGCACACACATGCACAATAATGACTCACACACTGAACAAAGAAAAAATAATATACTCAAACTAAATTCAGTATAATGTATAACTGAAAGCAAGTGGTCCTAAATACCAACCCAATAAAAAGACAGAAAATGTCACTGTACACAATGGATAATCGTATAGACATCCATGTAAACCCCACATAGTCATGAGAGAATTGTATCTACTATAATATTAAGTAGAATGTTCTATCCAAATTGTCATACTAAGTCCCACATGGTCCTAGTCCACCAGGTCCACTGTCTTAGCATCTATTGTTCTCATCCCCCTAAGCACCTCTAGGTCCTGGTCCTACAACATCACTTACAAAAAATCAATCTTCTACAACAGACAAAGCCTATTCGGGTAATGCTCATGAGGAGGTGGGTAACAAAGTACTTAGTGGGGACCTCAAAACAAAAACAGAAAGGCCACACTTCAATCCTCAATTTAAATCAGGAAACAGAAGACAACTCACACTAGTTATATGTTTATGGTAGTCATATTTGAAACATCAATGACAACATCGAACTCCTCGAGTTCTAGAGAACTCCTCCTCTAACAAGTATAATTAGTCTTCCAATTCACAAAGATGTTCATCCCACTATCCTAGTACTACTTAGGCTCACATTCCCGTACTATGGTCATTCTATGTCATAGAGAATTGCTACCCACTATGAGCCTGCAAAGTCACAGAGAAGTGCATCACACATATCTAGGCCAACTAAATAACTTCTCCATATTGCGTACCATGAGCCTACACAGTCACTGTTATGTGCTTCTCTCCAATGGTATGAAAATTCATATAAAACTGCTTCACACTGAACCATATTTGAGTCATAAAGTGTCAAAAGTAAGAAGTCCTTGTGTGTTAGCCAACTACAAGGTTTCGTACATAGCGCGCCTATGAGAACCAATCCTCCTGACATTTTTTACATATCAACTTCCATTAATGCCACCATATTCAATTACAAAAGATCTTCCTCATTGAGAGGGTCCCAACTCCGCAAATCTCTCATCAATCAGATGTGTGTTTTTCAATATAAAAGTGTTTTTGTAAAAAAGGGAAATGTTGGATTCAAGTATGATCCAACATGACCATATCCCTACCCCCACTAAAACTATCATAGATTATCTTAGAATGACTAATTTTTTACAGGGATCCTCATTTTATAGACATCCTGTCAATTGGAATGTCATTTCGCGTGTAATTAGCATTTTAGTAAATATAGTCTAGTTGCATCATGGCCCGGTCTGACCCGGTCAGATAGTCCCAACCATCCTGACATAGGGGTACCCCATACCCCAGTTTAAAATCATCTGACTCATTCTGAAATGGTTTTCATCTTGGTCATTCTGGTTCGGTTTGGCCAATGGGATAGCCCCAATGTGCCTCACTGACCTGGCCCGGTTTGGTTGAGGGTCCAGCCCGGCATGTCATTTGATGACCTGGTCAAGTTCGACACCACCCGAAGGGGGTGATTACGGGATGCCAGTGCTAGTCGACCCGTCAGTGTGGGTTCGGCCCATCGATGTGGGTTTAGCATGCCGGTGTGGGTCTATCCCACATGGCGGGTAAGGTTCGAGGCTTGGCTGCATGACATGACAGAGGTGCACGTCCTGAACATGAATTGGATGTCGTTCCATGACCGGTCCCCTCTATCATGTGGAATACATATGGCCTCTCCCTCCAGCCGTGGACGATAGACCATGACTCGCCCAGCCAACCAGGTGGCCTAAACATGGGCCACCCCCTTCCATGCGAATCTCTGCCTGGTAATGTGCCCTTCGTTGTTGTAGCCTAATGGATGCGGTCTCCAGCACCCACGGTGCACGACAAGAACGTCACTCCACCCGACCACGAGAATGGAAAGAGACCCTCTATCACCCAATTCATTATGCGGTGGAAGATTCTTCAGTGGACCTCCAGACGTCCACTGTGGGTCTGTTGTTCAAGCCACATACATCTATATCATCTGGAGTTCTCCTTCAACAATTCGAAGCCTTAAATAACCCTCACTATCTCTTTGAAAATATGACCATAAAGAACCTACAACCAGAGGTGCTCGGTCTTTGTTCATGTCATCCCTTTCCCTCTTTGTTATATTTTTATAATAATTGGGGGATTCTCAAGGATTGTTGTTTGATAATATAAGACTAATAATAATATCGGTTAAAGAAATATCCAATAGTCGTACCATCCCACATAAACACATGAAGAATGTGTCACCTTATTTTTGGGATGATCCGCAATTGTCATTTATAGATTAGAAAAAGGTTGAATATAAAAATTCCTATAAATCTCTTACCTCATTGATGTCTGATGCTGAAGTGTTCATTCTCGAGGTTTCATGGTGTCAACATTGCTTCCGGCTCCATTATTCATCATTCGTCATTGTCGGTGGAGTATCACTGGTGTTTTTTTTTCATTTTTCATTGGAGTGAAAAATATCCATAGTTTCATTCTAGAATCCACAATGTGTAATTCCAAAACCCCACCCATTGGCTTATTTATAATAAACAAAAAGTATATCAATGTTGCGCACATTAATAATGATAATTAAATTGGCTTCATTTAATGATCCACATTTAATGACCCATTAAGGTAATATAATTGCACATTCAAACGAGCCGTTATTGACCGTCCATTATTGTGTCTTGTCACTGCCTCAATACATCACAACAGCGTCACCGTCTACCACCTAATCATGTGAAAGGAAATAAAATAATTCTTTTAAATTATTATATTATCATTCATGAAAAGTCTTAAAAATAACTTTTTTATCTCGGCCCTTGTTGGGAGACGATAAGTCAATTCAAGGAAAAATCTCAACATTATGAATTCAATGGTGCCCTAGGAATTTAGATCTGGGTACAGATTAAAAAGTTAAAAAATTCTTCTCACACGATTACTCACCCTCGACTCGTGCCGGTTGAGGTTAGGGTCCGCTTAAGGGTAACATACTCCCATGAGTTTAACCATACTCTCATATTTTCAATTCAACATACCATTTAAGAGATATAATGATTTGAAAATAAAATAAATGTTAAATAATTATTATATTAATGGATATAAACTAACATCCAATGTGGGCCCGCGCCAACCAATGTTAGGGTCTTCCAAAGGAATGAATTAACAAACATGTTCAGCAGTGGTCTCAAATTTTCTAATCTGAGTCACCATTTGTGAGTTATAATCATTTGAAATATAATATAATTTTACATGATAATTTTATTTATGGTTATTCCATTTTTATTTTTTCTAATAGGAGGATGACAACGACTAAAATTAATTTGTGTCTAAGGTAAACCCGCCTTCTTTGATGTAATGGTTCCCTCTAATTTCATATCAGAGAAACTCTTTAGGAGATATACCACTTTTTCAAAAAAAAAACTATTCATGGGTGTTATTTAATGATTATTTTTTTTGACAATTCATTCCTAGAATTCTAGGCCTCAAAATCACATGCCTTCAAAGAAGTTCGTATCAAAAAATTGCATATATATTAAAAATTCACTGAAATTTTTGGAAATTACACTCTCTACACCAAAAGGATTTACTTCTCCTAAATCCAAAAAAGGGAAAATCAAACTAATGTGGGGTATAGACCATGAATCTATGTCTCCTGATTCCATGTGCTCTCTGGTAGATTCTCGTTCTCCAATTGAACATACACTAGATGAATCGATAGTCAATGAAGGAACTACTTCTGTCGATCCTTGATCTCCATCAAGAACTCGGTAAACATCGCCCCATCGTCATTGTCCATCCCTCCCTATTAAATGATGCTTAATGGATCATATATGTATCCCCTTAGGTGTTACACATCAAAAAAATCATGCCCTCAGTGAATCTATGAGATATGATCTATGTGGTATTCCACCTTGCCAACACCACATAGAAACTGAAAAGGTATGAAAAATCTCAAAGATAACCTTCCGCCCCAACCAACACTCCTCAATACCCATTGGGGGGATACCCGAATGAAAAAAAATTATACATCCACAAACTATATGGGTCTCCATCCTTTGGAAACCAGTACTGATGTTAAAGGTCATGGTACATCATTGTCATACTTGGATGTGCCACCCAAGGGGTTGTGTGATTCATCCTCAATAGCTCCTCATGTAAAGTCACTGGTACATTGGTGTGTCTCTAAAATGTTTGATGGGTTCCACAACAATCGAAAATCCATTAGATAATTATCTAATGGATAACTGAGAATGTATGGCCTCCCAGTAAACATCAAAAAACTGTGACTCCAAACTTGCTTCAAGATTTTTTTTAGTGAATGTCAGTGATTGAATGTAAGATGCTCCATCATCATCCACGAAGGATATCAGTATCGTGGATCTATGCTCTATTTCCACACACAGAAGTGGTAAAACTGATCTCTTGGTTAATGTGCCTTCCACTAATTTCCCCTTCCCAAGAATATATACTATCTCAAATTCATATTCATGAAGGAACTCTAGCACTCTCCATTATCTCAGCTGCTGAGAAGACTACGGGAAGCTTCCAGTACATGTAAAACGCTACCCCATTTAAATGATTGGTGCTCCCAAAAACCCTATTGTATTGTTAAGTCATTATCCATGTCCACCTGATTAATGTAACGATAATCCACACATAACCTCAAACGATACGTTTAACAATACCCTTACTCTACAAGTCCCCCACATACACCCCCAGTTTGTGAAGCTCTATAAAAATCCTCTGATATACTGATGCTGATATCAGTGTCATATCTAGTTGTACAATGATAATGAAGTCTCTCCCCCTACTGAGAGGTAATCCTAGAAATATATTTTGAATGGATGTTCTCTCACGAACCATCAATTTTTGGGAACTTAAATCTCAAAACATCTGTTACCATGTGGGTAAGGTTGGCCGACTAAAGAGTGGCCGACTGCACCCTTCTATGCATGAGTTTTTCTAGTGCAGCTTGGGTTTCCATTTTCAACATATAAGGAATACCCTATTCCATCATTGTGAATATATGTCATCCTTTTTTCCTAAAACAATCTATCTGAGCATGAAAAGTGGATGAACAGTCCATAACCAATCTAACATCATAAGGCCCTTGTGATATCCCCATGATGATCCAACCAAATAATCTCACCTCAAGGGTGAGATCACACCCTCGTTATAAGTGATATTATCAATTATAATCTAATATAGATCTCTATAAGGAAGGAAAAAGTCTATAGTTTAACAAAAAACTGTAGGTATTGACCATGATTTATGACAATAATGAATGATTAGTACCTATGTCTATTAATACGACATCTAGTGGTAGGAACATACTTTACCTTGAATGATTCATAGGGCCCTATGATCAAACACCTTGACTGCATGCAGCTACTCTTTTCCTATGTCCTCAATCTCTTTAAGACTGGTGGGGAACAAAGTGGGGTGGTTTTTATAACATTATTAAATGTATACAACCTCATAAAGCTCTCGTTGCTCCTCTTCCATGTCTACTACCCTGCAGATTCATCTGTCCTAATAACATCCAATTTCTGAAACTTATTACACATCAATGTCTCTGAGACTGAAGTCAGTTTTTAGCATTCCCACTACTGATATTCACTAGTTCTATCTTTTGATCCAAATAATTATCAACCACAATTTTTCTCTCTAGAACCCTAACATAAGTGGGAATGCATAGAGGAATAGTGTGGGCATAGATGTCACTAAACACATCTCGCTCAAGGGTACGAACCCTGAAGCACTTGTCATATTGAATTCATCGAGTACGTGGGATGGTAGGTCCACCTCAAAGAATTCTCAGCTACAGACATGTCATCGTGTAGAATCATTAGATTATCTATGGAATACATACCTTGTAGATTTTTATAGAAAGACACCCACTTCTCTAATAAAGGTTATCATACTCTATCTAGGGAATAGTCATATCATCGTATGATCAGGGTAATCTAAACCATGTAATCGCCTTGATAAGGTGCTTAGAAGGATGAATGCCTAGACAACAATCTGATCTAATGGTTCCATAGAATGATGGAAACTCGCTCACCACCTGAAGCCATTCTTTAGACGCCTATGAGTGGAGCTCACCTCAAATCCCAACATGTATCTATAACTGAAACTCATATAAGGAGATGTTCATACATATATAATCTACTTGTAGAGACTGTAGTAAATGCTAAACAATACAAAATTGTATTGATGGGACACCACCTAAAGGTACCATATTAGGAAACGATCCCAAAACCGAAGCCCCATCACACTGTGGACCATCCTCAGGGTCATGAAATGGAATCCTAGCTGGTTTTCAGTGTGGAAGCATCTTGAATGAGAATAAAGATGAACCATGATCAATAAGTTATTCCAAGTGAACTGAATCAAAATATAATGATAGAATTTTGTTTTCCAAAACCCTTACAATCTGTGTTATTGTGTACCATGTTCGAATATAAAACTCATAGTCCTGGTGTATAGATATGCCAGCTTCCACAGGAACACTGGACTCCCTGGATATGAATGTTAGACTCACAATATATAAAATTATTTCCTTGAAGATGAAAACAAACTCTTGGAATATGAGGTATAACCGACCACCTCTAATAGCACTTTATCACGACCCGTCCCCCTGGCCCATAACGTGACTACCCCCAGATTTCCTCTCGAAGGCCATAGGATGGAAACTTGCGACTAAGGCATCATCATCCAAGATTGAGACATTTTCCGAAATACCTATACGCACACACACATCCATCCATGTGCCACACTCAGACCATAGATAAACTAGTACATTAAAATAAGTCATTATAAATATTATAGTTCAAAGAAAGTGGGCTAGAATACAAACCAAACGAATGGACTAAAAACAACAAAGAACTAAAATGAATACTTTGGTGACATTATGCCAAAAATAACTAAACCTATTCAGGGGAGATGTGCAGTTATTGGAATCCGAATTAGAATGTATTATACACCCATTCTTACTGGGACCTGCTTGAACCTAGGACACTACTCCACATTAGTAGAATCAATTGGTCTTACCCCCCCAACCACCTCTAGATCATAGTCCACCAATGTCTCTATCAAAATTTCTATCATCGGCAACATACAAAACATGTGTGTGTGATGCCCAAGAATGGGTGACCAACAAAGTAGTCAGTAGGTACCAAAAAAAAAATCAAAATACCACACAACAATACTCATTATGATGAACGAAACCCAGGACAACTCACACCAAGTATAAGTTTTGGGTAGTGATAATGGAAAAATCTGTCATAACATCGAACACCTCGGTTGCTGGAATCTACTCCTCTGACAATACAGTGGGATTTCCAAGTCCTGAGGAAGTACGTTCCACTAACTTTGGACTTCATAAGTACTACTCCCCACTGAATACCATGTTCCTACTATGTCACATAGATTTTATTCTATCTATGGGCTTATATAGTCAGAAAGAGGAGCTTCCCACTAATCTTGGAAAACTATGGTACTATTCCTCATCATTTGTTTTGGGTATCTAATGTCCCAGAGAATTAATTCCCACCATGGGCCTAAATATTCATATTGATTTTCTCCCACTGGGCCACAGTCAGATAATACAGAGTTCAAATTCAAAAGACCCCAGGTCTAAGCCAAACAGAGGTTTTTATACATATCACCCCTTGGATAACTTCTCCTCATGACATCTTTTTCATCCCAACACCCACTAATGTCACCATAGATAATTCCAAACGATCTACCCCGTAGAGAGTGTCCCAACACAACAAATTTCATGTCAATCAGAGACGTGGTTTTCAAGATACAAGAATTTTAGTAAAAAGGTCATAGTTGGATGCAACTGTATTACAACTCAGCTATATGCCAACCCCTTAAAAATCTCTCATTACGTATATCAAAAGGGTTGTCTTATCACAAGAGTCCCATTGATGAAAACAATACGTCAATCTGAAACCTGTTATGTGGGTTATTAGTGTTTTAGTATCCAATGGTTTGTTGTATCAAGGCCCTATCCGACCTGGTCGGACCAACCCGCCCAATTGGATTGGCTGGTCCCACACACATCTATTTAAAATTTACCAACTCAACTTGACACGGTTTGATTCTAGGTCAGTCTGGTCATGTCTGGCCAATGGGCCAGTATCTATGGGCATCACTAGACCCTGCCTGATTTAGACAAGGTTCCAACCCGCCAGGTCATTCGGTGACCTAGTCTAGTCTGACATGGCCCAAAGGGTCCATGTCTGGCTGGCCACGGTGGGTCTGGCCCATTAGTGTAGGTCCAGCCTGTCTCTGGGGGTTTGGCCCACTGGTGCTGGTCCCGCCGCATGATGCTGCAAGGGTGCACCACTAGACGAGGAAGCGACTTTTGTGCCACATATTTTCTCGTCTACCCCATAGGATTCTACGGTTCCTTCACCACCTTCTGCAGTTGATCGATCATGACACGTCCAGCTAACCAGGTGGCCCATAGATTGGACACCCTCCTCCATGTGGCACCCCATCTCATTCCACGTCCTTTATTTCCACGATCTACAGTCGTCATGGTGCACTGACGGGTTTGCCACTCCACCCAGATATTAGACTGGCCAACAACACCTCATCTTAGTTACTGGAACATGGCATGCACGTCCCCCTACCTGCACGGTGACAAGTCCTTCAGTGGACCACCAGACGTGCAATAGTTCTCCATTCCTCCTACGTCTATGGCCTCTAGATATTCCCTTCATCTCTTTGAATTCTATAAATCACAATCGCAATCATTTTTTGAATGTGATCATCAAGAATTCACAAGAGGAGGTGCTCAAGCCTTGTTCATGGGAGCCTCATCCCTCCATGTTTGTGGTTTATAATCAAGGGTGATGCTCGAGGATTTATGTTTGATCATACATGTATAAACATAATCCTGGATATAGAAATCACCAATAGAGTTACCCTCCCTCATAAACACATGATTCATGGTTCAACATGTTCGTGGGATAATATGTGTTCATTATTTATATAAAATAATGTGGTAGAACAATAAATCTCATATAAACCCCCTACTATTTTTCATTTTAAACTGAAGCATTCATTATTTGTGGATTCAAGGTGCTGATGTCGCTTTCATCTCTCTTCATCGATGTTCTTCTATTGCAGTGGTGTCTTTCCAAAATTCTTTCATTATTCATATATTAAGAGAAAATGTGCACTAGTTTCTTCAGAAATTACTCAATTTTTAATTCCCAAACACCAATCATTGTATAATTTAAGTAAAACAACTCAACAATGATGTTACCATTAATAATTCTTATTAAATCATCCACATTTAATGACCCACATTTAATGATCCATTAAGGTTATATTATCATGGTTTCAAACGAACCATTATAGATCCTACATTAATGTGCCTCGCCATAACCTTGTCATTACACCATAATGTCATGTCCGCAACCCAACGTTGATAAAAGGAATAAATAATTTTTTTAAATTTTCATTATTATCTTTCTTGAACAGTCTGAAAAATAAAATTTTTACCCTACACATTCCAGTTGATGTAAAGCCAATTTTTAGCTGATCCCAGAATTATGAATTCAATGGATCCCTCACAATTTTGATTCGATCCCAAATTCATAATTTATAAAATCTCACTCGCACATTTACTAAATTTACCTTAAAAAATTTCTTAAATTAAAATTCACCCTCGACCCACACCGGTAGAGGATAGGCTACACCAAAGGGGAATACGCCTCCATGAGTTCAATAGTATGATCAGATTTTTAATTTCAGTTACTATTGAGGAGTTATAAAGATATGATAATATAATTATTGTTACCTATTTATTTTATTCACAGCCAAAAAAATAAAATCCACTAGTGGGCCGCACCAGCTGATATTAGGGTCTTCCTAACTAAATAATAACCTCATGAATTATACGATGGTCTGTGATTTTTTAATCTGAGTCACCATTTGTGAGTTATAAGAATATGAAAAATAAAATAATAATATTTTATTATTTTATTTGGGATTATACCATTTTTTGGTTTTCTCAATAGAGGACTGTGCCAAGTAAAAGTTTTCTACTCCTACGGTAAACCATCCATCCAGAACCCAATAGTGCCCACAAAATTATGATCTGAACAACCATTTAGGAGTTATTCGTCTTTTTAAAGAAGACCACTCAAGTTTTGTTTTTAAATATTATCATTTTTTGGCGGATCATTCTTGGCACTCTTGGCCTCATAATAACATATCATCCGAGCATGTAATCATGAAATAATACCATATATAAAAAATTTAATGGAAATTATAGGAGATTATATAATGAGTTTATTATATCATTTCCATAAAATTAATGGAAATATGAATGTTTATTTCCACTTTTTATTTAATACGAGTCATATACTCTGTTATACAAATAAAAAGAAAAAAAATTTCATTGTTTTAATATATATAATTCTTTGGTATATGGACTAAAACAATATATGTTTGGTATTATATATAATTTTTAAATATATATATTTTATCATTATAATTTTTTTGGAGATGAAGTAATCTAATTTAATTCTTATGAATGTTCAACATAATAATTATTTACATAAAAATTAAATTATATAAATAATAATAAATATATTATATGTAAATTAAATTTATTTCATCATCAAAATTACTAATTTTTATATTAATAAAAAATAATGTATATCTAAAAAATGATTTTAATTTCATCATTTTCTGGAAATTTATAAATTTTAAAGTGAATGAATAATATAAAAATTTAAATTAATGTTATTTTATAATAATAGATATTATATAAAATGATTTAAATTTACAAATATAATATAATTTATAATTGAATTTTATAATATTAATATTTATACAATATGTTTCATTCATAGAACTATTTTTAATTATAATTAATATATTTAACAGAATACATTAAAAACTCATTTATCACTTTTATGGTTGAAGAGAAGTTTTCATTGGTTACATATTTTTTTGTAAATATTTATTTATAGCTAATATATGATTTATATTTTATTAATTATATTTTAGGAATGAATTGGTTAAAAAATTAGATTCATTGTTTTTTGGTGGTATAATATGACATTATAAACCATCCATAACATTAATTATAATATACGGAGCCACATGAGTTTTATATTTATCTCATAATATCTAAATTTTTTGAATATTTACCAGAATTCCACTTATCTTGAACTAGAAAAACACAGTCACACTACCCAAAAATTCACACCTCTTATGAAATTTTGGATCATCCATGATCTAACTAAATAACTTAAAAAATTTCATCAATACATATTATAATACATATTTTTGACATAAACCCAACTATGAAATTCTTTATTTCTACCCTAAAGGCAATACCCAAATAAATGGTAATGTTTATCAATTAGAATTTATATTTTTTTCCCTAAGAACTTTAAATTATAATTATAACATTAATTATATATATATATATATAATAAATATAGTCCACATATTTATAGGTTTTTATGTTCTTTTTAGGACCCAATAATGAAAAAAATTCTATCAAATGGGATATGAAATTGTTGTTAGTGTGGAAAATGGACTACTGCTTCACATAACGATGTCCATACTTTTTTCCTTACAACCATTCAAGGATGGGAATAATAATGAGTTTTTAGTTTTTATAATATATATATATATAATTTTGTTATTATTTTATAAATATTATATCACAAATACCTTTATTCATTCTATTTTTTCATAGTTGGATAACATCGTACCAGTGTATGGTATACTACAACCTCATGAAGTGGGTTTATTTATTCATTATTTTCATAGATTGTATTAATGTTTTGCATAATTAATGTGATTTATATATATGACTGTGAAGTTATTATTAAATTATAATATATCATTTAATTTTATATATTTCAACAAAAATGGATAATGAAAGTGAAAATATTGCATATGTGTTGCATACCGTGCCCACGAACTATTTATTGGATTTATAAAAATTTAATGAATTACTCAAAATACATAGATAAAAAATGTATAAAATATCTATACAATGGATTTTATTATTTCTTTTATGGATCAATGAATATATTGGGATGAAGATAATATATAAAATGAAAACATATATGAAAAAGTGGATTTTACCCAAAATGTCACATTAACTTCAATTTTCTAATACACAAATTATTAAAGGTCATTAAAAAAACATATATTGTATGGTGTATATTTATATTATTATTTAATAGAATGGTAATGAACATATATTTATTATATAAGTGTAATAAATGATAACAATGCAAGTCATGACATAATTAAATCGATTTTCGTATCACATTTTACATCTGTGAGACATAAGCCATATTCACCACTTATATAACTGATTTGGTGTATATAATACCAATTAATCATTATTATGAAGATTTTAATTAAAAATTATTTTATTTAAATATGTACATTATTATTAAACTTTTATTGAATGTTTGGTTTCAATGTTACCAAATTTGTGGGGTAATTGTATCTCAATTTTTTCTTCTGTGAGTGCCATTTCTAATTCACCCCCCCTTTATTTGATGTGATATATATAATACAAATGATTACATTTTGGGAAATTTTTATGAAAAATAAATTTTTGTTAAATACTAAATTATGATTATCCATTTCAAGTGTTTTATAGTTTCAATGTTACCAAAAGCATAAGTGATTTTTTTTCAAAATTTTTCTTCATGGAGATATTACTTATGTTAGGGATGTACATTATTTCCTCAGGTGTATATAAAACACATTTGACATTTAATATGATAAATTAATTAATCCCAATGATACTTTATTTTTCATTTTATTTTATTATTTCAGGGCTATTATTATTCAATTTTTCCATGTAGTAAATATTCAACATTACAATCTCATTATTTATCAATATTATTCAAAAATTTTTTCTGATGAAAAAATAATATAATAAAATAAAAATAGTTCAAAATATTATTATTACCTATAATTATTAATTATATATTCATATAAATAATCTAATATTTCAAATGTTTGTAAGATATGATAATTAAGATAGTGTTTAATGAAAATTTCAATTGATCTCTATATTTAAATGGAAATGTTTTTTCATTAAAAACAATGATTTCTATAAAATATAATTTTTTTTAAATTGATATTTTAATATATTTTTCAATTAAAATTATTTTAAAATGAAATTTTTTATAAAATAATTATAAATATTTTCTAATCATAGTTTACCATTTTTTATTCTTATTTTCTGTGGAATGTATTTTCAAATCGTATTTTATTTTAAAAGAGAATTTTCAATTAGAATAAATTTTAATCCAGAAATATTGAATATAACCATTCAGAATTATTTCCTCATTATATTAAATTTATTGATGTCATTTATTATTTCATGCTGATATAAACCATGGTTACCATCCTTATTATTCATTTTAATTGTTAATTACTATAAAAATGTTAATGAAAATCGTATCTCCTCCATGGGTTATACATCAATAATATTCTTATGGAACTATTTTATAATCATGGGTATTTCCATGATGGAATGATGAAATGATTATTAAACATACCTATTTTTCATAAGATATGATAAGAATACCTTTTCATTAATCACATTTGATTTCATATGTAATGATATACTGAATGTTTTTATGATCGGGTGGAAACCATATATAAGATTTTCATTATTTGATAGTAGTTTTGGTAGGATCAAGGACGGTGGTTATGTAATGACCAGGGTTGGTGGATAAAATATAAAAAAAGATGGTTCATATATCTCCCTATAATTTATTATTTAAATATTCATATATCATGAGGTATACAAGACTGGAAGAGGATGTGAAACCAGGTCATTAAAACTGGCCTGGAATGAGAAGTAAAAAGAGTTTTGTAATATTTTTTAAAAAAGAATATAACCTGGTACAAATATATATTAATAGAAGAAATAGATTAGCTGGTTCACTATAGAAATATTTAATATATGATAGTGTTGGAAGTAATAATTGGTTAATATAGAAATGATTTTTTATACATATGTTAATGCCACAAATTCTATGTATTTTGCTATCACACATCATTTTTCATTGATTTCCATATTAAAAATGTTCTATGAAACAATAATCATTATTCTATGACTTTGGATCCTGATATTTTTAATGAATGGTATAATTTCAAAATGTTATAATCATGTTCTGATCTGAATATTTTCATGTTATTACTATGTATCTCCCTTATTTACCCATACAAAGAATCTTTTCCCACCCTTCACATGATCCCTTTCCCCAAGCAATGAACATATGTATTATGTATGAAATGCCTAAAAAGGGTAGTAGTGATGGTATATATTGTGGGAGATGACATATACCATTTATGATCAAATTTTTAACATTCCATGTTTTTAATGGAACTAAACTATTAAGGTTCATAGGACATTATTTAAGTAAAATAATAAATTTCCCAAAAAATAGGAAATATTTATGAATAAAAAAACCACAGAATTTTTTTGTATATTATATTACTTTAACATAAATATAATAATTTGTATTTTTCTATAATATTTAAAGAATACAACAATTCTCAAAATATGTATAGGTTTTATAATGATAAAAATACATTATTTTATTTTTCTCCTATATGAAGAAATATAATGTCGACGTTGCATAAGCATTTAAGTTAAGTATAGTAATCACCAAAAAAATTATCAAAATAATTTATCAATTCTTATTGTAGTTTCATATATTATAAATCACATAAAATAAATTATAGAATATAATAAAACTCTAAAAATGGATAAATAATTATATAAGAAGTATTTATAGAACATAAGGAACCAATACTGTTGAAATGGTTACACGAACATTGGAATAGTAATTTGACCATTATCAATACTAAACTGGAAAATATTATATTTTCCTCAATTATATAATAATAATATTAATTTTTCAATCTTATAAATGAATGTATGTTATAAATATATAATAGTATATATAGAAAAATGTTTTAAAAAATATTAATTAAATGTTTCTAATTTTTTAGGTCATAAAAAATTTAATTATATTTTTATAAATAAATAAATAATTTAAAATAAATTTTATTTTCAATAATTTTTTAATAAACATTTAATGATTTTAAGATCATTTTATGAGGCGTTATGTAATATATTTAATTTTTATAAAATCAGTTATAAATTTTAAATATATATTTTCCATGTAAACGAGGATTTTTAAAAAAATTTAAATTTCTCATATATAGAAAATTTGATTAAAAATATAGAGTTATTTTTATAATTCTAAAGGTAGATAAATAGTCAGGGTGATCTTTTGGGATTCTTATTATATAAAAGATTTTTATTGAATATTAAACTATGATAATTTACAATAAATTCTAAAAACATGATTTATGGATTCATAGATGACGTAAGGCTAATGTAAGCCCCAAATATCAAAATATCTATCCAGTTCTTATTATATTTATTGATAATTCTTAGAATTTTCATGGTTCTCAGCCATGATAATAAACTAATGAATAAAATAATGGGAAAACACACATCTCCCCCACTATAAATACCACACCTTTTCCCATTTTATCCTCACATATCTCAAGCATTTAACATGACAAAATTCCACCCAATACACTTCACTAGCACCATATCCACATCCTAATTCTCTTTGAATCATGAAAATACTAAAAACATTTCTTAATAGAGGTTATCAAGAAGGAGAAACCCCGAGGTAAAATCCTCTTCCTTTTTTAATTTCCTTCGAATTTCATTTATATTGCTCTCTTCTTCTCTCCTTCTTTTATCCAAATGTAATGATTACTCTAATTTTTTTGATATACTAAAATGATATAATGTTATTTTAAAATCCATTAATAATATCCTACCCCCTCTTTCCTATTCTATAAATGATATCGTTCCTCATAATCTTCCAATATCATGTGTAACGCACATTCAGTTTAAATTATTAGAAGAAATAATGTTAATAAAAACATTATAATTTTTTTGAAAACTTTGTAATATTAATGTTACATCATAATTTATGTTCTAGAACTAACATATATACATAGAAATATATTATAAAAAAAACAAGTTCATTATGATAGAAAAACATCCAAAATTAATATATAACATTGATCATTAACATATATCCAATGATTCATTCTCATACCATATAATCAAATTAATTAAAAGTTCATTAATTTTTTTTAATATAACTAATATCATAAAATAGTTATTTTTTATTAATCCACATTTTAAATGAACTTCCATTCATGTATACAATTAAACTGATCATGATAACTAAGAAGATAAACACTTCCGATCAATGAAATTATACTATATACTCATAGAATAGCCCATAAATATAATTAATAATAATATAATGATTAAAATTAATGTATAAAAGGGTCTTTTTTTAATTAAAAATATAATGTAATTATAGTGGATATTATAGTGATGTAAGCATTTAGACAAAAGGCTTTGGGAATTCTCAGTCCGAACTCACTTTCTTGAGGTTTTCCTTTATTCCCAACATATTTATTATAGATATTACTTAAATACCATATCTAAAAAATTATATAATCTTTTTTAGGATATATAATTTTTTAAAACAGTATACAAAAAGACATTTTTACCAATAACTTTTATATCACAAATAACACACCTTTTACATTTCATGATTGTTTCTTCTACGCTCATGTTTTATTATAAATATATAGTGTATGTTATTCCCTCATAAATTTAGGGAACCAAATTTTATGAATATATTTTTGTAATGAATGCCAATCCTTTTCATGTGTTATTTTATTTCCAATATTGAAAAACATTAAATGTGTAACGAATTATAATGTAAATGTTATGATATTATTGGTCTACATAGAATTATATAGATCAATGTAAATGATATTGTTGGACAGAAGTCCCAAAAATTATATAGCATTCAAATTGTTTGGGTAATACGATGTATCTTATGACAATAATGTTAATAATCCGTGAACATGACACAATAAATATTCAAAACAATGTGTATTATTTTAGAACTAATACATGATGTTCCATTTTTATACATTTCAATATCATGTTCCTTTATCTATGTCATTCTCTCATGATTATGATAACAATGTTATGATTATTCTTACCCCATGTTATATTGTTTCTTTTACTTATCTATCATGTCCCAATGATTTTATCTCACCCCATTCTTTGAAATATATCGTAATGTGACTAATTGTACTAATGATAATTCAAGGGAGAATTAGAATCATGATAAAAAGTAATTAGATAAATGTTTATCATTTATTTTGAAAATTATATGTATACTACAATTTTTCAAAAAAATTCAAAAAATATAGATATTATTCATTTAATGATTTCATTTTATTTATCTTTAAATTGATGTAGTAATAATGCTAGAATAATCAAGGTAACAAAAGATTATATTAGATCACTATTTAGATAATTTGGGAATTATGATTATAAAACCATAATTGAAATTCATAATATAAAAAAATATATAAGTATGCTCCAATTAAGTTTTTTAGAATATTCTAAAAATAGTGTTTCTATAATGTATTACTTCAAAAAAACTATTTAAATTAATAAATAATATATTCATGAATTTTTTAATTATGTTTTGTTATAACATTTTCTATTATTGAACATGGATGGAACTAGGAGAATCCATGTCAAAACCCATGTGAGGGAAAATACAGTGATGTCCTGAATGACATTCCCTAGGATTTCAGAGTTAGTGTTCAATATTTCATGGTGATTATTACCCATCAATTTTAGGTTTCTGATAATATCCTTAATAATGTGGAATATCATCCTTCCATCAAGAAGGGGTAAGTAAGTATCGATTGTTTTATTCATAAAAACCCACATACATTTAGTTGATATTTTGATATAATGATTTCAGAATAGTGGGAAAACACAATGAATATGAAATTTTCAATGCTTCACTATTTCTAGATTGAGAAGGTGACTATTTTATTTTTCTTTTTAGATAGATATTCCAATCATTGGAGGTATTTTATTAAGAACATCATGCTAACGGACAAAATTGAAGATATGGTGTCGGAAATTATTATGATATTTTTTCATTACAAGTATATCGATAAAATTCATCAAAAAACATTTATAGATAATTTATATAGCTGAATAAAATAGAATGTTAATTTTTCATGACCTATGAATAATATTTCACAAGGTTTTCAAGGTACACATTTGGTTTTGTTATCAATAATGATAGAAAAATAAGTATATTAGTATGTAGTTTAAAAAAAATTAGATTGGCTATTTATATTTGAGAATTTGGGTGTTATGAATACATTTTTTGGATGTGCTATCAATGTGATGATTGCGTTTTTAGAATAGTCCTTTTGATATAGTGATTAAACATTAAAGGTTGTGCATCAAGATGGAGGATCTATTGAGAATGCTGGAATGAAAAATCAACCACAGACTCCTAAACAAAGTGGTAAAAAGAATCTGGTGAACCACCTCAATTGGATAGAGAAAACAAAAAAATGTGGTATGGATATTCAAAAATCACATGAATGTTGAAAATACCCAAGGAATTAGGAAAATGTGTAGGAGGAAATCAAATAACCACCCATGGTCCAATGCTATAACTATAAGGATAAATTGAACAATGCAAGTCAATTTATTAAACCTCGATTCGTCAAGGGTAATCAAAATCAACATCAACAAAAACCAAAGTGTACTGGGAAGGCTTATTCAATCACTACTTCTGATGTTAAAGAATAAAATAAATTCGAACAAGGTAAACTTCATATTCACTCAAAATTGTAAAATGTCTTATTTGATTCATGTTATATGCATTCATCTATATTGTGCAACGTTTTTCTAAAAAAATTTAATTGAATCCATAAAACAATAAACAAGAGATATCTATAAAAACTCCAAGTGGTGAAATCATTTCATCCTAACTATTCTACTCTTCTCCTGATTGAATATGTTGGGTGATTCTACTAATGAATCTAATGGTATTTCCCTTGGTAGAATATTACACTATAATTTGAATGTATTGGCTCACATTATAAAGATCACATATAAAATTTGTTAAAAATTGGATAATTTATCATCTTTATAACAATCCAATGAACGTCTAAAAATATAATGAATACCCAAAATCATTTTTGGGAAATCAATTAGTTGATTGTGTCTCGATTCCTAATGAACAAAAATACATCCCTCACATAGTTGACTAAATAGAAGGTATAAACCCATGGAAAATTTCTATTGGGAAGGAATACCTTTATGTATTTCATGAAGAGTTGTCTTGACATCCCACATATCATGTGGCAGAGTTCTCAATAGAACTCATACCAGAGTTACTCTTGTCTCAAATTTTCCATATAGAATGGCTCCTATCAAATTGGAGAAATTAAGGAAATTTCGTCAATAGCATTTTAAAAAATGGTTCATATGACCTAATGCATCACCTATTAGTGTGCTAGTTCACGTTGTTAAAAAGATGGATGAATCAATAATGTTGTGTAATGATTGTTTGGAAATAACAAATATCCCCATAAGGAACAAGTATCATATTATAAGGAATGTAAACATATTTTATCACCTATGATGAGCTTTGTACTTCTCAAAGAAGGATATTAATTATCGATATCATTATATAAATATGAAGAAGAATAATATATAGAAGACTACCTTCCATTAAATGAATGGGCCATATGATTTTTTTGGTGATTCCCTTCAGATATACTAATACATCTATGATATTCATGGATTTGATTAATAGAATATTAATACATTTCCTTGAAAAATATATGGTTTTCTTTATCGATGATAGTCAAATTTACTCGTAGGTTAAGTAGAAACATGATCAATATATAAGGATAGTGTTTGTGAAATGTTGTATGGGTAATTAGTACAACATGTTAAGAAAGTGTTACTTTTCAATGCAGCATGTCATATTCATGGGACATGTGATAAACATGGATGAATTTTTGTGGAACCATAAAAAACTAAGTAAATTATTGAAAGGCACAAACCCTCTACTATCATGGAAATCCATAGTTTTCTACAAATAGATGGGTAATACCAATACTTGGTGATAAATTTCTCTTGATTTATAGGCCATCGAACTATGTTATCAAAATATGTGCTAATGTTCGTTTGGAAAGAATCTAGTGATGAAATAATCAATGAGGAAAATGAATGACTTATCATTTCACCTTTACTCAAATGAAAAATGTGGATAAATGTTCTAATATATTGAAAGTTAACTAAATTTATTAGTTTTTGTACTCTAGAAATATGATATTGTGATGGCCTACGCCTCACACCTTTAGGAGATCCCTGAGCAGAACTACCCGACACAGGATCTGGAGCTAATAGTTGTCATTTGGACAAGAAAATCAACTGGATCTAAATTTATAATGATACATATGACATATATAATGATATAAAAGGACTAATGTATATATTCCAAAAATGTAACTCATCATTAATCTATAGATATGGTTAGATATAATAACGGATTTAGATTTATCTATTTAATGTCATCCAGGAAAGGCAAACATGGTAGCCGATTCTCTTACCAGAAAATAACCTGCAAATCCAACAATGTTGCAATTTGAGAAATATCATATCATAATGGATATGAAACAGATAGATTTGTAAATTATAATGGAAGGTATTATTTCATACCTTCACCAAATATTCCCCAAAACTTATAACCAAGAGAATATTAAGGATGCACAATGTGGTGATCTAGCAGTAGAAAAGATGGTGAATGAAGTAAAGGAAGGGAAACTATAAGGGTTCCATATTGATGAATATTCCGTGATTTTCTTTCAAATGTGGTTCTCTGTTCCTTCATCACTAGTCATAAAAAAGGAGATATTGAACAATGAACATCGGTACAATTTACCTAGGTGCATGATATGTTACCAAGTTAATACTGATCAAACGAAGAAAAATTGATGATGTAACCATTCTATATACCCATGTGGAAATTGAAGAATGTCATTATAAACAGTTTTTTTGTTTCTATCAACGAAATCCAATGTAAATAATATGATATGGGATGTTGTGGATTTTCTCACCATGAATGCCCATATTATCACTATTTGGTGAAACATCATTCTTGAAAAACATTCTATGATATATATGATGGAAGTGGTGAGACCCAATGGAGTTCTATTATAGATTGTCTATGATCATGATCTTAGGTTCACATCTAAATTATACTATAGTCTTCAATATCCATTTAGTATTGAATTATATTTCAACACAACCTATCAGCCCCAATCTAATGTCCAATAAGAAAGGAATATTCTGATGCTCGAATATATGATAATATCTTACTAATTTTAATTCAAAGGTGGAGGAGATCATCAAAACTATTTGGTTGAGTTTTCATAAAATAATATCATCCACTAAATTATTCATATGTATCCATGTAAATATCTATATGGAAAGCAATGTAGAACTACAACATGTAGAGGTGATGATGGAGTAAGAATTATAGTTGGTCCAGATCTTATGCAGGAGATGACATAGATGGTTCAATCCATCTAGCCACATATCAAAGGTACATAGAGTCAGAAATAAAGATATGCTGATAAACCTCAAAGGGGATTAGAGTTCAACATTAGAGATAATGCATTATTTTAATTTCACCCTAAAATAGATTCATGTAGTTTATTTTGGGAAAGGGAAGATAAGACCAAGGTAAATTAGACCCATTGAGATCCTTCATCACAATGGAGTTGTGTCCTATAATTTTTCAGTTTCATTGAATATGACTCATTTTCATGTTGTGTTCAAAATATCACTCGTGATTAAGTATATACCAAATCTATCACATGTACAAAACTCAGATGTGGAATATATAGAAGATGAAATCTCATATAAGGAGCATCCTGTAAAGATTATAGACAAAATAGATATTGTTTTATAAAACTGGACAACCCACATTTTCAGTTGGTTCTAGAGGAACGATAGTTATGAAGAAGAAACATAGGAACTAGAGGAGGAGATCAAGGAGATGTAACCAAACCTTTTTATGAAAAACATAATTTTGAAGGAGAAATTTAAAAGTGATAATAATAAACATCCCAAAATTTTATAATTGAATTCTTCCATTCTTATAGTAATTTCCTATTGTATAAATCTCATTAAATAATTTATATACCAAAAAAATTTCTTCATAAATAATGAATTAATGAAATAACAAATATTTCTATATGTTAAGGAATCAATATCAATTAAATAATAAATTGACAATAGGAATAGTAATATGACCCTTATGAATAGAAAACCAACAAAATGAATAGTACAGTCAACCATAAAAGTGTACATAAAATTTAGGCATCTTATAAATTATTGATTGATTTAATTTTATCATAGTTTACATAGATAATTTTAAAACAATATAATTTAAATGATGACATTTTTTATTAGTCAATTTTTTTTTTAATATTTTAACAAATATATCTATAAATAAATATAATTTTTTCTATAATATATATTCATAAATGTATTATGATTTTAAGATAATTTTATGTGACCTTACATAATTTTTCAAAGTTTTATAAAATATATAATAATTTTTAAACGTGTAATATCAATGTAAATGATGATTTTAAATAAAATTATAGTACTTATATATAGGAATTTTTTTAATAAAAATGCTATTCTATCTTTCAATTGTACTTCTTAAAAATATGTAAGGATTAATTTTTGGGATTTTTCTAAAATACAAGAGTTTTTTATAAATAGTAAAATATGATAATTTAAAATAAAAGAAAAGTACATGAATTATGGATTTATAGATGATTTATGGTTAATATAATCCCAAATATCAAGCTATCCTTTATTATGTTATGATCGTTATAAATTTTTCTCAAAATAGTCATATTCTTCATCCAAAATAACAATCAAATAAATTAAATAATATGAAAACACACCTCTCCAAAACTATAAATACCACCCGTTAATGCTATATTCCTCCCACCAATCATGATTTGAGACTTGGCCATGTCCATCAAAATAATATTCCATATCCCCTTTACCAATGTCTTGGAGAACATGGTCTCTTAAAAATACCAAATATCATTGCGTAAGGTGGTTATAAATTAGAATAATTCCACGAGGTAAAATCCATTTCTTGTTTCTTTTTATTTATTTTCATATTAATTTATATTAATATATTCTCATATGATGTTATTATAAAAATGGAATGATAAATAAATTATTAGATATTTATTTTCATATTAATTTATATTAATATATTTTCATATGATGTTGTTATACAAATAGAATGATAAATAAATTATTATATATATTTATATATATTAATGATGTAATGTTAATGGAATATTAATCATAAAACTCATACCTCTATTTTATTAAAAAATAGAAATTGTCTATTATGTTGTACCATCATCGTCGCCGATTCACATTGATTTTTCCTATCACAACATCTAGAAGGATAATAATATAATTAAAGTGGTTATAAAATATTATATAATTTATTTTAAATAACTCTTTATTTTCTATAACTATCATATATACATTTTGTAGAATGATAATATAAAATGACTTCGTTGTGATTGAAATAACTTCCAAAATTAACCACAAATGATAATTGTTTACATTAATCTAATGATTCATCAACATAACATATATAATAATTAATTATAAGAACATTAAAAATTCCATAATTTTATTAATATAAAATAATTAAAAATTTTGATTGTTATACATATTTTATAGAAACATTCATTCATGAATACAATTGAACCGATCATGAAAACCCAGAAAACAAACAATCTAGAAAAATGATATCAAACTCTATAACTCAAATAAATTCTATAAATATCATTATTAAAAATATTTTCAATAAAATTAATGTAAAAAATGTTATTCATTGCAACTAATTTTTCTAATTTCATTGTATATGATATTAATGTGAAGTAATCATTTATACATGTGGTAAGGGGAATTCTAGAGCTGAAATCTCTTTCATTGGGGTATCACCCTTTCACCACATATTTAATATGGATATTCCTTAAATATCATTTATTTATCATTATATTATATTTGATTGTATATAATTTTGATTCAAATTTATATTTTGAGAAATATAAATTTTTTTAGAAGTATAGTTTTTCTAAAAAACACAGGATTTCCTTCTCGAGAATATTTCATCATAGCTCAAGGTTGATTTATCTGATATCAATTATTTTATTAAATATTTAATCTGAGAAACCAATGTTAGGAAAATATTATTTATTAAATAAAACACATTCTATTTATGGGATATTTTATTTCCATTATTTATATATGTTCTACGTGGAATGCATGATAACCTAAATGAAATGATATGGCTGGTGCTCCTGGAAATATATTTTTTAGTGTAAATGTTATTGTAACATCAAAAATAAATAATGAAAATAGCCTTTTTTTTATTTATAAATATTTTTAAATTAATTATAAATTTTACTTTAAAGTGGAATCTATGTTCTATAGTGTACACGATACACAACAATGGGTTTCTATGAAATCTTACATTACACACAATGTTGACTTATACTTAATAATAATAATATAATATTATTTGAAAAGGTAGTCAACGCCTTGTCCTTGTATTTTCAATAATAGAAGGAACTAACTACAATATGAATATACATGTTTTTTAATTGTTTTTATATTTATCACTTAAAATTTTCAGTCTTAAAATACGATAGAACCCAATTTTAAGGATAAATACTCTTATAATCATTAAAATGTCGATTTACCGCCTTTTGAAAGAGTACCCTATTTAAATCTATGTTGGGTAACTTTTATAAGTTTAATTTAACAAAAAAAAATTCTATATTATCAGCACATCAAAATTTACTTTGGGTAAATTTTTGGTATTTTTATGATAAAATACATTTTTCATGAATAGTGAAAATTACTGTATTTTAATTCAAAAATTTCTTTTAATATAATTTATTTCAATTGTTATATTTACTTTTTAAGTGATTTTAATTTTTAATTAGATTATATATTTACCATTTAATACAATTTTGGTCATTGAAATCGGTTTCAATTGGAAATTGGGCATACATAAGTGTCAATCTTTTGATAGATATTGTTTCTAAAAAACATGCTATTTGTTTTAACATTTAAAAATAATAATTAATTAAATAATGCAACTTATATTTTTTGAATTTTGTAAAATAGATAGCGTTCTTAAATATGGAATATATAATATAGCTTCATAGATATTTTTTCTATTTATATGAAAAACATCAATTTTTTTATGAATAGTAAAAACACTAAGTAGTAGTTCAAAAAATGGCATTTTAATTTTAATGAAAATTTACAACTTATATGAATTGATATTCAAAAATCCAACACACATGTTTTTTATTACTAAGAAAAATTTCAGTCAATATGATAAAAATAATTGTTTAGTGAATAGTAACTTTTGACATATATTTACTGCATATAAAGGTAAATATGGTAATTCAATGTTTAATAAATATTTTAATAATAAAAAATTACCTTAAAACATTCCTAATTTTTTTATTAGTAATGGTAGACCATGGTAATCGATGGGTCGATTTCAGGACCCCATGGAGCCACATTGGAGTGATAATGAAACTATATTTTAATTAACTTAAAGTAAAGGAAAAATTGACCTAAAAAATTATATTATAGTAAATTAATTTTTAAATGGGGTTATATAAGATATCACTTTTAATATATATTTTAATTTTTAGACATTATTTCCTACATCGTGGTACTTTTTGTTATAATTATTTGAAATCAAATATATAAAATTATATATGACAGAAAAATTTTGCAGTGTTTACCTCATTAATAAATCATTTAAATAAATAAGATTATAAATATTTAAATATCATCAAAAACCTATACAATTCAAATTGTATGAATTCCTATCAACCACGTGTCATCTTATTTTCGAATTTAATGAGTTTTGGTCCTTTAGTAACCGCAAAGCATTATATAATAAAATAATATTTTCACACTTTATTAAAGAACCCCTCCACCCCTTATAAAAATCCCTCCACTCTATCTAATTCCTCACACATCTCAAGCCCCTTGAATCTTCCAACCCCTACCCAAATAGGCTATCATGATACTTCTCTACCTCTTAGAAGCCTGACCTTAGGCCGAAGGCACTTCAAGAAGTCTTTTTGGTTCAAACTAAAGGGAGTTACCCAAATTAAAGGTAACAGTTTCTCTTAAAATCATTTCTTGTATTTTACTTATATAACCCATAAAAATTTTCCCATTCTTTTATAACAACACCATTATCCTCAATATACTAGGATATTGTTACGATAAGAATTCCATTTACACATACACGCACCTCCATCTAATAGGTAAAGAACATATTGTTTCTGTGGATGGAAAACTAACGTCTCACAAAACGATGATTGTTCAATTTCCTCCTACTACATCATATGGTTTCCATTATGATGAAACTATATTTAGATATGATATATATTATTTTTCTGTTTTCTTTATTCTTGTGTATTTTTAATTTATTTTATACCATTATGGTTTCCATTATGAGTAAACACAATAATTTCATTTGAGATAGTGCGGACTATCTCCCCCTCAAAGTGATATAACTCGTTCAAAACATACGTGGGACATATAAAGGATGGAGTTATTGAAATTATATATGATATTATATTAGAATTATAATATAACAATTTATCATTACATATTTATTAAATTAAAATACAAAATAGAAATGAATGTATTGTTCATGCCTATATACGGCTTACCCTCTCCATTAACAGTGCATTTCATTTTTTATCTCGAAATGTTATGTACTGTTATAAATACATATATATGCTGTATATATATGATATATATATGATATCTAAATCTGGAATATCATTTGGTAGATAAGGCACCCTTGACCGCATTGACATCTTGTAATTATAAGTTGTTAATTTTTTACTGAAGTACCAAATATCGATAAAATGACTATTATTAAAATAAATTGTTCCATATTGTTTATATCATGATAAAAAGTGACATAAAAAGAATATTAAACTTGAAAAGGGTTATTAATCAAGTATAAATTAACTTATTTTTATTATTTTGGAATAACAAGGAACAAACATGTCAAGTCGGACATGATGTAAGGGGTTTCTTATATCACTTTTAATTCAGTGATATTTCCATTGTTCCCCACTTATATATTTCATGTTGTGTATTTGGTACTGACAATCATATATATTATCATGATTCTATTCATATTCTTGGTATTCTATGAATCATTTATTTTAAATTATCATTTGTTCATACAACTCGATTGATTACGATGTGGTATGGGGTTTTCATCTCATTTTTTATTCCTGTGAGATTGATGCTATATTGCCACTATTTTCCTTTGTTTTGTGTATGTACTAACCATTATTATATTCACTGTATAATATACAATAATTTATTATTATCTAAATATTCATTTTATGATCCTTCTTTCATATGGCGATTGTTTCATAAATTACAAAATCGTTAAGGGAACCTTCCACCCTCCACTTTTTTAAAGACTTCTTTTTGTTATGCATTTTGATTTTATTATTTTAATGATGGGATATGTTCTTCTATAACATTAATGATGTAAATTTTATTTACATATGATTAGATACACTTTCCCTCTCATCAAATTATTTTATTAAATTTTTATATGAGGTCGTTTGGTTGTCAAATTTCTGAAATGGAACTTCTTAATCCAATTTCAATTCATTGGGTTAAACTTATACTTCTTCATTATTTTGTGTTATAAATATGTGTGGTGACCTCTGGTTGTTTTTTACTTAATATCCACTTTTTTGGGTGTATTCCTATTTTTCACACTAAATTTTGCAATTGACTTACCCTTAATCTAAGGATACCATCTTTATAAGGGATTTCGTCTCTATTTACAATCCCTTTAGACATCATTGTTGTTATCTGCCAAATCACTTTTATATGATGTATATTTTTTCCATTCGTATATTATATCATGAATACCCTTATTCTAATTATATTATAATTTTTTTCTTCTATTATTCAATTATGTTTAGTCAAGTGTTTCTCATGTGTTACATGACTCTTTAATTAAAACATCATTTTAAAAACATTAAAGAATTATTCTGCTAAATATTTCTAATTAATTTCCATGTATTCAAAATGGGTGTTAGTATTTTTTAATAGGGACATAAATGTATTAAAACATTAATTCCTTTAAAATCTATAATGTGGTATGGGACACCTTGTTTCAAAAATCCCTTTATTATATGTTTTAAATGGTTTTAAAAATTGTATGATAAAGCATTGATTATGACCATTATATGTTTTTATTACCATGTGGAAATGTTATTTTTCCCTTTATTCTAGTTTAATGTGTTATGAATATGTTATAGTTCTTTGGAATTATTTATGTGTACGGGTGGTTTCGTGATAGACCTTGGGTGGTTGAGCCCGAGATAGCTCTCCAATGCATTGGGTAACGTGACAGAGGTAAACGTTAATGTTTCTCCTAATAGATTTAAGAAATATACTATGATGGGTTTTCCAAATGTGACTCCCTATGTAGATGTGATAACTACAATGTAATTATGTTATGAATTCCATAAGGTACATTTATGATTGATGATTTGTGCATGCTATTCATAAATATTATGATTCTGTAAGGTATGTTATGATTGAAGAGAATGGTTTCATTTATTAGTATTTAATGAGGGGTGACTGTTTTCCTTCCAAATTTTATAACACTTACTGAACTTTTTATGCTCATCCCATGTTTTTGAAATGTTTTCCACAAGACTTAAAGATGAATAGGGTCATGGATGGGATCAAGGAAAATCCATGTTATCTACAACATGGAACTAGACATGTTTCTTTTTAAGAGTATTTATTTTGTTAGAAAAATGGATAGTGAGTTGTTGTGTCTACATATAGTTTTCAAGATGATATGTAACAGTTATTGCTTAATTCTCTAAAACTCTAAACATGAAATTATTCCCAATGTGAATTCATGACATAATTAAAGATTATATTATGTTTAAGACCTGGTCATTATAGTTGGTATAATAGGTTAGTTTAGATAAAATTAGAGGTTATGGTGTTGTTTAATCATATGTTACATAACCATAATGGTTAGCATATTGGTAAGAGTATCAGTTTTTTTAGAAAATCAAATGAGTGTAAGATTACATGAAAAAGTATGTTTTAGTGTTTAAAATCATCATATGATATTTTATGATGATTTTATTTATATAATCACCATGGCCTTTTTGGTTTTAGTCAATGGTTGGATCAAGCATGCATCAACCTAACAATGGATGTGAGGAAAACTGTGATGGTTTTCTGAATGAGAAATTGAGTGAAATAGGAGTTGTAATGAGAATTCTTGAGGTAATTATCAACCAACTATCTGGAGTCATGATTGACTACCTGAACCTTAGCGATTTTTATAAGACATCGTATCTGTGAGAAACAAATACCCATTGAAGTTAAGGTAATAATAATAAATTTATGTATATTAAAAAACAATTGGTCAAGAATGTTGAAAGAAACACATATGAAAAATTTCAAAGGGACAGAATGATGTTATAGATGTGGAAGTGAAGGTCATAAAGAAAGAACCAACCATGAAAAAATTATTCATTTAGTAGACTCTAATAATGGGAATGATGTAATTTCTAAGGGATCAATTGAATATTTTAAATATGGTGTGCATGTTCATTATAAAAATAGATGCTCTAAGAGGATGTTTTAGGAATAGTATCACCATGATCATACAAATAAATACGTACCAATACCTAATGCCATTCCGATTGATGATTAAGAAATTTACAATGACCAATAAAAGGTATTGATTATATCTTAACATATATTTTGATATTATTGAATCATAAGATATGATTCATGATTTTGTT
Source organism: Viscum album (assembly GCA_963277665.1). Lineage (NCBI taxonomy): Eukaryota > Viridiplantae > Streptophyta > Magnoliopsida > Santalales > Viscaceae > Viscum > Viscum album. The sequence goes on along the minus strand of OY728156.1, from coordinate 857,482,197 downwards.
ATTGTTTTGATATGTTGTCATTAAACCAATTTTTCCTATTTAAATTTCAACCAATCAATAACTTATCTATTATAAAAAATATATACAACTATCCTCCATACATTATAAGTCACTTAGGAAATCAACTAGACTTCTCAATATGTCTCTATATTATTTTGAGACATTTTTACACTTTCCATTTTCGTTATCCCAATCGGGATGGCGACAGACACCATATGTGGAACTAATTTGGTCAAGAAATCCTTCTAACATCCCATGAGCCTAAGGTGGGGTTAAGTTAATCATTTATACACCCAATACATCACATAATTTCAATCGAATTAAGAACAAACCATGAAGGGAAAAAATAATGAACCCCTACATGCACAAATCTGTGAATAATTTATAGAATATATCTTCATGACCACTGACCTGGAATTAATAGGTGAAATTACTCTTAATTGAGGCCTTAGATTGTGATACAACCACCCATTGATGAATCAACATATATCTCACCAGAATAGAAAGGTTTTAGAGCATAATATAGAGATAAGGAAGAGATAAAAATCATAAACCAAAATGAGAAGAAAGTGTGGGATTAACATTACTAGGATATTAAATACACAACCAACAACACTCCAAAAGGCCTAGTTTTGAGGGAGAATCACCCTTGGGATCTAATGGGATATTTAGTTCAGTCTTATGGTATCATGAAGGGATAAAGATGAAAATATAGGGTTCAACATAAAAATACCATAATGGAATTTTTGTAATTCTATAAAAATACTCAAGCTCACAGTTTACCCTCTACGTTTGACAAACCATGAACAACCATTTTGAAGCTACATACCGAAAACAACCCCCCTCATGGTTACATAGTATTTCTATAGGTTTTTCACTCTCTATGTGAAAATCGTGTATCATTCCTATAATTCAATCTCATTTGTGTCCCAAACCCCAGGATCATCCCCAGGTCTTGACATGAACGAGGGAAAATAAATATTTAACCAAAATAATGAACATAAACCGAAATTTATAAAAAAAACATAACTTATGTGATATTCAAGATATTACAATTAGAATGTAGACATTTTTAAAACAGATCCAAAATATATCATTTTTAAATCATCTGTCTTATTTTATCTATCCAATATGTTTTTCTACAATCCAGCATACCCTTATTTGTTATACTATGTCCAATTTGACTAACTAACATGTCATTTTATCTACATTATATTAATTATATAAAACACCTTAACCTTAGAACATACTAAAATAATTCGTCAGATAGAAACACTATAAGGTAACTCAAACCCAAGAATATCTAATGTCATAGATGAACACCTCTATTATATACCCTTCTCTGTATATGTAATTATGAAGTTCATCAACTTATAATAAAACCTATCATGTTTGGAAACCCAATATAATGAATATTTTCATTGTATCATGTCATTTGTATGGATAAAAACTTTTAGTAATGATGTACCTGAACTCTCTTTTTGTAGTTGTCCTCATAGAAGAGAAGTAGGGAAATCAAATAATATTTTCCCCTAAAATTTTGAATATCTCTCTCATTAAAAAGAATATATAATCTTAACAAATATTATAGATTCAATTTTAATATTCATGAACGGAATTTGAGTTTTATAAAATATTTAGTGTAATTTTTTGTTTATTTCTACCTGTTACTTTTGTAGTTATATTCGGTCAATGGTGTTCAGAGGGGTAGATATTTTTAGAGTATTTAAGGAAATAATTCTTTAGTAATATAATATTTAATGTGTAAAAGATCTGTTTAATCAATGAATCTATAATTTATATAATTTAAAGCAATATTTTAATGGATTTTACATTGAAGATTTATTTTTTGAAAATGTTTTTTACAACATTAGACATGTATTTATGGAATAAGATAATTCTAGACCATGAAATAATGTTTTTCAATGTTTTGTATTTTCAATTTTTTATTGTATAAGGTTTAGTTTTATAGCATAAAAACCATTACACATTAAGTTGACAACATTAAAATTCAATTTATGTAAAAATAGAAACCCTTTTTATGTTGTAAATAGGTTTTATCTGATTATTCATTATCATTTGGGTATCACTACTACCTCTATGATATTTTAATGTATCGTTCTGCATTACATATCCTAAATCAATCAATTGGTTCATGTGGTGGGGTTTTGGAAATCCATAGTAATCCCTTATTTATTTACAGGTTTTTCCCTCATCACTCTCTTGGTAATTGACAATTGAGGTGCGGTATTGTTTTGGGGATTGGTTATGCTTTAATTTTTAATATTCCATGATGATGTGTATGTTTATCCATGTTTTCTTCATGTTTTTTTTATTTTTGGGTGATTTTTATTTTCTATGTGGTGTTCTTCATGATTTAAACACTCTATTTGATGTGATTAATATCACATTTTTCAATTTTTTATCATTTACTAGGGGTTTTCAAATGTTTATATTTTAGATGATATTTTACAATAAATTAATTGAATATAATAAATTGGTAAATTGAAATCAATGGAAAATGGATGTTATTTTAATTATTTTAAAACTTTAAGATTTTTTACATTGCTATTGTATTATCTGGATACTATTCTAGAAGTTATGGTTGATAGGGTATTTGATAAAATTTATTTGGAATGAGTTTTAGAACAATATCCTATTGTTAATTTTTTGACATCACCAAAAAATTAATATTGGATTTCCACATATATTTTTTATTAAATTTTTTACTTTGGATTTTGTTTTCTATTAGAATATCATATCTAATTATTAATAAGATGTAAAAAATATCCAATTTTTATTAAAAAAAAATATAATGTCGTGGGGTCATATTCATTGCGTCTGATTTATTTCTGGTATTGATATGGTATGCAGAGTTGTGTAGATGGTATGAAGTCTTGGTTTTAGGGGTGATCTATTGTAGTTATCTGTTTTTGTGCTAAGTGGTTGTAATCTATGGTGCTGATGTTAGGACATTTTGTCAATTAGGGATTTTTTTTATTTGAGTTTAAACAATGGGGTGATGAGGTTCCATTTAGTTATGGGGATAATGAAAAATTAATGGCTGTGTTAGGTTATATGCTTGGGTAGTAATAGAATAACTTGTTAATAATTATTTAAATGGATTGGATAGTTTGGATAATTTCATAGGAATGGTTATTGAATGAATTAATAATGGGTCATGTTGATAAGTGTTTTCAATTCATCGTAATTAGATTAACGAAATTGAAATTTTAACTAGTTGGAAATGTAAAATGCATCTTGTATCTAGTGTAGTGTTATGTACATAGTGGTGATAGTAAATATATAAGTGTTGTGAGATGATGGGAGATCTATTTTGAACCAAAATATTAGGCTTGTGTTTTTATTATATGTATATGTATAATTAAATATATATTCATTTTGATTTCTATATTGTACTCACACATTTCATGCCCCACGTTTTGAAACTCAAATATATATACATTGGACATTTTTCATTGAAACATCCTATTTTTGAGGATGGATCATTGGTTACACATGCATTCCCAGTATCTCTTGAATATTAGTCGTTACAAAAAATTTGTGATTGATGGATATCTAGTGAACTGTGTAAAGTTCTTGGTTACTTCATGAATGATGTAATGTGACTGGCAAGTCATTTTCTAGGGGTATTTTTGTGATATCCAACTTGTTTCTTGTAGGATGTGACGTCATAATTCTCTGGGGATGATTATGGAAGATATATTTCATTGTATGAGGATATATTGTGTATCATGTATTTCATGTTCTTGATACCATACTAATCCAGTTTTAGAAGTGCATGTGGGTTAATGGGATATGATTATGTGGGAATGATTTTATGTGATATTGATGTGGGGTGGTGGGCTAGGTTTCTGTCCATGTTATATGATGGGTTCAAGTTGTGGGGATGAAGTGTATGTTACATAAAAGTGATGGTATCTCAATGTTATATGGTTCTAGGGTGTTGTAGTATCATCCTAATGGAATATTGGTGTGGACTAAATATTATAAATATGATTCATATTATTTTATTTTACTTGGATAATGTTATATGGTGAGAGATCCCCAATACGGATGATAATGTTTAATGGACCTATTTAGGTGTTTTTTGGTTATGTTTCTTCTTCATGTGTGAAATAGTATTATATTTTCGCATGTGGATGATTGTATTTATCCCTATACGGTACATTTTTATACTCACCATACATATATTTGATGATTTACTAGTTTCTAGGATGACAATATGGATTGTTCTTGACATTATTGGCTCCGAACCTTTGGATATTATTATGTTGTTGCATTAAATTAACTTTTTAATACATATATTGGATGATTATATATTTATATATTATCTTAATACATGAATTTTTGGATGAATGTCTCTTTCATTTATATTATGAAATGGATTTTTTAGGATGATTTCTCCCATAACAGGTTGTAGTTTTTTATTGAGTTTAATGCCTCTAATTAAAGATATTTTTATTAACAAGATGGTAATAGTTAACCCAACCCACACTACAGGTGGGACTTGTGGATCATTTTATTTCTTCCATAATTGTTTTATTATTTGAGGGAGGGGTCAGGATTGATTTGCATAAAATTGAGGATGAGATATATGATGAATTTTAGAGTTTGTTACATTGATTAATGAATGGGTTTGTATGTATATATTTCTAATTGATAATGGTGTGTGAAATAGTATCTCGATAACAACATAGATAATAGAATTTATGGAGGCCCAGATCCCATGAACATTGTATATTCATATTAAAATTCCAAGTCAGGTTGTCTCTTTTGTATGGTATACACTATCTGAGTTTGGATATTTTGGGAGGATGAAGAATACTTCAATTAAATTAAATCATTACTTATAGAATTATACACATCCATGATATAGATATCCATAACATCCTTTTATTTATAGTCCTCTTCATCATCTAATTGTTTTTAGGAACATTATATTCCACATTTACATACTACTAATCATTGGATAGTTCATCTAGTTTAGGAATAAGATAACTGGAAAAGGATTCTCCACACTTTTTGGGGTAATGAATTGGTGATGTTTGAGGGCAGCGTTTCTAATGTTTTTATAGAAATAAAAATTTATAGGATACCACAATTGACAGTTATTTTATCAGATCTATAACGGTGTACTAGAACCCATTATCATTCAACCAAATACGAGGAGATTTTCATTAGTGGGGGTTAGTTTATCTGAGAGATCCAAATTATGTCGATGATTCATTGTTTGACATCATAAATTGATTGATACAAGTTACTTTCATCAAAAATTAATTAATTAAAAATGGATGAGTTACTCAATATTTAAATATATAGTAGGATTGTGCATGATCTAGGTATCATGTTCAATGTCATTCTGCATTTTATTTAGATACATTTATTGATGATTAATATCATTTGAGATTTCATGTGGAGGGAATTTGTCATTCAATAGAGTATTTAGATACTCCCATTATTTTACTAATGTATCTAGAGGTTTAGAAGACGAAGGAGGTGATTAATTTGATTCCCTCAAAATATGTTCTACCACAATAGGAGAACAATAATTGTTTATATAGGACCATTTTTGTAAGTTTTTGGTCTTATATGCCAAGACAATTATGGTTTTGATATTTGGGGATTCAACCTCCGTAGTATTAATTATAGAATTTTTGTGCAAGTGGTTTGTTGTACTTTTCATGGGGGTTTGGGGATATTTTTTTTATTGTTGGGTTCATGGGAATCCAAAAAATCTATGACCTGTGGTTCTTTTAGATATTTTTGGCAACAGAGGACAAGTTCAATGATAACCTCATCAGCATATACTAGTGATACCATTTCAGCTAGAGGAGAAGAAAGGTTGTATACTTCTGATAGGGGATATATTATATGTAGTATAGCATATAGATGTTCCTAATATTTAGGGACCTCTAATTTTTAATTTTCTAAGAGGTGAACATTAATATATAGGTAGATGTGAAGTGCATGGCTAGATACATGATTTTCAGATGGCATTTACAGAGGCATGAGAGACAATTTCACGTAAACATATGTTGTAATCATAAATTTGTTATGAGTTTTTTGATTCATTATCATCATACTACTTCCCTGCACAATCTCTACTACATTCTCTGGGTACATATGAATATTGGAATAACATTTTGTTCCTGTCGAGTACACCATCTGGAGTCCAAACATGCATGTTTGATGTGTTATGAGAGTTTTAACTGATGATGGTCAAACAATATTCATGTTGGGATTATTCTCAATCCATATGTAGTCATACAATTTAATTATTATTATAATGTAGTTTTTTTCAGTGGGGGATATTGTAGAATACTTACAGAGGAGTGTAATGTTAACTTATGTGTATAAAAATCCTCAATTTTTTTTATTAACAAGGGATTTCAATAGGGTATTATACATGTTGAGTTTATAATTTACATAACATATGATTTTTCTATGGAACCATTAGAAACATGGATGGTGTTGGTTCCCATGATGTTTCGGAGTGTTATATAATGTTTCATCCAAAGGTGGATGTAATGAAACCCCTCACCATGATGTTGAGTTTCAAATAAACTTATATACTAGTGCCTCAATAATTTATATAGATCCCATGTAGATTGACTTTTGGGTAATATGATTTTTGGATTCAAATAGATGATCTGATGTAGAAATTATTCATCTAGCATTCTGTTTCATTTTAAGATGAACCAATTTTATTCTCTAGGAATCCAAGTATTATTATTAGGTTGTGTAATTACTATTGGATGTTGAATCAATTAAAAATCAAGAATATTTACCATAGTATAGGTATAAATTATATTTTTAGATATTTTAGATTGTAAATATGACTTTTATGATCCATTAGAGGTCTGGGTATCACCATATGATGGTGAATGAGTGTATCATTCTGATGCAATTATTTATATGAAGGTATGAACACATGGAGTTAGTGGTCATATTTTTTATTACCGTAATACACTAGATGTATTCAAGGGGTGTAAAAAACGATAAATTTTATGTTCCTGGAATTGTTCATATTTGTTTTCTTCATTGACTTGTCGATCATCTAAATGTATAAGGAGGTTTTTGAAAATAATATAAGTGATTTATTTCTTGAATAATCATGCCACGAGGTCCATGGAATGTATAATATGATTATGATTTTGAAATGAGTGGTGAATTTCTTTAGGGTTTCGTGACTCATTAGGGTATTTTTTAGACCTATTAAGGGACAATGATGTTTTTTCATAGGTATCACCAAGTAATGAGGCATAAGATCATATTTTTCATGGACTCTAAGGCCATTAATAGAGGTTTGTGCATGATTTAACCCCAATTAAAGCATATTTGACAATTTTGAATAATAAGGAAACAATTTTGTGTGGACTGATCTGTGTTAGTTGATATTTTGTTATTTGAAAGTGAAGTCGATGAGAGCTATATTTTTTTTGGATTCCTGATATGGGTGTATTGTTCATGTTTTTCATTAACATGTATTGTATGGTATTAGGAGACATATTTATGTATCATGGAGTGGTAGGATCTTATGGTTAAATAATATTATTTTCCAGAAATAATAACTAATCAAAATATGGTCTAGATCTAACAGAAGTTCTATTTTTTTATGTTTTGGTGGAATTACCAATTTGGGGAGAACTTTATTGTCTTCATCGATCACCTACGTTTGTGGTATATATATTTTATCAGTGTAATATGAATCTTCGATAATATTATTTGATAATGTATTTAAGGATATAAATATTTATGTCATTTATAACTTAGTTTAGGATAATGGTTTGGTTGTCTCTTTACACAATAATTCAATGATGGGTCTTTTTATGGGGTTATAAAATTATTGGAATATAATGGAGTTGCTAAATATGAACATATATACAACAGTGAATAATGGATAAGGTTATTTGTTTAATATTAATTTTTAGTCTCCCTCTATGTAGTAGTTGGTCTAGTTTACATTGGGAAACCCATAGATGATGACAATATGAGGCTATTTAGGACATAGTGACTACCCATAAGGGGGATCATGAAATGGTCAGATGTGTATGTTTTTTCATATGAGTCTATCTGTTCTAGATAAAATTTATGATATAGTCCTTCATTACTTAAATAAGTCACATTTTTTGTACACCAGAAGGTATAAAAGTTGTCTAATGGCATGAGGATATGTTTTACATCCCTATATAGAATTTAAGATGCTAGAGTTTTAATTTCTATGTATTTTTTCCATTAGGTAAGGGTTGAACATAATTTTCCTAGTGGGGTATCACATCCATTTGATATTCCTAAATGGTGTTTCTTGGACATATCAATAATATTATTCATAAGGATACCCTTAAATTATTGAGGTTGTGACATTATCTCAGAAATCATGGATAAACTAATGAAATTAGTCCACTTCTGAGTGATCAGGGAGTCAATTTCACATGATTGTTTGGAAAAGAGATAAAATGAATTGGTGGTGTGATTACATTGAGTTATGAGGTCCATTATTCTATGTCATGATTCTTTTTTAACATAATTAATCTATAGTTAATTGAAACATTATTTTGGACCTTAGTTATACCTCAATAATTCCATCCATCCTCGAATGGATTATAGAGTGGAAAAAATAAATACATTTGAATCTATATTGTGGTTCTAAATAGGAAACATCAATGGATAAATTTAAAATAACATTCATATATTTTGATATTTTATATAAAAACATTTATAACACATCCACTAGTAATATATCAATATTGGATTTTATAAGAGGTTATTTAACTGTTTGTTGTTTTCAAGAACTAGTGTATGATGCTATCCAACCTGACATCCAACCATGTCTGAAAAATGTACTAAAGGGTATTACAAATATTAATGATATATAAATAGTGGTTGGGTATCAAAAAGGTATTTTGTGAAGGATTTCACCTAGAGTAAAATCATAATCATTCGAACAAATATAAAAATAATTCATAAATGATAACATAACCTAGAAAGGTATATAAATTTTTACAATCAAGGTTTTAAAACATTACCAAAAATATACTATAATTGAAGTTAAACTACAAAACATCCCAAAAAATCATTTAACATGAAGGGAATCACCCTCAATCCACCAAAACCAACACCTAAAAAAATTGGAACCCTATTCACCATATCTACCGTCATCGCCACTACACAACTTCCATTTAACTATGTCATACATAAAAAATTCTATATAAACCCAGAGGTGTATGTTGGGTGTGATCAGTATCCCATAAAAAATCCTCCAAAAATAGTAATTTCTATAATTCTAATGTGTAACGACCCAAAGTTTCATTAATGTAAAATCCCTCTTGATCTTTATAAATGTCTCTTTATATAATATTTTTTTATAAGATGTCAACTTATTTGGTTTTATGTTTTGAATTTTGATCATTGCTAATATAGCCATTAAATAGTGATCACATGATTAGTATAAATATAAGACTTTAACAAATCCAATTTACTCAAAAAAATGAAGTGATGTCCTCATCTAGTAGAATTGCCCCATATGAAGCCCATTTGTCGAAACTCGGAAAGGAGGTGGCATCCTTGGGCTTTGCTCTTGAGCAATCCCAAGCTGATATTTACCATGTCATGCTCGAATGGGACCATCTACGGGAAAAGTGGAAGTTGATAGAGATTACCACTCGAGCGATGTCATCCGAGCCACCCCAAGAGTCTGTCACCATTACACAACTTACCCTTAGGTCTTATGTGGCTGTTTTAAGGGGTTATGTAACAAATAATCAGTACTATGTTCCTGTACATTATTGTTTCTATATAATAATGAATATAATTTCTAGTCATTTTTGATACATTGTAAATAGTTTTTAAAATACAAATAGTGTTTTTAGTTATTATTTAATTTAAAAATATATTTTATTAAATTAAGGGTTTTTTTTATTAAATAATATTTTAATTAAATAATAATAATATTATTAAATTTATTTTTATTAAATATAAATGGTCTTATAATTTTATGAATGCAATTAATATTTTTATTATGCTTTGAAATCCATTTCTGTCAATACCCGTGAATTTTCGATAAATGTCAGTTATTATTTTAAAAGTGCAATTTCACATATTTAGAAAATTATTTAGTTAAAATAAATCATATTCTTGGAATCAGGACGTCGAAATTATCCAACGGTGAATTTTTCATAATTTTCTGAGATAGTCAAATTTTTGGGTCAAAATTAAATACCGTTTAAATATATAATGTATTTTATGACATCATAATGAACCAATAGTGTTGTAATAAAATACAATAATCGTTATGTTTGGACAATATATGTTTTAACATTAATATAATATGATTTTGGGTTGGTTTGACATACTTTTCAAAGCATTAATGGACCCCTCAAGACTTATTCAACAATTTGCCTTTTTAAATTAATTTCCATGGGAGTGTGACTCACCTCCACATAATCAAACTTATTATTTTAAGAAGTTCAGACAATGGCCATATAAATTTTTTTTTCCTCTTCCCTTTTCAATAAACCATTGGCAAAACCATTGGATGGTTTTTGGTTTGGATTAATTTAATATAAGGTCTCCCAAACCTAAATAATAAAGAATTCCGTCACCTTTCCTATATAAACCCACCCACGCTCCCACTCCCTCCCCACTCAAATCCTTTGGAGATTGTCCAACCTTTGCCCTACTCCCTATATAATCTTCCCAAGGTTCCCCAAGCTCCCATAAAGCCTCTCACAAGCCTCTCTCTAGCCATTGGAAGCACACATCCAAGTAAGGGTTTTTTCTTTCTCATTTTTGTCCAATTTCCATTAAGTTGTTTTGCCTTTTAATTTCAATTATGAAAGTTGGGGTATGATTTTTAACCTCCCCCATACTTCCCTCTTATTGTTTGAATGATGGGAGACCCCCTTATCTCTCATTAAATTCATCCCATGTACACCCATTACTATGTCGAAATTCTGAAAGGATCTTCTCTCTCTTCTTTTACATTCAAGGAATAATTTTGTTTCATGAATCTAAATTCCATTAAAATTGTTGGGACATGTATATATATTACCTCCATACTGTCAATTACATTTAAATATTATGAGGAACCCATTTCTCTCTCGTTAACCATTTTTATGAATCCTTATATAACGTTGTTACGCTGCCGAAATTGCACCGATTTTGTAAGCCAATGCCATTTTGTAGTGGATACGATGCCCATTTCTCCATTAAGGGTATCAAACATTATGCACCATTACTTATTGATTACAATGTTACATGTATTAATTCCACATTCCTTTATCGTGTAATAAATGATTATATTTTATGAATCCATGTTTTATGATCCATGTGGCACACTTATGCATGAAATGAAATGTTTAAGAAGGGTGTGCCCTTATTGTGCTCCAATGCATTTGGTGTAGTATAGTATCATGATACGTCATGTGTAATGAGTGTTGGTTCATTCTAATTCAAGTCCAATGAGTGTTTACTCGTGCTTTATGTGCAATGAGGATTTACTCATTCTCTATGAGCAATGAGCCTTGGCTCATGCTAATTCCATGTTAAGTGTTGTTGCCACATTCCCATGTTATGATTATAATGCTTTATCATGCCTTTATGTTCATGTTTCTTTTATGCTATATTGATTTGCCTATTTTCTATCATGTATTGTACTCCTCATGTTATTTTTTGTGTACTCCATTACTGGGATTTATAGCTCACCCTTTTCTTATGCATGTCCTCAGGTTATCCCATGCAATGGTAAGTACTAGGGAATGTAGTGGTAATGTAAAGGAAGTTTTCAATAAAGATTTTATATTTCATGTTTCAAGTTTTTATGTAATGATCCTAAGCCCCAAAGACACTAAACCTCTCGATCTTCATTGTTGTATCAAGTGATGTTTTATGTATGAAATCATGTTTATGTTTGTAATAAAAGCAGGGTTGTCATAGTTTGTATCAGAGGATAGGATTAGTTATTTTGGGATTAGGAAACCCTAGTAAATCCTTAGATACAAATCTAAGTATAATAAAAACATCCCTATGTTTTGGTAAGTACTGAGTATGTGGTTTATCAAACAAATGCATCCCTGACTGGATACGAGCATGTAGAGGCAGCTCTGGCACAGATGTATCTTATGGGTAAAACCCGAAAACACTACTTTGAGCTAGACTCGAATGGGAACTGGTGCATGACCACGAGCCTTGCTGCACCCTTGGTTACAACACTCATGGGGGATATGTTTTGATAAATTCAGAATCTTAGTATGAACCCTTATTAAGGGAATTAAAAAAATGCCCATATGAATATATGTTAGAAAGTAGATCATGAAAAGCCTAGATTGAAGCCTATAGACTCTTGAGTAAGGAAATAAAAGTTTATATATAAGTAATCAACTTTTTTCTTTGGATTTCCCTTTATGTGTTATCCCTAACTTTCCTTTTATTCCAAACAATGGCCGGCAATAGGAGGACTCAGGCTAACAACTGTTGTGAAGATCAGTGTGATGACTGTATAATGAGATGCCAAATCCAATGGGAGCGGGAATCACGAACATTGTCACACTTCTATCTCAGCTAACTCAAGTTTTTAATAGAATCACGGGTCAAGAGGAACGTTCAACCCACCCTATGAATTAACAAGTCATTATCGAGAGCTTCATATGACAAAGGCCTCCTACTTTAAGTGGATCATCCGATCCCACGATCGCTAAACAATGGATCAACTCCATTGAAATGATATTCTCCATCCTCCAATGTTCTAAACATGAGAAGGTTCTCATAGCGGATTATCATATGGAGGGTGAAGTTGATCAATAGTGGAAATTGATAAAAAATACGAAGCCTGAGGAGGAGATCGTGGAGTTGGAATGGAAGGATTTTTGGAAGATGTTTTTCGATAAATATTTTTCATGCACCCTCTGGCTTAATATTGAAAGGGACATTCTTTCACTCAAGAAAATATATGAAGAATCTATTGGAGCATACACGGAACACATAAAAAGTCTTGAACGATACACGTTCGGCTGTGTCGTTACCCACGAATGCAAGGTTGACTGCTTCTTTGGTGTGCTGAAGCCTAGCTTGAGGAAAGCATTAGCGATCCGTGACATCGACAGCTATGAAGAAATAGTCTGATGTGCCCTAAAGGTAGAAATGGAGATCGGGGAATCATAGGGGTATCATGGGGACAAGAATAATATGGTGGACTTAAATGTTGGTGGTCCGATGGATAAATCCAACGGCGCTAAGAAGATCCAGCACCCCCCTTGCCAAAAGTGCGGAAAGAAACACCATGGAAATTTCCTTAAGGGGATGAGAAAATGCTTCAGGTGTGTTAGAGAAGGGAACCTAGCTGTTAACTGTCAGCAAGAAAGACCCATGACTGCGACATAGGAGAGGAATGCTCCGTTTGAACATCAACACATTGTTCAATGCTACAAATGAAAAGAACCAGGTCATTTTGCAGATCAGTGCCCTAATCAAAGTGTTTTCAGAGACAAGGCAAAAAGGAAGATCTTTTTCCATCCCTTCTGCCGAAGAGAACCCCAAAAACTAAGTGGTGATAGGTATGCTAGTTATTCATTCAAGAATAGCGAACATACTTTTTGATTCAGGTTCTACGCATTCTTTTATATCTTAGATGTTTTGTAGAACAATCCCAGAACCACCAAAAATCATGGAAGTAATGATGTCGGTGAGTACGGAAAATGGGGCAACCATTGCATCCCATGAATATAAGTCCTCCGTTGTTATAGTCTGTGGATTGAATTTCACGGTGAACCTCTTCATACTCTCTTTGGTGGAATTTGATGCAATTTTTTTCATGGATTGGCTTTCCTTATATACAACCAATATATATTGTCAGGATAGGGAAATCACACTCTATATGGAGAATCGACCCCCGATTCATTACAAGTATTAGGAGGAAGATGAATCTATTTTACCTCCATCATCTCAAGCATGGATATTACTACCATATGAGAATGCATATCTATCTCATATGATTGATTCCAAGGAAGAATACATCCTTCATGAAATGCCTATTATGAGGGAATTTTCTGAAGTGTTTACCGAGGAACTGCCTGGTCTTCCTCCAAGAAGATATGTTGATTTCTAAATTGAACTTATACCTGGGGCGCTACCAATATCCAAGAATCCATATAGAATGGCTATTGTAGAGATTGAAGAGCTGAAGAAACAACTACAAGAGAATCTGGATAAAGGGGTTATATGCTCAAGTGACTCACCATGGGGTGCACCAGTCCTCTTCGTCAAGAAGAAGGATGGGTCAATGCGGCGTTGCATCGATTATCGTGAATATAACAAAATCACGATAAAGAACAAGTACCCTCTCCCAAGAATCGATGAATTGTTTGATCAGATCCGTGGAGCACAATACTTCTCCATGCTGGATTTGTGTTCGGGATATTATCAAGTAAGGGTGAAGAAGGAAGATTTCCCCAAGACTGCTTTTCATACAAGGTACGGGCACTATGAATTCATAGTAATGCCTTCCGGACTCACCAATGCTCCAGAAATCTTCATGAACATCATTAATAGAGTCTTTAAAGATTACATAGACAAATTATTAGTATTCTTTATTGATGATATTTTAATATACTCAAAAACCAAGGACGATCATTGGGAGAATTTAATAACTGTACTAGAGACATTGCGCAAGGATATGCTCTATGAAAAATACAGCAAGTGTGAGTTCTTGTTGAAGGATGTCTCTTTCTTCGGCCATATCATCACAAAAAATGGGATATCTGTGGACCCCTCCAAAACAGATGAAATTGAGGGATGGCTGAGGCCAACATCATTAATAGATATCTGTAGATTCTTGGGGTTACCTGGATATTATCGACGATTTGTGAGGAATTTCTCATGATTTTTTAACCCTCTTACCATGATAACTCAAAAGGGGGTAATGTTTTCTTGGGGTGATGAATGCGATGAAAGATTCAAGGAGTTGCAAAGGAGTCTTATCACTGTGCCCGTGCTCACTTTACCCTAAAGTGGGGAACTTTTTTTGGTATTCAGTTATGCTTCAAAGATGGGATTAGGATGTGTGCTGATGCAGAATGATAAAGTGATATCCTATGCCTCAAGGTAGTTGATAATCCATTATCAAAACTATCCAACACATGATATGGAGTTGGTGGCGGTGATCATTGCCTTGAAAATCTGGCAGCATTATCTTTATGGAGAGAAATGTGAGATATATACTGGCCACAAGAGTCTTAAATATATATTCACATAGAAAGAGCTTAATATGCACCAGAGAAGATGGATAGAGCTCATCAAGGATTATGACTGTTTAATACATTTCCTCCCTGGGAAAGCAAATAAGGTGGAAGATACCCTAAGTAGAAAGGACATATCAATTATATCAATGATGAGAATTGAGAAAGATCCAATCTTCTTAGACTTGATGAAGATGGACATGGGAATCATAAAGAAGGGAACATCATCAATACTTTCAAAAATGATTGATCAACCATCTCTTTTGGAAATCTTAAAGGATGATTAAAATGATGATGTGGGAATTCAAGAAAAAGTGGAAGCTATCAAAAAGTGGAAATCATCGGAGTTTAATGTTAATGTAGAAGGAATTGTGTGGTTTGGTAAAAGACTATGTGTTCTATCAAGTTTGTAGCTAAAGAAGGAACTTTTGGATGACGCACATAGTTTGAATTTCTCTATTCACTGAAGGAGCACAAAGATATATCGAGATCTCCGAGAAAACTTTTGGTGGGATAATATGAAGAAGGAGATCGCTGAATATACAACAATGTGCCTCTTGTGTCAGCAAGTGAAGGAAGAGAGGCAAAAGTCTAAGGGGAAGATAGAACCATTTCCCATACCAGAATAGAAATGGTAGAACATCACCCTAGACTTTTTCACCGGACTTCCGAGGACATCCAAAGGCAACAATGAAATCTGGGTTGTTGTGGATCGTCTTACAATGATTGCACACTTCATTTCTATTCGGGATGATTTCTCTTTGGATCAAATGGCACAGATATATATCAGGGAAGTGGTAAGGTTTCATGGAGTACCACTATCTATTGTGTCTGAACGAGATCCATGATTCACCTATATGTTTTGGAAGATTTTTCAACTTGCACTGAATACTGAACTGAAATTCAGTACGGCCTATCACCCTCAAACTGATGACCAATCCAAGCGGACTATCCAAAAAGTTGAGGATATGTTGATAGCGTGATCAATGGACATTAAATAAGGATAGGATCAACATCTTCCTCTGGTTGACTTATCATATAATAACAGTTTCCACTCGAGCATCGAAATGGCACCATATGAAGCCCTGTATGGGAAATGGTTCTGAACACCCGCATGTTAGGATGAGTTCGGTGAACGTAAGCTTCTTGGACCATAAATGGTCGAGGAAATGGTGGAGAAGGTGAAAACCATTCAGAACCATATCAAGGCTGCCCAAAGTTGACAGAAGAGTTATGCTGATAATCGTCGAAGAGACCTTTAGTTTATTATTGGAGACATGGTTTTTCTATGCATGTCTCTATGGAATAAGGTCATGAGGTTTGGGAAGAAAGGGAAGTTGATTCCAAGGTACATCGACCCCTTCGTGATTCTTGATCGTGTCGGGGGTGTGGCCTATCGACTAGCACATCCACCTACTATGGCCAAAGTACATGATGTTTTTAATGTATCCCTCTTAAATAATTACATACCGGACCCTTAACATGTACTCTCTTCCGAGGTGGTGCAATTGGAAGATGATCGTTACTATGAGGAGAAACCGGTGAAGATCATAGATCGTAGAGGAAAAGTTCTACGAAATAAGACAATGCCACTCGTCAAGGTGTTTTGTAGAAACCACATGTTTGATGAAGAAACTTGGGAATAAAAGGAATTGATGAATCTGAGTTACCCACATTTGTTTTAGTGTGGGAAAAGGAAAATTTTAGGGAGAAATTTCTTAAGGGGGGAATATTGTAACGACCCAAAGTTTTATTAATAGAAGTCCCTCTTGATTTTTTTAAATTTCTATTTATATAAAATGTTTTTATAATATTTCACCTTCTTTGGTTTTATGATAAGAATATTTACCATTTCTAACATAGCCGTTTAACAGTGATTAGATGATTAGTATAAATATATGACTTTAACAAATCCAATTTTCTCAGACAAAAGAAACGATGGCCTCATCCAGTAGAATTTCCCCATACGAAGCCCATTTGTCAGAGCTCGGAAAAGAGGTGGAATCCTTGGGCTTCGCTCATGACCAAGCCCAAGCTGAGCTTCACCATGTCAAGCTCAAATGGGACCGTCTACGGGAAAATTATATGTTGATAGAGATTACCACTCGAGCGATGTTATCTTAGCCACCCCAAGAGTCTTTCACAATCGCACACCTTACCCTTAGGTCTTATGTGGTTGTTTTAAGGGGTTATGTAACAAATAAGTAATACTATGTTCATGTAGTTTATTTTTTATATATAATAATGAATATTATTTCTAGTCACTTTTGATACATTGTAAATAGTTTTTAAAATACAAATGGTGCTTTTAGTTATTATTTAATTAAGAAATATATTTTATTAAAGTAAGGTATTTTTGAACTAAAAAATATTTTAATAAATTATTAATATTATTATTGAATTAAATTTTATTATATATATATTATCTTATAATTTTATGAATGCAATTACATTTTTTGTTAAGGTTTGAAAGGCATTTCTGTCAAAACCCATCACTTTTCGATAAATGTCGGTTTTTATTAAAAAAGTGAAAATTCACATATTTAGAAAAAAATTTAGATAAAATAAATTTTATTTTTGGAATCAGGACATCGAAATTATCCAACGGTGAATTTTTCACAATTTTCTGAGACAGTCAAATTTTTGGGTAAAAATTACATACCGTTTAAATATATAATGTGTTTTATGACATCATAATGACCCAATAGTGATGTAATAAAATAATATAATCTTTATTTTCGGCCAATATATGTATTTACATTAAAATAATGTGATTTGGGGTTTGTTTTACTTTCTTTTCAAAGCATTAATGGACCCCTCAAGACTTATTCAACACTTTACGTTTTTAAATTAATTACCATGGGAGTGTGACTCAACTCCACATAAGCCACTTTATTATTTTAAGAAGTTCGGAAAATGGCCTTATAAAATATTTTTTTCTTCTTCCCTTTTCAAATAACCATTTGAAAAAACCATGGGATGGTTTGTGGTTTTGATTAATTTAATATAAGGGGTCCCAAACCTAAATAATAAAGAATTCCCTCACCTTTCCAATATAAACCCAACAACGCTCCCACTCCCTCCTCACTCAAATCCTTTGGAGTTCGTCCAACCTCTGCCCTACTCTCTCTAGATTCCTCCCAAGGTGCCCCAAGCTCCCATGAAGCCTCTCACAAGCCTCTCTCTAGCCTTTGGAAGCACACTTCCAAATAAGGGTTTTTTCTTCCTTTCTCATATTTGTCCATTTTTCATTAAGTTGGTTTGCCTTTTAATAACAATTATGAATGTTGTGGTATGGTTTCAAACCTACCCTATACTACCCTATTATTTTTTGAATGATGTGAGACACCATTCTCTATCATTAATTTCCTCCCATGTACACCTGTTACTATGCCAAAATTCGGAAAGGAACTTCTCTCTCTTCTTTTACATTCAAGCAATAATTTTGTATCATTAATATAAATTCCATTACAATTGTTGGGTCATGTATCTATATGACCTCCTTACTGTCCATTACATGTAAATATTATGAGGAGCCCCTTTCTCTATCATCAACCATTTTTTTGAATCCTTATGTCACGCCGTTACGCTACCGAAATTGCACCGATTTTCTAAGCCAATGCCATTGTGTAGTGGATACCATTCCCATTTATCCATCAAGGGTATCCGCCTTTATGAACCATTACATATTTATTACAAAGTATCATGTATGAATTCCACATTCCTTTATCGTGGAATAAATGATTATGATTTATGAATCAATATTTTATAATCCATGTGGCACACTTATGCAATAAATGAAATGTTTAAGAATGGTGCTCCCTTATAGCACTCCAATGCATTTGGTAAATTATAGTATCATGATACGTCATGTTAAATGAGTGTTGACTCATGCTAATTCAAGTGCAACGAGGTTTTACCTGTTCATTATGTGCAATGAGGATTTACTCATTCTCTATGTGCAATGAGCCTTGGCTCATGCTAATTCCATGTTAAGTATTGTTGCCACATTTCCATGTTATGATTATCATGCTTTATCATTCCTTTATGTTCATGTTTATTTTATGATCTATTGATATGCCTATTGTTTAACATGTATTGTACTCCTCATGTTTTTTCTATGTGTACTTCCTTACTGGGATTTATAGCTCAACCTTTTCTTAGGCATTTCCTCAGGTTATCCCATGCAATGCTAAGTATGAGGGAATGGTGTGGTCATGTAAAGGACGTTTTCAATAAATATGTTGTATTTCATGTTTTAAGTTTTTATGTAATGATCCTAACCCCCAAATACACTAAACTGCTCGATCTTTTTTGTTGTATCAAGTGATGATTTATGTAATAAATCATGTTTTAGTTTGTAATAAAAGAAGGGTTGTCATATAATATATTAGGAAATTTAAAATGAACATTAATACAAAATCCCTTGAATTGTTTTCAACAAAATATTTTATGGGAAAAAATTCAAAATGAAACACATTCAATGTAAATGATTTATCTACAAACATTCAATGAAATGATTTATACAAAATATCCACTTTATAGAGTTGGATGGAACCATGTCACATAAGCATAATATCACATTATTGAACCATTGGTAAATAATTATTGATAACTAGAATAAGTGAAACTCAAAGAATCATGTTCCCCGACGAAACATGATATATCAAGCACAACCCAAAACAATCTTAGGAATGTGCATATAGAGATGAATCTATCAACAATTCAAGTGGTAACTTATTATCGTCATTTTTTAGTTAGTGTTTTAATCACCAATCCCTCGATGTGGCTTTAGTACATGACACATTAGAGCCACCTTGCATCAATTTAATAGAATAATCTAATTAATTCACTTCGAAATCACTAGAATACATGTTCTAGTTTTCTACCTAGGTACCCAAAATCTCAATTTGTTTCAATTACATATTCACATAATACATAAACAAATAAATTCCAAATATAATCCAAACAACCTAAGCACACATGGAAGATAACCACTTCCACATAACAGAAACTATTTCCAATTTTCAAATATAAACAAAAAACATTTAAAAATACCTTTCTCACATCTTGAGAAATTCCAGAAACCTAGTTGAAAATATATTTAGAAGAGTTATTTTTAATTATAACTATTCCCATGATAAAATGACCTTTCAAATCCTGACATGAACTAAACTCATTTTTAGGCATGTTTCCCATCATTTAATAAATTAAAAATTCATATTAATAATGAACAAAAATAAATCCAACATAAAAAATGGATATGGTGGTTTTATGGGGTTTCCTTGATTGGGGCGGGGGGAGATCGTTTTCTTTTATTTTGTGATTGTGAAAACCACAACAATAGTTCCTCCCCCTCTATCAGGTGAGGGAGTGGAGGCTACTGTCTCCCCCATTCCCAACCCTGATCAACTCCACATGTTCTATCAAATAGATTTGTGTCCCAAAGTCACATGTCTACATGATGTGTCCCCTAATATTCCTATTTATACTACTAAGATCAATGAAGCTACATTGCTTCTTAACATCAGTTTAACAGCTCAATGGTGACAATGAATGCCTTTAGTAGAATCATTTGATCAGGTTGTCTTCGACTCATGTGACTTATAGGATCGGGTAATTTTGGGGTTGACCAACAACAACCAAGTTTTCATCCATTTTTGTTCACAATTGTGCTTTATTAAATCCTAGTATAACACCCCAATGCAACCATGGTTCTCGATTTTTCTTCTTCAGATAGATCAATGACTACAACCTGATGCAATATTCTACATCAGGAATGATTTGGGTTTGTATTCATGACATTCCATTATCATTACAAAATATATCGACTCTTATGATTCTTTGAATCCTCACAGGTAGGTATTTATGATCTCAAAATTGAACAAATTTATTTTTCCTCCTTTTAACTGTATGATTTTTTTTGATGTTTTTGCCTTGAGAGTGCATCCTGACTATGTTTAGATTATGGTAGATGTGGTGTTCTGTTATAAACAGTATTTTATCTATGTATCAAGGGTTAAATCTTGTTATTATTGTTAATTTATTAGTAACTCCTCAAAATCCTGTAGGTGTGGATCAGGATATCCAGATAAGAAAGGTGGCATGGGTTCAACTGGCAGCGATAAGGTCCCTATGACCAGTGTGGATGGTCTCTATCGTTAGGGGACAACAAGTGTGGAGACCGAAACTAACGAGTTTCAGATTGATTCCTATGAAGATAGATTGTTGACAAATCCATTGAGGATCCTCCATTTCAAGTTGATTTATCTTTAATGATATAAATATAAGAAATCATGGATGGAGATGAGGGAACACAAGGTATCAGTAGATATAAAACTGAAGAGGAGTCTCAAACAATGAATGATGGAGGTCACAAGGCCCCCAAGGTGAAACATATGTAGAGGTGGTGTTCCCAAAGAGTGGTACATATGATGCAGGACTGAGGAAGACTCATAAAGAATCATGTGAGTGTAATTCATATTCTATCCGAGCTATGCCTAGTAAGGAGGATTCTATTATTTAGTTGGTAAATTAGATATGACTAACTAACAAATGAGAACTATGGTCTGGATTTTGAGAAGGAGTTGCCTTGGTACTCTATAGATGGATAAAAGCATCTAGAGACTAGTAATGATAATTTTTGTCATTTTTAGGTGATTTTTATGATGATTTTATTGTTCAGGGTGATGGACACTAATGTACTAGGGGAGGTAAGAACAATAAGGGCATCCAAAAATATGGAATATACTACTCATTCTTGAATGTTATTAGACAATATCACTGATGAAATCAAAATAAATGTTGATGGTATGTGATATAATCCCTTCCTCCAATAGGTATTTTTTGTAGAGGAATCCAGATGGAACTCTTTTTCAATACCAGGATCTGATTATGAGTTTTTAGATGAATTGGTTGATCAGGTTCTAACATTAAATGCAATAAATGAAAAATCCTCCAGAATGAGGGGTGGAATTTAAAGATAAATCTCAATTTGAATAAGTATAAAATGATCAAAAAAGAGGATCTTATTTTAGTTGTCGGGTTCAATGGATGGGATAACAGTATTGAGGAATAAATACAAACATTGGATTTTTTTTTTCAAATTTGAATTCCAAATAATGGATCAACCATACATCCATGTAAATAAAATTTCATGTAAATTATTTAGAAAATCTAATTATAGTAGGATTTAATTATTATTGAACGGTTCTATCATTTACTTTTCTAGTTCATCTCAGAATTTATAACTTTTTCCTTTAAATTATTTTAATATTTAAAATTTAATTTTCATTCCACATAAAGAACATTAATTTTATTTAGAATCATCAATTTCACCAATAAATCCCTTTGACATCTTCATTTTACACATTCCACATGAGGAATAAATCCCTTTTCAATAAACACCACATTGAAGCATACACCAAAAATAACTATTTTCCTTTATAAAGCCATTATTCATCATATTTGAATTCCAAAAAACATCCAAAATATATTTCACACCACAAAATTAAATAATATAAAACATTTAATAAATCAATTGATCATGTTAAAATCTTCAAATAGTTTAAAACCATAGAACCACATACCCCACACAGGGAATATTTCTTAATGTGGTGCAATACCACAACCTTACCACTGACAGATCCTATAATGTCCATATCAACCAACAAAGATAAAGAATTCATCCAAAATCATAAGATAAAACCCTTATATGGATCAAAACCTAAATGTAAATAATAACATAAGAAATATAAAAAGAAAAAATAATAAAGAAGAAATAGAGGGGAAAAAGAACATACTTATTGAATCCCTCAGGTTAACAAATAAAATTACCAAAATAAATGGAGTCTTTGTGATCCCTGATGGAGAGAGGAATGTTCCAAGGTCTAGTTACCATGAATGGTATGGGAATGGGGGAATTAATGGTTAAATCCCAAGAGGACCAAAATGTAATTTTAATATTTTTATTTACCTGGACATGTTACACTATTTGGAGGCACATATTTCCCAATCATGTGACAATCGTGCCCACATTACTATCTATGTGGAACACACTACATGAATGTCACACATGGTTACCCAGACCATTTGAAAATAGTGTGGTTCATCACTGTCAAAATTGATAGATAGCCACACATTTTCTATGGCAAGGTGCACAATTTTTCCTTAAATAATGTGGAAACCATGAAAAAGATACTATAATTACAAATTTTTAATTTTTCATCGATATTACTAATGGTAACTGATAAATAACAATAATTTGGGGTTTACATAATGTATGAACTAAAAAATAAATTATATATGTTAAAATTATTCCCACCCTTAGAATGTCAGTCAACAGTTTGATCAGGAACAAAAAAAGAAACTCCACAATGACTCCAGAAAATTATGGATAAATAAAAAAATGAAGAGAATGGAAGAACACAATAAATAGATATACTGATTCATATTATTTAAATATGGAGGCTAGAATGTACTCCCCTCCATATGCCTCATTCCCTAAGAAATTTGAAGCACATATAATTAAATGATCAATGGAAATAGAATATAAGAACGTAAAATTTTAATATCTGATGCTAACAACACCTCAAACATTACCAATTAAAACTCATTCCTCTCACTTAAAACAAACTATAAATCCCAATCCACTTATAAAAAAGTCTTGGAAAACACAAACCACATATTTTTTGTTTCATGATTCAAACAAGACCATTCGTCTAACTCAAGATTCAGCACCTTTTTTCTAATGGTATAATACAATAAAAATCATTAAAGAAACTTCTCAATGACAGGGTACTCTTAAAACTAAAAAATATCAAAAAAATATGATGCATCAGTAGACGTTATATAATGAAAATCATAATAACACTAACCAATAATATATGTGACCATAATGAAATCAAGGGGTGATATTACCACAATTGAATATAATCTAAAGCATAAACTAACTAGAACAATCCAAATTTAGAGAACCTAGTATCGGTAAAACCCCACCGCAAAGGGACTAATGAAAAAAACTCCAACACAAGAATAAATAATATCAAAATTTTACCATCCCCACAGAGGGAAATCATTTCCAATAATAATAAACCAAAACCAAAACAGAATCATCAGGTTGACCACATTAAAAAATCCAAATAGACATTTCAATCCAAAAGGAAAACCATTGGAATTATATGAAAATAAAATCAGAAAACATTTTCATCAATAAGGAGATTAAAATAATAAGGAAAAAACATGAAGAACCCTTAAAATATTTTCACACAAATGACACAGACCAGAACTGTGTCAAAGTTCCCTTCACCCTCTGTTGTGTTCTGACTACATGAGAAGAATCTCTTTGGGACAAATGGCTAGAGTATTAATGTCTTGATGTATATGATGCCTAGTAGTCAAAAGTGGATAATCCCTATCTAGAACTCCTTATTTGGTTTTATTTGTGACTGCACTTCAATAAAAGAATTACACAGAGAATACAATAGCCTTAGAGACTATCATTTCAAAATAATTGAACATTCACCAATATATAGATATTGAAAATGCACATGGAACACTAACCCATTTAAATTAATACAAATTAGAATGTCCTAATGAAAACATGCTTCTATTAGAATAGAATTTATCCAAATAGATATAATCCAACTCACACATTTCTAGATAAACATGGAAAAACAAATAAACACAACCTAAAAGAACCATTACACCAAAATAAGTAAAAATAATAGTGGAATTTAAATTGATTATCAATTTATGTAGTAATATATAATATGGGAAGATCTGTCTTTCAAAGATGTGGACCGTGCACCTAGATTCTCCCTTAGAACACCCCAATAGAACCATTTCAACTAACATAGGTATCGCCATGCATGATAGGTCGTTAGAGTATTCATAATTGAGAAATTCATATGACTAGAATTTCCCAACTAATGAATCAACATTATAATATGTCCAAAAATTAGATTATTAATTATCCAAAGGAACTTTAAATACTACAATAAACACCATCATATTTTGGCCACTTTCAATTACAATAATTTCCCTTCAGCACTTACAGGTTGGGTAATCAATCATGAAGGTGAAAAAATACACCTATAATGACTCCGAAAACTAAATGAAACTAATGGTTATTTATATTTTTCCACATACACTAATCTATATTCTGGGAATCCTATTGACAAAAAATTAATCGAGGATTAAAAATACAAAATGAATGAATAAAATCAATGCTATTGAGAAATTTTTTGTTCAATCAAGGTTTAACCACCAATGGACCCCCTTTGAATATCCCTAGAATCATTTGCAGGAATGAAATGGAAATTAAAGGAAACTGGTTATCCAATAAAACTAACGAATAGAAAAAAAAATACCATGGAAAAAAGATATCACACAAAATTGAAGAAACATAAAATATTCCCAAAATATTTTTTCAAAATATCCCACTAACCCCCTTCTGAAAAATAATTCATCGAGAAGAAATCAAAAATTTAAAATCATTAAAAAATGATGGATTCTCAAACAGAAAAAACTTTTAAATAATTGTTTCCCAATTATAAGGATACACACCAGAGATCTACTGGATATAAAAAACGAAATCCATATCTTAATATCTCTTTTCATAAGTAAACTATATGGCTGGGTTCTCCCTCACTAATTATATTCCAGGGAGAATCACACATGCATATTATGATTTCAAAATGAGAACACATCCACTATTCAACCCATATTAGTGCATGTCGTAAATCCTAGAAAAAATAATTTCCAAAAAAAAATTCAACACATTTTAAGACATCACATTTTACACACATAAAACTTATCAATTTAAATAACTTACTAAAATTAAAAAATATTTTAAAAAATATCAATAAACTCTACATCAGAAATCACTATAAAATACAACTCATAAACCAATTAATGATTTCTCCCATTAAATCCCATGGATTCAATTAAAAAATAGATTCCATCTAATTAAAACAAACATACAATTCGATCATTAAACTAAATTTCTATTTTCAAAAATTATTTTGATAAATTTCATATTTCAATTTTAGAATCTATTCCTCATTTTACCCCAATAATAATTTTTCAAATATCATCATTCTCAAAAAATTCCCAATGTTAATTATAAAAATCCATTTTCGGTCCACCCCCCAAATATAAACCATTAATAATAGAATTAATGTTCTCACATTTCTAAAATATTAAATTTTAAAAAGATCTTCAAAACCAATTATGAATTAAAAAATACCACAAGGGGAACTAGTTGTGATGGGTGAATTGTCTATATGGTTTGTGTCCACATTCTAATTTAGACACTAGCATGGAGAGTCATCTAAGATAATGTTCCCATCTCTATGTGGAAATACAGACCATGTGAGGTCACAAAGACCATTGACCCAAATCACTTTTGATTTCATAAGAAATAGAAAAACGTAAAGAAAATTTGATATAGAATGAAACTATATTTCTTTGAGAAACTCGTGTTTCAGTTCAGAAATTGTTATTCTAAAACTCCCGCTAATTCTAACCCCTTCTATAGTTACCCCACTTCATGAAATAGTCATTAAATTTTGTTACAAGTAAACCTAGATTGAATCTAACCCAACACCCTCCCCAGGCTGAAACGTAGCCCCATGGAAATTATCGAACCCCACTGGCATTAAACTATTTCATCAGTATCAATAATATAATTTAGTGATTATTTTACCCATGAATATAACCATAAAAAATTAAAAATTAAAAAATAATCCATAACTAATATCATAACTAAACAAGATACAAATATTTTTTGAATCACGTTTTTACAAAATTAAACAATAAAAAAATCACTATAATGTATGAGAAACAACAAAAACATCCCAAAATACTCCATGAAACATGAGATAAATCATCCTCAAGAAACCACATCCAAAACAATAAACAAGTGGAACACTAGCACCCTGATCCATCATCATCATCAATACACATATTTTCTTTACCTAGGCCATACATAGAAATGTTTACATAGAAAAATATCAGTCGGATTCTACCCAAAAGAAATGATTCAATACTATAATATTTTAATACGAATTAACATTCACATTTTACAAAAAATTATTGAATGATTTTTAAGAAAAAATTCAATGAAAAACTATTCACATTAAAACCTTCAAGGAAAAATATATCTCAACAAACATGATTCAAAATGATATATACATATGGTTGAAAATATTGAAAAGGAATACACACAACTAAATATGAATCACATCATATTAGAGAACCATGATTAAATATATAAGTTTAACAGGAAAATTTTTAACCTTAAAAACCACATACATCATTGAAAATGGTATAAAAACCACAACCAATAGTTCCATCATGCATTATCCACTAGTGGAGAATCTATCCAAAATTCAAGTTCTCTATAATAATGATCATAGTTTAGTAATTATTATAATAGCCAATCCTTCTATGAGAATCCAAGACATTTCACTTTTGAGTCAACTAGGTTCAATTCACTTGATTAATCATGGATTTGTATTTCTGAATAAGAAGTGTACATGTCCTAGTTTTCACACCTAGGTTCTTATAACAATTCTCATTATCAATTATACATTTTCAAATCACACATATCAATACATTAATAATGTAATCCAATAATTCCAACAATTCATAGAAAATAACCAATTCAATATAATCAAAACCAATTTCCAATTTACCAAAACACACTAAAACCATTTTAAAATAAAATTCACCTCACATAATCAATTTATGAATTCCATTTGAAAATACATTTAGAATATAACATTATAAATCCAATCATTCCCAATGTAATATTACCTTTCATATCCCCACATGTACCCAACCTATTTTTTAAATGTGTTTCCCATCTTTTACAAAATTCACATTTAACATTAAAGTTTCACAATAAATAATCCATAATGAAATATCATTCATTTCATTTATAAAACTCATTTGACATTTATATCACTTTCAAATCCCATTTCACACTATACACATGTGGTATAAATCCCTTTTTAAGAAATATCACCATGAATCATATAGAAAACATATCTATTTTGTATTAGAAAATACAA
Organism: Viscum album; assembly: GCA_963277665.1. NCBI lineage: Eukaryota > Viridiplantae > Streptophyta > Magnoliopsida > Santalales > Viscaceae > Viscum > Viscum album. Next base: position 857,453,867 of record OY728156.1, on the reverse strand, counting down.
TTTCATCATATAATAATGCCTAAATAGTTAGAAAATATATTTATCATAAAAAATTAATCCATATTACACTTTTATTAATTGTAGAAAAAATTATTATATCTAATTATAATGTAAAATAATTTAACCACCTACCTCACACTTGGAATATTCACAAAATTTGGTAATAATATACAACTACACCACCAATGTCCCTATAAAATAATGATCAACCAATAAAAATCAAAATTTCCACCATAATAAGATGATTGAACAATCAATTGGTTGAACACCCCACTAAAAACTAGATCTCTAGAAATGGAGAATGAATACACTAGAAAGAAGGATAAATCTAGGGTGGACCCACTTACCTGATGAATCCTTGAATATCCCACACCAAATACAACAAAATAATTGAGTCCATGGATTCTAAGATGGAATGTTTGAATCACCTAGTGATAGATCGATTGAATAGGGAATATAAGGGAGGAATTTTTTGTTAAATTCCAAGAGGAAAAAAATTTCTATTTTACAATTTTTAATGACATGGACATGTCACATAGGCAGTCAACATTATTATCAAATCCATACCACAACTGTGTGCACCTAACTATCCAAGAGGCACATACCTTAGGGTTGTCCCACTTGGTTACCCAAACCATAGAGTTCACCATTGTCTAAAAATGACACTTAGTTGAATGTTTTCATGGGAAAGGTGCACAGTTTTTTGGGAATGGTGAAATGTTCTCCTAACCTAGTGTCGCATGTTCAAAGAAAAAAAATTTAATTTTTCATAAAAAACACATAGGGAATTAATAATTATCCAACTAAAATAATTTAAATAAATTAATACCTAAAAAACATCATTGGTGTGATAGTTTTTTTGAACATATGTTTTTGGATGCATCTTTTCTTTCTCTTGATGTGCAATAATGTATTTTTGAAATGGTTCATCTGCTTCATGAGAAGATGAATATTGTGATGAAAAAACATATGTCAAATAATAATTTTAGGAGGAGGAATTTTGAGTTCGATGATGGGGACACTATGTTTTCATTTTATCTAATCAACATGAATAGTAGATGTTTGGAGGAGGAGTAAGCTCTACCTCTTTTTTTAGTCCCTTTATGGTGTTTCTGAGTGTTGGTGAGGTGTCAAATTGGTTGAAAACTCAACCTCTGATGCATCAGAACCATTATTTCGTCCATGTCACTTAGTTTCATTAGTATCATCATGATGATTCACACTTCAATTAATGTGGAGTTTTGGATACAGATGAAATTGTGACAATCAAGTAGGGGGAAGTTATAATCTAAAATCATCAATAAAATGTGTTTTTTGTTGTATTATTCCTTTGTATTGTGTGTTGTGGAGTAATCATGGTCAAAAAGAGAGTACATATGATTGAGCGACCTGGATTTGGTAATAGTTAACAATTTTGTTTGAGTTATTTATCTATTTTAACAGGAAGTGTCATGTGAAATAAGAAACTGAACATAAAAGAATGGTGTAATCAGATTCATAATCAAGACACATATACATTTGACATAATTGAAATAATATTGTTGATTCTGCTCCATATTTACATGATATTATCATGAAATTGATGATAAAATTATGTTATTTTTGAGTGTGGGTCATGGTGTGTGATGGTTCTATATGCTATTAAATAAGGTTGTTTGACGGATAAATTTTTTTTTGTGTTGTGGTTACCTGTTTATGTGATCTATTGAGTTTATTTATGAGTGTATTAATCTGGATTGTTAAGATTGTTTTTTCATTGGAGTTTTAATTAGATCCTTTAGAGGTATCTCATTGAGTGTTTGTTCGGATCCCTTTATATTTTTTGGTTATGTGTTCAATTATCAAGTATTATAATCATTTTAGAGATATCTAATGAAATAGTTCAAATCTTCATGGATTATAACATTTCATTTTTTAGATTTTCAAAGTTATATAGATGAGGATATAGTAGATTGTAGGAGTTGGGGATGTATTTTAAATGTATTAGAAAATTTATATTTAAAAATAAGGGCTTAAAATATAATTTGGTGATATAATTATTGTCAATACATTTGATATCAACTTTAATATGGAATATGGGTGGTTATGAAAAGGGGTCTTATTACATAAGACATTTCATAATAAGTAATTTAATTTTATTATTTGGATGGATAATTATTTTAATGTTATGGAATATCAATGTTTTTCGGATTAAAATAAGGGGTTTGCTATAAAATCCATGGAATATAGAATTTATGGTGTAAAATAATATTTTAATACATAAGTCAACTATTTTAAAAATTATAAGTATGTCTTTTCTATTGAATTGGCCTGATTCAGTTATAACCACATTTCCATCCATTGTTTTTAAAATTATATTAATAATTGAAGGATCATCTAGCTCTAATTATTTATCTTCAATCCTAGTGTTTTAGTGGCATTGTTTCATCAAAAAGTGGAAAGATATTATCTATTTCATTGTAGTTTAACACATTGATCTCCCAATTATCAACTACATTAGTGTGGTTTAGTATTGTTGATAATCTGGGGTTGTGTTATTTATAACCCCTAATGTCTGGTGCATTTATCAGTAATGTTTTCACCTCAATTGTGGTTTTTTAGTGTTTTTCTATATAGTTATTTGTAGTGATATCCAAAATATATGTTTGAGAAATTTAATCACACTATTTTTACTTTTCAATTTCATTTTGGAGTATTTTTCTTTACTAATAAGTCGATGATATCATTAATAAACATAATTGAACATAAATATTATGTTAATTGAAGTCGATGGGAAATGAGATATATTATAATTATTTTATATAATTGATATTATTCTGATATTATAACTGTATAGAATGAAATCCCATTATAAAATTGATTATATTTGGGAATTTTTGTACAATGGTTGGGAATGAGTTTTGGAATACCTCATCGTTTTAATTTATTTAACATCACCAAAAAATTGAAATTGTCTAACAAAATTTATTTTGATTCAAATATGCTTTCCTATGGAGTGTGGTTTGTGTAAGAATTCCATAATAAATGAATTTAATAATGATGAAAAAATTTATTTTTTTCAAAAACCATATGGATGTTTTCTTATGTGGAATGTGTTGTATGTGCGTATTGTTTGGTTGTCATGTGGAATAGGGTGATGTGTACTTATCATGCGGTCATAGAATGGGATGGTGATGTGTGTTGGGGATTTGTTATTATTATGTTGAGTGGTTATGGGATGTGGTGATGTGAGGTCTTTCTGATGGGGAGAGATGTTTAGTGGTGATGTGATACAATGTTTTAGTACAACATGGTGTGTTATATTCATCTGTAAGAGAAAAGATGTAAATGGTTTTTTGTGTTAAATGTTAAGGTTGTGATAAAATAATTAGTCAATATTTTTAAATGGATTAGGATGATTTTTTAATGTAATAGAAATTAATAATGAATTAATTTTTAAGGGGTTGTGTCATTAATCATGATAGATGCTTAATAATGAAATTCATGGGTAGGATAATGTAACTAGTACAAAATAATTAGTGTGTCTTATGGAATACATGGTGTCATTTATTTAAATGTTGCAGAAAAAGAGGATTTTTTTGGTTGGTTCATGATTTTATTGGAAACAAATAGGATGGGATAGTTTGCAACATATATATATATATGTATGTATGCATATTCATTTTTAAGTTTATATTCAACAAACCAATGACGAAAAACCTAGGCCAAAATTCATAGAAATATATGGGGTGATTTTTCAAACATACTAGTGGTGAAGATAGATATATTGGTACATAATATTTACCACTTTCTCTTCTTTGAGACAAGATATAAATTATTTATTATTGGAGGAGGTCATATATTGCACTAGGTTAAATTCTTTTTGTCTTCGAGAGGGATGTAATATGATGGAGCAACAATCATTAGGTGATATGTGGTATGATAGACTTGGTAGTTTATTGTGAGATGTGATGATAGTGTTGTGTGGGGTGGGCTATAGGGTGGTTCATTATAGTAATATGGAAATTGGTTTATTTCCTTCATTATCATAACACCCTACACCTCCAGTTATAGAAGTCGATATTATGTGATGGACCAAGTATCTAAGGATAAGATATGATTTTCCCGTGACGTGGATTGGTGGCTCAGGTGTTTATGGGATTATAGTGATGTGATTTTTGGGCATTGGTATAAATTATATTAATGATATAGAAATTGTATACTATATTATTTATGGGTGTTAGAGGATCATCCTAGTGGGAATGTGATCTGGGGAACCTATTATCGATAGTCTTAAAATTAAGTTAATATATACAACCTTTAATATTTTGTAAGGGTCTGAGGGTTAGGATGGGATTGGTGAAATGATCAATCTAGGTGTTTTTTTGTTTTTTTATTCTCATAATTAAATTTTTATTACCTTTTAATATGTTTGTGAGATTCATGGGAATTCTTACTTAGTATACATATATGTTCACTATAAGAATATAAAGTAATTTTCATGTATATAGGATGACTATGTGGTGGGTGAGGGACAATATTAGCTCCCAACCACGGTTTTGTTTTCGGTTTGTACAGTACTTTTACATTTAGGTATTTTAATTATGGATTTTATTTGTATATTTACTATTTCTACAATCAACTTGGGATGAATTTTTTAATTTTTATATTATTAAATGGAGTATTTTACTATTTATTCATCATTTTGGATGATATTGTTTTTATATAGAAGTTAATTCCTCCAATTTTATGTGATTCTTTCACCCTTGGTGATAGTCTCCAACCATGTTCACATTGTAGTAAGGAATCAAGTGTCATTATCTATATTTATTCATTGAAGTATAATTGGATGGGGGGTTCCATGACATCCAACATATTCAAACATATATTAACACACATAACTTTATTGACACGGAAATTCTATATAATTAACAATATGATTATATTACAAACACTGAAGGATCTGTTTCATATAATCACTATTAGTGTCCTTACCAAGACTATGAAAATCATTCAAATACACCATCAATGGGTCGTTTTTATGATGGAATATATAGAATCACAACTAAAGGACAACTTTCCCCAAAATATCCATTATTTTTTTAAATCGATTAACTCTTCTCAGTGAACTAATCTTTACTTTGACTGGTTATTTTTATATTATTTAACTTTCCTATAGTGTTTAGATATGCCTATCAAATGTGATTTTCTATATTCTTCAAAAGTAATTTATCTAGTCATCCTAAATCAACTAATATATAACTTCATGCTCACATTGGTCAACATCATTTTTCAAATAAGATGACAATCCAGGTTCCATTAGTTTCATCCAATGGTTCTTCTACTTGTAATCAAATTTTGAAATACTATTTCTGGAGGAATCGTTGATAATTTTCTGTATTGATAAAATTTCATTCTCAAAAATTTCTAATTTGATGATTAATGTAATGATCTTGAATAAAAAATAATTATTATTGAGTGTCTTTAACTCTTGTCAAACCAAAACCCTATATAATATATATTAATCTGATAGAATTAGTTGGATTTCAATTCTTTTTTAGTGCACTGATAGACTTGGTACACCAAGCAGCATGAATTAAGATATCTATATACTTGAAAAATCTATAAAAACGATATATTTTTAATAAAAAACATCATTTATATGTTAAAAAATATTCATTTATTATACATGAATATTGCTAAATATTCTATATACTTCAGTCACACATGTATTATCTTTTCTTCTACAATGTTGGGAACATATATTTCATCCTAGTCAGATTTCATTTATTCGGTGCTCTACTACTTGCATCCTTGATCTTTATTTGTATCATGCATCATGGATTATCTAGATTATTATGAAATATAAATCCTCCTATTTATTCATGAGTCTTCTCATGATATTTAGAACATGGATAATGACATAACATCATCTTACTTGAAGATTGTTTCATATAATAGTTATGTAATCATTCATATCCTCATTTATAACTTCATAAAAAATCATAAATCATTTTTAAATTCATTCTCACCTATAATACAAAAAATATTTAAAACAGATATTTTGATAGTAAAAATATATACTTTTTACAAAATATAACCCAGATGGGTGTTATGACAACCATTTGTATTTTTTTTAACCATTTTAAACATTCCTAGAAACTAAAAATTATCGCAATATATTTTAATAGTAAATTAATGAAATAAAATATTTTCCCAACAATAATATATTGACATCATAGAAATATCTACCCTGTTATTTTTTAATTAATTACATTCCCTAGGAAAAAGGAATTCTCATGGATATGATAAGACAAAACCCATTATCCCCCTATTCCCCCTATCCCTTTTATTATTTTTTGTGTTTCATATTCAAAGAATATTTTTGTTATCAGTTATAAATTTTCGACAAATTTTACAAAACATTCTAATGTATTATAAAAGATACTTACAAATGATCATTAGGATGCCTTAGATGGATGTTGAACTTGTAGATGGATCCTTAACTTTTCAAATCATATCATTTTCATAAAATTAGTGGAAGCTTACACAATTTTAATTTATTGAAATGGAATCAATCATAAAATGACAACCAATATCATTCTATATAACAAAATGAATATTAATATAAATTTACATTGATAATGAATGATTTATATGGTTTTTTGATTGATCAATTAATATTTAATCATCACAAACAATATTCAATTATTTATAAACATTCAATATTAAAATCATTATACTAAACATTTATCCATATGATTTAAATTCTAGTTTAATTTGTAACAATAATTCTTTCTTTGACTATACACAATACAACAAGACATTGTTTCATATATTTAAATAACACAAAACATTATCATATAATAAATTTTATTCTTGTTGTTTAGTTTTTGTCATTAAAATATCCATCCCAATAGTCATCAATATACCAACAAAGGTTCATGGAACAAATTATTTTATACTAAAATCCATAAGAAGATGTTCATATAACCTACCTAACTATTCTTTTATACTATTTTTATATCTGATTCTATTGCATCACTTAGATATATTTCAAACAATGAAATTTATTATAAAAAATATATCCTTGAATTTATATGATTGATAAATCATCTTATATATATATGTAAGTATTTATGATTAAATTTTTCTAGAATAATATTTACTCATCAATAAAACCAATGATATTTGGGTAGAAAATTCTATTTATTTTACCACACTCCAAATATTCTACAACACTATGGAAGGCCTTTACTTTGAAAGGAGACATTTATATTTCCTTCTTTTGAATAAGTAGACCCATAATGAATATTAAATATCAATGAATATACATTATATTCTTCTTAATTTGTTATGAAATGTATTTAGATATTTTATTCATATATTAAGAAATAAATTATATGCTCTATGATGAAAATTAAAATAAAATTATATGGTCTTGTTTTGTTAATATATTAGTCAACACAAAGTTTTCATTTAGAAAATCTCAATTGATTTATGATAATATAATATTCATATTACTTTTAACATGGTACTTATTTTAACCCAAACATGGTTTCCATAAAATTACACATTGGTGTTTCCCAATTTCCCAGAATAGACCAATTCGGTTTCTTAATATAAAAATTTCCCATAGTAACTTCTTTTTCAAACATGTAAACAACATAAAAATGATAATCTTTTTAACAATGATTCAAAACAACAGCTAATAACATTTTTATAGTCTCAACTGTCCTAATATGGGATACTGATTTTTCAATGATAATGCCTTCCATATTTCAGTAAAATGTGTAAAAAATTCATGATTTTTTTTTATAAAACAACACCATGGTCATTACCATTTTTTTAAAATACCAATTTGTTAATATATCTTTTATAAGTACAAAAAATGAAATGATTAATGTTGTTTAATTTTTCTTAATCTAATAAAACTCCTTAGAAATTGAATTTAAACATTCTTAATGATAAACATCCGATCAAAATTATTATGGTTATACTATTAGATTAGTGATGTATAATATTTTAATCACAATTTTATTATGGTTTAATATTAATCTTTCTTATTTAAAATGTAATTTTAGGGGTCATCATAGTTTTTTAATAAGAAATATTGGATATTTTTATATGGCCCTAGTTCATTCATCACAATACCCATAGGAATCATATGGTAAATGGTTTCCCTAGTTTTCATATTCTAATTAATTATCTTCATTTAATTTCACCAATCATTCTTCATCAACATATTTTTCAAATTTTTTTATGGAAGATGGATTATCTACAACATGTTCATGATTGTAATCTTATATATTTTTTCTTAATTTTATCTAACACATGTTGATTCTTCCATTAGCATAATATCACAAGATAATTCCTTCCATGTATTATTGATCAATGTTTTTAATGTTATAATTTTTGATATTATGAAATAAATACTCCAAATAGAATTAAAATATTTCACATTTGGTTATTTAATAAACCAAATTTCATCGGTATACATTTCTTAATCCATTAGAAACCATGATTTTTTCAGTTTATGAACTATATTACTAACATATTATATATTGAATAATATATAAATTTATTATGAATCTACAATACATCACCCCATTTCAAATAATTATATATTTTTTCCCTATGATACAATATATTTATGAGGAATGTAAATATTACTTCAATGGTTTTTGATTCAATGGTTGTTCGGATATGATTTCAAAATATTTTATATGATGTACATTCTAAAATTTAGTATACAAGAAGCAATATATCATTCAAAATAGTGTATAAAAAATAAAAAACACTTGTACAACCTCTAATTTATTCATAAAAAACATAATGGTAGGCATTCATTTAAATTAATCAATAAAAGTCATCAGTAATTAATTCATATTTTATAAATGATGAATCTATAAATAAATACATCACTTAATAATATCTAGAAGCATGGTTGATTGGAATTTATGTTTCTTATATACATCACCAAACATCATCATGTTTTGATGTATTTTACAAACTGAATCATCTATTATCATTATTTTACCTATGTTTCAAACATTATCTTCCACTAAATATTTTCACATTGTTATTTATCCAAATAATTCCATTTATATGATTCCAAAACATATTTCGTTCCTCATAATATAACGAACATGAGTTAATAATATCTATAATCTAAAAATGATTTCCACATTTCCTTTCCCACATAGTAAAAACCAATCAATCATTAAATGTTTTTATGATTCCAGTATGTTTCTTAAATGTCACATTCATACCATCATCTTAACGTAATTTAAGACTAAGCTTGTTTTTATTCAATCCATCCATAGACATGAATTCATTTTATTTTAGTTTTTGAGATTCTATAACATCATTTACTAATCCTAAAATTTTTAGGTAACTATATTTTTTGAAACTAACTTCATCCCCATCATGATATAAAATAGCATTGAATCTATTTTTTCACCCATCATATTTGAGGAACAATATTGGAAATGAAACATATGTTTGATAACTTGATAGATATTATTATTCTCTAAATAAAAAATGATTATACAGTGATTTATTTATTCTCAAACTGATTATATTTTAAATCATAAGAAAGTTTTCTCACAAGAGTAGTCACACAATAGTCGTAAAAGTGACTAGGTTGTTCATAATTTTCACAACCATTCACTTCATAATTTAATTATTCATTATTTGATGGATTTTTTGAAAATAATGATTCTTCATTTTTTTTGTGTGCAATGTATAAAAACTATTAATTTTATCACATTTTCTCCCATTTAATTAAATAATATTTATAGTAAGAGATTTTTCAAACAAAAAAATTATTCCTTTATTACAAAATATATCACAAAACTCTTATTATAAAATGAATCCTTGTTTTTTATAGACGTATTATATTTTCTGGTATAATAATTGATGGGGTTTGAAAGGGCATTTTGTATTTGTTTCCCCCTAGTATGGTATGTCGTTCTTATTAAGGTTATTATAATATTTTATTGAATAGATATGTTTTCTATATCATTTATAAATCAAATTATTCATTATCATATTTTTAATAACATCATTGTTCAAATAATCAGTTGAAGAATTATTCTTATTGGGTATGAATGTTAAAATATTTGGTGAATGATTTTTTTCCGCAGCTTGAGATGATTAATCCTTTACAACTAATGACTTTTTTGAAATTTCTTCTCTTTTTTATTCATGATATTTCATATTCACGAAGTATCAATTATTTTTTACAAACCATGTAATTTTATAGCAATGTATTTCATACTAATATCTTTTAAAATATTTTATTGTTATGTAACATTCAGTTTAAGGTACACAATATCCTCAATGTACTAAAAATATATTTTAAGTAGATATTCCATTAAAATATAATTTTATTGACATTAATATTTAAAAATAATACATTTCATTTTGGGTTTACATTATTTTCTTAGAAATTCGAAATTTTGGATCAATGCTGATAGTATAGGTAGGTTTCCTAAAATTATAATTACTCACTATTTGAAGAATATTATTTTATTTAAATACATACACAGAATGTTATTATCTAATCTAGAAATTCACCTTTTTTTGAAATGTTTCAAATCATGTTTAAAAAAAAATTAATATTCATTAGAAATATTTTGTTTTTTGTAGTGAAAATTTTCTTTTATCTAATAAATTTATTAACCAATCTAGATTTTTCTCACCTAATGTTTCACTATGGTATTTATTATAATCATATTTATATTCTACAACATTATTTTTATGAGAACTCAAATAAAAATACTAAATTCAGGTTTACAGAAAAATATTTATGTTGGTGCTCCAACCATATTTTCCACCTCTAATGTGATAGTTTTTTGACATTAGAGAAAAAAATATTCATTAATTTCACAATATTATATATCTTATAAATAACTAATCCCAATAAATAATAATCACCATAATTAATTTTAAAATTTATTATGGAATCAAATTACATTAATACAAGATATTATTTTAGAATTATGGAGAATTCCTACACTCATATTCAATAAGAATGTTATGCAATTAAGTATGAGATAAATCATATTCGTCACATAATGAAGAAATTTTACATGAATATTTTTTTAAAATTTATCATTTATTATTAATAACTGTAGAATAATTAATGAAATCTATAAAGTAGCTAATTTATAATAATCAATATTATCTATAATTATGTAAATATCATTAGTGTTATCATCATTTAATTAAATATAATTTTAGGTGTGGTTAATTATCTTTGATATTTCAATCAAATAGAGTTTCCCAATTTTTTCATGTTTCATTAGCTATCCTAAGACCCGTTTCCTTGATAAAATAAAAATCATTAAAAAGGCAATAGAATACCATTTCTTACATTTTCATCAATATCCTGATTTTTTTCATTATCAAATTCATAGGATTATCTATTTTATTATGTGAAACCACAAATATAGAAACATATATTAAAACATATTGATAATGTAGAATATATTATATCAATAATTTCTTAAAATCATGAAATACTTTTCCATAAAATGTATTAGTTCATCTTAAATTCAGGGAATTGATATTATCCAAAAGGATCAAATAAGGAAACATATTTATAATTACAATTTATTTTCATATGGATCATGATATACAATGAGAAAGTGGTGGTTGAATTAGTGGTGATTGTTTATAATTTAAATGTTATTTAAATTTATGACTCTAAATTTGTAAAAAAATACATAACAAGTTTATAAAAAAATATAAAAACCAAATAATGATAAGAATTTAAAATTATATAGAAAATTTTTATAAGTATTACCTTAGTGTGGTTGAGAACATCCATTACATGGTGAATCATATTATTCTATATAAATATTTAATTAATAATAAATGATTTAAATTTGAGAAAACTCTCTATATAATACATATATCTCTTATTATGAAAAAATTATAACGAACCCCGTAAGAAACAAAATTAATCCTTATGATACAAATCCATATGCATGAATGTGAACATCTATAAAATAGATTCCAACAATATCACATAAAAATCATCCATCTAGCTTTCTATTTTTAATTGGAGATTTTTTATGTTCTTATATCTTTTTCAGATGTAATAAATTTGGTTAAACTCACTACCCATGAATTTGATCAATGATCTATTTTAATAAAAACTATTTTCCTCATAACCATATCCAAAATAAATTCTAATATAAACTACATATAGTAGCTCTGACCCATGAAACATTATAATGTTTCTGATTGATAGCATAGTCTAGTAGAAATATCACAACAATTTACATTATTATAATTCAAGCATAACGAAATTATATCCTATATTAAATGTCATACAAATAGTATAACATTATTATATTTTCTCTTGGATATGGGGGAATAATGATAATAATGGTGTACATGTAAAAAAATTTATGTGTTCTCTCATATGAATAAATAAGTGAATTAAAAAATCATTCTCCCACTTAAATTTAAAATATCACACTGATTTTAATTTTTATGGATGTTATCATTCTTTAAAGATTCATCTATAATAAATTTCATTATACATTAAGATTCATGAAATCTCTAGAATTCACAAACATATTTGAAAACCATTATCCTCAATGATAAGTACATTCTTTACACATTATTCTAAAATATAGATAAAAATGTTCAACGATAATCATTGAATCATCCTAGTTAGGTGTTATAGAATGTTGATTCAATGATTCTTGAAAATCCAGTTGATGGATGTTTGTATGATATATTATTTTCAAAGTCCACTAGAAATAGTACGTTCTCCAAATCTATAGGTTATTCAATGAATGATTAACCCTATTCATGGTACTAATCGTTACATTGAATATTTACCTTTAAATTATTTCCCTAATCGGTGGTCTGTATATGTGTTTATCTAATGTGATTTTTCAAATTTGTTATTATGAATCTGTCAAGTAATAAAATATTATATCAAATATCACATTTTTTTCACAATTACTGGTACAATATGTCTAGAAACAGTGTGATATTATGTATTATGTTCATCCTTATGATTTTTTATTGACCATTCCTCATATCAGGAAAAAATCATTCTAGTGGCCTCGTTATTCATTTTCATTCACTTTATAATTTTCACCCATTCGCTTATTCATCTTATTATATTTCGAAGGTTCTCAGTCAAAATAGGTCATCTATAAGAGTGTATTGAACTATTTCCAACTAAAAAATAACTATAATGGATCTTCTTATGATGGACTTGTTTCAATGAACTTTGTTTTGTATAACATCCCAACACATAAACCATCATATAACTGTCATTAATAATGTTATAATCATTGAAACTCTATAAAATATATCTATCTAGAAAGAACAACTTACTATATTTTTTAAATATGATTCATTTTGTCTCATATTGTAATGTATGAATGTATATTAAATTTTCACAAAAAATATACTCTCTATTGTGATACACTGACTCAAACATTGAACTCTTATCAATCATATTATACATGTTTGGTGGTCTTTTTTTGTAAGCCTCGATCTACATCCAATATCATATTTCATTGTATCCATCCAATTGGTATAAATATATTATGATTATATTTGGTCAGGTAATTCATCATTATTTTAAGAATATAGGAATGGTACAACATCATCTTACATGAGGAAATATTACTGAAATATTAAAGGAAACATTATTATGATCCTACAGTACAATATATCTTACCACCCCGAATGAAATAAATGAATTTTCCAAATACATAATTCAAACAAATTATAACCATTATATGTTGAATAAAATATAAAATATATTACAAAAATCACAATTTATATTTACTATAGATAATGAATTATTCTTCATGACTATGTATTCTCAAGTTTATGTGATGTGAATTTCACATCCCTATAATTAATTTTCTATTTTCAACCCATTACCAATATCTTTTTTTGTGGTATGGATAATTATTACAAAATAAATTTTCATTATTAAAAAATAGATATTTTATAGAATCTACAAGATTTATTCATCTATTTAATTATTTCATGTATTTAATTTAACTAATATAATTGGGAATTTGGGATTACTCTATACCACAGTGAAAAAATCCTAATGATTATATAGATTTGTATTTTTCATTATATAAATTTCTATTTAACTTGAAATATATAATTCTATTACTGGAATGTGTGTTATATATCAAACCTAGGGATTATTATATAACTCTGCACTAATCATGGAGGTGTTTGTTATATTATGAAGGAATAAAATCATTTGATATAACATTATATATAACAAAAAATCATAGATTTCTTTATGTTGTTAGTAATTATAGGATTTAATATAATTATGGCCCAACTATGTAATTTCTAGAGGGGAAATTGAAAAAATACCATACAAACTATATTTAGGTTGCATATAAATTTCATTTTGGATTTCCATAAGGTAAAAACTATTTTTAAGGAAATTTAATCTCAATACATTATCTTTATAGTGGATTAGAACTCACAAAATGTTGAATAAATGGCCATTTTATAAAAATATATTAAATTGTAGTTGTAATGAATGCATAATATTTTTCTTAATTGAATTATGGGGCATTATGGCTATAGTAATGTGATGACAGTAAATATTATTTGCACATTTCCATTAATTAAAACCAATACATGGGTGGAAATAAAATTATTTAGAAGGATTTATCAATAGAATAATATTTCGACTGACTGGGTGACAAAAAAATTTGGGGCACTGGATCTATTCTCATAAAACAAGAATCATAATAGTAATTTTAATATTTTTCCGTTGATGGGAAGACAATTTAAACTCCATCATTATCATAGTTCATGTGTCTCATTATTCTAACATAACATTTCTTAAAAATATTATTATTCTTATAAAGAATTATGTTTATATATGTAGAATTTCATCTTATACATCATTATTTACATTGGATTTTATCATATGTGAACCAAAAATCATTTGTAGTATGTCACCGATGTTGTGGAATATTTTTTAATATGTTGATTCATACCAATTTTCTATGAACTCTAGTTTTTATTATTATAAATCAAATATAGATCAATCCAACATCTTCTATAACATTCACATGATCATTATGTATAATTTAACATATAAAATAATTACATATATAGTTAAAAATTTATTAATCCATCTCATAACATATATTATTTCTAAGGAGACTCATGCATTTTTAAATATGGTTTATATATTGGGGTTGCTAGTCATGGACAATAAATGACTTTATATCTTGATTTCTAAACCCTAGTTTATAATATGACAATTAATATTGACATAGAGATATAATTTAGATGGATGGAATATGGATTCATTTTTCATTCACTATGGATGATATATTCTCTAATTATCTCTATGAAATACTATCTTGGGGATTTCCATCATTATAGATTTTAATTTCCATAATGATGGAGTCTTTAGTGGTTTTTAAATCAATTATAGGTTATCATTAATGGGATAGTATGTATATGGTTCAATTAATTATTTTTTATGATTTGCAATAAATAAATAAATATTATAATGTATTATAGTGGAATGGGTTGTAAGTAGTCCTCGGACATGAGTCAATTCTCACAACCAACATACACATCAGGTTCTGATATTCATCAATATAAAATATTAAATTACTAGACAATATTATTTAATATTCATGAAATGATGAATGTTATTGAGTAAATCTATAATCCTTTTTTTAAAAATCATTTAACATTATACAAATATTATATAGTGGATGAAACATCTGAAGACATGGTCGAGAATCCTGAAGGAATACGTCTCTTGTAAATATCTTTGGGTTATATTATCAAATGTCCACGGGAGGATTTAGTATTTATATGAAATTATTTCTATGTTTTCTGATATATTTCAAAAAAATTTTATGAACTAACATGTTTTAATAGAAATATATTTTTCATAGTTTTTGGCCATATTTAATTGTAAAAACTATTAAATGTTTTCCACAATTATGGTTAAAATGGGTTTACTAGGGGTAATCTAAAAGAATTGGTATTATTGAAACCCAATGAAGTGTAATTAATTTTGTTAAATATATGTAATCATTATGTTATCTTATATTATAATAAATAGACATTTGGATCCACTATCCCGTTAAATATACACTATATTTTTTATGATATTTGATGATGCTCCATGTGTGTCCCTATCCTTATTTATAAATGGAAACCTCTATACATATATTATTCACACCTTTTAGCCATATTGATTAGAAAATACATTCATAAAGAAAATTATATTCCTTCCCTTCATACAAGATATTAAATAATTATATATATATAAATACTTCCTATCATATGGTGTAAAATTGAGTAGTCTATCAAAGAAGATATATAATTCTAAACCATGATAATTCAAATTTAGGTAACATTGCACAATCTCTGAACTTATTTTATGCATAAAAAATGATGAATTTCATGTCTAAAATTTCATGGAACATTATCTAGATTACGTATCAACCATTTCACACCTCTAATCATTCAAATGGGAAATATAACAAAGCACTTGAGTACATGCATGCTATGACCTCCACACAATGATACAATTCATTTCCAAACACTATATTTCATGGATGGTTATAATGATGTATATAATGATTAGATATTATATTTATTTTATAATTAGGTTTATTTAATTATAATATCATTTCTAAATTAATTCAATTTGATATTTGTGTAAATTATTATGCCACAAATGCATAATTGTGGACTACCACATATAAGAGGTGTTGTCATTTTTATTATTTATGCATTAATTTTATGGTAATAAATATTTATTTAATGAACATGTGTGATATTTATGATATATTAATTACATTATAAAAATTATTTATAATTTAATTTGATAATATTTTTGTTGTCATTACATCCATTGAAAAGTAGAAATATCACTAGGGTGATCTTATGGATTACCATCTCCAAGAAGTGATGTAATTAATTTTATTTCACCACATTAAATTAATAGTTATAAATATCTATGGTCGTAATACGAGTAAAATATATATTAATTTTATAAAATTAGATAATGTGGAAACATGATCATTGAGTAAGGACCATAACCATTGAAGTAAAATATTCATGAAAAATGGAGAAATTAACACCCAAAATAAAAAATTTAATATAGAATTTTCAATTAATAGATGTTGTAATGTTATAATTGGGTAATATATATTATTATATGATCAAATAGATTTTTTTTAAAAATATCATAAATCTAAATTTATTATGTAGTATGATAAATTGATTACAAATAATAATGAATATAATGTATAAGGGTTTTCACTCAATTTCGTATTCCTTAGGCATGATTGATATTATGAATGGTTGATTATTTTATATGGTGTGATTAATATCTAATATATTTATATTTAAATATTAACTAATTTATGTTGGTTAGATGATCCATATCCGGTTATTTGTTTTCATTGACACAAATTTGAATGATGAAAAAAAATGTTAGGGCTCCATCTCAATTTAAATTCTTGGATTCATGTCTCAATTTTATAAACAAAATTATTATTTCAATTTATTATTTAATTAAAAATTACTTTTAAATTAAAACTACATGATTTTATTGATGTTATATACTAGACCATATTATTTTTAATCATTGAATTATTTTCTATTTAAAAGTTAATATGGTCACATGATATCATCATATGTGTTTTTTTCATTGATATGTGTTTTATTTATATGGACATGTATGTTTATAGGTGGTCTCAAACTACCATATGAAATGATGGTACATCGGTATCCTTAAGTTGGTAGTTTTTAATGATTCCTATTATGTGATTTATTTTATGAGGATTATGAATAAAAACATACAAATATAGTATGTTATTTAATTTATAATCTCATTTTCACCCATATCGATTATAAAATATTTTCCTAATGATAATATTATATAATTTATATTAGAAAAATTTATATATTATTCTAATAATGTTATTTATATATATTTTATTTTTTACATAGATTTTCATACACTAAATTAATCATGAGACCAAAATTATGCTTTAAATTAAAATTGAATTAATCTCAACATTCAATTGGGAATATTTTCTTCAATGAAAATATTTAATATATAATTTTTTCAATATTAATTTTACCATTCTATAGTTTTATATTACATTTTTATAAAAAAAATCATTTAATATATATATTTAAATGGAATATAATTTTCATTTTAAAAAAATTTATTTTTTATAATTTTTCTGAAAATTTGTAAGAAATTTTGTTCTAATGTACACCATAAAAAAATTCCTATACATTATTAAATATTATTCTCCTTAGAACATAATCTTTTTTTATGTTGGTATTTTAATTAATATTTCATCCTTAAATTTTAATAAATTTTTCGATATTAAATATGTTATTTCAAAATGAAAATGTATTTTCCTAAAACATCTATCTAGGGATATATTAATTGAATTTTCAACCAATAATATAAAACTGTGATATTTATTATGATTTATCATGTATATGATATAATGATACCAATTTTTTTACTTCTGTAGACTGTTTATGATTATAATTATTGTTTTTTGAAACATGTTTTCATTCCTCTAGGCAATATGTGATGTAATTATAAATGATTTAATAATATTTTGAAATATATAAGAAGAGACTATGATTATATGATGGATGGTTCTTTTATAAATATAAAACTAAGTTATAATGTAATTTAATAATGTGTAGGTTATGTAAATCCTTCTAATGAATTGAATAATTATTAAGGTGGTAAATTCATAAGATATGATTGTGGTAATAATATAGTAAGAGATAATGAACTTTACATGGGTGTAGTAACTCATATGAGTAATATTGAAATGATCAAGTAAGTGTTTCCATTAATGGAATTTGTCCTTAATGATATTCTTGGGAGTGGCGCATGACGAATGAATTTATTTTCTATATTTATTTGAATGATAATAACATATATATTATTTTTATGATACTTTATCATCACTCATTTTTTATTAATAGTTATACACATTATTCACTTATTCCACTTTATTGAAAAATATTTAAATCATGAATCGTGAATCATGGTTTAGATCAATAAATTTCTCGGTAATATTTTATAAGGATAAGAATATTTCATCAAACACAAGTCATTTTCTAATTTCAATTATGATTAGTTATTGATATATACCATTTTTACCAATATAGTTCATTTAATATCACCATATTTTATTTATCTTATACCCATGGATGTGAAGAAGTAGTTTAATAATGATATATCCATAAAATGTTCTAGTTATGTATAACAATGTTAGAGATAATGTAGAAATTTAATATACTTGATGTTTTTATATCCAATATTATTAAGAATAATAAAACATTGTGGTTCTAGAATGGTTCATATTGATATTTAATGAATATTCACATAATAATATGTAGCATTTCATCATGAATAGTTTGTAGTGATACATTTAGTACCATGGTGTGGATTTTTTACATTTTTAATCTAAAATGAAAAATATATATTGAATGCCCTTATGATATTGAAATTTGTTAGAGAACATGATTTGTCATATTAACAAAATTAGTTCCTTTCTTCAATGGAAATTTCTTCCAATTCGGTACAATATAATTGGTAATGATTTATTTATAGATGCATCAAGCAGTATTGACCCCAAAAAATGTTGGTTGAGTAAATATTATTTCATAGTCTAGTGCATAGTGGAATAACCCATAATAATAAAACAAGTTTTAAACTCCATTTGGATATGATTAGGTTGAATCAAATATTAATTATGAAACATTATAATATATTTAGGTAGATAATTAAAATATATGACGTAGGATAAATATAATTTCTGATATTCTGAATTGAACAGTTAAATAATTATATATCTATATAATAATATTCATTATTATATGATACCCCTTGTGATTATTATGCTTCATACAATAATTTGTAGTTATAATTAATGTATATAATTTGATGGATCCTAGTTAATGTTATCTATGATAGACAATGAAATGATTTTACATTAGATATTCTAAATGGGATTGATGATGTAATTTAAAAGAATGCAATTATTCCTAAAAATATATATTTCATTGAATGATTAAAAATTGGATCATAGGTGATTTTTAAATGAATATATTACAATATAAATTAAATTTTCATAATGATATGTGAGTAAAAAATATCCAACATCCATCATAAAGACATTTAGGTTGGTGAACATAGGGATATGTTGAAAAATAAATGGAATATGATTACTATTTGGAATATACGGACATAGAGCATCTTATTTTTTATGATAAATGAAGAGTCCAACAATAATAAAAAATGCACATCGCAACGTTAGATGTATAATAAAATGGAATATGTGTGTTAAACAAGAGAATTATCCAAGATGATTCCCTAATCAAATGGCTAGCTCCAATGCCACAAATTTGGTTTTGTTCTGAAAATCATTTTTGTGGAAGAGTAAATATTTTTATGTATTTGAATTTTATAATTATATTATATAACTTTTTTATTAGTTATTTTATTTTTTATGAGAAATGATAAATATTTGGATAAATATATAGTAGTATTTTTGGATCTTCAAGCCTTCATTGAAAGTGATAAATAACCATGAAATGTGATATAGTGTTATGGTGATTTTCTTTCTATAACATTCATGAGAAAAAAGAAATATTAATAATTTTTGTGGTTATTATTTTCTTTCTTATTTTTTATAATTTGTCCAAATATATTGATAACGTAAATTGGATACTATTGTCGACCATGAATTTTATTTGTACTTTGGTTAAAGTAGGATTAATGTTATATTTAATGTTGATTAATATAATATGGAACATATGGAATATAATTGATTAAATATGATTTTATTTGAGTAATAAATATAGTGATAATTTTTTGGAGTCATATTATTTTTCATTAAGAATTCATTTTTCATTCTGGTTATGAAGGGAAATGATTATCATGTTTTAATGGAATATATTTTCATGGTAATTGTATGTTTTTATGACATTAATATAATATTTTAATTATTTTCTGATTTATTTAATGTTGAATTTTTAATATTTAGTGACTTTACTGAATATACTTTGTTTTTTAATTTTTTGAGAAATATTTCATGGATTTTTTAATTAAAAAAATAATCAAAAAATTTTTTGTGAACAATTTTTTATACCAGTAATGTTTTAGAGGAAAAATAATTATACCAACAAATGATGATTTATCCATATTAGATACATTTTGTAGCCATTTAGGTATTTGATGTAATATTGACCTACAATAAGTTAATTTTCATTCATTTATAGATATTAAAAATATTTAAAATGTAATTTTAGTTTATTAGGTATATATCATTTTTATTGACAATTCATAATTGTAATATAAATTAAAAGATGTGGGGGCCAATTGAAATAGAAATCCAAGATTGACATTTTGTTTGTGGATTTTAATAAATCATGTAATTATTATTTTTTTCTCTAAATAAATAGAAAAAAGGCATTAAATCTGTGAAAATAGAATATCAAAATGAAAAATCATATCATTTTTACAGTTATTTGTGATTATTTGTTAGTCACGTTAATAAACCATAGATTTATGCTTTTCTGTGAATTAAAATTCTCTTGAAAATGATCTATATAACACAATGATATTCGTTATAAAATATATTTCTCTTAAATGATCATTTCATCACTTCCAACTAATTCTCACCATTTCAAGGATCTTGATTTTATGTTATTTAAAATATCATATACATATCTCTCTCCCATTTTAAAAGGACATATTAATAGTCCTTTTCTCAAAGAGGGTTTTATAAAAATAATTTTTTCGAATATCAATCTACTAATTAGAAATATTAAATTTTTTTGAGTAAATATGTTATTTTTGGTTATATAATTTGACATCAATATATTTTATAATATATTTCTTCTTTAAATAAGTTGAATGTGTTTGATAGATTGACTTGCATAGAACTGGAAGTCCATATGTATGATATAGTAAATCATTATTCACACCTTTTAACGTGGATGGTATATAATATAACAACAAAACTATGAAAAAAATTGGTAAAAGTTTTAAATAATGAAAACATATTAACTAGTTCATAGAAAATATATACAAAATATTACTAATGTCATTAAACACTTCAAAAATTTTGCTTTCAAAAACATGTGTTTTATTAAATATTTTTTACAAACATTATAATTAATTTGTATTATTTTAAGTAATATTATTTAATGATATTTATATAAATTATTAAATAATCATTTTAGTAATTTATTAAAATGAAAGTTTACAATTTTTTTATAAATAATATTTTTCATTGAATATTGAAAATACTAATTTTTTTATAATCTGTAATTGATTTTCACTTCAAAATACTATAATTTTATGAATTACATTATAAATCTACTTAAGTAACCATTATGTATGTTGTGTATAATAAATTAAATATATATCAATAATATACATAATTTTATTAGTCGTTGATTTTTTTGGCATAAAACATAGTTTTCAATGAAAAAGAATTTTAATCATGAAATGATTTGTTATCATAATAAATATATTGTTCCTTATTATGTTTAGTTGATTTCTATCTGTATATATGAATTTTTGTTTTACGTTATTGTTTTTTATGGATTTTGTTTAATAAATTCCTAGAAGGAAATTGTATGAACTTTCAATATGTATTAAAAGAATGATTCCCAACAATGACTAATTATTCAGTCATGTTCTCAGACTATGGGAACATCATGAAAGAGTAATGATACAAAAATGTATTATTTATATGTATTTCAAAAAATTTTGAGGTTTTTTATTATGTTTAATTATATTTGATTTCTATATGAATATGATAATAGTAATGAATAAAATTCTCATAGTATAGGAATATATTTCCAGAATAGGTTTATTAGATTAAGATGTCAAAATGATGATCTTTCCACACATTTGTGAAATTTGAAAAGTAAGAGAAATAAAAATGAAAATATTAATTACAGTGTGAATATATGAAACAGTAACTAAGGTTTGTAAGGTTTTTATTAAAATTACATTCCAGGACATGTGTAATGGTCACTATAATATATAGAGGTTTACTGGAAAAAAAATCTGACATTGTATGATTGATTGAGTTCCTTAATTAGTCCAGATGAAGAATAATTTCATAGAGAAAATGGTAAAACAAATAGTGTTATAATATTTAATTTGATATATAATGGTTTAGTAAATGTTTTCCCATGTAGTGGATATATTTTCAATACGATTAGACAATGGAATTATTTATAAAGAACTATATGGGTACTTTCATTACTTTTCAAGAGATGAAAGTCCATCGGGAAGATAATTTATTATCTAATTGATAGATAGTTGATATAAAAAATAATTGGATAAATTTATAGTTTCTAAATGAAATATGTGTGTGAAAATTTAGATATCATTCTACACCTTAGTTGGAATTTAAAAAAAATGTAAAAAAAAATAGTGTTCTATAAGACAAAAATTGTACAATGTATCATTGAATTGAGAAGAATAAGTTTAAGAATTACCTATTTAGTTATTAATCTATTTAACAATGTGTAAAATAGGATAAAATATGATTTCTGAATAGATGTGAAACATTTGGATACATATGACATAGTTTGGTTGAATATAACAAGTTATACAGAAGCACTGCTATCATCATTATTTTAATGAAAACTAGACCTACCCCTCAGATTGTGCATTAATAGATGGTGGTATGAAATATATTTATTTAATGTGAAATTTTTATAAAAAAATTGACATTCTTGAATTAATATTATCATGGAATACTAATGACTATAAATATGTCTCAAGAGAAACAGACTGTTAATAGTGTTATTGAATATCTTAATGCTTGTAAATTGTTGAAGGTGATCCGAAACACATAAGAAGGAATAATATATCAGTAAATAGTTGATCAGAAATGATGAAGGATAGAACATGTAGGTGGGGGAATAATTAGTGTTTTACAATTATTATTTCAAAGGTGTACAACATGCAATAAAGAATATGGAATCAAGAATGGTTGTATGATGATATAACCAATGATGATTAGAACCACAATTAACTATAAGTGAAATTATCAGGTTTTAGATTTATTTATTTGTCACGACCCGTTCTCGGGGCCCGTGTCGTGACTACCCCAAGCCCGCCTTCCATAGGCCAGGGGCTGGCGACTAGCACCAAGGCGTAAATCCCGGTAAAAAGGGAAGGCATTGCCTTTGTAAAGTAAACAAGAACCACAGAGTAAGCAAGCAGAAAAGTAAACACTAAGTAAAAACAGAGTACAACTGAAGTGCGGAAAAGTAAATGGGCTAGTATACAAACCCAACTGAAAGTAAAGTACAACTCGAAAGGAAAAATAGCAACTGTAAAGGAAATGCCGCTACACCGAGTTGTCCACTCGAAATCCCACCTGAAGGGTTGGTACAGATAGCTCCAATGCTCCTTGGGTCCTGCCGTCCGCTCCAAGCACGTCCCACCCAGTGGTCCACCTCTAGGTACCGTCCTGCTCTGCAAGCCTCAGCCACGATCAACGTTGTCTGTTGTCTTCAACCAACACAACGTAGTGCGGGCATAGCCCGTGCAGGGGTGAGTATAACGATACTCAGTAGGGACCCCGAGACCCTCAAGGTACCACTAAAACCAACAAGTATAACCACAAGAAGATCTCAACAGATAACCTCTACTTAGATATATGCCCATACATATACCTAAGTTATCAAGTAACCCATCTCAATCATGAGGGAAACACAAGGTCAAAAGTCTCAGCTCAAACCAGGATTTTCATCATCGAAACCGTAACTGCTGAAGAGATCCGCCTTTGGATTGTACAGTGGTCCTATCACAACTCCGAGGTACTTACCACTAACATAAGACTGTTGTAGTACTCCAACTATCGAGTGTTGCGGGCCAGCCACTACCACCAAGCACTCCCATGTGCCGCTACAACCAAGCGCACCACTGTCGTGGGTCTGCCACTACAACCAAGCGCTCCCGTGTGCCGCTACAACCAAGCGGACCTCTGTCGTGGGTCTGCTGCTACAACCAAGCGCTCCCCTGTTCCGCTACAACCAAGCGCACCTCTGTCGTGGGTCTGCCGCTACAACCAAGCGCTCCTGTGTGCCACTACAACCAAGCGCACCTCTGTCGTGGGTCTACCGCTACAACCAAGCGCTCCCCTGTGCCGCTACAACCAACCGCACCTCTGTCGTGGGTCTGCCGCTACAACCAAGCGCTCCGGTGTGCCGCTACAACCAAGCGCACCTCTGTCGTGGGTCTGCCGCTACAACCAAGCGCTCCCCTGTGCCGCTACAACCAAGCGCACCTCTGTCCTGGGTCTGCCGCTACAACCAAGCGCTCCCCTATGCCGCTACAACCAAGCGCACCTCTGTCGTGGGTCTGCCGCTACAACCAAGCGCTCCCGTGTGCCGCTACAACCAAGCGCACCTCTGTCGTGGGACTGCCGCTACAACCAAGCGCTCCCCGGTGCCGCTACAACCAAGCGCACCTCTGTCGTGGGACTGCCGCTACAACCAAGCGCTCCCGTGTGCCGCTACAACCAAGCGCACCTCTGTTGTGGGTCCGCCGCTACCACCAAGCGCTCCCATGTGCCACTACAACCAAGCGCACCTCTATAACACACCGAGTCGTTCGATCAGCAGTCGTCGGGTCTCAGTCAGCTACACGGTCTCCGTGCTCCGCCCGCTCGTCTCTGTGCTCCGCCCGCTCGTCTCCGGGAGGGTCCACTCCACGAGCTACTGGTCGATACTCCAAGTATCACAATGTCCTTCAAGGAAGTATCTCAAAGAACCACCTTGTCATAGGGGTCTCAACGCAACAGACGGTGCGTCAATCGGACGCCCGGTCTGTGAGTTATTAGCCTTTTCGTCCCAGGGGCCCGGTTGGTTTCGTGTGTGAACCAATCCGGCCGTAACTCAACTATACCCCGAACACTCATAGGGTATACTCATAGGGACCATTTCTCAACGTGATCACCAACGCTGCTGATGGTTCGTCAAACGGACGTCTGGTCTGAAAGATATCAGCTTTTCTGTTCCAGGGGCCTAGTTGGATTTCAGTGCGATCCAACCCGACCACTATCCATCTGCATCCAAAATTCGGGCGGAGGATGCAAAAAGTTCCGTCTCATCAAGAGGAACTCAAATCAATAGACGGCGCGTAAATCAGACGCCCGGTCTGAGAGTTATTGGCTTTTTCGTCCTAGGGGCCCGGTTGGTTTTTAAGGCAAAACCAACCCGACCGTACTCCACTTGCGTCCAAACCTCGGGCGGAGTGAGCCAAAAGATCTGTCTCACTAAGAGGAAACTAACAGAAGATGACGGCACGTCAATCGGATGTCCGTAGCTCAAGATATAAGCGTTTCCGCTCCGAGGGCCCGGTTGGTTTCGTGTACGAACCCACCCGACCGAACCCAAAGTATCCTGAAACGTTGAGTGTGATAAACCGAAACGACCGACTCGCTCCAAGGATTCTATTGCAGCTGACGGCGAGTAGTTTGGAGGCACGTAGCTCAAGTTACGGGCGTTTGAACGAAAGTCGTCCGAAGACGGGGGGTCCGGGCCCGGGCCGACCCGGCCCGACCCCCCCTGGTTGGCCCGAACCAGGTCGGGTCCGACTCGGTTGGCCCAGCCCGGCCCGGCCCGGGCCGGTCCGGCTCGGCTCGGCAGAGCGGCCGAGCGGCCGACGCGGGGGAAAGCCGCCGCCCCGCGTGACACCCCCGCGGCACCCGCGGGGTGTCGGCCTGACAGCCGGACGCGCCGCGTGACAACCCCGCGACACCCGCGGGGTGCCGCCCTGGACACCCGCGAGGTGCCGCGCGACAACCCCGCGGCACCCGCGGGGTGTCGCGCTGGACACCCGCGGGGTGTCGTGCTGGACACCCGCGGCACCCGCGGGGTGCCGCGCTGGACACCCGTGGGGTGCCGCGTGACAACCCCGCGACACCAGCGGGGTGCCGCCGCCTCCGGCCGCCGGAGTCGATCCGGTGGCCCGTTTTCCTTCCCGTCTGCGCCGTTATTCCTCCTGGGTTCCGTTCTTTACTGCGGGATCATCAAACATCCATTGCGGCACGTTCCGTCATCGCCCGCCAAATCCGCACAGAACGAAGAACGACGGAGGGTCTTCGGGCCGTGTTCGTTTGGCCCGCACCCTCCGTGTTAGAGATAATCAACGGGAGAAAATAAAATGTTCAACAGATGAACCAATAATTTTAAAAAATAAAATTGTTTCTTTGATTCCGGTTCTTAAATTTTTAAATAATGTTCACGGGAATATAAGGAGGGGTATTTCCAAAAAAAATATAAAATCCCTACCTCGGAGTCGTCGCGCGTGAGCGTTCTTCGTGGAAACTGCTCGTCGCAGAAGGTGGAGATCGTCGCGTCGTCGCGGAAGGGCGTCGAGTAATCGCGGAACACGGCGTTGAGTCAGTGAACTCAAGCAGTCGATCGAAGATCCGTCGCGGAGGAAGAGACGTCACAGAAGAACGTTGTCGGCGTCGCGGATCACGGCGTCATGTCGTCGATTTCCGGGTTCGGCGTTCTTCACATTCTTTGCGTTCTTCGCGTTTTTCTCGAAGGAGGCTGAAGGTTCAAGGATCCTCTCTCAACGAGTAATCCTCCAAAAGAAATTGTTTGGTCTTGTTTTATTATTATGCCAACACACGAAAAAGGGTAAGAAACGACCCATCAATTCGTTGAATTAATTCAACGAAAGAAACAACTCATTTAATTTATGAAATAAACCGCACAATTAAATGGTCTGTTAACATTTTAAGAAAACACGTCGGTTGACTTTCATAATGACGGGATTTCGCGGGTGCGTTACATAGCGGAAAGAAACGGCGGGGCTCGTGCGGGCCCCACCTCACAAATATCCTACCGAGGGGGTAGGATATTTTCTAGATAGCATCCTATTCGGATCAACTCAGTTCAAGCCGCCTTCAAGTAGCTTCAAGTGGCTTCCAAGTGGCTTAAGTGAAATAAAATAAAGTTGTCGAAAAATTATTTTATTTCTTAACTTTAAGCCCGAAAATTAAAAACCACACCCGAGCAAAAGCAACTCCGGAAGAGGCGTTTCTAATCGAATACCAGCGCTATGATTTCATCGGTGCCCTCAAAATTCGATTCTGGGCACCAGTTCAAAAGTTAGAAAAACCCGCTCGTCCGTTCACTGAACGGACTCGGGCCAAAACTTCGGAAAATGATTCCGGGCACACCGGGCCTCGGAATCAGGTGCCGTCAGAAACTGCGTTCTTGTAAAATTCCAATGAAAATTAAGAAAAAAAATTTCCTTGAAATTTACGGGTCTTTACATTACTCCCACCACAGGGCTTTACGTCCCCGTAAAGCTTCACCACAAACTTAGGGATACAAAGGTGGTACTGAGCACGCATCTGAGCCTCCCGCTCCCATGTTCTCCCTGGAGGTTCCCGTGCTTCCATCTGATGCGCACAAGAAGAATCGATCGTCCACGTAGGACCCGCTCCTATCGATCCTCTATCCCCACCGGGACCTCCGTAAAAGTTGCCCCATTATCCACGTCTAGCTCCCCATGGTCAAAGATGTGCGTCGGGTCGTGCATGTATCTTCTCAGTTGAGATACGTGGAAGACGTCGTGCACCCGGTGCAACTGAGGTGGTAGAGCCAGGCGATAAGCCACCTCGCCAATCCTGCTGATGACTTGGAAAGGCCCGATGAAGCGTGGAGACAACTAGCCTCCTCGGCCAAATCTCCGCAAACCACGTCGAGGTGAGACCCACAAGAAGACGTGGTCGTCAT
Organism: Viscum album; assembly: GCA_963277665.1. Lineage (NCBI taxonomy): Eukaryota > Viridiplantae > Streptophyta > Magnoliopsida > Santalales > Viscaceae > Viscum > Viscum album. The sequence continues at coordinate 857,425,052 of OY728156.1, read as the reverse complement.
CTTCGAACTCTATTGGTCTCCGCCTCCTATCAGCATAAGGCTTCTGCCGGCTCTGAGCTGTATTCATCCGCCCCTGGATGACCTGGACCATCTCAGGTCCCACACGAGCTGCAAGATTTCTTCTTTGCCGATAAGAGAAATCTGGTCACATCCCCTGGATGGACCACATTCTTTTGCCTAATACAGTCAATCCCGACATGGATGGTACTAATCCATACCAAGGATGACGTCGTAAGGACTCAACGCTACTACCAAGAGATCCAACCGTTACTCTCGCCTCAAGGGTTGAGTCACACTGTCGGCATCAGTGTGTGGTAATTGGGTCTCCTCCAGTAGATGCCCCACAAGTGAGGGTCAAGTCAACAGTCTAAACCGGAACCTCTTAGTAACAACACAAAAGAGGACAGGAAGGAAAACATTACAAAGGTAAGCGTCTTTTATTATTGCAGCTCAAATTACAAGGATGCTACACAACAACAACAAGGAACTAGAAGTACAAAAGATGTATCCCCTAGTTCTGCTCCTGTCCAACTGCTCCCAGAGCTCCACGATCGAAGGCCTCAGCTGCCTGAAGTTGAGCTCTCCCATGTCCACCAACTCCCTGCGGTCGGGGTGGACCTCCTGGTGGTGGTGGTGGAAACACCTCGAAGTGTCTCCCACCATCGGCTACTCGGCCAGTTCCACTTCCTCGTCTGCCTGTACCCTGCGGACCACCGTGGCCGAATCTTTGTCTGGGAGGTCCCTCTACTGCCTACTGCTCATCTGTAAAACGAGTCGGGCAGTCTCGAGCCATGTGACCAATCCCGCCACAGGAGTAACACTGCCCACTCTCGGCATGCCTGGCTCTGACTCCACCCCGGCTCCCCCGCACAACTGAGCCTGAGTCGTACAGTCGGCCACCGGTAGGTCTGGACCTCTTGGACCTCTGCGCATAGAAGTGATGCCTCGTCGTGCACCTGAAGCATCAAGCTCCACCATCAGCCTGCTTCTGCGTACAGTAGGATCGCTGCGAGGATTACCATGAGGTCTGCTGGTATCCTCACTAGCCTGAAAACTCCCACCACAGCCTCCAGCCAATCTTCAGCCACCTGCGGGTCTGTCTCTCCCTGGAACCTGGGTGGCCTCTGGCGCTGGAGCTTGTACAGTGCGCTCAAGCGACGTGCATCGTCAGCGGCTGGAAGCATTGGTGGCTCGGCGGGTAGAGGTACTGCAGGTGCCTCAGCTATCAAGGGGCCCTACACCGAGGCCTCATCGCTGGGCGGGCTGTCGCCACGCTCAACCCTCAGAACCCCAGCTGGTCATCCGCGGGGAGGCATCCTGAAAGAAACAACGTGATACGGTCAAACGATAAGAACCTGGTGAGCTGACCTGGTTTGAGCTGACTTTTAAAAACTGCTGGAAACACACACGCAATTAGTGTATTCGTGCATTAAGTCGGAAATCGGAAGTCACGGTCTTTGTGTACGGATACGTCGGCCGCCGCACCAACACTGGACTCCCTGGACCGATAACCATACTCAATATGCTAAACACTATTGCTTCACATAGAAGAAAGATCATAGTTTGCGGTAGAACCGTCAACCTCTGATTCCAATCTGTCACGACCCGTTCTCGGGGCCCGTGCCGTGACTACCCCAAGCCCCCCTTCCATAGGCCAGGGGCTGGCGACTAACACCAAGGCGTAAATCCCGGTAAAAAGGGAAGGCATTGCCTTTGTAAAGTAAACAAGCACCACAGAGTAAGCAAGCAGAAAAGTAAACAGTAAGTAAAAACAGAGTACAACTGAAGTGCAGAAAAGTAAATGAGCCAGTATACAAACCCAACTGAAAGTAAAGTACAACACGAAAGGGAAAACATCAACTGTAAAGAAAAAGCCGCTACACCGAGCTGTCCACTGGAAATCCCACCTGAAGGGTTGGTACAGATAGCTCCAATGCTCCTCGGGTCCCGCCGTCCGCTCCGAGCACGTCCCGCCCAGTGGTCCACCTCTAGGTACCGTGCAGCTCTGCAAGCCTCAGCCACGATCAACGTTGTCCGTCGTCTGCAACCAACACAACGTACTGCAGGCATAGCCCGTGCTGGGGTGAGTATAATGATACTCAGTAGGGACCCCGAGACCCTCAAGGTCTTACTAAAACCAACAAGGATAACCACAAGAAGATCTCAACAGATAACATCTACTTAGATATATGCCCATACATATACCTATGTTATCAAGTAACCCATCTCAATCATGAGGCAAACACAAGGTCAAAAGTCTCAGCTCAAACCAGGATTTTCATCATCGAAACCGTAACTGCTGAAGAGCTCCTCATCTGGAGTGTACAGTGGTCCTGTCACAACTCCGAGCTACTGCCCACTAACTTAAGACTGCTGTAGTACTCCACCTATCGAGTATTGCGGGCCAGCTGCTACCACCAAGCGCTCCCATGTGCCGCTACAACCAAGCGCACCACTGTCGTGGGTCTGCCACTACAATCAAGCGCTCCCGTGTGCCGCTACAACCAAGCGCACATCTGTCGTGGGTCTGCCGCTACAACCAAGTGCTCCCCTATGCCGCTACAACCAAGCGCACCTCTGTCGTGGGTCTGCCGCTACAACCAAACGCTCCCGTGTGCCGCTACAACCAAGCGCACCACTGTCGTGGGTCTTCCGCTACAACCAAGCGCTCCCCTGTGCCGCTACAACCAAGCGCACCTCTGTCGTGGGTCTGCCGCTACAACCAAGCGCTCCCGTGTGCCGCTACAACCAAGCGCACCTCTGTCGTGGGTCTGCCGCTACAACCAAGCGCTCCCCTGTGCCGCTACAACCAAGCGCAACTCTGTCGTGGGTCTTCCGCTACAACCAATCACTCCCGTGTGCCGCTACAACCAAGCGCACCTATATAACACACTGAGTCGTTCGATCAGCAGTCGTCGGGTCTCAGTCAGCTACACGGTCTCCGTGCTCCGCCCGCTCGCCTCCGGGAGGGTCCGCTCCACGAGCTACTGGTCGATTCTCCAAGTATCACAAAGTCCCGCATGGAAGTATCTCAAAGGACCACCTCGTCATATGGGTCTCAACGCAACAGACGACACGTCAATCGGACGCCCGGTCTGTGAGATATTAGCATTTTCGTCCCAGGGGCCCGGTTGGTTTCATGTGCAAACCAATCCGGCCGTAACTCAACTATACCCCGAACACTCATAGGGTATACTCATAGGGACCGTTTCTCAACGTGATCACCAACGCCGCTGACGGTTCGTCAAACGGACGTCTGGTCTGAAAGATATCAGTTTTTCCGTTCCAGGGGCCCAGTTGGATTTCAGTGCGATCCAACCCGGCCACTATCCATCTGTATCCAAAACTCGGGCGGAGGATGCCAAAAGTTCCGGCTCATCAAGAGGAACTCAACGCAATAGACGGCGCGTCAATCGGACGCCCGGTCTGAGAGTTGTTTGCTTTTTCGTCCCAGGGGTCCGGTTGGTTTTTAAGGCAAAACCAACCCGACCGTACTCCACTTGCGTCCAAATCTCGGGCGGAGTGTTCCAAAAGATCCGTCTCACTAAGAGGAAACTAACAAAAGCTGACGACACGTCAATCAGACGTCCGTAGCTCAAGATATAAGTGTTTCTGCTCCGAGGGCCCGGTTGGTTTCGTGTACGAACCAACCCGGCCGAACTCAAAGTATTCCGAAACTTTGAGTGCGATAAACCGAAACGACCGACTCGCTCCAAGGATTGCGTTGCCGCTGACGGCGAGTCGTTTGGAGGCCCATAGCTCATGTTACGGGCGTTTGAACGAAAGTCGTCCGAAGACGGGGGGTCCGGGCCCGGCCCGACCCCCCTGGTTGGCCCGGCCCGGCCCGGCCAGGGCCGGTCCGGCTCGGCTCGGCCGAGCGGCCGACGCGGGGGAAAGCCGCCGCCACGCGTGACACCCCCGTGGCACCCGCGGGGTGTCGGCCTGACAGCCGGACGCGCCGCGTGACAACCCCGCGACACCCGCGGGGTACCGCGTGACAACCCCGCGGCCCCCGCGGGGTGCCGCGCTGGACACCCGCGAGGTGCCGCGTGACAACCCCGCGGCACCCGCGGGGTGCCGCGGGGCAACCCCGCGCCACCCACGGGGTGTCGCGCAGGACACCCGCGGCACCCGCGGGGTGTCGTGCTGGACACCCGCGGGGTGTCGTGCTGGACACCCGCGGGGTGTCGTGCTGGACACCCGCGGGGTGCCGCAGCCTCCGGCCGCCGGCGCCGCCACTGGCTTCCGCGTTCCGCCGGAGTCGCTCCGGTGGCCCGTTTTCCTTCCAGTCTGCGCCGTTGTTCCTCCCAGGTTCCGTTCTTTGCTGCGGGATTATCAAACATCCATTGCGGCACGTTCCGTCGTCGCCCGCCAAATCCGCACAAAACGAAGAACGACGGAGGGTCGTCGGGCGGTGTTCGTTTGGCCTGCACCCTCCGCGTTAGAGATAATCAACGGGAGAAAATAAAATGTTCAACACATGAACCAACAATTTTAATAAAATAAAATTGTTTCTTTGATTCCAGTTCTTTAATTTTTAAAGAATGTTCACGGGAATATAAGGTGGGGTATTTCCAAAAAAATATAAAATCCCTACCTCGGAGTCGTCGCTTGTGAGCGTTCTTCATGGAAACTGCTCGTCGCAGAAGTTGGAGATCGTCGCGTCGTCGCGGAAGGGCGTCGCGTCGTCGCCGAACACGGCGTTGAGTCGGCGAACTCAAGCAGCCGATCGAATATCCGTCGCGGAGGAAGAGACGTCGCAGAAGAACGTTGTCGGCGTCGCGGATCACAGAGTCGTGTCGTCGATTTCCGGGTTCGGCGTTCTTCGCGTTCTTCGCGAAGGAGGCTGAAGGATCAAGGATCCTCTCTCAACGAGTAATCCTCCAAAAGAAATTGGTTGGTCTTATTTTATTATTATGCCAACACACGAAAAAGGGTAAGAAACAACCCATCAATTCGTTGAATTAATTCAACGAAAGAAACAGCTCATTTAATTTACGAAATAAACCGCCCAATTAAATGGTCTGTTAAGAATTTAAGAAAACGCGTCGGTTGACTTTCATAATGACTGGTTTTCGCGGGTGCGTTACTTAGCGGAAAGAAACGGCGGGGCTCGTGCGGGCCCCACCTCACTAATATCCTACCGAGGGGGTAGGATATTTTCTGGATAGCATCCTATCCGGATCAACTCAGTTCAATCCGCCTTTAAGTGGCTTCAAGTGGCTTCCAAGTGGCTTAAGTGAAATAAAATAAAGTTGTCGAAAAATTATTTTATTTCTTAATTTTAAGCCCGAAAATTGAAAACCACACCCGAGCAAACGCGACTCCGGAAGAGGCGTTTCTAAGAGAATATTGGTGCTGCGATTTCATCGGTGCCCTCACAATTCGATTCCGGGCACCAGTTCAAAAGTTAGAAAAACCTGCTCGTCCGTTCACTGAACGTACCCAAGCCAAAACTTCGGAAAATGATTTTGGGCACACCGGGCCTCGGAATCATGTGCCGTCAGAAACTGCGTTTTTGTAAAATTCCAAAGAAAATTAAGAAAAAAAATTTCCTTGAAATTTACGGGTCTTTACATATTACAGTTTAATTTTTTATTTATAAATTAATTTAGTAAAATAATCCATGTTGATGAAGAAGGTTGATCAACCCAAACATGTTTCATTAATCATAGAATTAAAAAAATTAATTAATCATATGGATTTTCATTTAATATTCCACATAGAACTGATGTTCTATGAGAAAAAATATATTATGGCAATCAGAGTAGACCAATCTGAATGTGGGCTACTAAAATCATTTCAACGAGATGAACATTTATATAGTAAATTTTCTCAGTAACTTTTTCGAATTTCAATATTTAGATTATATAGAACAATCTAATATAAAATAGAAGATTCAGGAAAAAATGTAACTTAATATAATTGTTAAATGTAATGTTTATTGTACACATGTGAAGGATATCCTATTTATTTTTTTGGGGAATAAAAAAATATTTATAATGTGGATATGTAAATTGGATTGAATGAGCTAATATTTAGGGGTATAAATATATTTTTATAAATCATGTTATTGGATTATATAACTTACTAAGGAGAAATTGGGATTAAAAATGATAGATGGGGGTATAAAAAACTTTGGTACAAGTGATTATTGTTGGAATGTAGAACCATGGTTATCATGAGGACTAATTAAAACATTTTAGATACACCTGTTTCTTCAAAAAATTTAATCTCGAAGGATGTGAGTAAAAGAATGTATATCGGTTGGGAAAACCATTACAGAAAGGATAATATCTTTTCATGGATCCAATTAAATTTTATTTTTTGATTTCAATTTTTATACTAAATCATATATCATAGAAACAATTTTATTTCCCTAACCTTAAAATCTGTTGAGGAAAATTATTATTATTTTCATAAAATGCATATATCTAAAATAGATTTTCATTATAGGTGACAAAATTATCTTACATTATATTATACCACATATATAAATTAAATAAATAGTGATGAATTCTATATTTAGATTTATAAAATAAAATATTTTATGATTTTATTAAAATAATTTATTCTTATAATAAATAGTGAAAATAATAAAAAAAATTGTAATGGTTATGGTTAAATTGGCTTGACTAGGGGATAAATCAAGAGATAAGGGAATGATTATCATCCAAAATTTTATAAAATATTATGAATATATATTATACTAATTATAATATACCTTCTTATACATGTCAATTTAGTTCCAATTTCCCCAAAAAAATATCTTTTGGTTTGTTATATTTTTTAAAATTCAATTTGTTTTCCTACCCACACTTATAAAAAAGAACCTATAATCCTCCCTTATTTCTAAAATGATACACTTCTATATCATACAATTCCTAACACAAAATATTCCCTTAATTTCTCCCTTATCTTTTATATTCATGGATTCCCCTAAGACGAATCAATCAATGTTTATATTGAAATCCATAGGGGTCCTTTAAAGAAGATGAAAAAATCATAACTAAACTATTTCAATATTATTTCTACCTAAACCCTCACTAATCATGTTTTTTCAATAAGTAAAATATAAATCTAGAATCATAAATATAATAATATTTTATTTCATTTTAATGACCATTTTACACCCCATCAATGACAAATGTTAAATACAATTATCACTCAAAAATACATGTGCACTACCGCCTTCACGTAGCGATATAATTTATTATAAATTACAATATAATTAGTTGTTATAATGAACTATTTAATTTATACATATTATATTTGTAAAATATTTGTTCTTAACGAATTATAATATCTTTTCTTTATTTTTATATCGTATAGATTAGTAATCGATAACATCCCTCATTCATACATATAGACAACCACATCCTGGACAATGTGATTTGTTTACCATTTCTACATTACATTGATGTGGATAAAAATTTAATTACTAAATATAGCGGATATATATGATATTATAACTATTATATAAAATTGAATTATAAATTATGATTTAATTGCATTTTTTTGAAACATCATTTGTTTGTACATAGAGATAAATGTATCGAATAAGTAATGAAATTCCATTTTATCAACAGTTATTATGAATTATTATAAATATTCATATAATTAATATATATTATATTGTTATAATTATTAATATCTTATATATTTAAGAACCATGAATAATTTCTATGAACAATGCCTTCAAAACAATATCATACAAGAAAAACAATGTAATTTACAACTTAAATAATTAATTTTATATTTATTTATAAATAAATTATTGTTGAAATTTTAAAATTTGTAAAAAAAAAATTTTTTTAATTAAAAATATTTTAAATTTATTTGTTTCTAATAAATCTAAAATTAATATAAATTAGGGTAGCGTTCTTAATAATTAAGTCTGACATAATTTTTCGTTTGTTTGTCTAATTTTAAAATTCATTAGATATGTTTGATATTAATAAATTTAAGTTTTTAAATTAAATTTGATTATTACCTAATGAATTTATTTTTATGATTTCATTTATTTAATGTTTTTTAAGAGTCATCTAATTTTTTATCTATGTTTGGCATCTTATTCAATATATAAAAAATTTATAAGTACGTCATCACAAATTCCCTTCACTAAGACTTGTTTTAATGTTATACACCAATTTTTTATTTACATAGTGTATATACAAACCATGAATGTATTTAGGAATATTAATGAAATTATAAAACATATATATCTAAAAATATTATTTTAAATCATCAAATTAATTTCTTTTAATAAATTACTAGATCCTTATGGGTTGTACATTACAGTTTTTTCACAATGACAAGATTGAAGTTATTACCGAATTATATATTATTAGTTTAGATACTTCACATTTGGTATATTTTTTCTTCAAAACAATTAATTTTTTGGTTTTAATGATTCAAATTATGTTATTTATTTTATGGGGTCCATGAATCAAAATTTATAAAACTGGTAAGTGTTTAATTCTAAAATCTCATTTCTACAATATTTGTATATGATTAAATATTCACATAGTGAAATTCCATGATCTATATCCACCAAATATTATGTGATTTCTTATCCTATTTTAATATATATAGAGAGAATATTTTTCCATTCAATTTACAAAATCTGTGTACTAAGGAGACCAAAATATTGTTTTTATGGAAAACCAACCCCATTTTACTCTTCGACAGGGAATATTTTCTTTCATGTGAATATTTTGTTTATACTATTTTAAAGAATGTTCTTAAAACTAAAAGAAAAATTTATTTAATATTATCCAATTTTTTATTTTTATTCTAAAATTTCTATGAATATTATTGATGTTTTTGTAATCACTTAATATTATCAATTTTTTCATAATGTGATATTATTTTTCATTTTAAGGAACAATGAATAAACAAAAGTACACACCATCATGAATAATATTTTAATTGAATAAATCATTTTATTTTCCAAAAATTCAATTTGATGAAAAGTAGTTCATTAATATTTTAGAAATATTTAAATTTTTTATATTATATTTGAAAATGAAATAGAATTATTCCTCTAGAAATGATAAAGTGCTATTTTAGATGAATTTTCCATATATAACACCATCTATTAAGGTTTTATACTAAGAAAATGGTGAAATGATAAAATAATAATGTCCTCATTATTTTTCTATATTGTTTTTTTACTTTTATTAATCTTATATAAACCTATTTTCATTAAATGTGTTAATATTCAATGTAATGATAATTTATTTCATGACCTTTTGAAATAAATAAGAATTGATTATGATTACGTGACTAATGGGTCTGTTATAAACCATTGTTAGTGGATATTATATAATCCAAGGATGTATAGGTATATTATAACTGTCATATTAAATTGTTAATAATGATGGATTTTTAAAATAATAAGTAGTGATATAGTTAATAAAATCTTAAGAGACCATGCAATTAACTATATCAAAGTTACACTTATGGAGAAATTGTAAATCACTTTTAGTAATTTAACTATGGGATTTTGTATATTATTATATTACTGGGTGAAAACCATGACTAATGAAGTGGTTTTTTATTGTATGTTTAATAAAAAATTGTATACCTTATGGTTCTGATAAATTCCCATGGATCATGATTAGTTATTAACGAGTATCACCTCTTAATCACTTTATCATTTGACATACAATGATTTATGCCATAATTCATATCAAATATAATGGAATTTAAGGGTATGATTTTATAATGTTAAAAACATGTTCATATACACTAATTCGTATATTATGATCGGTAGTGATCATTAATTGAAATCACAGATTTCAACCCATATTGATAATCTGATCTCACACTTTCATTTGTTTCCATAATCCAATGATATAAATAGTGTTTTTAAGAATTCTATATCTATGAATGGTCATTTTTATAAAAATATACGTGTAATATGATGTTGATGATTTATAGAATAGTATTTTATCTATGATTAAAGATAAAATGATAATTTATGGTTTTATCATTGATTGTGTTAATTTGATATGTATTTTATTCAAATAATCCACAGTATTTATGAATGAAAATCTTGGGTCTCTATACTTAAGATAATCAAGCTTATCTATAAAGAGAAAATTATAAAAATTCATTACATTATATTCCCTTATATAAATGGATTATAATACATATGGTGGAATGGGAGGAGGATATATAGAACAAGATTATTTAAATGAAAATTAGGTTAATTATTTAAATTTTAGAATAATGAAACTACCATGTGATGTTTCCCTTAATATTATAGAAATTTCCCATTTATATAAATATATGTTTTGTACGTATTTTGAAGTGGAATATTACAAAATTTAATTTAACAAATGAATTTGAATGAAGGTGATGTGGAAAATCATAAAATAATTATTTACGTTGACATCAAGATGGATACTTTTGAGACACTATATGATTTACAACCACACATTGTGACTTATCATAATAATAATTACTTATTACTATTACTATTTGTTATAATGATCATGTTGATTTGGAAAAGGGAGAATGAAATGGTAAACATCTCTTACAATATGAACATTTATGACACTTTCCATCCTTTACACAACATGTAAAGAGAATTACTACATGATATTACTGATGATGACCCATATAGCTTCATCCATGTTATATTAATGGATGTCCTTTAGATGGAGCACTAGAAGAAAAATGTATGTATAGAATGGTGGATAAGTTGTTCATAAAATATTTTTTTGTATAATACAATCATATATTAGATACATGAAAAAAAAAATTAATGTAGTATGTTGTATATGTCCATCGATCATCATTCATCCTATATATTTCATCCCCCATTGGACATAGAACAAAAATCCAAGGTAAGGATAATATTATCGTACTTTGATTGAATCCATGTCATGAGATTTTTTAAGTGTTTAATGTATTGAACATTATGGGATGGTTATTGTTTAAATTTTTAGGAATTTTTATTTAACAACTTTTTTGTTTGATAGAAAATGGAGGATTTTATACTAAATCATATATTTTAGAAACAATTTGATGTCCCTAACCATAAAATGTGTTTATGAAATTTATTTTTTTCATAAAATGCATATTTCTAAAATAGATTATCATTATAGGAGACATAATTATCATACATTATAGTATAACACATATATAAATTAAATAAATAGTGATAGATTCCATATTTAGATTCATCAAAACAATATTGTATGATTTTATTAAAATAATTAATTTTTATAATAAATAGTGAAAATAATAAAAATAGATTGCAATGGTTATAGATAAATTGGGTTGACTAGGGGATAAATCAAGAGATAATGGAATGATTATCGTCTAAATTTGTATATATTTTTATGAATATATATTATCCTAATAATAATATACCTTCTAATAATTGTTTTTTTAGTTCCAATTTTCCTAATAAATTATCTTTTGGTTTCGTATATTTTTTGAAATTCAAATTGTGTTCCTACCCACACATTTAAAATAGAACTTATCATCCTCCCTTATTCCTAAAATTATACACTTTTATATCACACAATTACTAACAAAAAATATTCCTTTAATTTTTCCCTTTATCCTTTATATCCATGGATTACCCTCAGACGAATCAATCAATGTTTATAGTGAAATCCATAAGGGTCTTTTAATGAAGATGAAAAATTCATAACTACACTATTTCAATTTTATTTCTACATAAATCCTCAATAATCATGTTTTTTCCATAGGTAAAATATAAATCAAGAATCATAAATATAATAATATTTAATATTATTTTAATGAATTTTTTACACACCATCAATGTCAAATGTGAAATACAATTATCACTCAATGTTACATGTGCGCTACCACCTTCATGTAGTGATACCATTTATTATAAATTAAAATTTAATTAGTGGTTATAATGATCTATTTAATTTATACATATTATAATTATAAAATATTTATTCTTCAAGAATTATAATATATTTTCTAGATTATTATATCGTATAAATTAGTAATTGATAATGTCCATCATTCATACATGTAGACTACCACATCCATGACAATGTGATTTTTTTACCATTTCAACATTACATTGATATAGATAAAAATATAATTAATAAATATAGATGATATATATGATATAATAACTATTATATAACAATGAATTATAAATTATGATTTTATTGAACAATTGTTTTGAAACATCACATGTTTGTACGTTGAGATAAATGTAACGAATAAGTAATGAAATTCCTTTTTATCAACACTTATTGTGAGTTATTGTAAATATTCATATAATAAATATTTATTATATTGTTATAATTTTTTAATATTTTAGATATATAGGAACAATGAATAATTTGTAAGAATAATAACATCAATATAATATCATACAAGAAAAACAATGTAATTTTCAACTAAATTAATTAATTATATATTTATTTATAAATAAATTACTGTTGAAATTTTCCTATTGGAAAAAAAATAATTAATAATATTTTAATTATATGTAGTTTTAATAAATCTAAAATTATTATAAATTAGGGTAGTGTTCTTAATAATTAGGTATAAAATAATTTATGGTTTGTTTGTCTAATTTTCAAATTCTTTAGACATGATTGATTTTAATCAATTTATTTTTTTAAATGTTATGTGATTACTACCTAATGAATTATTTTTTATGATTTCATTTATTTAATGTTTTTAAGTGTCATTTAATTTTTTATCTATGTTTGGAATATTATTCAAAATATTCAAAATTTGTATGTACGTCATCACATCTTCCCATCACTAAGACTTGTTTTAATGTTATACACCAATTTTTAATTTACATAGTGTATATACTACCCATGAATGTATTTAGGAATATCAATGACTTCATAAAACATATATATCTAAAAATATTATTTTAAATCATCAAATTAATTTCTTTTACTAAATTACTAAATCCTTAAGGTTTGTACATCACAATTTTTTCACTATGACAAGATTGATGTTATTACCGCAATATATATTATTAGTTTAGATACTACCCATTGGTACATTTTGTCATCAAAATACTTAATTTTTTGTTTTTAATGATTCAAAAAATTTTATTTATTTCATGGGGTCAATGAATCAAAATTTATAAAACTGGTAATTGTATAATTTTAAAATCTCATTTCTATAATATTTCTTTACGATTAAATATTCACATAGTGAAATTCCATGATCTATATCCACCAAATATTTTTGGATTTGTTATACTATTTTAATATATATAGATAGAATATTTTTCCATTCATTTGACATAATTTGTGTACTAAGGAGACCAAAATTATGTATTTATGGAATACCAACCCCGTTTTACTCTTCGGCTAGGAATCTTTTCTTTTATGTGAGTATTTTGTTTATAATATTTTAAAAAATGTTCTTAAAACTAATAGAACAATTAATTTAATTCTATCTAATTTATTATTTTTATTCTAAAATATCTAGGAATCTTATTGTTGTTTTTATAATCAATTAATATTATACATTTTTTCATAATGTGATTGTATTTTTCATTTTAAGGAACAATGCATAAACAAATATACACACCATAATGAATAATATTTTAATTGAATAAATCATTTAATGTTCCAAAAATTCAATATGATAAAATTTAGTTCAATATTATTTTGGAAATATTTAAATTTTTTATATTATATTTTAAAATGAAATAGAAATTTTCCTCCAGAAATGAAAAGTGCTATTTTAGATGAATTTTACATATATAACAACATCTATTAAGGTTTTCTATTCATGAAATGATGGTATGATAAAATAATAATGCCTTAATTATTTCTCAATAATGTTTTTTTATTTTTATTAATCTTATATAAATCATATTTTCATTACATGTGTTAATATTCAATGTAATGATAAATTATTTCATGACCTTGTGGAATAAATAATAAAGGATTCTGATTATGTGACTAATGGGTATATTATAAACCATTACTAGTGGGTATAATATAAACCAAGGATGTTTAGGTATATTATATCCGTCATATTCATTTGTTCACAATGATGGATTTTTTAAAATATTAAGATGTGACGTAGATAATACAATCTTAAGAGACCATGCAATTAACTATATAAAAGACACAGTTATAAAAAAAATGTAAATCATTTTTTTTAATATAACTATGGGATACTGTATACTATTATAATAATGGGTGAAAACCATGACTAATGAAGTGGTTTTTTATTATATGTTTAATAAAAAAATTGTATACCATATGGTTCTGATAATTACCCATGGATCGTGATTAGTTATTAACGATTATCACAACTTAATCCCTATATCATTTGATAGGAAACGATTTATGCCATGATTCATATCAATGATCATGGATTTTAACGGTATGATTTTATAATGATAAGAACATGTTCCTATACACTAATTCATATATTATGATCAGTAGTGATCATTAATTGAAATCACAGATGTCTACCCTTATTGATAATCTGATCTCAAACATACATTTGTTTCAATAAACCAATGATATTAAGAGTTGTTTTAGGAATTATCTATCTATGAATAGTCATATTTATAAAAATATATGTGTGATATGATGTGTATGATTTATATAACATTTTTTTATCCATTATTAAAGTGATACTGACAACTTATGGTTTTATTATTGATTGTGTTAATTTGATATGTTTTTTATTCAAATAATCCACAGTATTTATGCATGAAAATCTTGGTTCTATATACATAAGATAATCTAGAATATTTATAATGATAAAATTATAAAAATTCTTTATATAATATTCTCTTATATAAATGTAATATAATACATATGGTGATATGGGAGGAGGATATATAAAACAACATTATTTTAAGGAAAATGAGTTTAATTATTTTAATTTTTAGAATAAATAAACTACCATGTAATGTTTATATTCAAATTATAACTATTTCCCATTTATATAAATATAGGTTGGATACGTATTTAGAAGTGGAATATAATAAAATTTAATTTAACAAATTAATTTTAATTAAGGGGATGTTGAACTTCATAAAATAATTATTTATATTGACATCAAGATTGATACTTTTGAGACCCTATATGATTTAAAACCACACATAATGACTTATCATAATGATAATTACTTATTTCTTTTAATATTTGTTATAATGATAATGTTTATTTGGACAAGGGAGAATGAAATGTTAAACATGTATTTCAATATGAATATTTATGAAACTTTCCATCTTTTACACAACATTGAATGAGAATTATTGCATGATATTAGTGATGATGACCCACACAGCTTCATCCAAGATATATTAATGGAAGTCCTTCAGATAGAGAACTAAATGAAAAATATATTCATAGAATGGTGGATAAGTTGGTCCTAAACTATTTTTGTGTATAAGAAAAACATATATTAGATACATGAAAAACAATTTATAGAGGATGTGTTGTATATTTCCATCTATCTTAATTCATCCAAGATTTTTCATCCACCATTGGATATAGAACATAAATACATGGTAATGATAATATTATCATAAATTGATTGAATCCATGTCATGATATTTTTTAATTATTTAATGTATTGAACATTATGTGATGGTTAATGTTTAAATTTTTTGGAATTTTTATTTAACCACCTTTTTTGTTTGATAGAAAATGGATGTTTTTTCATACAATGTTAATGGTTGTAAAACTATAAGTCATATATGGAGTATCTATTTCTTCCTTTAATGATTAACCTTATATTTTTTCATAAAATTACTTTATATAATGAAATAATAAAACATGTTTTTGGTCCAAAGATGGATGAATATAAGAATGTATGAGTATTCATTGGATATTATATAATAAATTTAAGTAAATACATATAAAGGATTCATTAATTAATTATTTATGTGGTATGAACTGATAAAATCCAACTGATGTCACCTCTAAAACAATTGACCTATTTTTGGGTGAATATATGGGAATCATCATGGTTATTGGTGTCAATAAAAATTGTTATATTCTTAAAATATATAACTATTATATGTTTTTCATTATAACTATGTATTTTATTATATACTCTTCAATACATTAAATGAAAAATTATAAAAAATCTAAGTGGTATTCAAAACCTTTATATAATGTGTTTATTTTTATATTCCACCAATGTCAAAAATATTTATGTTTGAGAATGTTAAATAATTTATCCCCTTACAAAAAAATAAAACGATTCATATAATATTTATTACTACCATACAAAATATAATAAAATGAGAACAAATTTATTCCATAAATTAATCTTTTTTATTCATTCCAACTGAATATATAAAATAAATATAACTAACATCTATAAAATATAATCTTCCTATTACATTGGTCTCACAAATTCATTTCACATGAAACATTTGTAATTATCTTTTATCCAATCAAAATAATACGTTCTTCCATTAATAGAAAATTATAATCCAAAAAATCTATTTATTAAATCATGTTTTACTGTGCCATCTGGATTATAAAATCTAGCACAAACAAAAATTATAATTTTGGTTTTTTTAGAATTAAAATTTATTAGATAAATACAATTTTTTAAAATTTTCATCTCAGTAATTAATTATTATGATATCAATGACTAATTTGGTTAGTATAGTCAAAACAAAAACAAAATTTATTTTCAGAGGATTATATAAAAAAATTAATACATATGAATGATAAATATATTGTTTTCAATTTTTATGGTGTATTGATAAATATTATCAATATACAAGTAATATATTCCAAAAATACTTATATTTTATAGAAATATTATGATTTATGTGAATGGGGTTTTCATACATTATAATGTTGTGTATTCCATTTTAGTAGGCATCACCATATTATTATATATTTATTTATGCGTATTATAGGATTAAAAATATAGTATTTGGGGAATCATTATGATATAGGTTGTGGGTTAGCTCCCTAAGAGGGAATGAAAAAATAATAAATTATTTATATTATAGAATATTTGATCAGACCATTTGTATATGAATTTGAAAATTATATTCCTAAAATTGATTTATTATTGAACATTATATAACAAAATTGAGGGTCACATTAATCATTATATAGTGCATAATATTGGTCATAAAATGGGATTTTCTTTTCTAAAATGAATATTGAAATACTTAATTTTATTATGTAATAAGTGAAATGGATATATTAACATAGAATCATATAAAAAAATTATACACTACATATAAGAAATTAAATTTTAATCAATAAAAACAATTTATTTTTAGGTTCTGTAATGTATATTTTTAATGTATTAAAAAAATAGAGAGTAAATTTTTGATAAAATTAGGTAAAGTAAAATTATCAATATATTTTCTACTTTTAAAAACATTTAAATGAATATTTAGTTTTATTATAATATTTTCCTTAAAAACTGTATATTATAATATATATTGCATTCTATATTATATAATTATGGAGGTATTTTTTCAGTCATATTAATATCAAAATATTTGATGTGGTTGAGATATAATTTAATAAATACTATTTAAAAATAATAATTAATTTTTTTATGTCATGATAAATGATAATCTTAAGAATATATAAGTTTGTTCCCTAAAAAAAATACAAAACAAAAATTTGTTGTCACTACTATTATAACAAGGATTATAAATTAAATAAAAAAACCATGCTATGAATTTAAATATATTGATTATGGGGTTAATGTCAGATATAAGGTTTCTAATATTTAAGAACATGTGATTTGAATAATTAAACAAAATTTTCATTATAATCCAAATTATTCATTATATGTGGATATTTGGTTATATGGAGCTATATTAGAATAATTGTTTAGAAGATATCATCTTCATTAAATAAAAATATGTTTATTTAATGATAATATATCATACATATCACTATATTATCCTTAAAAAATTATGATTATAAAAAAGCTGAAAATGAATTGAGTCTTTATCCTGATAACATAATTTTATATTTACAAATTAGAACATATTATATTCTTTTAGAATTCTGTAAATTCTAATATGGAAATAAGAAAATGAATGAAAATAAAAAAAAATATATAATTAAATATATGGTTGAATCAATCTAAATAAAAACTAATATACACCATTAAAGACAATAATATAATCTAATATGAATGTTTAACCACCATCGATGGAAAAATCTCAATATAGGATATAGGATTACACATAATGGAAAAAAAGGATAAATGAAAATTAATAAAATAAAATGAAATACTCTATTTTGGTATGAGTCACATGATATTTAAAAAATATTATACTATATATAATTAAATTATAGAAATGAATATAGAATAATATAATAATATAGTTTAGAAAACATAAATGGATTCGGAATATAGACATATTCAAGGTCGCGTGTACAATTAAAATATTATCGAATAATATTATGATGATCAACATGTGCGAGATATCATTTCATTCAATGTTAATAAACTTTCATCGATTTTACAAGAGTTATAGTAAACCTCATGACATTGACATTATTTAAAAACAATTATGTAATGTTAAGCATTTTAGATAAGGTATAATCATTCTATTCACGATTCTCTGATCATTAAGTAATGGATATTCTCAAAATGAATTAATTTGTATGCAAAAAAAATATAGATTTTCTAATTGATGAAAATATGATATTGTTCCATACAAGTATTCAATATTAATAAAAGATGTTATACCAAATGGATTAAATATAATGTTTTTCTCTTAGAAATGTTTATTTGATTTTTATAAAGAAATTTTCATTGTGATTTTATTTTCATATTTGGACAAATAGTCCTCATTTTGAACAGTTCAATTAGATTATAAATAATTGGAAGGAAAATTTAATAATTATTCAATTTATCTTCATATTAAATTTCATTTTTATTAGAGTATATATGAAGGATCCAAATCTATTTTATGTTATGGGGATCCACAATTTTAAAAAAATGAAGATTCAAAGGAAAAAATTCTACATTATTGATGATGAATAGTAATTTTCTCTATAATTAATAATATTTTTCATAACATGTAAAACTTAACCCTAAAATTTCATATTAAATTAACTAATATTGGTTTTCATTTATCAGATAAAAATTATTGATGAGATAATTTAATTAAAAAAATTATTTTGAAAAAATATGAGAAAAATTGTATAAATTAAAAAATTAATTAACCACTGAATTTATGACCAATTAGTAATTATAAAACTATTAAAAATATAATTAAAATATCTCCACTTCTATTCAAAATTATATACATTTATTTGGAGTTAATTGGGAAAATATTTTTTTTCAATATTTATTTTAGGAATTTGAATATCCAATGTCATATGACTGCCCTAATTAGTTCTCTAATAAATATATAGAATGTATTTTTTTGTATTTATACCATTGGAGATGTATTTATAGTTTTTTGTTTCTTTCATTATTTTTTGTTCGGGTTAATTACATTTCTTTACATATAGAATCATGTTTTAAGTGTATATTTATTTAAATATTAATGTTTATTTTCTATGTATCATTTTTAATGTCATGTAATATTTTTGGGTATTTAAATATATGGATTTGTAAATTATTTTTTTGGTATGTGATTTCTGAAAATTTATTAAAATTTGATGTATATATTTTATTAGAAATATATTAATTTCTAAAGAGGTATATATATATGTTATTAAAAAACCAATAAAATTATCTAATCAGTCAAAAATATTTTTTCATTTTTCTTTTACATAATGTATTAGATTTTATTGTAATTGTGGCATATAAGGAATAAATAATGATGTCAGTCATGATGTGGGAGTATTAGATGAGTTATGTGTAATTCATCATGCATGAATATTGGAAGGGTGATATAATCTAGGATTAGGTATCATATTAGATGTGTAATGGGATTAGTGATGAATTATTGGGAGATATATCATTGGGATCATGTTGTTGACCCTATTTAATGGGTTTCAACATATTCGATTAAGTAATTATGGTATCCCGCAACCTATATTTTCATCATTTATAAACATAAATTGTAATAGATAATGATATATGGTATGCATATTTTTGGATTTATGTATGAAATATCACCAATTATAACTAGTTATAGTTGACATTTTTTTGGTGTTGAATTGGATTTTATTAATTATAAATAAATTATTGAAAATATAAATTAATAAATTTAATATCACATTATATTATTTTTTGTGAGGGAGTATATTTAGATTATTTATTACACAATGGAAAAAATAATTTCATGATTAATTTTATCATAATAATATCTATATTTTGTAATAGTAATTTTTTTTAAAAAATATACATTCATTCTAATGTACCTAGGTTTTATAAATTACAAATATTGATGTTACCATATTTTATGTATAATTTTTTTGAATTATAATATTTTTAATGGGAGGTAGCAAACTATAATTTGGTCAATAAATTCTCTAAATTCTCTAATCCAACTCTTCCACTTATTCAATAGTTACAAAAAATTAAATTTAAATTATTGTAGAGAAAAATTATACATGGTCTGATCACTGATTCGTGACAATAAAAAGATATATAGTGTGTTTCAAATTGTAATAGAAATTCCAAATAAATAAATCATAATTTCATTATAATAATTATTAAATTAATATGAAATAAAATAATATTACATATAGATTTTTGTTGACTTAACCATATAGTTTTCAATGAATATACAACATATTTTTTAATTCCTCAAATATTATGTGATGATCATGTATGAAGGAATCATTAATATATTATATAATCATTTCATACCAATTTAGGATTTTTTATATATATTATATTATTAAGGAATTTATAATTTTAACCTTTTTACATGATTTTTGAATATTAAATACAGAAAACTGAATAATCCATTTTATGATAATGCAATTAAAATGTCCACATATTTTTATATACGATTAAAATTTATATTATATGATTTTTTAACTTTTTTAGATGTAGTGGTGAAAACTATATTTTATTAAAACTATTTTGAAACAAATATGATTAATCCATTATATACTATAAAAATAATTATTTTGTGTAAATGATGTAAATTAGTTGAATAATTATTGAAAAACAGTGAAATTAAACTCCTTGTTGTGAAAATTTCAAGGGTCTATATCATGACTAATCTCCCACCAAATATTCCATAATTATGGTAGTAGGATAATGAACCCTATGTCCAACCTCTAGTATCCCTATATTAGAGACTGGAACTGAGAGTATAAAAATATCACATATATGGGAGTAAATATCCACAATATATAAATATGATCAGAGGATAGAAAAAACATCCAGTAAGAAGATCTAAAAGATAAAATAATGTTTACCCAAAAACAATCCACAATACATGATTAATTTAAAATAAATATAAATGTATATAAATATACAAAAAAGGATAGTATCCCATAGTAAAGCCTAAAAACTACCAATAGAAGATCTTATTGTCTAGCTCAATCCCTAATGTCCTCTTAAAAACATTACAATATTATGTATATGTATGGTGAGTAATAATCTACAATCACTATGGAAATAACTAAGGTTTCATGTTGATATGTGAATTGATCATAATAATAAACCATTGAACAACCAAACGAAATAAAAAACTATAGATTTCAACTAACCTAATTCTATTCTTTCACCTAATAACTCTATAAATCATGAATCCAATATAATTATATAGAAATGAGGTCATAACAAATCAATGAACCCTATTGAAACATCCCAACAATTTTACAATTCTAATTACCCAATATATAAAATCAAATTCCCTAGAACTTTTATATGTATTATATAACACCACATCACATCTCACATGACTCAAATACACCATGGCCATTTGTGATGTGGGTTTTGATGCATCCCTATCTACACCAATGTCATAGGTCCTAGAATTCTATTCTAGTATCATGAATCAATAAATTACATCATACAAAAAACAAATATCCATTATAAACCCATCTCACCATATAACCATGGAAAAGTGTTATCTTGAACCTGATAGACATCAACCGCATTCTCATCCCCTACTACGTATGATCCCCACCACATTTCACATGAAAAAAATACCTTCTGACATCCAAATACACATGAAACACCAAGGGAATCACATCAAATCCTACGAAAAGGAATATAGTCCATCAATTTTAAATAACGAATGAGAATAAGTGGTAGATAGAAATCCATATCACCACTATCCTAGAAGTTATGGAATGAAACCAATAGCATATGAGCACTGTTTTATTTATATAGTATGGTTGGGAATGTTATGAAAATATCCTAAGCATGCATGATATGAAGATAAAACATGTTATTCAACTAATGGATTCACAAAACTGCACTAACACACACCACATTACCACTATTGTACCACACATAAACTATCATAAACACATCCTCTACTATATGCAACTCATCACACCAAAACACATAACAAAAAAAATTAATTTCAATTTAATGATTCACCATATTATTGGTATGACATGTTTGACTATCATTCATTACTATGCTATATATTTATATATCCGTATATCATCTTTAATTTAATTTATTTAATTCAGTTACCACACATCAACAATAATCCAATTATTTATTCATTTACTGATCCAGATTATTTAATTTCAACATAATACAATATTCCACGAATAATAGGGAAATTAACAATATCTATACCATTATATCTATCCCAATTCATACAACTATCACTATATCACAACATATCCACCATCATTACAGTTCCAATTTTCCCATGATAAATCTCAACAAAAACCACATATCATTCATATCAAGAAAATGTAACAAACCAATAACCAAACAAAACAACTACACATAACCACAACACATAACTACTACCTATTAACAAAAAACATCATCACCGCCACACACCACAACCTTTTCAAACCACATCACACTTCATCCCTCATCACATCCACTATGAACCACATCACAATGCATCCAACAAATCACACATGCTATATAACCACATCACATCATGAACTATAAAAAATGACCATTTTGACATCCACGACACCTCTCAACAACCAAATCACTTGGTACAACACAAAAGGGATAAGAACACATAATATCAATACTCCGAACATTATAAATTTATAAAATTTAATTAATTTCATTACATTATTATTTAGCATGTGTATAATCACAAAAACAATGCTTCTTTATGATTGAATTTATTAGCCAAATATATTTTCATTAACCATTTATTCGTTATTATTTACAATAAAACACAACTAGGGCTCTATGGAATATAATAAATAGTGTATTAAAGGATCCACATATTTTTTATTTTGAGAATTGAATCAATATGGAATTAAAATATAGGAAAAACCATTAATGTTTTCTGAACATGTGATATATACCCATACCCATAAATTTTATTTATTATAATAAATAATATTCATTATTATAACCCTTCTGATTATATATATTTAATGGAAATGAATTAAATTCCATCACATTAGATTTAAATAGGTGAGAATAAGGATCTCCTACCTCAAATAGGCTTTCCAATCTCATTATACACTATTTGGTGTAAAAGAAACATATCAGAAATGTATAACCAAAAATGAAAACCATCGATAAACATGGACCAAATTAAATGATCGTCGTAGAACATCTTAAACACACAAATAACCAAATAAAAATCACCATTGAATATTATATCTAATATTAATGGATAAGAATACCTAGATTAAGGTTGGATAACTGACTATCGAATTTCAATGATAAATCATCAGAAGTGAAGGATCAAAGTAGAAGGAAAGGGGATTGAATATCTCTGAAATTAATCTAGGATTATAATATATAAATTGATAATGATAAATGTCCCAATGAATAATAAATTCAATTATTGAGGATTATAACCAACATTTAACATTCCCAAATTATGTTTTAAATGAAAATTTTCTAATGTAAAATCCATTGTTGTTCATGGCTTACACTATAAAAAGAATCATTTGGCCATAAGAAATAATTTAGAAGAAAAATATCATATTTTGGAGTATAATTAACATAAATAGTAAATCAATATCTTATAGAATAATCAATAATATCATGATATCACCTCATGTGGTTGTGTGTTTCATCCCTTTTATTTTTTTATGTGACGTTCTTTTTAATTTTTGTAGTTACGGATCCATGTTGTTGTATTGGTTTTGACCAAGTTCCTTATTTTCATTTTTTCTTCATGTCCACACCAAAACAGTTTGATGGATACCCACAGTGATAATTTGGGTTGCATGAATCTAGTGAACACCCTAGTTGATCAAATAATACACTATGTCCTAGTTTTTCAGATGTTAAATCATCCTCTACCCATAGTCATGTACATCCTCTTGAAGAATGTGAGTGGATGGAGTGGATTGAGAGTGAAATCAGTTTCCTTGAGTTACTTGATACCCTTGTGGTGATGTATTATACCATTATGCTCGATGTGCAAGCTAGGAAATTCTATAACTATTTTCCTCAAATATATTCTCAGAATGATATCTATGTGGATTTATTCAAGTCAACGTTCATCCGATAATAATTTTTGAGATGAGGACTAAAAGAAATATGATGGAGTTATGAAATCTTCCACAAGGATTGGGATTGTTGTTTTAATTATATCGTCACTTCTTATACCTTTTTGCATATGATTCAGGGCATGTTTAACCTGAATCAATAAAGGATCAACATCTCAAGCTTGGTATCCATTTCTAGAATCAGTGGGATGTGCAGGAGCTCAACCGAACCACATTCTCTAATATGTTGAGGCGATCCATTCAATCTAGATCATGGTTAGTAGGAGGGATTGATATGGGGGATCATACCATTTAATATTAAAATTGTAAAGGTTATTTAATTAATTAGAATTGTAAGTGGTTTAATGTAGGTGGTGTTGGTGTAAGGATAAAGAGGCTTTAAGAACCCTCGTCAATCACATGAGGGAGAGATGATATGACATATCATTAGTGTACCAATCATGGTAATAATAACCCATCATTATTGTGTTATCCAATAATATACCACACTTGTGGTTGTTTGGGTTACTCGATGAGGTTCTTTAAGGTGTTTCCATGGATAACCGTGAAGCCAGACCCCACTCAATGAAAGACACCCCATGCCATTTGTAGGAGATGGGCACTAGTTCATGGTCAATTTATGATCTCTTTTACAGTAATTTTATTTTCTATAATGGTCTTGTGCAGTTGAATTCTGTGGTGTTTCCTTTTACAATTTGTTGTATGAGGGTTTTTTCAAACCCTTGTAATATCTTATTTCAATGTAACTATATTTCGTGAGGTTATGGTCTATGTGTTTTGTTTGACGTTTATTGAAGATGGACTATGAGGCAAGAGATTATTCAATCATTAGAGTTCTAGCCTTAGGTTCTGGAGTTATGTTGGTGCATAGTCAGGAGAACCCGAACAGCGTGGAAGGGCATAGGGATATGTTATATTCTCTACATGCGATGTGGAGATAGTTTAAACCTCCTCCATTGTTGTCATGTTTTCAATTATTCAATTTTGTGGAAGGTGGCATGGGACCCTTATTTCCTCGGGGTGACCCATGGGTGTGAGAGTTTCTCATTATTGAAATGTATAATTATTCGTATTTATTTCTTAATATACCAATGGTTGTGTTCCATCGAATATGGGCCTTCTATTTATGCCCCTTCCTTCCTGCATTTACAAGTTAAGTTTGGTTTGTTGATGGTTATCTGGGAACATTGATAGGTTATTGTATGACTTCCTTATATTGGATGGTCTATTTGAAAGTCCCACCCATCCCTCCCCTTATGGTTGGATGACATGGTTCATGCTTTAAAATTATATTGTTCATTAGATATTTTCAGTTCATATGGTAGGGAGACCCATAGTGGTTGTATTTGAAATATTATCATGAAAGAATGCAGTGTGATCCAGTGTTTTTGGTGGGGAGTCCATTTTGGCCTCCCTATCCTGATGTCCTGGTTCCATTGTTGGTTATCATTTGGTAGTGAGATTTCTTTTGTCAAACAACCAAATTCTATGTTCTCTATTCAAGGAAGAGGCTGATATTTGATTTTTCCATCGCTAGGATGGAGGTTGGTTTTAAAATGTACTCATTAGTTTTTGTTTTTGTTCTTTTTTACCTTTGGGAGGATGGTCATATTCTAATAGTTTTAATTCTATATGACATGTTTAATGTTAAATTTTGGGTTGTCAAAATTATATGTTCATGGAATTATCATCTGAGGGGGATTAATTTTTAGGGGGTTGGTGGAACTCTTTATGGAGTCCACTTTGGTCTCTTGATTCCTTTTTGTTAGCTTATATTATTTTAATGGTTGTTTTGATGGTATCTTCAATTTTCATACCAGGGTAGTCTCTTTTAGATGTAGGCATGTTTAGGGTTTTTGAATTTTTGTAGGAATGGGGTCGGCTTTGTGGGGGTGGAAAGCATAATGGTTGGAGAATTTTCATACCCGAGTTTTTATGCTTTCCTTTATTCCAGTTTGGGATGGGTCCCCATCCATTTCACTTGAGAACCGATTGTGATGGGTTGAATATATCACGGTACTCATCCTACTATTTTAGTATCCTTTTTCAATGGGATTCCAATGGTTTTTTGGAGTAAAATGGAAATTTTTGGGATGGATATACTAGGAACACAGTTTTTGCATTGTTAGTAGTAAGTATGCACCATGACTAGAAAGCATGTGGTAGGAGAAATAAACTATAACACTACCTCTTCATGTACATGAGTGATGACCTAGGTAATCTTGTGGCTAGTGTCTCTATTACTAGAGGTAGTCGTTAGGTTTCTGCACAATTTGGAAAACTAGGTGGACTGACCGTGTGATCATCTAACTGGTTAAATTTTTTGGAATATTTCTCTATTCATTTGATATTAACCCTCTTTAATCATCATTTATCCCCTACGTAATTTTCTTAATCCCTATGAATTAATCCCCTAATATCCACATCCGTTGGGGCTTACATTTATAACCTTATTTTTCTTGTTCTTCCTTGATTCAACATGTAATTTTCCTCCCTCGTATTCATACTCTCTATTTTTGGATTACTTCTACCTTTACATGGGGATACATGTCTCCCTTTACTAGGATTCCAATTTTTATAGTAGAATCCTAAATATTTGGGTTTGTTATTAACATTTTATGTATGATTTTTCTTCATTCGAGGGAGGTGTTTTTTGCGATTGATGTTTCAGACTAGATTTCAGAGGTTTATGCATTCTTGAAGATGGACCACATAGCATATTTACCTTTAAATTGGTTTGACATTTATTTATTTATTTTTCTAACTCCATTAATTTATAAATAATAACATTTCATTGTTAAATAATATATTTCATGTGAATGTAGATGTATTTCCCTTCTTAGGGGTTCTTTTTGGAATGGTTGGAATGAATTTTTTCACACCATGTGTTTTTTAAATGTCACAGTTTTCTCTATTAAGTGAAATGTGATTTTTAATGGAATTATTTGGTTTTTATAAATTATTTTATGATGTCAAAAAATGTTGAATTGTGTTATCAGTTCTTGTTTTCACATTATATTCATGATGGTATGCCACTTTCTCCCTTGTAAGTGTGTCATAGATTTGAATGGCAGTGTGGATTGATGAAATTGGATTCTAAAGTTGTTTTTGATTTTGAAATTGTTTTTGGTTATTTAAAAAATTAATTGGATTGTGAATATGTTTTAATCCCTTTTTGAATCGGGAATTTGATCTTTGAAAAATCCCTCTAGGAGGGATCCATTGCCTGGTTGTAGGACAAAGCGGTGGGAATGACCACGGGTTGGGACTCTACCAATGTAATTATAGTATATCGCGTCAGATTGTCATTTAGGAGTACAAGGTGGTACCTATTGTGGTGGTGTATGATTGTATATATATATGCGTGACTTGTTTCTTTGATTGTTTGGAACACCCCCATACGAACATACATGGGAACCTAGCATAACATAGTGGAGTTATGAGAATTTTTTTTTACTAGTCAAGGTTATTGTACTAGCTCGTGGCCCATAGCACGTGGATACATGTATTTATAGTTATGGGATATGTACCCTCAAATATGAAAGGTTAGAAGATGGTCTGTTGTTAGGGCATTATGATGTCATCATGTTGGGCATTCATTCTGGATGAGTTACAGGTATAGTATGTTATGGTTCTCCTCTGAGAATCTTGGTGTTACCATAATTCTCAAAAACAAGTATCATTATATATTTCCCTAATTGAGAATATTGTGTCATTTTCATGGTGTTAGGTGATATTATGGAATTTGGAGAAAGTGGGTTTTTGATTAAAAAAATTTCATGAATGAATTTGTTAAGTAATAAGTGTTTTCATTGTTTCTATTTATAATTAAAAATGAATGTTTTATTATTTTGTTAATTTATCATTCTCCCCCCTGCAAAAAAATTATCTCCATGAATTACCCTAGTTTTAAATTGTGAGGGAAATGGGTCATGATTGTTTAATATGATATGAAAATTATCGAAAATCCTAGGATTATATATGGTATTAAAAACCTATAAAATCAGTGTTGCTTTAATTAAAGGATATAAATTGGGAATAGAAAATTTTGGGCCAACCTACAGAGTTATAATACTCATGCCTATAGTGTTTTTTTTGTTTTTTGTCTATCCTGCTGGTTCCAGTATTGGTTTAATCACATCAGTTGATGGTGGGTGCTTTGTTGGAGAGTGACCCTGAGGGTCATATGTAGGTGATGTTTGGTGTCCGGAACACTTTGGTTGTATTATTTCAATTTATTACTCATCATTTTAGTCTCTTTATTTGTAAAATTAAATGATGTAATTTCCATATATCAATATGAATTTCCTTTTCATCTATGATTATTCTATTGTTCTGGTTTATTTTCTTGGTCGAAACCATTCCCATTTCCTCTAATGATGCCTTTGGGGCTCGTCACCGGCCCCGAAATATGATGAACTCCTCTTGGTCCATGTCACTGATCTACTAAGATGAATTGTTTAGGGTCAACCCAGGTTTGTTTGTGATATCGATGACTTAAAAAAATCGTATAATGCTTTCAATAACCTAAAAACTCCAACAGAAGGTGGGGAATTCTATTGTTTCATTGAAGTGTCATAATGGATGCATTAAAACATTAGTGGAAATCCATCATAACATCCAATAAAATATTTTATGAATACCATCCAATAAATGAAAGATAGTTGTTATATTGGGGATTCAAATCAAATAAAAAAAATCAATTTTTGGAGTCTATAACAAGAACACAACAACACATTTACTGTATATCATATCTATATGTGATGTGGATATGATGTACATATGTAATGATATGTTTAAACATCTTCAAGGGATGATACCATCCAGTTTAACTACTAATATCACATAATAAAAACCCTTATAGAAGATGTTTAGGTAGTCACTAATGAGATAATGGCATCGATGACAAGGTTAATGAAAAATACAAAAAGTTATCACTAAATGAGACAAAAAACAAAAAACTGAGCCCCTTTTTATTTTTAATGATGAAAACAATATACAGGATTATATGTTGGTGGCAACTATCAAAGATTCCCATATTTATTCACTCCCATATCTATAAAAATTGGAATATAAAGATAAATAATAAGTGAAGTATCCTCTCCTTTTTGAAAATATGTAATACTTCTAGCATACCCTAATAGAGATAGGTTATGGATTTCAAAATATTTTGATGACTACTAGGGAGGAAAATTATATTCATATTCTCAAAAAACTCTTAGGATATCATTATTATATCTCAATGGAACCTCATAGTGGAACCCATATTCCTTATCTATTTGTATTGCATCTTCTACATGTCTAATTAAAGTATAATATAGAATGTATGAATTTTATTCTCATTTTATAATATTTTCTCAGCATATCATAATTATAATTAAAGTGAAGTATTATTTATGTTCTCTTACATTAGGTGTTAATCAAAATACATGTGTAGTCAATTAGAGATATGATTATATCATTGACATAATAAATGAAAATTAATGGAACGTAATATAGAAATCATGTATTAATTATTGTATCACTTCTCACATTTAGGAATCCCAATAGTATATCATAGAAGAACACAATGATGAGTAGGAAAATATTCTTATTCCATACTATGATATAGATCGATCTATTTAGATGGTAAAGTAAGGGAAAAATTTGTCTCATATATACATGATTGATAATACATGGTAATCACATTGAAATTTTCTATAGATACATCTATGGAAAGAGTTGATATATTTTGAAATAATATATGTTGTTTCCAAAAAGAGATATTTTCTTGACTGTTATATATATCATTGTAATAATTAAATCGTGATCTATTTTTTGAAATCCATCAAAATAGCCTGAATATAGAGAAGGTATCTTCAAATAAATAATATTACATGGGTGCGTGAAAATATTCGATACCAAATCAATGATGATATTATTGAGTCCCATAAAATAACTTTAGTAGTTGTCCAATAATGTACCTACTCATCAACAACAACAGAATATAAAATTTTCAACAGAATTCAACCCTTTTTACATATATTACAAACTCTATAGGTCCTACCAAGATTGTATACCACATTTGTATAATGTGGGGAATTATAATGATCATCCATTATGTTCATCTCTTAGGTGCATGATGTGGAATTACACTATTTGTTATGATGATTAATATGTATAATATCTTCTTGATTACAAGACATAAAAAACTATTCATCCCAAATTTTCTTCCCCTAGAATCCATGAAAAAATCTATGGGCTTACATTTCAAATAAATCACAAAAAAGGACTTCCCCCCTAAAAGATACATCACATTTAAATCCACATTTTATATACATATAAAAACTTTGGTGATATTTATATAATATTAAATATATTGTGATATTTTCATGTATAATTTTCTATGAATATCATTACAAACATTTGAATTATCATCCCCTAAAAAGGATAGTTTATATAGATGATCATTAATTACAAAACCCTTTGGTCATTGGACACTTGATACAACTAAAGAGTTCATGAAATAATTTCCCCCCCTCTGAAAAGTAGTGTGGAATTTAAATCAATCACTAAATATGTTATAGTGATCATAAATTGGTAATGTGGATATTGTTGAGGAATATGTTATTGAATTTATAGATAATAATATACTATTTTTTTATCCCATGGACATTATATAATATGTAATTCACCAATATGTAAAATGGTAAATCATACCATCATTATGTTACAACTGAGGGGAGACTCTCCAGTATCATAATATAAATAATTTTCTTATGGTGAGTAATCTAAAAATATCATAGATATGATATTGATATAGTTTCTAGTGGAATTAAATTCATTTATGTTGATAAAAACCATATAGTGCAGTAAATGTGTGACATACTTTTGAAGTATAGCCTCAATGGGATAAAAAAATTCATCTTAATATATATAGTGTGTCTCCTTACCATAATATCATTGTGTGTGGTTAATATGGTTTACTTCACATTACTACAATACGTGGATAATTTAATCAAATAAGAAATAAATAGTGCAGTATATCTCATATCTTTAAACATGAGGACTATGCTTTCCCTTCTCTAGTTGGTCCAACTAGTGATGTATGATCATATATAATTCAAAAAAAATGTTATAAATTAATGATTAGATCCATTAGTTAACATTTTCAACAATTTTAAGTAAGTTATTAATTTCTATATTATGAGGAAAAATTCACCAAAGGGCAGTGAAACCCTTAATATAATGATTCCTAAAATCATAAAATAAGAATTTATAATCCACTATTTATTTAAATATTATTAATATATTAATTCACAT
Source organism: Viscum album (assembly GCA_963277665.1). Lineage (NCBI taxonomy): Eukaryota > Viridiplantae > Streptophyta > Magnoliopsida > Santalales > Viscaceae > Viscum > Viscum album. The sequence continues at coordinate 857,393,205 of OY728156.1, read as the reverse complement.
ATAAAATATATTATGTATAATATTTGGGGATACCCATGGCATTGTGGGTGGGTGAATATTTTCCTCCCTTAAAAACCCCTGAATAATTAAAGATATACAATATATCAATTGTAGTGATTGTAGAAAAAATTCATACATACCTAAATGTTTTTAGAAATTATGACCAAATATCCTCTAATAATATCATACATATTTATGTTTACATCAATATCCTAGGATGATCCTATATAATTTCTCCCATGTTGTAATCTGTTAAATTCATTTTATAAAAAAAATTCAAAGTCTTCAAGAGATTTTTGTTGATTATTCTTATATAAAATAGGGGATGTAAATACATTCTGATATCATTATCTTAAATATAGTTTAATTAGAGAAATTTTTAATTATCATCATGATCCCCCATAAGAGGTATAATTAGACGTTGAAATATCAACATAATACCCAAATTTGTATTAAAATATCATCATTAAAAATGATTTTCATTAATAATTTTTATTATTATCCACATCAAAAAATGTTTTCAATCATAACCCTTTTATAAAAGAGGATGATAAAGAGACATTAACATGAAATGAAGTTCATATTGAAATACATGATAAATGATTGATTTCATAAAATTTGATTTATATCTATGATCATAGATCTCTTAATAAAACATTTATTAAACATAAAATATATATAAATTTAGAAATAAATGTCATTTCTAAATTAACATCCCACCTACAACATAGTTTTATTTAAAACTATTATATCGATGAAAATTTTCAAAATATGAAGTTGAACTCATCATGAAAAAAAATCACAATATTGACATAATGAGAGAAATTATTTCTTTTTTGTAAAAAATAAAAATTTATTCCAATGAATCTCAAATACTTAATATCCAACAAGGATATATTTCTTAAGAAATAATATTATCATCCAACAAATCCATTTATAATCTTTTCTATAAAATTATCCTATATAGTATTTGGGACTAAAGTGTATCTTGATTTTACTCAACTGGGAAAGCATCAATACTTACATAAAAGAATTACACCATAATTTAGAAAATTAGATATTCTATATAACACATCGAAAACTATCAATATTAGCAACTAATAACTACATACACTTGATATTAAATCAAATATATATTAAATTCAAAGATCTATCACTCGATTGAACAACATAAAGTAAACGTTGATCTCATGGAGGTTTCATGCTCACAAATGTATCTGGAGGGGAAACTATACCTGGATATGTTTTATGTGGCTCTTAATCCACCTGAATATTAAAATAAAACCTTACTAACCATAATGGGACCAAGAGATGTAGAAGAATACATTATACCCAATATACACGTCATTGTGTTTTACTATTTAGAAAAATTTAATTTTATCATGGAGATATTGAGGTCATAATTTTTCACTAGTCTAATTGAACTTTTCTTCATCCTAGGGATCCAATTTTTATTAATTTAGGTAAAATGATTATTATAGAATAATAAAATTAAAAAAACTATACAAAATTTTATATTAATAAAAAATGTATCACTTGTTTTTGTAGATTGTTTGTTAGGGAACCAAAATTAAAAGCCTTTGGATGATCCATATTTTCATGAAAAACATTTTTTATCATCGAAATTTGGAATCATTCACCAATATTAAGTTAAATATTTAAATTACTTATTTGACATCATCCTAGGAACACTATTTCATTTATCGTAATGGTATATCATGTATCGATGTTACCTAAACCTATAATTAACTATCTAGGCCATGATATAGATGAGTAAAATTCTTTTATTTTCATGTAGATAAGTTGAAACTAAAAATCTTCCTAATATTCCTTATATAGATAGGTCAAAACATATCAACAATTTTGATTGGTTAATAAAAACATTTCTCCATCTTTATATACCTCATTCAAAAAGAAACACCGAGATAAGAAGTAGTAAAAATAATTAATGATTTAAATCTTATATATATCATTCATTTAATGCTCTGGATAAATTATTTACCCATATGATTTCTTGACATTATTTAATAAAATATATTATTAACCATCAAAAAATAATATAATATGTTTTTTCAGAAAATATTTTTATTCGATTCGCTGCATTAATATATATAAAAATCATTATAAATACAAATGTTATTTTTATATACATACATAATTTTGAAGTTATTTTATTCTTTATCATTTATGAAATTTTGAAGTTACCCGAACCATCACACTAGTATATGAAATTCTTATATTCAATTTTTTTTGAATTAGTGAGGAGTTTGAAAAATATTAGACTTTAACAATCAAATCCCTTATCATTGTCGATGTGAATTATAATCAATGTACATGTGTTCAATACTGATAGTCCACCATATCCCCTAATAATATATGGTTTCTTCATAGAAAAAAATACCTCATATTATGAAATTCAATTTTATATAATGACGTGTCCATGTTATCAGACAAAATGAAATCTACAAACATTGGGTCATCATTCGTTAGGGATTTTTAATTTTGATATTTTTTTGATTGAAACTCCTTTATCTCCCATGTAATTGAATAAAATAATTTTTTTATCATCCTATTCAATTTTTTCCAATAAATATATTCATTTTGGAAATGAAAAATTAATTATTGATAATTCAATCAATGTTATATCGCTATTGTTGTACTAAATGTTTGATATAACACAAGGGAATTTTTTTTTGATGTTTCAACATTCGTTAGAGTGAAAAATAAAATGGTACATGTTAATAGTGATATAAAGTCTTTACACCAATACATTTTTCCTATATAAGAGGAAAAATTATACATATAATAGGTGTTAATTCTACATCTTATTTTATGATGATGATTTTTTCTACATAAGAGATCATTATATGAAATCTAGACAAGAAAAGTTAAGATGTTTATGATCCCATATACCCTAATAGGCAGAAATCATCTGTATTACATCGAATATATGTTTATGATTAATTATATAGAATCTTATGGTTTTAATTATAACTATGAACAATTATAATGATTTAATATGGAAAATAATCCAACAAAATTATCCTGAAATAAGCCAATATATAAATATAATAATTTTAATTATAATATTACAGTATTCATAACACTATGTATAGAAGCTATTATAGTAAATTATTATTTGTCTTCATTTTTCATGAGAATACATGTTCACAAAATTAACACATGAAAAAAATTCATCATGGTAAACATTATCTTCCTAGAACTAACCTGAAGAGACCATGTTTTTGTTGAACAATGGATCCTTTCCCTTGTCCAACCATCATTCCATGTATGGATGTTATTTATTATGAGACATTACTTCCTATTATAAAACATATCATTGGAATATACCTCTAGTTTTATATATTTCATATTCTATTAGAATGTTTAAATATATTCTAGTACATTTTTTGTATTCCTTGAATTAAAATAAATAATTAATTATTTTCAACTAAATCATTACCTACATCAAAAGTGAAAATAGATCAATATTTGTAGATATCTCAACATCATGATTTAATGATTTATTATTTCTACTTACATTATCTTATATATGATATTAGACAAAAATTTCAATTATAATACTAATATTTCTTATTTTTAACTAGTATTCCTTCCTATCCATGTTTGTGATTTCTTATCATATTTTAATTGATATAGATAGAAATTTTTTTCATTTATTTTACATAATTTGTGTACTAAGGAGACAAAAATTAATTTTATATGGAAAACCAACACCATTTTACTCTTTGATTGTGAATATTTCCATTTTTGTGAATATTTTGTTTATAATATTTTAAAGAATGTTCTTACAACATATAAAAAAATTAAATTAATTTCAACCAATTTATTATTTTTAGTCTAATCCTTAATAATAATCTTATAATAGTTTTTAAAGTCACCTAATATTATCTTTTTTACTCAATATATGATTTTATTTTTTGTTTTAAGGTACAATTCCTAAACAAAAGTACACACCATCAAGAATAATATTTTAATTGAATATTTCATTTTAAAGTCCACAAATTATATTTGATGAAAATTAGTTCCATAATATTTTGGAAATATTTAAATATCTAATATGATATTCAAAAATTAATTAGAAATGTTCCTCTAGAAATGATAAAGTTCTATTTTAGTTGAATTTTCCATATATATAAACATCATTAATGGTTTTCTATTCATTAATGGAGATATGAAAAAAATACTAACGTCTTTATTATTTATATATATAGTTTTTTACATTAGGAATCATATATATATCTTTTTTTCATTTCATGTGCTAATATTCAATGTAATGATTAATTATTTCGTGACCTTGTGGAATATATAAGAATGGATTATGAATATGTGACAAATGGTTCAATTATAAACCCTTTTTACTGGATATAATATAAACTAAGGATTTTTAGGTATAATATATGCTTCCTATTCATTTTTTAATGATTATGGATTTTAGAAATTATTAATATGTGATGTATTTAATAAAATATTATGAGACTTGGTAGTTAACTATTATGAAGTTACACTTATGGAATAATCGGAAATCACTGTTTAGTAATTTAATTATTGAATATTGTATACAATTATATTACTATTTGAAAACCTTGACTAATGAAGTGATTTTTTTCTTGTTTTAATACAAAAATAATATAACTTATGTTTATGATAAATTTCCACAGATCATGATTGTTTATTAACGATTATCAACACTAAATCCTTTTACTATTTGATAGACAATGATTTATGCTATGATTCTTATCAATGATCTTGGAATTTAAGGGTATGATTTTATAATTTTAAGAACATGTTCCTATAAACTAATTCATATATTATGATCACTAGTCACCATTAAATGAAATCACAATTATTTTCCCTTATTGATAATCTGATCTCACCCTTTCAATTGTTTCCAAAATCCAATATTATTAAGAGTGGTTACAATAATCATCTATCATAGAAGGGTAATAGTTATAAAAATATATGTGTAATATGAGGTAAAAGATTTATATAATATTTTTTTCCATGATTATAGGAAAACTACTAACTTATGGTTTTATCATGGATTGTGTAAGTTTGAAAAAAAAATATACTAATAATCCACAATATTTCTGCATGAAAATGTTGGGTCTCTATACATAAGATAATAGAGATTATTTATAGGGATCAAATTATACGAATTATTTATATTATATTCTGTTATTTAAAATTATTAAAATACCTATGATGTAATGGGAGGATGATATATATAACAAGATTATATCAATGAAAATCAGCATAATTATTTTTATTTTTAGAATAAATAAACTACCAAGTGATGTTTCCATTCATATTAGAGATATATCAATTATATATATATATATAGGTTGTGTAAGTATTTAGAATTGGAATATTTTAAAAATAAATTTAACAAATGAATTTTAATGCAGGCTATGTGGAACTTCGTAAAATAATTATTGATGTTCTCATCAGGATAGACACTTTTGAGACAATAAAAATTTACATCCACTCAACATGATGTATCATGATGATAATAAATTATGTAAATGAATATTTGTTATAATGATCATTTTGATTTGGATTAGGGAGAATTAAATGGTATACAATTATTTCAATATGAACTTTTATGAGTCTTTCTATCTTTTACTCAATATGGAATGAGAATCAGTGCATGATATTACCAATGATGTCCCATATAGCTTAATCCATGTTATATTAATGGAAATCCTTCTGATTGATCCCTACAAGAAAAATATATCCATTATATGGTGGATTAATGGTCATAAAATATTTTCCTATAAGATAAAAATATATTAGTTACCTTAAGAACAATTAATGGAGGAGTTGTTGTATACCTGCATTGATCTTCAATCATCCAAGATTTTTTATCCCCTATCGGACATAGAAAAAAAATCCATGGTAAGGATAATTTTATCTTACTTTGATTGAATCCATGTCATGGAATTTATTTATGTTTTTAATTTATATAACATTAATTGATGGTTATTGTTGAAATTTTTAGGCATTTTTATTTAACCACCTCTTTTTTTTAGAAAATGGATGTATTTTCATTTAAGGTTTTTCGTTGTTAAAATATACGTCATATATGGAGTATCTATTTCTTCCTTTAATTATTATCCTTGTATATTTTCATAAAAATTTCTTATATAATGAAATAATAAAACATGTTTTTGGTTCATAGATGGATGGATATATGAATATATGAGCAGACATAGGATATTATAAAATAAAATGAAGTAAATAAATATAAAGGATTCCATAATTAATTATTTATGTCGTATGATCTGATAAAATCCAACAGATGTCTCCTCTAAAACCCATGACCAGTTTTGGGGTGAATATATAAGATGAATCATGGTTATTGATGAAAATAAAATTTTTTATATTCTTAATAAATAAAAATTCAATATGTCTTTCATTATAACCATTGATGTTATTTTATACTCTTCACTACATAAAATGGAAAATTATAAAACAACTAAGTGGACTTTAGAACCATTATATAATGTGTTAATTTTTATATTCCACCAACTGTAATAATATTTATCTTTGAGAATCTAAAATAATTTATCCCCTCACAAAAAACAAATTAAAATGATTTATATAATATATATTACTACCATATGAAATAGAGTAAAATGAGAAGAATTTTATTCCTTAAATTAATAGTTTTTATTAATTCCAACTGAATATATACAATAAATATAACTAAAAACCATTTAATATAATCTTCCCATTACATTGGTCTCACATAGTCCATTCCCAAGAAAATTTGGTATTTATTTTTTTTCCAATCAATATAATAAGTTTTTCCATTAAAACAAAATTATAATCCAAATAACTATTTGTTGACATTTAAAATAGACATACTAAAAAAGGTGATGTTGTATTATATGGTTCTAGTGAGAACCCTCATTCAAATTTATGATAAAATATAATATAAATTATCATTTACTATCATTAATGGTGGAAAATATAATATAAAATGATTAATCATTGCGTAGTGTGTTTATAGTTATTTTTAGAATTATATCAATGTTTGTGGAACACATGGTGGGGGAGATGTAATTAGATATTGTATATATATGGATAAGAAACACAATATATTTTTGGAATACCAACAATTTATATACAATTAAAACAAATAATGTTCTTCACTCTTGATGAAAATAGTTGTTCTTTTAAGGATAAAGAGTTAAAAATAAATTATTTTACATTGTTTGATAATGTAGTGTTGAATATGGATTATAAAATCAAGAAAAAACAAAAATTATAATTTGGAATTTTTGGGAATTATAATTCAATGGATAAAAAAATTTGGTGATCATTTTCATCTCAATAATTAATGATTAGGATATCGATGAATGATTGGGTTAGTATAAACAAAACCCACTCAAAAATGAATTTGAGAGGATATTATTAAAAATAATAATAGATTACTATGATAACTGTATTTTTTTCAACCATTATGGGGTATTGATATATATTATCAACAAACAACTAATATATTCAAAAAATAATTTTATTTTATGGAAATATTATGATTTATGTGAATGGAGTTTTCATACATTATAATGTTATGTATTAAATTTTAAATGGAATCCCACTATTATTATATATGTATTTATACATTTTATAAGAGTAGCTATATAGTGATTGGGGGATCTTTATGATGTAGGTGGTGGATTAGCACCTTGAGAGGGAAAGAAAAAATAATAACTTATTTATATTATAGAATATTAAATCAGACTATATGTATATGAAATTGAAAAATATTTTCTTGAAAATTATTTATTACGGAACATTATATAATAATTTTGATGGTCACATTAATCGTTATATAATTTGGAATATTGGTCATAAAATGTGATTTTCTTTTGTGAAATGAATATAGAAATACTTAATTTAGTTTATGATATGAGGGACATAGATATATTAACATAGAATCATATAAAATATTTATTGATTAAATATACGACATAAAATTTTAATCAATAAATACAATTTATTATTTGGTTCAATACTGTAAATTTTTTAATGCATTAGAAAATTAGGGAGTAAATTTTTTATAAAATTATGGAAAATAAATTTCATTAAATTTATTTAATTTTTAAAAAATTTAAATGAAAACTTATTTTTATTATAATTTTTTACATTCAAAATTTTATATAATAATATATATAACATTCAATATTATTGAATAAGGGATGTATTTTCTCAGTCATATCCATATAAAAATATTTTAAGTAGTCGAGATAAAATTTAATAAATATTATTTCAAAATAATAATTTATATTTTTTTGTCATGATAAATGATAATCTTAAGAATATATATTTTTGTTCCCTAAAATATACGAAAATGAATATGTTGTCAATAATATCATAACAAGGATTATAAATTAAATAAAAATGCATACTCTGAATTAAAAAAATATGGATTATGGGGTGAGTGTCAGATATAAGAATTCCAAAATTTATGAAAATCTTGATTTGAATAATTAAACACAATTATCATTATAATCGTAATTAATCATTATATGTGGATATTTGGTTATTTTGAGCTATATTAGAATTATTTTTAAGAAGATATCATCTTCATTAAATAAAAATATTTTTATTCAATGATAAAATTTCATACAATATTATTCACTACATTATCTTTGAAAATTATGATTCTAAAAAAACTAAAAAATAAGTGAGTCATTATCCTGATAACTTAAAAGTATTGGAATGAATTAGAACATATTATATTATTTTATAATTTTGAAAATTCTAATATGAAACTAAGTAAATGATTAGAAGTAAAAAATAGCTAATTAAATAAATTGTTGAATCAATCTAAATAAAAATTAATATACACCATTAAACTAATTAATATAATCTATTATGATAGTTTTACAACCATTTATGGAAAACTCTCCACGTGGGGTATTGAATTACACATAATGGAATAAATGATAAATTAAAATTAAAAAAATAATACGAAATACACCATTATGGGATCACTAACATGAAATTTAAAAAATATGATACTATATATAAGTAAATAACGAAATTAATATAGAACAATATAATAATATAATTTTGAAAACATAAGAGAATTTAGAATATAGACATATAAAGGACAAATATTCAATTAAAATATTTTAGAAAAATATTATGATGATGAACATGTTCCATATATCATTATATCCAACGTTATTGTAATTTCATCTATTTTAAAAGAGTCTTAGTAAAACATATGACTTTGATATTATTTAAAAACAATAATGTAAGGATAAACATGTTAGGTAAGGTATACAATTTCTTTTCTTGTTTATCTGATCATTAAATAATGGATATTTACATAATAAATTAATGTGTTTGAAAAAAAATTATGGATTTAGGAAGTGATGAAAATAAAATAGTGTTCCAAACAAGTATTCAATATGTATAAAAGATTTCATACAATCTGGATAACATATAATGTTGTTCTCATAGAAAAGTTGATCTCATTTTCATAATGAATTTTTTGTTGTGATTTTATTTTCATATTTTGAAACATAGTCTTAATTTAGAACATGTCAATTAGATTATAAAAAATTGTTATGAAAATTTAATAAGTATTCAATTTATCCTCACATTACATTTCATTATCATTAGATTATATTTCATGGATCCAAATCTATTTTAGGTAATGGGGATCCACATTTTAAAAAAATAATGATTCAAAGGAAAAAAGTCTACATTATTGATGATGATTCATAATTTTCGGTATAATTAATAATAATTTTCATAACATGTATAAATTAAAACTAAAATTTTATATTAAAATAAATAATATTTGTTTTCATTTATCAAACAAAAAAATTTTCATGAGATTATTCAATTTAAAAAAATATTTTTTAAAAATATAAGGGAAAATGATTAAATTAAAAAATTAATTAACCGCTGAATTTATGACCCATTATTATCTTTAAAACTCTTCAAAATATAATTATATTTTTTCCACTACTATATAAAATGATATTATTTTATTTCGTTTTAAATGGTAAAATATATATTTTCAATATTTATTTTGGGAATTTTAATATACAATGTGATATGATTTTCTTAATTACTCCTCTGAAAAATATATTGAATGTATTTTTTTGTATGGAATGAATTTGAGATATATTTATAGTTTTTTATTTCTTTTATTATTTTTTGATTAGGTTAATTACATTGGATTACATATAGAATCATGATTTAAGTGTACATTTATGTAAATTTTAATGATTATTTTCTATGTATCATATGTAATTTCATGTTATGTTTTAGGTTATTTAAATAGATGTATTTGAAAATTCATTTATTGGTAAGTGATTGGTGAATATTTAATTCAAATTCATTTAGTTATTTTATTAGAAATATTTTATTTTCTTATGTGGTACAAATGTCTGTTATAAAGAAACCAATAAAATTATTTAATTAGTTAAAAAAATAGTTTCATCTGTGTTTTACATAATGTATTAGATTTTATTGTAATTGTTGCTTAGAAGGAATAAATATTGTTGCAAGTCATTATGTGGTAGAATAAGATGAGTTATGTGTATTTCATCATTCATGAATATTGTAATGGTGAAGTTCTCTTGGAATAGTTATGGTATTAGATGTGTAATAGGCTTAGTGAGGAATGATTGGGAGAGATAGCATTGGAATCAAGTTGGAGACCCTATTTTATGGGATCAAACATATTCCATAAAGCAATTTTGGTTTCCCACAACCCATGTTGCCATCTTTTATAAAATTAAAATGTAATTGAGATTGGTAAGTGGTATGTATATTTGAGGAATTATGTATGAAATATCACCAATTGTAACTAGTTATAGTTTACAATATTTTTCATTTTGAATTTGATTTTGTTATTTACAAATAAATTATTGACTAAATAAATTAACAAATTTAATATAACATTATATTATTTTTTGGGTGATTGTGAATATTTGGATCATTTATTAGAAAAAGAAAAAAATGATTTAAAGAATAATTTTTTCATAATAGTGTGTATAATTTTTAATTGTAATTTTTTTTAAAAATATACATTAATTCTAATATACCTAGGTTTTATAAATTATAATTATTGATGTTATCAAATTTTATGTAAATTGTTTTGGAATAATAATATTTTTATGGGAGATTGAAAACTATAATTGGATCGATCTATTCTCTAAAATCTCTCATCCAACTCTTCCACTTATACAATAGTTATATAAAAATAAATTTAAAATATGGTAGAAAAAAATTATACATGGTTTGATAATTGATTCGGGACCGTAAAAAGATATATAGAGTGTTTCAAAATATTATAGAAATTCAAAATAAAAAATTCATAATTTTATTATAAAGTTTATTAAATTAATATGCTATAAAATAGTATTATATATATATATATATATTGGATGACTTAACTATACTTTTTTCAATGAATATACAATATAATTTTGAATTCCTCAAATATTATATAATGATCATGTATGAAGGCATAATCAATATATTATATAAACATTTCATACCCATTTTAGATTTTTTATATATTATATTATTAAAAAAATTATACTATTTATTTTTTAATAAGATTTTTTAATATTAAATATGGAAAACTGAATAATCCATTTTATGGTAACACAATGAAAATGTCCATATATATTTATATAATTTTAAATTTTAAATTATATGATATTTTATCATTATTATATTGAGTGTTGAAATCTATATTTTATTAAAACGATTATGAAAAAGATATCTTTAATCCATTATATAATATAAGAATATTTATTTTGTGTAAATGATGTTAATTAGTTGAATAATCATTTAAAAAGTAAGACCCTAAACTCCTCGTAGTGATAAATTCAAGGTTCTATATCATGACTCCTCTCCCACCAAATATTCTCTAATTATGGTAGTTGGATAATGAACCCTATGTCCTACCTCTAGTATACCTAGATTAGAAACTGAAACTAACATTATAAGAATATCACATATATGGGAGTAAATACACAGAATATTTAAATATGACCGGGGGATTTAAAAAATATCCAGTAAGATGATCTAGATGATAAAATAATGGTAACCCAGCAAACAACCCATAATACATGAATAATGTAAACAAATACATATTAATGAATTGAAATATACGAAAAAGGAATTTATACCATAGTAATGCAAAAAAAACATCTAACAGAAGCTGTGATTGTCTAGCTCAGTTGCCAATGTCCTCTTAAATAATGACAATAATTAGTTATATGTATAGTGTGATTTATCTATAATCAGTATGGAAATAACTAAGGTTTCATGTTGATATGTGAATGGATCATGATAATAAACCGTTGAACAAACAAAAGAAATAAAAATAACCTATAGATTTTAACTAACCAGAATCTAATCATTTAGGGGATAACTCTATAAATCATGAATCCAATATAATAATATATCAATGAGGTCATAACAAATGAAGGAACCCTGCTTCAACTTCCCCCTGATTTACAATTCTCATTACCCAATATATTGAATCAAATTCTCTAGCCCATTTATATGTTTTATATTACACCACATCACATCTCATATCACTCAAATACACCTAGGCCATCTATGATGTGGGTTGCGATGCATCCCAACCTACCCCACCCTCATTGGTCCTGGAATGATATTCTAGCATCATGAATAAATAATTTACATCACAACAGAAAACAAAATGGTCATTATAAACATATCTCACCTTAAAACCTTTGAAAAGTATTATCATGAACATGATGGACATCAACCTCATTCTCATACCGTACTGGACATGAACCCCTCCACATTTAACATGACACCATTGCCTAATCACATCAAAATACAAATGAAACATCTTGGGAATCTGTTCCAGTCCTAATAAAAAGGAATATAGTCCACAAATTTTAAATAAATAATGAAAATACGTGGTTGATAGCCATCCATATCACCACCATCCAAGATGTTATGGAAGGAAACACATAACATACAAGCATTGTTGTATTTATATAGCATGATTGAGACTATTATGGAAAAATAATAAGTATATATGATAGGAAGATACGACTTGTTACACAACCAATGGATTCAGAAAAGCTGCACCAGCACAGACCACATCACCACTGTTGTACCACACTTAAACATTCATAAATACATCCTCTACTATATGAAACTCATCACACCACCACACATAATGAAAAAACTAAATTTTAAACTAAATTTTTCACAACATTATTGGAATGTCATGTTTGACTATAATTCATTAAAATGACACATATTTATGTGTCCTTCTATTATATTTCGTTCAATTTATTTAATACATTTACCATAGATAAATAATAATCCATTTATTTATTCATTTACTGACCCAAATTATTTAATTTCAACATAATACAATATTCCATGGATAATAGGGAAATTAACACAATCAGGACTCAACATGACTATCCCAACTCATACAGCTATCACCATATCACCACATATCCATCATCATAACAGTTCCAATTTTCCAATGATAAATCACCACAAAAACTACATATCATACATATCAAGAAAATATAACAAACTAATAACAAAACAAAAAACAACAAATAACCACAACACATTACTACTACATGTTAACAAAAAAACATCATCATCACCATACACCACAACCTCTCCAAACCACATCACACAACATCCCACATCACATCAACTATGAATCACATCACAAAACATCCCAAAAACTCACCCATGCTATATAACCACATCACATCATGAGCTCTAATAAATTACCATTTCGACATCCACACCACCGATCAACATCTAAATCACATGGTACAACTAAAAAGGTATATGAACACAAAATATAAACTATACAAATAATATAAATTTATATGATTTTTTTATTTCATTGCATAATTATTTAGCATATGTATAATCACAAAAACAATGTTTTTATATGATTGAATTTTAATACCAAATATATTTTTGTTTACTATTTAATCTTGTTTTATTCAAAAAAACACAATGAGGGTTCTATATAGTATCATATAAATTGTGTGAAAGGCTCCCAATAATTTTTATTTGTATAATGGAATCAATTCAGAATTAAAATACAAAAAAAACATTAATGTTTTCCAAAGTTGTGATATATCCCCATACCTATAAATTAGATTTATTATAATAAATAATATTCATTATTATAACCCTTAAAATCTTATATATATATATATATAGGAAATGCATTGTAATACATCACATAAGTTTTAAATAGGCGAGAATAAGGATCTCCTACCTCAAATAAGCTTTCCAATATCATTATACAGTATATGGTGTAAAAGAAACATATCAGAAAAGTATAACCAAATATGAAAACCATCAATAAACATGTACCAAATTATATTTTAATCATAGAACATCTTAAACACTCCCCAAACCAAATAAACATCCCAAATGAAATTTGTTTGGTAAAATAATGGATAGGAATACCTAGATTATGGTTGGATAACTCACTATAGAATTTCAATGAGAAAGAATCTAAAGAGAAGGATCAAAGTTGAAGGATATTTTATTTAATATCACTAAAATTAAAATAGGATGATAATATAAATAGATAGAGATAAATGGACTAATGAATAAAAAATTCACTGATTGAGGTTTATAAACAACATTTATCATTCAAAATTTATGTTATAAATGAATATCTTCTAATGTAATAACCACTGGTGTTCATGGCTTACACTATAAAAATAATCATTAGGCCATAATAAACTACGTGGTAGAAAAACATCATTTTTTGGAGTATAATAAACGTAAATATTAAATCAATATCTTATGTAACAATCTATAATCACATGATATCCCCACATTATTCAAAACTTGTAAGCTACTTGCTTGATAAGCCATAAAACAATGAATTACAACATAAACTCCAACTACATGACAAAGTCACCCATAGACATTGTTTTCCCCCTTTTGAATCATGTGGAAATTATTTCATTCTGAATTTTTTAAAATGTATTGTTTTGTAATATAGTGAAACTATATTTAAAATTAAAATGACATTATTTTGTATGTGGAAAATTGGGGTTTTTTAAATGAATTTTTGATGTATAATGAAATGATTTCGATTATGTGGTTGGCATATTATTGAAAATGGATTATTGATATTTAGTTTAGATTTAAAAAGTACATGGATAAATGATTTTGAAAAGATCATTGTGGATATAAAAACAAAGGGGGAGTTAAATGATTTAACTTTGGTTCTTCTATGAGCGTCCACAGCCATAAATATTTATGAGAAAATGGTAGGGTGCACATTATGGAAAGAATATGTTCATGGGTGAGGCCCATGGGGAATAGATGGTGGGTGTGGAATTATATCAAGATTTTTTTCATTTCGAAAGTGTTTTAGCTGATTTTTTTTTTATTTCTTGTGGCAGTGTGTTTCATCCCATTTATTTTTTATGTGGCGTTTCATTGTTTTTTTGGGGTGAAGGATCGATATTCTTGTTTTGGTTTTGATCGATTTCCTTATATTCATTTTTTCTTAACATCCACCCTACAACAGTCTGATGGATACCCATGTTGGAAATTTGGGTGGTACATATCTAGTGAATGCTTCAGTTGATCAACTCATAGACTATGTCCTGGTGTTCCAGTTGTTAAATCGTCATCTTTCCAAGGCCACATACATCCTCTTGAGGAAGACGAGTGGATGTAGTGGATTGAGAGTGACCTCAATTTCCTTGAGTTACAAAATACATTTGAATTAATATTTTATACCAATATGATTGATGCACATGCTAGGAAATTTAATAAGTATTTTCCTCAAATAAATTCTAGGAATGATATATGTGTTGATTTATTCATTTAATTTTTCATCAGAATAAAATTTTTGAGATGACGACTATAAGAAATATGATGGAGTTTTGTAGTCATTCACAATCTTATGTATTGTTGTTTTAATTATATCATCACATCTTAGACCTCTCTATTTATGATCTAGTATACATTGATAATGATACAATTAAGTATCAATATTTCATGTTTTGTCTCCATTCTAAAATAGGGTCGAATGTGGAAAAGGTCATCCTAACCACATTCTCTAATTTTATGCGGCAATACATTAACTCTAAATAATGGTAAATATGAGGGCTTGAGATGGGGGATCATACCCTTGAATATAAAAATGGCTAAGGGGATTAAATTATTGATAATTGTATGTGGTCTAATTTTGCTGGTGTTGGTGGGGGGATTAAGAGGCTTTCCAACCTCTCGTCATCCTCATGAGGGAGAGATGATATGACATATCATTAGTGTATCAAGAATGGTCATAAGAAACCTTCATTCACGTGTTCTCCAATAATATACCACACCTCTGAATGTTTGGGTTTCTTTTAGAGGTTCTTTAAGGTGTTTCCATGGAACACCATAAATCAAGACCCAGGTCATTGAAGGACACCCAATTCCATTTGCAAGAGCATGGAACTGGTTCAGGGTCAATTTCTCCCCTCCTTCACAGTAATTTTATTTTTTGAAATAGACTTGTGTAGTTGAATTTTGTGGTGGTTCCTTTTACATTTGGTTGTATGAGTGTTTTTTCCAAACCCTTGTAATATCTTATTTCAATGGAACATTGTTTCAGGATTTTATGGTCTATGTGTTTTGTTCATTGTTTATTGAAGTCGTACTATGAGGAAAGATATTATTCAATCATCACAGTTCTAGCCTTAGGTCCTGGAGTGAAGATGGTGCATAGTAGGGAGAACCCGAACAACAAGGAATGTCATTGGGATATGTTGTGTTCTCAACATGAAATGTGGAGGTGGTTTAAACCTCCTCCATAGTTGTCCTGTTTTTAGGTGTTAGGTTTGGTGGAAGGTGGGGTGGGACCCTTTTTTCCTCAGGGTGACCAATCTAGGTGTGTGAGTTTCTCATTTTTAAAATGTATAATTTTTTGTATTTCTTTCTTAATATATCAGTGGTTGTGTTCCATCGAATGTGGGACTTCTATTTATGTCTCTTGCATCTTGAAAAAACTAGTTAAGCATGGTTGGTTGATGATTATATGTGAACATTGATGGGATGGTGTATGTCTTCCTTGTATCGGATAGTCTATATGACGGTCCATCCCTTCCCTCGCCTTTTGGTTTGATGACTTGGTTCATGATTAAAAATTATTTTGTTCATTTTATCTTTTCAGTTCATATGGTAGGGAGACCCATCTTGGGTGTCATTGAAATTTTTTCATGAAAGAACGTAGTGCGAGCTAGAATCTATGGTGGGGAGTCCATTCAGGCCTCCCCATGCTGATGACCTGATTCCATTGCCGTTTTTCAATTGGAAGTGGTTGTTCTTTTTCAAAACAACCTAATTTTGTGTTCTCCATTGAAGGAATAGGTTGATATTTGAGATTTCCATTGCTAGGTTAGAGGGTGGTTTAAAAATGTACACATTTATAGTGGTTTATGTTCTTTTATACCTTTGGGAGGATGATCATTTTTTAATAGGTTTAATACTATAAGCTGTATTTAATGCTAAATTTGGAGTTTTCAATATTTTTTGTTCGTGGAATTATCAACTGAGGGTGTTAAATTTTTTTGGGTGGGTGGAACTCTATAGGGAGTCCAATTTGGTCTCTTGATTCCTTTTTGTTAGCTTCTATTATATTTATAGGGGTTTCAATGGTCAATTTAGTTTTTATACCAGGGTAGTCTCTTCGAGATGTAGGAATGTTCAAGGATTCTGAATTTGTGTCTGCATTGGGTGGTCTTTGTGGATATGGAAAGAATAATGGTTGGTAGAATTTTCAAATCCATGTTTTTAGGAATTCCATTATTCCAGTTTGGGATGGGTCCCCATCCATATCACTTGAGAAACAGGTGTGATTGGTTGAATATATCAATTTATTCTTCATATTTTTATTTTTTACTTTGATTTTTCATTGGGTATCCAATTAGTTTTAGAGAAAAATGGAAATTTTTGGGTTGGATAAACGAGGAAAAAAGTTTGTGCATGGTTAGTATTAATTATGAACCATGACCAGAAATCTTATGGTAGGAGACATAACCTATAACACTACCTCTTTAAGGCCATTAGCCTTGGCCTAGGTAAGCATGTGGCTAGTGTCTCCATTATCAGAGGTAGTTGTAGGGTTTCTGCACATTTTGTAAATTTGTGTGGACTGACCGTGTGACCATCTAACTCATTAAAAATTTGAGAATATTACTCTCTCCATTTTATGTTAACCCTATTTAATCCTCTTTTATTCTCTACCTCAGTTTCTTACTCCCTATGAATTACTCCCCTGATATCCACATCTCTTGGGGCCACAATTTATTACGTTATTTTGGTGGTTCTTCCATGATTTATCATGCAATATCCCTCCCGCTCATTCATACAATCTATTTATGGATTTTTCCTCCCTTTACATGGGGATTTATATCACCCTCTTCTAGGGTTTTAATTTTTACAGTGGAATCCTAAATATATGGTTTCGATATTAACATCATAGGAACAATGTTTCCTTATTTGGGATAGGTGTTTGTGTGATTAAAGTTTCGCACCAGATTTCAGAGGATTATACATTCTTGAGGATTGATCACATTGCATATTTACATTTAAAATTGTGATTACAATGATTTCATAATGATTATACCTCCATTAATTTCTAAATAATAACATTCCACTATTAAATTAATTGCTTCATGTGAACTTAGTTGTATTCCACGTGTTAGGTGTTATTTTGGGAATGGTTGGATTGAATATTTTTCACACCATGTGTTCGTTAAATGATCCATTTCTCACTATTAAGTGAAATGTGATTTTTAATGGAATTATTTGGTATATATTAATTTTATTATGATGTCAAAAAATGGTGAATTGTGTTTTCCCCTGGTGTTTTCACATTATATTCATAATGGTATTCCCCTTTGGCCCTTGAAAGTGTTTCTTAGATTTTAATGGTGGTGTGGATTGATGAAATGGGTTTTAAAATGAGTTTTTTTGTTTTGAAAGTGTTTTGTGGATACTTATAAAATGAATTGTACTGTGAAAATGTTTTAATCCCTTTTAGATTTTGGAATATGATCCTTGAAAATCCCTCTAGGAGGGACCCATTGCCTAGTTGTATGATAATCCGGTTGGAATGACCTCTTCTTGGGACTCTAACAATTATATTATAGTTTATGGAATGTAATTCTCATTGAATATTATAAGGTGGTACCAGTTGTGGTGGTGTTTGATAGTATATATATGTGTGACATGTTTCTTTGATTATTTGTAACACCGCCTTACAAACATAAAATGGGAACCTCGCCTAACATAGACAAATTATTAGAACTTTTCTTCACTAGTCTAGGTTATTGTAATAGCTAGTGAACCATAGCACATTGATAAATGTATTAATAGTTAAGGGATATTTCTTTTAGACTATGAAAGGTAATAAGATTGTCTTTTTATAGGGAATTATGATGTCATCGAGGTTGGAATTCTTTCTAGATGAGTTACATGTATAGTATTTTAAGGTTATCCTCTGAGAATCATTGTGTTTTCATGATTCTCTAAATATAGTATCATTATCTATTTCACTCAATGTGAATTTTATGTCTTGTTCATTATGTTGGGTGCTATTTTAGAATTTTTAGAATTTGTATTTTTGATTAAAAATGCTTCATGAATGATTTTTTGACGTAATAAGTGTTTTCATTGTTTCTATTTATAATGAAAAAATGAATTTTTTTTTATTATGTTAACTTTATCATTCTCCCCCGTGAACATAATTTACCTCTTTGAATGACCCTTGTTTTAAAATGTGAGGGAAATGGGTCATGATTTTTTATTTTGATATGAATGTTAACGAAAACCCTAGGATTATAGATGGTATTAAAAAACTAGAAAACATAGCTTCTTTAGTTAAAAGATATACATTGGGAATAAAATAATGTGGGCCCACTTACTAAGTTATTATACTCAGGCCAATAGTTTTCTCTTATTTATAGTTCATCCTACTAGTTCCAGCATGGGTTCAGTTTCATCAGTTGATAGTGGGTGTTTGGTGGGGAGTGACCCTCGTGGTCACAAGGATGTGATATGTGGTTTCCAGATCACATTGGTTGTTCTATTTCAATTTAATACTCATATTTGTTGTCTCTTTATTTGGAGAATTAAATGATGAAAAATCGATATATCAAATTTTTTTTCTTATATGTTTATACTGTTGTCCTGGTTTATTTTGATGGTCGAAACCATTCTCATTTCCTCTAATGATGCCCTTAGGGCTCATAACCTGCCCAGGAGGATGACGAACGCTGCTCAAGATATGTCACTGATCTACAAAGCTAGATTTTTTATGGTTAAACACAGTTTTTTCATGATATCTACTACTAAATACAAAGGTAAAATGATTTAAATAAAATAAAGACTCCAACATAAGGTGGTGAAATCAATTATTTCATAGATTTTTCACAATGGATGCATTAAAAAAATAGTTTAAATACATCGTAACGTCTAATAAAATATTTTATGAATACCATTCCATGAATGAATGATAGTGGTGATGTTAGGGATTCATATCAATAAATAAATAAATAAATTTTGGGAGTCTATAAAAAGAACACAACAACACATTTATTGCATATAATAATGAAATATGCAGTGGATATGATGTACATCTGTAATGATATCAACAAACATCCTTATGGGATCATAATGTATAGTTTCAGTACTAATATCACATATTAAAAACACATACAGAAAATGTTTATTTATCCACTAATGAGATCATGGAATCATTCACGAGGATAATTGAAACTAGAAAAAATTGTCACAAAATAAGAGAAAAACAAAAAGAGTGATCCCATTTTTATTTTTAATGCAGAAAATGATTTCCACCATTATATGGTGGTGGAATCTATAGAACATTCCCATATTATTTCACTCCCATATATAGAAAAAAGGAATATCAAGATGAAAAAAATCGTATTATCATCACTATTTTGAAAATAATTAGTACTTCTAACATACCCTAATATAGATAGGTTATGGATTTCATAATATTTTGATAACTACTATGAGAGAAAATTATATTCATATTCTAAAAATACTCATAGGTTATCATCATTATATTCCAATGGCGACTCATAAGGGAACCCATATTCCTTATATAATTGTATAGCATCTTCTTCATATCATATTGAAGTATAACAATTGGGGTATGAATTTTAATCTCATTTTATGAGTGATTTTTCAGCATATTCTAATTATAAATAAGGTGAATTATAATTTATGTTACCCCACATTAGGTGTTACTCAACATATATGTGTTGTCAATTAGGTTTCTGATTATATCATTGACATAATCAATAATGATTAATGGAATTTAATACATAAACCAGGTATTAATTCTTGTATCACTTCTCACATTTATGAATCCAAAATAGTATATAATAGAAGAACACAATGATGATTAGGATAATAGTATTATGCCTTACTACGATTTAGATCAATATATTTTGATCTAAAATAAAGAGAAAAAATGATCTCATTTCTACATGATTGGTAATACATGGTAATCAAATTGACATTTTCCATAGATACATATATGGAAACAATTGTTATATTTGGAAATAATATATGTTGTTTCCAACAAAAGGATATGAGAATGACTTTTATTTATATCATTGTAATAATCAAATCGTGATCTTGTTTTTGAAATCCATCACTTGAACATGAATATAGAGAAGGTATATGCAATGAAATAATATAACATGTGAGGATAAAAATATTCCATACCATATCAATGAATATATTACTGAGTAACATAAACATATTTCAAAAGTTGTCAAATAATATACCGACTCATCAAAAATATGAGAATATAAAATATTTAACGGAATTCCACCCCTTGTTTCATATATTACAAAAACTAGATGTCCTACCTAGATTGTATACCACATTTGTATAAAATGTCGAATTATAATGATCACACATATTTTTCATCTCGTAGGTGCATGATGTGGTATTAATATATTTGGTATGATTATTAATATGTATAGTATCATACCCATTATAGGCTATAAACAACTATTCCTCCTTGTTTTTCTTCCCCTAGAATCCCTGAAACAATCTACGAGTTTATATCTCAAACATATAACAAAAATGGACTCCCCCCCTAATAGGCACATCAATTTTTAATCCAAATTTTATATTAATATAAAAACTATTATGATATTTATATCGTATGAAAATGATTTGGATCTTTTCATGAAACATTTTCTATGAATATAATTATAAACATGTGAAATATCCTGCACACAAAAGTTATGTCTATAGAGATGATCAGCTATTACAAAACCCTTTGCTCAAAAGACATCGGATACAAATGAGGATATAATGAAATAATTTTCTCCCATAGGAAAAGATGTGGGGAATTTAAATCAATTTATGAATATGGTATAGGAATCCTAAATTGGTAATGTGGAGATTATTGAGTAATAAGTTATTAAATTTCTAGATAATAATATACAATTAATTTTTTCGCCCAAGGACATTCTGTAATATATAATTAACCAATATATAAAATGTTTAATAAAATCATCTTAATGTTACAAATTAGGGGAGACACCCTAATATCATAAAATAAATAATTTTGCTTATTGGTAGTAAGCTAATAACATCGTATAAATGAGATTAATATTCTATCTGGTAGAGTTAATATTTTTTAATTTGCTAAAAACCTTATAGTGGGGTAAATGTTTGAAATTATTTTGAATTATGGCCTCAATGGAAATAAATAATTCATCTAAATATATAAAGTGTGTTTCCTGACCATAATATAATTCAGAGTGGTTAATATGGTTTACATCACATTACTATAGTACGTGGATAATGTAGTGTAATAAGAAATAAATCGTTCATGTTATTTCATATATTTAAACATGAGGACAATGATTTCCCTTCTCTATTGGTCATCCAAGTGATGTGTAATCATAAATAATTCACAAAAAGTATATAAATTATAGATTATATCTATTAGATAACTATTTCATAAATTTTAAATAATTTATTTCTTTTGATATTCTGAGGAAAAAGACACCACATTGTAGTGAACCCCTTAGTATAATGAATCTTGATATCATAAAATAATAATTTATAATCCACTATTGATTTAATAATTATTAATATATAAATTCATATATAAAATATATGATGTATAATTATTGGGGATGCCCATGACATTGGGGGTGGGTGAATATTTACCTCCACTAACAACCCTTAAAAAATTAAAGATATACAATATATAAAATGTAATTAATGTAGAAAAAATTCAACAATATCTAAATGTTTGTTGAAATTATTACGAAATCACCTCTATTGAGATCATACATCTCTATGTATAAATTGATATCACATGATAATATTATATAATTTATCCCTTGTCGTAATCTTTTAAATTCATCTTATACCTATTTTTCAATGTTTTCAAGAGCGTGTGGTTGATTAATCTTATTTCACGTAGGGGATGTAAATCCAACTTTATATCATTATCATAAATTTACTTTAAAAGGAGGGATTTTTAATTATCATCATAATCCCCCATAATAGTGATAACTAGACATTTAAAATCAACATACTGCCCAAATTTGGGTTAAAATCTCATCATTAAAATTTATTTTCTTTAATACATTTTAATAGTATCCACATCAAAAAAAATTTCAATCATAACCCTATCATAAAATATGCTTAAATAGATAAATTAACTTGAAATGAACATCATATTGAAATACATTATAAAGGATTGATTTCCTAAAAGTCGAGTTATATCCATGATAATATATCTCTTAATAATACATTTATTAAACATAAAATATATAAGAATTTAAGAAATAAATATCTTTTTTAAATTAACATCCCACCAACAATATATTTTATTTAACACAATTATATCAATGAAAATCTTCACAATATTATGTTGAACACTTTAAAAAATTACAATGTTGACATAATGAGAGATATTAAACATATTATGTAAAAAATTAAAATTTATTCCAATGAATCTAAAATAATTAACATCGAATAAGAATATGTTTCATAAGAAATAATATTATCATCCTACAATACGATTATCATCTTATCTACAAAATTTTCCTATATATTCATTGGAATATAGTGTATCATGATTTTACTCTCTTGGGGAAGCATATAAAATTACTCAAAAAAATCAATATAACTTCAAAAAATATATATTCTATATAATGCTTGAAAAACATACCATATTAGGCTCTAATAACTACAAACACTTGATATTCAATCAAAAATATATTAAAATAAATTCTCTATCACTCGATTGAACAACAATTACTAAATATTGATACCATGGACGTTTCATGATCACCAATGTATCTGGAGAGGAAACTATACCTTGATATGTTTAGTGGCTCTAACACCACCTTATTTTTATAATTAAACCTTCCTAACCATAAAAGGACCAAGATATAGGGAAGAATACATTGTACATAACATACATGTTATTGTATTGTAAGATGTATAAAAATTAAAATTTATCTTGGATATATTCAGGTCATAATTAAAAACCAGTCTAATAGAATCAGATATCATCATAAGGATCCAATTTCTATTAATTAAGGTAAAATAATTATTATCAAAAATATAAATTAAAAATATATAAAAAATTTTATATTAATAAAAAATAGTTTCACTAGTTTTTGTAGATTGTTTGTTAGTGAAACAAAATTAAAAGCCTTTGTATAATCCATATTTTCATGAAAAACAGTCCTATTAATTGACATTTGTAATCATTCACTAATATTATGTTAAATGATTAAATTTATTTTTTGACATCATCATAAGAAGACTATTTCTTTTATCATAATTCTATATCATGAATCGATGTTACATAAACTTATAATTCACTATCTAGGCCATCACACTAGTCTAACCATTTCATAATTTCAAATTTTTTAGAATTAGTGAGGAGTTAGAAAAAGATTTGACTTCAACCATCAAATTCATTATCATTATCGATGTGATTTATAATCAAAGTCTGAGGGTTTAATATTTACAGTCCACCATATCCAATAATAATATATGGTTTTTTATAGAAAAAATACCTCATTTTAGAAAATTCAATTTAATATAATAACATGTTCATGTTATCTTACAAAATGAATGATACACACATTGGATCATTAGCTTTTTGGGATTTTAGTTTTTAAAATATATTCTATGGACACCCCTTTATCATCCATGTAATTGGATTAAATAAAGGTTTTATCTTCCAATTAATTTTTTCCAATAAATATATTCATTTGGGAAATGAATATTCATTTATTGAAAATTCAATCAATGTTTTTTGGCTAATGTTGTACCAAATATATGATACCACAAT
This sequence comes from Viscum album, assembly GCA_963277665.1. Classification (NCBI taxonomy): domain Eukaryota; kingdom Viridiplantae; phylum Streptophyta; class Magnoliopsida; order Santalales; family Viscaceae; genus Viscum; species Viscum album. The sequence continues at coordinate 857,367,782 of OY728156.1, read as the reverse complement.
TTGACATAAATTTCTGATGTGTTAATTTTCATTAGTGTAAAAAATAAAATGGTACATGTTGATAATTATACAATGTCATGAGGAGAATAAATTTTTCCGATAAATGAGAAACACATGATATATATAATCGGTGATAATTATATTAGAAAAATTATACTAATTATTTTTTCTATATAAGAGATCATTATGTGCAATCTAGCCAAGAAAAGTTAAGATGATTATCACCCACTATACCCTAATTGGCATAAATCACCTTTTTAACATCAGAAAATATGTTTATGATTTATTATATTGTATTTTGGGGTTTTAATTATAACAATGAACTGTTATAAACATTTAATATGGAAAATAATGAAACAAAATTATCTTGGAAATAGTCTATATATAAATATATTAATTTTAATGGTAATATTACATTATTCATAACACTACGTGTATAATATATAGTTGTTAAATTGTATTTATCTTAGTTATTCATGAGAATACATGCTAAAAAAATAACACATGAAGAAAATTCAACATGGTAAACATTACCTTTAATGAACTAACATGAAGAGACAATGTTTTTGTTGAATAATGGATTCTATCACATAGACACCAATCTTTCCTTGAATTAATATTTATTTATATGAGACCTTACATCCTATTGTTAAACATATCATTGGAATATATCACCAATTTTATCTACTTCATTTTCTACTAGAATGTATAAATATGTTCTAGTACCTTTTTTATGATTCCTTGAATTGGAAAAAATAATTAATTATTTTCGACTACATCTTTACTTTCATCAATAGAAAAAATAGATCAATATTTTTAGTTATCATAACCACATGAATTACTGATTTATTATTTCTAAGTACATTATCTTATCTATGATACTAGAAAAATAATAAATTATAAGACAAGTATTTCCGATTTTTAACTAGTATTCCTTCCTATCCATGTATATAGAAAACATTTATCATACAATAAATTATCTTATAAGATAGTTCTTGTAATGAACCAAACATTTAGCAATACAATTTCTCCCTTATTTTAGTAATGTCATAAAATAACATTAATAAACACAATTCCATTTCATTCTTAAATGAACTATTAAATTTTATGTGTCCCATAATCATATTTTTTGAACATCTGTGATTTGATTTTCGAACATTTAACTTATATAGTGGTGATCATTATGTTGTTTGAAGATTGATAGGGAATACATAATTTTTAGTGAATATAAACTTACCATTATGAATATTATTATGACCTTTATTAATAATAAGTCATCCAAGTGAATAGAACATTATCAATGATAGTATAAATAAAATTTAAACATCCTATAAATGAAAATATATAATAATTATATTAGAGTGTTTTTATATTTGTAAATCATTATTATTTAATGATTAATATAATAATTTTAAAGATAATTTATTTTGATAAAATGTATTCAGATAAATTTATTTTTATTTTTTATTTTTATATGATAAATTTATAAGGCCCTAAATAATTTGTCAATATTTTTGAAAAGTAGTTTAAATTTCAAAATATTAATTTTTCATGTAAATTATATTATTAATAAATATATATATTACTCATATTTAGAAACATATTTTTATGTAATTGAGTTCATATTTTAATTATACATGTTGACAATTGTTAGAATGAATTTTTGAGATTTTGTTAAAATACATTATTTTTTTTGTGGAATAATGATATTCTATAATTTAAAAAATATGAAAATAAATTATTTTATGCATCATGCTTGAGTCGTGGATGATGTAAATGGCCTTTGGTTTTAAATCATATGATCATGATAGTATATTTTTTCATGTAATCATTACTATTTCTTTATCTAGTAGAGAAATAATAAATTCTTTTTTATAATATTGTGAAACCCTTTCTTCTCCACTATAAGTACCACTCCACAAAGCCTCATTTCCTCACACCACTCAAGACTTGTGGATAGTTTAAATTATTCTCAAAATCATTTCCCAGGATCATCCATAAGGCCAACATCACATCGTATCATAAAAATACCAAAAACTCTCCCCTAAATTGTATCTATAGAAAGATGTATTCAATTGGTAATTTCTATCCCTCTTTTCATTCAAATTCATTTCAAATTTCATTTCGTTTTTTCCCAAATCCAAATCATCTCTTATACAAATTTTATGATAAATCATGTATGATTGAAATAATTTTGTTCTATTATAATAATGTATGATTATTAATTATAATCATCCACCTATCTCTCTATGTTTATAAATACCAAATCGTAACTTGTGATGGGTTAATTTACCGACATTGTGGGTGATGCACCTCCATTTTCTTTCAACGCCATCAAGGATGTCTAGAAACCCACTAAATGGATGAAAAATTATTTTAATATGTATTATTTAACCACTTTTATGTTTCATAATCAACTTTTATACACAAATAAAATGATAAAACAATTCATGTTCCTTGTGAAAAAAAACACCCAAATAAACCTAAACAGATTATAATTAAATTTTATTTAAAAATTTTCCATCATGGTTTATAAAAAAATTAATTATAAGATCATTTAAACAAATATAATGTAACCAAAATCATAAAATAGAAATTATAGATGATTATCCATGATCTACATGAACATCAATTTGTGGGCACAAGTGAACCGTTCAAGAAAAAAATGAAAAATAACACACCAAAACAACGAATTTAAACTCTATAACTCATAAACGGTCCATAAATTAATTTAATTAAACCATAATAGACTATATTAATGTATAAAAGGTTCATTTATTGTTAATTATTTAATATATTTTCATTATACAAAACATTAATACGATGAAAGAGTACGATACTAGGTAAGGGGAAATGTAGAACACGACTTTCTTTATTCCATTATTCCCTCTCTCAAACCATCTTATGATGTTTATTCATTAAAATTTATTTATAAATAATTATCATACCTTTTCTACTATATAAATATATTCCACATGATTTTATTTCAAACACATTGTTTTCAAAAGTACTCTTCTTTCTAAAATAGGCCTTTTAATTCTCACTCATGGTTGATGGTTCTTGTATTATGTATGTAATTATCTCATTAATGTGGGAACCCAATTTTCATGATTTACGATGTAAAACCCCATTTATTCCGTGGTATGTTTATGACCATGATTGATTTTCATTTGATGTGGAATGCATGAAAATGTTAACTTTATGATGTGACTGGTGAAGGAGGAATTATATAGTGCAATGTTGATGTCAGGATGTGATGGGTGAATCCAGAATTATGTAGTTCTCCAATTCATAAAGTAATGTGATCAATATCATGAGTAAAATTTCAATATTCTTGAACATTGTTCTTTATTTTTTTCACAACTATGTGTGGTAGTTAACCGCTAATAAATAAGGATGAGTTTTTATGAATTTCCACTTGACAAGACTTTTATTAATTCATCCTATCAACATTATATTCCTATAACTATGTTATGATGAAAATGTTTATGCTCACACTATTTTTTACTATATCATGTTATAATCCTCTTACAGTGGTTTTATCTCACCCCTATTGATGTATATCCTCATGTGACAACTTTTACTAAAGATATATCAGGATCCCAATAGATGATAGGGACAAAGGAATTAAATAAATGTTTTCTGTTGTAAATATTATGTATGGTAGTATTAATTTTCCCATATACTAATACTTTTAATCTTCAATGTGTAATTTTTTTCTCTTTTTGGTCATTAAGAATATGTAAATTTAATGAATGATAATAACGGCCACTATAGCTGGTACGAGAATAATGGTTTAGTAGATTTTTGAATAAGGGTAAGATAACCTTAGTGAAAACTTGTATATAAGAATAAGTATCAGTAATCACACAAGATGTTTTTATAATCATTGGGATTCCATAAGATATGATTTCAATATTAATTAAAAAAATAGGTAACTCATATATTTATGACATGTATAATTAGGTTTTCTTATATCATTAATTATTTTTAAAAAGGGTGAGATCCCAGAAAAATCTGATCAATAACCCGTGTGAGTTAAAGTGTAGGGATTTCCCAAATGACACTCCAATTAGTTAGAGAGGTGGATTATAAAAACTCACGCAGATGCTTACAATTTTGTCTCATGTTATGAATAATAACCTAAATGATGTGGAACATCCTCTTTCACCAAATAGGGAGCAACTGGCTATAGAGTGTTTCATGGATGAACAACCACCAACATTTAGCTGATCTTCTGATCTATTTGTTGTGGAACAGTGGGTCAACATGATATAGAATATCATGTATATTCTTAAATGTTTTGATATTGAAATGGTTAATCTCGTTTTTTGTAATCAATATGTTGAGGATTACCAATGGTGGGATTTGATTAAGAACACCAACCGAAAATAAATAATTGAAGAGATGGAGAGGGAAGACAATAAGATTATTGTTTTAACAAGTATTTCACACGAACTCGTTGTATAAATTTTTAGATATAATTAATAGAGATAACACAATTGGATGTAGTATATTTAATGGAATACAAAGAATATTTTACAAGGATTTTGTGGTATAATTATTTATTTTTTATCAATAATGATAGAAAAATTTGATTGGTTCAGTGGTGTATTAAAACAAAACAATTAAAAGGATCTTACAATTAAAGACATTGCGAGATATGAAGAGTTCATTCGATGTGATCTCATAGTTGAGATGGAGTATAGAGAATGGTCTCATGGCAAGGATGATACAAAATGAATGATGGTGTTTCATATTGGAGGATATAATGAGAAATGTGGAAAGAAAAATTAACCACCCACATGTCAAAAATGTGGGAAGATGCATAATGGGTATTTCATCCAAGGGATGGGAAAATGAATTAAGTTTGGGGGAGATAGATACCAATATCAATAGTGTAATAAATATATGGGAATGAAGGATAATGTGGTGGAGGAAAGGAGATCAACACCCCTGTTCCAATTCTACAACTCTAGGGAGCAATGGCGCTATGAATGATAGTGCACAAAATCTCGAGTCCTAGATGGTAATCAACAAAATCATCCACTAAATTCAAAGTAAAAAAGGAAGGATTATAACATCACAACTATGGACATTGAGTAAAAATATTATGTTGTACATGGTTCAATTCTTATTAACTCAATAATGTAAAATTCTTATTTGATTATGGTTATACATATTCCATTATATCTTTTATGTTTTCTGGAAATAGAGAATCGAATCGACAAAACATTAATGTACATATATCTATAATAACAATGAAATTTTAAATCATTTCAACCCTAGTGTTGGACTCATCTCTTGTTGGTTTATGTGGGAAGATTCCTTAAGAGAATCTCATTCAACATACATTGGTGTAATTTGACAATATAATGTGAACAAATTGGCTCCCATTATATAGACAACATATAAACTATCGAGAATAAGAAATATCATTCCATATTTTGAACCAACCCATAATCCTATATGTAATGCCCCAAGCCCAGTTACCCAGAGTCAGTGCATTATTTTAATACATTGGAATCATTATAATGAATCATGTCCCGAAGAACCGATCAGTTTAGCAGTCTTCGAAAATAGATTATATACATGAATGTTACATTACACTTTATAACATACAAACCAACATAAATAATCCATTATGAACACCATTATTACCATGGCTTAACACCGCATATTAATCAAAATACACTTCTTGGAATCCTTGGATAAATATAACATAGAAAAGGGATGAGCTCAAATTCTCAGTAAGGGTGAGAAATACACCAAAAAAAATCAAACATAAGCATAAAAATTTAAGGCAATGTATAAAACTAAAACAAAATCCTTTTAAACATGAACATCAGCATAATATGGTAGAAAGAAAATGAAATAATTCATTTAATTATTCACATGGATATTCTACTAGTCGAATAATCACATAAAATATCAATAACCACTTTCATAACAAGGGAATGGATAATGTCGGACATTAATTTCTGTGTCAATGCCTTGTGCCAAGACCTATGGGATAACTGTAACTGGAACCCAAACTAGAGAGCATCTGTAACTGGACTGCATCCCGAAGAGCCTCTGTACCCGGACTCAAACCCGGTGTGCCTATCATAACCGGACACCAACCCAGAGTTCTTCTAATAACTGAACACTAACCCGGAGTGCCTTTAATAACCGGACACCTTTCCAGAGTGCCTAAAATAACCGGACACCAACTTGGAGTGCCTCTAATAACTAGACACCAACCCAAAGTGCCTATAATAACAGGAAACCTACATGAAGTGCCTCTAATAACCGGATACCATCCCGCAGTGCCAAAAATAACCGAAAACCAACCTGGTGGGATTACTTTTACAAGTTCCCAACCCGGATCAAACTAGTCCAACACATTCATCGTTAGAAAAGGTTGAGATATAACATAAAATTTCATATTAAAACTAACTTACGAAATGTCAATACTTAACCATAGACCAGGAATGACCTAAAAATAACCCATCCACAATCAATAATATCACAAAACCTTCAATACAATATGAATGTTTTGTATCATAATAAATCAACATCAAATATGTTTAAAATCCATCAATGCATGTTGACATAGATGAAATAAAAACTATTTGAGAGAAATATGTCTTTTTTGAAATCATTTACAAATAATATAATTATATAAAATCCCATTATTTTGAAAATATCCATATATGCTTGTAAGGGAAGCTTTAAAGGTGTACTAACGGAGGAGAATAACCACAGCCACAATATAAGTTAAAAAAATTTCTTACCTTATTTTTCTCGAAAATGTTATAAAGTGCCTTGTTTGGAAAACGACATAGAGATACCTTTCAAATCATTTTTTAAAATGTCAAAAAAGGGTATAAATAAATTTAACCCCATGTCTAGTAAATAGAAAAAATGTTTTGAAATATATTTTTAGGAAACATGGATGTGGATGATAAACATGTCCCAGTAGATAATTACGAATAAACAACCTTGGATAATAAAGATATTGTGGAAATAACACTGAACTCGTTGTAATCAATCAAATCGTATGAAAAATAGTCAATAATAACCAAATGAATCATATAATATCATGAATATAAAAAGGATCATGATAATACATATCAAATGGTAGTATAGAATACACCACATGCAATAAGTAAGAAGTGAATAATGGAAATCTCACGGAATTTAATGTGAGATAAGAAACCCCTTACCTTGCACGTTCCATTAGTCGAGGGTACATTTAAACTTTTGTATGAAGACTATATTATTTTATTAAATTATACCAAAACCATATTAATATTTATGATATCAAAAATTATACATTTATGACTTTATACTACCCATTTAATAATAATTTCCATGTTATATTAATATTTCGGGTAATAATCTCATTCTTTATCGTAAGTGTGTTAATATGTTACTCTTGATTGTATCACATAGATCATGATTTAAATACTTCCAGAATATAAAACAGGATTTATATATCATATATATATTTATAATATAAATATGTATAATAGATATATATATTAAATGGAAAACACTGTTTATGGAGATGGTATTCCGTACGTACGCATAAACTCTATTTCCGATTTCATATAGTACAGAACGAAATTAAGTGAATAAGATATATGTAAGTAAATAAATAATTATATATATATAAATAAATATATATCCAGTAGATTTATTATGTCATATATTACATACTTATTAGTAAAATATATTTTTATAATCGTCGATGAACTGTGAACTTGGAAATGAATCTCATCGCGTCATGGAGACGGTAATCCGTACGTACGCATGATCGAAAATATCATTCATTTGATATTTAAATAATATATAATTGGATGGTATATAATATATACAGAATCCTTATCATGTTATTTTAATTATTTACATCAAATAAACATAATTATTATATCCATCCTAATAATAATTTTTTAAACAAAAATTACACCCTGACGTGGAGACGGTAAGCTGTACATACGAACATATGGTGACATGTCATTCAAAGGGTGGATAGAATAATGAATTTGGTTGAACCATAAATATAATAAAATCACAGTATATATAATATACTGGAGTTATTATATTATAATGGAAACAACAAAGAAAAAATAAGTAGATGAAGAAAGGAACTTGAAAGAGGGTGGTGAAATCATTATCTCTTCTTCGGGTTCTTCCTTTTGATTTGATCAAAAGGGATCCATAGGTTGGGTTTCAGATGAAACTAAGGCCTCTAGGATGATTTTAGGATATTTTAGAGGGTATTTGGTCAGGGTTTGGCTGATCCAAATGGCTTAGAATGTGTGAATTAGAGAGAAGGGGGAGTGAAATTTTATAAGAGGAGTGAGGGGCACCTTATGAAAATCAAAAAATATTATTTTATATGAAATTAATATTCGGTTTTTAATGGCTCCAAACTTGATTAATTAAATTATAATATGGGGATAGCTCTAAAACAACTCTTCCAATAAGTTTTTGAAAAGTTTAGATTACTATTTTAACCATATCATTTAGATTTAACTCTAAGTTAAATAATTTAACTTTTACTGTGCCTTCTTGTATTCTCACACTATATGGTTAATAAACCTACTATATACTCCCAATAGATCCAAAATAGGTTCATTAATGTCATATATATTATTATATAAGACTTTTGTTCGATACTTATATTTTTAAGACCATTATTTAAATTAATAATATAATATTTGTTTTAAAAACTATTTTATGTCAATTTTAACACTATTTGGTATTTATTTTTTTGTTAAAATAATAACCACATTATTACTTAAAAAAAATACATTTAATCAATCCTAAAATGTCATTTTCATCTATAAAATTCGTGTATGTCATAAAGACTTTGAAATTATATTTAGTTTAAAATTTATAATACCATTTATTTGATTCATTCATGAATAAGGTAATTACTGAATCATCATTGTTTAATAAATATATTTATTTATATAATGAATAAAAATTATAAATAAAGTACAATGATGTAGGAAATATTTTTATATTTCTAATTAAAATTTATAATTGAATTTATCTTTTGTATAACCCTATATTAAAAATGTTTTAGATAATAAACATTGATATTAACTCTTTTAACTCTTCTTTGAATTAAATAATAATAAATGTCCTAATGTAATCTAAGAGAACCTAAATGAAAAAAATTTATTCATAAGGTTGATTTTCGTCGAGATACACTTTTCCAATAGAATAAGGACACATGTTAGTGTAATATTAATATCATTTTTACCCACAATTTCCCTATTTACTTTTTACCGTGGTAAATAAATGTAAAAAGTTACAATTCACCAAAAATTATTTTCATCTCATTGAACCACATTTTAATCCTTGATATTAACCATGTCTCTTGTATTTTCAAAATCCATCTCATTGAATCGGTAAAATTACGTTTTATGTGAATTTGCAAAAGCTCCTAGGAGGTGGGTAAAAGACGGTGAAATGTTCAATAAACATTTTATATATCTGAAATTATTATAAACTGAATCCAATGAATTACATTGAACTTATATATGTATTATGTATCTATTTTGACTTTAAATAATTTAAATAAAATAAATAATTATTTAAATAAAAATTCAGTTTTAAACTATAACTTAGTGTTTTTCACTATTCATAAAAAATTAAATGTTTTCAGAAAAACACCAAATATTCACCCTAAGTTAATTTTGATATTCTGAATTCAATAATGAAGTCTATTTTACAAATTTAAAGACATAGAAGTGGAATTTATTAATTTAAAGGTAATTCCCACTTTCAAAACAAAAAAGGTGTTTTTGAGAAACAATAATGATAAAAAGATTGACACTTGTTCATGTCTGGTTTAAATGTGAAATTATGTACAATTACCAAAATTGGATTAAATTGTAAAAATTTATTCAAAATATAATTTATAACCACTCAAATTCATAATTTATCACTATAATTATTTCGATTAAAAATTTTGTTTTTAATTAAACTTTAGTAATTTTCACTATTCATCAAAATATGAATGTTATCAGAAAAGTACCAAAAATTAACCCTAAGCTAATATAAATATTTAAAATTCAAAAATGAAGTCCATTTTGAATGAAAAAATGTATAAAATTTCAAAAGGTGGGTATTAATACTCATAACTTCTAGCATTATTGGTTGTGGTGTGTGTTAGAACTCGGAGTTGCGTACAACACACACTACTGTATTGTTAAAAGAGAAGCACATCGTGGAATCATGGGTTGTCACATTCGCCCCTACATCAATAAATTGTATCCTCGCAATTTATGCTTCGTATTGGAAACATGGAGTTTACATTTAATAATATCTTTGTTGAAATCCCACATCGAAAATTGGATTAATGAGGCCTCTATTTTAAATAAACAGTCGTAAGTATGAAGATTACTGAAAATAACACATACTGGGGTTCCATGTAGGAAAATATGGAACTGGAAGATAAATCTAACCATCAATATCTGATGGAGAGAGGTAGAGAACATGGCTATGAAAAGGCCCATAATCCCAAAGCCATAAATTTTTGATGATCTAAGGTACCATCTAGGACTACATTTTGGTTATATATTCCTTTTCTTAATGATGAGGAAGTTATTTATGAGATTGGATATGATCATAAAGAGATATACTTAATTTATAATTATAGTTTTATCCATTAATAAATTTCTATAACAAACACATCTTTCACCACAAAACATAATACAACTCAAAAATACTCTATTTATCATAATCGTATAGTGTTCAAAATATATAGATTTTATAATTCACATATCAGACCCTTTATGAAAAGAAACTAAATTATACCATCTAGGAACTTCACGTATTCCAGTGGTAGGTGATAAATCCCAATTTCACTGTGGTTGTGTGTTTGATTCCCGCATCTTTGTCCGATGCGACGGGTCGTCACACAGTCTCCGTGTTGTCCTTTTATAAAAATCCAAAAAATAACATTTCAAACATAATCCCTTCCAACCTTTATAATTATCGATAATACTTCTGTAAACTCTGAGTCCAATATTTATATTAAAGGTAAACAAAATGTAGAACCTTTTTACCCCCTAATAGCATGTGAATACCTTCATCATGTATACTATTAAATCACGGAATCATCCTGAATTACCATAAAACCTTTTTGATTACATTCGTGGTCCCTTATTCCTTATAGAATACTGGATAACTTCATCCATCCAATAATGTTTTAAACTCCAACAATTATGGAATATACAAAGCTTTAATTAATTTCAAGGCAGTCTAGAATATCAAATATAATTTACCCAAATCAACCATATCTTTTTCCAAAATCAGTACCTCAATATAAGTACCATATTAAAGTTTATCTTTCCTTCAGCCATGTAATTTCCAAAAAGTTTAACTCACTGCAGAGTCACCTTTCTTAGTACGATAAAATCTAAAATCCTAAATTAAATAGTACTGCAGTACAATCCTTATTTATTTCCAGTAAATCATTGACACAACACTTTACTAAAATAATTTTAAAATAGAAAATAAGAACAATTGTCATTTCACTTCATGTGTGGTATTATCACAACATGAATATTATCTAATAGCATCATTTGAGGTATAGTCTGATAACTAGGAAATTGGTTTGCGTAGTGTCCAAACTCCATGAAGATGATGCATTATACATTTGAAACCTTTTTCTTACACTTGCAGTCACGTACTTCACATCCTTTTTCCCCACACATATAACATACTCCCTTTCCATCCAATAGTTTTTCAAGGTGATTCTTTCCACAGTTATTATATATGGGTAAATGCTTCTTTACCTTCTTCCCATTATTTGTTCCTCACTCTACCATCCTTTTCTTCTCTGGATTCCCATCAAAGCCATAGGACTCCGAGAATTATTTACTTATCTTATCAAAACATGATACTTTTTCTTCATATGATGAAAATATGTGTGAGATTATTACCCTTCTAAATTCTATATTTGAAACACGAAATATGTAGTCCTTCTTACTCATTGGATCACGTGTATTGCTGGAATTATCATTCCTTCTACTAGGCACCGTATCTAAACAATTGCATACACTATATTAGTTTATGAATAGGATTAACTAATCCCAAACTTGTATAACTCTTAACATAAATTAAACAGTTTATTGATATAATCAATAATCATAAAAATTATTTCTCTAAGTATGTATATAATCATAAGCCATTCATAATGGTTTGTAAAGAAAATGAGATTTATCCTAAGCATATCCCTCGGAAGTGTCGTAACCAAGAGTGTAGCAAGGCTAGTTGTCTTGCACCAGTTCCCGTTCGACTCTAGCTGAAACTGGTGTTTTCAGGTTTTACCCCTAGGTACATCTGTGCCAGAGCTGCCTCTACCTAATCATATATAGACACGGATTTATTTCTTAGAAAACTCAAAAAATCTCTAAAATACCAAAATATAGGAAGTTCCTCTACACTAATCCTCAAATTCTATCTTAGGGCGATGTGCTCTAATCTGAGTTTATCTAAATCTAGTTTCCAAGGTTATTTCTTAACATCCACTGATACCAACTATGATTACCCGACCCTAGTTACCTAGAGTCGTTGCATTATTTTAATAAATTGACATGATTACAAGGAATCGAGTCCCGAAGGACCGATTGGTTTGGAAGTTTTGGAAAATAGATTATATACATGAATGTTACATTACACATTATAACATACAAAACAACATAAATAATCCTTTTATGGACACCATTATTCCCTTGGTTAACCCTCATATCAATCACAATATACTTCTTGGAATCCAGGGAAAAATAAAACATAGAAAGGGGTTATCTCAAATGCTCAGTAAGGGAAAGAAATACACCGAAAACATTCAAAAATAAGCATAATCATTTATGGAAATGTATAAAACTAAAAAAAGCCTTTTAAAAATGATGTTCAATATAATATGGAAGAAATAATGTTATGTAATTACATTTTCTTATTCACATGGATATTCTACTAGTCGAATAATCACATGTAATATCAATAACCACTTTCATAACAAGGGAATGTATAATGTCGAACATTAATTTATGTGTCAAGGCCTCGTTCCAAGACCTAGGGGATAATTGTAACCGAAACCCAACCTAGAGATCCTCTATAACTGGACTCCATCCCTGAGAGCCTCTGTAACCGGACTCCAACCTAGAGTGCCCCTAATAACGGGACACCAACCCAGAGTGCCTCTAATAACCGAACACCAACCCGGAGTGCCTCTAATAACCAGACACCAACCCAGAGTGCCTCTAATAACCAAAAACCAACCAGGAGTTCCACTAATAACCAGACACCAACCCAGAGTGCCTCTAATAACTGGACAACAATGCAGAGTGCCTCTAATAACCGGACACCAACCCGGAGTGCCTCTAATAATCAGACACCAACCAGGAGTGCCTCTAATAACCAGACACCAACCCGGAGTTCCCTCAATAAATGGACAACAAACAGGAAGATTTATATTTATCGGTCCCCAACCCGTAACATACTAATGCAACACATTCATCTTAAAAAAATGTTGAGATATAACATAAACTTTCGTATTAAAACTAACTTACAAAATGTCAATAATTTAACCATAAACCATGAATGACATAAAAATAACACTTCCATAGTCAAACATATCAAAAAACCTTCAATACAATATGGATGTTTTGTATCAAAATAAATCAACTTCAAATAATCATAAAATCCTTCAAAGGATGTTGACATAGATGAAATCAAAATTATTTGAGAGAAATATGGGTTTTTTGAAATCATTTAAAAATCATAAAATTATATAGAACCCCGTTATTTTGAAAATATATTTATAAGCTTGTAAGGGAAGCCTTAAAGGTGTAATAACATAGGAGAATAACCACACACCCCATATAAGTTAAAAACACATTCTTACCATAATTTTATCGTAAATGTTAAAGAGTAACTTGTTGGGAAAACGACAGAATGATTCATTGGAAAACATTTTTAAAAAAGTTAAACAAGGGTAAAAATGACTTTAACCCCTTGTCTAGTAAATAGTAAAAATGTTTTGAAATACATTTTTAAGAATCATGGATGTGGATGATAAAGATGACCCAGTATATAATTATGAATAAACAACCTCTAATAATAAAGAGATTGTGAAATTAACCCTGACCTCGTTGTAATACATCGTGTGATATGAACAACTGTCAATAACCACCATATGAATCATATAATATCATGAATATAAAGAGGATAATGATAATAAATATCAAATGGTTGTACATAATACACCACATGCAATAAGTAAGTGGTGAAAAATGGAAATCACACGGAATTAAAAGTGAGATAAGAAACCCCTTACCTTGAACTTTCCTTTAGTCGAGGGTACGTTTAACCTCTTGAATGAAGAATATTGTATGTTATTAAATTATACCAGAACCATATTAATATTTATGATATCATACATTATTCATTTATGACTTTATACTACCCATTTAATAATAATTTCCATGTTATATTAATATTTCGGGTAATAATCTCATTCTTTATCGTAAGTGTTTTAACTTGTTACTCTTGATTGTATCACATAGATCATGATATAAATTCTTCCAGAATATAAAATGTGATTTTTATAACATATATATATTTATAATATAAATATTTATAATAGGCATATATATGAAATAGAAAACACCATTTATGGAGACGGTAGTCCATTCGTACGCATAAACGATGATTCTGTTTTCACATAGTATTGAACGGAAGTAAGTGATTACGATATATGTATTTACATAAATAAATATATATATAAATATATATATCTCTAGTATCATTATTATGTAATATATTACTTACTTATTAGTAATATTCATTTTTATAATCGTTGATGAATGGTGAACTTGGAAATGAAACTCATCGCGTCCTGGAGATGATAATCCGTATGTACACATTATCGAAAATATCATTCTTTTGATATTAAAATAATATTTAATTGGATGTTATATAATATATACATAATCCTTATAATGTTATATTAATTATTTACATAAAATACACATCATTATTATACCCATCCAAATAATAATGTTTTGAATAACAATTACACCATGACGTGGAGGCAGTAAGCCGTACATACGCACGTATGGTGAAATGTCATTCAAAGGGTGGATAGAATAATGAATTTGGTTGTACCATAATTATAATGACATCAAAGTATATATAATATAATGTATTTATTATTTTATAATGTAAACAACAATGAAAAGGAAGTTTAAGAAGAAAGGATCTTGAAAGAGGGTGGTGAAATCATTACCTCTTCTTCGGGTTCTTCCTTTTGATTTGATCAAAAGGGGTGATTAAGATGGCTTTCTGATCTATCTAAGGACTATATGATGAAGGGATGATATTTTAGATGGTATTTGGGTAGGGTTGGTCCAAGCCAAATTTCTTATAAAAAGTGAATTAGAGAGAATGGGGAGTTCCCTTTTATAAGAGGAGTGAGGGGCACCTTAGTAAAAACTAAATATAATATTTTATAATAAATTTATATTCGGTTTATAATGGTTCCAAAGTTGATTATTTAAAGTATAATGTTGAGATAGGTCGAAAACAACTCAACCCATAGGTTTTAGACAAGTTTAAGTTAACATTTTAACCTTATCATTTAGATATAACTCTAAGATAAATAATTTAACTTTTACTGTGCCTTATTGTATTTTTACACTATATGGTTAATAGACATACTATATACTTCCAATCGAACCCCAATTGGTTCATTAATGTCATATATATTATTATATAAGTATTTTGGACGAACCATAGAATTTTACGACCATTATATTAATTAATAATATAATATTTGTTTGAAAAACCATTTTATGTCTATTGTGACATAATTTGGTATTTGGTTTTTCTTGTTAAAATAATAACAACATGATTACATCAAAAAAATTGAATCAATCCTATAATTTCATTTTTACCTAAAAAATTCTTGGATGTCATAAAAACATTGAAATTATATTTGTTTTAATATTTATAATACCATTTATTTGATTCCTTCATGAATAAGATAATTACAACATCATCATTGTGTCATAAATAAATTTCATTATATAATGTCTAAAAATTATAAATAAAATACCATTATGTAGGAAATAATTTTATCTTTCTAATTAATATTTATAATCGAATTTATCTTATGTATTACCCTATATTAAAAATGTTTTAATTAATAATTTTTTATTTTAACTCTTTTAACTCTTCTTTGAATTAAATAATAAAAAAATATCCTTATCTAATCCACGTGGACCTAAATGATAATATTTTATTCTTAAGGTTGTTTTTGGTCGAGATAAACATGTCCAATAGAATTAGGACATGTGTTAGGATAATATTTATATCATTTTACCCTTAATAACCCTATTTACTTTTAACCGTGGTAAATAAAAGTAAAAAGATACTATTCACCAAAAATTATTTTCATCTCATTGAACCAGATTTTACACCTTGATATTAACCGTGTCTCTCGGATTTTCAAAATTCATCTCACAGAAGCGGTAAAATTAATTTTTATGTGAATTTACAAAAGCTCCTAGGAGGTGGGTAAAAGACGGTGAAAAGATAAATAAAATTCATATATATCTAAAATTATTATAAACTGACTCCAATGAATTACATTGAACTTATATAGGTATTATGTATCTATTTTGACATAAAATAATTTAAATAAAATAAATAATTATTTAAATAAAAATTCGGTTTTAGACTATAACTCAGAGATTTTCACTATTCATCAAAAATTAAATGTTTTCAGAAAAATTCCAAAAATTTACCCTAAGATTATTTTGATATTCAGAAATCAATAATGAAGTATATTTTACCAAATTCAAAACATATAAGTTGCATTTATTAATTTAATATTAATTTATACTGTCAACACAAAAAATGTGTTTTTAAAAAACAATAACTATCAATAGATTGACACTTGTTTATGTCTGGTTTAAAAGTGAAATTATGTCCATTGACCAAAATTGTATTAACTTGTAACAATATATTCTGAATATAATTTAAAACCACTCATATTCATAATTTATCACTATAATTATTTCGATTAAAAATGTTTTTTTAATTAAACTTTAATAATTTTCATTATTCATCAAAATATGAATGTTTTCAGAAAAGTACCAAAAATTCACCCTAAGCTAATTCCAATATTCAAAATCCAAAAATAAAGTCCTTTTGAAAGATAAAATGTATAATATTTCAAAAAGTGGGTATTAATATTCATAACGGCTAGTTTGATTGGTTGTGGTGTGTGTTAGAACTTGAAGTTGCATACAACACACACAACTGTATTGTTCAAAGAGAAACACATAATGGAATCTTGGGTTATTACATTCTCCCCTCCTTCAATTAATTGCATCCCCAGAATTTATACTCAGTATTGGAAACATGGAGTTAACATTTCAAAATATCTTAGTTGAAATCACACAACGAAAAATGGATTAATGAGGTCTGTATTTAAAATAAACAGTGGTAAGTATGAAGGTTATTAAAAATAACACATACTGGGGTTCCATGTAGGAAAATATGGATCTGGAATATAAATATAACCATCAATATTTGATTGAGAGAGGTATAGAACATCCCTATGAAAAGGCCCATATTCCAAAATCCATAAATTTTTTATGATCTCTTTTACCATCTAGGACAACATTTTGGTTCTAAGTTCGTTTTCTTAATGTTGAGGAATTTTTTTTATGATATTGGATTAGATCATAAGGACATATACTTACATTATAATTACTGTTTAATCCATTAATAAATTTCTACCCCAAACACATCTTTCACCCCAAAACATAATACAACTCAAAAATACTCTATTTATCCTAATCGTATAGTGCTCCAAATATAATGATTTTATAATTCACATATTAGACCCTTTATGAATAGAAACTAAATTATACCATATAGGAACTTCATGTACTCCAGTGGTAGGTGATAAATCTCAATTGCACTATGGTTGTGTGTTCGATTCTCGCAGCTGTGTCCGACACAACGGGTCTTCCCACAGTCTGTGTGTTGTCCTTTTATAAAAATCCAAAAATAACCTTTCAAAAATTATCCCTTCCAACCTTTAGACTTAGCCAAAATACATCTGTAAACTCTGAGTCCATAATTTATATTAATGGTAATCATAATGTATATCCTTTTTACCCCGTAATTCCATGTGAATACCTTCATCATGTATACTTTTAAAACACTAAAACAGCCTGAATTACCATAAAACCTTATTGATTACATTAATGGTCCCTTATTCCATATAGAATACTAGATATACTTCATCCATCCAAAAATGTTGTAAACTCCAACAATAATGGAATATACAAATCTTTAATTAGTTTCAAGGAAATCAATAATATCAAATATAATTTACCC
The DNA here is from genome assembly GCA_963277665.1 of Viscum album. Classification (NCBI taxonomy): domain Eukaryota; kingdom Viridiplantae; phylum Streptophyta; class Magnoliopsida; order Santalales; family Viscaceae; genus Viscum; species Viscum album. Next base: position 857,349,362 of record OY728156.1, on the reverse strand, counting down.
AAATCAACCACATCTTATTCCAAAATCTGTACCTCAATATAAGTACCATATTAAGGATTATCTTTCCTTCAACCATGTAATTTCCAAAAAATTTTATTTGCTGCCGAGTCAATTTTCTTTGTACCATGAAATCTCAAATCCTCAATGAAATAGTACAGCAATACAATCCTTATTTATTTCTAGTAAATCATTAATAAAACACTTCAATTAAATAATTCCAAAATAAAAAATAGGAATAGTAGTCATTACTCTTCATGTGTGGTAGTATCACAACTTGACTATTATCCAATAGCATCATTTGAGGTATAGTCTGATAACTAGGGCATTGGTTCGCGTAGTTTCCAAACTCTTTGCAGATGAAGAATTATACATTTGAAACCTTTTTCTTACACTTACAATCACGTACTTGGTGTCATTTTTATCCACACATATAACATACTCCCTTTCCATTGAAGAATTTTTCAAGGTGATTCTTTCCACAGTTATCAGATATGGTAAAATCCTTCATTAACTTATTCTCGTTATCTATTCTTAACTCTACCATCTTTTTCTTCCATGGCTTCCTTTCAAAGCCATAGGACCCCAAGAATTCTTTACATATCTGATCAATACGTGTTATTATTTATTCATATGATGATAATACGTGGGAGATTATTTACCTTCTAAATTCTGGCTTAGGACCATGAAATATATGATCCTTCTTACTCATTGGATCATGTGTATTTCTGGAGTTCTCAATCCTTCTACTGGGTGCCATATCTAAACAATGGCATACAATATATTAGTTTATGAATAGAAATAACTAATCCCAAACTTGTAAACCTCATAACAAAAATTAAACAGTTTATGGATATAATCCATAATCATAAAAATGATTTCTCTAAGTAAGTATATACTCATAATCCCTTCATAATGTTTTGTAAATAAAATGAGAATTATCCTAAGAATATCCCTCGGGAGTGTCGTAACCGAGATTGTAGAAAGGCCCGTTGTCCTTCACCAGTTCCCATTCGACTCTAGATCAAAGAGGTGTTTTTGGGTTTTAACCCTAGGTATATCTATGCTAGAGCTGCCTCTACCTACTCGTATCTAGACAAGGATGTATTGCATAGAAAACTCACAAAATATCTAAAATACCAACATTTTAGGAAGTTATTCTATACAAAACCTCAAATTATATCTTAGGGTGATGTGCTATAATCAGATTTTATCTAAACCTAGTTTTCAAGGTTATTTCATAACATCCTCTGATATCAACTATAACACCCCGACCCTAGTTACCCATAGTCGTTACACTATTTTAATACATTTTCATGATTACAAGGAATCAAGTACCGAAGGACTGATTGGTTTAACAGTCTTGGAAAATAGATTTTATACATGAATGTCACATTACACATTATAACATACAAAACAACATTAATTATCCTTTATGGACACCATTATTCCCTTGAATTAACTCTGCATATCAATCACAATATACTTCTTAGAATCATGGGAAAAATAAAACAATGAACGGGGTGAGATCAAACTCTCAGTAAGTGTAAGCAATATATTGGAAACATTCAAAAATAAGCATAAACATTTATGGAAAAGTATAAAGCTATAACAAAATCCTTATAAAAATGAACTTCAGTATAATATGGTATATGTAAAGGTAAATAATGCCACTTACTTATTCACATGAATATTTTACTAGTCGAATAATCACATGCAATATCAAAAACCACTTTCATTACAAGGGACTGCATAATGCTGAACATTAATTTTTGTGTCAAGGCGTCGTGCCAAGACCTATGGGATAACTGTAACCGGAACCCAACCCATAGAGCCTCTATAACCAGACGTCATCCAAGAGAGCCTCTGTAACCAGACTCCAACCTGGAGTGCCTCTAATAAAGGGACACCAACCCATAGTGCCTCTAATAACTAGATACCAACTCGGAGTGCCTCTAATAACCGGACACCAACCCAGAGAGCCTCTAATAACCGGACACCAACCTAGAGTGCCTCTAATTACCAGACACCAAACTGGAGTGCCTCTAATAACCGGAAACCAATCCGGAGTTCCTCTAATAACTGGACACCAACCCGGAGTGCCTCCAATAACTGGAAACCAACCAGGAGTGCCTCTAATTACCAAACACCAACCTCGATTTCCTCTAATAACCAAACACCAAAACTAAGGGCTTACATTTATTGGTCCCCAACCTAAAACATACTAGTCCAACACATTAATCTTAAGAAAATGTTGAGATATAACATAAACTTTCATATTAAAACTAACTTACGAAATGTCAATACATGAACCATAAACCATGAATGGAATAAAAAGTACTCATCCATAGTCAAACATATCACATAATCATAAATACAATATGAATGTTTTTTATCACAATAAATCAACTTCAAATAAGCATAAAATCTATCAAAGGATGTTTACATAGATGAACTCAAAACTATTTGAGAGAAATATGTCTTTTTTGAAATCATATAAAAATCATAAAATTATATAGAAACCTATTATTTTGAAAATAACCTTATAATCTTGTAAGGGAAGCATTAAAGGTGTAATAACGGAGGAGAATAAATTCACCCCCTTATATGTTAAAAAACATTCTTACCATAATATTGTCGAAAAGGTTATAATGTTCCTTGTTTGGAAAACGACGGAAAGATTCCTTTCAAAACATTTTAAAAAAAGTAAAACAAGGTTATAAATTACTTTAAACCCTTATCTAGTAAATAGTAAAAATGTTTTCAAATACATTTTTAGGAAACATGGATGTGGATGATAAAGATGTCCTGGTATATAATTATGAATAAACTACCTCTAATAATAATGAGATTGTGAAATTAACCATGACCTTGTTGTAATCAATCGAGTCGTATGAATAATAGTCAATAACCACCATATGAATCATATAATATCATGAATATGAAAAGGATCATTATAATACATATCAAATGATAGTACAAAATACACCACATGCAATAAGTAAGTGGTGTCAAATTGAAATCTCATGGAATTAAATGTGAAATAAGAAACCCCTTACATTGCACTTTCCTTTAGTTGATGGTATGTTTAACCTCATGTATGAAGAATATAGTATTTTATTAAACAATAACAGAACCATATTAATATTTATGATATCATAAATTATTCATTTATTACTTTGTACTATCCATTTAATTATAATTTCCTTGTTATATTAATTTTTCGGGTAATAATCTCATTCTTTATCGTAAGTGTTTTAACTTGTTACTCTTGATTTTATCACATTGATCATGATTTAAATATTTACAGAATATAAAACGTGTTTTTTATATCATATATATATTTAGAATATAAATATGTATAATATACATATATATGAAATGGGAAACACCATTTATGGAGACGGTAGTCCGTACGTACGCATAAACAATGTTTCTGTTTTCATATAGTATTGAATGGAAGTAAGTGATTAAGATATATGTAAGTACATAAATACTTATATATATAAATATTTATATCTTCAGTAGCATTATTATTTAATATATTACATACTTATTAGTAATATATATTTTTATAATCATCGATGAATGGTGAACTTGGAAATGAATCTCATCGCATCGTGGAGACGGTAATCCGTACGTACGCATGATGGAAAATATCATTATTTTGATATTAAAATAATATATAATTGGATGGTATATAATATATACAGAATCTTTATCATGTTATATTTATTATTTACATCAAATACACATCATTATTATAACCATCAAAATAATAATGTTATGAATAACAATTACACCACGACGTGGAGACGGAAAGCCGTACGTATGCATGTATGGTGACATGTCATTCAAAGGGTGGATATAATAATGAATTTGGTTGTACCATAATTATAATAACATCAATGTATACAGAATATACTGGATTTATTATTTTATAATGGAAACAACAAAGAAAAAGGAAGTGGAAGAAGAATGGATCTTGAAAGAGGGTGGTGAAATCATTACCACTTCATCGGGTTCTTCCTTTTGATTTGATCAAAAGGGATCCTTAGGATGGATTTATGATCAAACTAAGGCCTATATGATGAAGGGAGGATATTTGAGAGGGTATTTTGGCATGTTTTGGCCCGCCAAATAGCTTAGAAGGTGTGAATTAGAGAGAAGCGGGAGTGCCCTTTTATAAGAGGAGTGAGGGACACCTTAGGAAAAACTGAAAATATTATTTTATAATAAATTGATATTCAGTTTTTAATGGATATAATGTTGATTATTTAAAGTATAATGTAGGTATAGGTCAAAAAAACTCATCCAATATGTTTTAAACATGTTTAAGTTACCATTTTAACCTTATCATTTAGATTTAACTCTAAGTTAAATAATTTAACTTTTATTGTGTCTACTTGTATTCATACACTATATGGTTAATAAACATACTATATACTTCTAATCAAACCCCAATTGGTTCATTAATGTCATATATATTACTATATATGTCTTTTGTATGATCCTTATATTTTTAGGACCATAATATCAATTAATAATAAAAATATTTTTTAAAAAACTAATTTATATCTATTTTGACACAATTTGGTATTTTATTTTTTTTGTTAAAATAATAACAACATGATTACTTCTAAAAAAATTGAATCAATCTAAAAATGTAATGTTCGCCTATAAAATTCGTGGATGTCATAAAAAATTGATATTATATTTTTTTTTAATATTTATAATACCATTCATTTTATTCCTTCAGGAATAAGCTAATTAAAGCATCATCAATGTGTCATAAATAAATTTCTTCATATAATGTATAAAAATTGTAAATAAAATACCATGATGTTGGAAATATTATTATATTTCTAATTAATATTAATAATCTAATTTATATTATGTATAACCCTATATTAAAAATATTTTAGTTAATAAACATTGATTTTAACTCTTTTAACTTTTCATTGAATTTAATAATAATAAATGTCCTAATCTAATCCAAGTGGACCTAAATTATAATATTTTAATCTTACGGTTGTTTTTGGTCCATATAAACTTTTCCAATAGAATTAGGACACGTGTTTGGATAATATTAATATCATTTTTACCCATTATTACCCTATTTACTTTTAACCGTGGTAAATAAAAGAGAAAAGTTAATATTCACAAAAAAATATTTTCATCTCATTGAACCACATTTTACTCATTGATATTAACCGTGCCTCTTGGAATTTTTAAATTCATCTCACATAAGCGGTAAGATTAATTTTTATGTGAATTTGCAAAAGCTCCTATGAAGTGGGTAAAAAACGGTGAAAAGTTCAATAAAATTGATTTATATATATATAATTATTATAAACCGACTCCAATGAATTAAATTGAACATATATATGTATTATGTATCAATTTATACATTAAATAATTTAAATAAAATAAATAATTATTTAAATAAATATTCGGTTTTAAACCATAACTTAGTGTATTTCACTATTCATAAAAAATTAAATGTTTTCAGAAAAATACCAAAAATTTACCCTAAGATAATTTTTATATTCATAATTAAATAATGATGTATATTTTACCAAATACCAAACATAGAATATGCAATTATTAATTTAAAATGAATTCTTATTGTCAAAACAAAAAACGTGTTTTTAAGAAACAATAATTATTAAAAGATTGACACTTGTTTATGTCCGGTTTAAATGTGAAATTATGTACATTGACAAAAATTGGATTAAATTGTAAAAATATATTCTAAATATTATTTAAAACCACTCAAATTCATAATTTATCTCTGTAATTATTTCGATTAAAAAAGTTGTTTTTAATTAAACTTTAGTAATTTTCATTATTCATCAAAATATGAAAGTTATCAGAAAAGTACCAAAAATTCACCCTAAGCTAATTCCAATATTGAAAATACAAAAATGATTTCCATTTTGAATGATAAAATGTAAATAATTTCAAAAAGTGGGTATTGCTATTCATAACAGATAGTTTGATTGGTTGTGGTGTGTGTTAGAACTCAATGTTGCGTACAACACACACTACTGTACTGTTCAAAGAGAAGCGCATCATGGAATCTTGGGATATTACACCATAAAATTTAATGGAATATCATGAATCATCTTTATAAAATATTGCAATAGTGTTGATATATGTTCCATGTGAATAATAATACCTCACTCAAATGCTTTTAAAAAAATATTATAACAAATTTAAGAATAATGATTAATGAAAATAATTTATTTGATAAAAATTAATGATAATTAAATAATTAATTATTAAAATAAATTTATAAAAATTTTACATTCTAAATTATTTAATTGATAGAACAGTTTTATACAAAATTAATATTATTTCACTATTCAGTGAGAAATTAATCTTTAAAAAAAGTCCAAAAATTTCTCTAAGAGTATATTTAAATGATGATTTCAAAGATTCCAAACTTATATTAAATTAAAATTTCAAATATTTGTATAAAATAATTAAAATAATTTAATATATAATTAAGGAGAAGCCATTCTTATAATAAAGCATATTTTTACACATAATATAACTGTTGTGAATTGGGTAATTATATAATATTCATATCCATGTACAAGGTGTGTGGACACCATAACACTGAATTTGGGGCCATATATTCTCTTGAGAGTATACTCAAATACATGTAGAGCTATGCACCATGGTGGACACAACATGATTCATGGCCCACACAATTTGTAATGACACCAAGCCTCCATGTCATGTACATGTTTTACATGTTGTGCCGATAGTTAAGGTACACATGGTGAGTGAACAAGTCACAAGATGTGTTGTACCTATCTATATTCCAATGTCCAATAACTATATAGGATGGACCCACATGGATTTTAATAATGAAAAACATGTTGTGTAATAGAATTTTTTCTAGAATCCAAAATCCAATCACTCATTATCACTTGTGCCTTCCAATATTCATTAATCCACCAAAATCATCAATGATGAAAACGAATCTCAATATATGTGATTATATATTCATCATTATCTATATACTTGATAATTTTTCAACATAGTAAATGGAAAATATCTCATGTAATCATCACCACACACCACACCCGAAATGTGATTCTCCAATCCATCCACGATAGATCATTCGTCATTTCATTACATTGTAACTACAAAATTGATCACAATATATACAAGCTGTCTTGGTCCATTACACCATTGAATGGATAGGAAATTATCCCACAATAGGTATTCTTTAATTTTGGTCAAATGAAACTACCCATGATGAACATGCAATGAATATTGGAAAACATTCATTATCAAATCTAGGAACATACTTCATCAGTTTTTCATGTTGGCATAAATTCATTTTGTATAATAAAATAGACTTAATAGATTATAATATATCAAATAAATAAATTTGTAGACCTAAATAAAGGTATAATGTACCCACATAATTCATGATCCATGAATAAATTCATTTGTATAATTATTCACGTTCATCGTATAAGAAAAAAAATAGAAGAATCCCAATTAGAAAAACATCCAACATTATGATGTATCTATCATTGATCAAGAATGATTCTGATTCAATGGATTTATCCAGATCCTGTAATAATTTTGAGCACCAATCGACAATCCACATTACAATCCACTGTTTTCGACTATGAAATATCTCCTACAGTAGTCATTAATGACTCTAAGGTTATGTGTCCAACCCTATGATATCCCCATACCCAATTATTTGTAGGTGATTCAAGTTTTCAACATAAAAAATTAATTAAATAATATCTTTTATCTATTTTATTAATTATCTATGATGAAAAAATATTTTTTATGTAAACGGTAAAACCAATGTTTTGAACTGAACAAAGGGCCATATTTTCCAATTCAATCATCATATGAATATTTAATACAGATTTTATATAGAATTATTCACACATGATATTTAATATATTTAATATATTTAAACATTTAATTATGATCACATCGAGCACTGAAATATCGTTCCATACTAGTTCTTAGGTATGAAAATAATCTATATAATATTCTGAAGTAATATGTTAAAATACAAGTGTTGTTATGTTATCCCCACCATATAGATTTACAACCTAGAATGAAAAAAGGTTATACAATGAGATGAAGATGTTTAGAATGCATATGGATCTTGTTGTGACCCGTCCTAGTGGGGCCTAAGTCGTGACTCCCAAATCCCACCTCTAATAGGAAATGAGCCAGTGACTACATCTGAGTAGGTATAACACAAACATGGGTGGAATTACCTATGTACCTACACCCACCCACACACACATTCTCCAAGCCAAAAAACACGAAAATGTAAAAACCACTAGGGAAGAAAATGCAAGCATAGAAGTAAAACCATCCAATATAGTACAATACTATGAAAAGTGAGGAAACGTTACTAGGCTACATTACAAGCCCATTGAAAGAATGATTGTGGAAATACAATGTAGAAAATGTAAAAAAATGGTACATGGACTAATGATCGATGGAGAAGGAACACCTCAACTTTTAGGGAAGCTATCAATGCTCGATCTGGTCCTAGTCCAGCCTAAACTCTATCAAAATGCCGCTCATCTGAATAAGGCACAACATGTGCGGGGATGGGCCATGCCAAGGTGAGTATGAAAATACGCAGTAGGTGACTCCAAAAAACACAAATAAAAACACAAATTAAATGTAATGTCAGATATTTATAGTATATCTACATAGAATATATAACAATAGAAGCATAAATTTATACTCAAAATGAACACTCGTAGAATATACATAAGTCATAATGACATGCATTCCACTGCCATGGATTCCGATAAATGATTCCGCGAAGCACTCATCTGGGAGAACTCACATCACATGTTTCATATATAAAATTATTTCCATCGAAACATACTAGTCTATGAGAAATGTAATGAGAGAGATAAATGCAATAATAGATTTTAAAATAGAACAGATACACTCATTATCAGAGAACTCACTATTTCTTAGGATGATTGTTTTAGATGTATGAGGATCACAACAATGGTCATGGAATATACCATGACTCATATGGATCAACATTCTATGTAGAGAGTCAAAGTTTAGTAGGATTGGTTGAGATAATTCCTAAATATACCTAAGGTCAATAATGGATAGAGGATCCTTCATGTGGCCTCTCAGAGGGGATTCGTAACTCTATCCAAAAATTCTAGCTAAAGGTGTCATCCTCCTATTGATAAGAGATAATAAATGACATTAAGTCGATTGATCAATAGAAAATAACCCAAAATAAAATTCTCATGATACAGTGGTCATAGATATCATGTCATGTATATGAAATTACATTATATGTAGAGGCGTCACACACAATTTCAACTGACACATGATACATCCCATGTATAAAGGACATTGTAAAAAAGATAATTTCATGTAGGAAAGATATGAATTGAATATAGAACATTAAACCACCATATACTACTATTTGGGGGCTTTTCCTTGTACGCTGGCCATAGCCTGTACGCGGCTTCAACCAGTGTCTGCCAATCTGTGTACCAGTACAAGGGGTAACCATAGTTACCAGCCATGTCTGGTCTTATAATGGAGTACATTTTTATTTCTCCATCCCATATACATTTATCATCTAAGATACATATTGATTCCAACATCTGGTCACACGTGCAATGTGTAGGTGTCACAGGTAACATCATCGCATTCGTTATTACAGAACCCAAGTCTTCATTGAGACGATCCCACACAAAATGTTCAACACAATTTTCGAAAATTGTAGATCATTGTTGGCATGTGTTGGTTGGACCAAAAATTCTTAATATAGCTATTTTTTCCTCATTTTTGAAGATCCAGGGTCATACCATCATAACAACACCAATTTGGTATGATTCAAGCATCTGATTTGCTCAAGAAACACATTTCAACCATCTGTCTGAAGAACGGTTGAAGAAAAATTTCTTCCAAACCATGTTGAGTAATCATCGATAAACATCACCAAACCACTTTTGGATCATCACAATGAGATATATATGATACGTGATCATTTCATTATTAGGCGGATGTGAAATGATATATTGCACATAACCTCAGGATGAACGTGAAGAACACATATGTTCAAAAGGAAAAAGAAATTATTATAAAAAAAATCAAGGAATAATCCTTTTCCATTTTTCATTATGACATAGATCTGATCATTTTCTAGGAATAAATATGAATGAAATTCATAAGTAATATATTCCACAAAATAATACATGATAATTAGACAATCTCGCAAGAATGAATAATCCATGGGTAAAACTATTGGTGGGTTGATACACATTAATCATTTAAATCCAAGAATTATTAAAAACACAAAATAAATAATGACACCTACCTCAATTTTCATAAAATGTTTTATTTTTTACAATTTTTGAGAAGATCCAATCGTTATACTCAACAATCCACACATTTTCATTTATTGTCATTCGTCGAGATTTCTCTATCGGTGGATCCTTTCAAAATCATTAGAGAATACAAGGGAGGGTTCTTGGATTATGAACATAACACTGTTATACAGAACATTTAACCAAAAATCAAGTCACTAGATCACTAAAAAATTAAAAACAAAATAAATTATTATTATTTTTTATTTCCTTTAAAACATCCAAAAATTGACATTTATATCCAACCCACACCAGTCAATGATTGGAATTCCCTAATGTAAATTCCATTCCATTAGTGCATCAATGCTGCCAGATTTTAGATCCAAGAATCCATTTAAAATTTGTTACACTATTTCTGGACTTCCACTCATGTATTGTATTTTAATGTTTAATTTATTTCAATCATTTATTCCTGAAACTCTAGGCCTCAAAATTTCATTTTCATAAGGCCTTGTCTCAAATTATTTACATAAAAAATATAAAAATAACTCAAGGGAAATTAGTGGAATTAAATTCTCCCAACATTAGTTATTTACATCCCAAAAAAGATAAACCAAAAGAAACTCAAAAAAATGTGTGTACTATTCTTGAATCCGAGCCTTCTTCTACAACTTTCTCTTATGAAAATTCTTGTGCTACCACCAGAAACACACTAAGTAAATATCTCACCATGATTCACCATCTCATGTCGATCCTCAATGTACATGGGTAAGTCAATAATTTTAACTCCATCGTCAGTTTAAATCTTACACTAGTAGATTACATTTACCGATCATGAACATACCTCCTCATCTACGACATGTTGAGGAAATCATGTAACTAATGAAACTGAAAAAGTATAACTAATTGGTGTTAAACTCCCCCCTACACTAATCACTGTCTGTAAAGGGCTTATTCAACTTGTGGAAAACATAATGACCCTACGAAATCACTGCAACCCACATGGAGTTTAGACCCGAAATAATTCATTCTCTCCATCCTCAAACTCCAGAGGTCCTTATCATATGTTAGCGCAAGACTTATGGTGGATATGTGTAGAATTCATCATCTCCTATATAATCTGCAAATTCAATATGGTGGATTTCACGATATCTGAACCCATGCATGCTGAGTCTCCTGGTTTAGTCCATTAATGCGGTGGCCAAAATATATTCCCTTGTATATCCTTTAATGATGATATACCTATGGTGGAGTGGTAGCAGTTGTCATACACAGAATCCATCAAAGGTAGGTTTTCCACCCAACTTTGACCAAAGTCTAGGATATAGGTCGTCAATGTATCCTCTAGTACCTGAATGCTACTATTTTTCTACCCATCTATTTGGGGATGGAACAGTGTGCTTAAGAATATTTGATTCCAAAATGCCTCATGCAATCCCAACCACAATGGTAATGTGGAATGAACATGTAAATCCTTACGGTTAAAATGCATATGTTGCGCCTCCCAAAATCCATGCAAGATTGTAGGCAGTAACAACCATCGACTGAATGTAATCAACATCATCTCCATTAATGATGTATAACTGAAGTGGGGACAACTAATCATCCATTTTTCATAGTACCAGTTTACTCAATCTCTAACTGAGAGAATCGGAAACTATAATCCCATTTCCCACGGGTTTAGACGATCACAATGCCATATTTAAGGAGGAATTGTAACCATAACATCTACAGAAGATTCAGATATTTCTATGGTAATACGTAGATAATGATTATGTGGTTAGATTAAAAGATAATACACTCTCCCATCAAGTATTGTTGGAAAATATTAAATGCATAGACTACCACATAAAACTCAACATTGTGGTTCCAATTGTTCTTCTCATGCGACATCAGCTAGTGAAAAACATAAAAAATTTACATCTTGTCTCTATATCAAAACACAACCCGGAGTGGTCCATTATGCGTGTCAGAAAACTACTTACTTGAAACACACTTCTGAAAAACTCATGATTTGGGTGCTTGTCAAAATCATCCTCAACTACTTAAAATCATGCTAACACTTCTCTATCCATATGAAAGGGTTCCCGTTTTTGGTCAAATCTGTCATAATTGATAATATCCATATAAAATAATGTATCAATCTAGGGTAATATCATTCTTTCCTATGGAATTTTGAATCCTTTGTTACTCACCAAGGTGGATCACATGCTAACAATTCATTGACCATAGCTTAGTCAACCACAACTCAATTTTCTGAGATAACATGTCCCAAAAAGTGGAACTCCTTAATCCGAAACTATAACATTGAGAGATTTTCATAAAGCAGGTGCTCACAAAGCATGTATAGTACCATCCACAGGTGTTTCCGGTGCTCCACCTCTCACGATGAGGACAATAGGATTTCATCATTGAAGACTACTAGAACATGTCCATGTATGAATGGAAGATCATGTTCATGAGTCCCGTGAACAATGTTGGAGAATTATTTAGTTCTATGGCTATAACCATGTACTCATAATGATCTTAGTGGAATCTGATTGATGTCTTTGGTATAACCCCATCTTATACTCATAACTAGTGCTATACTAATCAAATGTCAACCTTCAAGAACCATCATAACTGTCTCAGCTAATAGAATATGTTTCAATCATTGACAGTGGATTCTTGTTCTGAAACATATCATATTTTAGGTTCTCGTAATCCAGGTGAATTAGAAAACTGTTTATTCCTTCATGGAAAACACAATTGGGGCTACCCAGGGTGAAACACCAGGTCTTACGAATCAATTCATCATCAAATTCTACAATTTCACCCTTAGCATGTGAACATCTACGAGAGCCCTCTGATACGCCTTTGAGGATATCAATGCCATCATGGGTAGAAATGAAATATAATATTTGATCTCATGGACATGAGGTAGTCCTGGAACATCTTCTAGAAATACATCATAGTACTCGGCCACCACTACATGAAATTGACAGCTCATAACATATGTTATTCCAATGGTATGGAAAGAAAATGCAAGTGTTACAAGTTGTACCCTTATGTGAAAGAGTCCCTACTATATTTCATGGGTATCCTTTTCTTCGAAAATGGAAAGGCTCATTCCATATTTGTAGTCACACCACTACCCTATCCTATAGCACTCAATTTTTGAATGTACTAAATATAATCATTCCATATTGATATGGATGTTGTAAGGCCCCAACGTTGCATCCAAGAATTTTCAACCAAAATTATCACCTCCAATAATATGATAACACTACCAAAAAAATTATCTATCATCAATTCTCGTCCTGTAGGTGTCTCTAAGTGTAAGGGTTGATTCATTGACTCTAGTATAGACTAAATGTTTCGCACAAGAAATCTGATGAACAATGAATGACTGCAACCTATTTATATATTTATATTATCTATGTTATAATAGACATATAAGCTACCTCAGATCTTCCTTGGTGTTCTTGGTACATTGGCCTCTACCACAAGTATCACCACCCTCCCCTCCCCCTCAGCTCCATGTTCCTTGCGTGGACCTAATAGGGGTGGTGGTGGAAGTATGTCAAAAATGTTTTCCACTTCTTACAACTCTCCCTACTCTACATAGCCACTGCTTTGTATTTCATCATGCATTACTCCCTACCTATGAAACAATGGTCCATCCACCATGTCCGTGTTAGTAGATCAATGAGTTAGAGAGTCTCTAGTGCGATGTTATATGACTTTTAATTAGTAGCATCACCTCTCCCTTGTAAAACTAGATCCATCCTAGGAGCCCTGGATTGTAGTTCCCCTATTAAGTGAACCCATGTGAAGTATCCCACATCACGATCCCTATTCTTGACATCAGATTCTTTTAGATGAGGTATCTGTACCTATATTCCCTATTCTGACAACCACTATTTATATATACTTGTCCAAGAATCTCTCAACTAAAAAATCACTCTTGAGCTACCAAACATATGTCATAATTCATTGAGGCACCAAGCTAAATGATACGTCATATCATAAACATTACACGAATGTCCATGATCTGATGTACTTATCCATGAAAACATCCATAATGTTCCTCGGGATCTTGGTAAACATAGACGAATCATCAGCCACTTTACAACATCTCTGTTAATGTTGATGAAGCTCCTAGATACACACTTCTCTCAGCATAAGTAGACATAACTCCTATATAATGAGACGATGGAACTCCGTCAACACAAGAAACACCTCGTTGTGAGTATATGTGGTTAAAATCCACAAACTTACTATTGAACCCTGAAGAAGGCTTGATCCTAATATCACCCTCGGGTCCGCTAGTGTCTCCATTAGTGGTAATACACAAGTAACTGACTCATGGCAATCCACTACCACATGTTGGTCATAATCACCTCTGAACCTGATGGGTATCGATCAAGTAAACTCATAGGTCACATAAAAAAATCCCTCATCATATACTAGTATTGTATGTACCCTGTGATTCTCTACTGGTGGTGGTATAGTTTGTGCCCCAAAAATAAGTAACGCTTGGGGGTCTGGCCTCAATAAATGAAGCCTTATCACTAAGGGGATTAACCTGGTGATCGAACTACTAAATACTAGATGGTATGCAACATGAATTCATCTATTAAAGAAACTACATATACAACAATCCTAGAGAATTACTGAATATCTGACACAAAAGGACATGTAAACCACAAACCACTCATAAATGATGCAGGTACAATTTTCTTGATTCACTACAACATGTGTTATAATGTACATAGTTGAAATTTTTTTTATCATATTCCTATTATATGGATATTTTATCCTCCTTCACCAACACTAGAGTCTCTTGCCGAAAATCCTAACTCATAACACATAACACTACTACACCAAACTAAATATAACAAATATTTGGACATTAAGGTATAACCGACCACCTCTGATACCACTCTTCCATGAACCATTCTAGTAGGGATCGTGCTGCGACTCCACATACCCACCTTTAATAGGCCAGGGCTTAGGACTAGCACATAGAAGGAATATCACTAACATAGTAGGAATTTCCTACGTACCTATACAAACACACACAACTCCTAGACCTCAACTTCTGAAATGTATAAACTACTAAGTAATAAAATGTATTCATATATGTAAACCCAATTTACAGTGTACACTAGTATGTAATGTGAGGATATGTAACTGGGGTAGAATACAATACCACCAAAATAAAGAGTCTGCAACTAAAAATTCAATCCTATAAACAGGAATGTTATTGGGACTTCTTTTCAATGTCGACAGAACACCTTGGCATGTAGGTATGCTCAAAAACTCAGTTCGGTCCTGGTCTACCTCGAACTCTATCAAAAGGTTGGCTATCGACACGTGACACGACAAGTTCGGGAAAAGCCCATCCAGGTGTGAGTATAACAATACTCCGTAGGAAACCCGGAAATCAATAATACAATACACAATGTAATGGTATAGATACCTCTATATAGTATATGTCTACAGAAAATATAACAAGAGAAACATCCAGAATGACTTGAAACAGTGACCTGTAGTCTAGAGGTAAGTCAAAATGACCTACACACACACACTGGGGATTCTGTTTGATGATTCCATGAAGCACTCATCTGGGATAACACACTCAACATGTGTGATAGCTCTAATGACCTCTATCTGATAAGTACAATTGGATTTGATGTTTCACCAGGGAGATATATTACCCGATAGATCTAGACATTGAATATATACACTCATTTTGGTAGTACTCACTCCATAGTGGGAAGATCAAGATACATAGTTGATAATCACTACCATGGACTTGGCATATTCCCCTACTCATACTAATTCATATTCATTATAAAGGATTGAGTTCATGTAGGATTGGTAATGAAAATACATGACTATACCTAGGGTTAATAATTGTTAGAGTATCATGCTCCGGGACTCTCAGTGGGGATTATAAATCTATCTAGAACTTGTGGTTGTTGTTTTCATGCTCATACTGATAAGAGAGGATAAATTACCTTTAAGATAATGAGAAACAGTGAAATAACCCAAACAAAACATGTCCAAGATATTGTGGAAAGGAAATCAATAAGTGTACATGAATGTACACAGTGAGAAGTGGTGTCACAGGCCATGTCCTCTGACCCTAGGTACTGCCTCTATACAATAGATCATGTCAAAATGACCATGACATGTAGAAATGATATACATGAAATATAGATGACTGACACACATTGTCCTAATACATGGAGTATTATCCATGTTTTTTGTTCATGTTCCCATAAATGGATTCATTCAATGTATGTCTCCTATGTATAGGTACATGGTGTAACCCACGTAGTTGACCTAGTCAAGCCATGTGGGGGAGTAAAATTTGTGTACTCCAACCCCTTTGATGTGTATCATCTGAGATACACGCCGAGTGCCTCCCATAAAACCACACACCTTCTGAATGTGGTCCCATGTCGTGTCCTTCCATTCTGTAACAAGAAACACCTGTTATTTTTGAGTTGGACCCATAAAATGGGTTATTCGGAATACATGCCATGTTCTGTGTGTTTTCCGAGAATCATAGTTCAATGCCATTGTCGTCAGGTGGTCCTCCTATTATTGATACATCGATTAAATTAACTTTAAATCAATGATTCATTGTTTCCCCATCATAGAAATGTGGTGTTGATATGTTTTAGGCATCAAATCGGCTCTGGAAAATAAATTCGACCATCCGAGTGATGAATTGTCAAAGAATGTGTTCTTTTTAACAATGTCAATTCATCTAACACCATCATCGTCACACCTCTGTTGGGTCGTCATGATATCAGATATCTGATTTTGGATCATTTCATTGCGAGAAGGATGTGAAATGATATGCAATTCATAACCCTACAATGAAAGCGAAGAACACATGCCATCAAAGGGGAGAATAAATTCATATATCAAATTGAGGCACACACCTCATCCATTTTTCTTTGTGGAATTAATCCACTAGCATGGGAGGGATAATGTTAAATGAAATGAATATGATATCGATTCCCAAAAATTAAGCCCTATAATTAGACCCACCGGCAATAACTGACAATCTATAAGTTAACCTGTTCATGGGTTGATTATTTTTTCAACATTTAAATAAATGAATAGAGGAAGATAATTTTAGAATAACTACTTCTACCTATATCATCAACGAAGGGTATATTTTATATCATCATCACTGAGATTCGATTTTGATGTTCAATGATACATGTGTTGTCATTCATCATCCTTAATCTAGAGTTCTTCAAGAATGGATACCCTCTAAAACTCCAGAGCATCCTAGAGAGGATTCCTCGGTTTTGAGCCAAAACCCGGGCTCCTTCTCTTTTAAAAATATAAAAAACCTCACTATGGGGTTAAAACGTTTAATATATAAATAAATATATTAATTTATTTTATTTCATATAAGATGTCCAAAAATTAACTTTTACAGCTGACCTGCACCATTCTATGATGGAAGTCATCTAAGGTAAATTTGTTTCTCGGAACACAATGGTGTCCTAATATTTCTGATCTTGGATGATTTATAAATGTTATTGAATTTTTTTATGAAAAATTATCACAAACTCAATTTAAATGTTTACTTAATTTCAATCATTTATTTCAGGAACACATGGTCTTTGAATCACACACTGTCATAAGGGTTGTTCTTGAATTAATTCAATGTAATAACTAATAATATTACACAGAGTATACATGGCATTATATATCATTTAAAAGAATCAATAATATAAAATTGGTCCATAGGAGTGCTATAATACAACGTTATCCTTTCTAAAAAACAGTGAATACCGCAACACAATTAAAAAGAGAAGTAATTTATCTGTGCTCTAGTAGCATTGATAAAGGGGTGGTTATCATGAAAAAAGTGTGGATATATCACAATTTTATTTTTTTATTTAAAAGAATGGAATAATGACAGTACTTGTCCACACATTTTTTATAAATGATAAAGGAATATTTAACATCAAGTTTACCATATTTGTTTAATTATTCATTTTTAGTGCCATTAAATGTGATGATAAAGGGTCCCTTTAAGAAAACATCTTCATGAACTAATAAATGATTTGTTTATAATTTACTTTATTATCCCTAATAATGACGAATACTGCAGTGTGATGGTACTTCACACTACATCACTAGAAAATTGGAATGCAGTGTGTTGTAACGACACACTCTATCACCGGAAATATCACCAAAACAGCTTCAGAAATTTGAAAAAATAGATTAAAATACATGAATTAATATTAACTAATGTTTCCAAAAAATACAATAAAAAAATATTATAGATTTTTCAGTTTTTTCACTATAATTAATGTCATTTTTTATTAAAAGGAAAAAATTTGAGTCATATCAATCACACCATGAGTCATATCATAGGGTATCTGATTCCTACTCATCATAAATAGCATACGGATATATTGTTTAAATTACTAACAAAATTTATAATAAATATTATCATTTTTTGAGTTTGTTAGTTCATTTTTTTGGTACAATTAATTTCAATTATGAATAAAAAGAGAAACATAAAGTCATACTGATCACACCATGTGTCTGATTGAGGTGTGAATGATTCAAAAATGTCTAAAATGACTTATCCATTATTTTCCAAATGTATGAAAACAATACGACTGAGCTTCAACAATTCTGAATAATAAGAATTTAATTTTTATTAAAATGTCATTTTAATCTTCATACTGTAATTTTTAGTCATATCAGTTTCATCGTTTTTGGGTATCAGATGAGCCTAATTAAAAAAATGGATTATTTATAATTTTACAAAATTTTCAAGGAATTCAGTCTATGTTTTCTTAGTTTTGAGTGAGGGGAATTTTGTTGTTTTGAAATGTCATTTTTTATTTTATTGCCAAAAGTTTCAATAATAATAGACACCCCATCAATAATATTGAGTTGTATAGTATTTATAAACATGAAAAATTTCATATATAATATTTAATTAAATTACTAAAAAAATATGAATGTTCTTCCATGGTATTGAGTATTTCAATTTTTTCAATATATGTAATTTCAATTATTAATAAAAAGGCACAATTTGAGTCATACTGTTAATATCATGCATCATTTTGAGGTGAGGATGATTCTAAAATGTCTTAAAGGTATTGTGTATAGTTTTAAAAATTTAAAAAAACAATATGACACTGTTTCCTCAGTTTTGTGTATGCCTCTAAGGGTTTTTACTAAAACATCATTTTAAACTGGAAACAAGAACATTAGTGATACTGATTGCATTGATTGTGGGTATAAAATGAGACTGATTCCTACACATCAAATATTTATTATGAAACATTCTCTTAAATAATAATTAATATCTTACTATTTTTTCTCATTTTTCAATGACTGATACATTTTTATATTAAAAAATACAATTTTACACTGATAACAAACACATTAGGTCATATCAATAACACTATGAGTCCGATTGAGGTATGTCTAACTCATAAATGTCAAAAATGACTTATAAATGATTTTAAAAAGGTAATAACAAATACCAATGCATTTTCTTGGTTTTTAGTATGTCAATAGTTTTTTCACTAAAATTAATGTTAATATTGAATGAAATAGGAAATTGGAATCACACTAGTCACCCCATTCATCATATTGAGTTATGGTTAATTAAAACACATATATAATGGCATATGGATCAGATAACTAGTGTATCAAAATAAAACAAATATGTATCCTTATTATTGAGTACAAATATTTGTTTACTAAAAATAAATTTTAAACAACAAATGTGCACTTTTAGTCAAACATGTTCCTTTGTTTTTGTGAATGAAATTTGACTGATTCGTTAACATAAAAAATAAATTATAAATAATTTTAAAAAATTATCAATACAATCCAAGCACATTATCTATTTTTTATTGTGTGATTCAATTTTCAAATTGAATTTCAATTTTAATATGAAAATGGGAAATTTGACACCATCCCTCCTCAATGGAAATGATATAGAAACACTGTGTTTTTTTCTATATTTATCTCTTACAGTCAATGTATTTGTGTTATTATTACAAACATATTTATTAAATTATTTATGTTTTATTTTATACATATTTTATGGTTGGGAGTTGAATAAATGATTCATCAAAGAAATATATGAATGAAATTGATTCATAAAACATATAATGTTCTTATAGTTGGATTGCTACCCAATATAAAATCACATAAAGAATTTTTGATAACATTATTTCAATGATCCACCTAATACACCTTCGCAATGGTGCCTTTCTTAAGTGAAAATTGATATTTTATCTTTTAAACATGTTTTTTCATACACAATCTTGGTATTATTCTCATTATAAATAATTTTACAATAATTTTATTGTTTGCAACATGACTCTGCCTCCACCTTTCTGTCTTCTATTTGAAAAAAAATTACTATTTGAAGGTCAGCGCTTCTGAACAAATTTATATCCTATATAATAGTACTCCTTTATAATGAAATAAACAAAAAATATAATCATTCTAAAAATAATTCATTACATACCAAATATATTTAATAGGTCATTAATTTTACTAGATCACAAAAATAGAAGTTAACCACATAAATTTGTTTTTGGTATACATTCGGATTGAAATTACACATCCAACTCATCTCTAAACAAATTTATATAATATTTTGACAAACTAGGTTGTTAGAAATTTTGATTGTACTGATAAATATAGAAAAAATTATCATAAAATATATTTAATGAAATTTTAATTACCATAATAAATTAAATTTTAGGGGATGCTTGTATTTTCATATTTTTTTGGCATCCCTCATAAATATTCATACATAATATCCTAAATCAATTCCATTTTACTATTTGAGGCATGGAAAAGTCATTGAACAAAAATAGGAAAATCATATTAATTTTTTTTACAGTTATATATTTCTATATATAAAATAATTTTTCCCTTTTAATTATTTCATATACATTATCACACTATACACTAACTTCATGCCATGATTTAGATTATATTTTAAAACTTCCCAATAAATAAAAATCTAGTTACATCATATAATGAAACATATTTGTTGAATTTATCTATAAAATTTTTATTTTATTGTATTACAAATTCACAGTACACATTATGCGTTGTTGGTTGTTTCAATATAAATTCATTGGGTCAAAATATAAACATTATGGTTGTCTATAACGACTATGATCATCATCCACTGCTCCTTTAAAAATAAATTTTGTAACGATTAAATTAAAAATATAATTTATGCAATAATGTTGTATAGTTTTTTATTTTTCACTATAGGAATCAACAGGATTAGGTCTAATGATAATTTTTTATTGTATTCTTTTAGAAAAACATATTTTTTTTACTATTTTAATCATTATTTAATGTAAGTTCTATAGTAGATATGATAATGGGATTAATGAATCCAAATTAGGCATCAAATTGTATTCCCTTTAGCTTAATATTTGGATAGATATATTTTTAAAATGTACCATATGTATATATTAACAATTGAGATTACCTACCATTAATGATTCAGTGTCACATTTAGAGTCTCGAGACCAATTCCTTCTATCAAGGAACATCCATATATATATTTTTAAAATTCAATGTATGATTTAAATTTTCTATTCCATTTTTCCTCTGTATGAATTTATAATTATAAATAATGTTGTTATAGAAAGGGACTGGAGAAGTTACTAATGGAAGGTAATTTAAAATAATAAATATATAATTTTATAATTATAAAAAATATCCATTTAAAAATATTTTTGTTATTATTTTTTATGATTACAAATATATTTATATTATTATATATATTTATATAATTTTAATTATATTTATATCAATGTATATAATTATTTTATTATATATATATAATTATATATATTTTTAATAAGTATATATAAATAATATTATATTCATTAAATTCAATATTTATTGATATTTAATATAATTTTTATAATTTTAACTATATTTATATCATTATATATTTATAAATATAGATAATATATATATATATATAATATAGAAACACTAAATTATTATAAATTATTATTATATTTTTTAAATTATTTAGATATATAATATTTTATTTATAAATATATGAATAATAAATTTAAAAAATTATATATTTATATAATTATTTATATATAGCCACTAAAGTGTTGCTCACTCGAAGCATCCCCTATGGGTGTTGGATAGGTCTCAATAAAAACACTCACTTCATACATTATTTAAATATATTTATTTAATTTTATATTTTACTTAATACATATTATTATTAATTTATAATTAAATAATAATTTTTTAGAAACTAATATTTATATGATTATTTATAATAAATATAAATTTATAAGGTAATAACTACGATAATTATATAATTATATATTTATTTTTTAATATTATTTATTAATATATTATTAATACTATTATTTGATATAGAATTTTAAATCCAATCATTTTAAAAATGTTTCAAAATGATTAATTCAAAATGAATAAACAATAAAAATAATGAAAAATGGATAAGAGTTTTTAATTAAATTGATATTACTAAAAAATATGAATATATATGTATAATTAAAGATGAATAAATATTGAAAATATTATAACATATTAAAGAAATATAAATAAAAAATAATTTATAATGATCAATTTCACAAAAAATTAAAAAATGAAAAAATTATATCATACTGTAATAAAATTAAAAATAAATAAATAATATTTACTAATTAAAATCATATTATATTAAATGTATTATGTTATAATATAATTATTTAATTTACTAAATTTTGAATAAATTATAGAAATATTATATTAATGTATTTCTAAATAAGATATCATTAATTTCCAAAATATGTCCATGTGTGTGCCCTATATTAAAAATAATAAATTTCTTTTATGTATGTGATATCAATGTTACTCACGATGTTTAATATATGTTAAATTAAAATACTAAACATCATTAAAAATGAATAAGACATTAATATGTTTACATTTTATTCATTATATATATATATTAGTCATATTTAAATATATTATTTAATAATATTTAAAATATATAAATATATTATACTAATAAAATTTTAATAATTACTCATTCAATTAAAAAATTAATTGTTTTTAATTTTTTCATTTTAAATTTGTTGTTTAATTATATAAAATTACTCTTTTTTATATCTATATATAATATATGCTTTTTGTTAACATTTTTAATATAAATATATACTAATTATTTTCATTATGATCAATAATTATTTAGTTAAAAAAAATTATATATTTTTTATACTTATTTTCTCTATTTTTTCTAAAATGTTTATTTTAATAAATTTACGAGTCTATATTTTTAAATTTTAAAATTTATTAATTTATTAAAATTATTTATATGTATATTCAATTTTTTATTATTTTCAATAAATATTTTATTTAAAAATTTAATAATATTTTTTATTTACTTACTTGTTTCATATTATTCTAGAACATTAACTATACTAAAAGAATATTGCTGTTAAATGGTAGACTTTATCTACCCTACAAATAATGTAATAAAAAATGGTTACATTTATTAGGCAAAAAAATTATGTACTAATAAAAGATTCATATATTCTGCGCTAAAATAATGAACTAATAAATTTTTTCCCTTTTTAGAGCTAAAAAAATATACTGATAACGCATTCGCATTATTATTTCTAAATGAATAAACTGATAAATGTTTCCCTTTTTCCGCACTTATTTTATCCCTATAAATATTGACATGGTCATTGCTATTTTCTAGTGTTGATAAATGCAAGCACTGTTAATGGCCACTTCTATAGTAGTGACGGTACTCTCTTGAAGATTCTTGTGCTGCCACTGAACACACTCTGATGAAATTAATCACCTTTCGAGGACCCTATTCTTACAATCCTTAATGTCTACTCAGTACTCTTATACTATAGCTCCATCCTCATTGTTCATATCTCCCTAGTCGATAAGAAAATATAGTTCATACATGTTCCTCGTCTGATGTTACACATGGAAGACGTCATGTAACATCCCAAGTAAGTAATGAATAATAGATATTTTTATCTATATCTATTAATGAATTAGATAGTGTTTTAGAGGCTTAAAATGAAAATAAATACAATCTTAAGCATGGAATACACTAATATTCTTACAAGATTGTTTTACTGCCTTTTGATGGAAAACCCTTTTTAAATCAAACTTTTGACAATTTTATAATCTATATTTGTCAAAAAAAACATATTCATTATGATTGGGACATTGAAATTTACATTGGATAAATTTTTGGAATTTTTCTGACAATGTGCATTTTTTAATGAATAGTGAATTATACTGCATTTTACATCAAAACTTCTTTTTCATTTAATATAATTATATGGTTAAATTATATTTTGAATTGGTTTTAAAGTTAAATTAGAAAATATTTTTACCATTAAATCCAATAGTGGTCGTTGGAATTAATTTCACTTTGAAATTGGACTTAAACTGGTGTCAATCTTTTGATACTTATTATTTCATAAAAACACGCTATTTGTCATGACAGGGTGAATTAATTATTATATTAATTAATGTGAATTTAATGTTTTTAATTTTTTAAAATAGACTTCATTTTTGAATTCGTAATATCAAATATATCTTAGGGTGAATATTTGGTATTTTTCTGATAAACTTCAATTTTTGTTGAATAGTGAAACCACTAAGTGGTAGTTATAAAAACTGATTTTTCGTTTAAATGAAATTTTACCACTTCTGTGTTTTTAATTTCAAAAATATGACATAAATGGTTGTCATTAAGATGTAAAATGTGGTTCAATGAGATTAAAATAATTTTTTGGTGAATAGTAACTCTTAAGTTCTTAATCGCGATTAGAGGTAATTAGTGTAGTTTAAGGTAAGAATAATTTTTTAATAAAATGAAATGACCTAGACACATGTCCTACCCACATTGTATGTGTCATTTCCAGCCAAGAAAATCCATGGGTCAACTTGGGGATCCCATGGAGCCACTTTGGTTGGGAAATGACATAAATAAATTTTTATTTAATGTAAAACTAAAAATGACACAAACATGAAATGTTTTACTAAAACAATTATTACATGGGGTTATGAAGATAATATTTTTGATTATAATTAGTCATTGTAAAGCTAAAAATATTTCGTACATCATAGTATTTTTTTATAATTTTTAGACATTAAATAAATTAAATTATTTGTGACATCATGATGATGCATCGATGACCTCATTATTTAATGATTTAAATAAAATGGAAAGATAATGTAATATCTAAGACCTCCACATGTCCAAAACCTATTGGATTGGTGGATTTAGAACCCTTATCACCTTATCCACGAATTATTTCAATGTGGGACCTTTTAAATCCTGAAACTCATTTTCAAATAAAGTATCATTTGCTTACTTTCCAAGAATGCCCCTCCTATCCTCTTATAAAAGGCCCCCACCTCTACCTCCTTACCCACACTTCCAAAGCCTTTTCCTCGGCCAAACCCTGCCCATTTTGTCTCTCAACTTCCATCTCTTACACTTTGAAGCCTCACTTTGGGAATAAGTCTTCCCAAGGAAGCCTTTGAGCTCAAATCTAAGAGAGTTACCCGATTTTAAGGTAATGTCTTCTTTTGAGTCCTTTTGTTTGATTTTGCTTCTCCAACCCCCTAAACTATTTTTATTCAATTCTTTTGTAACAACTCCAGTATCATAAATATACTAGGATGTTGTTATAAGAAGGATCTACACTTACACACACCTACATCTAATGGTTAAAGGACATACTGTTTCCGTGGATGGTGAATTTATGCCTCCCGAAACGATGATTGTTCAACATTATTTTAACACCTTCAAAGGTGGCCATTAGGATGTCAATATATTTATATATGATATATAATATGTTTATTTTTTCCTTAAGCTTATGTATTTTTCATTTTTCCCATACCTTTATGGTTTCCATTATGGGTAAACGCGATATCTTCATTTAAGGAAGTGCGGACTACCACCCCCTCAAAGTGATTTGATTCGTTAAATACCATATATGGGATGTATAAAGGATGGAACGATGATATTATATATGATATTATACTATAATTATAATATACCTATATATCATTATGATTCCATTCTATAAAATACGAAATAGGAATGAAAGTAGCGTTCCTGCTTACGTACGGATTACCGTCTCCATGAACGGTGCATTTCATTTCTTACCCATAAATGATTATGTAATATTATAAATGCATGTATATACTAGATATATATGATATATACATAATGATTATAATTTTGGATATAATGGATACATGAACAACATGTAATTATAAAGGGTTTATTTTTTACTCAAGTAACAATGATCGTTAAAACGACCGTTATTAACTTAAATAATTACATAGTGTTCATGACACGGCAATAAGTGATATAAAAGGAATAATTAACTTGAAAAAGGTTCTTAAACAAGTAGAAATTAACTCAAGTTTATTATTCAGGAGATTAAATAACAACCAAGTCAAGTCGGATCTGAGGTATGGGACTTCGCCTCAATCTCCTTTCATTGAGGCATATTTTGTTTTATACACAACCTTATTTTATACGGTGTATAAACCCCTTTGACTTTTACCTTTATTCAAAAGGAATCTTTTTGATACGAAGGGTTTACTAAACGACAAAAGGGAATGTTTTTGTCGTACGTATGCGGCAACAACGACTTCTCCACCATCATGACCGTTATTTGAGTTTCGGCTTCCTCTACAAGTCATACCTTCTTTTTAAAAGAAAAATTAACACCATGTTTAAATTTTTGTTTATTTTGGTATTGAAAATGGTTTTCATAATGTTTTTATATCAATGTGTTTTATTGATATCTTATGATTGAAAGGTGGAAATGTTATGTTTCCTTTATGAATGTTTTATTTGATACGATTATGTTGAGGTTCAAAGGCATTATTATGAAGACAGATGGTTCCGTGATAAACTAAGGGCGGGTGAGCCCGATATAGCTCTCCAATGCATTGGGTAACGTGAAGGAGTGTAACGATAGGGTTTCTCCGAAGAGATTTAGGGAATATACTATGATGGGTATTCCAAACGTAACCAAGAGGGTTACTCCCTACGTAAGAGTGTTATGAATTCCTCAAGTTACCTTTATATCTTGTGATTTCTATGATTTATTCATGATTTGATGAGGTATGTTAACGTGCTTATTTTTTATGTGTAAATTATGATTTCATTCTTATGTATATATGAACTCATGTTTCCTTTCCTTATTTTTTTTATATAACCCATACTGGGCTTTTTATGCTCATCCCATGTCTTTTTTGAAATGTTTTTCACAGGTCAAGGGAAGGGTACATGATATGATGATAGTTTCAAGGAAGTGTCAAGAAAGAATTAATGTTTTATTTTAAATATGTTCCATTGATGGGAAAAAATGAATACTATCTTTATGTAACCACTTTGTTTTAATGTGGAATGTAATGCATGTTTTATGATCTAATTCTCTAAAACTCTAAAGCTGAAAAGATCCTCAATGTGTAATCTTTTAATAACTCATGATTAAGTAAGGTTTAAAGATGGGGCCTTATAGTTGGTATCAAAGGTCGGTTTATATAGTTTTAGGAGTTATAATTCTATTAAATGATTATCCAAAAATATTTTTTTATGGTCAAATTGAAGTGATATAGTATTTGAAGATTACCATGTTGCTTAATCTAAGACATGTTTGTTCAGAATGGTTTTCCGCAGAGGAAACAGGGAAGCAGTGCTAGGAAGGCATTTAGAAGGAAATAACCTTCCGAATCAGCATCCTGAGATGGTCGGAATAGGAACTGAACAGTTTGTTGTAGTAATGGAACAGTTGAGTCAAGCGATAAATGGTGGTGGTATCCATGCACGAGATCGGGGAGATCAACCGCAGAGGAACATGTCAGTGTTGGAACATTTCATGAGGCAACATCCCCCATCATTCAGAGGATCATCTGACCATGTACTAGCTAAAGGGTGGATTAAAGAAATGGAGATGATTTTCGATGTCATGGGGTGTTCAGACAATCAAAAGGTTAGTCTTTCTATTTATCGTTTGGAGGGTGAAGTAGATCAGTGGTGGTCGATGGATAAAAATATCAGGGACGCTGATGAGAATGATGCTCTTGACTGGGGTGAATTCAAAGGTATGTTTCTTGAGAAGTATTTTCCTAAGGCTGTTCTACATAGGATGGAAAAGCAATTCTTGGAATTGAGGCAAGAGGAAGACTCAGTGGTTGCCTATGAAGAAAGGTTCACTCGATTGGCAAGGTATGCTCCAAATTTTATTTGAGACGTTGATAGTAAAATCAATCGTTTTTAATCATGAATAAAGCCAAAATATCGAAGGGCATTAGCTTCTCGTGATTTTAAATGTTATGAAAATCTTGTTCGATGTGATGAGAATGTGGAAATGGAGTTTGTCGATGATCAAGTGTTCTATAACATCCAACAGAAGAAGAGACCAAGGTGGCAGGAGAAAGGGAATAATTCTTCAAAAAAGTCTGATGGTATGAAAACAAATTTTCTAGTTTGTGATAAATGTGGTAGAAGGAATGCTGGGGAATGTCTTCTAAATTCTGGAAAGTTCTACCGATATGGTAAGATGGGACATAAGACTCGTGATTGCCCTAGAAAAGATCAGTGTGATGGTAAGACCAAATTTTATTTAAAATTAGTGAAATGTTATAAGTGCAATGAGATGGGTCACTATGCAAACTAGTGTCCGACAAAGAGCTTGAGTTATGGGAAGCAGTTAGACTACAAGCAGAAAGGGGTGGGAAAATCCTTTGCAACTACTTCAGCAGATGCCGGGCCATCAAATGAAGTTGTATCATGTACTTTGTTTGTTTTTTCAGATTATTCCAGTGTGTTCTTTGATTCAGTGTCTACACATTCTTTCATCTCTAAAACTTTTTCTAGTAAATTGGGAATACCATCTCAAGAAATGACTCCTGAACTCTTGGTAAAAACACCTGGGGGAAATGATGAGGCAAAAAGAATTTATAAGAATCTTCATATCCTTATCTGTGGAAAGAACCTACTTTCAAACCTTATTTTTCTACCTCTAATAGAGTTTGATGTTATCCTGGGTATGGATTGGCTCTTTATTTACCATGCTAAGATTGACTGTAGAGCTAAAGAAGTTTCTTTTCAAAAATACTTTCAGTTTGTGTACCAGAATGAACCCTTACTGTTGACAACTTATCAAGAGGCCAAGAAACTTGTAAAAGATGGAAATGAATGTTACCTTGTACACATCGTTGAAAATAAAGGAACTGTTCAGATTAATGATGTGTCAGTGGTAAATGAGTATCCTGATGTTTTTCCTGATGAGTTTCTTGGAATAATACCAGATCGAGAAGTTTAGATTACTGTTGACCTAGTTCCTGATGCTAATCCAATTTCAAAACCCCCTTATCGAATGGCTCAAATTAAACTTTTAGAGTTGAAGGAGCAATTGCAAGATTTATTAGAGAAAGGTTTTATTCGACCTAACACATCACCATGGGGTGCTCCTGTTTTATTTGTTAAAAAGAAATATGGTTCAATGAGACTTTTCATTGATTATAGATCCTTGAATAACATCAATGTTAAGAACAAATATCCTTTGCCTCATATCTATGATTTTTTTGATCAGATCTAGGGAGCTTAGTATTTTTCAAAGATTGACCTGAGATCGGGGTACCTTCAGTTGAAGGTAAAGGAAGCAGATGTTCCGAAGACTGTGTTTCATACAAGATATGTCCATTATGAATTTGTAGTAATGCCTTTTGGACTAATGAATTAACCTTCTGTATTCATGGATCTAATTAATAGAATTTTTCATGAGTTCTTGTATAAGTTTGTGGTGGTTTTCGTTGATGATATTTTGGTGTTTTCTAAAATTAAAGAAGAGAATGAAAGACATTTAAGGGTCATTTTTCAAACCTTTAATGAAAAGAAATTGTATGGGAAATTCATCAAGTGTGAGTTTTGGTTGCAACAAATTTCATTCCTTGGTCAAATTGTTTCAAAAGATGGGAGAACTGTTGATCCTGCAAAAACAAAGGTTGTTGAAGAATGTCCAAGACCCACAAATGTAACAGAGATTCATAGTTTCCTTGGTTTGGCAGGATATTACCGAAGGTTTGTTAGAATTTTTTCACGGTTATCTAGTCCAATGACTAAGTTAACTCGGAAGGGTGTTAAGTTTATCTGGACAAAAGAATGTGATGAATGTTTTCAAGAATTGAAAAGAAGATTGGTGAATGCTCTAGTTTTGGCACTACCTTCCAGGAATGGTGAGTTTGTTATATACAATGATGCTTCATTGAAAGGACATGGTTGTGTCCTAATGCAGAATGATCAGGTAATTGCTTATGCTTCACATCAGTTGAAAACTGATGAGGTAAATTACCCTACACATGATTTGGAATTAGCTTCTGTTATTTTTTATTTAAAAATTTGGAGGCATCATTTGTATGGAGTAAAGTGTGAAATATATACTAATCAACAAAGTTTAAAGTATATATTCACTCAGAAAGAGTTAAACATGAGACAGAGGAGATGGCTGGAATTAATCAAGGATTATGATTATACAATTCATTACAATCCGGGAAAAACAAATAAAGTGGATGATGCTTTGAGTCGAAAATGTAATGCTTCATTAGCAATGTTGTGTTTGGAAGGTGATCCTTTGGTCAAGGATTTGATGAAATTTTGCATAGAAGTTTTTGGTCGAGGATGTTATTTTTTTTTTGTTTCGGGTATCAGTGAGATCATCTCTAGTAGATGGAATCAAGAAAGAATAGAAGCGAGACAGTGAGTTGCAGAAAAAGGTAGAGCTGGTTCAGAAAGGTAATTTTCCTGAATTCAACATTGATAATGATTGAGTTTTGAGATTTGGGAAGAGATTGTGTGTGCCTTGTGATTCACAGTTGAAGAGAGAGTTGTTATGTGATGCTCATAGTTCTCCGTTTTCAGTTCATCCTGGCAGTAATAAGATGTACAAAGATCTGCGGGAGTATTACTTGTGGGATGAAATGAAAAGAGATATTGCTGATTTTACTGTGAAGTGTTTGAATGTCAACAGGTTAAAGAAGAGCGACAATTACCGAAAGGGATGCTTTAGCCTTTACCAGTGCCAGAGTGGAAATGGGAGAATATATCCATGGAATTTGTTGTGGGATTACCGAAGACATCTCGAGGTAATATTGCAATCTGGGTTATTGTTGATCGCTTGACTAAATCTGCTCATTTCCATTCTATACAAGATACTTTTTCTCTATATCAACATTCCCGTTTGTATCTTAAAGAGATAGTCATGTTACATGGAGTTACCCTCTCTGTTGTATCTGATCGTGATCCCAGGTTCACTTCTAACTATTGGAAAGGCCTTCAGAATTCATTGTGTACTGAATTAAATTTTAGTACAGCTTTTCATCCTCAATCAGATGGGTAGTCAGAACGAACAATTCAAACATTGGAGCATATTCTACGTTCTTACTCTATGGATTATCAGGGATGTTGGGACCAACATCTTTCTTTGGTTGAATTTTCATATAATAACAGTTTTCATTCTAGTATACAGATGGCACCATTTCAGGCATTATATGGGAAGCAGTGTCGAACTCTAGCTTTCCGGGATGAAGTGGGTGAAAGGAAGTTGATGGGACCAGAATTGGTAGAAGAGATGGCAGAAAAAGTTCAACTGATTCAGAAACACATGAGAACAGCTCAGAGCAGGCAGAAGAGTTAAGAGGATAACCGGAGGAAGGACTTATCTTTCGAGGTAGGTGATCATGTTTTTCTCAAGTTTTCTATTTGGAAATGTGTGATGAGATTTTGTAAGAAAGGAAAGCTGAGTCCAAGGTTCATTGGACCATATGAAATTCTGGAGAGAGTGGGATCAGTTGCATACCGGGTGGCTTTACCTCCGAGTTTATCTCAGGTATACAATGTTTTTCACGTTTCGATGTTGAGAAAGTATATGCCAGATCAATCTCATGTTTTGAGTCCAGAGGTAGTTCAACTGGAAGAGAACCTATCTTATGAGGAACAACCGGTCCAGATTCTTGACCACATGGAGAAAGTGTTACGGAATAAGGTGATTAACCAGGTAATGGTTTTGTGTAAAAACCACATGATGGAAGAGGCAACATGGGAATCTGAAAATGCAATGAGGGATAAGTACCCCCATTTATTCGATAAGTAAATAAATTGCGGGGACGTAATTTTCAAAAGGGGGAAGGATGTAACATCCCATGTAAGTAATTAATAATAGATATTTTTATCTATGTCTATTAATGAATTAGATAGTGTTTTAGAGGCTTAAAATGAAAATAAGTACAATCTTAAGCATGGAATACACTAATATTCTTAAAAGATTGTTTTACTGCCTATTGATGGAAAACCCTTTTTAAATCAAACTTTTGACAATTTTATAATATATATTTTTCAAAATAAACATATTCATTATGATTGGGACATTGAACTTTACATTGGATAAATTTTTTGTATTTTTCTGACAATGTTCATTTTTTAATGAATAAGGAAAAATACTGCATTTTACATCAAAACTGCATTTTCATTTAATTTAATTATATGATTATATTATATTTTGAATTGGTTTTAAAGTGAAATTATAAAATATTTTTACCATTAAATCCAATAGTGGTCGTTGGAATTAATTTCACTTTGAAATTGGACTTAAACGGGTGTCAATTTTTTGATACTTATTGTTTCATAAAAACATGCTATTTGTCATGACAGTTGGAATTAATTACTAGATTAATTAATGTGACTTATAGGTTTTGAATTTTGTAAAATAGACTTCATTTTTGAATTCATAATATCAAATATAGCTTAGGGTGAATTTTTGTTATTTTTCTGAAAAACATCAATTTTGATGAATAGTGAAACCACTAAGTGGTACTTATAAAAAATGATTTTTCTTTTAAATGAAATTTTACCACTTCTGTGTTTTTAATTTCAAAAATCTGACATAAATGGTTGTAATTAAGATGTAAAATGTGGTTCAATGAGATTAAAATTATTTTTTGGTGAATAGTAACTATTAAGTTCTTAATCGCGATTAGAGGTAATTAGTGTAGTTTAAGGTAAGAATAAAGTTTTAATAAAATGAAATGACGTAGAAACGTGTCCTAACCTCATTGGATGTGTCATGTCCGACCAAGACAATCCATGGGTCAACTTGGGTACCCCATTGAGCAACATTGTTTGGGAAATGACATAAATAACTTTTTATTTAATATAAAAGTAAAAATGACACAAACATGATATGTTTTACTAAAACAATTTTTACATTGGATTATAAAGATCAGATTTTTGATTATAAATAGTCATTGGAAATATAAAAATATTTCCCACATCATAGTATTTTTTTATAATTTTTATACTTTAAATAAATTAAATTATTTATGACATCATGACGATGCAGTGATGACCTCATTATTACACGATTTAAATAAAATGGAAAGATAATGTAATATATAATACCTAAACATGTATAAAACCTATTGGATGGGTGGATTTGGAACCCTATCACCCTATCCACGAATTGTGTCAATGTGGGACCTTTTAAATCCGAAACTCATTTTCAAATAAAGTAACATTTTCATACTTTCCAAAAATGCCCCTACTCTCCTCTTATAAAAGGCCCCCACCTCTACCTCCTTACCCACTCTTTCAAAGCCTTTTGCTCGGCCAAACCCTGCCCATTTTGTCTCTCCACTTCCCTATCTTACTCCTTGAAACCTCACATTGGGCATAAGTCTTCCCAAGGAAGCCTTTGAGCTCAAATCTAAGAGAGTTGCCCGATTTTAAGGTAATGTCTTCTTTTGAGTCCTTTTGTTTGATTTTTCTTCTTCAAACCCCTAAACTCTTTTTATTCTTTTCTTTTGTAACAAATCCAGTATCCTCAATATACTAGGATGTTGTTATAAGAATGATTCTAGCTACAGTTACACACACCTACATCTAATGGTTAATGGACATACTGTTTCCATGGATGGTGAATTTATGCCTCCCAAAACGATGATTGTTCAACATTCTTTTAACACCTTCAAAGGTGGCCATTAGGATGTCACTATATTTATATATGATATATAATATGTTTATGTTTTCCTTAAGCTTCTATATTTTTCATTTTGGGCATACCTTTATGGTTTCCATTATGGGTAAACGCGATATCTTCATTTAAGGAAGTGAGGACTACCGCCCCCTCAAAGTGATTTGATTCGTTAAATACCATATATGGGACGTATAAACGATGGAAATAAAATATTATATATGATATTATACTGTAATTATAATATACCTTTATATCATTATGATTCCATTCTATAAAATATGAAATAAGAATGAAAGTAGCATTCATGCGTACGTACGGATTACCGTCTCCATTAACGGTGCATTTGATTTCTTACACATAAATGATTTTGTAATATTATAAATGCATGTATATACTGGATATATATGATATATACATAATGATTATAATTATGGATATAATGGATACATGAACAACATGTAATTATAAAGGGTTTATTTTTTACTCAAGTACCAATGATCGTTAAAACGACCGTTATTAACTTAAATAATTACATAGTGATCATGACATGGAAATAAGTGATATAAAAGGAATAATTAACTTGAAAAAGGTTTTTAGACAAGTAGAAATTATCTGAAGTTTATTATTCATGAGATTAAAGAACGACCAAGTCAATTCGGACCCGAGGTATAGGACTTCATCTCAATCTCCTTTCATTGAGGCGTATTTTGTTTTATACACAACATTGTTTTATACGGTGTATAAACCCCTTTGACTTTTATGTTTATTCAAAAGGAATCTTTTTTATAGGAAGCGTTTACTATATGAAGAAAGGGAATGT
Organism: Viscum album; assembly: GCA_963277665.1. Classification (NCBI taxonomy): domain Eukaryota; kingdom Viridiplantae; phylum Streptophyta; class Magnoliopsida; order Santalales; family Viscaceae; genus Viscum; species Viscum album. The sequence continues at coordinate 857,314,098 of OY728156.1, read as the reverse complement.
TTATGTCGTACGTATGCGGCGACAACGACTTCTCCGCCTTCGTGACCGTTATTTGAGTTTCAGCTTCCTCTACAAGCCATACCTTCTTTTTAAAAGAAAAATAAATACCATGTTTTAATTTTATTTTATTTTGGTATTGAAAATGGTTTTCATAATGTTTTTATATCAATGTTTTGTACTGATATCTTGTGATTGAAAGTTGGAAATGTTATGTATCCTTTATTAATGTTTTGTGTGATACAATTATGTTGAGGTTCTTGGGAATTATTATGAAGACGGGTGGTTCCGTGATAAACTAAGGGCTGGTGAGCCCGATGTAGCTCTCCAATGCATTGGGTAACGCGAAGGAGTGTAACTTTAAGGGTTCTCCAAAGAGATTTAGGGAATATACTATGATGGGTATTCCAAACGTAACCAAGAGGGTTACTACCTATGTAAGAATGTTATAAATGCCTCAAGTTACCTTTATGTCGTATGATTTCTATGATTTATTCATGATTTGATGAGGTATGTTAAAGTGATTATGTTTTATGGGTAAAGTATGATTTCATTCTTATGTATATATGAACTCATGTTTCCTTTCCATATTTTTTTTATATAACCCATACTGAGCTTTTTATGCTCCTCCCAAGTATTTTTTGAATTGTTTTTCACAGGTCATGGGAATGGTACATGATATGAAGATAGTGTCAAGGAAGTGTCAAGAAAGAATCCATGTTTTATTTTATATATGTCCCATTGATGGGAAAAATGAATACTATCTTTATGTAACCACTTTGTATAAATGTGTAATGTAATGAAAGTTTTATGATCTAATTCTCTAAAACTCTAATCCTGAAACGATCCTCAATGTGTAATCTTTAATAACTCAAGATTAAGTAAGTTTTAAGGCCGGGTCCTTATACGTCATGTACCTGATCAAATTGTGGTGGTTGATCATTGTAGTATTCCACCTTATCAACACTATGAATTCTCTAGAATGGGAAAATTTTTCATAGATATATCATTCACCCACGTCCAAATCTCCATAATATAAGTCAAGGTGAGACCCTCTGGAACAAATGGTCTCCCTACTCGAGCTCAAATGTCCTTTATCATCAGTCAACCTAAGGTGTTTTGACAGCTCTATGTAGTCCTCAACCATTATTTGATAAGATAGACTTTATCAAACATGTATCATACCAAATCTCAGTGCATTAATTTTAAATATCTGGGATAGGCCTAGTATAGAGGGGACCAAAAGCGTTGTTGTTACATGACCTTGTATGGTGACATACAGTTGGTAGATTTTTAGTGGTTTCTTTACTATATCCCTACAAATCGTTTCTGGTCCTCCCATCTATGGACAAAGTCAAACATTAAAAACCATATCATGTACTCGGAGATCGGAATTGTATTCTTAGTCTAGATATGATTTTATGGGTCAAATAACAAGGGTAAATACAACTATTTCCCAATGGCCTCCTATAATACCTTCCCTAATATAGATGTGAGTTAGGAATCTTCATCTGAAATGATCATTGAATTAACTCCATAGAGTCGGACCACATCCTATAGTTACAAGCATCTCAAGATCGCAACTCAATGATATTCATGAATATCTAGAAAATAGGATGTCATTGTGAGTTGATCTATTATTACAAGGATAAAATATTGTTACCTAGTCATATGTGGGAAGCCAATTATAATGTTCATGGATATCTCATCCCACATACACTCTGGAACCATAACTTTTGGAGTTAAACCAATTGGAACTTGGGGCTAATCATTTACTTGTCGAAAAGATAGACAATGAGTGATAAAATTTTCAACACACCTCTCCATCCATGGAAACCAGAATAATCACTGATGATTTAGATATATCTTATCAAAAAAAGGACGTACCAAAATGGGTGAATTTAAAAAATCTCTCCATAATACTACCTCAACGATACATGAACAATATAATATCCTTTTAAAATAATGACGTGTTCCCCACCTTCAAAAGATTCATCAAGAGCATGTTTAGTAGACATTTGATTTTGTAGGGACTCAGAGTCACTATCCCCAAGAAGTATATCCTGGACTCAATTTTAATTTTTTTGGTAATAATTTTTTACTGGAGTAAATATATTTCAATCCAAATTATCTTTTTATTTTAAAACATTTTTATGGGAGAGAGTGAGAACCCTACAGAAAGGTAGATCAAACATCAAATCTTACAATTGAATTATTTAACATAATTCTATGGAAAGTAGAATCTATTTCCCTAAAAAATTCCTATGGTAGAGAATTTACATTATGGCCCAGATCTTCCCATATGTTATCTTCATAGTTCCATGATAGATACTCCCAATCCATCATATATTATAAATAACTAATCGTACCAATTTTGAATCCTATGATCAATATGAGATCTTTCTTTTCAATCCATTAAGCTTACTCCCAAGTAACTGAAACTTGGATATTTCTTCCCATCATTTTGTCAGTGTATTCCCTCACTACCTTGATCACCAGAACATCCTCCTCCATTTCTTCTAAATAGTGCCTGAGTAGTTCCATATGAGTATCCAAATCCATATCCTTCAGGACCTAAAATCCATCTGGAGTTTCTGCAGCACATTTATATCCTAGGGAAGAGTATCCTCCCTCTCTAGAATCATCTTCTTATAATGCAGTTGCATCTCTGGGTTCTAGTCATATTCATTTCAGACTCCATCCAGAAGCACATGGGACACTATGACATAATCCTATTGAGCATCCTCTCCTACCTCTTGATGGATCTCGTTCTCTTTTAGTTTACAATCATTATTGGATTACTAAGTCTCCATCAGTTTCAGAAGATAAGATTAATCATTATGGCCCATAGATTTTGGATTCTTGGAAATAATACAGCTCCCCTGGTCCCTGTATTCTTTATTTCCATTCATCTTTATTTGATTGTGCAGTACTTTACCAACCCCTCCCAAACTGTTTCCATATGTGGGTTTTCAATCTTCATCATATTTGTCCTTATAGGGACCGTTTGAGTTTCCCACATACTCTGCCTCATTAAGTAGACATTTGATTTTGTTGTTTCCCTTGAGTAATGGAACCCCCCCCCCATTTTTGATCACTGAATGGTGATCAAAGACCATCCAATATAATGTAAAGGCTCATACCACTCCTTTTTATCCTTGGACATTCCCTTTCAGGATGAATTCATCCCCCTATCAGTGTTGATGTTATCACGAGCACGTAAAACCATCACAAAAGTGCACAGTTTTAGACAAGTTGCACCCACAGAGGTTAGTTCAACAACTCTTATGGAGACCCATATATCGTGACAATGAGTAATGTTAAAATTTTGTGATTCCTCAATAACAACACTACATTGGGGTCCACCTGCTAATGACTTGATTCCAGGAGGGCTCTCCAAAATCACTCTGAATCTTATTTAATATCTCTACGACACTGGTTAATAAATGAGAGATATTACATGTTTTTGTTTCATTGATCCATCCAAACAAGAGGTCACCTCAACCTTGATTTTCCCCTTCCAAGAACATTAACAACAATATACTGACCCTGAACCGTACATAACACAGAGTAGACCATCATCACCTGGAGGACTACCCTTTACCTTTCATATCAAGACCACCATATTACCTCCATGTTGTCTCACACATCGCCTAAATATCTCCAAAATATTACCCTGAATCTTTAACAAATTACATTAATCAAACCACAATTCAAAAAAACATGGTATTATTATATATAAATTCCTCTCCAATTGTATCTAGAAGGATACAACAGGAGGATTTAATTCATCAACCTCAACACACACTCTAGGGGAAACCAGGTGACACATCAAAGGGGTTCAAATATTGATTTAGAGGAACCACCTAAAAATAGTTATTTGAAAACAATGAATTGATGGATTTGTGAATGGAAGGTTTGTTCCAGAAAACATACCCAAACTACCAACATTGTAAGTTCTTATCTTCTATGGATATCGTATGACCATTTAAGGATGAGAAATCGAGAACTGTCTAAGGAGAAATGAGAGCTAGGACAGAATGAGAATTGTGTCATCATTAGAGGCTAGACGAATCATGGATCACCTCGAGTCAAGGAGGACCATTGTAACATGCTCATGAAACCACTTTTTTTCAAAAATAGAACGGTCGAAAGCATCCACCAAAGGCCACAATCATTTTAACAGTGCAATCAAAGTCAGGTTTAGCAAAGACCACAACTCCATGAATTCTAGGATCGAGATCAGAAGAATCAGAATCCCATCTAATAATTCTAGGTTCATTAGGTTGAGAGAATATGTGGGAAGGGAAGAATACAATCAGGGATTGAAATGGTATTGAATGGAGTCGACTGGGTATCATGAGGATTCAACAATGGTCAATCCCCCTCTGAGGGGGGAGGGGCCAAAGCACCTCACATCACCGCCTAGGGCATGGATGAGCTGCCCAAGCAATTGCTTCCTGAAATTGGTTATGGTAATAAATAATGACATTGACATACACTAAGGACAAATTTGTCAAGGATAAATTATCCAATTCCTCACTCGGTATCTTTGAATAATATCTTAGGTTGAGATCATCATGGACATTATTTTCTTCCCATGAAGATATACAATCTCAAATTCCTAGTCATGGATGTATGTTAGCCATTTAATCTCTCTCAAATTATGATCCTTCAAGGATAAGATATAGTTTAGACTATTTTTTTAATTATAAATGATAAATATCTCACACATAAGGTATTGTATCCATATCATTTTTTTAATAATATCTCTATTAACTCATCAATGTTGTTTTCAATGTTATGCTCATGTTATATCAACTGAATTGAACCATAGGAAATAAACAACATCCTCTCCATATGAAAATAATAAATTCTAGTTTTTGATGAAACATAGAAAAATATATACAAGACATCCTCCTTTGTAAATATAAATATTGTAGTAGTAATCAATGTCTTCCTTAACTCTTGGAAATCCTAATAACATGTCTATGTCTACAAGAAAGGCATCCCTTTTGGGAATAATCATTCAATGGAGATGATATTATAGAGAAATAAAGTGCAAATATGAAATAATATTATACTAATCTAAGGATTCATTAAACCGACATTGATCTCTTATGTATCTTCCAAGATGAAATTTCCTAGACCATTTTTATAGCCATTATTATACTGACAATTATGAAAATATTTCCAAAAAAATTGGATATCCTAATTATAGAACTAGAAAATGAGATTATTCTAGAATTTTTTTTTATTTTGGAGTACCTATAGGACCATCCTCATTTGTGTCACATATTTTACACATATTTAATTATAAAATAGGATATCATAAAAAAATTCTACCACAAACTAGTCCCTGAAAATCAGAATGATCGAGTTCATCAGTCCCATAAACACTAATTTGCAGTTAATCACATTGAATCGAATCACCACATTCACATACTTACTGTAACAAAATCATAAATATTTATTCTTTATATTAGTATATCCTTATTGGATCGTTTTTAGAGTGATCTATGTTCAATATTAAAGAATCATTATTCTCATATAAACAGATCAAAGGGGGAATTCTTCTTTGGTAGTAGCTAATTTTTCATTATGATTTCATAGTTTAGGTGATGATAATCCACACAAAAACACAAGATACTATCTTTATTTATTAATTACAATACTGGGGATGCCAAAGTTGAAACACTTTGTATAAAAATCCCCTTCCTTTACAAGTCCTCCATCTAAAATGCCATCTCATTATGATCTATCAGATCTATATGATATATTTGTTATAATATTGGTGTCTCCCTTGGTGTATATAAATATAATTATATATAAAATTATTGGTAGATATTCCTGGAATATCCTAAGAAGGAAAATATAATACACCATCATCACTGTAAGAAACTGTAAACATATAAAATCCACTACAACATGTGTAATTATATCTATCATTTGTGAATTCAGATGCACCCTTTTACAAATTATTCTATCTTGTGCTCTCAGGGTTTCTATTCCCCCACAAAGGAAATAATTATACCATATCTAGAGAGACACCACACCCTCAACCTAAAAAATTATATAGATTTATGAAAATTAATAAAAATCCAAAAAAAATTGATTTCACAAGTCCTCATGTATACTACACTAATATTCCAAAAGAATCTCTCAACTCCAAGATTCATGCCACACCATTAGTAGTAATGTGTGATCGATGAGTTTACTTTTGTAGGAGTCTCCATAGTAAATTTTCTATCCAATGGATAATTTAAAATCTCTATTTTAATAACCATATAATGTTAAAGAGTGTGGTGTCTTTGGCCTGAAAATATTAATACTATAAAATATGTAGAGAAGAAACATATAGAACTTCATATCACCCCTATACCTATTTGGTCTCAATCTTAGAATACTCGTAGCTTCCCTCACCTCTAAACCCCAAATCCTTTATTTTTTAATTGTCCACCTTGGCATGGAGGTGGTAATAAGTCATAAGGTTTATGACCTCCAACTACTCTCCCAGCTACACTGTCACAACTGCTACCCTACTGACCCACATAATCTTAATAACATATATTCCTAGGAATCATATCCTAGATTTATCTATCATCCATGTGAAGGGGAATACAACATTCTATGGGACATCTCCTTCCATATCAAGATTAGTACCAATTCTCTATAGGATGAAGTGATACATCATATGGGATCTAAATCAAAATATATCTTTCATAATATCACATATAGAAACAATTCACACATCCAAGTATCTATCATTGAGATTTGTTCAACAATGTTGATGTTTCATATCCCGTTTTACCACTAATGATAATAATAGTTTTCATCTACAGAGATTTTAAACTACCAATCGAGAAATAATTCTCTATCACCCTCACATATGTAGGAATGCATAATGGTATCATAGGGGATCAAATGTCTCTTCATAGTATGAGAACAATGGTCTGATCCTATAATAAATCACCATATCCATCAAGTACTGAGAGATGATTTTTAATCATGATGAATATTAAGTAATAGTTTTACAGGGCTACTGACTATATAGTCTCTCATTTATGTTCAATACCTACTACATAAATTGAAAAAATACAACTGAAATGATTTCAACATTAATTCATGAATGTTTCACTTTATAATATGGCTCAGTCAATGTGCCCCACCATCATCTAGCATAGCCATGAATATGTAGATATTACCTTACCACCATCTAGTATCTTTCTGTTCTAATGAGATTGATGACATTTGTAACTACATCATGTCTATACTCAGTCAGATGGGGATCTAGCTCACATAAGAACATGAGGGATCAAATTCATTGATTCTCGTGAAGTGTTCCTAGCACGCTCACCTCATGCACTAGTATTCTTGATTCCATAAAAATTGAGATTTTTGGTGGTAATACTCGCACACAACCAAGAGGTAACATATCTAAAACATTTACTTTTATCAAAGACACATTTTTGGGGGTATCATTATTTGGATTATGCAACCGAATCCTATCTAGAAAACACTGTGGATAAATCATTTGGGAGACAATATGTTTCATGATCAATGAGTATGTGTGGGTATATGAATCAAGAAGGGAATGTAAAACACAGACCATTCTTACATTATCTATTAAACATACGATTCCTTGAAACAATTTCATTAATTCATTATGTTTACATATAGGGAGTTATATTCCTTATGAATAGATTTGTATTATACTACACAAATATTTATTTTCATGGTCATATTTTTAAATAAGAAACACTCAAAAAAGCATACATAATCTCAAAACCAATAATTATGAATCATATCCATTGTTATAACTAGTAGGACCCTGATACCAATCAGTCATAACCCAGCCCAATGGGGCCTATGATGTGACTTACCATTTCCCAATACTTGATGGAAATGGGTTACTGACCATAAATTAGTCCTAATATATTAAATATTGGAGACATTATCAAATGTACACATACTCTCTCACAAATATCAAATCTTATATGATCAAAAAATGAAAAATAAAACTGATAAAAATACATTCATTTAACTAGAAACCCCCATAAATATATAATAAGTACTATAATGCAATGAGACAAATAAATTCTAACAAACAAAAACTAAAAAAAAATTCCAACATATGAAGATGGTTTGGAATACTATCAATGTAACCACAAGAAAAAACCTCAATATGTTCAGGTCATTATACTCATCAATGTACTAGTCCCTCATGTACTCCATGAAAACCGAATTTGTCTACATAAGAGTTGACAGATGTAGACATAATGCATCCAAGGGTGAGTATTATAATACCATGTAGGACACCCTGAACTCACTAATCATGTTGAATCAATAATATTAATCGACTAATCATAGGAATATTCAAATAGAATACATAACATTTAACTCCATATGTAGTAAATATATACATACAATATCGTGTAATATGATAACTATATGCCCAACCATGGATTCATGTTTGAGGGTTCTATATAAAAATAATTTTGGAGAATACACTCCTTGAGTAAGATATCACAAATGGAACAAATATAATATGATGTGCTCACTAGGTCCCTATTTATGATTTTAATTTTAGAATTATGATTGTTTTGATACACGCAAGTTAATCACACTGAAGGTCACGTTGTATGCGCACAATGTGCTATTGGTTGACCCACTAAGAAAGGGAACTAAACACGTATAGTGTTGTTCAAAAAGATACCAAGAAAACCACCTATGAAAAATGATGATGATAGAGGATATCAATCACTCCCGTACAAGAGGATTCCAAAAATTCTTTAAAATACTGTAATTCCACAAATGGGATCACCATCCTATGAATAAGAAGTGACCCCATACTAAATAGTTAGGTGATGTGTCAAGGGAACATACCCATATTAAACATTTCCATGATTATGATGAAAAGAGTTCCAACCATATTTTATGGAGCACATGGAATGTTCTGGAATTACCCAACATGTCCATTAATCACTAGGTCCAACCAATGTAAACTGACCCATGATCATGTCTAGGTCTAAGTAAAAAATGTGTGGTCCACAATACTTTATTTCTGGGGCCAAATAGTTTCCATGGATTTTATTCTAGTATGTAATTTTTTTTCTGATATGGTTTACACAAATTGATGCATGGCCCACACATCCAATAACACCATCCACCAACTATATCACATATACAATGTACATGATGATCTATTCAGAAAGGGTTATACAACATGTTACTGAATCACACATCATGTGATTCTTATATCTATGGATAAATCCTAGTATAACATCAGGAATCCCACACATCATGTAATTATTGTATACATTCCATGAAACTATATATTATCAACAATAAAATATATATTCATGGATATGGGATGAAATGACACACAAAATGTATTTAATAGTCCTAATCCATTTTTTTTGTTTTCCTTAAACAATTTCCATTAGAATAAGTATTTAATAAATAATAATATAATAAAAAAATAAATCCCAAATCCTAGAAAAATAAACCATTTAACAATAATTATATCTATACATGAATCATTTCATGGATTGATTGATTCAAATTTTCCATAAGAATATTAAAATATCGAAAAAATTAATATAAAAAAATCTACATCGATGTTGATTGATCCCTAATGAATAATGAATCTATATCATTACTATTGGCTAGATCATAAAATCTCATTTCTGACTTTCCAACCATCCTCAATACTACCTAGTGTCGTCTAGTATGAATTATATCATATACGAGTTCTCTAGGTCTCTATGGTTAAGTGTAAAATCGTAGTATCTCATCACAATTAAGTATTTAAGGATTATTTGTGGTTGCTTCATAAAAAAAATTCAATTAATTATTTTTATCATTAAATAATGCACTCGTGAATGCAATTTATAAAAATACTCGCGACCAATAAATATTATATCATTCTTGGGTTAAAACACATTACTTGAACTCAATAGAGGAATCTTATTTATGATGCTATACTCAATCTTATAGTGATTAAATATTTTTAGGAAAAAACACATGTGTTATATTTAATATTTTAAATTTATTAACTAAATTACTTTTAGGCTCACTAGGCATTTGAATAATATGATATCTTAGTTCCTTAAATAAAAAATATTCCAAAAAATTATTTTATGTCATTAAAATGAATAAACCTAGGTATTACATCATGTTCATATCATCATAACATGGCAGTTCATTTAAATAATATTATAAAATATATTAATATCTTCCAAGAAAATACATTTAAAATGATGGAAAAAAACATTATAACTCCCTTGGAATTAGTTTTCGCATTTAATTTTATATCTCATATAAAATAAAATGAGGATTCAATTTTGTAATTACTTCCTCTTTTTTCAATTTATCATTATCAATTTTATGATCCTTTCAAAAAAAATTAATTAGGTGCTTATGATTTTTTTGTAGAAAGTAATCATTGTGATACATGATTTATACTGATTCTTCTTTATATGAATGATCATGATCAGGTGGTATGACCTAGATATTAATATTATTCAATGTATTGGGTTTTTATTTCCTCATTAGATATACATGGAACACATCCTAAATTTGATATTTTTTTTGTGGATGTGTCGATCCATAGGAAATATACACAATTAGATCATTAATCTCAATGTTTGAAATTTAAATAAACCTAAAAATTTCTTTTTCTCAATATAATAACCATCAAAAATTGGGAAATTGTAGAGAATGAGTAATCAAAAAAATTGAATTATAAATTTCAATAATTATTGTAAAAATAAAATCTTTTGTCCACCCTATACAACCTACATGTGTTAAAAAATGTCTCAATCATTTTCCATCATTTCTGTATCAATTTTATGTCATAAATTCTTTTCTTACAAAACTGCATCATAGTAGATTTGAGTTTTGAACATCCTAAAAAATAGGGATTCGTCAAGATCTATTTGATTGAAAGACTTTATAAAACTATAATTTGAAAATTTGGTAATATATAGGGTATATTCCCAACCATAATTAAAATATAAAGAACAATATCTCAATAAGAACTCCATTTTTTTGTTATCCTATCTTTATAGTTATACAGACTCGACCTTACATATTATATAATTGGGTAAATGCATTCAGAATTTTATATTTAAACTAGTAAATACCATTTAATTTTAGATTATTATAATTTTAGATGATAATTCAGATATATAACCCCACAAAAATAAAATTCCGGTATAACTAAAACTATAACCATTTTCTATAAAATAAATTCTACTGAAAACATTACATAATTTCAAAATAATTATTCATAACATTCACTTTGGATATAATTTGGGGAAATAGAGGTTTCCATAAAACATATAAATAATAAAATAACATAAATATATTTTGTGTAATTAATTACATAATATTTTAACACTCATATAACATAATTATATTTCACCCTCACATCTACATTACAATGTAACCCACACAACATCCTTATAAATTTACCATCACTGTTACACATGGAGTTACCAGAAGACCAACCTATTACATTCACATATCTAATTAATTGGAGGGAGATATTGGTCCCACATATAATTATAAACAATTAACAAGAACTAGAAAATAATCATAAAACAATAGTACTTACATCATATAAATCCTTCCTGTTTAAAAATGAAAATAATTGAATAGTGGATTTTTAAAAGGAATGATCCCTATAAATATAATATATTTGATTTTATAATTAATTAAATTCTGTATACACTATAAATATTAATATTAATATATAATATATTCAAATTATATTTCAAAAATAATATTTGTACCACCTAATAAATAATGTTAAAGGATACGCCGAAGAATGTAAATTGTGTTAAGAATTCCAATAACACACATTCTCCTTGAATAATATTTTATAATCATCCATTATAATGGATAAAATAATATTATTAATATAATGAAAAAAATTAATCATGCTTATAATACATTATATAATATTTTTATAAAATCATTCCACCGATTGTTTATAAATATTTTGTTATTTATAATGTTTTGGGTGTGTGGTTTACATTGTTTTAATGGTTTGTCCATAATTAATTTTCTTTTCAAATAGATGTGAAACCCCAGAAGGGGAATTATATGGTATTAATATGCCTCTATAATATAATATGGAATCAAAATTCATTTATATCAATCATGATGTTGAATCATTTGATAAAATGTTAATGATATTCATTTAGATCATTTTTATTGTTCTTCGATAATCCCATGATAGTTTCATAATATTATTTAATTTTACATTTATATGTTAATACAAGATCATAAAATAAAGTCTATTATATTCTTCAAAATATATTTATATATTTAATATGTTTTTATGACTAGCCATGATTGTGGTAATAGAAATAGAAGATATGTCATCCATTATATGGGTAAATCGACAAATCACAGACGATGTTTTTATTCTTATTTTAGAATTATATATATAATAGAATAAGTATGGTGTCGAATTTTACCATAAACAAGATAAAATTCTAGTATATATAATAAAATTAACGTTACAATCCTCTTCGATAAGGGGAGGTAATGTTATTATAAGTAAAGAACATGAATGTAAAATGAAATAAAAGACGATGAAATAAGATTTTTACCTCTTGAATTATCCTCCTTCAGAACTTACTTAATTCAATTGGGGTTTTCCTCTTAGTGATACTAGTATGTACTAGATGTGGGAAATATTGTTGGGAATTGCAATGTAAATAATATGGATAATTCAAAATGTGTGATAGATTTGAGTAGAAAGGGGGGTGAGGGGTGGTGTTTATTATAGACTGGGGGTCCACTATTTTAATCGTTATTTGATTATTTTCATCTAGATAAGAAATAATAATGATTCGTAAGAATAAATAAATTATTTATTCCATGTGAGTTTAAAAAATCATTTTTATTTTATTATAACATCATTCGTGACTCAATAATTCTTGTGTTTATTTTATTTCTTATTTTACTTTATTTTATATTTCCACAAAAATTCATGTATTTTATAAAAATAAAAAAAATAAGTTCAACAATTTTTCGATGTATATAAATAAAATATAATCTAAATTTTATAAAATAATATTTTCTCAAAATTGGAAATATAATTTCTTATTAGATTCTTATTTGAAAAAATTAATATTTGAAAATTATAACTAATATTATAAAACGTTACAATAATTAATCAAGGACTCATATCATTATCTTATGAACATATGATAAAATATTACATTTATTGATTATATTCTTTGAAAAGTAATTTTCTTTTAAATTATTTATTTAATCAATAATATTTATGACTAATGAAATACAAACCATTAATTTATAGTTTTTAGAAGAAGTATTTACTTTCCAATGCTATAAATATATAATATTTTCACTTATAGGATGTATATATTTTATAATACCTTATTGAGTGATTATAATATTCTATTGGAAATATTACCATTCTTAGTGGTCATGTTACTATTTATGTTGTCAATTTACTATTCCATTAGTATACTTTCTTTTATTTCTATATATATATATTTTTTAATAATAAATTTATAATGAATTTAAATATTTAATTACAAAATGAAAAACAATTATTTTTATGGAACCAAAGTTTTTAAATTCTCTCAACCATCTAGAAATTGCACTCTCAAAATTTTTTATTTATTATTAAATTAATGAGGTTAAATTTTTCTCATAACATTTTCATATTCCAATGTTTCTTAGTCATCCATATAGTTTCTCTAAAAAACATAACCTAGTAGATTATAGTATTCCATAATACATTCTCTCCACTATTATGAATCTGAACAGTTTTTTCTTCATAAGAATTCTTCTCCCTTACCTGAAATACATCTAGACTCAAAACATTATGATAATGAGGAAAATATGTTCTCAACATCGAAAAATAGGAAACATTGTGTAAATGAGTTGAATATAGAGGAAACTATAATTATTAGGTGAATATTCCAACTTTATTTATGATTTCATAAGATCTAATAAATTGTGTACATAACATTCCACTATTACAAAACAAATAAAAATTTCCAGGGTGTGATTATATGAAAGAAACTATCAAATATATTACATGAAATGTATTTCATCCAATTATATTCAAAACTTGCCTTCCATCTCTGAGATTTCATTATGTGTTGTTGCATCAGTTTTTAATTTCTCAGCTACTTAATCTTATAATTATACTCCCATATACATTATTTCTTCAACTTCATCCCAAAAAGATGGAGTATGAAAACTCTTCACATATAATGAATCAAATCATGCCATAAGTATACTAGGATGAAAATTGTTATTATAAGAAAACCAATTTAATGAATTATTTTGATACCAATGTCGCTTGAAATACATTGAGTAAGCCTAAAACCAATAAAATAATATAAGTATTTTTAACTCTAATTTCCCGTCAGATCGAGATTGAAGGTTTTGATATAATATATATTTGTTCCCAACGGATTTTTAATCATTTCAAAAAGATAGAATAACACGTAAGATTGTGGTCAAATACAATGGAAAGATAAAAACCATTTAACCTAATAATATCATTGATGTACATTCATAAAGTTGATGTAAAGGCATAGTATATTGAATAAGAATAAATGTGTATATTTATTTACAAATAACATTTTAACATTGATAATAGATTGTTAGTACAAACACGTAGTATAGGGATATATTTTAGCATTTCCACTATTGAGACTGAAAGGATGAAATATCCCCATTGGTAGATTTCTCTCTATTTGAACATATTGAAAGTCAATCATATCATGCTGAAATATACAATATATCTTTTCATCCCATCCCACCAATAATTCTCTTGAATGTATCTATACATCTTAGTACGTTTAGAATGAATAAAAAATAGGGAACTATGATTTTATCACACCAATTTTTTTCTTCATCATAGAATCAAAAACCACACATAATCTATTTCCAATTTAAAAAAATCAATGTTAAATTATAGAAAAATTAATTTTATTAAAAAATATACCTTTCCCAGTAACTCATTGGATTCTATATGTTCTTTCATAATTCTATCACATAAAGAGGATTGACACGACACCGAAAACAGAATATAAGAATTTCCAACAAAACAACATCCAATATAAAATTCATAAAAATATTAATCATGGGGTCTTTCTCAAAATGTAACATGGTTAATGATGTGTGATGTTATTGACTAAAGGAATTTACCACTTGTATTTATTTTTTAGGATAGTAATTTATCATGCAGTCTTAATCCATTTTCATTTCATATCATATTCCTTAACACATGTTTTATTTCATCTGAGTTAATATATAGATCACACCTCTATGGTCAGTATATATTTCAAATTTCGCTTCATTTAAATGATCTCTCCATATTATCAAATCAAAATCGGAATATTTTAATTCGAGGTTATAGTGTGGGATAATTTAACTCACATATATTTATTTGTCATGATTCATATGAAATTACCCAATCATTATAAATAAGAACACAACCATGTCCCTTCAGTGAAGCATCACTGTAGATGAAAAAATCATCATTTCGTGAAACAATGGCCATTATAGGGGAATTCACCAATCACTTCTTCAGTTCTAGAAAATAATATCATAATTATTTAACCATATAAATATTACCCCTTTTCATTTTATCAATGTTAGTGTTATTGATTACCATTCCATGTTATTAATAAAAAAATAGTAAAATAATACTAGTCCTTGAAAACTATGAATCCTTGAGTTTTTTTCATGTCCATCTACCAACCACAAATTTTTTTGGAATCAATTATTATTCCATCTTTATTTACAATTTTCCAAAAAATATGAATTTATTGAAAAAAATCTCATTCTCAATATTTTACATTTTTCTTCTTTTGCTTGATAGTTTGTAATAAAATCATAAAATGTTTTCATGATACTCAAAACATCTAGATAAGCCCGAAATTCTTCATAAAAACAAAAACAAAATAATACAAATGTCCCTTCAATATTGAATTCCTATATTCCATGAATATAAAAGGGAAATTTTTAAATCCATTGGGTATAAAAACAATCTCTGAATGACCGTATCTAGGATGAAACAAATCATTTGAAATGTTATCATCCTTCATCTTCCAATGATGGTACCCGGATCTCAAGTCAATAATGAAAAAATAATGAGCTCTCTGGGAGTTCTGATGGTACCATAATTCTTCTAAATGAAAAAATAGGAGTAATCCATAGGGACATTCTATGACAAATGAATCCATTATCGAGAAACACCATCAACTGATTTTAAAATTCAAAAATCTCTATTTTCTCAATTTGATAAGGGGGGTTTCAGATTTTCATAGCATCCTAAACTAATTCAAGGATAAATTCAATATCCCCATCAAATATAATATTGGGACACTTATCAGGAAAGACATTCAGGTATTATTTTTCCCCTAGTACAAAATTTTTATAAATAGTTCCCTTTTATTCATTAATATGATAATGATAAATTCCATTTCCATATATTAACTGTTTATCTACATCCTTATATGTTAGGAATTGTATTGGTTCATTTGTGTATAAAATGTGAAACTATTTCTGAAAAAAAAATTCTCTCTATAATTAATCTTATCATGATAGATAAAAATCCAAATCACACCCAAAATTGTATCAATATATACTAAGGGAAAAAATATGAGGTTTTTATGTAAAAATATTCCATAGATAAAAACATGAAGATTCATATAATGTATTTTTTCTATAATATTGACTATTTCACTTGAACCATATGTTGATGAACCATTTATTGAGGTGAAATTTAAAATTTACCCCAAAATTCCATAGAAATAAAGGAATATGTAGACCCCTTGTTAAAAAAGACATTATAAAATATTTGTAAAAAGGTATCTATTACTGATTCTCTGTTTGGAACGACATTAACCAACATATTTTCAAACGATCGTATTTATCCATTCTATTAATAACCTGGCTACTTCTAATCACTCATATATTTCATTGGGAATGTTTTGGTATAATGACCTATCTCAACATATTTAAATTTTTTTGCTTTTTTACTATTATTATTAATATTAATATAATTTTCATTACAATCTAGGGCCATATATCTAAACATACTACATCGTGGACACTTCCCAGATATATTAATGCATTCCACATGGTGATTTTTTCTACAATTTTTACAAAATGGAATCTAAAAATTATTGACTTGATATTACTACCCTTCACCTACCATATATACCACCTCATCATGTTGTTTTTAAAGTACATATGATCATATGAGAACTTCATTTATTCCCTATTAGAAAATCACACTTATATCTCATAATATTTCAATTCATATGATATTAATTCCCATTGATTTGTTGGATTCAATCCTCAGTAAAACAATTAATTCTTCTATCAATACCTCTAATATGATTTTGAGTATAGAATGCCAATATGGTGATGTTTTCCCCAAAATGAGACTCTAAATCATACCCATTTTTCATCAATTTGATGATTTTTTAGTATTCTATGTTGAAACACCATTGAAATTGTTTTTCAATGGAAGTATTTTAAATTTATCCCATTAAAATGTATCAATATCCTCACATTCCCTGAAATCCATGACCATTGACAACCACTGGTCAGCTTCACCTCCAAAATGATAAATGTAATGAATTATCATTTGATTATCAGAACATAAAATTTTATCAAATGTCATTTCATTTGCTTTAATCCAACCATTATTTTCCAATTTTATTGAATATCCACTGAAATCAAGAGGGTATTTTTCTATTAATTCTTCTACTATAATCATTTTCCTTTCTGGTGGTTTAAGTTATTCTCGTACATAGATGTCACCAAAATTTATTGAATGTTTCAGCTGAGCCATTGCAATTAAAAACTAGTTAGTTCCAATAACTACCATTATAGGTTTATGATTCAGAAATACATCGGCCTTTCGGTTCCATCTAACATCATATTCATTGTCTCTTATGTGGAAAAACATTATGAAATGCCATATATCAGATGAAGAGAAATTATAATATTTAAATTCCTTATCTTTTCAAACATAAAATAAGGTATAAATATTTTATTACATTCTACTAACTTTATCCAAAAGCCTAAATTTATAGTAAATTCTAATTGATACAAACTATAAGGACCTATCGTTAAACATTACAAAATCCATTAAATTCCTATATAATTATCCATTACCATTCCCAAAGATCATTTCAGTTTAGAGTTTTATATTATTAGGAAACAATTCATATATAAAGGCCCACAAACATATAATGTGGGTAAAACTGAAATAATATCCAATTTTTATAGAAAATTTTATAATAAAAAGAAGAAATCATTTCCCAATAACTCCTCAAGACATTAATCTTGGATTTTCCTTATATCCCACCCATCCTATAACTCTATAAAAATATCATTTTAAAACATTTTATGAGAATAATGTCTTCTTGTGGAATATAAAAAACGTAGAGAAACAATCTTTCCATTAATACTTATAAACATATGAAATCATTTTCACAGAGACATCATTTTCAAACATAAAGTATCACATAATTTCACATTTATACAAGAGATATATCTAAAAAAATAGATAAAATAAATGAAACCATACAATTATCAGGGGAAATAACATACTTTATATTTTATCCCTTACAAGTACATTATTATTTGTAACCATCATGACTAATATATAATATAACTACCATTGATACCTTATAGTGTAACCATCGTAGTTACAAATGGAATAACCATATGATAGACGAGTGATTTTTACATACACAATAAATTGGACTGAGATATAGGTCCCACCCTTCATCAAAGTAAATTCGGAAGAACTAGAACATAATCATTAAACACAAAATCTTTAATGATATAAATAATTCTATTTAAAAATAGAATATAAATGAAATTATTGTTTTTAAATGAATAGACTTTAAACATTTCATATATTTGAAATGATAATTAATAAAATTCATGTAATATGTGAGTACACTATTAATAAAAATAAAAAAATATAATATAATCAAAATTTCATTACCTAAATAATGTTAGGACCTCATAATCAATAAATTAGATGGATAAACCTATGAAGAGAATTTGTGTTAAAAATACTCTTACCTCAGGTTCTTCATAAATTAAATATTCGTAAATATTTTATATAATGATTAAAAAAGTGGTTATAATATTTTAATGAAACATAATCATGTCTTTAAACACATATATTATAATTTTATAGCATCATTCCACTCATTTATTAATAATATTTTTTTATTTTCATTGTTTCAGGTGCATTGATACATGATTTCCTTGGCCTGTTATCAATGGATTATGTTATTCAATTTATGAGGAATTATAGAAGTTGAATGAAATGGTATTTATATACATTAAAAATATTTTATGACACAAAAATTCATTTTTTCGGATATTATTATAAATCATTAGATAAAACATTAAGGATATTCGATTGGATCGTTTTTGTTGTTCTTTGATCATCATGAAATAGTTTCCATATATAATATAAATATATAGATATATATGTTAATTCTATAACATAATATAAGTAATATAATATAATTTCAAATATTTATAATCATTAAATTGGATTTTTGACAATATATAAGGGTGGTAATAGAAATTGAAAACGTATCGTCCACAATGTGTGTAAATCCACACATCACATATGTAGTTTCTATTTTAGAAACAAATGTAGATGATAAGACATATGATAATGAATTTTTACATAAAAATGATAAAATTCTATTATATATAATATAATTAAGTTTTTATGCCTTTTGGAAAATGGGAGGAGAAGAGAATATATGTAAATAAACAAAATCAAAAAGGATCCAGATTAAATAGCTTACATGGATTACATACATATTTATAATCCATCAATATATTTTACCATGTTTTTGTATATATTGGATATTTGTAATCTTTAAATTTTGTTTATTTTGATTCCTTGGACATTTATACAAGATATATATTTGGCCATGTTATCCAGAAACGTGAATACCCAAAGTTAGAATTTTTATATTTTTGTAATATGATTTAGGTTTAGCCTTTATTTTATGGTTTCCGATTTAATGTGACACATAGTATACTATAAAACACCACTTTTACATAGAAATTTTATAATTCATTATAATACCACACTATTTAAGCTTATATACCGAAAATGAATTTTTTATAGAAAATATTGCTGGTGGTCTACTATGTTTTCTCTCACACACTGTGTGGTCCATCATTTGGTACATAGGAATACATCATGGATGCATGTTGGAATAGGGGAAAGTGTCCCCTTGGAGATACATTATAGTGTGATTCATAACAGTAGGGACCATAAGACTGGGTTATTGATTTTCTTTCCATGTTTAAATATTGTATTTTGTTTACATTTGATCCAAGTGTGGTACTCAATTCCAATTTCATTTTATTTAAGTTATTTTTTATATATCTATGATATAATCTCCAATTTTTATATAAAACTTCATTAGGATTTTATTATTAATATTTTTGTGTGGATGTCTTATCTTCTATTTTTGGTTGATGTTATCCTTTCCACACTCAATAATTTATGATTCTATAGTTTTACTTTGAACATGAGGGTATAAAGTCCCAACCATACCATTAGAGACTATATTTCCTAGTCTGTAGACATTGGTGTATGGTGAGGCAATTTTGAGGCCATGTGATGCACTGACTTGGAGATCCTCTTGGGGCACATGGTTGGGGGATCAGGAATTAGTATAAGATTTTTTTATATAAAATCAATGCATTTTATATTATGTATCTTCCTTAATAAATTAATTTCATGTATTTATAAAATTTCAGATAACTCCAAACATGAATGATGAATTAAATATTATAATAACATAAATATTATAAGGTCGGTAATGATAATTATAAAAAATATTATGAAAATTTTTATTATTTATTGAATAAAATGTTTTTATATTCTTAAAATATCTGTTATAAAAATATGATAAGAATAAATCCAAAATTAAAAATAAAATTATATATATTTATAAAGGTTTTTTTCTCGCATTTATTTGGTTCACATGTTTAAAAATTAAATTCTGATAGATTTATAAATTCTAGTTGAAAAAATAAAATATTTTTTTTAATATATAAATTTTAATTGGTTGGTTTTTTTATTTGTATTATTTGTTTTTTTATATATAGTGGAAAATATTTTATTTTAATTAAAAGGTGACATTCCATCTAAATAACTGATAATGGTGTATTATATTTTAAATTGGTTTTAATGTAAAATTATATAAACTATACATTAATTAATCAAATTTAAGCCATTTTAGTATTTTAAATATTTATGTATGATATTAAAACATTTCAATATTTTGGCCATTTTCACTTTAAAACCAATGTTTCACATCCCATATGAAGGTCTTCTTTGAAATTTTATTTCTAAATTTTATTAATTTTATTTCAAAAAACAAATTCTATAATTGAAATCGTAACTTTTAAATTTATTAAATTTTTTACTATTTTTTTTACAATAATAAATGTAAACCTAGTAACTTTTATTACCACAATTGAGGGTTAATCATATATTGATGAGAAAAAACATTTTAATAATGATTATAAAGTTACTCTAACACGTATCCATATTTTTTTAGAGGAGTTATTTTCGAGAAAAATAATCTCTGGGATGAATTTATGCCCGATTTAAGCCACTAGATGACATTAATCTACTTATATTTTTTCATTTTAAGGAATGTGTAATTGGTAAAACATGTATTTTTAATAATTATAGCATTTTTAATATATGTTAATACTCAATATATATTTGACCAAAAATACTATTTTGAAAGATGAATGTTTTTTCTTCATCATTGTAATTATTTTTCAAATTTTACAATCTGAATAAATAACTTAAAAGCTATAAAAAATGTAATGTAGTAATTATATTGTTAATGTAAATATCATGTAAATGAAATTAAAAATATTAAAATAACCATAATTTTAAAATATTTAATTTCATACATGAATTTTTTATACGTACATAACATATTATTGGTTTATTAAAATGTTTGTATTTAAAATATATTATTTTATTTAATTTAAATAATTGTCAACTATGGAATAATATATAAGTTGAAAATAATTATATTTTTAAAAAAAATACTAAATGGTACAGAAATTATGAAAAAATATAATGCTTCCACATAATTGGAATAATGTTAAAAATTTCATCTTTTGTATATTTATGATGTTTTTTTCATATTATAATAACAATTTTTACCATGAAATATTAATAAATCCACATTGACATAGTAATTATTAAAGAGATTACATAAGTGTTATAACCATATGATATGTTTAATAATTTAACCTAATCAAGTATGAAATTTATTTTATAAAATAATTTAGACACATAATCAATTTATAATTATAATAACTCATTTTGGGTCCATTTTTAATTGAAAATTATGTTATATCAATTAATTTTATTATAGATTCCAAAAGTTCCCCTTTAATAATTAATGGTAACCTCTCCTCTAACATCTACACCCAACTCTATGACTTATATTTTAACCCCCATTTATCTTATAAACATTGCTATTTTTTTTTATAGGTTCTTATACTTCCAAGATACATTTTATATATTCTCTATGAGATTTCATAAAGGATCTCCTTTGTAGAGGAGATAATTGTCTTGGTTGAACCTTACAACCATAATTATTCTTCTACACTATCTTCATGGTTTGTTTTGTGGAAAAATAATATATCCATTATAATATATTTTATTATAAGTTATTTTGACTTTTGGGAAACCATATTATTAGGATTATCCATTCTAAGAAAATTGAACACACTATATGTGCATACAGATGACTTACCACCCGCACGCCACGGTGTTGTTCTTTTAATCACCACTTTAAATGGATGTGTAAATTTATGGAAATAGTGGTTATATATGGAAATTATGAAATTATATTGATTTTGGATAATTAATATAACATAAAATTCCTTATACACTCACCATTAATATATTTTTATTGTCAATCATGTGTACGTATGAAAACGCTTCCCCAAGACGTGATGTGATTCATTTTACATGTTGACCATTGAAGAATGTCTATAATACTATATTTTATGAATAAGTATTACATTAATAATATTAATATAATACATCATTTTATGAAACTATATCCTATACAATATAATTGTGACTTCAAAAAAACATTCATTGGAAAATTTGTTATTTAACCCCCTAAATAACAGTAATATTGAAATGCTATTAAAAATGGGGGATACAATGAAATAAATGAAACCATATCAATTAAAAATAATTTATGTATATTATGAAACTGATTTTTTTTCTTTAGTGTACATACTTCCTCTCTTTATTTATTTATGATAACATCCTTCATGATCATTAGATATTCATATTTCTTAAGAAAATGATATTATTATTTCCTAAGTCGTATGCCATTTTTAACATTTGGTGATTACATTGAAGGTTATTTTTATCTAGGGAAATAATTTAAAATCCATATATATTACTAAATAAGTATATTTGTCAGTATTTTATGTTGTTTAATGAATTAAATACCCCATTTAGATAAAGATTGATTCAATGGAAATACAAGAAATACAATATTTATGGTTATATAAATCCACATGATGCATTGATAGTGTCTGTCACAACCCTCCGTCACCAATATGTTGGAGGGGGAAAAACTGCTAGACACATTCTTCTTCAAGTCAAATTAGAGATAATGACCCCCGAGCCCCTCCTTCAATAGGCCCTAGAGTGGCGACAAGCACCAACGGTATAGAATCAAACATAATATGGAATTAATTTCCCTTTTTATTTAGTATGAGTGGGAGATAAAATGTTAAAACCCCTAACAGCTACAAAAATTTAAAAATGAAAATCCAAACCCCATTTCAATATTCAAGTTATAATGGTATACCCATACAAGTCACAAGAAAAAAATAATATTCCAAAGGAAAAATGAAATCGGCAACAAAAAATGTCCCAATGTCTGAGCTAGAAAAGCCTTACAAAGTCCTCAAGGTCCTCATGGAAACCAGAAAGTAGTTTTATATATGTTGGGTGAGTATACTGGTATACTCAGTAAGGAAAACCTAATGCTCTAATGCACAAGTGGGGAGACAATCTAATGCCGAGTGAGAAAAATATTAATAACCAAAACACCTTGAAAGGAAACTATCCACTCAGCCTCACCAGGGAACACCCCCAAATAACGCAAGTCGGGTAAAGTGATAGTAATTTCACATCAACATTTGGGTCCACCACACCACTTTCTCACTGGTTTTTTAAGACAACCTATGCATCACACCTACCCCTCCATTCCCAACACAGTCCCACTACAATACCACGCCCACACACACCTGGTCTAAAATGACCCCATATCCCCATCCATAGAAAACCATGCCTCCACACACATCACTTCCATTAGAACCTAGGAAACAACAACATCTACCATCCCAGCAGACACCAGAGCTAGATTAGACATTGCAATGCTCGAAGACACGTGGTCCTCATCATGAAGATTCATGTGAAACTAACCGTCCTACACAAACCTGGGCTAACCACCAAAACAATTCTACTCGATGAATCTTGGGATATAAGTTATCTTAGTCTGTTATAGCCTTCTTGAAGAGTGTTGGCATACATGGTATATGGATAAGAAAAGGAGATAATAACCATCCACTCGTAGGAGTGTTGGAAAAACACCATCCACCATGAAATGGGGTTGTTTGACACTATGTTCTCTACATGGGTGTGGTTCGAATAAGAAACATAAAAAATAAATTTATACATATGGGTAAAAAATCACTCAACCCAAATTATGGGTCCCTAATCCCGCTAAATCACAAATTCTCTCATTGCTATTTTTTCATACAAAACACAATAAACACAACTAGAGAACAACTTATCCTTGAAAAAATATTCTCCATTGAACCCATTAATGTTATCATGTTCAGGTGAGTCAATTTAAATAATTCCTCATTGCCGAGAAATTAAAAAGAACAACCAAAAGCCAAAGGAAAATATCCAAGTAGCAAAATAAGCATTCACACTCAGTTCTCATGTAAAGTCGCAACAAAAAAATGGATATGTCAGATCCCTCAAAGTACTGTAACCAAAAATTCCCCAACATATGGACCCACACAACACCAAATATACAAACTAACATCTACACAATATGTGATCACATCCTCATCCATTTCACCTTATATGCATCAATAGAACAAAATTAAAAGTCACCAAAACAAGTATTCTCTCACATTTGTTCAACACATATAAATTGGTTTCTTTATTCTATTTTGTTAACCAGGGTGATCACACATGGATTCATATTTATCAAGCATCAATTTAACTAGGCATGTTTAAATGATTAACCAGTTTCAATATTACATCCTGTCTATCACATGATTATCCATCAAAACATAATATCATTAGTCCACAAGGAATGACCTCTAATGGCCATGATTTTTAGTAGAAAAAATACTATATCATTCATATCATATAAAAGAATATAATATAAAACAACAACAATATCATCAAATACACCCCTTCATTCTTTAAAACCCATATATCATCTTGGTTAAGGTTTTCATTCATCCATCCCAAAAGGAACATTATCATTCCAACCCCAAATGATGCACAGTAAGAAGAGAGAAGGAAAACCATACATGGATGATGATCGATCAATGTTTTCATCCTAGAACCATTAAATTTGGATGCACGACTTATAGGGGAATAACTCGGGGGACTACAAGAGTGAGTAAGAAATGTTACTGTAAGGGAACACTATAAGTAAAAACCTTGCAGCCTCTCAACATGTTAAGATCAAATAGTTTGGTGTGTTTTAGTGCACTATAGAGGGCCATTTAGTTTTCCAAAACCATAAAACACAGGTCACCAGAAATGCATTTTTAAATAGGAAAGTGAAGTGCATTGTGTTGCATTTGTTGTCAATGAGGCATGAAGTTATCTTGGAATGAATGGATGTCAAGGAGTCAAGATGTGAATGTCAAAGGATGTGATGGTGATGGAGATGAAGGAGAATGGCCATGGTACCATGATGCATGTCACTTAGGAGATTCACTAAGTGACATAGGAGATGATGGTTGAAACATTCTCTAAGAACATCTGACGATTGTTGAGCTGTTCTTTAAGTTCATAGAACTTGTATCAAGATGATACAAAGTCACAACATGATTAGAAGACCATGCATTGTAGTGACAATGCATGAGGAGTTGAAAGTGATCCATCCATAAGTTGTAAGTGGATGAAGTGGTTTTATGAAGTCCATGTGAATCAGAAGATGTTCCAATTGATCTCTGATTAGATCAATGAAGTTTATTGAAGAAATATTTGATTCAGGAGCTCGGTTGAAGATGAAGAAACCTTTTGAATTCCAGATCCTAAGTGAAGATTATATGTTGAGGAGGATTAAGGAATTCTTAAGAAGTAGAGAAGGGAAGAAATTGAGAAGAAGAATCAAAGGGCTTGATATGGCATTTTACATGGAGGACTTTGTTTTTTTTTACAATGTCTTATTCAAGACTTAGCCAAAAAAATTAGGCCAGCCGAGGCACCTTGGGGGTTCAACCCCAAGGCATGGGCGCTAGGGCACCACGCCCGGGGGAACCCGTGGGGCGAGCCAGGGCGTCAGGGCGCACCCAAGACACCGCATGGGCGCCTGGGCCACGCCCGGAGGAGCGCAGTGTGCATAGTGGGCGCCAGTGGCGCGCCCGCAGGAAGCATAGTGGGCACTAGAGCGCGCCCGCAGGAGGCAGAGTGGGCGCAGAGCGCGCCCGCAGAGAGAACCCGGTGCGGGGCGGCACCGGGAGGGGAGAAGTTCAACTGAGCGCTGAGAGGCAGCGCTTAGTTGATAAAGCGCGAGAATTCCGCGGCCCGTTTCGATGTGGGACGCGGAAAAATTCCCGGGAGCAAATCTGAGACGCTCGATTCATCGCGCGCTTGATCTGCGCCGCACATCTGATCCGCGGCGCCGCGATCTAATCCAGGCCGTTGAAGATCTGATCCGACGGCCCCGGCTTCGTCCTCAACCTCGAGCCACGCCGAAGCACCTCCCGCAGCCTCCTTCGAACCAGAGGCTTCCCCGACGATGATTTCCAGTTCCCGGCCACCTACGAGAAAACCGAGACCTCCATGGTGATCGTCTGGCCTCTACGAACACATTCAAGCATAAATATGAGTTTGCATGCGATGAGAAGAAGAATTCGAGATTTGGCTGAAGGCAAACCGAAGGTGCCGAGGCCAGTTGGTGTTCATGCTTTGCATGCATGAATTGGGTTTAAACAGAGGCCGTGCATGCGTTATAAATCGCATGCACGAGGAGGAAGAAAATAATAAAAGAACCCGCGTTGAAACAGAGGAAAGAAAATAAAGATTTGGAAAGTTTTTAAAGATCCAAAGATCTCGGGTGTTTGAAGTTATTTCACGCGGATAGAACCGCCTCTCCTCTGCCTATATAAATGAGGCCTTGCCCTCGAGAAGATGCTGCTGATGCGCTGAAAATTTGAAGAGAGTCCCGCGAGCACCCTGTGCTTTGCGAAGCTTTGAAGCCCCGCGCAACACACTTGCACGGCTGTTGTCCCGAAGCCACCCAAGGCTTTGAAGGTGTTCCTTGCGCCCTATTTCTTTGCGCGACAAGAAGAAGGAGGAGAAGGAATCCCCTGCACACCTATTCCTTGCGCGACAAGAAGTACTCGAGGCCGCATCACTTGCGTGCCCCGCGGCTGAGGCGTCTTGTGGCATGCGCGCCCTTGCACCCTTGTGCGCTTGCGCGGCAGTAGCACCTGCGCGCCCGAGGCCAGTGCACTCTGTGCGGCTGTGAATAGAGGAAGGCCACACCTCTTGCGCGCCAATTAAAGAAGTGGAGTTCGGGCAGTGTTGAGGAAGATTGGCCACATCCTTGCGCGCCTCCTTGATGATTATGTTCGGGTGAAGAATATCTCACCCACGGGTCAAGTGTGTGCAAGGCAGTATACCACACTTTGTGTGTGTGTGAGGTGAAGAAGGAAGGCCGAGGCCTTTGAGCATTGTGTGCAAAAAGAACAAGAGAAGGCCGTGGCCTTAGTGTGTGCATAAGGAGGAAGACCACACTATTTGTGTGTGTGCAAAGTGGACAAGATCACCTACGGGCCAAGTGTGTGCCAAGTGGAGAAGGAGAACCCGAGGTCGTGCCTCGTGTGTGTGCCAAGTGGAGAGGAGAAGCCGAGGCATAGCCTTGTGTGTGCAAAGTGAAGACTCTACGGCTTGTGTGTGCAAAAACAGAAGAGGACCCGAGGCCGTGTGTGTGCAAGAGGTGAAGTGAAGACCACCACATCCCTAGTGTGTGTGTGCCAAGTGAGAAGAAGGCCCTACGGGCAGTAGCTTGTGCAAAGAGGGAGAACCCGAGGCCCTAGTTCTTTGTGTGCAAGAAGGGAAGGAAAGGACTTTGTGCCTTTGTGTGCAAAAAGAAAACAAAGAGGCCGTAGCCCTTGTGTGTACAAAATGGAGAACCAAGTGTGTGCATAAGTGAGGTGCACACTTTGAAGAAGATTAAAAGAACAAGGAAGAACCCGAGACCTTGGCTTGGGTATGTGCAAGTGGGTAATGTGAAGACCACCACACTTTGTGTGTGTGTGCATTTGAAAGGAAGGCCGAGGCATATCTTGGGGTGTGCAAAAATAGTGGAGGCCAAATACACACTCATTGTGTGTGTGCAAAGCAAAGAACAAAGTTGTGTGTGCAAAACAACAAAGTGAAGTGGCCGAACCTATGTGTGTGCTCTAAGAGGAGTGGACACACTTAGAAGAAGAAGAAGACTCACACCAAAGTATAACACACTTTTAAGTGTGTGAACAAATTGCATAAAGAGTGTGAAGTTTGAGAAGAAGGTGTGTGCTATAATTGATTACACCCTTTGTGGGTTTACTGCACCTAGAAGAGAATAAGGGGAGTGCATGCATGCATGCATGCACGTGCACACGTGAACAGTGTAGTGGTGTGCATCTGAGGAGTCCAAGACTTGAAGATCTTGAAGAGTTTCCATGCACTCAGTGCATGATGTTGAAGTGAACTGAGACTGAGCCAGACTGAAGTTAAAGAAATTGGTTGTCTGAGTTTTCAGTAGATTGAGAAGACCCTGATCATCACAAGTGATCAGAGGTACAGAGAAAAGCCAGCAGTCTTTATCCCAGACTGCTGAGGATACTTGAAGAAGCTTAAAGTGAAGAAGATCTACTCGTGTGACTCGAGGAGCCAGGAGAAGACCCTGTGGGACTCCGGGAGAAGAAGTCTTCAGTGGGATTCTGGAGCAGGCCAGTGGGACTCTAGTAACACTGTGGGACGCAGTATAAAGACCCTCCTGTGGGACTCAGGAGAGATACGGTGGGAAGCTGTATCGACTATTGTAATTCTAACAAGTTATAATGGGAGAATCCATGCTGAGAGAGCATGGCAAGGATGTAGGCCTTTGGTGCCGAACCTTGTAAATCCTTGTGTCCTGTGCCTTTTCATTACTGCATTATCCGGGAAAGGTTGAGAGATACAAGAAGAGTGGATCGAGGCTTTAACCAGCCATAGAGGTTTAATTGATAAGGAATCAATTAGTAAAAAGTTTTAAGGGATCACTGATTCACCCCCTCCCCCTCTCAGTGATTCACACTGATCTGGGCACTTCAACTGGTATCAGAGGGAGGTTGCCTCTAAAAGATCCAAGGGAGTCTACATGAAGTGCAGATTTGAGGAAACGGGCAACCAGCCTCAAATGGAGATATCTGCCAAGACTCAGAAAAATAGAAAGAAGAAACAATGACCTTCTAAATGCAATCAAATATCTTCAGAAGATAGTCCCCAAGGAAGTGGCAATGTGTATAACTACAGGCATCCTTGATCTTCAAGAATAAAAATCACAGTTAGAAGAAGAAGCCAATGCAATGGAAGATCAATTGGCTAAAAGGGTTGGCATAACCAACACTCTCAGAAAGCTGGTAAATGCCAAAGATGAAACAGTATCTCTTTGCAATTAAAGATATGAAGACACTTGTGAAGAATTGCAAAGAAGCCTTTCTGAGAAAGAAATCTTTAAAGTAATTATCAAAGATGTTTACCATGCACTGGAAAAGAGGCACAAAGTGTCAATGAATGTCAGAGATGCTCAACTCGAAGAAAAAGTCAAATTGGTGAAGGAGCTGGACAATTCATTACAAGAATTAAAGAAGGTGCATGAAGACCAGATGAAACAACTGGTGGAGAATTGGGAAGGAAAGCTAAGAACTATTGAGGATGAGAAGAACTCCCTCAATATGAAATGCTTAGAACTAGAGGTGATATTGAAAAATCAGCAATCACCCAAAGCTGAATCCTCCCAGTCAGCTGAAAGAAGAAATGTTGCTACTCAAGTGAACCTTGAGCAGGATGATTCTAAGAGAAAGACATCCTCTAATAAAAGTGAAACATCTTCTAGAAAGAAGGTACCATCCATACCATCTTGTACTCGTGCTTCTAAAAGTGTTTCTACTAAAAGTGCAGGATGGAAGAATGAATCCAAACAAGTATGGATGAAGACAGTGAAGAAAGAGAGCTCTCCTGAAACAGCACAACAGGTCAAGAAAAGGACCCTACAATCAGAAGGACTGAAAAGGTCAAGATTCGTGGGACAATGCTGGTGTTGTAACAAGTATGGGCATTGTGCAAAGGATTGTTGGTACAATCCACTGAATGCCAAAGCACAGAGGAAGCCCATGCCAAGGGGGAGCAAGCCAGAAGAAAAGAAGCAGCATCCACAGGTCCAGAGACATCTGTTTACTGCTAACAGATTTGGATTGCTTGACAACATCTGAGATGTTTGCAAAAGTGGTCAAAATGATACATGTCAATCTCCAACTGTATCCAGAGCTCAAAAGAAGAAAAGATCACAGATCCTGGCTCAGAAAGAATCCTTGGGAAGCAAGAAGAAAGTGGAAGATGCTCCCAAGAAGATAATGAAAAATGAAGAGAAGACCTTGGAGTCTAAGTCCAAGAAGGGTGAGTCATCCAGTAGGACCACCAAGAAGACATGCTTCTACTGTGGAAAGAAAGGTCATACCACAGATCTTTGAAAGCAAGCCATGGATATCAATAGAAGCCAACTGAACTCAAACAGACAATCAATCCAGAAGAAGCAGAAGGGATTGATTGAAAACAAGTTTCCAAAGAGAGGTAGCTTGACAGCATCAAAGGAACCATATGAAACTTCCAGAACTGAGGCCACACTTTCAAGTGACTTACTAGTCATATGGCCAAATCAGTTGCAACTTGCCAAAGATCTGCAGAGAGCTGAAGATGAAGTTCTGGCAATTGCTAAGGCAAAAAGGAAACAAAATATTTCACATGAAAATGTATTGAGATCCACACCAGCACAATCATCAATGAAGATCAAATGTGCAAGTGTGAAGACTGGTGAAAATGGGACATCTCGGTTGAGAGAATCTTCTCAACCTTGTTGTTCACATTGATGAACCAAGGAGGTTCCATCTTATTCCCTTATACATTGGTATTTACATGTGCTAACAATGCAGGGAATTGAAGATGATGATCATTCTCAACTGGAGGATGGTTTGGAAAGAATCTTGTGCACCCCTTGAGGGGGAGCCAATCTGGAGAAGATGATATTTTGGGATTTAACATCATCTTGAGAAAAGTGAAGGTAATCCAATCATACTTTCATCCCTTGTTTCTTAATTGAGTTTATCTTGTCAATTAAGGGGGAGTATGGATTGAAGACAAATGGATGGAAGGGGGAGCTTTATCTTTGCACCTGAACTTTCTAATGAGTTTTGTAAAGTTGTGCAGGATTTAGCAAATTCATTGTTATATCTGAAAAATTTCAAGCCCCTAAGAATGATCTCACATGTGTAGAGAATTGTGGACAGCTTTGAATTCCTTGGTCATATCACTCTTGTTTTCTACACCGGGTTTGCCCAAGTAGACATAGAGCTGATTTACTAAAGGTTCTTTGCTAAAGAGAACATGTGACATCATCCCTCTCCTAGTGTTTTTCAAGAAGATACTTTTCAATGGGAGGAAGATATTTCTGGAAGAGAACCACACCACACCTTTGCATTTGATTGCCAATAAGGGGGAGAAAATATTGGCACACATATTGACCCATTCATATGTGCTGAAGTGGTGTATTGACAACAAATACAAAGGGGGAGATTGAAGTGCGTTGTGTTGCATTTGTTGTCAATGAGGCATGAAGTTGTCTTGGAATGAATGGATGTCAAGGAGTCAAGATGTGAATGTCAAAGGATGTGATGGTGATGGAGATGAAGGAGAATGGCCATGGTACTAAGATGCATGTCACTTAGTAGATTCACTAAGTGACATAGGAGATGATGGTTGAAACATTCTCTAAGAACATCTGACGATTGTTGAGCTGTTCTTTAAGTTCATAGAACTTGTATCAAGATGATACAAAGTCACAACATGATTAGAAGACCATGCATTGTAGTGACAATGCATGAGGAGTTGAAAGTGATCCATCCATAAGTTGTAAGTGGATGAAGTGGTTTTATGAAGTCCATGTGAATCAGAAGATGTTCCAATTGATCTCTGATTAGATCAATGAAGTTTATTGAAGAAATATTTGATTCAGGAGCTCGGTTGAAGATGAAGAAACCTTTTGAATTCCAGATCCTAAGTGAAGATTATATGTTGAGGAGGATTAAGGAATTCTTAAGAAGTAGGGAAGTGAAGAAATTGAGAAGAAGAATGAAAGGGCTTGATATGGCATTTTACATGGAGGAATTTGTTTTTTTTTACAAAGTCTTATTCAAGACTTAGCCAAAAAAATAGGCCAGCCGAGGCACCTTGGGGGTTCAACCCCAAGGCATGGGCGCTAGGGCACCACGCCTGGGGGAACCCGTGGGGCGAGCCAGGGCGGCAGGGCGCACCCAAGACACCGCATGGGCGCCTGGGGCACGCCCAGAGGAGCGCAGTGTGCATAGTGGGCGCCAGTGGCGCGCCCGCAGGAAGCATAGTGGGCACTAGAGCGCGCCCGCAGGAGGCAGAGTGGGCGCAGAGTGCGCCCGCAGAGAGAACCCGGTGCGGGGCGGCACCGGGAGGGGATAAGCTCAACTGAGCGCTGAGAGGCAGCGCTTAGTTGATAAAGCGCGAGAATTCCGTGGCCCGTTTCGATGTGGGACGCGGAAAAATTCCCGGGAGCGAATCTGAGCCGCTCGATTCATCGTGCGCTTGATCTGCGCCGCACATCTGATCCGCGGCGCCGCGATCTAATCCAGGCCGTTGAAGATCTGATCCGACGGCCCCGGCTTCCTCCTCAACCTCGAGCCATGCCGAAGCACCTCCCGCAGCCTCCTTCGAACCAGAGGCTTCCCCGACGATGATTTCCAGTTCCCGGCCACCTACGAGAAAACCGAGACCTCCATGGTGATCGTCTGGCCTCTACGAACACATTCAAGCATAAATATGAGTTTGCATGCGATGAGAAGAAGAATTCGAGATTTGGCCGAAGGCAAACCGAAGGTGCCGAGGCCAGTTGGTGTTCGTGCTTTGCATGCATGAATTGGGTTTAAACAGAGGCCGTGCATGCGTTATAAATCGCATGCACGAGGAGGAAGAAAATAAAAAAAGAACCCGCATTGAAACAGAGGAAAGAAAATAAAGATTTGGAATGTTTTTAAAGATCCGAAGATCTCGGGTGTTTGAAGTTATTTCACGCGGATAGAACCGCCTCTCCTCTGCCTATATAAATGAGGCCTTGCCCTCGAGAATATGCTGCTGATGCGCTGAAAATTTGAAGAGAGTCCCGCGAGCACCCTGTGCTTTGCAAAGCTTTGAAGCCCCGCGCAACACACTTGCGCGGCTGTTGTCCCGAAGCCACCCGAGGCGTTGAAGGTGTTCCTTGCGCGCTATTTCTTTTCGCGACAAGAAGAAGGAGGAGATGGAATCCCCTGCGCGCCTATTCCTTGCGCGGCAGGAAGTACCCGAGGCCGCATCACTTGCGTGCCCCGCGGCTGAGGCGTCTTGTGGCTTGCGCGCCCTTGCACCCTTGTGCGCTTGCGCGGCAGTAGCACCTGCGCGCCCGCGGCCAGTGCACTCTGTGCGGATGTGAATAGAGGAAGGCCGCACCTCTTGCGCGCCAATTAAAGAAGTGGAGTTCGGGCAGTGATGAGGAAGATTGGCCGCATCCTTGCTCGCCTCCTTGATGATTAAGTTCGGGTGAAGAATATCTCACCCACGGGTCAAGTGTGTGCAAGGCAGTATACCACACTTTGTGTGTGTGTGAGGTGAAGAAGGAAGGTCGAGGCCTTTGAGCCTTGTGTGCAAAAAGAACAAGAGAAGGCCGTGGCCCTAGTGTGTGCATAAGGAGGAAGACCACACTATTTGTGTGTGTGCAAAGTGGACAAGATCACCTACGGGCCAAGTGTGTGCCAAGTGGAGAAGGAGAACCTGAGGCCGTGCCTCGTGTGTGTGCCAAGTGGAGAGGAGAAGCCGAGGCATAGCCTTGTGTGTGAAAAGTGAAGACTCTACGGCTTGTGTGTGCAAAAACAGAAGAGGACCCGAGGACGTGTGTGTGCAAGAGGTGAAGTGAAGACCACCACATCCCTAGTGTGTGTGTGCCAAGTGAGAAGAAGGCCCTACGGGCAGTAGCTTGTGCAAAGAGGGAGAACCCGAGGCCCTAGTGCTTTGTGTGCATGAAGGGAAGGAAAGGACATTGTGCCTTTGTGTGCAAAAAGAAAACAAAGAGGCCGTAGCCCTTGTGTGTACAAAATGGAGAACCAAGTGTGTGCATAAGTGAGGTGCACACTTTGAAGAAGATTAAAAGAACAAGGAAGAACCCGAGACCTTGGCTTGGGTATGTGCAAGTGGGTAAAATGAAGACCACCACACTTTGTGTGTGTGTGCATTTGAAAGGAAGGCCGAGGCATAGCTTGGGGTGTGCAAAAATAGTGGAGGCCAAATACACACTCATTGTGTGTGTGCAAAGCAAAGAACAAAGTTGTGTGTGCAAAACAACAAAGTGAAGTGGCCGAACCTATGTGTGTGCTCTAAGAGGAGTGGACACACTTAGAAGAAGAAGAAGACTCACACCAAAGTATAACACACTTTTAAGTGTGTGAAAAAATTGCATAAAGAGTGTGAAGTTTGAGAAGAAGGTGTGTGCTATAATTGATTACACCCTTTGTGGGTTTACTGCACCTAGAAGAGAAGAAGGGGAGTGCATGCATGCATGCATGCACGTGCACACGTGAACAGTGCTAAATCAGTGGTGTGCATCTGAGGAGTCCAAGACTTGAAGATCTTGAAGAGTTGCCATGCACTCAGTGCATGATGTTGAAGTGAACTGAGACTGAGCCAGACTGAAGTTAAAGAAATTGGTTGTCTGAGTTTTCAGTAGATTGAGAAGACCCTGATCATCACAAGTGATCAGAGGTACAGAGCAAGGCCAGCAGTCTTTATCCCAGACTGCTGAGGATACTTGAAGAAGCTTAAAGTGAAGAAGAGCTACTCGTGCGACTCGAGGAGCCAGGAGAAGACCCTGTGGGACTCAGGGAGAAGAAGTCTTCAGTGGGATTCTGGAGCAGGCCAGTGGGACTCTGGTAACACTGTGGGACGCAGTATAAAGACCCTCCTGTGGGACTCAGGAGAGATACGGTGGGAAGCTGTATCGACCATTGTAATTCTAACAAGTTATAATGGGAGAATCCATGCTGAGAGAGCATGGCAAGGATGTAGGCCTTTGGTGCCGAACCTTGTAAATCCGTGTGTCCTGTGCCTTTTCATTACTGCATTATCCGGGAAAGGTTGAGAGATACAAGAAGAGTGGATCGAGGCTTTAACCAGCCATAGAGGTTTAATTGATAAGGAATCAATTAGTAAAAAGTTTTAAGGGATCACTGATTCACCCCCTCCCCCTCTCAGTGATTCACACTGATCTGGGCACTTCAGAAATTAGTAGAGGAAAATCACATCATCAATAGACTAATTTTATACTCTTGTACCATGACTATGTGAGGGGGTTCAGAGTTATCATTGGGAACATGGTTATTGCATATAATTTCTAATAGTGTGTCCAAACCATGTTATCATTTATTATGGTGTATATTTTATAATTTTGATCTTCCTTTTTGTACCACCTAACTCCTCATCAACAATTATTTTCCAATCAACATAACATCGTTATCCTATAATTTTAGAGCATCATTATACAAAAATATATGATTTTTAAGATCTTCTCCACACAATTTTTTATTGAAGTGTTATTCATCATTTGGTATGAAATTTGGATGTTCTTCATTCCAAAAAACTCTTTAATTATTTTACTTTCTATAAATGAAAATTTGTTCCTATAAGATCATATTCTATATTTTCATGTTATTTATTCGAACATCTATTTTATTATGATATTTTACAATATATAGGTTAATATTTGATGATGTATCTACTATAGTGATAATTTCATTGGTCAAAAAAATTTATTTCAATGTATGGTTGTTCATACCTTGTTATTGTTATTCCAATCATCGATTCTTCACGGTGCTTCTCTATGAAATATGGAACAATTGAATCAAGTGTTTAATTCATTATAATTAAATTACATTAAACCCATATACTATTTCATAGGTTATTATCGATAAATCTAACCACCCATGGGGATGGTTATTCCCATTTTCCATTGAATTGTCACACATGGGGTGCATTGATATTTCAATCCTTAATGAGAATAAAATGATGGAATTTCTTGTCTGTTATAAGATTAATCACCATAAAAATATTATAATTTTTAAATAAAATACATTAATTCCATAATATTGTTCCCTATATTTGATTATAACGTTAATAATGAATATATTATTGAAATGGTTTTTTTGAAATAGTGAATTAATTGGATAAGATTATGTGTAGGACTTATTATTTGGAAATGACTACCCACATGGATTCATATTGCATTTCTTCTACAATGGTCTATTTTACATGGATTAAATTTAAATTTCTACTCAAATGATATTTCATACTTGGATAGATGAGAAATTTAAACTCCATGAATCAAAATTAGATGAATGCCAATACAATTTTTATTCCCTATATCTGTTAAAATTTACCCACATGGATGCATTGGAAATTTATAGTCCATGTATCTAGTATATTTACTTTAGATGTATTTTTTAGACATATCTACTCAATGAATTTGGTTTACTAGGATTATTTTTTTTCTGTAGATATTTTTACACCTTAGAACATCTTTATTTGGATTCCATGGGATTTTATACTCATTGGATCCAGACTCAGGTTAGTATTACATATGATAACATGACATATATAATTGTTAACATTTTACCGTGTGTTCGGTTTGTCTATTGTTTTATGCTATCTTGATTATAGTGATCATTTATAGACTATAAAATCTCACTTTTAAATAGAACATTTTTATTCTAATATAAATTCACTATGTTTCAGATTATGTGAACACACTAGAATTTTAAAATACATTGCCAATGGTGGTCTACATAGTCTTATCTCAAAACATGTTGTCTAGGTCATTTATTACCCAAATAGTTAACAAGCCTATAATTTGGGATAAAAGAATGCTCCCAATTAGAGATGCTTTATTTACTGTTGCATAGGACCTGTGGATCACATTATTTGGATACAGATCCTCATGTAATATCTTGAATGATTCCTATTTTTTATAATTTTCATAAATGTGTTTTAATGGATATTAGTTTCCACGAATTACCAATATTTTTTTATAACTCCATTCCATGATAACAATTTTGAATATGGAATTTTTGTTAGATTTGATTATTGATATTGTTGTATGGATGGTTTACCTTTTGGTTCTCATTGATATTATGATTCTACGATTTATTAATTTATGATACCAATGTGTTATTCAGATCATGCATGAATGATATCCCCACTATTCAATTTTAGAACCTAACTACTAGTTAGAATCATTTTGAATACATGGTTGTTCTCATGAGTCCCTATAACCTGCCAGAGCGGGGAACCATTTTGTGGCATTCATATCTGGAAATTATAGAAACTTGTTTCATTAACATTTATTCATAATATCATAGCACAAAAAATTTATAATATATTGGTTGGATAAATATTTCATTATCTTATGAATGAACTAAAAATATAAAAATGATGGTATTATTTCATCATATCGCTATTGAATAACGAGAAATCAATGGAATTTATAATAAAAATTAATAATGTGTCTGAATGATCAATAAAATATTTCATGAATAAGATACTAATTTTATTTTAAAATATTTATTTTATAATAAAAAATTCAAAAAATATTAGGGTGAACATTTAATATTAAGATAACTTTGTAAAAATTATAATGATGCTTCAAATAATTGAGTTTTCATGATTTCTGTAATTTTATTTTTGATGTGAATTTAAAATCAAATATTCCTATATCATTTTCCAAAAATATTGAACAAATTTTTTATAGAAAATGAAATTTAGAATAAATTTAACCATTTTAATTAAAATTTTATCATGGATAAAGATGAATTTTATCAATAATAAGGTAATATTAAAAATAATATTGAAAATAATATGCATATAAAATGGACATTGAATAAAAATACTATAAATCAAATATTAAACAACATTTTTTCCATAAAAACATCATTATGATATATTTATTAAGTACAAAAATTACATATAAATGAAAACATAAAATTTTCATAAATATACATTTTATTATAAAATACATAATTTTTTTTCAGACTTTATATAACATAATTATAATAAATTTTAGAATAATTAATCTAGAAAAAATGACATTATATGGAAATCAACATTCAAGGGTAGTTAAATTTTAATCATAACCCCATTAAATAAATAAATAAATAGGAAACAATAAAAATATAATATAACAATATCAATGACATAACATTTTTTGGGGATGTATATAAACAACATTAAGGAATTGAATAGTTAAAATATCATTATCTCACAAAACAATGGAGATGAGAAACCATTACATATAGTTCAATGTGATTCATATATAATATACCTTATAGTATAATAATATTACATTATTTATAATTATATTACATAAATTTTAACATGATATTATCATATATGATCTAAATATTATTTTAAATAGAATTATTTTAATAATTCCATATTAAAATTAATGTTTCTAGTTTTCAATTGTTTCATTTTTATGAATGTTTTTTTCGAATTTTGGCCCTTATACGTTGATCATTCTTACAGTATCTCCATAATGATACTAATAATAATAAATAAAACCAACATTAATTAAATAAATATTTATATTCTCTTATAAATTGTACAGATAGAAATGTTATGTTCACCATTCATGGAGATGATAAACCATTTATCTATTTGGATACACTTTTTATTTTATAATAAAAATAATGAAATAAAGAAAATAAATATTTTTTTATTGTAGAACCAAAAATATTTCATATATATATAGTATATATATTCATTAAATGCATCACAATACCTAATAATTAATTATAATTGATGAAAATGAATGATAAATGTAGTTAAAACCGATAGTTCAGACATACGCACTTGAGATACATTCATTTTAAATTTATAAAAAGTATGATCAATAGTGGGGGTTGAATTATCATAATAACATTATTGTATAATTATGATAATTAATTTAATTTTTTATGATAAATACCGAATAATTAATGGCAGTAGATGATGAAATAAATTCAATGATAATGGGTTAGATGATTACAACATCTTCGATTGAAATCTTCAAGATCCATTATTGATGTCCCTTAAAGTTGTATTCTAAAATGAAAGGAACTAGTATTTCATAGATATAGATTTTTAGAAAATAATTTTCAAGGGTTTTATTGGCTATGTGTCTTGATAAGGTGTAATTAATTGATTAGAGAGGTAACATTTTATATATGGAGAGAGTTACACACCATGAATTATTTACCGGATTAAAATATTTTTATTTAATTTTCAGGGGATAATGTTACAAAAAAAGAAAAATTTATAAAATATGGATATAATAGAATAAATACATTTATTAAATTTTAATTCAGATGAAATAATGTGGAATTATTATTTTTGTTTATCTGAGGATAACCTTATTTACCCTATTACTATGATGATTTTTTATTTGTTATTATTAATAAATATGAAACAAATTTGGATCACATTATTACATAATATTAATTATGTAGATTTAAAATATGAAGTCCCATTTAGTGGATTTAATTTATATAATTTTTATAAATTCAGTCTTTAATAAACCCATTAAAAGAGATTAAAAATAGATTTCTACTAAAATGAAATTTTATGTATAAAATGATATTAAACCAATATTAGAAATAATATTTTTTAAAATTAAGTTTATTATATTTTTTAATATAAATATTGTAGGGATATTTTGTAATGAATTTAAAATAATATTTTCATTTTCTAATTTTTGAATTAAAGAAGTTATTTTCTATAAAATTTATATATTTTAATTATTAGTTTAAAAAAAGAATTCACAAAATAATATGTAAATTTATATTAATAATTTGGTTGTTATGATGAATTAACAAATTATATCATTTTTAAATAATAAAATTTCTAAATGTTACATATATTAATTATAATATAATTTCTTAAATTAAAAAAATTCATTTTTGAGGAATAAATATTTTTAAAGCATCAATATAAATTCATTAATAATTTAATATTTTATAAAATAATTATTAATATTATAAATATTTTGGATTTTCTTATTCAAAACTCTAATATGAAACTAGGTTCATAAAAATCGAATAAAAATAAAAATAACTGAGTGTCACATGTCAATAAAGCTATTAAATACATCATGTTTTTTCAAGAGAAATACATAACAAAATAATTTGATGTTTCAAGGACGGTCACTTTAAAGGCTCTCATGATCTAGCCCCATTTATGCAAAAACCATAACCATGTATTTCTATTCTTCATTGTAATATGGTATACTAATATCGACACTAAATAGTCTATCATCTAATGTAAACATTTAATGTAATATAATGATACCCACACAAAGATGAGTATATACATACCTTGAAAGAATGTATTCCAACCAAAAACCATAAAATAATTTGAAAAAAAATTATAAATCATTAATATGTGATCTTAGGATCAAATATATACACAATGATAAATATAATGTTACAAAAGAAAACATGATATTCAGAGAAAACTGTAGATCGAATATGCTTGTCACACAATATAAAAAATACTAGAAAACAAATCGAGTTAACTTATATTGATCTAATTAAAGTGAACCTCACAATGTAATGTGTAACAGATCAATCAATGGGGAAATGAAAATAATTTATGTACCATAACCCTGTTTACCCCCATGATTAGTTCCAATGACATCAAAGAAAGATGACTCATCCCACTTGTCTATATGGGATAGTACTAACATTATAAAAATGATGATGTGCGGTATTTGTTAATATGATTAATCATGATTTCTAGGGTATTCATGGCCATAATATCACATTATTTATCACAAAAAATGGTTTCCATTTTAAAAACTTATAACAAGAAAACTCACTCATAAAACCACATGTCACTTCTTTTTGTCGATTAAATAGTTTTCACCATATTAAATAAAGAATGGAACTGAACATAGACTGAAAACATGTCCCAAATAATTTTTTAATAAGGATACATTACAATAAGGTGGATATTTAATAGATACATGGTATTTACCTTAGGGTACATGGTATGTAACAGTTCACAATTTCTTATCCATCCATTGGTTCCTCGCATAGTGTGTATGGTTCTATAGGCATGACATACTTGTTAATATATTATACATATGTGACCTAAGTTAGAACAAATAATTTACCATAGTATCTTTTTTCATGTGATGTTAAGTTAAAAAAATGATTTATCACACCATTCATTGTGTTTTTTAATAAATAGCCTCATCGGGGTGCAGTCTTAATATGCAAATATTGTGTGATTTTTTTGGATTTAATCCTTGGCCATCACCTAATCAAAATACATTTCCTGTATTATAATGAACCATACAATTTTTTTTTGATTTATATATCTAGATACATCTTTATACACAATATTTTTACCATATAAAAAAATTTGATAATGAATCGTCACAATTTATTTTATTCCAATTTAATTCTTGGAATAGAAACATCAAATCATTATTATATACATCGATAAAAAAAATAGAGAGTCCTATGAAGTATCATAAAAATTTACATTTTAATGAAAATATACATGTTTCATTATCTATATCCATGATACACTACTGATTAATGATTTTCCTA
Source organism: Viscum album (assembly GCA_963277665.1). Taxonomy (NCBI): domain Eukaryota; kingdom Viridiplantae; phylum Streptophyta; class Magnoliopsida; order Santalales; family Viscaceae; genus Viscum; species Viscum album. The sequence goes on along the minus strand of OY728156.1, from coordinate 857,271,771 downwards.
TTGACCAAGATCACATATATGGAAATCAAACACAACATTGAAAATATAGGATCAATAATATTTCAAATGGGTAAAATTTATAGTCAAATAAACTTGTAAATAATTAATTTATTTTATAATATTTTTACGAGAATATATTTTTAAGGCTAAATTCCTTTAGTAACTTTACAACGAGGGAACCAATTTTCATGGTTTAAAATAAAGATGATTCCATGAGGATTTGTATTGACCAAATTGCATTGAATAGAATCACTATTATGTATAAGTATATATTTTTTCATATCAATAAGTTTTCTTACCTAACATATGGATATAAATTTTTCACAAAAGGATGAAATCCTGTCTAATAACACTCAGTTAATGGTGATAAAATATTTCATTCTTACAATAGAATATCATACAAGGTATGTGTATTTTGGTAGTGTGGTTATTCCCCATGGGATAATGAATTCTTAAGATGTATTTTTGGCTATTATGAACATAAGTTTCATTGAATAATCAGATATAAATGTTTTTGGGTTTATTGATAAAATCATGTTAAATTTTCAATGTTATTATCTTCAGGAAAAACATTTGATGGTATCAATAATGTCAATAAAAGAAAAATGATATAGGTAATTTTTATTGAATGTGATTTATGGTTATAATTTACATATTTCTTTGGAAATTTTGAAAACATATTTTGAAGAAATATTTATCCTTCTACAAACTAAATTGCTCAATGAGTGTCCATGACCAAAAAATTTCATAATGAATATTATTTTCATGGGATTATCTAGTAAATACTGATAATTTATTTTATATAATTATTCATTATCTACCCCCAAAAATATTGAAACAGATAATTATATAAAATCATTTAAATTAAAAAAAATTATTATTGTTTGGATTAATTGAAAATTAGATAATTGAACGCTTATATTTTTGACCTACCATCTGGAAATAGTGACCTTTTTTACAATAGTGATGCTTCATTCAATAGAATCTTCATTGTTTTATGATATGATATCAATTATAATTAAATGTATGTCAAATAATGAATTTAATAGGATAAATTATGCCAATGAACATATAATCTGAAATCAAAACATTGTAAAGTTATTAATTCTAAGGGCCATTCATGATTCCTATAATTTGTGGGAAACAACTTATGAGTCGTAAGGAATCATAGATATAAAAACAGTTAAAATCAATTTATCCCTTTTATATATTGGATTAAATGGATTCTGAATAAAACACTCTCTTGGGATTTACATGGACATTTTATTGGATTCCTCATTGGATCCATAAAACATCCATTATAATCAATAAATTATTTCATCTCAAGTCCTCCATCCCTCTAATAAATCAAACGGTTGTATGGATAACCAAGTATTTATTTCTACTTACTTCTTAATAATATGATTTACATATTTTTACAAATTAATTATAAATTTAATAATTTAATTATAACTATTTTTTATCTACCCATGGATTTTTACTATAATACTTCATGATAATTGAAAAAATAAAAAAAACTGGTAAAACATGTATTCCTGATTCAACCATGGGATCAGTTTTTATATCTATTATTTAATTCATGTGGAATTTCATAATTCAAAAATATGAGTTTATGTTAGACTTAAACATAACATTATTTAAATTATATTAATATATAGGTTCTAGTATACTCATTTCTCCTTCAAGACTCAATAAATAAAATATGAAATATAGTTACAAATTTTTAAAGGGTTTTATTCAAAAACAAATTCCCCAACGCCATCCCAACCTCCAGATAATTTCACCAATAAAATTGAAACATAATAAAATGGGTGTGGGAATCGATCTATATCTTGATATCACCCTCCCACGAGCTCTACCAAATGTTCCCATCTATTCAAACGACCTTATATAACATAATACATTATCCAAAAAGTTTTTCCCTCTTGATTAAATATTTCCACTCAATACTATAAATATTGTAAATTTCATTAATGAAATACACTCCCTAATCTATATTATGATATAGACCATGATCATATTAAACTTAAACCCAGGGATTATATCATATTTATTTTCTAGTAAAGGGGGTCATCTATCAATGACCTACCAATAAGTGAATCTAGAACAAAAAAATTAATCTGAGTTATATATTATCATCAATGGTAAATCATAGCATGTCACACCAATGTGAGAACATATGAAAATGTGTCCCCCTCTATAAAAACTATGAGTATCTTAATATGGAATAAACATTTCTTATAAAGGAAATATTTGGATATAATTTTCACTAATAGCACCTAATATTTTTCCAATACTACACACACTATAGTCCCAACAATGTCAATTCACCAAGATTCATCCAACATAATTGTATCATACATAGAAACTTATATAGATACATAAATGAATCTTTATATATAATGGTTTGATATATATTTATATTAAGAGAAAAACATGGAGTTGATATTATCTACCAAAAATTAAAAAATATTAATATCAAATCCTTCAACAAAACCATGAGATCCTAAATGGTTTTAAAAAACAGACAATCCATGTCCGGATAGAACATTTTCCTCACCAATAATTTGTTCCCAGTATCCTCATTCATTCCCAAATATGATTTGGTCTTTTGAATGTAATCATTAGTAGAGAATATTGTTGATGGTATCTCATGAGTCTTGATTATATATTTTATACAAAAATAATAATTGAATAAAATAAATGCTATCTGTACATATATATTATGTTGGATGACTGATTAATTTGGTCAAAAATCACATAAATAACAGCATTATATATCATTTTTCATTTGTGTCTCATATAAAATACTTTTAAATACCATCCCAAAGGAATTATGTTATATCATTGGGTTATCTTGAGCCCATCGACACCCAGTTTCCTTCTTTCATCAGCTGAAATATAAGGCATCGTGATACAAATGAAACTAATATTATCATGATCAATTTAATTATAAAAAATTGATGAATATTATGGTTACTATTTTCTATTTCAGGCTACACATGCACGTGGGATATTTTCAAGTCCCTCACTACCACCTAAAAATTATGATTGATGATAATATGAATCCTCTTATTTGAAAGACATTATCTTAGTCCTAGAGAATCCATATTGATAATCATCTAGTAAAATATGGTTTAAGAAAACATCAAAATTAATGTATCTATGTTTGTATTCCATTTTTATATGATATTTCCAATGGTTCTTTACCATTGATCAATGGTATGTTTCTCCACCATTACCCATTAGGTTTATATTTATGGAGGTCAAATTAAATATAAAAAAAATCATAATTGAACATTGAAATACATACTAAGGTAATAATCAAAGAAATTACCCTATCCCAAATTATATAAAATTCCAAAACTAAGATCCTATAAGAAATCATTCCATATCTACTAATATGGGATGATATCTCTCTATTTAATGATATACCAGATACTCTTGTGGTATTATTATACTATAAAACACTGACCCATATGTCATTTACATTATGATTTCTGAGATAACACATAAAATTTAAACACAAACCCACCTAGAAAGTAATTATCTACATCATATATATTATACATTTTTCCATAATATTATTCTTCACACACCAAAATATATAATCGACTGATCAATGGTTAAGAGGATTCATAAATAATATATAATCAACAAAATACTCTTGAAGTATTATAATAGTTCATCTATATAATTTCATCATCTTCTCCACAAAGGATCTATAACACCACTAAAGAAAAAAAACAAATAATCCCCAACTGAGTATGGGAAGTAAATGAAACTAGAATATTTGAAAATATAGCCCAAAACATCAAATAATACACATAAATTCTAAGGAATATATACATGTTTAAAATACCCATGGGTGGTTCTTGGGATAACATAGCCTCAATTGTCCCATTTAATATTACCAAAATATACTTTGATATGACATGTATAGTGATTTAATCCTCATATGAAATCACATCCCGAAACATCTACACAAAATTACTCAAAATTGTTAGCTACCTAGCCTCAAATTAGAATCCATATTTGCAATAGGCTTTTGTCAAGTGGAGATGACCAAGGGTTTGACTATGGTAAGAATATTCCCCTCTTTATCAGTGTTTCTGAAACTATAAATAAATATTTCAAATAGTGAAACAATAATAAATAATATGTAGTAGAGAAATAAATAACCAAGATAAATAGCCATGTGGATACTGAATCAGTATCATATATTGAAATGATGATCATTCCATAATTCCATCCAAAAACAAAGTACATAGGATACATGTTTGGATTCATATAGAACATTCTAATCCAAAAAATTAAAAATACATAATGATACCTCTACAAACATCATGATAATTGTCATAATATTGAGATCTGATAACTATCCTAGTATTGAAAATCAATCATTGTAATATGGTCACATCCCTTCATCAACACATTTTTTCATGAGGTCTGCTGAAGTATCATAGGATTCCCAAGTAGGTTGTAATATATACTCCACCAAATGTTCATAGAGAATCAAATATTATTAATATAAAATGTGCACTATGGAGTTAAAGATAAATGAATAAAAAAACCATATCCGGCGTAGTTCCTCATGGGATCCACAACCAGTACTACCTTCTTTGGCCTAAGCCAGACAACTTTACACAAAATCAAAATTGAATTGATATAATTGGATACGTAATGGTCATATGAATAAAATATCAAGAAAAAGCTGTACCTCAGAATGTTATTTTTCATAGTGTATTTTTTTTCATGTTCATTGATTTAAATTCATACATTTTAAGCTAAATGAATTATTTATAATTTAAAAAATTGAATTGAAATATCATCCAAGTTGTTATATATTGACTAACATACTTATCTCGCCTGGATCGCTATAAATACACAACACCAAGCAAATAAATCCAAGAATATATTTACAATGAATACCATGTATCACTCTCAACATGTGATAATGTATGATCCTCTAATCCCATCTCAGGCATTCCATATAGATACCAAGTATCTCTCATGGGATGGTACTACCATATTTTCCATTGATATAGACCAAGGTGACTCTTCTAGAGAACATGTATCATTCAAATGTAAATAAGTGATACGCCTTGTATAGATTCATAGGAATACCATTACAGATAAATGTACCACTCCCTAAAAAAATAATATTCATCTATTGTTTTAATTATAACAAACTGTGACCCTATCCAAGTTTTACAAATGTAACGACCATTGTATCTCCCTCATATTGACATCATGGTATGTTTTAACTATCATAAATACATACCATATAATAATGATTCAATGTCAAACTATTTATCAAATTTGGAGATTCATTTAACATAGGTATAACAAACTATATAGTAAATCACATGTTCTAATACATAGGTCTATTCAACTGTTTTTTGAAAATTTAAACATTATTGATAAGTGAAATTAAATTTGGTTTTATAGTATAATTCTCAATGCTTATATGAATACAACACTCATATTGGTGACCCATTTCAATGTAATGAATCCACGACATTGCTTCCAATATAGTTAGGGTCCTACTACATGAGTGAATAAAATTTAACTTAATTAATTTTTATATATTTTGGTGATAATTAAATGATCTAATGTATGGATAAAAGATGCATGGTTAATCAAAAAAAGAGTCTATTAGTGAAAATAACTAGACCAGAATCCTTATAGATTTAGTACTATCCCGATCCAATGTTAATATTTAAATTGAGTTGGACAAGGAGAAACCGTATAATTGAAGAAATACATAATTATATGGATTTATTATCATTCACCAAATTAGAATGATATACAGTGAGATAAACAAGAGCAAGTAGAGTATACCATATCTTTATAATAGGGATACAAAGAGATGATTTGAGGATTAAATAAATGTTAGAAATATTATATAAATAAAATCCTAGTTTGGTAATTGGATAGGTCAATGAATAAAGACATATAATTAACATACTAGTATATTTTTAGTTATAAATAGAGAGTTTCAATTTTAATTATTTCTCCCAAAATATAAACGGACCATAGTTTGGGAAAAAGGATTAGACCAACCATGCAGCCACTGTGAAAAAGCTACTTTCCAAAGAGAACAACCCATATGGTTATCGATCACAATTTTTTTAAACCAAAATCTCCCCATGATCCCCCATATTTCTATGAAACACACCATAGTTTCCTATTGTAAACTATAATAAAAACATGTAATATGTTGTGTCCTCCCTTCTCAATATCCATTTAGTACCCCGCCCATTTTATCTAACCATGCAGTATGGTTTTAATGGTTTATACTATCCATGATGCCAAATTATTCCTCTGAATTTTTGGTGTTATAGGCTTACAAAAACCCTTATGAGCACTAGTTTTCATTGAAACCTCATTGTTAATTTGTAAAAGATAAACCATAAGTAATTAAACCAAAATTAATAGTTTTTATTCGTTGATGAAAATATAGGGTATGAATGTTTAACCCTATAATAGAAGTCATCCTCATGATTCCCTTCTATGGGTGGTAAACAATTATATGCAAATAACTCTGGCCACTGAGCATGTACATCAGGCCCCCACTAACTTTTCTCGTCCAATAAATGTTTGTAATACAGTAACACACATACTAAAGGGAAAGACTTTCCTCCTAGATAATTCATTATCTTATAAAAATGATAATATGATACATCATAAAAAAATTATTATCCTCTAACTCATAATGATTAGGATAAATAGTGTTGGATTGGAATTTATGGTAATGGTGATGTTGTGAAATTCAGATGAGTTATTTAACAATATGATACCTTAATTATTATAACAAACAATACTCTCTTGGTATGACTCCCTTCATGACCTCCAAATGTCCCTAAAATCAAGAAATTATAATTCATTTCCTTATTATTTTAATATTATCATTATTTTATGATACATATATAAAAATATGATCCTTGAAATTTAATTCCAAATGTCACATATATAGATAATAATACCAATTCAATCTAGTCTGATAAATAGAGATCATCTTCATGATAATCTGCACTTACATCGTAGTTTCCTAAATGTGATGAGAACCTCACAGTGTTTCCTCCCCTACCACATTCCATCAGAAAAGGTGATTAGCACGCCCTATCCTATAAGGAATCATACATATACATTTTAGCTATTTAAAAAATAATTTATTATATAAAAACTCAATGATGTGTATACAACATTCTTTGATCATCCAGGGAGAAAATCTCCATAATAGGAAGGAAAATAGATAGAAATTTCAGTCAACTAAAAACCACAAAAAACATCCCTACCATAAGGTGACCATGATAAAAAGTATTAAAATCAAGGGAAAAAAATCCTATTTATTAAAAGTTTATTTAGAGTTGAAAAATCATAGTGGGCCAATGTTCTTCCACCTTCTCCTATTGAATAGTGGAATTCCTAGTGATAAAACAAGCAATTTAATGATTCATTACTTGCTTTCAATACTTATGGTGTATAGAATGAATAATCTTTAAGATACCTGAGATTACTACATAGTGAGAAGCATGGGATCCAACATCATATACTATTACATGCCTATATAAACACAGATATATATGTGGTTACACAAGACCTCTTACCATTCGATGGTCTAATCTAGAGGAATTTCCTCACCAAAAATCATTCCCATAATACCCAACGTTCTGAGTCTGAAAATGTCCTTACTTCTACAAGATCCATGTCTAATGATGTGACTTCTAGTTTAATAGAAACTCCCATTTGAGAATCTCTTAAATCATTAGGTGAATCATTATAAAAGGGGACATTATCAAATATAAATCACTGGCTTCCTAAATTTCTAGAACCTATGTATTCTAGCTATGTATATCAGGAACTACATTTCCATGAACATTAATATATGAAAGTATGAAATCCAATGAATGAAGGAATTTAAAAATATATGATGTATAAGGATCAATTCACACCTTGCAATGATATTATTGATTATTTTCATATCACCATAGTCCCCAAACGACTCTCCAAGTAACTAGTGTCTCATGATACATAATAAAAGGACCATCACCGGTAGATCGAGATTGTGTGTAAGGTAATTATGATCTGACAGAGTAAAATGTCATGAACCATTCATAATGACTTGATTTTACCATTTCTAAACATCTCCTACCATGATTGTTGATGAAACAATGAATATTGATTACATGCTTCTTGGGTTTTTTAGAATAAGGAACAATGACAATGGGAGTATTTATTTAATATCAGTGAAATTATTTTTGAATGATCCATATTACAACATTTTAAATACCTTATTTTGAAGACTGGTAATATGTACAGTTATGCCTCAAAATACCACAATAAATACCATATGACATCTATACTTTCCCATTAAATTATATGTGTAATATAAATTATTTGAAAGCTCTTATGATACCATTACACACACAGTATATAGTGAAATAGTTTCTCTTATCTCTAATCTTATATGACCTATGAAGTGAACCTTATTTACAAAAAATTGTACATTAGTGACCTATAAATACTAAAGGTGCTCTATCTCAGTATTTAGTGTTATTCCCCAATGTTTTTCATTGTAATTTCTTATAGATGATTACACTATGATTTGTTCCACAATGACCCCAAAAAATGAATCTACAAACAGGTGGATAACCCGATTCATTATAGAGAGGTATTTTTTTTGAGAATTCATAGAGCTAAATGACATTAAATAAAATTCATATAAGATGTATCTACAATTGAATATTATCTATGGTATGTCATATGGTCTACCATGAACATGATGGTATAATTACCTCAAATCAATCATAGATAAAATTATTAATATGGGAATCTAGCCTAAGAGGTCATCTGTAATAGGTAGTGGTTATCGATAATTTTATTTAAGTTGGATAACCCATAAATAATCAATGTAAAACAAAATGATATATATAACTAGGCCATAAAAACATATTATGAAGTCTAAATCAGTAATAATATTATGGGTCTTAAACATAATCCATAAATAAATCATAATTAAAATGTATCCTTATAAATTTTAAAACCTAACCTAATCAAATTAAAATCATCAAAATCCATTGATGATGTACCTCATTTGGTAGTTTTGTGCCTAATATTCCATTTTGGGGTTAGTTTTATATATACATTTTGGGTGTTCGGTGCCAATCATACTGATTGAGGGATTGGTAACCATGACAAAGATGATCCCAATGTAAAATATGGTAGAACATCATTCAGTCCTGTGGGTTGGTATGATCCATGGGATTCTATAGTCACTGTAGCTATTTTATGTGGAGTCACAGGCTCCAAACATGAAGTGATGCAATATTGACCCTTGTCCACCATTGAGACGCACTGGTGGAAGTCATGTAGGTTGGTGGTAATAGGGATATGAGCATTCTCTTGAGAAGCATTGTGTGGTTGTCAAAGGAGGGAACATTTATAGGGTTATCCATATTGTATAGTTAATATAGGCATGGAATACTATATAGATACTTGTGGGATTATGCCTTCACATCAATTTCCATGCTCAGAATGGGTGGGATCCCTCTGATGATGCTTCTGGGTGGTTGAGTTGTCACGATGATTATCTTAATCCACCTTCCCAATACTGGGAATGTTGTTTTTGATTTCTTATAATGATTGGTTGTCATTTCTATTAAATGTGGTGATCAGAGTCACTTCATCTCTCATAACCTATTAAGTGAAGTGTGATCAGCAGGAATATATCACCTAAAGGATTTCATTTCAAAATCATAAAGTCGTGATGGAGCGGTTGATGTGGTATTCCCACCATAATATGTTCATTAATCGATGATAGAAGTAGTTTTTCAGTGAAAATGTATGATTGGGCCATAAGATCGAAGCATCATGTCATGTGATCTCTGAACTTTTCGGCACATTCGAGGATATCATGGAGTTTTTAGGGAATCATGACATGACTTGTATGTTGGAAAAAATATACCTTATCAATGCATCATTATATATTAGAGTACATGTCTGATCAATAATTTTAATAGTTATGGGATTAATAGGTGATCACATCTATTTCACATGAGGTTTAGTGAGGTTAAAAGGAACATTTCCGGACCAATTTTTTAAAAATGAGAATATCATAAATTGTCTAGATGAGCACTATGCAATCCATCCCTTTAGACCCATGAAAGTAATGAAAATGTTAATGAAATTTAGCTCAGGTCCACCATATTGTTTCTTTTGGAAATTATGTCATGGAATGGATTCTTCTCTGTGAATTAAAATATTTTTCCTTTATATAAAAATATCAATGGTTTCTCAATCCATAGTTGGGTATGGACCTTCATTCCAAAGGGAAGTGTCCTAATGTTTTTCAAGACCAGAGGCTCTTCGGGATTCGTATTGGTTGAGAATATGGGTGGTCGGGCTCATCTCCCCCTTTGGGTGGATTCATTATTACTCCATGAATAACTTATATATATAATATATGTTACTGAAATCCTTCCCAAATCCTGATGTAGTACATGCTTCCCATATTTCAATGACTTGATTGAGAATTTTTATCAATAAGATTTATCTTGGGTATATCACTAATTCACTATTGCTCAATAATTTAATTTTGATACATTCAATTATGTCCTTGCCCGTGAACTATGGAGTTCATTTTCGTCCTGGGGATGTTTGGTGTATTAAAGATGGTATTTTACCTCTATGATGTGTCTAATATATCCTATAATAATAAGAAACAGAACATACATATTTCATTCAACATAGTTTAAAGTCGTATGACTGGAACCATCCACGCAGTTTAATGTAGTATTGTAACAACGTCAGTGTTATTCTTGGACCACAATGATGTGTCCTTTTATTCCTGATTAATAAAGGAATTAGATTCGACATATTTGTTATTATGATGGCAACTAAGACATGAGATATATAATAATAGAGGCCCTATGTGGTACATAAGTATATGAGGCTTCTATGAATATATTCTTTTGGAATATAGCTCTGTGAGTTGAGATTGGATGTAATCATGATTATATCCTTGAGGTGATAATCCCATGTTGGGGGGAATTCTCATAATTACATTAGAACAATAATTTCAATACCTTATACCCACGTGATCCATGATTAGTGTGGGAATCAAGAGATAAAAGTAGATTGGACATGTTGCAAGTGAGTATATCTATACGAAGATTACAAGTTAAAGATTACCTTTGAGAGTAATGATTATATATCTCATAGTAGTTAATGTACAGGAGATCGGTACTGAATAAGACTTCTTACATATCTCAGATATGTCAGGAATTAGATTTCTCATATTTAATATATACCTTAACATGCTAATATGATAAGGTAGGTGATCAATATTTGAAACATCATGGACATCCCTTGGATGATAGGGGATCATACTAAAATAGATTCCCTATAAAAGGGGAGATATTATATTTTTTCAATTCCTAGGGGCTTAAAATCTTGGGTTTTTCTTAATATGTGAACCCAGATCATGTCACTGTCTGATTCATACACTCTGAGGTTTCCTATTTTGTATCATTCTAGGTATTACACACATTGGCTGCTCAAGTGGTATCATGTCACTGGTTCCCTCATTCTCTATCCTCTAGATGATTAGGGATATTTATGTCAAAGAAAATTTCAATATTGGTGTTTCTTGAATGATTGATCTCGTATCATTAGGTACCCTTCCATCATAGAAGGGGAATGTGGATAAGGATTCTCATCTAGGATCCACATGGAATTATCCCTTGTAGGTTTATCTTACAAAGTAGAAGTGTCATACATGTATTCCCACACATTTCTTGGCCATAACTAGGAATTTCATAATTTTATGCCTAATATGTATGGTCATTACTTGGTGGAAATGTACTGGATGCTTCACTTTTCTAGTTGGACATGCCAGGAGGTGCTTCTCTTGTTCTGGTGGACACGTTAGGACTGCATAATGTGTCCTGGTAACCTATCCCAAGTGCCGTGTGAGATCAAAAAATGATTTTTATGACCATAATAAGAATTTATAGCAAAATTGTCAAGATTTTATTATATTTTCATGATGGAAATGTCAGGATGGAGTTTCCTGTCCTCGTGTTCAAATCCAGAGTTCATCCCATGACTTGATGATCTGGCCTAACTTGGGTGTCTTAGCATGAAAAAAGGGGAATATTTAGGGGATTTTAAATTATTGAATGAATTTTCATGGTTATAATTGCCTCATCAAGGTGAACATGTCCTAAATGTCCAACATGACCAGGAATTCATGTTATCCTATCGTTTCAGTAGGTCTTGGGAAGGGACACTGGGGATGTATTTTTTTTTCATTGACCGTGAACACGAGTTACCTCCATAATTTTGTTATACTTATCATTATTTTTCATATTCATAGGATCCCATGACATGGCATGAGAAAAATACATGATTTTCACATGATATTTTGAAGCTACAATGGTTGACCAATATGGGAGATGTATAACGTGTATAAGAGTACTAGGGACATGTTGGTCAACTTGTCATAGAGTACCAGAGGGTTGTTTGGATCTCGCGAGGAATTCCATGTGGAAATGAAGATATGTATGTGGTCATATCCTTAGGAAATCACATTTTAATACAGAAATTTATATTGATAATCACATGTACATTTTCATGTTTTAATGAATCCATCATTTTATCAATGTGTTTTTTCAAAGGATTTCTTGGCGTGGTTGAGGTGGGAAGCTTCACAGTGCATCACATGACTTGTAATAATTGTCCTTGGGTCATCTCATGAACCTGGAATCCTAGAAAAAATGTGGTTGTAATATCAATGTGACTCATATGAGTCTTGTATGGATATTAACATGACATGTCCACGGTCCTCTCCGGACACTATGAGACCATTAAAGGGTCTCACCAGTCCCCTAAGGTTCATAAAATCATGCAAGGGCCTCAAGTATATATCCCAGTGGGATGATTCATTATGTTTAATTGGGGAATATACACCCTTGTTCCCATGCAGATAGTGTATACCATAGTGTTCTCCTAGAGAGTGAAGTTCATTTCCATGAACTCCTACTTGTACTGAGGGGATGTTCACATGGCACTACATTGTTGCTTGAACTCTAGATGGGCTAGTACAGGGGTCTGCAGACATGTGCGGATGCTTCCTAATAATGACACAATCATGGAATAGGGTTCCATACTGCACAAAGTCCAGGGTTTTACCAGGGATTCTCAGTTGTTCTGGGGCCACACACACATGTGAGGGGAACCATGTCCAAAGGGGTCACATGATTCTTATTAACCGACAGGATCACATGCCTCCCATTATGTTCCTAGGATTGGACCAAGGGTGATACATGATGAATGTGTATTGGATGAAATAAAATTCATGGTTATGTGTATGCACTACATGGAGATGTTATCATGGCCCGTGGGAAGCCTACGATTTCTATTTGTCTCTATGTTTGGGGAGTTGGAGAGAATCTTTAATATATTGTATTCCACCTTAATGGCCATATGCAAACATCGTGGACCATAGTGGATCCTCCCATGTTCCTGAATGGAGTTGTTTGGTCGACTTAGATGTCATGCACTAGAGGTATTAAATAAAACATTTGTATCTTCAGGTGATGAGATTCCTTTTAATACATTATTTTCTACTACATTAATGAAAGATCGCAAATGTGGGTGCATGATCTGTAAAGGATCACAAAGTGAACCCTGAAAGTAGAGGGTATTGTGAGGGTTCATACAATCGCATGTGATGGTGGCGTCTTGTTATGTGAAAGAGGATTCATGGCTGAGGGTAATATTTACAATGAACCTACTGGGGGTTCATGTGACCTCGAAGGGGTCCTAAGATGAACTCCCTCACACTGAATGGGACTGTTGGTAGAGTCTACATAAATTGGGGAAGGCATACATGTGGAACCGATTGAGGTGAACATGGCTACGTTTCCAATGGTTCATGAGGGTGTCACTGATTTCAGATATCGATAACAGGGGTAATTCATTTTGGCCATCGAGGGTGAGAGGTTATTAATCGCGTGATCATGGGACTGTGACATTTTAGGGCCCCTTTATTCATGTGAGGATGTCCTAGAAGAGGACCACTCTACAAATATCAGGGTCCTCACAAGAAATTACAATATCCTATGGAGATCATTTTATGGTCTCTCTTGAAGTAATACTATTCGAGAGGCGTCCCTTTACCTGGAAGAGTTCTCTAGAGGTTTTTTCGGTGAATCCATTTTCTCGTGTTCCCACTTTTTTACAACTCTTCCCCTCTACCCCTATTACATTTTTTTTATTTTTCTAGATGTGGGGGCATATATAGGATACATGAGGATGATGAATGTGATGGTTTTTATGGGATGAAGGACATGTCTTCATGGCATTGCATGTCTCACCTTTTTGATGTTGTTATGTGATCTAGGAAATTCTGAAATAAGTTAGATGAAAAATTATGTGGAGGTCGAAGGGGCTTGTGGTAATAAAATTTCTTGTGATGTCGTTGGTTTTTTTGTCTCTGTAGCATTATTTAGGGTGATCATGTGACTGCTTGTACATCATCAAGCGATAGTCATGAAAGGTTGGAAAGGCCTGCAGTGGGTTTTATCAGTCATCCTCTACATGGTCTCAGGATCAAATAATAATAATGAGATACCCATAGTTGCTTCTTAGGGGACATGAAGTAGTCACTAGTAGCACTTGGGGTAGACTCTATCGATTATCTTTGATCAGTAGTGTTATCAAGGTGTTGGTGTGGAATCCTGACACTCTCAAAATCACAGACTAAAATAGTGAAACAAAACAAACAGGGGGCCACAAAAAATTAACATGATTTAGTTGGATGACTTATGTCCATAGTGAATGGGAAATATTCTTATTTAAATATGAATTAATTTTTTAATAAATTCCATGCATATATATATTGTGATTTCAAAGAAACATCATCTCTATTTAATGAGTAGGTGGGAGGATATGACATAAATGGGTGATGAAAATGATTATCCAAATAGAACCCAACTCTTGTAGGATCATCATCATGGGGCGCCAAAAACTACTACACTAGGTATCCTCTAGCAACAGGTCATCAAGGATGGTTACCGACCAAATATGGACAATGCTAATTTCAATAAAAATCTTAAAAACCATCACATCGATGATAAATATCACCACATTTCCATTAAAATAAATCATTATGCTGACGAAACGAATCATCAAACCGCTACTAAAATAAATATTTTTTCCTTCTATTTCCATCCTGATTTCCAAAGGCATCTCATGTTTGAGAAATATTGATCAAGACTAGAGAATTATGGAACATTATCCCTATATAAGACTTATTTTCCTTTGGAAGATGAACAAGATTCCATATGAGATTATGATGTAGTGAATTCATATCATATTTCATAATATACCTCCACTGGTTCATTTCTCTGATATCCAAAACATCTCGATAGTAATCTAGAAAAACATTTTATTAAATATAATGAGTATATCTAACCAATTATTTACACCCATAAGGTGTTAATATAATCCTTTGCCTTCTAATAGTTGTGTAACTCTTATCTGATGTCCCTGCTCCACCTATAATAGTCTCAAAATTCCAATAATGCAAAGTACATATTTAAATTCATTTCTTCATAATGAGAGATTTGTGGATAATTTTCAAGAATTCATATTCATTAAAAATTTTATAACCATGAATATCCAAAACTATAATAAATATGATGTTCTTATCCAATTATTGTACATTTCACACATCTGTAAGGCATTTAGTAATACCATCATGCATCTTCAACCAGATTTTTCCAAAACCTATCATATGGAAAGGGTGTATATTTCCCATAAATCCGACACAATAATCTGAATCATTTATCTTTTAAAATGAATATCGATTCCTGCACATAGAGAATGAACAACCTGAATCAAGAATCCCACCATCTAAATGGTTATACATTTTGAAAATGAAGATAGTATTATTAAACATCATGGTTCTGTAAACAACATTTGTCTTTGATTTACCAATTTTGGGAAAATCCTTCACCGAGTTCCATTTTTTATTAATATTAGTCCAACTCATCTTTTGATGTATTTTTAATGAAGGAATCACATTTTGACATTGATTGTGATATATCACATCTGAATCTGTTGTATTTCCTCTCAGATGAACTTCATCTAATTTTTAATAATGCCTCGGATGTAGAATCACAATGATCATAACATTCATTCTTCATGTACTCATTACTAATAAATTTATTTGATACATAAAATAATTTGACATCATCCATTACATACTCTATCATTGTATTATGGTGATGAAAACACTTTTAAAGAGAGATTAAGAACATTGTATCCAATTCTTCATCACCAATTGTTAGCTACATACATTGAAAATATGAATGGATCATATTAAATGAATCAAGGTACATAATCATAGACATACATTACTTATAATGAAATATGACCAATTTATTTTTCAGGTACAATGAATATTCAATGATTTTGTCCATATACTTATTTTAAAAAATACCCTACATTATTGTTGTTGATATTTCATGAATCAGATGGTATTTTTTATATTTATCTTAAAAAATCTGAATTGTACTGAAGGATTGGTGATTTAGTCTCACCCAATCATCATAAATGATATTCCTATAATTTTCTAATATGGTGATATCAAACTCATGATGTGTTAGAATATCAAAAACATCACATTTACACATGTATAAGTTGTTCATCCGGTTGAACTTCTCCACCTCAAATTTGGTATTAGACACCATTCTTTTTTGTCTGAATGTATTTGTAGTACTGAAAAGTTTAGCTAGAAGGGAAACCTAGGGCTCCTTGGTCACTGTTAAACAACTTTTTGTATTGGTAATCTCCATCACAAATAAATATGAATTAAAATAAAACATATTTTGTCGATGAATCCAAAATATGAGAAAATTCTAAAAATGACAATTTATTAGCTTTAATCAGATCCCAAATGATTACCAAAAAATTATTCCCCCTATTTATTTAAAAAAAATACCTTAAAAAGCCAAATCCAATGTTAATAAAAAAAATCCACTTTTTGTTGTCTTGTTGCCCTCCTTAACAGGGTCCAAAATATATAAATTATCATCCACTTTTTATCCTTAGGACATCAATGCCACATATTGTGAAAATAATGAAGCTTTGTTATTTTTTTTTATAAATTACATCACATGTGATTGAAAATAAAATACCACTTCTATCTTATCTTATTTTCCTTCTTATTTTTCATGCCACTTTCAAAAAATCTCATTACCTATAAAGCAGAACAAGGATTTATAGATTGTAACACACCAAATTGTATGTCCATCATGGACATCACAATTAGTGATAGTGGAGGTCATCCCATGAAATTATAGAGGATGAGAGAGCATACTTCAAGAGGTTCACATGTGTGTGGATATCCAAACCACGGAGAAAATTCATACACACAGACACAATTCGAGAATGAAGTGGACAATAGATGATGTGTTGTGGAAAAATGAAAATTATAACATGTAGAGTGTAGAACACATATTCAAATAAGATGCAAGAAATACATCATGTTTAGATGTGCAGATAGGAGTTATAGATGCAGATCTTTACAAAGTAATCTGAAACACACTCTGATACCACATTGATGGGTAGGAATACTATCACAGTCAAATACATAGACAAAAAATATTAAACAAAACAAATAAATGGGACACACAAAATTAAGGTGGTTCCATCGAATGACATATATCCATATGGAAGGTAGTGTATTCTTATTAAAATGGGGATACAAATATTACAAAATTACATGTATATCTCAATTTTGAATTATAAAAAAGAAAATCCATATTAAAATCAATGGTGGGAGGAGAAGATGTAAATGGGAGCTACAAATATATAATTGGGTGACAACCAACTCTTGTAGGAATGTAATCATGGGTATTAAGAAACTGCCACATCTGGTCTCCTCTAGTGGCTATTCATCGAAGATGGTTACCCACCATAACGGGAAATCATTATTATCTTCCAAATCTCAACACAAGAATGGATCTTAAAATGGCATCAGATGTTTTATTATGATCTTTCTTGAGGCTAGTGTAACGAACTGGCCTAGGTTAACGACAATTTGACACATGACATTATCCACCACATACCCGTAGGGCATTCCAAATCCACACTCGCTTGCAACTAGCAAACGATCATCGAATGAAAAAACAAAGGGAACAATTTCCCCATCCTGAGAAACTACATGTCATACATATATAGATAAAAAATGTAAATGAAGAATACTCACAAATATATTTTCTATATCATTAAGGAAAATAACTTAAATAGAATAATTATAACAGTAACTAAAACCCAAAGGTCATGTCCGACTACAATGGACTTAAAAAGAAGCCACTCCAACAGTGGAATGGATGAACTCCAACCATATCACCACCATCAACCCTTCCCAGATGAACCAAACGTCACTGACACATTGAAGCACCTTGCCTTTTCCTGTATTGTTTTTTAAAAAAATGTCTATCCACCACCATAGTTGTGCGAAATGTGTGGCCTAATAGGCTCAATATGATCCCAACTAGGTGTTCCATGACAAGTCCTTGTATAATAATCATTTATTGTTATTTCAAAATAAAACATGGAATGATATGTAGTGATTAATTTTTATATAAAACGTGGTAAATTTCCCCTTTTCCATAGTTCTAAACAAAATTATTTATAGAAATATCATGAAAAGTTTCCATATAATCTCTCAAAATCATCAACATTAATATCTTTGCTAACTCAGAAATCCAATTATTATAAAACAGAAACATGGGTATCACAAAACTAAGGATTACTATAGGTCTAGGCAGCAGACTACTCATACAAATATAATCAAGAGCACAAAATTAGATCATAGAACAACAAGCCTAGGAACATAAGAATTCCCCATGAGTAAACCATCCAAAACTCAGTAGTGTTCCCCTAGAAAAAATGAAAAAGAAAAAATAGTAAATTACTAATACAAAGCTCCATGTTAATCCCAAATCAATGAATGATGGACTCAATATAACCACTCGACTATGTAAAAAATGTAACCCATCTGCTGAATTTCACAAAGAAATTTAAATGCTTTGAAAACCATTCAAAACCATTTCAAAATACACTTATCAAACTCAAGGGAAAACCAATTTCCTTTAAAACCCCTTTCAACCCACACAAACAATCATTCCAATTTCATAAATAAATTTCTAAATCTATAGCAATTAGGCTCACTATCAAAGGCGACATGCGGAACCACCTTCCTCAATGTTCGAGTACCACATGACCACAAAAGGATCCAAAACGATGAATGAAATGGAATATCACCAATGTAGTCCATATAATCCAATACATAATGGTGTTGATTCAAATATGATCATAAAAGTTAGGATGATGATGTAAAATCCAAATGTATGAAATAAGAATTCTTTTCTCACCACAACCAACGAAGGGGAAAGGCCTCTGGATTGAGATCTCTCAATGGATCTTGGAAAAAATTACAATGTTCGACCAACATAGATCAATGGATATAATAATGAATGGAAAGGGTGATTCTATGATCAACTAAAAAGAATACACGGAAGGAACACTTAACCAGGGAGACACCCTGTATATGCAATGAAGAAATAGAGCTGATCGGATCAATCCGAAATGTGAGTTGCATCTAAAAATTTTCTCAGAGATAATTATCATTGATAGCCATGAGGATTGCGATAAAACGGCATATTGAAACTTAAAATGTGTTAATTAAACATGGGATTGGGTCAGGCCACGATGTGTATCCCTTGTTCATGAGGTGTAGGCCTCACAATATGAGGTATGTTGAAAAACACATCACGTAGTGTTGAAAAAATCTATTTAGTCTCTATATAACATGTACCATGGGTACATGAGGTTTACCTGTATAGGGATGATCTCCTCATTCACGACATGATCTCCTAGTCCTCATATTGAAACATGAAACTAGTACACGTCATGTACTTTAGTAACACAACATGTTCCTTCTCAGTTTTCCATTAAATGTAATGGAATGATACACAAGTGAGTCACAGATGTTATATTTCTAGAGGTCTTCCTCATACTCATGGAATCATCTTCATATTACTAAAGTCATTGTGGTAAGGGAGATGGTTATTTAGGTGTTCCTTGGGGTGTCGAACCAGTGAGGATGGACATTGAGGATGAGGGACACATGACATGTGGGCTTTGGGTGGATTCAAACCCATGATATGTGGGATTGAGAGGATGACCAAGATCAGTGAGAGGTGAGATCCGATGGTGTGGATCATCCAATGGTGTGATAAAAAGACCCTAGCTCTATTACATGGAGAAAAACTATTTCCTACATCATATTCTCATTTTTTCCATCCATTAGTAAATAAGGCATTTTTTGGTAACTATTTTCTTAATCAGGAAATGGGTTCGAAACCCATACCATATGCATCACCTCCACCAAAATTGAATTCCTCATACTATGAATGTTTGTGTTACTCCTTTAATGATCACATAAAGCCCTATATATAGGCCCGACCTGATCCTTGCGATAGCAAGGCTTCCCCACTGGCCCATAGGTTACCTTGGACTGACTCCCAAGGGTGTGGTCTACCTATATTCACATTGTTTTTGCTTGAGTAAGCCAATCTATTTGGTAGGTAACCATATTTTTAACCTTGTATTGGTATCAAACTCTCAAATAAAAATTATAATTTTTAGTGGTTGCATCAAAATCTCAAATATGATAAATGGAATTATTAGTGGAATACAGGGGAGAAGATATGTCTCTTTAAACCATAGTTATTTGTAAATTATCTCTTCCAAATATTAATTCATGATCAGGCATGGATCAAGGATCTATAGAGGCAATGTAGGACATGAAAAAATACTAGTAATAAAGAGGTCTTCCAAACATCTTTTAAAATAATTTAATTTAGGAATAAATATTAAATATTCTTACCATTCCCATGGATATTATTTATTATAATATAGATAATTATAATGTTTATAAAAAATTATAAGAAAATATGGGATTTAAAAAAATGTTCGTTTCTCAAAAAAAAGTCCTCCATTAAAAATCCCATTATTAAAAAAAATTCAAATCATTCTAGAGTAATATTAAATTCAAAATAAATATGAATACTCTAAATTAATCATAACATATAATATATTTTATATTGGGGAAAGGATTCCTCTTATAAAATTTATTGTACATGATAATATCCTTTAGAAAATAGTCTATATTTATCATGACTCATTTTTTCATTACCATATATTTTATTCCCAATACCATCTTTTAGAAGAATTTTTTTGATAATACTAGGACATATCTACTTTTTCAAATAACTTTTATTCATGAAATTGATATAACAACTACATAGATAACAACTAACACTGATTATTTAATAAATAATATATAAATTTATGTTGATGTAGGTTTACAAATAAAAACAATTAATTGCAATATCGATAGTTATCCTACTATTAAATATTTCATCTATAGTTCATATAACAATTAATAAGTGATAATTTTCAATATTATTCATTTTATTTGGAAAAATCCTCAAATTTTATATTTTCTAACATTTTCAAAGATTATTCATGGTCATATATTAAATAATCATTTTTTAAGAGTGTTACAGGTCCTATGTAACACATAAATTCTTTGAGATAACAAATTTGAATCTTTTTTTCTAAAAAAGAATAACATTCATCAAATTTCACATGAATATGTTTTTTATCAATCCGATTTTTTTTCTAATATAAAAATAGTAAAAAGAAGTTGTAACAAAACCAATGTGGTTTCTTTCATCATCATATATAATGAATAAACCATTCTTCTTATTAATGTCAAAGATATACACATTTCAAAAAAAATAACTATCATATATTTGGTTATATATTATTATATATATAATAGGCGTTTTTCTTCAAAATGTATCACATTAAAAAATTGTTTATGAATGTTTATATTATATAAATTAATTCATAAATATTTTTTTTAATTATTTATTCCTAAAATATTATTTTTGAATCTTCCTAATACTTATTCATACACATTTTAGAAATAACATTATAAAAAGGTATTATAGGAGTTGGAAATGTATGTTTTATTATATTTTTCTAGTTCTCCATTTGATAAAACTTGTTCAAAGATTAATTTTTTTCAATTCAATAATTTCTGTATGGATGGTATTTTTATCGTGACTTGTGGTTTTATTTATTATGACATGTGTAGATTATATTATCATATTAGAAATAACCATGTCACATACATTAAATTGTGAATTGGTAAAATGGAAAACCAATAAATGGTAATCTTATTGTATGTAACTTAGTTATGTAGAGAAACAATGGTATGGAATCAGTGAAAATCATAGCATGTTAGAACAATATAATTCAAGATTGGGTCAATGTAAACGATATTTTATTTATCCAATTACTGAACAAAGAAAAAAAAAATTTTTATTTATATATGATCATTTTCTAAATGATATATTGTAAAAAAAATACTATGAATAGAGAATAGTGAAATTATAATGTGAATTTAAATACAAGGTAAGATAATAATTTTGGTCACTAAATAATAATGATAAAAACTAAAATTTCTCTCAGCTACCTTTACTCAACTATATTTGTTGAATTTGTTTCTCATATGTGACCTCTCTCAAATTAAGTCACTCCACACAATATTTTTTTAACCATACATTTTAAATACATTCTTTAAAATATCACCCAGAGTCATTCACCTATAAAAACACACACATCTTCATGAATAAATGATGTAATTAATTTATTAATGTATCTTATTATACAAATATTATAAATGAATTCTGCAATAGAAGATGGGTTTCCATTAATGATCAATTAGGAAATAATATTGTATGATTATTTAGGGGTCCCCCATAAATTATATAATTATGACACAACTCATGCCCATGATTCAGTGTTAATATCACAAGGCTAGGTATCTGTGGGAGTGATGTGTTATCCTACCAACCATAGCAATAATCCCATCCTTTGATAGATTATTCATTTAATAAAAATGTTATCATATATAATTTTACTCACATGGTATATACCAGATACATTTATTATTGGTTGTGGAAATTTTTTATTTTATATTATATGGTTTGAAACATTGATCGAGTGGGTAAAATTACTTGTAATGTGATATATCATATTGTAGAAGATATGATGTTCTATATAAGGTAACATCACCCATGTGTATATGAATTACCCCTATCCATTGGTATATATGTGATTCAATTGACATTCCCATACAACATGATTGAAAATTCATCACGCACACATTTCCCACACCCAATTCACGTAACATAAAGAAAATTCGTGGTGTTGTTCACAAGATGTAGTTATGTTAATAAAATTATTATCTAATATCAATATATTAATAAATATACTATCATTCAACCATAATGTCAAAAAATTATAGGATTAATCCACACTAAATATATGGGAACTTATGTATCCTAAATCTATATGATAATGTTTTACATCCCACTTTAGTTGACTAATAATGTCTAAACCTAGTGGTTTATATGGGAATTATAGGTATTTTCCTCATCCATATAATAAAATATTTAATACAATTGTGAAGGAATACTTCACCATATACTCTTATGGAGATTGGTTAAGGACCCCATCCAAAATTATACACTATAATATTGCTTTCCTAGTTCTGTTTTGGAGAATCCAATGTAAATAGGGTGGCACCTCTGATGACACCTTTTTAGGGATAAACATTGTAGAATCCTTCAAACATGGAAAACATTTCACTGATCTATATACATGTGATTACCATTTCTCTTAAATATATTATTCATATCCATATAACCAATTATAATAGAAGAAACTTTATTTTGGGGAGTTCGACATGTGTTATGTATACCATGTAATTCTACTTATGTTTTGGGAGTCAAACCCCAGAATAGTCAAATTTTGGGATTTGATAGAGGGTCATTTATAGAGATTTTTTTTAGTTTCAATATATGAGTGAAATTTATGTGATGATGTTGGTGATAGAGTAATTTTGGGATTTAGTTTGGGAATATGTTTTACCCATCGAGGTGTGAGAAAAGTCTTATTAGAAGATCAAGTTGTAATATTTATCAACACAAGTATGTTTTGTTTGACAATATAGCTGGAAACTGGTGAATGGATGATACATATTAAAGACGTGTCATGGAGGTGGTAAAGGATGGTGATGGAGAGAACAAAGTGATGGAATGAGACGTGAAAATACTGTACAGTTTCACATCGGTAGAAGTGAAGAAGGGAAAATCATGATAATATTGGTATTATAGATATAATTCTATGGGAAATTTTCAATGTGTTTTAATTCCCAATAGGTCGAACTGGTCATGTAATGGGATTATTATAACTATATATTTAAAAGGTTTTTTTGTTTAATAAAAAAGGAGGGGATTTATCCAACTTATTTAAAAATTATTGTTAACACTACTATGGCCATATAAAAAAAATGCCTTTACCTTTTTCTATGAACTATGACACATAATCTTCCATCTATGAATGGATATAATAACTCATTCAAGGTTCCATGAGATTTAATAGATTCATGTCATGGTCACATAACTATGTACTAATCTTACCTAGGTCCCTTAAATTGATAACTACTTTATTAGGCTCCCCCCATCACCTATATAAATACATGATCAATATATGCACATATGTGGTCACATAATAATAAATAATTCAATTTATAATAAAGATTTATAACATTTTGATTAAATTAATATATTACCATTAGCATAATGATGATCATGTACTGACCTGATAACATAACTTCCCTTTCTGATGATACCATCTGAAAATCACTTGGCTCAACATAGTCAACCCGGGTAACATTCATCAAGTATATTGTACAATTTTGGATCTTCTGGAACCATTAAATTAGAAAAATTTAATGGTGATATTCAATTGATCTATTACTATGCGTAATCACTAAAATATGACCTTCACCAGAAATAACTACATGTTCTATTAGCTCGCAACATCATCCTTTCTTATCATTCCTAAACTCAGGTTATGCTACACGTTTATAATTGCAAATTAATACTCACTAGTCCATATTATGGTTTATTCATGATTTTAATCCTCATCTAGTTACATCCAAATTGTAATAAAAATTCATATAAGGGTTTTCATATTAATAATTCCTTATAAATTCCTTATCTCCCTTCCTTTCATTCCATATTTGTCTTATTAGTAGGACTAGAAATTGAATAACATACATCATTTCCATGTTAATGTAATGTGAATTGTATGATCTGGATATAATACATAAAATAGAGTTCCTCAAGATATGTGGGATTTTATTCTTATTGTCTAGAATACATAGGATCATCATTAGGCATCAAACACAAAATCTAAAACATTATCCATTATTGGTTTATATTCTATGTGAATCTATCACCACTCTTCCTTATATTTAGTTTACTATTAATTAAATGGAAATACTCCCAATTTTACATTATATAATCCCTTTTTTATTACATAAAAAAAGGTTGAGGTTGAAAGGTCTTTCAAAATGAAATTAATATATAAACCGCTATTAGGTATCTTGGACATGTCAGTCAATTCAACATTATGTTAAAATTAATTGGACAAATCGTAGGGAGACAACTATAAGTGGTAAAAAAATTCATGGATATATAATCATAAAATATACAACATTGGATCTAATCATTGAATCATAAATGGTATAATGTGTTCTATATCTGGAACCAATATATAGGTGTTTTGATTCCCTTATTAGATATCAATATGAATCTCTTCTCTTCAATCAAATTATACATCTTAGTGCTTACAATTTATTAGTTACTGATAAATTCTAGAGCACCAAACATTAAGATATTGAATCATAAGATTAGAAATTAATAATATTAACATTGATTTCCTATAATGAATACATATGATTATATCAATTAATTGTTTTTATTAATATATTCCCCGACACTAAGAAATCATGCCTATGGATTTTTTAATCTTTGATGGTCATAACTGAAATCATTAATATATACATTATGTAAGAAAAAAAATCCCCCAAAGTGGTTGTAATGAGAAATATTTCAAATCCACTATAAATTAATTCACATACTATGATAATTAATAGTAATATTTTTGTGTGAATTATTTTATTGAAATAAACTTATAGTTACTTCATTATGAAGTATAATTACTACTATGTATCAATACAAAATCTAGAAATTATATCACGAATTCTGGATTTTCAAATATGTAATCATGAATTTCTCAACACATTTTCTATATCCCGTTAATTACTATATATTCATAAAACATATTATTATAAATATACTACTATATATAAACACATTCATATTTTTATAGGGTATAAAAATGATTAGGTTGATTTTTTATTAAATTTTTATCTCTTATATATAAGACATATTTATTAATTTTAAACATATATATATAATTAAATTAAAACCATTTTATGATAATTTATATAATATACATTTAACGGTATTTTGTTCATAAAAAATGAATGAACAACTAATTATGTTATGTAATAGTATTTTCCAAATGTGAGAGTTATATAAACACCACAATATAGATATAAAGAATATATCTAGAGAACCAATCCTATTATTTTAAATTATATAAAATTAATGATAAAGCATCATAATATATATAATTATCCAAATGTAAATATATATACATTTATATCATTGACTATATATTTAATAATTTTTTATTCACTTTAAATTTAATGACAAACAAACCCATTTTGTGTATTCATATATATTATGACATTTCAATATTATAAATGAATAAAAAATATATTTTAAAAATTAATTAAAATATTGTAGAAATGAATATTTTCAATTAAATTGTAACAATTTAATTATTTAAGATGATAATATATATAAAATGATACAGAATATGAAATAGAATATGATTAAGTTGATGAAAAAAATTATTATTATGATAAAAATGATGATGATGGAAATAAAGAAATATATAAGAGTACTTTTTATAGAGAACATGTTCCATCTAATATTCCAATCCATTTTATAAAAAGATAATTGAATATATATATGTGTATACTTCTAATAAAATGTAAAAAACTATATAACTAAATAATATATATCCTTATATCACTTTTTCATATAACTGTTATTGGAAATTTATGTTGTATGAATAGAGATAAAAATAACATAAAATCTACGTTGATAATTATTTTATTGAAATTTTGAGAAGAATTTTTGTGATATGTGAAATATATAGTGGTTGAAAAAAGAATAATATTTTATATAGTATTCATTTTTTGAAAAATAATTAGAATAACTACAGATATTAAATACCAAATAATTTATAGATAAATAATATTCCAAGTTTATGAATTTCGAAAAATAGTGTCCATAAATATTATAGTAATTTTTTTTAAAATTCTTCGACAATATATATATATATATATATTCAAATATTATTAACAATCATTTTTAATATCACTTCCAAATTTAACTTTTTTTCATCATAACGTGAATCGATGTTAAATAAGAGAAATTTTTATGGATAACTATATAAGTATATATTGTGTGATTATAGTAAAATAATATAATATTAATTAATATTTTAATAAGTTTATTAATGTCAAAAAATATTTTATTATTTTTATTTTATTTTAAATTTATAATACCAACATATCATTTGTTTTTATTATTTCTAAGAGAGTAGAATAGTATATATTAATAGATCAAAATATCATTTAAATAATTGATATAATGTTGTCTACTAAAGATTATTATATATATATATATCTGAAACAATGATTATTATGAAACATATAATTTCAACAAAAAATTATTCATTATATATTGTTTCACATGATTGTGACATATGATAAATATATTTCAATTACTTTAATGTATTCATTTTCAATATTTTATTTTCTATCAATGGTTTTCATGTAACAGTTTCCTAACATTATCTATTTCGTAATGTTTTATCAATTTTTGGGGATATTTAAATTAATTGAAATAATATTGAGAATTAAAATGTTTTTTCTAATGTATGGGTTATTTGAATATCCTTGAATACTGTTTTTATGAAATTACATATAGAATTTCACAATCAATGTTAATTATAATTTTTTTCATTTAAAAAATTTATTGTGACTCTAATGTATAAGTATTATCAATATAAAAAATCTAAATGGCATTGATTGATTGGGGAAATTAATGTGTGCACATATTAATATTGTCTTTCCTAACAATTGATCTTCTTATTCTTTATGGTTCAACATTTTAATTTTTTTGTGTTGTATTTTTCATTATTATATTTAGATTATTTTTTATTAAGGATATATACATGTGTTGTAAAAAGTCATTATATTATCCACATATGGTTTACCTCTACAATGATTGAACTAACTTCAATATACATTGTGAACACCTCTCTATGTGTCATAGTCTATCCACTAGTAGAGAGGGTCCGTGATTAAATTAGCGAGTCTATATCAACATATTTATGGATATAGATAAATCAAATTATATAAATATTAAATGAAAATATCATAAATGTATTGAATGTATAAAAACATGATTCATTCCTATATTCCATAAAAAATTATGTAATGAAAATCATTTTATAAAACAATGTTTTATAAATAATTAACCAATTTATAGAAATAGAAAAAATATCAGCATTTGGTATAACAAATATATAAAATATCCTTAAAAATCATTTTAAAAAATTCGCATTAGTGCACGCCATGTACCATGTCCCAGCTCTTGTCAATCTCAAGATCAATAATTCATTATCATACAAAACCCGATATCTTAGTCACAAAACCTAATATTAGTCTAGATAATAGGTTATATTAATATGGAGTGATTAATACTCATGATCCCACTGTAAAAATTTATTCAAAATATATTTAGTAATTCAATTTAATTTATACTCTAATAAACTCAATGGAACAGTTATGTGACCATGAAATTCGCACAAAATATTTTATATTAATGTGTAGGACACATCTTTCATGTTTTGACAACAATTACATTATATTATAATAGGTTGACTCTAAAAATATCACATAATAATCATTATTGAAACCCATGCTTATTAATATTCAAAATTAATATAGTCTTTTATATGATATTAAATAGTACCAATGACGTAGGTCCCCATTACAAAATTAAAGTTAGAATAATAATATTTATATGGTAACAAAACTATAGTAATTTTGGAATAATGACATGAAAATATTTTCCCATTATTGGTTATAAATTCCTTTATTCATTATATATGTGTGTTTGTCTCTGTGTCTGAGTATGTTCATGTGAGAATACAAAAAATTAAAATATCACTAAAATAGGTAATAAAATACCAACATACAAAAGGTGGACTGTGGTGAATAAACACCTAGTATAAATTCATAATATGTCCATATGGTCATCGTTTTTTATTTCCTTCAAAAAAAAGTATACATCTCATCTCATTCAATTGTGGTTTCCAAATTGGGGAACTATGATATTTTTCATTATGGAAAAAATATTACTATCAATATAATCAAATCTGATTCATCTTCATGGTCACATTGGAAATCATTTTGTAAAAAATAATATTTTTATGTGCATCACGTCCCCTATCCTTGCCCTTATACTACATCCATGAATTACATCCTATCATAATTCTCATGTAATCCTAGTAATAAAAGTAATGAAATTGAGAAAATACTGTCATACATAATGTAAAATTAAAAATCGTTTACTTATTTTCTATATATAATACATTATAAGAACCATGAGAATACCATCCCATAAAAGTGACACAAAATTATAATAAATCATAATAACAGGATTAAAATAAATATATAAAAATATATTTTTTGGTTTTCATTACATTCTACACAAACTATATCACATGTTAATTTAATTCTTGTATT
This sequence comes from Viscum album, assembly GCA_963277665.1. Taxonomy (NCBI): domain Eukaryota; kingdom Viridiplantae; phylum Streptophyta; class Magnoliopsida; order Santalales; family Viscaceae; genus Viscum; species Viscum album. The sequence goes on along the minus strand of OY728156.1, from coordinate 857,241,809 downwards.
CACCATTTTTTTAGTAATGATAAGACATGCACATCCAACATGGTACTACTATATAGTGGGAAAATAAAAATAATACTAGTCTAATTTATCTATAAAAATGATAATTATATATATATATATATATATTAAAATGTATGTTGAAAATACCAATAAAAACATCCACTCTCTCGAAACAAAATAAGAGATCCAGTTTAGGGGCCATCATCTTAATATAATTTCTATTGAATGTAATTATTTTATATGAAATAAGTAAAACACAATTTATTTTTTGTTCACTGATATTTATGGCCATTTTAATGTTGTGAACAACCGAATAATTTAAAATTTCCCCAAGGAACATTTCCTAACTCTATCGGTGTCAAGGGAATTATTTTATATTTATCATATGACACCCATATATGAAGAGATACCACATATAAAATGTTTCTTTAAATAAAAATACAACTTAAGAATTATTTATGTATTACCTACAATAATTAACTAGAATAATTGTAACTATTTATAATCTGATTGATCCTCTAATATAAATAGATATCAGGTGATTCAGAAAACATCTATTAATAAATGCATAAATTACAGAACATGCTAAAATACTAAAAAATAGTAAATTGAGAAAAGAAAATTAATATACACTATAGTTTGAACTATTATTGAAAAAATGAATTCAATATTTAGGGTTAAAAGGGTGATATTGAAGTTGATGGTATAAAATATGTGAGGGGAGAGGTGATAGTCTAGAATAACTAGTTAGTCAAATATGAAATATTTTTAAGAATATAAATTTATAAATATTTAATTAATTTTAAAAAAAAAATTTATAACATAAAATCGCATCAAAGATGAATTTGAAGCCCGATAATAGGGTACTAGGTACCCCACCTTGTACTCGCTACATGGTCACATGAATTATGGTAACCAATGTAATCATATAATCTCCACTACAACCATCAAATTGAAAATTGTACTGGAACACATGAATTGTATGGACATCTATTGAATGGAATGTTTTCTCAAATCCAATAATGTTTCCCCAAAATGGTCCCTTATGGTATAGTCATATCCCCAGGACCTTGTAATTCATAAAAATACACATAATTTTCTATATATTTAAAAATATTCATATATTAATTGTTGAATGGTGTTATGAATATCCAGAAAAAATATTATATTATTAATGAGATTCATCATGAGGTATCATATTTCAAAGGCGTGGAAAAAATATCCACTGATCCAGTAAATCTAAATCCAGATTCTTTGACACCACTTATTTATTCATATTACACCCCAATAAATATAGGAATTCCATTTTCAAGGGTGTTTTAGCAATGAGATACTATAATCCCAGGTCTCTACATGAATACTACATTACGATCCATCATAGATACATTGATATTGATCATTCCATAATGATGTAGATGGTATATATAGAGATGGTATAATATGTCTCAAAGATATATATAGTTAGTAACAACTTATTGTTCTATCTAATTCACTTATGTGACGCCTAAATGATCATTTTTTTGACAACTACGTAAACCCTATCCCCCATCCAGTATAGCGGTTTTTAATATCTGTTATCAAATAATAACTCAAAATGAAAAATCCTAATTAATATATGACAACCAATAATGTAGGAGAAAATGGTAAAGGAAGGATAACTATCTTATAAACCACTAAAATATTAGATACATAGTAATAAGATATTTTATAGAATCCTAAAAGTGAAAAAAGCTCCCTTTCAAATATATGATGATATTTTTTTAGTAACTCGCCAGATTATATAGAAAGTTTGGTATACCATTCAATTAATAATAATAACGTAAATATATTAATAAAATTATATTATCATAACAAATTGAAATTGTGTATCTCTGATATGTATGGAGCATATGAATTTTCAATAAACTAAATCGTTCTGAATAATAAGATGTGTGAAACCGTATTCCATTACTTCACAAGGACCTACACTGAATCAATAAAATTGGGTATCATCGATACCCCGATTTGAAATGAATATTTAAATGATCCTACATCCAATCAATAATTTTTAGTTAAAAAATTACTCATGGTAGTCACCTGATATTTGTTATTACATATTAACACTTAATGCATTAGGAATTGTACCTTACTATCTAATTCGTCAACAATGAATATCATAATATCCGATTAATTTAATTATGTGTATATCTAATTCCTATTTGAATTTCCAAAATCATGTGACATGATTAATTCATCATTTCATCATGTATTTATATAGTAATAACAAACTACCCTTAAAAATAGGATACAACATCATTATCAAAAGATATATCTGGTGGATACTCCTCACCCTAAAAACATTCCTTTATAATCCTATAGTCCATGGTTGGTAACTAAATATCAATCCCTCTATATTGAAATGGGGATCTAATAATCATTGATATTATGGATTTTCAATCATAATAATACTAATCCTTTGAGAATTTCTCAATATAGAGGATGGATGTATTCCAGTTTCTCCCAACCTCCTAGAATACATTACCTTGGTTTATTCTACAAACTTCATCTATAAAAAAAATTATTTTCATTGGGTTTTATTAAATATTGATTTAAAAAGGATAAGTTTAAACTACCTGACACTAATTGTTAATGTGTTGGATCACATGTGGAATCATTATACAATCACCAGTTATGAACTGTATATATGGAAACTCACTCTTAGAAAATGGATTGACACAGACGATTTAAAAAAAATCACTTCTAAATTTAAATAGATTTTATGATAATTCTAACCATATTGTCTAAAAATTTTATATGTAAAAGAAAGAATAAAAATGTTTTATATTAGAGTGGGACCTAAACCATCAGTTGATGCCTGCACTACATGGTGCACTTGTTACTTATCAAGGGATAACTAAAATTCATGTTAGCTATCAAACATCACATCATATCCGTGAAGACAAACTCATAAACACAATACCATATGAGAATTGAATATTTTTTATAAATGGCCATCATCCTCGCTGAATATATAAATAATTATTTAAAATTTTTATTATAGTCATAATTAAATCCTAAGAACATAAGGGTCTCGATAATTATCTTCAACCATAATTGTGAAACCAAATTTTCATCCTTATAATCCAAACAATATATGAATCCGAAATAAATAAAATTCCCAAAAACATTAACAAAACTTATAAGTAACTAAAAATTGAAATCATAGTAATTTGGAAATAAACTTGGCGTGTAATGAGAATGATATCTAGATTGTGATAATGATTATCTATATATGATAGGACCTGGAATTTCCATGTAATTGTTTTTATATAAGAATTTTATGAGTCCATGAAATCTGACGGCACGTGATTACGAGGCCCAGAGTGCATGGAATGATCCGTCCAAGTTTTGTTTAGCTAACGTTAACAGGCGTAAGTAGTTTTCCTGAAAATGTGGAATAAATCTTAAACTATAACTCGGATCAAAAATCTGAGGGCACCGTTGCACTCAGAATGGAGGGTTTACCCTAGGTGCAACTTAATATTAGTCTGTGTGATCCTCCTGTGCAAAAAATGGCATAATCGTAAATTAAATAATTAAATAAATTATTTTATTTGTTAAAATATTGTAACTCGCAAATGGTAACTCATATTAAAAATCTGAGACCACTGTTGAACTCCTGACTGTACTCTTTATTTAATAAAACACTAAAATTGGATGATGCGGGCGATCAAAGAACGTTAGTTTTAGGCCACAAATAAAATAATTTAGTGAAAATTATTTTACTGTAAAATTTGTAACATCCAAAAGGTAACTTGGATTGAAAATCCAAGAGTACAATTGGTTTTTTGTGTGTGTTTCTTTTAGGAAGAGCCTAACCCCGACCATCATTGGTCGAGGGTGACTGATAATAATTTTCTGAACTTTTTTCATGTACGTTCAGTAAACGTGCGAGCGGTGTTTTGTAACTTCTGAACCGGTGCTCGGAATTGAAATTTTATGGCACCATTGAACTCACAACGCTGGTTTTCTCTTAAGGAGGAATTCACCTTGAAGGTAGTTGGACGAGGGTGAAAGTTAGTTATTGTGTTTTTTTGTGGAATTAATAAAATAAAATAATCATCATTTTATATTATTTTGAGCATCCAAGTGAATATTTCAGGTGGTGTCCATCAGAGATAAACCTCCATATGGATGTTTTAAGTGGGGACCACCAAACCTTAACCTCCCATGACAGGTTATGGTGGTTTTTAACACCCATACCATAACCTCCCATGAGAGGTTATAGTGGTGGGGACCACTCAGATTTTTAAACCTCCTTGAAACCTCCCATTAATTGGTAGAAACTTTTCATGTCCCTATTTAATGTGGGTGGGAGACTCTCGGTATTCTCCCAATAATTATAGCCAACAGACCTCTTAAATTTTCCCATCATAATTTAAATAGATTTCTTCATTTAAATTTAAATAACCGCATCATATGAATTTAGGAAGGTTCCAAATAAATGAACCTTCATAAATTCCAACGATCATTACCTACCTACCTACCTCTTCTATATATAGGAAAATTCGGAGAATTTTTTGGGAATACAATACCATGGGATGAACCGCTAGTAAATTGATGTGAATCCCAACATGTTGAGGATTGCGCTTCCTCCAAAAAGAACACATTATACCAAAGAAGAACGCCGGTGAGGAGAAACTTCAACTACCTTCCTCGGAACCTACTCTGACATAGGACTTCTTCGACTACAACAAGCCGACGCACAGTCCAACGATCGAGGAAAACAACAACTACACTGACACCCATATTTTCCCAATGATCCATCTTCTTCCCCACGCCAACGTCGACAAAAATCTAACAAAGGTGGAGTGTTTATTGGCATGTTAATTCTTTCCTTGATATTCTTTTGCAGATGGGAGAAAAATCATTGTGGAGGCTATAGAATTTTATGTTCATAATTATCTATTCTTGATGTACCGATTACAACCATCCTAATCGTGGAGGGTGAGGGCTAAACTAACATGGCCCGACTCCCTCCGTAGATCTCTTTTTGATGTTCTTAGGCATGGCTATGAAATGATGAGGCGATGGAGGTGACAGGCATTAACCACGCTACACACTGACTCTGCAACCCGCACAGCCCTCATGGCGCTTTTGCCGAACTGGCTCCCAGCTGTTCTCAGCCTCCCAGCTCCCGGCCACCACCAGCCTACCATGCACCTGCTAGTCATTCTATAGCCCACTGGGCCGCCGGCTGCCCGTTGGCCTCCCGAGCTGATCCGCCTGAGTTGTGCCCCTCATGGTGTTGGCTGAACCAGCCTTGGATATCCGGGCCAAGCCGCACCCCATGAAACCCTGGCAGAGAAGGCCTTGAATGCCCCCCCATGGCACCTTAGTCCCAAACATCCCTTACACTAAATCACGGTGGGTCTGTGCCCTCGTGATAGGTCCGCAACCTCGTGATCGGTCTGCACCCTCGCACTACTCACGTTCTTCAAAGACTGTTGGGACAGGCCTAGGGGTCTGAGCTAGAACCAATGGAAATTTCCAAGACAACACAGACCAGGTCGGCCCATACTAGGTCGGACTAGGTCAGTTCGACTAGGTTGGATGGAACTCGGTCCCACTTCGACCCATTTACGCTCCTTTGGCCATATCATTGGCACTAAATGACCATTTGAAAAACTGTCAGTGGAGCTAGAAATCATTGAGTGTGATGGTCTATTAGTGTATACCCCACTAGAGTTTGATGAATAAATGAGATACGATCAGGTTTGATCGTGCATGAATCCAACCGGGGCACTGGGAGTAAAAGGTTAATAACTCTCAGACCTAGCGTCTGATTGATGTGTTGTCTGTTGCGTTAAGACCCCGACGACGAGATAAACCATCAGTATATTTTTTCTCCACGGGACTTCATGGTTGATTAATTATAAATAGTTGTATTGAGGAGTGGAACCTCCAGGAATCAAGCATGCTATTTTGGAAACCCTTTTTCTAGCTTCTCACTGACTACTGTTCATGGATCATGTGTGGGTTCGACAGGTCTGACTACTGTTCCTATATCATATGTGGGTTTGATAGCTTTGACTACAATTCCTGGATCATGTGTGTGTTTGATATCTCTGACTACTATTCCAGGATCATGTGTGGGTTTGACACCTCTGACTACTTTTTCAGGATCCAGTGTAGGATCGACAGCACTAACTACTGTTCTTGGATCCTTTGTGGATTCGACAGTTAAGACTACTGTTCTGGGATCTTCTGTGGGTTCCACAGTTTTGACTACTGTTCCTAGATCTTGTGTGGGTTCAACAGTTCTAACTAATGTTCTTGGATCATGTATGGATTCAATAGATCTAACTACTGTTCCTAGATCATGTGTGGGTTAGATAGTTCTGAATATTGTTCTAGGATCATATGTGGGTTCGTCAGCTCTGACTACTTTTCCTGGATCCTGTGTGGGTTCGACAACTCTGAAAACTATTCCTGGAACTTGTGTGGGTTTGACAGCTCTCATTTATGTACCAGGATCCTACGTGGGTTCGAATTAATAGATGATTTAGTGGCTGCATCTAATGATTTCTAACTCTTTACAAAAGTGGTATACATGTTTGTACTGAGTTAGTAACTTTTGTGTTTACCTCGAGACTAAGTTGGATTACTTGATAACATAGGTATATGTAGGGGCATATACATATGTTCGGTTAATTGTTGATTTCATACCTTGTGGTTTACCCTTGATGGATTTTGGGTGACCATGAAGGTCTCGGGGTCCCTATTGTGTATCGTTATACTCACCCATGCACGGGCAATTCCCGCTCCTCAATATGTTGGATATAGATAACAGACAGTACTGACCGAGGATGAGTGTACCAATACAAGATGGTACCCATAGGTGGACCACATGGAGTGACAGTTCAAAGAGGAGTCTGATAGAAGTGGAGTGGTGTGGAGGCTATATGTTTATACCCATCAGGTAGGATCTCCCGATGGATGATCCATGAGTTGTTTTCCCTTTTTAAAGTTCTTATGCTTTTATTTTCTTGTACTTTACAATTGGTCTTGTATTTCCGGCACCTTTTACATTACAAAACTCTTTTTCTATACAGTTTTACATAATGTTTTGCTTCCATATTGTACATTGTTCTGTGAATTTTCAGGTTACAATGTAAATGCATACCCAGTTTTAGGGATTTACACCTTTGGTGCTAGTCGCCAGCCCCTGGCCTATGGGGGGATGGATTGGGGTAGTCACGGCACAGGCCCTGGGGGACAGGTCATGAAAAATTGGTATCAAAGGAGTTGGTAATACCATAGAACATAGGACTATGATCTTTTCTATGAAGCAATATTTTTAAGGGTACTGAGTGAGGTTTTTAGTTAAGGGAGTCCAGTGTTAGTGCGACAACAAACATATCATTACATGAGGACCCTGACATCTGATTTCCGACTCAATTTAGGAAAACACAGATTGCGTGTGTGTTTTAAAAAAATTTCTTTGAGTCAAATTACCAGGTATAATCTTTTGACGTGTCACATCTGTTTCTTTTAGGATTCCTCCATGCAGGCAGCCTATTAATGTTCCGAGAGTTGTACGCACCAATAACCCAACCAGTAATGTAGTTCCAGTGTAGGGCCCTCTTACTATGTTGGCACCATTGGGTGGTGTACCAGCTTCATCACCACAAGATGGGAAATAGATACCACCAGCCACACTGGAGGACGATTCAAGCCTACTAAGCATGTTACACGAGTTCTAGCAGTAGAGGACTCTGAGGTATCGAGGAAAGATAGATTTCCACGCAGCTGAAGGCTGTATGGAGGTGATTTCCTGAGTTTCCCGTCTAGTTGAGACACTAGTCGAGAATATTGTGATACTAGGTGCTAGTGTTTTTCAATGAGTGACCATGAGGATGGTCCTCTTAGTGATTCAGCTTTCTTACATGGTCTTTTTCCAGATATAGTATTTTATGGTAGTGTGCCAATTATATCACTGCCCGATGGTCAGCAGTTACAACCGGCTGTACAGGTAGAGGACACTTGTAGGCTTAGTTCCTTATACGTGTTCCAGCATCAGATACCCTCAAATTATGAGGTGATACCAACTCAAAGGTGGTTGAGTACTAGCTCTAGGATGTGGCTGAGAGTTTTCTAGAACATATACCGCTTCGAAAGGTCGACATGTTGGTAGATGTGATTTTATCGATGCGTCCTGATTTTTCCTGGTAAGTGATGAATATGATACGATCAGTACTTCAGTGCTTGATCTTCTGAGTGAGGAGTCTTTAAAGGACATCTGAACTAGAACTATTCCTATATTCATTCCTAATTATGCTAGGGTGCTAGAGATAATAGTTGGGGTTGAATGTTCATTGGCTGAATGGATACATATAGTGAATGTTAGCAGTGGGAATGGAGGGAACGTGTGCTAGTCTCAGAAACATGGGAATGTGAAATGTTTCATGAAGAGGATTTGTTAGGGACAGATGAATATGCAGGGTATATGACATGGATGTAGAGCTAGGAGAGAAACATGAGGTGGTGTACTTTTCGTCTTGTTACAACCACCCCCTTTTTTGGACCCTACCAGGCTCAGAGAGTTTGTGAACAGGGGAAGAGAGTTACTTCATGCAGTCAAGGAGTGCGACCCTAGGGCTATAAGTATTATTCGAGGTAGAATATGTGTCTACTACTCCCTACCCTTTCAATAGACATATGTACCAGTCATTCCATCAATCCACGAATCTTGTCTAGGACCTAGTGTGTACAGTTAATCCTTGGACATGACCCCCACATATGGAGATACCTTTGGGAGGAGACTAGATAATCACAATTATGCTGACAGTGAGATATGACCCATGAGGTGAGAGTTTCGGTTGGAACCTCTTTGTGGAATCGTAGAGGCCATTCGACATTAGTTTCGGTTTGGACATTAAATCCACAGTTAACCCTTAGATTAACTGTAGTAGGCAAAGAGTTTGTGGTTAATATACAATTTTGGTACAAGGTTTTCCTTGGTTGATGAAAAAGGAAACCTAGTAATCACATGATAATCTCATGCTTAGGAGGGTGCATCCAATACATCATGATTCAGCCACCCTCACCCTCCTGGAAGTAGAAGTTGATTTTGAGATATTATATACTCATGGGAAGAGGATCATGGATGTTGTATCACTGAGTAGGAGGTCTGTACTATATCTTCTGAGTAAGGAGGCAAAGAAGGAAGCCACTTTGCCGATATCCTTTGTGGATCGAGAAGGGGAATATTTTCTTGAGTATCTTATAGTCACTCCCCCACTTATTTAGCGAGTTAGAGGGGCACATCATGGGATGCTCACTGCGAGACACGACATGCTCAAATATCCACACGACAGACAACTAATTTATTTTCTGATGGTGGAGAGTGCATCCTCCTCTTCAGAGGACGTACCATGGTACCAATGTCACGTAATGAGGAAGTGTTGAGGTAGTTTCACATATCCCCTATAGAGTTACATCTAGGAGTGGTGAATAAGTATCATAACCTCCGATGACAACACTGATGACTGAGAATGAAGAAGGCAGTAGCAGAGCTTGTCTCTCGATGACTCACTTGTCAGCAAGTGAAGGTGGAGCATGAGGTGCCAGCAGGCTTGATTCTACCTTTAGAAGTCCCAGAGTGGAAGTGGGATGGGATATCCATGGATTTCATGACAGGAATTCCATGTACATCAAGGGGTAATGACTAAATTTTAGTGATCGTCAACAAAGTCAACAAGTCGTCCCACTTCCTACCGATCAAAGAATTGGGTTCCGTAGAGAGATTTGGATTCCTCTATGTGCAGGAGATTGTATGGTTACATAGAGTACCCTTGATGACTGTCTCCGAACGTGATGCACATTTTACTTCCCGGCTATGTTAGTGGTTGGAGGAAAATTTCAAGATTCAGCTTCATTTGAGTACTGCCTTCTAGCCACAGATGGATAGCCAGACTGAGCGGACCATTCAGACACTTGAGGTCATTCTATGTACATGGGTCCTTGAATTCAGTGGTAGCAGGGAGGATCAATTACATTTAGGGTAGTTTGCTTACAACAACATCTATCACTCTACCATATGTATGACACCTTTTGAGGCAATGTACGGGTGACCTTCCATATCCCATTTGTGCCAGACTGGCCCAGGAGAGTCAGCACTAGTGGGTCAGAGATGGTATGGGCTACCACGGAGAAGATGAAGATCATATAGTATTGGATGAAGACAACACATGGCAGGAGAAAGTCGTATGCTGACAGGAGACAGAGACCCCTAGAGGTCGAGGATGGCTACCAAGCCTTTCTACAGGTCTCACCACGATGAGGTCTATGGAGATTTGGCAGAGGCAAAAAGTTATATTTAAATTCATCAGACATTTTCAGGTCCTCAGTAGAGTTGGTGAGGTGGAATACTTCTTAGCTCTTCCACCTCAGATCCACCAGGTGCATGACGTCTTCCAAATATCTCAACTAAGGATATGCGTGCACAATCATTCCCATGACATCAATCATGGTGAGCTGGGCATCGTATATGGGGAGACATTTTCAGAGGCTTCAGTGGTGATTGAGGAACGATGGAAGAGGGTCATTTGGGGATGGTCGATACCACTGGTTCATGTCCTCTCACAGCACGAGAACCTTTAGTAGAGCACATGGGTGCAGGAGTCTCAGATACGTGCTCAGTACTCCAACATGATCATTTTGTTTGATTTCTGGCATATGGGGACGTAGAGCCCTGAGCTGGGGAGAATGTAGAGACCCATAATTTTTATTTAAATTTTTTTTATATATGAGAATTTTAAGAGTTTGTTAAATCTAATGGGTAGTGATTTTGAGGCATGGAGTGCCCAAAATGATCCTTCAATGTTTTTTTGAGCTTATGTTAACACTTGTAAGCAGTTTTCATGAAATATTGTAAAAAGTCTTAAATTTTAACTTGGATCTGAAATCTGAGGGCATCATTCCGCTCAGAATGATCAGTTTACCCTAGGTCCGATTTATGATTAGCCGGCGTAGGCCTCCTTTGAGAAAACCCAAAAATATTAAAATCATTAACAAAATAATTAAATAAATTATTTTATTTTTCAAAATCATAAAACACAAAAATGATAATTCATATTAAAAATTTTAGACAACCACTGAAATAATGAAGGTTTGATTTCTTTAAGTAGACTCTAACATTGGGTATCACAGACCACCATAGAAAGTAGAGTTTTGGCAGCAAACAAAATATATATGTGACAATTACTTTTTTGGTAAATTCATAACTTCTAGATGGTAAATCAGGTTGAAAATATGAGATTATCATTTGGTTTGTTGGGTTTTGTTTCACCAATGAATAGCCAAACCATGACAAGTGTACGTCGATGGTGACTGAAAATAATATTCAATATTTTTTTCATATATGATAAGTAAATGTGCATTTGACGTTTTGTAACTTTTGAACCGGTGCTCGGAATTGAAATCTGAGGGCACCATTGAAATTGCAGCACTGGTATTCACTTAAGAATTATTTCACCTCAATGTCAGTTGGTCGATAGTGAATGTTAGTTTTTGGGGTTTTCAAGGAATTAATAAAATAAAATTAACATCATTTAATTTTATTTTGAGCTATCATTTTGATATTTCAGGTGGGGTCCATCATAGCTATACCCCTACATGGAAGTTGGAAGTGGGAACCACCACACCTTATCCTCCCATGAGAGGTTATAGTTGTGGGGACCACCTTGTTTTTTAAACCTCCTTCAATCTAACCATTAATTTGGAGAAACCTCTCATGTTCCTATTAAATGTGGGGGGGATCCTTTTGGTATCCTCCCAATAATTATAGGCAACACACCACATAAATTGCTGTAGCATAATTTAATTAGCTTGCTCTGTTTAAATTTAAATAACTACTTTGTTGGAATTTAGGAAGGTTGCAAATAAATGAACCATCATAAATTTCAATGATCGTTACCTACCTTTCTCCCTCTCATATATATAGGATGTTTGGGAGGAGGTTTTGGGACTGATTCACCATGTCACAAAGTGCCGGTAATGTGACGTGATGCCAAACAATTAGAGGATTATGCTTCCTCCAGAAAGAATGAATTCATCCAATAAAGAGCAATGAGGAGGATAGAATTGTACACCCTTCCCTCGAACCTACTCTGGTGTAGGACTACATTGACTATGACAAGCCGCGCATAAACTGACGATCAAGGAAAACGTAAATGACACTGATGACCATATTTTTCCTAGGATTTGTCTTCTCCCCCGAGCCCACATGGTCAAACATCGAACAAAGGTAGGGGGCCTATTTGCATGTTAATTATTTCCTTGATTTTCTATTGTGTATTAGAAAAGAATCATTGCAAAGGATATATAATTTAATGTTCATCGTTCTGTTTTTTTGATGGACCAATTTCAGACATCCTAAACACGGAGGGTGTGGGCCAAAATATCATGGCCCAACTCCCTATGATGAACAACTTGTGATGTTCTTTTTCATAGAGATGAAACAAATAGGCATTGGAGCCGACATGCAATGACTGTGGTACCCACGGTCTCCGCAACCTGTGCCACCCACGCGACACTTTAGCCGAACTGGCTCTCCGCTGCCGCTGGCCACCCATGCACCCGCCAGCCGCACGGATGCCTGCTGGCCTCCCGGATGCTAGGTGATGCCGGCCTCCAGCCTCATGGCCATCGTCAGCCTCCCGTGCGCCTCTCGGTCCCTCGGCCACTCACAGACCACCTGGCCGCTCACCAACATCCCAGGCCGAGCCACTCGAGCTGCGCCCCTAGTGGTGTTGGCAGAACCCACCTCAGCCATTCAGGATGATCCGTCGTGCCCCGCCCCATGCACACATTGCCGAGATGACCTTCTGTGCCCCCACAGACACTCTGGGCCGAACCACCCATAAGTCGACACGCCGCCGGTCGGTGCCCTCGCGACTGTTCTGCTCCCTCGCATTACTCGCGGCCTTCACAGACTACTGGGATGGATCTTGGGGCTGGTCCAGACTCAACGGGTCATGATGGGTCGGCCCAGACTGGGTCGGACAGGACCCCGGCCCACTTCTACCCATTTACACTCCTTCGGGAATATTTTTGGCACCAGACGTCTGTTTGATGAACCGTTAGTGGTACTAGAAATCGTGGTGCATGAAATCCCTGTAGATTATACCTTAATAGAGTTAGGGTGTAGTTGAGATACGGTTATGTTGGATTGTGCGCAAATCCAACAGGGCCCCCAGGACTAAAAGGCTAATATCTTTCAGAACAGGCGTCTGATTTATGCATTGTCTTTTGCATTAAGACCCCTATGATGAGCCGGACCATTAGCATATTTTTTAATCATGGGACTTCATGGATGTTGATGTATCGACACTAGGCATGAGGAGTGGACCCTCTCGAAATCAATGTGCTTAAGTGGAAACACTGTCGATGGCTTCTCTTAGACTACTCTTCCTAGATCTTTTGGAGGTTTGATAGTTATAACTACTATTCCTCAATCATGCGTGGGTTCGACACCTCTGACTACTGTTACGAGATTTTATATGGGTTCAACAGCTCTGAATATTGTTTCTGAGTCATTTGTGGGCTTGATAGCTTTGATAATAGTTCCTAGATCCTTTATGGTGTGATTTCTCTGAGTACTGTTCCTGGATCCTCTGTGGAATCAATAGCTCTTACTACTATTCCTAGATCCTGTGTGGGATTGAAAGTTCTAAATACTATTCCTGGATCATGTTAGGGTTTGACAATTTTGACTACTGTTCCTGGATTATGTGTGGGTTTAATAGTTCTAACTACTGTTCCTGGATCCTGAGTGGGTTCGAAAGATCGGACTAATGTTCTTGGATCCTGTGTGGGTTCGATAGTTCTGACTAATGTTCTTGGATTTTGTGTGGGTTCGATGGTTCTGACTACTATTCCTAGATCCAGTGTAGTTTTGATAGCTCAGAATACTGTTCTTGTATCCTGCGTGTGTTCGACAGCTCTGTCTACTCTTCCTGGATCCTGAATAGGTTCGACCGCTCTGATATCTGTACAAAGATCATACATGGATTAAATAGAATATATGATTTAGTGGCTATATCTAATCATATCTAACTCTCTACAAAAGTGGTATACATGTGTGAGCTGAGTTAGTAACTTTTGTGTTACCTCATGATTGATATGGATTTCATGATAACATAGGTATATGTATGGTCATATATCTATGTGGAGATAACTGTGTATTTCATACCTTGTGGTTTATCCATATTGGATTTTGTGAGACCATGAAGATCTTGAGGACCCTACTGAGTATCATTATACTCAGCCCTGCACGGGCTATGCTCACAGATTGTTGTGTTGGATGCAGACGAGGGACAATACTGACTGACACTGAGTGTACCAGGAGTGGACGTTACCCGGAGTTGGACCACACGGCGTGACAGCACATAGAGGAGATGGACGGACGTGGAGTGTTGTTGAAGCTATATGTACCTACCCTTTAGGTAGGATTTCCTGGTGGTCAATCTAGGAGATGTTTCCAATTTATCTAGTACTTGTACTATCAATTTTTGTTACATTACATTTGGGATTATATTTCCGACCCCTTTTACATTTCAACACTCTTTTGAAATATTGTTTGACAAAGTGTTTTGCATCCATATTGTACTCTGTTCTGTGATTTTTTAGGTTATAAAGGGAATGAATTACCATTTTAAGGGATTTACGCCTTTGGTGCTTATTGCCATCCCCTGGCCTAGGGAAGGAGGGCATGGGGTATTCACTGCATGAGCCCTAGGGGATGTGTCATGAAAATATAATAAACAATATAATGGATTATTAACTGTGAAAAAAACCCAAAAGGAATAATTATACTGATGAAGGGAATCATATACTAGGTCCATAAAAATTATTATGTTTAATCAAAAAAATAGAAGGAAATATTACCATTTATTAATTTACATATCATGAATAAAATACTAGAGTATTTATAAGGCCACACACTCAATTGATGATGACGAGATTTCAAAATCCATCACAGAGAACCATATAGATCCCCATAACATATCAAACAGATCATCCATACATAGAATAGAATATATGTTCCAAAAATTATCATAGTTCAACATATAATAATATATAAATATTCATAATTACTCATCTACAGTTTATTTGAAGAATATTAGAGAACCCCATTTGGATGTGCTGAAACCAATAAATCGAATCAACTCATGACCCTCTAGCTAATCTATACATTCATAATAGACCATTAATAGATAAATATTTCGGAGAAATTAATATATTTGATGAACCTACAATGTGACCAAACATAAAATAAGACACCATCTCTAGTCGAAACTCATTTATATCCCCAATAGAAACATCAAAGAAAAATTCCACCAATATTTAATGTATTATATAAATTGTCTCCCATTTATATATTAAAACACTATAGGTTAAAACATACTAAGTAGTTGATGGAAAAGTATTAGAAAACTATACAAAACAATTCACTCCATATATCGAGTATAAAAATAAACCTCAATATACATTAAAGAAACGTAACTTTTATAGAAGTTAATTTGTGTTTGATACTGCAACTACCAATCATTAAATTATATCAAATCTCAATTGTGTGCGACTAAAAAAAATTGCCCCCATATGTATAAAAATAAATTAATCATGAGGCCTCACATTATACATCTATAAAACCACATAGTTCAAAAAAATATGGGTGTATTGATAGACGTTACTCGTTATATGTTCTTAAATGATATCCCATGATCATCAGTAGAAAAAGAAGATGTAAATAATTGTTATTTAATAGTATAAATTAAAGTAGTTTCAATGATATATACTATAAAACACACTATTTTTATTCCAATATATCCTAGATGAATTTTTATTATTATTGATTCTAGTTTTTTATATTTTAAATAATAATTTCTAAATATATTTATATTTATATAAATTATCAGTATTTAAATAAAATTTTGACACAAATTATTTGTCATTTTGTATGTCCTTATGGAATACTATCAATTTCTAATGATGTATATAAATGAAATATGATGTTCCAATATAGGGAAAATTTATACTTTTGTGATGATTTATATTTATGAAATGTTATTCATAAAAAGATTATGATTGGAAGAAAATACATATATTTTTAGTAATAAACATGTGTTTATAATTAATGACTTACGTATTGTGGAAATACTCAAAAGGAAAATAATTTCATACGATCGATACATATACATGAGATATAATGAAATTTATACACTAAAGTATTACAAAAAAAGGAATGTGGAGTAATTTTCTATCCAAATAGGATTTCGTATGAAAGTAATAGAAACAGATTTTTTCCCTATAATAAATTATAGTTTCAAGAATATTTTAAATAATATTTCATTTAAAAAAAATCATATATTATTATTAATTTCATTAAAAAATATGATATCTTAATATATAATGATGTAGTAATTTTGAAATTTTTTATCCAATAAATAATAATGATTTATAATACATTTTCTCTACTAGAAAGTTCTATATATTTTCTGTTAATTGTGATAAATTTCAAATAAAAAGGATACACACTTTAAATTTTGATTATTATGCTATTTAATGTCAATTATATGAATTAAAAAATGTTCTAAATTTCATAAATATTATTAAATATCAAAATAATATACATTCTAAAAATACATAAGAATTTTTTCTCACATATACATTAATTTTCCCAGTATTATTCATTTTTCAAAAAACAATGATTTGATGATGTTGTATTGTTTCATGGTTTATCAATAGTAAATGAATTATACTAAAATATGAATTCAATATATTCACTTTTGGTGAAAAGTGTTAAAAATCAATCAATAGTTAAATATAATTATGTGAATAAATAGAAAAACCATCAACACATAGTTTTATTTCATATAGAACACTATTTATAGTTATCATTGATAAAGGATTTGTATAATCCATATAAATTGGAGACATAAAATCTCATTGATGTGGTAACTAGTAAAAATATCATGCAATCTGTTAAGAAATCCCAAGAAAAACTACAAGTATATGGAAGTCACAATTCAAGCTGAGAGATAGTTTGTACAGTGTAATATAATATTTTGATTCAATAACCACTATAAAACACATATGTTCAAATTCATTTATTTATTAAAAATATTTTTGTAATTTATTTTGGGACATGTTTGAAAGAACAATATAAGGGTATTTTTGTGATGACTAGAGTTGTGGGAATATTCTTTTTAATTAAAATTATCCTCAATAACAGATGTTGCATGAATTAAAGTACTAATAAAACAACCAAATAAGACAAATTGTGAAATTTTAAAATTAATCGAATTATAATATCATTATGATATAAAAATGTAACTATATAATATAATAATTAGTTATTATTATTTTTTGTCAATATTATAATATGTTTTCATTTTGATTACCCTCATTATAAATCTAGTAGTATATTTCATTAATGAATTAAATTTTACATTGTTAAAAGTTTGGTATAATAGGTAATATTTTTATTTATATGAAATTATATCAAAATTAAAATAGGTAAAAATTTATACGACGTAATACATAATAAACGATAAATTGAAACAATAATTTTTAAACAATGATATTATTTTATATATTATTTTAGATAACTAAATATAAAAAATTGTATTATTATTACTATATAATTAAATAAAATTGTGAATTTATTATTTAAAAGTTATAATAGTTTTATTTTATTATTTTATGAAATAAATTATATTTAGGTTGATTGTTAAAAATATAGTTTCTGAAAAAATTGTTTTGTTTATGGCTATATCACGATGTATATAAAAACTAAATAATTTACTTAAAAATATTTTTTATCCAATTATTCATTATATTGTATAAATATATAATTATAAATTGATTTATGAAATTATAAAACAAATATTAAATTACTGAAGTATTAATTTTCATTACTTTTTTTTCCAATTATATTAATTAAATATTATTTTAGTAAATTTTAATTTTTGTAATGATATGGTGGCCAAAAAAATAATACTTTTATTGAACATGAATTTTTAGAATTAAAATGAATGAAATTTATAATTTTATCATATACATATTTTTTATAGTTAATAATAAACTTTTTTTTAAAAATGTTTTTTATGCATTACATGTAATATTGTATAATTTAATTTTTTGTTCATAGAAAATTTCTATATTTAAGATATATATAATAATTATAATTACTTAGTAGAAAAAAAGTAATATGGACAATTTTAATGATTTAATTACAAGAACACCACATGATTTTTATTTATGGATCCTCTGTCAGATAATGTATTAGATATTTAACACTTAGCGTAAATGACATGTTAATTATATTTCTTTATATCTGTTGTTGTACACACAACCACAATTATAAATGATCCTTAATATAGGATACCATTATAACCATTTTTTCAAATTTTTGGGTATGAATATGACATTAAAAATCAAAATATTTATATGGTTTACACATGTATAAAATAAATTCAATGAATGTATATTTTTGTGGGAAGTAATAATTATCTTCTGAAATAAAAATAAATGTTTAATAAAAAATTTAACATTCCTAAACGAAATTTCATTAGAAATTTTCAAAATTAATGTGAAAAAAATATTTAACACTTCCAAAAAATTAACATAATTTATAAATTTTTAACAACATATTTAACTTAGTGTGATATTTTGGGTTTTTTACAGAAAATGTTTTTTTATAAATATTTAAAATGCATAATTTTTTTATTTATATCCTGTGTTTTAAATATATTAATTAAATTAATGTCCAATTATGTTTTGTGTTTTATTTAATGTAAAATATGTATTTTTTATTTATATTTAATAAAAAATTGTTATTTTTAATAAAAATTACATTGGATTGATTAATAGATTTTTTTGGTTAAAAAATTATATTTCTTGTAAAACTCTAATAAAATGCATAATGTCTGTCCTTTTGTAAATAAATTTTAAAAAATATAAGAAAATTAATAATTTAAATGACATTTAATTATTATATATTACTATATAATAATTTAAATTCATTTATCTATTATTACTGATAATATTGTTAATATATTTTCATCATTTTTATCGAAAATTCACTTATAAAAAAAAAATTTTCATCATGTCTGTGAGTTTAATATTTAATTACATTTGTCTACTTATTTGAGTTGAATTCAGTATAATATATTCATTTTTCAAATAACTATAATTAATATTTTAGAATAAGACCCTGAAAATGTTTTACCATTATAAAAAATGAACCACATGAAAATATAATTACCATGTTTAAGATAAAACTGATTTACCAATATTGTTAAACAACAAATTTATAGGTTATAATTACCTAAATACTTGTGTAAAATATATATTTATAGTAATATTTTGAGCTTTTAATATTTATTCCTCAATAATGGTTTATTTTTATTCCATTTAGAAAGTGAAAATCACAGTTTCATCTTTTTCATTTAATAAATTACAGGTTTTACACTCATCTCACATATAAAAGGCCTCCTGATCTCCGTTCTAATTTAAAAAATAAAATTCATATAGATTAGATCATACCATCACAAATTTATTCCATAATTTCCAACCTAATTCCATTGTCTATTTGTTTTGTTTCACATTTATCCTCATAAGGCTTTTACTTTTTATCTGAATATTATTTCTAAAGGAGAAGTATCATGATTAACCAATAATTCTTTATTTTATTACTTATTCCACCTCAAAAATTTATTATTAAATTATTTATTTATAAAAATTCTCTCTCATATAATTATTTGTTATAATTTTAATTTAATAACTTAATACATATCATCTTCCATCAAATGGTTTGGGAACTCATCATTCGTGTGTAGTGCGAACTACAGCCTCACGAAACCTATTTGATTTGATTTCTATAATCAAATATCATTGAATATTGTAAGAACATATTTCAGTCATATATATTTTATTTCTAACGTATTTATACTTATGATGTTATGAAATGAGTAAATCCTTTTTAACTTACATTCTGCTAGTGATATGATAACATCGCCTATTTATATGATGGACTACCTCCACAAGAACTGATGTGATTTTTTCACTATTTTTTTACATTTAAGGTTATGTGGATACATTTAATGTATTTTTGTGATATAAATTAATTAATTATTGTATTTATTTAATATTAGTAATTGTTAAATTATAATAAATTATTTTATTTGTAACCCTGCCAAATGATATCACTGTTCATAAATATTTCTGGACTACCACCACTATGAAATGATGTGAATATATTTCATGACTAAATCCCATAGAATATATATTTTTATAATTATATTTAATTATTTAATATTTTTTTATTGTTTATGATCATTACTAAAATATTGTTTTTTACTTATATTTTTTCTATAATTATAGTTGAAAAATGGAAATACCACTCATGAAAACTACAACATACCATCTACAAGATCTTATTATATTTCATTTTAACCAAAAAAATCCTTATTGGTTTTAAAAGTATAATACTTTTAAAAATTTTGTTTTTCTATTTATTATTTTTTGGAGATAATCGAAAAATTACCACAATATCCCATTTCAACATAACAAAAATGATTCATAATAATGAATAGAATTTCCAAAAAACACCTAAAGTGGAATAAAAAGATTATGTGTTTGAATATTTCAATAATAAGAAATATATTTCATAATTTATTTTTAATAAATTAAGAAGGTTATAATATCAATAATAACTATAATAAATGATGAAATAATATTTTTTTAGTTAAAGGACATATGTAATGACCTACGTATTTATAGAATAATACATTGCCATATCTTTTTATACATATTAATAAGATATTAATTTTATATTAATGATGGACAATTTTCAAAAAATATACTCAACATGAAACATCATGTTTTTTTTAAAAAGTTATGTGGCACACAACTTTGAGTTATACCCTAATAACAATATAATATTAGAATTATTTTATATGATAGTTAATGGATTTCCATTGGATTTGGAAGAATAAATAGTAAAAATAAAAAATTGTTATTAATTTTAATTACACTTATCCAAAAAAATTTAGAGTCATAAAATAAGAATGAATTATATTTTAGGTATAAAAAAATTAATATTTTGGAAAGGTCATTTTACAGCCTTTTGATGTTGAACGATTTTTAAATATTGATTTTGTCATATTTATTTGTCATATTTATTTTTTAAAATATATTATTATTATTTTTATCTGAAACATAATAATTTACATTTGAGGAAATTTTGTATTTTTCTGATAAATTTCATTTTGTAATGAATTGTTAAAAATACTTAATTTAAATTCAAAACTGCCCTTTAATAAAAATTATTTATACAATCATATTGACCTTTTAATTGGTTTTAATGTGTAATTGGATTATATTTATACCATTTAATCCAATTTTTGTATATGTATGTAATTTCACTATTAAATTAGACATTAACACATGTCAATCTTTTGTTAGTTTTTACTTCATAAAAACACGCTTTTTTGTTTTGACAACGATATTTAATTATAAATTTTATTATAGGACTTCTGTGTTTTATATTTGGAAAAATGGATTTAAAATTTGGAATTAGGAGTTCGAATTTTTTTAAAATTGTATCTTTGAGTTTTAGTCATTTGGAATATTATCTTAAGTAAAAATGATTTTTATAATTGTAAAAGGGTAAATCTAGTAAATAAGGATAAAAATATTATTATATTAATATTAAATTACCTAACACATGGCCTAACAGTATTTTATAAGATATTTCGGATCATTTCCATCCATAGGTCAATTTAAGAACACCATGTACCCACTTTCATGTGAAAGATACATTTAATTACGTTTTATTTAATGATAAGGAAAATATAACATAAACTTATATCTTTTAGAAAATAAATTTATATGCTGTTATAAAAGTTATATCTAAGAATATAAATATCAACATTAAAGATAATAATATTTCCTACATAATGTAATTTTATTTATAATTTTTAGACTTTAAATAAATAAATTTAATTACGACACAATGGTGATGTAGTGATTGTTACATTTGTAAAGGATTAAAATTAATGTTAATATTAATGTAATTTTATTATTTTAATCTCATCCACTAATTTTTTGGATTATAGGTAAATGTTATCATTGTATTATGTATTATATTTCTATGTAATCATGTTGTTATAGATTTTTTAAAAATTCATTATATGTATATTGTCAAAATTGACATAACTCATATTTTAAAATTTAAACTATTTTAATAAATATTTAAAATTTAAAAAAAAATTGAGATACATAAAAAAAGTTTTAAAGTGTCTAAAATTTTATTATCTACCCTTTAATTTGAAATTATTCATGTTTTATTGACTATTTTTATTATCATAGTGTTAAACGTGTGATACAACGGTAAGAGTTAAAAGGGTTAAATATAAAATTTAATGATAAATAATATCCAATATATGTATAATTATTATTGGAAGATATTATATCAAATAATATTCATATTTTCTTATAAATAAATTAATTATTACTCATTTATAATCTGTATATAATTTATAGGAAAATAACTTTTCAATATATTCATTAAGTGACCCTCCCCCCGCTTATAAAAGGAAAACACCTCTAACTCATTCTCACACCTCTCAACCCCCCTTGGATCCACCAAAATCTACAGAAATAATCTCCCTAGATCTATATTTTCCTATTATAATAATTAAAATTTTAATAAGGTAATTAAAGAAGTCTTTTTAGCTTAAATCAAATGGAGTTACCTGATTTATGATAACGTCTTCTCTCAAACTTCTTCTATTTATTTTCCTTCTCCGAACCCCAAATAACTAATTATTCATTTATTTTTTAAAAAATTATATTAAATATAGTATTATTTTGATATTATAATGATTATAACTACACATACACACACCCTCATCTAAAGGATACAAACATACTCTTGTTGTGGATGGTGAACTACTACCTCATGAAATAATGATCGATCAATTATCTCCCACCTCCTCTCATGGTGGAAAATGTGATGGAACTAAAATTATAAACGATATATATTATATGTATTTTATAACTATTATTCATTTAAGATCATTTAGAAGATAAATTTTTTATTTTCAGGTGGTGTAAATACGATAATATCATTTTAGGAAGTGTCGACTACCACCCCCTCAAAGTGATATTACTCGTTCATGATATAAGAAGAATGTATGAAGGACAGAATTAATGAAATTATGTAAAATATATAAAAGATGTATTATATTATATTTATAATATACCAATTTATCATTTTGTTTTGATTACTTTATGTTTTCAAAATATTTGAATGTAGATTTGATGCATTTGTACGACTTACCATCTCCATGAACGATGTATTTAATTTCTTATATCAAAATGATATAGACTATTCTAATAATATATATAATGGATATATATGATATATTTCATATCTAAATCATGGATATCATTTTTTAAATTATTCAATTTTGACCACATGGAAAATTATTAATTTTAACAAGATCATTTTTTTCTCAAGTACCGAGCATCGACAAAATGACCGATATGAACATGAATAACAATATAATTATTATAGAATAAAAATTAGATATATAAAAGGAATAACAAACTTGAAAATTTTATTAAGAAAGAATAAATTAACTAATGACTATTATTCATTAAAAACAATAATAATACGTGATGAATCAAACATAATGTAAGGGAACCTTTTACTCTCATCTTTCAATAAAAGACTTATTTTATGTTATGCATTTTAATTTCTTTTTTAATCTGTTGGTATATGTTCATATATTTTATTATTTATTTAAACATTATATCCAAATGATGATAGACCCTATTCTCTCTTATCTGATCATTTTTTTATTTTTTATTTGACACTATTAGGCTACAAAATTTTCATAAAGGAATTTCTAAACTCAATTTCGACTGATTGGGTTTTATAAATACATAGTTGATTATAAAATGCCAAGATTATTTGTAGATTTACAGTATTTTTATTTTTGTTTTAATGTCCAATAATATTTTTCTAGATATACTTTTTCAACTCATAATCACCGAATCCATAAATTCTTACATCATTTATACGAACATTGTATGGGATATATTAGCTTAATCCCCATGCCTTGAGATAAATATCCATGTCATTGGTTTTTTTTACCAGAATATTTAGGAAGGACACCTTATTTTTTTCAAATAATATCACCTTATATTGTGTTTATTTATATATTCCACTAATAATTATGTCATTAATTTTTCATTAATACATGGATTTAATCTATGAAAAGGACTACATCTCAATTTAAATTAATTGAGGAATATATAGATATATTGAACCTTGTTTTTCCATTAAAGTGTTTATACAACCCCATTTGACATGATATAACATGAATTAATGTATTCTCAAGACATTTAAATTTTTATTCATTACTTTTATTTATTCATGTATTTATTAATGTGGTAAGGGACTCTTAATGATAACATTATATTAAATGTTTAAAATATTTATACTTATGTATATTTCTCATTAATGTCAATGTTTTCCAAATGTTTTAATGTATCTATTTATACTAAAATTAATGATTTAAAAAAGATAATTACGGTAAAAGTATTAATGTGGTATGTGGATCTTTGATTAAAAAATGTTATATTCAATTGTTTTTAATTTTTCCTTAAAATTGGATTAATTATGTCAATATGTTGAACTAATATCTTGTGATTGTAATGTGGAAATGTTATCTTTAATTTATGAAAATTTTATATGTTATCAATATGTTATGGTTTTTTTGAATTGTTTACATATATGGTTGTTTCCATGATTAACCTAATGTGGGTGAGCCCGAGATAGCTCTCCAATGTATTGGGTAACGTGAGAGATGTAAACATTAATGTTTATATTATGTGATTTAGGAAATATACCCTGATGGACATTCAAAATGAAACTTCGTACATAGTTGTGATTGTTAAAACATAAGTATGTTATGGATTCCACATTTCACCATTATGATATATTATTTGTATGTATTATTAATAAATCTTATGATTTTGTTAGGTATGATAAATATCTTATGATTTATGATTGAAAATTATTATTTCATTTATTTTTATATACTAATGGACTAATATTTTCATTCTATGTTTAATAACCATTATTGAGATTTTTATTCCCTTCCCTTGTTTTTGAATTTTTTTTATTGGGTATAAGGAAGGGAAAGAGAATGTAATTATTTATAAATATTTAAATCACGAAAATAGTTCTAGTTTTTCTAAGGAAAGTTATTATTGTTGAAAAAATTGATATAATTCAACTGCCTACATTGTAATATTTTGAGGTATAATGCAATATTTGTAACATCACAAGTAACTAAAAGATATGATATTTTCATATTTATTAATATTTTTTAATTAAAAATTAATTTTAAATTATATGGGATACTCTTTTAGATGGCATACCTAACACACAACAAAGGGTTTTTCCAATGTATTTTATTGCACACAATGTAGCATCATAATGAAAAAAATAATACAATTTTATTTCAAATGGTAGTTAATTCCATACCATTTTATTGGTTGAAATGAACAAAACTAACAAGAATTTTATTATACATGTTTTAAATGCCTTTTTCATTATCCAATAAAATTTAGAGTCTTAAAATTTGAATTAATCCAAATATTTTGATAAATACACAAATATTCTTTAAAAGTTCAACTTACAGCCTATTGATGGAGAATCCTATATATATAATGTTTTTAGAACAGTTATACATTCTATTTAAAAAAATAATATTCTTCTTCATAATAGGGACATCAAAATTTAATTTGGATTAAATTTTCATAATTTTTTGATAATGTTAATTTTTAAATAAATAGTGAAAAATAATGCATTTAAATTCAAAACTACATTTTAATATTATTTATTTATATTTTTAGATTATTTTTTTAATTTTTCTCAAAGTGTAATGATATTTTATTTTTATCATTAATTTTAAATTTTTTCATTGGATGTATTTTCACTATGAAATTTGTCATAAACAGATGATAACATTTTAGTATTTAATTTTCTTTAAAACCTTCTTTTTGGTTCTGACTATGAGAATTAATTTTAATTTAATTTCTAAAACTTATATTTCTTGTATTTGGAAAAATTTATTCCATATGTTTAACCAGTATGTCCAAGTTGTGTAAATTTGTAAATTATATTTAGAAATTATGAATAGTAACTTTTGTAAATATTTTATTTACCATCGTTAAAAGGTAAATATAGTAAATAATGGTAAAAATTAATATTATAATAATATTAAATTACCCTAACAAGTATCCTAACCCTATTTAATGATTCCTGGATTACCATGGGGATCTATGGGTAGATTTTGGGACCCCATGGGTCAAATTTTATGTAAAAAGTACACTTTATAAAAATAAATTTATTGTTAAATAAAATGTAACATAAACATATATATCTTAGTAAAAAAAATTAATAATGGGATATATATAATTGTTATGTTCGAGTATAATATTCACTAGAATGAGATAATAATTTCTTACCCCGTCATATTTTATTTATAATTTTTAGACATAATATAAATTATGTTATTTATGGAAAATGGCGATTTAATGATTAACTCATTAATTAATGTTTTAAATAATTGAGATTTTAAATATTAAAATATTTTTATTTTGAAACTTTTTAAGTCATCCTGGAATTTTATGGATGATTATATCTTTCTATATTATTATTAATGTAGTTTTTTTAGAATAATTAATTTATTATATTTTTTATAGTCTTGATATGAATTGTTTATAAATTGACCTAAATGAGTTTTTATATCAAACTATATTTTATTAAAAGAAAAAATAGTCATAAAAATATAATATTGGTCTAAAAGTCATATTTGATTTCACTAAATATAATTAATTATATATTCTAGGTATCTTGGCATTTTATAGTAAATATATTAAGCATATAGTATTAATATACAAGATGACATCGTAAAAGATAAACTTGTTAACAAAAAGGTCAAGCTAAATGATAATATTATTTTTATGCTATAAACATGCCTAAACCCCATTATATTTGGGGATATAAAAAATAATCAACTTATTGTATTGAGTTGGGGGACTTTTTAAATCAAAAACATGTTTATTATAAAATAATATTTTCAAACATTCCTAAAGAGCTCATCCTCCCATTTCTAAAAGACATTACCTCTAATACTTAATCACGTCTCTCAGCCCCCCTTGGCTTGTCCAAACTCTACAAAAATAATATCCCAACATCCCTCTCTTCCACCAAGAATCCTTTACATATGAAGAAGGCACTTCATGATAACCTTTTGGTTCAAAACTAAGGGAGTCACCCAACATAAAGGTAACCTCTTCACTCATGTTCTCTTCTTTTATTTTACGCCTTCATTCCCTATGCTCTTATTGTTCTTTTTATACATAAAAACACCTATATACTAAATATACTATTTTTTATGATAATTATTCTATCTACACTTCCACACACCTTCATCTAATGGGTATGAACATATTGTTTCTGTCGATGGTGATCTACTGCCTCACAAAATGATTATTGATCAATTATCTCCTACCACCACTAATGGTGGCCATTATGATAGAACTGTATTTATATGTGATGTATATTATATTTATATTGTCTATATTCTTTTATATTTTTCATTTATATCATTCCGTTATGGTTTCCATAATGGGTAAACATGACAATTTCATTTGATGAATTGCCACCTACCGCACCCTTGAAGTGATATGACTCGTTCATGCCATACCAGGAATGTATAGAAAATATAGTTAATGAAATTATATATGATATTACACTACAATTTTAATATAACTATGTATCAGTATGTTTTCATTCCCTTAAATATGAAATAGAAATGAATGTAGTATTCATGCGTACGTACGTCATTGCATCTCAATGAACGGTGCACTTCATTTCTTATCACCAAATGATATGTAAAACTATATATATATACTGTATTAATATTTTATATATGATATCTAAATCATGTAATTCATTCTAGAGTTAATGACATTTTTACCACATGGACAACATGTAATTATAAGAAGATATATTTTGACTAAAGTACCAAAAATCGTCCAAACTATCGTTATTATCTTAAATTGTTATTTAATGTTAATAACATGGTAATATGTGCTATAAAAGGAATAGTAATATATAAAAAGGTTCTGAACCATGCATAAAATTACTTTATATTATTATTCATGAGATTAAAGAATGAATGAGTCAATTCAGACATGAGGTAAGGGAACTTCTTAACCAAATTTCTATTCTCTAGGATGAACTTCTCTTTCTTATTTATGAAGTTATTTAATTATGTGAGAAATTATTTTTTTTATCTTATAATGTATTTATACTAGGTTTATGTGTGCATATAGTGAATACACATAATAGATAAATTTTATTTACTAAAAGATCTTTGTAATGGACTTTGTATCAATCTCTTGTAATTGAGGCATAGATTGATTCATACTAGACCTTCCATTATATAGTGTATAAACCCATTTTCCTTTTAATTTCATTCAAATGGAACTTTTTCCCTACGAATTGTTTTACTAAATGAAAAAAATAATGTTTCATTTTAACGTACGCTGTGAAAATAATCATTTCGCCTCTGTGAGCATTATTGGATATTTGCATCCCTATACAAGTGGTATTGTTTTTAAAAGGAAAATAAATACTATATACTCTTTTTACATATTTTTTAATTGAATATGGATTTGTGAATGGATTGATTATGTTGATATATAGAAATTTTATTGAAATGTGAATATTTTATCTTTTATTTGTAGTTGTTAATGTGTTATAATTATGCTATGGTTCTTAAAAATTGTTTATGAATATGGGTGGTTTCGTGATAAACATAGGTTGGGTGAGCCTGAGATATGTCTCAAACGCATTAGGTAACATGACGGAGTAGAACATTAATTATTATCCTTTTAGATTTAGGTAATACAACATGATAGGTATTCCAAACGTAACTCCCTATGTAGTTGTGAAATCTTCAATGTAAGTATGTTATTGATTCCAAAACTTACCTTTATGATATGCGATTTCTGCGTGTTATTCACTAGTCAAATGATTTCATGAGGTTTGTTAAATAGATTATGTTTTCTATGTATTGATGGAGTAATGATTTAATTATTTATTTTATAATCCATACTGATCTTTTTTATTCTCATCCCATGTTTCTGAAATATTCCTTCACAAGGAATATGGAAGGGTAATATAAAGGAATAATTCAAGAAGATTTATTTCATGAAAATAATTATTATTTTCATTTAAAAAATTTTATTTTATGAAAAAATGTATACTGAGTAGAAGTGTCAAAATTTTTATATTTTAGATGTAATTTAATATTTATGGCCTAATTATCTAAAAAATTAAACCTGGGAACATACTCAATGTGAATTATTAAATTGATTCAATATTATGTTATTTTTAGGGAAGGGGCCTTATAATTTGTATCCTAGGTTAGTTTTGACAACATTAGGATCTAGTGTATTGTAAAATTAATATCCATAAATTAATTTATGGTAATATTGAAATGATATATAATTTTCATATTACCATGTTTCTTAGCCTATGATATTTTTTTCATCAAATTTTTTTTTTCATATAGGAAACAAGGTAGCTATGTTGGGAAGGCATATAGAGGGAAATGACCTTCTAAATCAGAATCCAGAGATGATCTGAATCAGAAATGAGTAGCTTTTTTTTGCAGTGGTGGTTCAGTTGACTAGTGTGTTAAATGGTGGTTGTGTTTATAGATTATATTTTGTTATATTTAAATTCCAAGAGGAACATGATAGTTACATAAGGATTATTTTATAATCCAAAAAAATAGGCTATATGGAATCATTAGTAAGTGATTTTTGGATTCAATAAATTTCATTCCTTTGTAACATTGTTTCCAAAAATCGAATTATTGTTGATCCTACAAAAACAAAAGTTACCGAATCATGGCCAATAACTACAAAAATAACATAGATTCGTATTTTTCTGGGTTTGTGAGGCTATTATACAAGGTTTATTGATAATTTTGAATGATTATATACCACACTAAGTAAGATTACTTGAGAATATGTTAAATTTATCTGGAGAAAAGTATATAATGATTGTTTATAGAAATTAATAATATTATTGGTGAATTATCCAATTTTTACACTGCCTTCTTGAAATAGTGAGTTTTATATCTACAATGATGCTTAGTTTAAAGTAAATGGGTGTGTCCTTATGCATATTGATCAGGTAATTTATTATGCATCATTTTAGTTGAAACATAATGATTTAAATTACCCTATACATGATTTGGAATTTTCTATAGTTGTTTTTGTTTAAAAAAAATTGGAGGCATAATCTATATGATATACAATGAAAAATCTATACTGACCACAACAATTAGAAGGATATATTCTATTAGAAAGAAAGGAATAGGAGATAAAGAATATGTTTGGAATTAATCAAAGATTAGGATTCCATGATTCATTACAATCTAGTAAAGGATAATAAATTCAAGGAGGATTTGATTTGGAAAATTAATGCTACATTAAATTGTTATGTTTGGAAAAATAACATTTGATAAGTGATCAAATTAAAATTGTCATAGAATTTGATAGTGTAGGAAATTCCTTTGTATTGTTTTAGGTTTCATTGAAATCATCTCTATCATACATAATTAATCATGTTCATATGGATGACAGTGAGTAGAAGAAAAATATAGAATTGGTTTAGAAGTATTTGTTTCCAAATTTTATCATTGACAGAGACTGTGTTTTGAGGTTTCCAGAGATATTATGTGTGCCTTGTGATTAACAATAGAAGAAATAGATTTTATTTGAAGCTCATAGTTTTATGATTTTTGTTCATCCTAGAATTTCTAAAATGTAGATAGATCTTCAAGAGTATTACTAGTTGGATTGAATAAAAAGAGATATTGTTGACTATACATTGATGTTTTTAATTTTTGAATAGGTTAATGATGAGTGGTAGTTACTAAATTGAATGATTCAGCATTTAGTCATGCCAGAGTGGAAATGGGACCATGTTTCCGTGGATTTCTATGTGGAATTACCAAATACTTCTCATGGTATTAATTCAATCATGGTTATTATTGATCGATTTTCTAAATATTCTTATTTCCTTCCTATTTGAGAGACTTTGTGTCTATATCATCTTTCATGGTTGTATGTTAAAGAGATAGTCAAGTTTCTTGGAGTTCCCCTCTCTATTGAATATGAATGTGATCTCATGTTTTCTTCTATCATTTGGAAAGGCCTTCAAAAGTCTTTTGGTACTGAATTACATTTTAGTACAGCTTTTCATCAACAATCACTTGGGCAGTCGGAATGAACAATTCAAATATTGGATTGTAGGTTACATGCTTGATCAGTGGATTACTAGGTAATTTAGGACTAAAATTGTTATTTTGAGGAATTTTCCTATAATAATAGGACTCAATATAGAATACATATGGCACAATTTTAGTCATTATTTGGACAACAACATCGAAACCATGCTTTTTAGGAAGATATTGGTCAAAGGAAGTTGATGAAACTATAATTTTTAGATTAGATGGGAAAAAAGTTCAATTGATTTAGAAGAAAATTTTAATATCTCAGAGCAGGAATAAATTTTTTTAGGATAACAAAAGTAATGATATTTCTTTAAATGTAGGTGATCGTTACTTTTTCAAAGTTCATCCATGGAAAAGTTCGATGTGTTTTGGTATGAAGGTAATGTTGATTCCAAGGTTCATTGGACCCTAATAAATCCTAGGGAATATTGGATAATTTTCCTATTGAGTGTCTTTGACTCCATTTTAATCCCAGATACACAATTGTTTTCATATTTCAATCTAGAGTAAGTATATGTCGGATCCATCTCATGTTTTGAGTAAAAAGTATGTTCAATTGGAAGATAATCACTCTTATTTAGAACTACTATTCCAAATTCATGACCAAAGAGAGAAATAGTTACAAAATAAGGTAATTCATCATGTAATGGTTTTTTGGAAATTCATATAGTCAAATAGGCATCATGGGAATCTGAAAATGAGAGGAGGATAAATACCCCCATTTATTTTATATGTGAATAAAATTACGAGGACGCAATTTCTGAAAGAGGGGATGGATGTAACATCACATGTAAATAAAAGATATGATATTTTCATATATAATAATAGTTGGGAAATAAATATTAATTTTTCTATAAATGGATATTATGTTAGATGGCTTAACTGAAACACAACAATGGGTTTCTCCGACATCTAACGTGGAACACAATGCTGAGTCATACTGAAAAATAATAATATAGTATTATTTTAAATGGCAGTTAATGCCTAACTGTTGTATAGGTGGGAAAAAATAGAACTATCTAAAATATGGTTTTACATTTTATTTACATGTATTTACCTTTATTTAATAAAACATAGAGGACTAAAATGTAAATGAATCCAATATTAAGCATAAATACTCTACTATTCTTTAAAAGGCCGATTTACCAAATTTTGATGCAGAAACGTTTTTAAATCTAGTTTTAATAACTTTTATATGATCTAATTAACAAATTAAATTTCTTATTTATAATCGGAACATATTTATTCACATTGGATGAAATTTTGGTATTTTTTTCATAATGTTCTATTTTTAATAAATTTTGAAAATTCTGAATTTTAATTCAAATCTATCTTTTGATCTAATAATTTTATAAAGTTATGTTATATTTTTAATTAGTTTTAAAGTGTAATGAGATTATAGTATTATCATTTAATCCAATTTTGGTCATTATGAGTTATTTCAAATTGTAATTTGACATAAATAAATGTTGATCTTTTAATAGTTATTATTTCATAAAAACACGCTTTTTGGTATTTATAATGGGAATATATTTTAACACAATTTTAGCGACGTGTGTATTTAGAATTTGAAAAAATAGATTAAAAATTTTGAATCAGGAGATATAAATTGTGTAAACAGTTTATTTTTATTTTGAGATATTTTGAATAGTAACATCAGAAAATATTTTATTTACCATGGTTAAAAGGAATATCTTGTAAATAAAGGTCCAAAATAATTTTATAATAACATTAAATCACCATTACATGTGTCTTAACAATATATTATAATACATTTATGACCATGGTCCTCCTAGGGTTGATTTTGGGACATTGTGGAGTCACTTGTAAGTGAAAATGAAACTTATAAAATTTAATTTAATGATAGAGAAAATGTAATATAAACATATACAACATAGAAATACAATTATTATGATGGGATATTTAAGAGGTATTTTCGACTATAAATAGTCATTAGAAATATAAAAATATTTCCTACATCATGTTATATTATTTATAATTTTCTATCATCATATAAATAATGATATTTTTGACACAATGATGATGTAATCATTATATCAATAATGAATGCTTTACTTATATGAAATTATTTTTATTAGAATAAACTTATTTATATACATTTTATACCATAAAAATATTTTATGAATGATTATAACGTGTTATATATGAATTAATTTATCTTTTTTTGATAGAATCAAGTTGTTATATATTAGTTTAATGTCTTGATATGAATAGTTTATAAATTGGAATAATTGAGTTTTTAAATAAATCAATATTTTATTAAATTATAGAAGAGTTATAAAAATATAATATTCGGAAAAATGACATATATGATGTTACTAATTTCAATAATGATCTATTTTTGAGACACTTTTCATTTTATATTATATATATTAACCATATTGTATGAATGTACAAGACGACATGGTAAAAGATAAATTAGTTAACTAATGTTTAATGATAAATGATAAGGTTAATTTTATTCCCCAAACATTTATTGAATTTATGATATGAGAATATATAGAACAATAATCACCTTATATTCGAATAAAAATTGTTTTGGACCTTTTGAAATCAAAATTCAGTTTATAATAAAATAATGTTTTCGAACATTCCTAATGAGACCCTCCTCCCCATTATAAAAAGCCATTACCCATAACCCTTACTCACACCACTCAAACCCCCATGGTTCATCATAAATCTTCCCTAATATGCTCTGAAAATCCCTAAGATCCCCCTAGAATCCTTCAATTTGTAATAAGGCCATATAATAAAGACTTTTTGTTCAAAACAATGGGAGTTTCATGACTAAATGGTGATGTCATCCCAAATGTTTTCCACTTTTATTTTACTACCTCATCCCATATGCTATTCATATTCATTGTTTACATAAAAAAACCAGTATATTCAACATACTAGGTTTTTTTATGATACAGATTCTTACTCTATTTATAAACACCTCCATCTAATTGATAGAAACATAATATTTCTGTGGATAGTGAACTATTGTCTCATGAAATAATGATTGTTCAATTATCTCTTACCACCTCTCATGGTGGCCATTATGAAGGATCATTATTGATATGTGACATATACTATATTTATATTGTTATATTATTCTATTTTTTTCATTTATATAATACCTTTATGGTTTCCATAATTGAAAAATATAATAATTTCATTTGAGGAAATACTGACTACCGCCCCTTCAAAGTGATATGACTCATTCATGCCATATGTGGAACACATAAATGATGAATTTTCAGAAATTATATATGATATTATACTGAAATTAAAATATATCTATGTATAACTATATTTTCATTCTATTAAATATGAAATATGAATTAAAGTAGCGTTCATGCATTATTATGACTTACCATCTCCATGAATGGTGCATTTCATTTCTTAACTCCAAATGTTATTTACTGTTATATATATATATATCTTAGAAATATATGATATATATGATATATATGATATCTAAATTAGAAATACCACTCTAGATGTAATGGACATTTGACTATATGGACAACTTGTATTTATAAGAAGTTCATTTTTGACTCATGTACCAAATATCG
This sequence comes from Viscum album, assembly GCA_963277665.1. Lineage (NCBI taxonomy): Eukaryota > Viridiplantae > Streptophyta > Magnoliopsida > Santalales > Viscaceae > Viscum > Viscum album. Next base: position 857,206,780 of record OY728156.1, on the reverse strand, counting down.
AAAAAATGAACGTTACTAACATAAATGATTGTTTAATGATAATAATGTCGTAATAAGTGATATAAAAGGAATAATAACCATGAACAATTATCTAATGAAAGATGAAATTAACTATAGTTTATTATTCATGAGATTAATTAATGAATGTGTCATGTTGGACATGGGTTAAGGTTACTTCTTAACCCAATTTCCATTCTCTGGGTTGATATTCTAGTTCCAGTTTATATCGTTATTTTATTATGTGAGAAATTAATTTTTCTATATTATCTTGTTTTTATGTTATTTTTATGCATGCTTATAATTAATACAAATAATTGATCAAATTTATTTTCAAAAAGATCATTTTGAATGACTCCATCTCAATCTCATTTTATTGAGGCATAGTTTAATTTATACACGAAATTCCTTTATAAATACTATAAAACACGTTTAAGTTTAATTTAATTATAGGGGAATATTGTCTCTACAAAAAATTTTAGTAAACAACAAAAAAAATATTCTTTTTAACATATATGGTGACAAATACCTTTCTGCCGTCGAGATCATTATTTGATATTTGCATTCTTCTATAAGTGGTAATGTTTTAAAAATGAAAATATTTACCATATAAAAATTTTAAGTATATTTCTACTGAAAATGGTTTTGAGAATGTTATTGAAATGAGGAAATATTATAATTCCTTTATGGTTGTTAATGAGTTATGATTATGATATGGTTCTTGTGAATTATTAATGTATACGGGTATTTCTATGATAATCCTAGGGAGGGTGAGCCCGAGATATGCCTCTAATGCATTCAGTAATGTGATGGAAGTAAATGTTACTTTATCTCGTAAGAGATTTTAGTAGTACATAGTGATGGGTATTCTAAACATACGTCCTTATGTAGCTATGAAATCAACAATGTAAGTATGTTATGGGTTACACAAGTTACCATTATGATTTTTGATTACTATGTGTTATTCATAAATCTTATGATTTCATGAGGTGTGTTAAAGTTCTTATGTTTTTTATGTATTGATGCACTAATGATTTTTTTCATTATTATATATCCTATACTGAGCTTTTTATGTTCCTCCCATGTTTTCGAAATGTTTTTTCATAGGTTATAAGGTAGTGTATGTGAAATGAAGAATTCCAGAAGATTTATTTACTGAAAAGAATTCATATATTCATTTAAAATTTTGTGTTTTATGAAAAATATGGATACAGAGTAGAATTATATACTTTTTAATATTTGATATTTAATGTAATATTTAAGGGATAATTATCTAAAACTCTATTCTTTAAAATATACTCAATATGATTTGTTAAATTAATTCATGATTATGTAATTTCTTAAAGATGAGGATTTAAGATAGTTAAGGCCAAATTTGTTGAAACCATAATAATGAAAATATCCACAATTATAATTCATTATATAACTCAATATTATGTATTGTTTAAGGATTGGACATTATAGTTGGTATCAAAATTCAGTTTAGAAAAATATAGAGGTTAGGGTGTTATCTGGGTGTAGGTAAAGAATCTTATATAACCAAGAGGGTTATTATCATATGAAAATTTGTGGATGGTAAATATAAAATAGGTTTTCTGATTAAAATGGAATAAAATATAGATATATGAAGGTCTATGTTTTAGTGTCATATATACTATTTTATGTTATCTTTACCCTATAATGGATTATTTTTTTAATAATAAAACATTTCATGTTTAAGTGTTGATTATTTTCAGCATATTATGGATAATTTTATATGATGGAAGAAAAGAGATATTGAACAACCTTCTTATCCCTCCACAATGATTTGTTCATCACTATTATGGAAAAAGAATGTTCAAATGATTTTTATGGATTCTTGAATGTTCAAATCACTTGCAATAAATTGTTTGAGATATCTAACATGTACTTTATGAGTCATGGTATATTTTTCCTATGATTTCAGGATCTCATATTTTCCATTTCTATCAAAAATTGAAATTACAGAAGTAGATACAGTTGTTACTTTTTTAATGTATGACAACATGCCAAAAGAGAAAGAAACCATCCAGAAGATCAAACTATCTATAATCGAGGTATGATTTATTTTCTTATCCATAATGAATGAAGCATCATTGGACTGATATTTATAAATGATATTGTTATACGATCTGTAGGAATTATGTATTAAAAAATATAGTTTAAATTAATTGTTAATATATTATAAAGATTGTTGAATGACTAATACGTAAACTTATAAGTGATTAAAAATTATGTTAGATTGTAGGATGATGAAATGATTAAAAGTATTAATGATTTTTTGATGATGTAATTACTTTGGGATGGATTTATCAAATATGTCTAACCCAAATGTTTGATATGTGAATTTTTTTTCATGGAATAAATATATTTTCCTATGTGGACATTAAGTATAACTTTAGGGGTTCATAATATTTTCTTTAAGGTGATTAATGGTTATTACATTTTGGGATGAAAACTACAATGCATTAGATAAAATTTTAATATAATGTAGGGTATGGTAAATTTGGAAGAAATTATCTTATTTTTTGGAATGGTTTATGAATGATATGGTTTTAGAAAATGGAAAATTGGAAGGATGGGTGAATCATCATCACATCCAGTATTTTCGTGCTAATCAGACCCGCCACTAAATGATGAAATGGGCGCATTACCTACATCTGGATTACATGATGTCCCAGGTCAGTATGACATATTAATTTTACGTAAATGATTTTATTTATAAAGAATAAGTTGAGTTGGGATATAATGTTTTATCAAATGAATATTTTTAGTATATGAAAATTATTTGGTGATTAAGTGACAAATGTTATTTTGGAAGACATTTTCTCTTTTGGGAACACTATGTGCCAAAGGAAAATAGAATACTTTTGGATTTCAATTGAGGAGTAATTGTGGAACTTCATTTTGGGAGAATCAATGTTTTTAATATAGATATATCGTGATTTGGAATATTTATAGAATAGATTAACCTATAATATATAATATGTGATCAGTTTAATTACTTTTTATTATGAGACTTTAGGTATATTTGATGAAATTTAGTGATAAATGTTAATATTTTATTTGAAGAATATTTGATCAAATCATAATAAATTTTGTGTCTCAAACATATTTTGGATTGTTTTAAATAATTTTAAGGAAAATTGTGTATTGAATTGTTTTTATAATCTTTGGGTATTTTTTGTTCAAATTTTGGGATTAAGTGTAGTGTTACATTCTATAAATGATTATCCTTTTTGGATATTATCTAATCAGGTACTAACCTTTTGGGTTTTTGTTAATGTCAAATTATAGGGGAAATATATGGTTTTTATTTGTTGCATCATTTTATTCTGTAGAATATTATTCTAGCACATCAGGTTTGACCATTTCATCTTTATTACTCATAGTTTTTAGAAAAGATAAGTTTTTGGTAGATTCTTATTAAATGATGAAACTATACTTGAAAAAATAAGTATATTTCCTTATATTCATAGTTAATTGCAAAAATAATTTCTATAACATTATAAAAAGGAACGTAAAACAAAAAATAATTGTCTGTTTACTTTTCTAACTGGGTAATCAGAGACCGTTTTACATGTCACAATTTGGTGGCTTTATGGTGGTTAACATTCTCTTTATCATATTTTCAATCACTCTCCATCAGAACATGACTCATATATTCTCCACCATATCCATGTTTTAGTAGAATATAATTATGTGTTATCTAGGGTGACCATTTTACATATCTTCCATTATTTTAATGTGATAGTTTTATTGACACTTCTTCCGATGTGGTTATTTTAACGATGTTTTTATCCCAATTTCTAAATTGCGAGGGCACAATTTCCAACAGGGGAAGGATGTAATGATCAATTTATTTATATAATAATACATTTTTCACATATATTAATATCTATGAATAATATATTTTTTTATTTATGAAATGTAACATTGTCTAATTGTGCACTCAACATGAAACAACATGTTTCATTGAATTCTTACTTTACAGAAAACTTTTTGTCCCGCCAAATATAATAGAATATTGTTATCGATTTAACTGATAGTTAATGAATAGTTATATTATTTATTGGAATGAACAAAACATACTAATATATTATTGTTAAATGTCTTGACATTTATCAAATAAATTTCAGAGGCTTAAAATAAGAATTAATATGATTTTATGCATGAAACTCATTAATATTTTTAAAATGTTGTTTTTCGGCCTTTGGAGGGTGATCCTTTATTAATTATATTTTTTCTCTAATATATATTATATTTGAAAAAATAATATTATTAGTTAGAATGGTGAAATCAAAATTTACATTGGATGAAATTTTTGTATTTTTCTTGTAAATTTATTTTTCAATGAATATTAAAAATACTAATTTTTAATTCCAAACTACATTTTATTATAATTTATTTATATAGCTATATTGTACTCTTAATTGTTTTTAATTTTTAATTGGATTATATTTTTATAATTTAATCCAATTTTTTTGATTGGATGTAATTATATTCTAAAAATTGACCTAAACACCATTCAATTTTTTGAGAATCTTTATTTCATAAAAACACAATTTTTGGTTTTGACAACGATTATTAATTTTAAATTAATTTCTTCAACTTTATTGTTTCGAATTTAGAAAAAAAATTTATATTTAAAATAATGAATTCGAATATATTAAAAAAATAATAACTTCAATTTTGAGTAATTATGATTACAAACTGTTGTAATTATTTTATTTACAAAGGTTAATGGGTAAATCTTGTAAATAATTGTAAAAAATAATAATATAACAATATTAAATTACCCAAAAACATGTCTAATTATATTTTAAGAGATATTTACTAACTTGGTCATCCTTGGGTATATTTAAGGACACCATGGAGACACTTCTATGTGAATGTGACATTTAAATAATTTTAATATAATGTTAACAAAAATATAATCAAAACATATATCTTTTAGGAAAACAATTTTTATATGGGGTTATGTATGTAATATATTCTACTATAAATATTAACTGGAAATATAAAAATATTTCCTGAATTATGGTATTTTATTTATAATTTTTATACATTATATAAATATTTTTAATTTTAACACAATAGTGATGTAGTGATTACATCATTAATAAAAGATTCAAATAAATGATATAATAAATGTTAAAATGGATATATTTTTGTTATTTAAATGTCATCCAATAATATTTTATATGATAGATACATGATATATTTTTATTAAAGATGTATTTTTGATGTGATCATGTTGTTATAGATTTTAAAAAATCTATGATTTTAATAGTGTCAAAATTGATATAATTCATATTTTAAATTATAAAATATATTTTATTTAATATTATAAAATTATAAAAAATATAATATTTAGCAAAAATGTTATAATATGTCCTAAATGTTATTATTTACTCTTTAGTTGTATATATATAATTTTTGGTAACTATATTGATTCTCAATGTGTTAAATGCATGATAAAAATGTAAGAGTAAAAATGGGTTAAATAAAAAAGGCAAGGATAAAAGTATGTCTAAAACTTATATAATTTTTATTTCCTGATATTATGTATAAAAATATTTATTTTTTATTATATTTTACTTTATTTAGACTCATTTATAATTGAAAAAGAAATTATAATAAAATAATATTACAAAATATTTCTTAAATGCCCCTCTAACCACTTATAAAAGGCCACCACCTTTAACCCTTACTCACCCATCTTATGCATCCTTGGCTTCCCCAAATGCTACCTAAATTATCTCCCAAAAACCCTAAATTCCTCATATAATCCCTACTTTGGGATGATGTCATTTAATGGATTCATTTTATTGTAAATAAAAAGGAGTTACCTGATTTAAGGTAATTTATTCTCTAATGATTCTTCCATTTATTTTCCATCTCCAACCCCTTAAACACTTATATTTCCATTGTTTTATAAATAAACATTATATAAAATATAATAGGATGTTTTTATGGGATTTATTCGAACTAAATATTGAAAAACCTTCACCTGATGGATATGAACATACTGTTTCTATGGACGGTAAAAAACGGGATCACAAAACGATGATTGTTCAATTATCTTATACCACCTGTCATGGTGGCCACTATGATGGAATTGAAATTATATATTGTATATATGATATTTATATTATCTATATTCTTATTTAATTATAATTTATAACATAAATTTAGGATTTTCATGTTTTATAGATACAATAATTTAATATGAGGATGTACAGACTACCACCCCCACAAAGTAATAAGACTCATTCATGAAATAAATAGAATGTATAAAAGATGGAATTTATGAAATTATATAACATATATAATAGATATATTATATATAAGTTATTATATATATTTTTATCATTAAATTTTCATTACATTAAATATGGAAAATTAATTAATGTAGCTTTCATGCATACGTACGGCTTACAGTCTCCATGAACGGTGCATTTCATTACTTATATTCAATTGCTATAGAATATTATAAATAAAATATTATGGATATATATGATATATATGGTATATAAATAATTAATATAATTCTGTAAATAATATAATTCTGATAACATGGACAATTAGTAATTATATCAAGTTCATTTCTGACTCATGTACTGAGCATCGACAAAATGACCGATATATACATGAATAAATATATGATTGTTATAGAAAAGTAATAAGTGATATAAAATGAATAATAACCCTGAAAATATTATTACGAAAATATAAATCAACTTAATTTTTTAATTCCAGATGAAAATTGAATATAACTAACGATTCTGACTCACGGTAAGGGATCCTTTAACCCTCCTCTTTTAGTCAAAGAATTCTTTTATGTTATTTATATTAATTTATATTTTAATATGTTGGGAAATGTTCTAATATATAATTATTTCTATACATTTTATTCCAAAATTATTATACACCATTTTCACTCTCATCTTCTCATTTTATGATTTTTTATGTGAAGCTATCAGGCTGCCGAATTTTCATAAAGTAATCTCTATAATCAATTTTGACTCATTTGGTTTTATTCATACTTTCTTGATTGTACTATGACAATATTATGTGTGGATTTATTGTATATTTAATCATGTAGTAATTTCCAATTCCCTTTGTATCGATACACTTTTTCAACACAAAATCACCCCATTGATAAATTATTACATCATTTATACAAACATTGTATGGGGAATGATAGCTCAATCTCCATTCATTGACTTAAATAAAAATGTCTTTTTTACCATAATATGTGTGGATGGCCTCTTGTTGTTTTACAAATAATATACATTTATATTTGGTGTATTTTTATTTTTCCCCTATAATTATGGAATTTTTTTATCCTTAATCAAATGATTCGATATTTACAAGGGAATACGTTTCAATCTCCTTTCATTGAGGCATATCATGATATTGGGCACCTTATTTATCATTTAATGTGTTCATACGACCCCATTTGACATGTTTTATAATTAATTACTATATTCTCATAATATTTAATGTGTTCTTCATTAATTATTTTTCATTTAGTATTTCGTAATGGGGGAAGGGACTATTTAAATACAACATTATTTTAAATGTTTTAAAGTTTGTTCTTCTAAATATTTCTCATTAATTTCCATGATTTAAAAATGGTTTTAATGATATTATTTTTTGGACATTAATGCATTAAAATGTTAATTCCCATAAAACTTTCAATGTGTTATGGGATACATTGATTCCAAAATATTCTTTTTAAATGTATTAAGTTAGAATTTTAAATTAGATTGATTATATTAATATCTTGAACCGCTATATTGTAATTGTACTATGGAGGTGTTATCTTTACATTACAATTGTTTTATGTGTTTTGAATATGTCATGGTTCTTGGGAATTTTTTACATATATTGGTTGTTCTATGATAAAACTCGGGAGGGTGTGCCCAAGATAGCACGTAAATGAATTGGGTAGCGTGACAAAGGTGAATGTTATTGTTTCTCGTAATAGATTTTTGGAATATACTGTGATGGGTAATCCAAACATATCTCCCAATATAGCTATGAAATCTACAACATATATATGTTATGGATGAAACAATTTACCTTTATGATTTATGATATTTATGTGTTATTTATAAATCTTGTGATTTTGTAAGGTATGTTAAAAAGATTGTGTTTTACAATTGAAAAGTATGATTTCATTGATATGTATGTATTGTTGGACTAATGTTTTTATTCCTTGGTTTACAAACATTACTAAGCATTTTTTCTCATCCCAAGTTTTTGAACTTATTTTCACATGGTGTAATGAATTTTATATGAATGTATGAATTCAAAGGATTTATATCAATAAAATAATTCTTATTTTATATATGGAATTTTATTATTGTAAATCAAATTTGATAGTTTATAAGTGTCTAATTTGAAATATTTTGAAATGTAATGTAATAGTTACAGCATATTTATCTTAATATCTAATCTCGAAAAGAACCACAATGTGAATTAATTACATAACTAAGGATTATGTAATTTTTAAGAATGGGGCTTTATAATTGGTATTATGGATTGGTATAAATATCCTTTTAGGTTAGGGTGTTATCTTGGTGTTGGTAAAGGATCCTATGTTATCATGATGGTTATTATCATATATATTCATTTGGAGGGTTAATGTAAAATAGTTTTTTTGAATAATAACATTACAATACTGATATAAGGAGGTTGATGTATTAGAGTTATATAAATGAATTTGTATTATCTTTAACCTATAAGGGATTATTTTTTAATAATAATTTATTTCATGTTTAAGTGTTGATTATTTTCATCAAAATAAGGATCATTTGTTAAGGGGGAATGAAATAGATCACTCCCAATATTCTTATATCTCCCTGATGACTTGTTTATCACTACTATGTAAAACGCATGTTCAATGGATTTTTACAGCTTCTTGAGAATTCAAATCACCTATAATAATTTATTTGATTTATCTATCATATATTAATTTATAAAAAAATTATGTGTAAGAGTATCTTTTTAATATGATTTCAATATCTACCATTTTACATTTCAATCAAAAAGTGACATTAAAGAAGTGGAGTGAATGTATACATTTTGAAAGTATAAAAACAAGCCAAACTAAAAAGGGGACATAATAAAGATCATAATATCTAGATACAAGGTATGATTTATTTTCATATCCATAATGAATAAAGCATAATTGGGATGATATTTATAAATTATGAGGATAATCGATCTGCAGGAATGATGTATTAATAAATAAGGTTGAAATTCATTGTTAATGGATTATGAATAGTGGTTAATGAGTAAATAGAAAATATTTATGGGATACAATATTTATTGTACATTTTTTGATTGTGAAATGTTTTATTGTAGTAACACTCTTTTGATTATGAGATTACATTGCAGATTCTTTTTCTAATATGTGTAACCATGATGTCTGATTTGTGAAAATGTTGTTCAATGATGAATTAATTATTCTTGTGTGGACATAAAAGATAATATTAAGGGTCTATATGATCATTTATAGGTGATTAATGGTTTTTAAATTTTGTAATTCCAAATAAAAGGTATTATATAACCGTTGAGGATAATGTAAGGTATTGAAAGTTTGGAGAAAATTATCTTATTTTTTATAATATTTTATGAATTATTTGGTTTTAGAAAAAGAACAAACTGTAGGATGGGTGAACACCTATCGCATCTAGCAAGGCCGCAGTAGTCGAACCCCCAACCTAAGGGAGGCAAGGGTGTATCCCCTACCTCTTTCCTACATGATTTCCTAGGTTAATATGACTTATTAATTTCAGTTAAATTATTTTTTTGGTCAAGAAATATTTGATTTGGGATCTATTGTTTTATCAAATGGATATCAATACTGTAATAAAATTATTGGGTGATTATGTGATAAACAATATTTTGGATGATGTTTTCCCTTTAGGAAACACAATATTCCTTTTGAAAATATAATACATTTGTATTTCAATAGAAGAGTAATGGTGGAATTTTATTTTTCATGAATCAATGTTATTACTGTGGACATATATATTTATATTTGTTTTATTTATGGAAATGATTATCCAATCATAGATAATATGAGATTAGGTTAATTAACTTTATCTATAAGACACTAAGTGTACCCGATTATATTGGGATATAAAAGGTAATATTTTTTTGGAAGGCTATGTGATCAAATCCTTCTGAATTTTGGGTTTCAAATTTAGTATGGATTATTTTTTATAATTTTAATGACAATTGTGTATTGAATGGGTTTTTAGTCATTGGTTATTGTTTCATCAATTTTGGATAATTAGAATAATATTTCATTTTTTATAAAAGATTATCCCTTTGGGGATTATATCATATTATACTAACCTATTTTGTTTTGGATATTTTCTAAAGGAAAGGGAAATATATGGTTCATCTTTTTTCTATAATTTTATTCTATATAAGATTAATCTAGTACTTTATGTGTGATCAGGTCATCTGGAATACTCACCATTTGGGGAAAATATGATTTTTTTGGGTAGAAACTTATTAAAGGGTGAAACTCTACTTGAAATGTATATATATTTACATGTTTTATTAGTAAATCTCAATAATAAATTTTCCAAAATAATGAAATGGAACCTAAAAAACATTTTCTATTTACTTTTCCCACATTATAATCAATGATTGTTTATCATATCACATGTTTGTGTTTTTCTCGTCTTTAACTTTCTCTTTTTCATGTTTTCTATCACTCTCCGTCAGAACATGACACTAAGTTTTCCATATATATCTATGATTTTAGGAAATCAATGTTTTTTATATCTACAGTTACCATTCTACATATCATTCATTCTTTTATTGTAACAGTTTTATTTCCACTTTTTCAAAAGGGGTGAATGATGTAACAACCTAGGTATTTTTAGAATAAAATTTTTTATATCTATTAATATTTATGAATATGGTATTAATTTTTTTAAAATTGGGAAATTTTTTTGACTATGTAGTGGACAAGCAACAACATGTTTCTTTGAAATCATAGGTTGCTCACAACTTTGAGTTAGACAAATAATAATATAATATTATTATTATTTTAAATGATAATTATGAATAGTCATTTTATAGGATTAAATTAATATAACTAACTAAAATATTATTATTAAATGACATTATAGTTATCCCAAAACATTTAGAGGATTAAAATAAGAATGAATCTGAATTTAAGCATGAAAAACATTAATATTTTAAAAAGATTGTTTACCTTCTTTTGAGGCTGAACCATTTATAAATATAGTTATTTTCACATTGATATGTTCTATTTGACAAAATAAAATTATTATTTAGGTATGTGACATCATAAATTATACTGGATGATATTTTTTTTATATTTATGATACTTTTCATTTTTAATGAATAGTTAAAAATACGGAATTTCAATACAAAAAATCCATTTAATGTAATTTACATATGTAGTTATATTTTACTTTTAATTGGTTTTAATGTTTAATTTGTATATATTTTTACCATATTATAATATTTTGGTCAATTTAAGTAATTTAAATCCATGATTGGACAAAAAAACATTCCAATCATTTGTCATTTTTACTTCATAAAAACACGCTTTTTGGTTTTGAATTCGGGAAATAATTTTAAATTATTTTATTCTGCTTACGTGTTGTAAATTTGGAAATATGGATTGAATATTTTGAATCATAATGTATTAATTGTATAAATAAATAACTTTTTTTAGACATTATGAAGAGTAGATTCTTTAAATAATTTATTTCTCATGGTTAAATGGTAAATCAGGTGTATATGGGAAAAAATAATTTTATAATAATTTTAAATTACCATAGCACATATACTAACTCTATATTATAAGTAAAGTCCTAACATCGTCATACATGGGTCAATTTTATAACCCCATGGATCATCTTGTGTGTGAAAATGACATTTTTATACTTTAAATTTAAAGTTAAGGAAAATATAACCGAAACATATGTCTTTTAGTAAATATTATTTTTATATGGGGTTATATAAGTGATATCTTAGACTATAAATATTAATATGAAATCTAAAAATATTTCATACATAATGATATTTTATATATAAATTTTAAAAATTTAATAAAAAAAATTAGTTACGACATAATGATGATGATGTGATTGCTTTATTAATAATTGATTCAAATAAATGATATTATAAAGGATAAAATATATGTAATTTTTTAATTTTGATGTCATAATAGAATATTTTTTAAGATATATACATGTTATATTTGTATTTATGTTATTTTTTCATAGTAATTGTGTTTTTATGGTTCTTAAAATAATCCATGAAATGAATAGTGTCAAAATAAACCTAATTTGTATTTTTAAATATAAAATAATTTATTCAATATTATAAAATTTTTAAAAAAAGTGTTCCAAATATTTATAATTAGATTAAAATTTTATTATTGAATCTTTAATTTGATATTTTTATGTTTTTGAATATATTTTGACTCTCAAAGTGTTAAATGCTTCATAAAACGATTAGTGTAAAAACCAGAAAAATAAAAAAGATAAGGATTAAAGAATATAAGAAACCTGTAAAATTATTAATGTATGATTTTATTTAGAAATATATTCATATTATTTTTGAACTAAATAAATTGGACACATTTATAATCAAAATAGTATTTATAATAAAATGATATTTCATGATACTCTTTAAGTCCCCCCCCCCACTTATAAAAGGTTACCACCTCTAACCCTTACTCAAAAATCTAGATACTCTTTTTACCAACATAACTATACCCAAATAAGATCCCACTTAACTATATTCCTCATATATTCTTTATCATGGGATTAAGTCAATTCAAGAAGGCCTTTTTTCATGAATCAAAAAGTGTTACCCGATTTAAGCAACAAATTCTCTGAAGCTTCTTCAATTTATTTTCATTATATAACTCCACAAACAGTCATTATTTAATTATTTTATAACAAAAATAGTATATTAAATATAATAGGATTTTTTAAGTTATTTATTAGATCTATACATCGACAAACTATATATATGGAATACAAATATACTGTTTCAGTGGGCAGTGAACTGTTGTCACACGAAACGATGATTGTTTAATTATCTCTTACTTCCTATCACGGTGGCCATTATGATGGAAATGATATTATATATGATATTTTTGATATTTATCATACCATTTTGTTTCTTTAATTTTCATTTATAAAATACATTGATTCTTTTTTTGTTGTATAAATATGATAATTTAATATGTGGAAGTGCAGACTATCGCCACCTCAATGTGATATGACTTGTTAATGCTATAGATGGAATGTATACAAGATTTTATTAATTAACATATGTAACATATATAATATATATATTTAATACTTGAGTTATTATATACATATATTTCATTTACATTTCATTCATTTAAAAAATGGAAATGAAATTAATGTAGCGTTAATGGGTATGTACGACATAACATCTCCATGAACGACGCATTTCATTTCTTATAATCAAATGATATGGACTATTATAAATACATATATAATCTATATATATGATATATATGATATATAAATCATGAATATAATTATTGATAGTGTTTAATTTTGAAAATATGGAAAAATTTTAATTATAAGAAGTTCATTTTTTACACAAGTACTAAGGATCGACAAATCAACTGATATAAACATGAAAAATTATATGATTTATATATAAAGGTAATAAGTGATATAAAATGAATAATAAACATGAAAAACCATCTGAATTATGAATATGATTTATTATGTTTTTTATTCAAGAAGAACAAAGAACATACATGACGATTCAGACTCAAGGTAAGGGTACATTTAACCCAACTGTTTTAGTTAAAGAATTCTTTTATGTTATGTATTTTAATTCCCATTTACATAAGTTGTAATATGTTCTTATATATAAATATTGCTTTAAATTTTCTTCCAAATTATTATAGATACTATTATCTCACATTGTAAAATTTAAAAAATTTTAATTGACCCTGTTATGATGCCAAATTTTTATAACGGAAATTCTAAACCCAATTTCAACTCATTGGGTTTTATGCAAACATAGTTGATTTTACTCAGCCAATATTATGTGTGTAATTAAAATTTATTTATTTATGTTTTAGTTCTTAAGTCCTATTTTTTGGATAAAATTTCAGAACCCATAATTACCCCATTGATAAATTCTTATGTCATTTATACGATCTTTGTAAGGGAAATGTTAGCTCAATCTCCATTCAATGAGTTAAATAACCATGTAATTGGTTTTGTTTTTACGAAAATATTTCTGCATGGACTCTTATTGTTTTACCCATAATATCCACTTATATTGGGTGTATTTATATTTTTAACACATAATTATGTCAATGATTTATCCATAATATAATGATTTTTTCTTTGTAAGGGAATACATTTCAATCTCCTTTCATTGAGACACATCTTGATATTGTGCAGCATAATTATCTATTAATTTGTATCTATGATGCCATTTGACATGTTATATCCTGAGTTAATATATTTTCACAATATTTAATGTTTTCTTAATTGATTATTTTTATTCAAGTATTAACTAATGTGGTAAGGTAATCTTTAACTAAAACATTGTTTTAAATCATTTAATGGTTTATTATTCAATATAATTATAATTAATTACCTTATTTTAAAAATTTTATTTAGGATTTATTAATATGGACATTAAGGTTATAAACTTTTAATTCCGAAAAAATATTTAGCGTGTAATGGAACCGTATGATTCCAATATATTGGTGTTAAATTTATTTAATGCTTTAATTAAATTTGATTGATTATGTCAGTATATTGAACTGATATCTTGTTATTGGAATGTTGAAATATTATGTTACTTTTATTATTGATTTATTTTTTATGAAATTGTTATGGTTATTGGGAATTTTTTAAATATATAGATGTTTCCATGATAAACCTAGGGTGGGTGAGCATGAGAGAGCTCTCCAATTCCTTGGTTAACATGATGCAGGTATACATTAATGTTTCCTCTATGAGATTTATGGAATATACTCTAATGGGTATTCCAAACATACATCCCTATATAAAATATAAAAGCTACAACATGTGTATGTTATGGATTCCACAAGTTACATTTAGGATTTATGATTTCTATGTTGTATTCATAAATATTATTATTTTTTAAGGAATGTTAAAGCGATTATGTTTTATGATTGAAAAGTATGATTTTCTCGATTTGTTTGCATTTTTATCAAGTATATTATTTCCTTGTTTTATAACCCATAATGATCTTATTATGATCATATAATGTTTTTTATTTCTTCTCATAGGGTATGAGTATGGTTAAGCTAATGTAAGAATTCAAGATGATTTATATCAATAAAAGAATTATTGTTTTATTTATGGTGTTGTATTATTGTGAAAAAATTTTATTGTGTAGAAGTGTATTCATTGTAATATTTTTATATGAAATGTAATAGTTATTGGTTAAATTTTTAAAACCATAAACCTGAAAATATCATGAATTTGAATTCTTAACTAAACTCAATATTATATAATGTTTATCGTTAGGGAATTATTACATTAATGGAAAATATTAACTCATGGTAAATGACATTGTCTCAATTTTTTCACAATAAATTGTGTTTTAATGTTATTCTCCTAATTAATTTTATATACTGTAAATACTATTAATCTTAAATTAAATATCAATTTTCCATTATAGGGTGTATAATTCTGTGATTCACATTGAATTATTTCATTTAGGGGGACTTGAATTTAATTTTTTTAACTATTAACAAATTTTATAACTCAATTTATTTTTATTAGGTTATGTTTCATTCCCCAATATATTTTATAATATATTATTAGAAATGTAATTAATATTGAAAATATTATTCATAATATGAAATTTAATTATTTTTATTTAAATTCGATACACATATTTTATTTATTCATTAATTATAAAATACATAGGCATGATATTTGTACGTGTTCTGTCTCTTAAAATCTTATTTCAATGAGACATAGTTTTATGATATGTAACTATATTCATTATGAGATATATATACTACACATTTCAAATTTTATTTCATTACAATAATTATGTTCATAATATTTTATATTACATATAATTTTATTCTCTTTTGGGGATTACAGCTGAGTTGTAACCAACGTAGAAAATACCATATGTAAGAATCTCATTTCTAAAGAATTTAATAATCCTAAAGTTTCCATTGGATGGAATTATACTATATTATTTCCATGAACCTCATGTCATTATTTTAAACTATTTATGAATTTAGCTATGTTGTTTGATTTAAATTTCCACCCTTAGTAATTAAAATAACATCATGTAATTGGTTTGTAATTGATACTGATATTTCATTTCTTTTTAGATCTTCAATATTTATTATCATTTTACATGTTTTATAAATTTTTTTAAAATATTATATTTCTGAAAATAAATTATTTCCTTATTATATGTTACATTTTCTTTTTCTATTATATAAAATGTTTTTAAAATGGTATTTCAGACAGTTTGTAAAATAGAACACTTTTCACTTTCTATTTAAAAGGTTTAAAAATATTGATTATGTATTTTAAAATTTGCCTCATTAGAATATTTTACCACCACCATGAAAATTATTTTTTTAAGATAAATTTATTTATTTCATAGGTTATTTTCAATGAAAATCATTTTCAAAATATTTCATGTTTTTTTTATTTTGAATTTTATAATTTAAATTAGAAATTTTATTTTCGACAAAAGTCTTTCAAATAAGCATTAAAACGTTTTACCACTAATTAATTACAAAAACACAGTATGTTAAATTGCATCCAATATAGATATATGGTATTGAAGCTGTCCTTATGATTTCATTAGATGGACTATGAGACTAGAAATTAACATTATTCATTTTTATGGGTGAATCAAGAAATTAAACAACACTGATAATTTTTATGCTGAAATGTCATTGAATCTTAATATTTTATCCCTGAATTTTAGTTGGAAATTATTGATCATCATGGGAGTCCCCTATATAAATTATATGATGGTTGTGGAAACATAGATCCATGTGAGATCTCATCCTTTCTATATTTGTCTAGCATTTTGGTTTCATGTAAAAATTTTTACTTTAGCTTTGTCCATTGACATTAACCATTTGGGGTTTAGTCTTGTTTCTAGATAGAGAGCCTTTGGTAAAAAAATTTCTTAAATCATTGTCATTCATGTTTATTAATTTATTGGAATCCAAACTAAATCATTCTAAATGGTTTATAATGGTTTTCCATGTTTCGAAAGATGCTAAAGTTTTTTTGGATCCGTATAAAAAATAGGGATGAAAATATGTATACTAGTGAACTACACACCATGTATATGTATTAAAAAAAATAAAATAATTTCTAGAGTGTTTTCGGTAACTAGTACAGGCCATGAAACAGTTACACATTGGGTAAACCATTCACTTCATATAAAGGTCAAGTAGGTAAATAAAATTCCTTGTAAATGGGGTTTTCAGTGTGCCCCATTTAATATGAATACATGAAATTCAAATGAGTTAAATGTTTTATAATATCTCCTCTAGAAATTATATATAGATTTATGATATATATTTTTCCATTTCATCATAGAAACATTATTTTATCGAACATACATAGTTCACAATCTGATTTTCGAACATCGTCATCCTTTCCAAATACACAATTTTTATGATCAACCCCAATTTTGTATTTGTATAGGGTATCAACTTCATCTTAAATTTTTCAATGATAGGTCAGTGGAATACATTGTCTATGTTTGGGTTGATGTAATTCTAGAACTAATTTGATATAGATCTTATCTTTTTTTCTTCAACTTATCCCACATTGGTGTTACCAATCTGAAAGTGATGCATTAATCACAAATTAATGTTATGGTGTGTAAATCATATCCAAATGGTCAATTTAATTGAAAATTTGTGCAATATTTCATTTTCTCTATCATAACATGTGCCAATATAAATTTAATGATGATTTAGATTTGTTCTATTAAATCCATGGGGATCAAAATTTGATTACCATGATTGTGTCTACAATTGTGTTAGTGAATGGTTGATTATAATTGAATTTAAAACTTCTATAAACTATTTTTAGCATGATATAAATTTTGGGTGATTTATTGATATTGATTAACTATTTCTTTTCTTGAATATTTAAATATATAGTGTTATAAGTTCATGATAAAATGATAAATGTAATAATTAATTTAATACTAAATTATCAAATTATTAAATTTCCATTGAGACATAAGATTTTATATATTTATATTCTTTTTATAATTGTTATATCATATTATTGGCCATTATACTCTCTATAATTCTTAAATCCCATTAAATTACTTGATACATGATGAAATAATTATTCACTAGGCTTATCCCTGATACATATTTTGAGGAATATATAAAGGGAATGGTCATGATACATGTTATAATTCTTATTTACAATGATTGAACCTGAAAAATGATTTAATTGTTATCTACTGAGATATTCCCCAACACATGATGTAAATATTATACACTAGATCAGTCTGTATATATTGATGAAATGATTATATAGAGGTATTTAAATGGATTTGTGTGATTTCTACAATGGATATAATTTTATGGCTAGAATGGTTGAGATACATGCTCAGAGGCATTCCATCATATATCCTATGTAGGTAATGTTTGACAATGGATATATGGGTGTGGATGGAATGGTTTTTATACACGATTAGATATAACCAAAATATTGATGAAGTATAGTGATGTGGGAAAAATATATTTTCTAATCAATCAATATAGTTGTTTGTTTAATTAGTGAATGAAGCTATAATCATTCAAGTGGTATTTAGTCATGGTGGTGGTGTATTTATATGTTATTCTCATACCCTACTCATCCCCCTTTATGGTTCCCAATAATATTACATCGATGTTGGATTTGAAAAAGGAAAGGGAATATCCCACTGATTGGTGTTTTTTCTAGGGTCTCGAGTTTGGTATTGGGACCAACCAGACGCTTGGAAAAGTTAAACATTAGTCTTTATTGGAAATTTCAAATATTTTGTATTATTATTTATAAAATTACATTTTTTACGTTATAATGTGACATTCCATAATTCAAATCTAAATTATTTGATTATTAATTTTTTCATTATTTTTTTAGATGTATTATATTAATTCCATTATATCAACACTATATAATTATTTTTATTATTTATTTCCACTTTGGTATAACTCATTTCCATGGGGTATAGTATCACTACTATATTTACCACCCACACACACTACTAGTCAGATGCCTATAGTGCATATGGAGAAATTATTGAATTCACATAAATAACCCATTTCGACCACCTAAGAGAGTAATAAAATCCCGGGGCATTACAAAATTGTTTCTAATGAGGTTAATTTTTTATTTCATGAATATTTTGGAATTGTATAAATGATACTATGATTTTTTGGGGAATTTTAATGATAGTGTACATGGGATTAGTAGACCCATTCATGAGGGAAATTCTAAGATCCATGGGATGTGATTGATGTTGATGATATTTGTTTTTCACAAATGTTTTTAGATCACTTAAGGTGATTCAATTGTTGTGTGAGGTTATTATTTCAAGATGGTTCTGGGTTATGAGATTTATAACCATGGATTGGAATGGCATGAGATGATTATGTCATCATCATGATTGAAATAGTGGGGTATATATTGACATGAATTGCTCATGATATAATCATATTTATTTCACGTGAAATTTACATTCATGTTTGTAGTGTTATATAACATACATGTAATATCTATGAACAATATAATATTCGGACCATACATTCAATGTCAGAGCAGCCATGATATTGCCATCATAAACATACAACTAATATTAATGGGTAGGAATCCCCATGGTAGCTTTGTTCATGATGAGAAAAATATATATAATATTTATTTTTCTTGAGACACCCAAAAATAGGATGGTAAATATTACTTCTTTTATGAGTCATGTATTATCATTGTTTTTGTGGGATGCTCAGTTTCAAGGTAGTATGAATGAGGTGTTTCTTAGGATGTTATTTTAAGAAATTATCCCCCAGCCCTAATGACAAACCTAAATTCCCATGATCTAATAAGGATCGTCTCATTCTTTTCCTAGATTTGGGGAGGGAATTTGTTTTCAAATCAAAGGATCAGGTTTTTGAAGGACTCCCTTTATTTAGTTTTCTAGATTTGATCTTGTGGTTTTGATCGTATCCTTCCAATGCATGTCACCCAATATTTCAAAATGATCAAAGGATGGTGATTAAAAGGGTTCATTAAACCAGATATAAGGTCAAGGATAAGTGGGCATTCATCTATAAATTCAATGAAGGGTGTCTATAAATTTTTATACTATAGTATGGTTGGGGATTTGAGAATGTTTTATTTGTTATTCGTTATATCTTATACTGAATATTATGCATTCAGTGAGAATTAGTGAAATGGTTAGGTAAATGTTCAATTGAATTCCCTAAGATCCCCATTGGATAAATTGAGATTAATTAGGAAATACAACGCCACCATACAACGCCACCCATGTAGTGTTTCATTATTCCCGAACATTGAGAATTGAAGTGCCCTGAATAATGTTCACATGTATTGAAATGGAGAGTTACACCCCATGATTTTCAAATATATTTAATATTTAATGCACTGATTCTCTAACTCACTTTTTATCATTTCCAATAAACAAAATTTCCCATCCTATGTGATATTAATTTTGAAAAACTGACATTCACAGTTGCATTCGATATGATATTTAGAGTCTGATAAGACAAAGAAAAATTATAGTGAATAGTAACATGCCCTTATGAATAGAAATATGAATAGTAAAATGACCGTTATTAAAATTAAATCATATTATTATTTTATTATCTTAATGTTAGGACCAAGATTAATTTTTCAATGTCGTATAAAATGAATTCTCATTTGAAAATTGATAATTTTCAAATAAATTATGATTTTGTATTTCAATTAAATTTTTCATATATAAAAAATTATTTTCTAAAATGATGTTCATTTATGAATTCAACACATCTGAAAATGGTTATAGTGAATATTTGGGATTTTTCTTATATACATGATTTTTTGGTGATTAATCAAATATGATAATTTAGGATAAATGCTAAATATGTGATTTATTGGGTTATAATTCATGTATGGATGATTTAATCCTACAAGGTTTAAACTCACATGAATTTATTACTGTTATGGGTCACATGAATCCACACTATTGGTTGTTTAGAGTTAATTAATAAAATAGTGGATAAAATATTCAAAAATCACTCCTCTCCTCCACCAACCCCCTTACATCCTCTTCTATTCACTCCTATAAAGCCTTGTTACATGTCCTTATTTTTTACAAATCCCCTTAAATAGTTACACCTGACATCCTAGAGCTATTAATCTTTCCCAAATTCCAAAACCCACTCCCATAAGAAGGTTCTAAATGTTGTTATTTCAAGAGGTAAAATTTATTTCATTTTCATTTAGTTTCTTTTCAATTTATATTATGTTATTAATCACCCATAACCACATATGAACAATTGATCCATATAAATATATTATCATATATATACTAGAAATATACCATGTTAATTTAGTAACCATTATATAAAATATTACTCTCTCTCTCTCTCTCTTATAAATGAAATCATCTTCCGTGAGGTTCCAATTTACTACCATCATAGACGATGAAGTTTCATCCATCAATTTCTCTTTAAATAATGGACATGAAACATTTATTATGGTTGAAACAGTGTGTAAGAAATTCATTATGACCTATTTTACATTTATAAGATAGTATATGTATATAATATTAAGTCATATGACCAAACAAGTTCTTAATAATCAAAATACCACCAAATTAATCTATGTTTTTTTCATTGATATTTAATCTAATGATTCATCCTCATTCCCTAAAAATAAATGATATAAATGGCCATTAAAAAATTTAAATTTTAAAAAATTATGTCTAAATTCAATTATGGATGTGTAAATCCATTACACATTAACACTATTTCATAAAAACAACTGAAATGATTATGAAAATCTGGACAATGAACACTCTAGAATGAATAAATTCAATATTATAACATATCAACCAATATATAATTGAACAAAAAATTATTATTAAATAAATTAATGTATAATATGATCTTAATTAAGGTATTAATTAATTTAATTTCATATTTCATGACCATAAGGTTTAGAGAGGAACATTCATACTTAAGGTTAGGGTTTTCCACCTGATCCTCCATTTTTATTTAGGTTAATTTTATTATCTACTTACGATAATTAGATTCTTAATAATTCATATGTAATCCTCCTAATTTATATGTGAATTATATGTATATGTCTTCTAACCATAAGCATACAATTATCTATGTAGAGCTATATGTTTTAAAAGGACATTTCAAAAATCTTCTCCGATAAACAATCACGAATGAATGTAATTTCCCAAATTCTAACCAATTTTTAAGGGTACTCTATTATCTGTTTTCAGAATCATTTATATTTATAAAATATAATATTATTTTATGAATATACTATAATACTTCACATTAGGATTAATAAAAATATTCATCCCACAGAACTATTCTTTTCAATATAATAGAATATTTATCTCAAGAATTACTCAATTTATTATAAAAGTATCATCATTTATTACAACACGATAGAATATTATTATGTATTATTTGGTTTAGTGTTTTATTGTATAATATACCAAATTTAATGTAATTTCTTATTATATGTTCTGATAAGGATGTTATATATTATGAGAATTCACCAATTTACTCTGAAAGGTTGGTGTATATGATTAATTCCATGGTAAAGTTATTATCATTTTATATATTACTATCAATAAGAATGTATAGTTTTTTATGTTTATCAACATTCATATATGGAATTTATTAGAAATTTTACATGTCTTGTGGGGACCTCAATAGCCTCTATGTGCATCAATAGGTCACATGAGATGAGTTACGGTCATAGAACATGGACTTGACAAAATGATTATTTATGGTTTTTGCAAGAGGCCTTGACGGAATGGTTATGATGTATAGAATTAAACATTCCATTAGTATGAAAATATTATTGATCTTTCATGTGGTTATTTGAATATTATAATACCTTGATCATGTTTTATTACGGAATTATTTATTCAACTCTTAATCCTTCCATTATGTGTTTAATTTTTTTTGTTAATTTCATGTATTTTTTGTCATTAAACTTAGCTAATGTTTATGTTTATATTATATTCCATTTTATTACATACCATTAATGGTAATCTGAGCTCACCCCTTGCTTAGGATTCATTTTCTCATGATATGAATATATTTATTATGAATGACATGTGGATATAACATATGTGTTGTGGATTTTGTAGAAGGTATTTCTGTATTTTTTATCATTACAATTTTTAATGTTGATCTTATGTAATTATCTTATTTCCTATGATACAAAACTACTTATTACAGCAGGATGTCTATTCCTTGTTTATATGTCAGTGTAATTTAATAAGGAACCGGCTCTAGGAAACTATGTTAGGGTGATTATAGTTGGTATACAATATGTTTAGTCGAAATCATGAAAACTATATTAGGAGAAAAAAGATTCAGGAATAAAACCTTGATATTTTCATTTAGAATAAACATAAATGAACATATTGGTATTTTTGGAATGCAATATTTTATGTGGATCACTCTGTAAAATACATCCCTATTTAGATATTACATGTTCATGTGGTTCTGAAATAGATTTACCTATGAGTGAACACTCAAACAAGGATTTTTTTGAATTGATATGGGGTATCCTAGTAGACAATAAAAGGACTTAATCCACACCTGCTTTCACACTCCCATGGTATAGGCTTATGATAAACCACATTTTTCTTTACAAGCCATTGGGAAGGATTTAGATGTAATTTTTTCCACATAAAAACAGTGTCTATGATTATGAGAATAGCTATGTATAGAATTTCAATTTATGATATGTATTTTTCTACATTGTTATCATTGATGTGTATCTTTTATCTATAGATGAAGATCAGTGATAGTAGTTAATCCAAAACACAATGGAGGAGGAAGAAATAGAATAGATGGAATGGAGAAATTTTAAGAAAATATCCTTTGAAAAATAATTCCCTTGTGAACAACAATTATATATGGAAAGGCAGTTTCTAAATTTTATGATGAAAGAGGATGAGGATATTGCAGAGTATGAAGCTAACATCACAAGGTTAACAAGACATGTCATAGACTAAATTTTTAATCCAAAGAGAATGATTTATTGATTCATTGATGGATTAAAATCATTCTGGTAGAGGGAACTAGTCTTCCACGTTTTCTCATAATATGAAGATATTGTCTCATGTGATATCAATATGGAAAAGGTATTTTATATATCTTATTCTATTATAAAAAAACAAGATAAGATGAGAGATGATGAATACTCGGGAAGAGTAAATAATGAAATGGGAAATAAAGGAATGGATTACCTTCTATTCTATAGTAATTATGGGAATAAACACCCTGGAAATTTCATAAATGGAATGGTAGTAATTTATAAGTACAGAGAAAAAGGCCACATATCTCGAGATTTTAAGGGGAAAAACGTACGAATTCTAAATGCTACAAGTGTAGGTAAATGGGACATTTGGCATATGAATTTTTAAAGAATCAAAGAAACATTTCCTAAAGTAGAGGGGAGAATGGCCAAGATTGTGCAGTTAGAACTATAGACAATGAAATTCTTAATGATGTAGTATAATGTACGTTAATAATTTCGTCTAACATAGTTAAGGTTTTATTTTATATTTTTCATCGTATTCTTTCATATAATCCTATTTTTGATGATAAATATATATTTACAAATTAATTTATTAAGAGAGTATTCTGTCCAAACATAGAGGGATGTATAATTAATATAATATTTTGTCAGGTAGTCCCCATTATGGAATATAAACGTCATTTATCTTCTGATTTTATTTTCATACCCATGATTTTCATTGATAAAATATTTTGTAGGGATTAGATTTCAAACATTGATGAAAAAATTTATTTCATGTACAAGGAGGTTACAATTTTTTAGGATGATGTCGAATCCCTAGTTTTTAGGGAATAAACATCACCATATGATTCAAATCTAGATCCTCCCCTAGTAGTTCTACTAAATTCAATTATTGTAGAGGAAGATAATTATATAACTATGGGGGGAGGAAATGAATATTCAAGTAAACTATGTACCTATCATGGAGGAATATGGCGATTTTCTTCCACAATATTAACTTGGACATCCTCTGGAGTAGGAAATTGAGTTTTCCATTAAGAAAATTCATAATTAATGGCATATATCAATGACCACATATAGAAAGTTCATTGAAGAATTAGTTTAACTGAATAAATAAATTAAGGTATTTACTGATAAAGGAATTATTCACCTAATGATTCACTAGGGGGAGCCCATGTTCTATTCATTAAGAAGAAATATTGATCTATGAGGTTATGCATTGGCAATTGTGAGATCAATGTTATATCAATAAAGAGAAAGTATCACATAACTTTCAATGATAATTTATTTTATCAACTTCATAAAGCTTTATAATTTTCAATGACTGAACATTGATCAAGATATCATCTATTTATTGTAATGAGGGGCGAAAATCCAATAATATCAATTCTAACCAAGTATGGGCACTATGAGTTTACAGTAACACCTTTTTTATTTAGTAATGCACCCTATGATTAAATGGATTAAATGAAAAGAGTTTTAAAGGAATATCTTTAGTAAGTTGTCGTGGTATTAATTGATGATATCTTGGTAATCTCCAAATGCTATTAAGATCATAAAAATACATGTGCATTATTATAACGACTCATAGTATAAATGAAATATATGGGATGTTTTTCATGTGTGAATTTTTGCTTCAATAATATTCCATTCATGGCCACATTGTCTATAAGGATGGAATATATATTGAACCTGTGAAAAGAAAGGTTTTTCAAAAATGGAATAATCTAATGAACAAAAATTTGGTATCTAGTTTTATTTGTTTAGATGGTTATTATAGGCATTTCATTCAGAATATTGCCTAATTGGCCAACCCAATGGACAAGATTATACATATGGGTGTTAAGTTCATATGGAAAAATGAATGTGAGAAATGTTTCAATGAATTTAAGAAGAGATTATTGAATACTCCTTTCCTAACAATACCATCAGGGAATGACAGGTTAAATATATATAGTGATGCATATAAAATGGACCTGGTTTTGTAATTATATACAATGATAGAGTTATTTTCTATGCATCAACCCAGTTAAAAATTCCTGAAAAAAACTCCCCTACACATGATCTTGTGTTAGTAGAGAAAATATTTTCTCTGAATATATAAAAACAATATCTATATGAAACAATTGAGATATACATAGATCATAAGAGTCTAAAACATATCTTCTTCATAGAGTGAACACATAATGTGGAAAAAGAAATGGTAAGAAATACTGAAAGATTATGATTTTTCTATACACTTCAATCAAGGTAAGAAAACAAGGTAGTTAATGCATTTATCTTGAAGGATCATGGAGTTCACAAAAAAATGAGTATTGATAGAGATCCTATTTATATATATATAGGGAGGATAGAAATGGGAATTATCAATGATGGTTAGATATCACAACTTTTTCTGATAGATTCTTAAACATTTTATTGGATATAATTAAATATTTATAGTCATATAATGAGAATCTTTAATAGAATATTATTTCATTGAATGATGGGATGTTGTTTGACCACATGAGTGTTTATGGAGTTCTGAAATTTGAGAAGAGGCTATGTGTTCTCTCTAAACCTGAGTTGAAAAGGGAGTTATTGGAGGATGCTCATAGTGAAAATTTCTCTATACAACCACATAACACTAATATTTATAAATATATTGAAGGAAATTTTATGGGTGATAACATGGTCTCGGAAATTTTTAATTGTGTGTCATGATGTTTAGTAATTATTCAATTGAAGGTTGAAAGAAAATACCCTAGAAAATGATTTAAGCTGTACCTATTAATACATAAAATTGGGATTAAATTACTATGGAATTCATCATTGGATTATTCAAAGAAAAAATAAAGAATTATCCAATGTGGGTAATTATTGACCGACATACAAAATCTAGAAATTTCTTCACTATAAGGGAGAATTTACTACTATAGAGCCTACCATGAGTCTATATCAATGATGTTCTGAGACTTCAAAGAGATACTCTATCAATAGTGTATGATCTCAATCCTTGATTTATATATAAATTTTGGAATATTCAATATAGTTATTTGGATACTGAGATTTTTTTCAGTATTTTTTATCAACCTCAAAATGATGAGAAATAAAACAGGATGATTGAATCTTTATAAGAAATTATATGGTCATTCTCACTTGACATTCAAGGTATCTGTGATAAGTATTTAACTTTCGTTGAGTTTTACTACAATAATAATTTCTGTTCTAGTATTCAAATGTCACCATATGAAGAATTGTATATAAAGAGATATTGTACACCAATATGTTGGGATTAAGTTGGTAAAATGAAGTTAGTGGGACCAGAACATGTGTAGGAAACAACAGTGAAAGTAAATAGTATTCAAGGCCATATAAAAGTTTCTCAATGAAGACAATATTTCTAGGAATATAATCAATGGTAGGGTTTGTAATTTCATGTGGGACATCATGTTTTCTAAAAAGTATGTCAATGGAAGGGTGTTATATTATTTGAGATGAAATGGAAATTGGGCCCTATGTACATATGCCCTATTGAAATTATGGATAGAATTGAATCAATTTCATATTTTTTGGCCACACCACCTAGCATTTATATAGTACATAATGTGTTACATGTCTCATTACTGTGAAAGTACATGCAAAACCAAATGCATGTCCTCACATCTGAAGGTATAGAATTGGAACCCAATATACCTTCCTATGAAGAGCGTATCTGGATTATGGGCACTAAAGAAAAAGTGTTGAAGAATAGGGAAATGTGACTTATAAAGATACAATGGAAAAATCACAAAATCCAAGAGCCAACAAGGGAGACTAAGGAGTATATGATGAATAACTACCCATATCATTTTTTGAGGTAACATTCTGGAAATTTTGAGGATGACGGTTTTGTAAGATGCGAATAAGGTAACACCCCATGATTCGGAAAATAATATTATTATCGAATGCACGGATTCCTTACCCATTTGTTATATCCATGCAAATAAACATGATTTCTCCACCACTATGATTTGAATTTTGAAAAACTGACATAGATGGTTGTGTTCAGTAAGATATTTAGATTTTGATAAGAAAAACATTATTTTTAGTGATTTTCAATATACCCTTATAATTTGTAATATGAATAGTAATATTGTTTTAATAAATAGAACATTTTATTATTAATTTATTGAATTAAGGATATGATGTTGATTAATTTTTTCAATGTGATATAAAACGAAATATAAATATCAAATAGTTATTTTTGGAATAAATTTTTTTAAATATAATGTAGTCATATTTAGAAAATTATTTTGAAAAAATGAAGTTCATTTTTGAAATCTATACATCGTAAAATGGCTAGGATGAATTTTTTTGATTTTTATAAAATACATGAATTTTGGGTGAATAATGACAATGATAATTTAAAATAAATGCTATATAAATGATTTATTAATTAATAATTGATGTAAGGATTTTCTAATCCCTCTAGTTTCAAACTCAGATGCACTTATTACTATTATGGGTAAAATGAATCAACACTTTTGGTTGTTTTGAGGGAGTTAATTATATAATGAATAAAATATTTGTAATTCACTCTTCTAATACACTATAACCCCCCCCCCCCCCACCCCGACTACCTCTTTTAATTCCTCCACTCAAGCCCAGTTCCATGACTATCTAATGAAACAATTCGCATCCTTAGTCACTCCCCATGTCCATGATCTTGGAGTTTTTCGAAATGGCCAATACTCCTTCCCCTATGGAGGTTATCAAAGAGGTTATTTCAAGAGGTAAATCATCATTCATTATCATTTAATTTCATTGAAATTGTTATTCTCTTCTTATTCACTCATAACCTCCTCACACTAAAATATCATTATCAATTTAGTATCATATATATATATATAGAAATTATATCATGTTAATTTAATAACCATTTTAAATATTCTAACTCTCTCTCCCACTTATAAATGAAATCATCATCCATGAGGTTCCAATTTACAACCATCGTGGACGACGATGGTTTGTTCTTTAATTTATCCAACAATACTGGTCATGAAACCATTTTTATGGTAGAAAAATGCTATAATATTGTTATTATAACATAATTAACATTCATAGTCCAGTATATTTTCATTATAATAAATCACATGACCAAATTAGCTCCTAATTATCAAAACACCACCAAATTAATCAATGTGGTTGTAATTATTATTTCATCTAATGGTCTCATCCTCATTACTGAAAAAAATGATAAAAATTAACATTAAAACCTATTTATGTTCATAAATAAATTTTAAATTCAATTTTGGAGCTTTACATCCCTGGCACAAGAAAACTATTATATAAAGACATGGTAACTGATTATGAAAATCATGAAAATGAACACTATATAATGACATAATTAAATATTATAACATCCTAATATAGACATAATTGAACTAAAAATTTATTATAAACTAAAAACAAGTCCAATTATTTTTTATTTAATTTATTAATGACTCTAATTTTGTATTCTAGACTATATGGTCCAGATTATAACATTCAGACATAGTGTAAGGGTTATCTACCAGAACCTCCATTTTCATTCAGGTTACATTTATTATCAACATAAATTAATTAAACTCTTATTAATTAATATATATTCCTAAATATTTATATTTTAAGTCTCTATATATGTTTTCCTACCAAAATCTTACCTTCACTTATGCATAGCTATATTTTTTAAAAGGATCTTTTAAAAATCATTTCCATAAAACAATCATATTTCAAGGGAATTTCTCAAATTCATACCATTTTTAAAAGGAAATATATAATAAGTTTTTAGGAACCATTATATTAATAAAATACATCTTTTTATTAAAAAAATAATATCATACTTTATTTACTATTTAATACAATGAAAATTCTAAAATAACACTTGTTTTCAATGTTAAAATGTATATATCTGAAGAATTTATCTTTGATTTTATAAGATTATATTCATCCATTTCAAAAAACATGTTTATTATTATGTATTATTCAGATTAATAGTTAATTTTACCACATTATTTTATATAATTTATTGGTTTATAATTTATTTGTATGTAGATTTGATGTCTTAAAACTAATCACCAATTTACTCGGAATGGTTATCGTTTATGCTTAATGTTCATTGAATGTTGTTTACATATAATATATAAATTTCAATATGAATGTATATGTTTTTTATGTTTATCCCCTTTTATATGATTAATAAATTTAGTATAGTAAGTGTTTAGTGGGGCCTGCTATAGCCTCTTGGTTCATCAATAGGTCAAATAAGATACACCATGGTCATGGCATAAGGCCTTAACAAAATGATTATTTATGGTCTTGGCACAAGGCCATAAAGGTATAGTTATAATGTACCATAATTTTCATTCTATTATTATGAAAATTGTAATGATGATTCATTTGGATATTAGACAACTTGAATACTCATTATTATGGTTTACCATGGAATTATTTATTCATCTCTTAATCCTTTCATAATGTGTTCAAGTTTTTGGTAAAGACATGTGTTTTTAGTTATTAAACATTCATAATGTTTATGTTTATGATATATTCTGATTTATAACATAAACTTACTGATCGTTTCAGCTCATCGCTTTTCTATGTTTTATTTTCTCATAACATGAATATTTTTATTATGAATGATATTCAGAAATAACGAAGGGGATATGTATTTTTTAAATGAATTTATTTCCATTTCAAGTTTCAATTCTTAAAATATTTATATATATAGTTTTCAATGATAGTAATCTAATGGGTCCTTTTTTATGAATATTATTTGTTTAAAGGCTAAAGTAATTAAATATGGAACATGATCTAGGAAACTGGTGGCAGTTCCTTACATTGATCCCATGATAAATGTGTTGACAAGATGGATAATTTTATAAATATGATCTACTGAGAGGTGTTTCTATTTATTGGTAATGGAATAATGGATTTTTATAATCATTTTAAAAAGTATTAAATGGAATAAAATTAATGTTCCAAATGACTTATGTGTATAATGGAATTTATTACATGTTCCAATGCTTGTGAATTGATGAACCATGTTAAATAGTTTAATGTCTGGAATTTATTGAATATTCAAAATAGAATTTGGTTTGAAATGGGAATTCAGTTAATTGGGGTATTATATGTAAATTTTATATGTGCTATCAAATTATGTCTTTATTATGATTTAGGTGTTGAATTAAATGATAATATAACAGTTTATTGTATTGTTTAATAATGGTTTGTGATATCTCATATGTGGAAATGGATAAATATACCTTTCCAAATGGAATTGTAGTGTGTAATAAATGACTAAGTCTACTCCCAAGGGTTAGATAGGACTATGGATCTGTTGGTCATTGTGGACACTCATGAGGGGGGCTAATTGAGTTTCAATTAAAATTTCTATTAAAACCATTATGATTAGAATCCCCCAAATAAAATTAAAATTTAACTATAGTGAATTTATAATGATTGTATGTTTTCAATTATCTTCTCAAGAGATTGATTATTTCTCAGTTAATTCAATCTGAGGATTGATTAACTTTTGAAACTAACATACTGGCTAACAAAAGTTATAAACACTTCCTTGTGTAAATATCAGAGTAACATTAAAATAGATTTATATTTCAATGTACATAGTAGTGGAATATTCAAAGTAATTTAAAACAAAATAAACCAGCAAATCATATTTAACCATGAGTTTTAGTCACAAGCTAAGACTTAGTCCTCTCAAATAGTTTATATAAGCATTGATCCACACCCTGGATCAGGTTAAACAAGAGTACACAGATTTTCCATGTACTAAAACCTCTACCACAGTTCATCATGGGAAAAACAAAACAATAGAACACAGACTATCCAGGTCGAAGTGGTCCTCTACCACTATCCATAGTTAAAAACTAGAGATTATGGGAAATATTGAGTGAGGAATTATGAATCCTCCAGTATAGCATAGGCGACAGTGTGTGTCTAAAAATACATAGCACACACACTCCTCAAAATGTAAATATATGAAACCCAATAGATCTAAACAGATATGGAATAGTTTATAAAGATCTATTTGTTTTGATTGAATATTTAGACGCCATGGATTTATGTAGATGAGGCTTTGTGTCCATCTCTTGTTTTTGACAAGAAAAACAATGTATCGTTTTTTGTATTTGACCTCTATGTCCAGGTTGATCAGTCTGATCAGCTTGAGTGCAACTGAAGTCATTGAAGCTCTTTTCTCCTTGAATTTTCAGGTTTTAACAATTCAGTATGTATTATTCATTATTCATCAATGCATGTATCTTCTTGAGTATCTCTAGAATATTTTCTCATACGTGCATTGAAAGACAGATCAATTCTCATCCAATTTTTTTGTATCACTTGATGCTTTCATGGTTCTTCTTTATATAGCTTTAGTTATAACAATAGGATTGATTACCTTTTTACAGGTATGAGATATGGTTCCTAAAATTCTCACCAATATCATTAATTAAAAGAAGGTTATTTAAAAACATCAAATATGACTGTTGCTAAATATATAAATAGAAATAGAGTTTAGAGAAATAGTTATTGGTTTCCATCGGTAGTTGTTAACCATTGTAATGGTAGCTTGCATGAATCAGTCATTGTTTTTATCGGTAGCTCCTCTTATTAGTAGATCCTTCTATTGGTAGATCCTTCTTATCGGTATCTCCTTATATCAATAGTTCCTCTTAACGGTATCTCTATCTATCAGTAGCACTTTTGTATCGTTAGCCGTTGGTCTCTGTCATCAGACTTGTATCAGTAGACTTTGACATTATGTATTGTTGGACAACATATCGGTAGCTATCTATCTATTTGTATATATCAGTAGCTTGAATCGGTAACTATGTACATAATAGTGGAATTAATCTATCGGTAGATCTGTATCAGTCGACTTGTGCAAACCGGTAGACTTATTCTATTAGTAGCTCATTTGTAACGGTGACTATCAGCATACCAGTGTCTTTATCCATATCGGTAGACATGTATACAAGATTGCGTTGCCTTATCGGTAAGTGTTTGTGTATATCAGTGGACTTTGTCTATTGGTTGGCTATGTACATGTAGTTTTGTATCAGCGACTCAACACTTAATACTAATCTGTTCTAAACAAATCGTATTCAGATTGAGTAAGTAACATTTCTAAACAAATATAAACATAGATAACCATTTATTAACAGATTCTAATGATCATTTTGATATTTTATCAACTTAATAATATGACTTCATGGATTGAAAGAATAATTATTATAATGATAAACATTATTTGGGATTATCAAATCATATTAAAGCATAATTGGTATTGTCAAAACCGGTGAGGTAAAAAATATAACGCTTTTTGATAAAAAAAAATTATGGTATTGTAATACAAAATAAACATTAATGTATCAGTATAAAATACAATGATATTAATTTCTTAGTGTGAGTAAAGACATTTTCAAATGAATAATTTTAAATGTATCATAAAATATATTATTAAAAGCAATTGTATCAGAGGTAACAAATGTATTTTAATTATAAGACAAATGTAGTAGAGAATAGAGTAGCACATGAAAATTTATCAGAGGTAAAATAATAAAAGAAATTTACTAGAGGTAAGAAATAACTATATCAGAGATATAAAACAAATGTAGTAGAGGTATAATATTTTAAGCTCATATAAATGGTATGTAATATATATCATATTTCTCACCCATTATATTATATCTACCCCTTTCCTTGTATGTCTCAGATTTCTCCGATTTCTCCCCCTTTGTGATTACCAAAAAAGTGGGATACAAAGAATGAGAGAAGTAACAGAAAATAAGATAAAATAAAAGAAGTTATATATTAATTGAGTCCAAAATACAGAGAAATACATAATGGAACAAAAAATAATACAAGTGATTCCTATCCAAGGTCCTATCTAGTAATCGATCAACATCTTGAATGTCCACGTTGGATTTGGATTTGGGTTTGAAGGTAGACTCAGGCTGGATAGCTTTAGTAGAAGGCTTTGGAATGCCAAAAAGCACTACTGGAGATTGAGCAATAGATACTGTTCGAGGTCTGCAATGGGTAGCTCTCTATGTGATCATTAGAGTGAGGCTCTGAATTACTTAGACTGGAGTCATCTAAGGAATTGTGGTAGACTGTGCAGAGGTAGGTAGAGCTGGAGGTGTAATGAATGGAGTACTATATACATGAAAAAATGGCCGCAACAGATTCCTAAAGTCTATAATGATACCTCTTCCTCTTTCCATAGAAATAATGATTTCATCCTTGTTCTCCGTAAACATGTCTGGAGCAAGAGTCAACTACATATGATTTCTTACTAGTTATTTGAATGATTGAGTGACTAGGGTAGCTTCATGTACTCTAACATAAGCTTGAAGTGGTTGTAGAGATGATTCTTTGTATAATCATTTAGAAAATAGTGATCAATATTGTTCTTGATTTATTTATGAGGAGAAATAGAATCCCTCATATGTTACCCAACAAATTTTCTGATATCCCTTGAGGTAGACAATACTTGATAATCAACTGAGCTACTGGTTCTAACCTGACAAAGATCCTCTTTCAGCACTACTCAAAATTGCTCAGAATCTACTGAAGATCTTGATGAAGAAAGAGGTTTGACAGGGAAGGCAACAATTTCCGTGAAATGTTGGGTTAAACTACTTATCAACGTCTTGACTACTAAATCATTGGTGCTCACATGCTCTTTGAAAAAATTCATAAAATCTTCAAATACATCCCAAAATTGCCTTACTACTCATTTAATGTAACTGATATCAGCATTCATTTAAGATTGAGAACCACTCAAGGTAGTTAAAGAAGAAATATATTGCTTCATGGAAACAACAACTCATGTCCTGCTATCAATCTGAGAATGAAATACTCTTATCTCATTCATCATCTCTATCACATGGCCTGACCCCATACACCTGAGAGAGAGTTCTAATGATTTTTCCATATTTCTCATCTCTTAAACAAATAAATTCTTAAAATATACAACAAATGCAGTCCATGACTCCTTCAACTCATCTTTTAAATACTCAATATCATCCTTAATAACAAGATTGTTAGGTAAAACTACAAGTGCTCATTCTGTCACAATTCTAGCCACATAGTCATTCATAATAGATTAAATGGATGTAATAAAAGGGGTTTCCATTATTCTTATCTATTCCACAAAGGAGCTCTTAATATCAGACATAAAATAGTCTAGATCATCATTTCTTATCACATCCTCAAGTAAAAAGTCAAAGAAGATATCATTGTTAACTTATGGTCTATTGATGCATGTCTAATCTTCAGAAACATGAGAGTCCAATCCAAAGTCAACTAAACCTGGGTATTCTTCCTAGTCTTCAATTAAATTACCTACTAAAACATTTCTTTGTCTAGTTGGATTCACCACCTCAATCTATACATTCTATTGTATAAAAATATAACCCTTAGCATCTCAGTCATCCTCAGAATAATTCTCCACAACCATATCTAATTCTCTAACAGTAGGAGGCTCCTCAGGAGTAGGTGCAGGTCTGTCTACTTCAACAAGAACTGCCTCTAGCACAGTAGTACTTCCAATCAATAGACTCAAACTCAATGTGGTAGAATCATATTCTTAAGTCTCATATTCTTCTTCTTCCTCATTATGTGGAGCAGGCTGGTCTTCCTCATCAACATGTGCTTCTTCATTTCTCTCTTCCAAGACAATTTTCTTTTCCAGATGAAACAAATTTAGAAACACGACTGGGAGGAATGTCTTGTTCCCTTCCATCAGCAATAGAGGTATCCTCTTCTTCAATATCATCATTATACTGAGGTTACTCATCATACGGTCTTAGACCTGGATCCCTCACATCATTAGTCCTAGAAGGATGATCCACAAGATTAAATTATCATACAACTTCTCATCATCACTGACCCATTCACTTCTCCATGGATTCCAATTGAACTCCATGTATTAACAAACAATTCTTGGGAATCAAAAATTGTTCCTTACCACTATTATATTATCCTGAGATTATGCTACTACCTTTACATTGATCATAAACGAAATTAACATTGCAAAGAATAAATCCTTGGACATTGATTTGGGCCTGGTCATATCCTCAATCTGAGTCATTATTAGCCTACACAAATTCCCCAAAACACCATGTTTTAATAGATAAGATAAATAAATATATTGGTATTTCATATTTTCAAAGTCCCTTATTCATTGACTTTGCACATTCTGGGTGAACATGAATAGTAACCAACTCTCTCCATTAATTTCTATAGAAACCACTTTTCCTGGTGTACCGTCCCCTGTTAATTCTTCCAAAGTACCTTTATAATCAATTTTGTCACTGGTAGGAGGTATTGATTTTGATAAATAATCAAATTATCCTTCATGTGGAACTTTCAAGCATTCAGCCCACTCAATAAAAGAAACAGATATTGTTATGCAATTTACTACTGATATCATCTTGTTCTCAGCTTCTGAATTCTCAAAATGAACAAACACATGGAATTATTTTCCCATCTTTGGATAATAAGGACCATTGAGGTTCGAGAAGCATTCTACCCATTTTTTATCTTCCAGTACTTCCAGAACTAACGACTTGTTGGACATAAACCATTCCGCGCACAACTCTTTCTCAACTAAAATTTTCCTTCGAACTAGATGTGGATTTTTTTGTTTCCTCACTTCACGTACATAACTGGACTCTCCATTGAGTCTCTTGGAATTCGGCACATCATCCTTCTCACGAACTCATGGTCTCTTCCCTCTTTCCATTCAGTGAATTGAGAGGCATAGGGTTCAATGATTTTTGGAGCTAAGGAATGAAGGTATAGGGTTTGAGGTGGATTGAGAGAGTTCATATCTTATGTTTTATGAATTACGAATCACCAATTATATAAATGAATCTTAATAAGTAGAATAATAAAAAATACATATTCTAGTGGCTAAAGATAGAGACGTTTAAAAACATAGCAATCCGAAAAGTAGGGTATACCAGTGTGGATTCTTAACGGTGGGGTATTCTATAAGTGAGTTCCACTAACAGTGAGGTATAATAGTGAGGATCACTTACAGTAATGTTTCTAATGGTGAGTTTTCTTACGGTGATGTTTCTAACGGTTATGTTTCTAACGGTGAGGTTTCTATTGGTGAGCTTTTTAATAGTGATGTTTCTAATGGCGATGTTTCTAACGATGAGGTTTCTAACTTAAAAATTCTATCATTCCTTACTCATGTCTGATTTTACTTAACTAATCCGAACATAATGTCTTGGTTAAAATTTTGGCTAATTGATTTTCAGTACCTATAAATTCAAGAGTAATATCACCATTCTGGTAATGATCTCTTAGAAAGTGGTTCCTTATATCAATGTGTTTGGTCTTAGAGTGAGACATGAGGTTATTTGATATATTAATAAAACTAGTGTTATCACAATTTATATATACATGTCGAAACTGATATCCATTTTACAATAATGTATGCTTCATCCACAGAATTTGTGGACACCATCTACCAGCACCAATGTACTCTACTTCAGTAGTATACAATGCAACTGAATTCTTCTTTTTACTACACCAAGATTCTATGTGCTTACCAAGAATATGACATGTTCCAGAAGTGCTCTTTCTATCTAACTTGCAGAAAACAATGTCAGAATATGAATAACTTATTAAATTGAATGATTTTCATTTTGGATAAAATAATCCTAGGTTACCATTATGTTTAATATATTTTAATTTTTTTTACAGCATGCAAGTGTGACTCTTTAGGATTAGCGTGAAATCTTGCACACATACACACACTAATCAGAATATATGGTTGACTAGCAGTAAGATAAAGTAGCCTCTCAATCATATCTCTGTAGTTGTTTTGATCCACTGGTTTTCCAGTTCCATCAGTATTCAACTTACAAATGGTACTCATAGGTGTATCACTTCCCTTAATATTATCTAAACCCAAAACGTTTTAAAAGATTATTTATATATTTACATTGATTTAAAATAATCCTATTTTTATTTTGAAAAACTAGAAATCCTTGAATGTATTTGTGTTCTCCCATTATACTTAGCAATCCCTTTTGAAAAACCTTTTAAAATATTAAAATTACTAAGTTTATTATACCAAGATTGTTGGGATTGTTTCAAACCATATAATGTTTTAGAAAGTTTAAAAACTATATTTGAAAAATGAGGATTATAAATCCAGGTTGTTGTTCAACAAAACATATTAAATTATAAAACCATTTAGAAAATCACTTCTATCATACATTTGATATAACTTGAAATTCATATGAGCATCATAGGCAAGTAGAATTATAATAACTTATAATCTAGCTACTTGTGCAATGGTTTCCTCATAGTCTATTCTGTCAACATGACTATATCCTTGTTCAACTAGCCTTGCCTTATTTCTAACTAAGTTTCTTAACACATCAACCTCATTTCTAAAAACCCATTTACTTCCTATGGTCAAAGTGTCCTTAGGTCTGTCAACTAATTCCCAGACATTGTTTCATTCAAATTGATTTAGTTCTTCTAGTGTATCCATAACAAAAAATTCATCATTAATAGAATAATTGATATTTTTAGGTTCTAACTATGAAATAAAGGATTGATGTTCAACCTGGTTTCTTAGAGAAGCTCTAGTTTGTGTCCCTCTATAAAGATTACCAATAACAGCATCTAAAGGAGGATTCCATAGAATCTTAGTTGACCTAGTAATGGTAAGACTAGAAATTTCTGGTACATCTCTATGTTTGGGTTCACGAGGAAGAGTTTCCAGAATTCTACCAGAACTGGTTTTCTTTGCAATAAGTTCACTAATTTTATCATTAAGGGCTATAATCGACAGATCATCTTCATGATTTTCGAGAGAAGACTTAGGTTCATATGGATCAGTTTCATCAAATTTGATGTGATTAGTTTCTTCCACACATTTGGTTCATTTTTAAGACTCTCTTGGACTTATTGGTTATAGAGTATCATAGAAAGATTCCCTCATAACTATTCGATGAAAACATGTCAAGATTATCCTTAGTATTGATAATAAAGTCTTTTCAACCAAAAACTCTGAAGTAACTAACTTTAGGCTTCTTATTATTACATAGTTCATAATGGGTATTCTTAAGAATATGTCTAATCCAGACTCTATTTCTATTATAATAGGTTGTATTGGCAGCTTCAGCTTAAAAATAAATAGGTGGATAATATTCATTTAGTGTAGTTCTTTGCATTTATTGATGGGTTCTCTACCTTCTATCTACTACACCAGTCTGTTGAGGTGTCATAGGGGCAGAAAAGTTGTGACTATAACCATTGTGTGAGTTGTAAGATTCAAACTCATGATTTTAAAACTCATGGACATTATCACTTATCAAGGTTTTAATCTTAAGTCCACTAAGGTTCTCAACAGACTTGGAGTATGTCATAAAATAGGAACATGATTCACTTTGTGAGCAAGAAAGTAAACCCATGTATATCTAGAAAAGTCATCTACTAAGACATAGACATAGTGCTTCCCATTTAAACAAGAAACAATAGAAGGTCCAAACAAGTCCATGTGAACCAACTCAAGAGGTTTAGAAGTTGAAACTTCTTTCTATAATTTGATTGAATCTTTATGTTTCTTTCCCTTTTGACACGGAGTGAGAACTTTTTCTGATGGAAATTTTAGTTGAGGTAGGTCTCTAAATAAATTTATCATAATCAATTTCATTAGAGAATCTATATTGCAGTTTTCTAATCTTCTATGCCATACCAAATACTCTTTATGAAAATAATTTAAACAAGTAACATTTTGATTGTCTAATGATTTTAAATCTAATGCATAACCCTTTTCATTCTTAAGGCAGTAAATACTAAAACATTCTTACAATCAAATATTTGGCAATTATCAATTTCAATTTTAACATTGAAACCATCATCACACAACCGAGAAATGCTATATATATTGTATTTTAATCCATCGACAAATAATACTTTAAAAATTAAAACTGAATCAGTGTTACCAATATTGCTTAAGCCAATGATTTTTCCTTTTGAATTATCACCAAAGGTGACATGTCCTCCATCAACCATGATTATACTCTTGAAACATGAGTAATATCCAGACATATGCCTTGAAAATCCATTTTCCAAGTACCATGTCCTCTTATAGAAACTATTCAAGAAGGTCTCCTATAAAACAGGTTTAGACAGAAAATGATTTTGGTACCCAGATCATCTTGGGTCAAGACAGGTTAGCAAGCAATACTCTTGGTACCCAGATCTATCTAATGGGTTTCATATAATGAATATATTCATAATAATTTGAAATATAAAATTTGTTTAATCTATAACAATGTGAATAGAATGTTGAGGCATTGGAATTTCAAAAACTAGAAATAGTAGCATACTGTCCAGATTTATGAATGAATTAATTCATAACAAGTTGTATCGATCCACGGTGGTATCCTAAACCAATAGTATACCAAGGAGAAACTTTTTTCCTAAACTTTTTGTTAGATTATTCATTCCATTCATGAACATTTATATGTATTTTCTATGATTCTCATTGAAAAATGTATGTTCAATGTTTTCCTTATGTAATTGATAATTATTTCCCTTTTCTACATCTAATGCAAGATTTAACAGAGATGGTCAAAGCATGTTGTTTCTTCATGGTCATATACTTGTCTGTCAGCTAATTGCACGTTTCCTATAGCATATTACAATATTCAAATTATTCTTCACTAGACATTTTTTCAAAGTCAAGATCATCTTCAGAATAATATGAATTCAAAGCAGAAGTATAAAATGTTACGTCATTGTGTTTTTCATGGAATACATGTTGGCATGATTCTTTTCAGAATCAGAAACCTCAGATTCACACGTGATGTCTTTTGAAGCACTTCGCGTTGCTTTCATAGATTTCTTCTACTTATTGTCTTTGTATTAATATTTCTTATTGAATTTTATCTGTTTATAGTCTACATTTACATTTCCTTTCTCTTGCATTCATATCAGACAATTTAATCACTCTTATCATACTTTTCCAAATCCATCTTCAAATGACCTTTGTTGTCATATTTTCCTTTGTAGTATGATTTTATGATGAATTTTTTCTTCCTATAGAATATTTTGAATCTCTTGGATATTAGAACCATCTCATTATGACTATAAGAATATTAACCTTCACTTGTTGAGCTTTCATTATGAACGAGAGCTTTTTCCTGGTCCATTCTCTTTGAGGCAGAAGACATAAATGCCACTGACTTCCTCTTAGGTTCATCATCATCCTATTTGTTCACTTTTAGCACTTATTCATACATCATCATCTTACCAATCAACTCATTAACATGAATAGGACTTATATCACACCATTCTCTTATTGAGACTGATGTACCTCTCCACCTTTCAGGATGACATCATAATGTCCTCATAATTTTCACTTTAGTTGGAATAGCCTTTCCCAGTGAGTTCATTGAATTTACAATTTCGTTGAACCTGAGATACAAGTCAAAAATATGTTCTTCAAGATTCATTTTAAAATTATCATACTTAATTGTATAGGTTTTCAATATCATTTACTTAACATTAATTTTTCCCTCATGGGAAACAATCAAAGTATCTAATATTTCATAAGCAGTTTTACAAGTAGATCTTCGATTAAATTCTTCATCTCCTAAAGCACAATACAGGGAATTCATTGATTTATAATTATTATTGTATATTGTTTTAGCAGGTTCATCCCAATTAGTTCTTTTAATATCTATAATCTTATATTGAGTCTTTGTAGTAGTCCATATATCAAGTCTCAAACTTTCTATTTAAATTTTCATTTTCAGTTTCCATTGGGCATACATTACACCATTAATGAAAGGTGGCATGTCAGTAGGAACACCTTCTAGTCTGTTATCCATAATTAGATTTTAGATAATATATTTAATTATCTAAAATTTACAGCTAACAGAAATTTTTCCATCTTTAAGATAAAACTAAAATCATAGTTGAAAAACAGAGTATTTCGAAATCCTTTGTTAATAAACGATACTCTGATTCCAAATGTTGGTCTGATTGGACTCTTAAGAGGGGGACTGAATTGAGTTCCAATTAATATTTCTATTAAAAAAATTATGATTAAAATCTAGACAATTAAATTAAAATTTAAAAGCATTGAATTTATAAAGATTGTATGTTTTTAATTAGTTTGTCAAGAGATTGATTATTTCTCCGTTAATTCAATCTGTGGATTGATTAACCTTTCAAACTAACTTACTGGCTATCAAATGTTATAAAAACATTCCAGTTTAACTATCAGAGTAACATTGATATAGATTTATAATTCAAAGTACATAGAATTGGAATATTAATAATAGTTCATAACAAAATAAACAATCACAACAGATTTATTCAAGAGGTTCAGTCTTAATCCAAGACTTAGTCCTCTGAAGTTGTTTATATAAACATTGATCTATACCCTATATCGGGGTAAACAATAGAACAAAGACTGTGTAGGTACTAAAAAATCTACCAATGTTCTTCGTGGGAAAAATGAAGCAATAACACACATGATATCTAGGTCAAAGTTGGCCTCTACCATTATCCACAGTTGGAAACTAGAGTGTATGGGAAATATTGAGTGAGGATTTATGAATCCTCCAGTTCAGCATAGGAGACAGTGTGTGTCTAAAAATTCAGAGCACACACACTGCTCAAAATGTAAATATATGAAACAAAATAGATCTAAACAGATAGAGAAGTTTTTAGAATGCTCTATGTGTTTTGAGTGAAGCTTTGGACTCCGTGGATTGATGCAGATGAGGATTTGAGTCCTTCTATGGTTTTTGTCAAGAAAAACAGACTATCATTTTTGTATTTGACTTTTAGGGCCTGGTTGATCTGTCTGATCATCTTGAGTGCAAGTGAAGTCATTGAAGATCATTTCTCCTTGAATGTCCAGGTTGTAAGTAATCAGTTTGTATACATCATTCTTCATATATGCATGTATGTTCTTGTGTATCTCCAGATGATTGTCTCGTATGTGCATGGAAAGACTGATCAATTCTCGTCTTGTTTTCTATGTATCAGTTGATTCTTTCTAGGTTCTTCTTTATATACCTTCATTTCCGACAATGGGAATGATTACCTTTTACATGTACAAGGTATGGTTCCTGAATTTCCAACCACTATCGTTAATTACTAGTAGGTGCATTAAAAACATCAAATATGACCATTGCTAAATAAATTAATTGAAATTGATTTTAGAGAAACAATGATTTGTTTCCATCAGGAGCTGTTACTCCTTGTAATGGTATCT
This sequence comes from Viscum album, assembly GCA_963277665.1. NCBI lineage: Eukaryota > Viridiplantae > Streptophyta > Magnoliopsida > Santalales > Viscaceae > Viscum > Viscum album. Next base: position 857,163,124 of record OY728156.1, on the reverse strand, counting down.
TTCTTGAATTGATCGTTGTTTTTATCGGTATCTCCTCTTATCAGTAGCTCCTTATATCGGTAACACCTTCTTATCGATATATCCTTATATCGATAGTTCCACTTATTGGTAACTCCTTCAATCAATAGCTCTTTTGTAACAGTAGTCATTTGTATGTGTTAGTGGACTTGTACCGGTAGACATTGTCTTTATGTATCGGTTGAATTCATATCAGTAGATGTCTTTCTGTCTATTTATATTGTTATCTTGTATTGCTAACTATGTACATATCCATGTACATAATCTATCTGTAGATGTGTATCAGTCGACTTGTGCATACTGGTAGACTTATTCTATCGGTAGCTCAGTTGTAAAAGTGACAATCTAAATACCAATGACTTTATTCATATCGGTAGACATGTATACCGGTGCAAATATCCTTAACGGTAGTCATTTGTGCATATCGGTGGACTTTGTCTATCGGAAGGCTATGTACTGGTAGGTCTGTATCAGTGAATCAACACATAATACTTATCTATTATATAAAAATCAAATTCATATTGAGTTAGTGACATTTCTAAACAATTATAAACATATATAACCATTTATTAAGAACATCAAATGTTCATTTTGATATTTTTTCAACTTAATAATATGACCTCATGGATTGAATGAAAAACTTTTATAAGGATAATAATTATTTGGGTTTATCAAAGAATCATAAATCATAATTGGTATTATAAAAAAATGTGAGGTTAATAGGATTTAATCCCCACCCCTAGAATGTGAGGGTTAAGAAGTTGGAATACTTCACTTGGCCCCAAATAGATGTTCTTGATGAGACTATCTATATTGAGGCTCCATGATATGTCTTTTGTCTTGTTTGTTAATTTCATTCCCTTGAAAGATATTGTACTTCTCTTAATCACATATTCATCAGAATTGAAATTCATATGACACAGTGTAAATGAATTAAACCCATAACCCATGGAATAAATAATGAAATTTTTTGATGTGAATATTATTATCTAATTGATCATGTGTTTTATTTTTTTAACATTTCATTTATTTTTTCATTTTAATTTAGAATCTATTTGGACAGAATATTTTCTATTCACCATTGGTTCTGCAATATGGGTCATACTCGCATCCTGGTGGGGTGACCGTTTGGTTCATGAGATAAATTTGTTGTTGCGGGTAATGACAAGGTTAAGGGCCCTATTATATGGAATTGATTTGGGCTTGAGATGTGCATATTTGAGGATCCGGACAAGAGGTCATGATTTCTAATGGGGATTCAGTTCTTGGTCTTTATATAGGGGTTTCCTTTACTTTTGGTAGTGTTAGAAATACATGACATATATATTGATTGGTTACGACTGTACCATATTTGGTAATTCGTTGTGAATGCACAGTTATTTATTATTTCGTATGGCCCATTTCGTTTATATGTTATATATATGTTACTCTAGTAATGAGGATGTAGTCTCCCAACATTGTAAATTGGACCATCGCTTCCGGTCAGCATCCTCTGGCATATGGGAAATCGCGCTTTAGGTCAATTATAGACATGGATCTAAGCACTGGTTTTGTTGATTATGGTGTAGGTATGTTACTTAGTTTTCTAAGAGATGTATTTTTTGTTATATTTTTTTAATATTTTTGGATGGTATATAAGATAATGAAGACGTTTATAGAAATAGAAGGAGCTATTGATTTATATTTTCTATCCCATGTATGAGGTAAAACCCAACTACCCATGGTTGGAATTGTTGTTCCTGGCCTATATTGTTATAGTTGGAGTCTTTTTCAGCAATGGGTGATTCCGATGTTCTATAATGTGGAACATTTTTGTGATTTCACTCTTTCTTAATACATAAATAGGATTTTCATTAATGAATCAATATATGGTCCTAGGTATATGAGGTCTATGCATCATGATTAGTACACATGGGATGGTTGTGTGGGACAAGAAAAGTATGATGCACATTAATATCTTTTAAATTTAATGAAAATTTGTCTACTAATGATTATAAAAACGAATATAAGGGATTAATGTCAATGAATGGTTAAATAATTATGTTAAGATAAAGTTAAAATTGATATAAAACATTGGTTGTATCATTTTATGGATGTGGGAATTGTTTAAAATAGAGGTTTATATAAGGCCATATCCTTCAACATTACATAATCATGGTCTTTGTGATGAATTATAATTTGAATAACAATTTATTTTTATATTTTTAGAGAATTAGGACATAGATATTACATAATAACCCAAATTTATAAAATGGATATAAAACCACATCAATGTCCATATCCTAAAAAATTTGAAACATTTAAATGTATATATGATTTCTACTTCGTGATACAAATATTCATTACTTCTTGACTTCAGTTACCCATCCTTATACCATGTTAATAAAATTTAAAAATGTGGGATGAACACAAAAAAAATAATAACGGATTTGAGATATGGAAAGAAAATATTACTACATGAATATTAATAAACCCATGAAAACATAAGAATCCTGAAAAAAATCATTGGAATCATAAATCATAATGTTAACTAGTGACACCCATATTGTACTTACATTGTTGCTTTCACATCTACATACGGAGTAACGTTCAAGGTTACATTTGTAATACCCATCATTGTATATTTCCTAAATACTATAGGAGAAACATTATCATTTATCTCAGAATAATTCCCCAAGGAATTGGATGGCTATTAAATGATCATTTTACCTCATGTGATCACAAAACCACTCGTATATTTAATATATTCCAAGGAACTATAAGATAATCATAACTGATAAAGAAGTATAAAAGAAAAAAATATCATTTCCAAATTAAAATCATAAGATATCATTTCAATATATTGATATAATCAATAAATTATCAAAACCATTTCAATTAAAAAAAATATATAAAATAGGAATATGGAATTTAATTTTCTTTTCAAATCAATAAATCTTATATAGGAATCAAAATACCAAATAATGGACCCAACGACTTGAAGGACATTATAGCCGCATATATTAAAAAAATTACATTTTTTCCTTTAGTAAAATGATTCTTATAAAATAAATTCCATTTGAAATCAATTTAATGTTATTAAAAGTAAATATGAGCGAATATAAATCATATAAAAGAATGGGGTGTATCTTTTCCCAATATGCCTTAATGAAAGGATATTGAGACAAAGTCCCTTATTGTGTGTCGCACACTTCATGTACAATAATTATATAACTAAATAATATTATTTGGTTAATTTATAATTGTTTGAATACCAATTTCAAGCTTCCTATTTCTTTTATATTACTTATTAAAATGTTTTAAAAATTACCAATTTATTTTTGTTCATATCATAGGTTTTGTCGATATACCGTACATGAGCCGAAAATGAACATTGTTTTGATTTCACTAGACCATGTGGTTATAATTGAATCATATATAGATTTATATTAGAGATATTATTATAATTTTTAAATATAATTTATTCCTTTAAATTTAACCAGGATGTGTTTTTATGAAAAATGAACAACGTTAAAATCCAGTATACTGTACGTTGTATGTACGCATTAATAACGTTTTCCATTTTTCATTGGTCGTTATTGAAGGAATTTATGTATTATTTTATATTTACATAAATATAATAATGTCATAAATATCATATTAGTAATTCAAATAAAATTATATATATCATTAAATTGATTTAATGAATAAAATTGAGTCACATCACTTTTGGAGATTATAGTTTACACGTACACTTGAAACTCATATTCATTTATTTGTGACAATGGGTGTAAAGAATGTAATTGGTATATAATTATCATAGAGCGACTAAAATTCATTAATATCACATATGAAGATTAATTTTAATATTATAACATGTCTTGAGAGATGGTATTGGAAAAAAAATTGATCAGTTTGTGGAGGTGATAGTTCACACGTATGCCCAAAAAATAAATTCATTTCCCATTTTATGGAATTGTAGATGGATTTCCATGATTATATCAACATAATATTAAATAATTATATTTAGTATAAATTATTTATTATCTCATCATGGCTGGAGGATACATGATGGATGTGGAATAAGAAATAAAATAGAAATACTTATATAAAATGATACCTATTCTTGGTTGTATCACCCTTGAGGATGACCTTCACACCACAAATAATGGTATTTTTACTGAACTAAAGACTCATGGACATGGGGAGGGATTCTGGGAGCTGATTTTGGTTGATTTTGGCTGATAAAAGGATTTTTATGTGTGAGTATTATATAAGAGTGGGTAACATTTTATAGTAGAGTGGATGGGTACCCTTGGAAACTCTTATAATATGAAATTAATATAAAATAATTTATTAATCAAAATAATTGTGAACTGAGATATATCAAATATAAAATTAATATAGTTTTAAATAATATCATCTTATATTTATTCTAAAAGTATTTATTTTATTTTGAACATTATCATTTTTGTTTACACCTAATTATCTTTAGTTGATTTTAAATTTGGTAACAACATTTTAAATATTGTGTGGTTATTTATTTTACTTATATGAGGAAAATATCCTATAATTGGATAGTTAATTAACATATAGACATTTCATTAATCACTTTGTTATTTAAAAATATTTTTAATATTTTTAAATTATTTAATAATATTTTTTTTAATAAAACATCAATGATGTAAATTTTCAAAATATCCATTTTATTGTATTTAAATAAAACCAAAAAGGAGAGATAACATTGAAGCAGCCCATTGAATAGTTTTATAAAATGTCATAATAAACTATAAAATAATTGGATGAGATAAATTTTTTATATAATGTTTATTTTAATATATATAATTTCATCTATTTTATGTATTCATTAATAAGGCATTCACTACATTGACATTGTGTCATAATTAAATTAAATTATATAGTGTATATAAATTATATAAAATATCATGATGTATGTAATAATATTTTATTATAATGAAATTGTTTAGGGTAATATAAAACCAATAAAACTCCATATTAAAATTCTTTTAGTAACAAAAGTCACTTTTCTTATAATTTATGTCTTTACATTAAATAAAATGTTATAAATGTCATAATAACGCCCATGTGGAATCCAAAGGCCATTCGTTTTTCTAAAGGATTTTATGGAAGGAATTTTTTCATCAAATAAGATTATGAAAAATGTTAGGGTAGTTTAATATTATTATAAAATTAATTTTACTATCATTTATGAGATTACACATTAACCGTGGTAAAATAAATACAAATGTTACTATACAGAAATAAATATTGTGATCATATTAATCTACATTTTCCATACCAATAATAATAACATATGATATCATTTTTTAATTCAATTTATAGATGTATCATTCTTAAATATTAAATTTATCCCAATTTTTTAAGAAAAAATGAGTTCTAAAAAATATTAATAATTATCAAAAGATTGAAATGTGTTTTTTAAAATTTTATTAGGAAATTATTTCTAATGAAAGAAATTGGATTAAATGATTATAAATTAATCTAAATATACATTAAAATCAATTCAAATGATAATATATCAATAAAAATATATTATATAAAAATGTATATTTTAATTAAAATGCATTATTTTTCATTATTCATTAAATAATGTATTTTATCAGAAAAATACCAATTTTTTTCCAAGGTAAATTTTAATGCACCTATTCCAAATAACAAGATTATTTCTTAACATGGAACATATAATAGTGAAAGAAACTATATCAAAAAATATTTCCCCATCAAAAGGTGGTATACCTGCCTTTTAAAAATTAATAGAGTATTTTAGGATTAAAATTTGAAATATTCAAATTTAATTCATGTAAAAGATATTATATGAAATTTAAAACATATAATAGAAATGTTAAAACATAATAAAGTTATTTGTATTAGTTCTTGATAATAAAACTTCTAGGTGATAACTAAAAATTAAAATAATAATATTAATCATGTATTGTTTTTTTGATATAACTCAATCTTGTGTCCAACAGAATATTTTGGATAAACCTGTTGTTTCCTTTTTGGTACACTATGCGAAATACATTCCCCTGTTATGTAAAATTCATATATAATTCATAGATATTAATATATATATATATATATACGAAAATTTATTATTATATAATTAAATTGGGTGTTACATCCTCACCCATTTTTAGAAATTATGTCCCCACAAATATATTCACTTATACATCATATTGGTTTATTTCACCCTTATAAGAAATTTCATATTACAATGTTTCCTCTTAAACAATGTGGTTTATCCATAATCCATAACCTGATTAGTCACCTTATTCTATAGAAACATATCTCAATGGTTTAGAATCTGCACTGGATGTTCCCCATTAGAAATATTCCCTTTCTAGATTAACTTCATTAGGAATCAAAACATGAGATAGATTTGGATAATACATTATCCACAATGAAACGTGATAATAATTTTTTAGTTGGGATAAAATTTATGGTGAGGCCTTTCTATTGGAATGTGATTGAATATTTTCCAGGATTTCAAAGGGTCCAATGAACAGTGGACTCATCATTCACTTCATACCAAAATGCATCACACTTTTTCATAGTGATACTTTCCGAAAGACATGATCACCTATATCTAATGAATTATACTTCCTCTGGTAATACACATAATTTCTCTATTTCCTCTTATCTATCCTCATGTGTTTCAAAACCAACATATATTTATCTTCCATTTCATCTACCAATTAGGGTCCTTTCAACTTCTTTTCACATAATTCATCTCAACAATCAAGATTCTAACACTGCCTTCCATATGATTCCTCAAATGGTGTCATCTGTATACTAGAATGAAATTTTTTATTATAAGTAAACTAAACAAAAATAAAATTGATCACAACTTTTTTAATAATCTGTTGAACAATAATGATTAGTATCCTCCAAGGTATTTATTGTTCAACTTGAATTATCATCTAATTAGGGATGAAAAGTTGTATTAAAATTAGATTCAGTTTCAAATTAATTATGTAGTTATTTACATTTTTTAGAAGTGAACCATGGATCATGATTAGATTCAATGGTGATGGGAACTCCATGTACCCTGACTATCTCCATCAGATTTAATTTATAATGTTGATCTAGTGACAATGTATCTCTAATAGTTAGAAAATGATAAGATTTAGTCAATCTATCAACAACAACCCTTGTCACATTTTTACCTCATGAAGTATTTTTCAATCTCAATAAAAAATACATTGATATATTATCCCATTTCCATTATTTTATTGAATGGATAAATCCTCAATATAAGTAACATTCCCTATTCATAAACTTATTTACAAGTCAAACTCATCACATTAAGGTCAATAATATATCTTTTTATTCAATTCCACCCGTAATACTCCAGAATATCTTTATAAATCTTATTATTGACAAGATAAAGTAAAGAATGTTAACAATGAGCTTTACATAAGAACTAATTCTTCAACCTTGAATAAAAAGGCACACATAATTTCTTCCCAATACTCAAAACAAAATAATTTTCAATGATTAATTTAGGAAAAATAACCCTTTGATGAAATTATACCAAATTATGAAATTCATTATACACATTATGCCCTTTTTTAGTCAATTAGACACATTGTTTTCTTTTCCTAGATAGTAATGAATTTTTCAATAATAATCCTTGATTAGTTCCAACCCTAATTTATGTATCATTCATTATTAATTCAATGTGAATATATACTTTAAAATTTTCATGATCAGTATATATTTCACATTTTACTCCATACAGATGATACATCCTAATTTGTAAATAATAAATAACAGTCACTAATTCAAAATCATCTTTAGGGTAATTTAACTCATGATATTTCAAATGGCGTGAAGCATAAGCAATCTCCTATTAATTATTCATTACTAAACAACCCATTCATTTCAATTAGGCATCACTATAGATTGAAAATTCTCCGTTTTTGGAAAGTAGTTCCAAAACTGGAGCAATCGCCATTCTTCTTTTCAATTCCAAATAACATTCATCACATTCTTTATTCTAGATGAACTTAATAATTTTTCAACATAACACAGTCTGTGGTCTTGATAACCATAAATATTTTTCAACAAAACTCTAGTAAAGACCTTATCAATTTTGAAAAACTACAAATCACATTAATATTTGTGTGAATTTTTTAATCTTCCATAACATTTTTTAAAAGGATCAACAATTATACCATCATTAAAAGTAATGAGAAAAAGGACTGAAATCTTTTATACACAAAATTAACACTTAATGAATTTTCCTTATAGTTTCTTTTAATTTAATTTTTTTTAATATAACCATAAAATTACTTTAATTCTCTTCATTACATTTATAATATTAAAAATCATCATAAAAACACAGTAAATAATTATCCAAAAACTCGTTAAATATTATGTTCATAAAATCCATTAATAAAACAACTACATTAGTTAATCCATATAGATTAACTTCAAATTCATAATGTCCATATCTATTATGAAGTGTAATCATTGGATAGTCTTCATCCTTTACATTCAAATTATGGTACCCAACCCCAATTCGACTTTTGAAAAATATTGATCCCCATAGATAAGTTTAGTAAAATAATAGATATGAGGAAAAGGATACTTGTTATTAACAATGATTTTATTCAAGAATCTATAATAAATGTAATGTTTTACTGAAACATATTTGTTTTTATCAAACCTGGTCGTAGTACCACATGGTGATGTACTAGGTTAAATGAAAAATTTATTTAATAACTCCCCCAATTTCATCATTAACATAAAAAGGTCAAACTTATCCATTTGATATTGGGGTTTTGAAATTAAATTGGTTTAAAAATATAATTCTTAAATAAATTCAACTTCTTAATTGGGTATAGTAACAATCAACTCATCAAGATAAACATCAAGAAACATATTTTCCATGGGCACAAATTTTTTTTGAAGAGTTCCTTTTATTTTCAAAATTATTTGAATGATATTATTAAATATAAAATTTTAATAGTGTCTCACATTCTTGATATGTTATTAATTGTAAAGGTTTATTCTTATACATAAAATGGAATTCATTCCCAAAAGAAACTTGTTTAGCTATACAATCAATCATATCATGTTAAATGCAATGCCAATTCATAACAAGATTAACATCAAACTATACTAGTGTCAAAAAAACATGGTTTGTTGGTAAAATATTTAAAAAAATATGTAAATGAAGATTCATATAATTTATCATTGTCTCAATATTTACCCTGTATTTTTTGACTTATGTGATGGATTCATTTCTTGAGGTATAATTCCCAATTTAATAAAAAAATCATAGAAAACATAGAATATGTAGTCCCAAGATAAAACAATAAATCATCATCATCAAAATAAATAACAATGTACATTGTACCACTTCATTAGATAACAATGATCTACTTAATTATTTCAAATTATTTCACCAAACCCTACTAGTTATAGAATGGATTCTTCCCATTATTGGAGCCCCTCATCAAACAATCTTTTTCTTAATGAACCATATCCTTAAACCTAATACCTTTTACTGATTGTAAATCATATATTGTCTTACAACATGCAATATCTATTGTTGTATAATTATGAACATTGTGTCCCATCTTACCACATTATATGTAGTTACCATAATTCAAAATTAATTTCATTATGTTATTTTTTCCACAATTTTTAGAAATTGTAATCCTAATATTCATAACATCAAAATTTCGATGAATTTTTCAAATTAATTTACACCCGTGACCTATTATTATATTTTTTATAGAACAATTAATCATCTATAAATTATATTTTTATCTTCTCTGCACATCAAAAAAGTTATTCATAACATTTAAACTCATGAGAATCCATTGACCTTTGATACATTGTTTATAATGCTTTGTAAAAAATAATGATTTTACTATCATGATCTCAGATGAAATTATCAGTGTACCATTCTATTCAATTTAATTTCTCATTTTATAAATCCAATGAATCATCCTCTGATCTTATCTCCTAGAATTTGTTTTTTATCTATGTTATACATACATATACATATATCTCACAAGGAACATATATTTAATTCATCCCAATACATAACATCAAGCTCCTCACTATCTTTGATATTCTTAACCATCTTCCACCACTGATTGGCTTCACCATAAAAATGCTAAACATCAAGACTAACCATTTTGATTTTATGAGAAACCCATAAAATCAAAAATGTTCTCAAGTTCATTAATCCAACCATCATCTAGCATGGGTTCAGATGACCCTCTAAATTATGTATCATGTTTCCATAAGAAATGATCAATTATTGACATTATCCACTTTGGTTGATCTAGATGACCTCGTATAATGATACACCCACCATTTATTGCTTGGTTAAATTATATCTTCACTGTAAAAAAAACAGTCCAGTTCAAGTTCCCACCATCTATGGATGTTGATCTAGAATTTTTTCTCATCTAGATGTCATCCAAGCACAACTACCCTGTTTTCTTTGCATATAACCATTCTGAACAAACATATCATACAAAAAGGTTCATAATAATATTAAAATACTATATCATTTATATTTTAATGTAATGTACAAATTATTTATGGACATTATATTTTAAAAAAATTCCCCTTAATGTTATTTAAACAAATATATGATTCCAACTATACATATACGTCCTTAATCATTACATAATATTGAGTTAAGTCATGAATTTATAATGAGGATTTTTTAGGTTTATAGTTTTCTTCAATTATGAGATATATAATTAAAAATAACTAAAATTTATACAATGAGGATACAACTATAATAATATCCATTTCTTCTATAATATAATACATTTAAAAGTAAATATTATTTCTTTTTCTTGATAAAAATATTCTTGATTTCATTCTTTCTCTAACCCATCCTTATAACCTTTGAAAACATTTCAAAAACATGGGATTCCAAGAAATTATATATTTTTGATATAAAATAAGAAATAAAATTGTAAGAACATGAATATTTATAATCCAATGACAATATAAGAATCCTAAAAAACATCATATAAATCATAAATAATAAATTTAAATTGGGGAATCTATATCATTCATACTTTTTATCTTTCACAGCTACATAAGGAGAAATTTTCATGGTTACCTTTGATATAGCCATCATGGTCTATTACATAAATCTCTTAGGAGAAACCCTATCATTTAACCCCATCTCATTTCCCAATGCACTGGAGAGATATCATGTGATTACATTCCATTATTTTATCATTAAACCACCTTTATAAATAAAAAATTTTGACTAATCAAAAAATAATCATAACACATCAAAAAAATGAAGGAAAAAAACATATCCACATTCCAATAATAATTTATCATTTAAGGATATTCATATAATAAATCCATTCTCAAAACCCTTTCCAATACCAAAATATATAAAAAGATAATTTGGTATTGAATTATAATTAAAAAAATAATATGTATTTTAGGGGAATCTATATTCCAATTAATATTTAGGGTAATAGAAAGCTTATTGTCTCCACATATGTTAAAAAATTAATTTTGACATTTAGTAAAAAAGATTTTTATAATCCAAATTCCATTCTAAAACCATTGAGTAATATTATAATTCATAGGTTTTGAATATACATTATATAATATAATTTGGTTCATATTATCAAAACATGCTTCATTGAATGGAGATTGAGACATAGTCCCTTACCATGAGTCTGACTTGTCATGTACAATCATTATATTCTTGTATAATACCTGTTAAATAATTTATAAATTTTTGACAACCATTTTACATTTTATTAAATATTTTATTTCAATTATTAAAATGTAATAAAAGTTGAATAATTATTAATGTTCATATTAGACATTTTGTCCATATTCGTTACATGAGTAAAAAATGAACATGTCATTGATATCACTAGTCCATGGGGTAATAATTCCATAATCAAAATAATTTTATTAATGAAATTATTATAATATTTATACATAAATTATAAATTAAAATTAAACAATGATGTGTTGTTTTGAAAAGTGAACAATTTTATAATCACGGAGATACTAATTCATATGTATCAATGCATATCATTTCACATTATTTATTTGAATATTATGGAAAAAAATTAGTATTAGTTTAACTTACCATAATGATCATAACATCATTAGTTTCATATTAATTATATATATATATATATATCATACTAGTTATTTTACAAATAAAAACGAGTCACATCGCATTGTTGAGGTGAATGTTCGAACGTATACAAAAATGACGTAATCCTTTTTATGAAAATTTAATGTAATAATGTAATTCATATATTATCATTAAATCTAAAATATGTCATGAATTTCACATATGAACATTACTTCTTTTATTATATCCAATCTTGAGAGATGATTATGAAAAACCAATTTGATCGGTTCTTGGAGGTTATAGTTCACATGTACACATGATCAATTAATTCCATTCCAATTTGATTAAAGTGGAGATAAATTTAGGTGATTATATTAATATAATATCATCATAGTATATGTGGGACACTGGAGTTATTATCATATCATTGATTGATTATAATTGAAGAATGCTGACGAAGAAATAAAATTGATATAATTAATGAAAGAAATACCATTTTTTCGGTTAATCACCATTGATGAACAAGGAAACACCTCAAAGAATGGTGTTATGTCTAAAATAAGGACATAAAAACGTGGGAAAGGATTCCAGGATAAATATTGTGTCATTATTTTTTGATCCAAAAGGATTTTAGAAGTCAATGTATTATATAAGAGTGGGTAAAGTTTCTTACGGGATAGGATGGGAACAGTAGGAAACTCTTAAAATATTAAATTATTATAAAATAATTCATTAATAAAAATGATTCCAAATTTAGATAGGACAATGGTAAGATATGGATAGTTAAATATTATCTGATCAAATATTTTTTAAACCTGTATTTATTGTATTTTAAAATGTCTTTTTAGTTTACCCTTAACATTTTCTATTAATTATGGCAGCAACATTATAAAAATTATAAGGCAATAAAACTTTCTTATATGAGGTCTACTTCCCATAATTGAAAACATAAGGAATTTTTTGAATTAATTATTATACATTTTATATTTTATGAATTTTATGTATTTTGAAAATATATTATTTAATTAATATTTTTATAAAATAGTTATGATGCCAATTTTTAGAGTATTCATTTTATTGAATTTTAATAAAATCAAAAATTCATATAACATAAAAATAATAAATTGAATATTTTATAACATGTCATATTCACCTATAAAATTCAAGGGTATCATAAATTATTTAAATAAAATTTAGTTTATTATTTATAATATCATTTAGTTGATTCATTTTATTAATAAAGAAATCACGAAATCATCATTATGTCATAATTAAATTTGATTATTTTATGTCTATAAATTATAAATAAAATTATATCATGTATGCAATATTTTTTTAATCATTATTAATAACATTTATAGTCAATGTTATCAATTAAATAACCCAATATTAAATTTGTTTTAGTAATTATGTTCATTTTTTATGAAACTTTTTTCTTTTATATTAAATGAAATGTTAGAAAAGTCATAATGACACCCTAGAGGCTTCCATAGGCCAAATTATTATCCCACGGGTTTTTTGCTTGTATATATCTCAAACAATAAGATTAAGACAAGAGTTAGGGTATTTTCATATTATTATTATATTATTTTATCCTTATTTACTAAATCTATCATTTGAACATGGTAAAAAAATATGAATGTTACTATTCACCAAAAAAATTGATCCTATTAAACCTGATGTTTCATACTAATTACTATAATGTATTTAGGTTTTTGAAAAAAAAAATCATTTATGTGGGAAACATATATTTTATAATAATCTACTTTCCAAATGACAAATGTGGGTTTTAAAAATTAAAAACCATCAATATATTGACATGTGATTATATCAAATTTCAATGTCAACTTAATTACAATGACCAACATTTTTTTATGTGATAAAAATTCCATCATAATTAAATTTAAAAACAATTCAAATGAAAATTTACAATACAAATACAATAGTTAAAAATGATGTTTTGAATTAAAAATGAAGAATTTTTTACTATTCATTAAAATCTGAATTTTATCAGAAAAATAGAAAATTTTCACACAATTTAAATATTTATATACCTCTTAAAAAAATATGTTTATTTTTCAAAATATTATATATTAATGTAAAATACGTATTTTTAAAAATGGTTCACCATAAAAATGATGTAATACTACCATTAAAAAAATATTCATGTTTTCTATGATTAAAATATGATTTATTTATATTTTAATCCATTAAATATTATAAAAAGTGTGTGAAAAAATTAAATAAACCCGTTTTAACATAATATAGTAATTTATGTTCAGTCCATCCAATTCAAATACCTATTAAACAATTTCAATTTTAAAAAACAATATTATCAATGTATAATTTTTTGATATATCTCAATCTTGTTTGCAACAGAAGAATTCAGAGAAACTCACTGTTCAAGAATATTAATATAAATTGAAATTACTCATTATAAAATTACATGGAATGTTATAGTTAATGAAAGACTTATAACAATGTAATTTTGATTTCCCCATTATAGATATGACCCATGATATAGAAGGTTTAGGGAATTGTTCTAGTGGTGATGATATCAAGTATTAATGAGATTATGAAAGGGGTTGTTTATGGATAGTGGATATCCTTTTATATTTAAACATTGGAAGATTAATATTATGTTTTCTAAGATGTTTTTTTTGGAATTGTTGAAAACTCCCACCATGATGATGTGTGTTAGTTAGTTAATAAGAGGTTTTTAGTGAGAATACTCTTCTAGTGGTGGAGTAATGGAAACTAATGATTCATGATTATTGGTGAGAGGATAAATTATATCGTAACTTCACATAAATTGTGAAAATTATGGAATGGGACCCATGATGGGTTGTGTCAAGCATGAATGAGGTGATTATAGTGTTTCAATAAGAGCACCCTACAAATACTTCATGAGAGGTAGGACTATATGCATGATGGTACATGATAGAGTCCATCCAGATAATTTTTGTTCACATGAATACTATTGAAGAGAATAGATTCAGGATGGAGGCATATATATTTCGGGGTCCAAAAAAGTGCATGTGGGAAATTTCATCTCAAACCTAGTAGGAAAATAGTATAAAATTGTATGATTTTTATGGAATGGTTCCAAAGTATTTCTAACATAATTCCTTAGATATGAGTAGGATTTCGTGTTTATCAAGATGACTTAGGGTTCCATGTCATTGATGAATTACACTATATTTTTCACTGACTTTTGACCTTTTGTTCTATATATGGTGGATGATGAGACGACTAAGGTGATATAGTTATATGATGGGATTAGACATGTCATTATTTCCCATTGTAATATCATCCTTTTAAAAAGGTTTATTGATGTGATGGATTAGGAAATTGTTGCCGAAGTGAATCTCAATTATTCATCCAGTGGTTGGCATGTAGTTCTAGTTGGGTGAACCAGTGGTGTAAAATCCTACAGAATTAATTACTACATAGAGATGTTAAAATAGGGCAGCAGTAGATATAGAAGTCAAAAAAGGTATTTATCATCATAGGGTAGTGACCAAAATGTTTTTCTATTAGTGTTGTAGTCCTTTCACATGAGAGGATTATTCCTCTAACAACCATTTGATTTCCTAAATTTCTTCATGTTGGGTAATGTGTAAATCATCTATAAGAACCCTCAATAAATGGGTACTATCATAGGATTGAGGGGTATGTAGAGTACGGGAAGGGGTTGGATATCTAATATTAGGTATGTTAATGAACTACTATCCATAAAATTATATGTTGTTGGTGTAGTAATCTAGGGTGAAAGCATCCATACCAACTGGGTATTACAACACCAATAGTTCATACTGGGGACCAAGGAAATTGTATAAGTCAACTTAATGCAATTCATTATATTCCTAGTGGTGTTGATGGATGACCAATGATTTCTTTCAGATAAATCCTTGTAACATCCCCACATACTAGGGCATTATTTGATTCATGTGCCCCGCATTATTTTATTTCTACTTAAATATTAATTATTTTGGGTCTAGAGGATGTGTTTTACATGGGTAATATTTATTGTTACATTGTTATTTGTGAGAGATGAAAAAACTAGGAAATTTAAACGGTTTGTTCTCAAGGATGGTGGGTACCATTTTTATGGGCTTGTTTAGGCTCAAAATGTATAGTTTTTTTTAGTTTTGGGTACAGATTGTCTTGTTCTATAAAAATTTCATATTTATTGTAATTATCATAAGGTTACATTCAAATATATTGTTAGAGACACTTATGTTCACTTTATAGAGTTGTATGATCATGGAAGGCCATGTAGGGCCTGGTAGTAAGTAGTTTGATGAAATAAAATTGGATTCATCTTGCGTTAGGATTAATGAATGGGGGGTAGAGAATATTTTCATTCCACTAGTTGTGGATTCATTTTAGTTTATCTTTCTTGATTTATTCCTAAGGATACATCCTACTATAGATGATGATTTCATGATAGATTTGCAGCCTGGAGCAGAACATGTTTCCATTTCACAATTTATACTCAAAGAATAAGAACTCCAAGAGACTAAATATTAGATGGTGTACTTCTGAATAATGGTTTTATTCATCCTTATACATCCATGTGGGGATCAGCAATGTTTTTTCTAATAAGGCTAATGGATCATTGTGATAATGTGTATATTATAGGGAATGGAATCATATGGTAGTGAATAACTGTTACCCATTACCTTGAATCAATGATTTTTTTCTACGTACATAAGGGTTCTCTTATTATCTCCATTATTGATTTTTGATTAGGTTATATTAAGATGTGGATGCGACCTTATGATGTATGACATTCGTCCTTCAGCAATGCTATGTATTTCTTGAGTTTATTGTAATATTTTTTTTGTTTACCAATGAACTGATTGTGTTAATGGCCTCCATGAATATAATATTTCACCTTACCTAGATCATTTAGTGGTTTTCTTTGTTGATGGAATTTGGTTCACTCTATGACTCATGATAATCATTCCAAACATCAAGACATTATCCTAAAAACAAAAAAACGGAATAGGGTATACACCACGAAATAAAAATGACATTTCTTGATCGTTATGGTGCATTTCATGGGTCACTTCATCTTAGAAGAAGGCTTGTCGGTTGGAGTAGAGAATGTATAGGGTGTTGTTCTGTTAAATAATCACATGATTTTTTCTTATGTTCAGTGTTTTCTAGGATTGGTATTCTCTTAAAAAATAATGATCACAGAATTTATTTTTTTTGGAAGAACAATTTTTAGGATCGACCATGAAGGGTATAGTGTATTAATGGTCTAGGAATTATGGGGGGACATTCCAAGAGTTATATAAGTAGTAAAGAAACCACTAATTCGATCTCTATCTAATATTGATGATGTGTATACGTTATTTTGTGAAGTGTTTGTTGTCTATATTGTGTCATTGTTAATGCACGATGATCAGGTTGTGGTATAAGGGTGACAATTGTTGAGGCCTCATGAAACTAAATTACCTAATAATGATCATGAGTTAGATACAATGGTTTATTCCTAAAACTGATGGAAACACTACATATTATGGGAGTGGTAAACATTATATATAGATCGTTAAAGTCCAATGTATATATTCAATTAGTGTGATATTAATTATAGAAAATGATGATGGGTTGAGTATATGATGTAATTTTCATTGAGATGGTTTAAAAATTGTTTAGGTTGAATAATGTATTATATGAATTGAGTTGAAAAATAGAAAATTAGGTAGTTTAGGGAACCAATTTAAGGAGGGGTTTGATGGTGTTGTTTGCTGAGTTGGATCTTGATGTTTGAGATTCTTATGAGAATTTGACCCATGTATCCATAATATTTATGTCCACACATCTGATCCGAATAAAGGATTGGATGTATGAGGATATGGAATATTTTAAAATGATAGAAAACAATTAAATTGTGAAGTCACCTTTTTTGGAACATTATAGATGAATAGATCATTTATTTTGATGTTTTTTTGACACCATAAATGCGAGAAGGATTTTTAAGCATATTTCATGAATCAATGTGGGTATTGAATCCTTGATTGACCTAAATGTGTCATGATATTCAAAGGAAATATTTTTGAATAGGGATAAAGAAATTGGTTCACGTTTTCATGGCGTGATGGTTCACTTTACAGTAAGTGAGTCATTCAAATCAATAGTCAGGTGGATTTGAGTAGCCATTTCCCTTCCTTAATGGAATTGGGGTGACATGATGATGGATTTCATGGTGGGGCTTCCATGGATACCTCGTAAAAATGATTTAATACAGGTAGTTATTTTTTGGTTGCATTAGGTGTCACATTTTATTCTAATTGCAGAGACCATCACTATGGATCTGATGGGTGAGTTTTATATTGTATATATAGTGTTGTTACAATGGTTTCTTGTAAATGATTGTTTCATATAATGGTACCCATTTTCCATCATGATTCTGGATAGGATTAAATAAGTCACATGGTACCTAAGTGTTTTTTAGTATGTTTTTTCACCCAAAGAACGTTGGGATGTCATGTCATACAATCTAAGTATTATATGTTGTTTTTGATGACTGTGTCCATGATTTGGGGGGATCTAGAAGAAATAAAATTTATTTTTTTTGTGTTTTCCTAAAAAAAAGATACTACAATACAATTATGATGGAATAATTTGCGTACCTCTATGTTAGAATGTATCGATCTTTGTGGTGCTTGATGGAGGTTAGGGAATCCTAAGATTTGGGACCGAGTAATGGGTAGGAGATATCAGAAAAAAATTTGTTTGTTTAGAAATTTATGGATATGGTTCGAAGTAGGTTGAAGTCATGTATAGATAATAGTCATCGACCACATGAGATTATGGTGGGTGACCATGTGTTTCTCTAGGTAGGACCAATGTTGGGTCATAATGAAATTTGGAAATAGGGTAAGATTGAACCCATATATGTGTGGCAGTATGATATTGTAGACAAGATTGGACAGGAGGTGTACCGATTTGTTCATCAATATCAATTAAGTGGTATGAAAAATGTATTTCCCGTGTTAAAAAATTAACTACATCACTCTGAACAATCTGAATATATGGATTTTTTGGATGTTGAGATTTTGGTTGATGAGTCAATTTTGATGACATTGGGTTATATTATGGATAATAGTGATAAATTTTGAGTATTTTGAAATCATGGTAGTTTTATTGAAGAATCTAATGATCGAGAGTCAGAAATTGGGACCTAGTAGCCCAATTACTTTTCTTTAGAAGCTCATTGATGCTTTGGAGTGTAGATCCAGGGTGATTCATTATAGGTTGGGTATTATTTATGATCCTGTGCTAATTTGAGGTATTTCCCTTTTTAAATATTAGATTATATCCCTTAAGGGTAGTTAATAAAAATTTTATTGGGAGAATGATCTCAGTCAATTTTTTTTGGGGCTCTGGGTCGTGAAAATGGGGAATCATGCCATATTGTTCATGTCATATGTATAGTTGGCACATGGATAATGTAAAATGTGAGAAGGGGGAGTGAAAACCATTCAGGGATGGACAACGTTATATCACACAGTCGGAAGATGTTGACTAGAAGTGAAGGCAGGATGACTGCTCCACCAAAGACAAGGCAGCAAAAGGACTATTCTTAATTACCGAAGCCATTAGCCACCATGTCCTTGTCCAGCAGGGAAAAAAGGGATGACCCTGATTCTAAAAATACTCTTGTGAGAAAGTAATTAAATAAAATTAAAATAATAGTGTAGAAAATGGATCTCGATGGATGTATTACAAGGTTCTAAAGCAATATGATATGAAATCTGAGTGGGAGTCATTGACTGTGGAGGATGCTCCATATTATGGATGTGATGAGGCTAATTATTACTACAATAAGTATTTGTTCTTGTTTGGTAGGAACTCTTATCAGGATGTGAATGGGTTGTATGTCTATACTCTCGCTCCATAGCTATTTTACTTTTCCATTATTTTAATAATGGGGCAGAGGCCATCCTATGACTAAACGTTCTTGGCTACTACACGGTTCAGAAAACCGTTCATCCAGAAAAGTAACCCCATTAAAAAGTAGTAGTTTACCATTCCACCCTCAATATTTTATTTTACCCACACTATATTCCATTGAAAGATTCCTCCTCCATCCCGTGTGATGATTAAAATACCAATGACCTTTCCAGGATCAATTTTATTTGATTCTAGGCTATTTGTAGTGTCGTTTGTTGTAGATCGAAGCACTTGGTATGTATA
This sequence comes from Viscum album, assembly GCA_963277665.1. Classification (NCBI taxonomy): domain Eukaryota; kingdom Viridiplantae; phylum Streptophyta; class Magnoliopsida; order Santalales; family Viscaceae; genus Viscum; species Viscum album. The sequence goes on along the minus strand of OY728156.1, from coordinate 857,142,774 downwards.
ATTCTCCCTTTTCTTCTCAATTTCTTATTGGGGAATTTGGTTATGTTATTCACTTTATAAATCCCTAACACTCTCTTTAGATAAAGGATATTAGTTTAGGGATTCACAGGTTAAGTGAACTTATGTCTTAGGACATGTTTAATTATGTTTTCATCTACATAATTTTGTTATATTGACTATATGTTATATCCCATGATCTTTTTTTAGTTTGTGCATGTGAGGTTATTTAATTGATTCTATATATTTTTAATTTGATTTTGTTGTGATATGGGTCAAAATGGGTTCCTAAATGATTAATTAAATAATTTATGATCCTCGTGGGATGCATTGAGATTGACTAAAACTTTTAGGGCCACCCATGGGTTACACAACAATTCCTGAATATGAGAAATTGAAATGTTAAAACTACAGCCACTTGAGTAAAAATAGATCCATTGATAAATGTGTTTACAATTTGTTCTATTTAAAATTTTGAACTAATAGTGATGTCATCTTGTTATTGGATATTGAAGATGGATTTTTTTGTATATATGTACAAAATAATTAAATTGAAAATGTTAATGTCCTGAATTACTTATGATTTATAAGGGAATTTCCTAAACGGGATAATGAATGTAAATTGATGATCCATGATAAATGTGTTAACATATATATATTATTTAATATATTAAAAGAGTTACAATATGAATACAGAATTTTTGAAATATGTTATTATATGTAAATAGAAACATCTATAATGGGTTATCGCTAGATGAGGATTTTTTTACAAATTAAATGTGAATTGTAAATGTTTTTTTATTTTGGGAGCACATTTTGTGATATGATATTTGTGATAATTGTATAAAAAATCATGTGCAGATGGCATGTATTTTTGGGATAATGGATTGAGGATCCTCCTAGGGGTCAGGATGTATATGGGATCCAAAACACACCCCACAAATGCATAGGTCCGAGATTCAGACTCAGGCTCTAGGCCCATCATAGATCTATTTGATGAGACTACTTGGGAAGAAGAACCATATCAAGTGTGATGTATTTTTTATGAAATGTTCTTTCCTATTGACATAGTGTACCAAGAATATTCCCTTATGAATGGTGATTGACTATCTTAGTCTTTAATGTAAATTGTGTAAATTAATAACCCATTGATGAAATTGTGGAAATGGATAAATTGAATATTTGTATTTAATGGATCAAAAATTTGGTTAACATTTTCATTTATTTGTTCACTTTTTTTATTATCTAATTAGACTCGATATTTTGTAGACACCATCAGTAGTGGACTAATATGTGTTAATCATACCCTAAATTGGACATCATTTGTTACTAATGATATTTCATGGGTTAATGTTATGAAAATGGGAAAATTCCTATGTTATGGGGTTTAATTGTATTTTGGATGTTCGTGGTTGAGGATCTGGAAGAAGAGTCATGGTAAATTTTGGGGATTTGTCTTTTTTTATTTATTTTTTACTTTCCATAACTTTTCTAACTATTAGCATGAAATTACATTACTATAGTTTGGTTAATGTTGTAACATATTTGGAAACTGGTTTTTAGTGTATGGATATAGATTATTGGTCGTGGTTCTTTTAATTTATAATCTATCATCTAAAGATTACTCTTGTAAATATGGTATTATATCCCCACATGGCCCATTAGACCCTCTCTAAAAGTCAAAAATGAAGAGTGTTTGGGGAGTTACACATGAGGTTAGGTGGAGACATAGTTTGTAGCATTGGTTTAGTGGATCTCGAAACAAGTAAGTTTAGGATGGAACTATTTGACCTTCAGTAGTGGAATGTTTGGTTTTAAGATACTGATGTTATGTGTATCATACAGCCCTATACATCTCCATTAGGTTCCCTATTTATTTTTTCATAGATGGATAATGGTACCATGAGCATTTGTTCCTTCTTTATGAAATTATACCGAATCATAGTAAATAATTAATATCATCATCTATCCATTGATTATATCTTTGATAATGTAAGAGGATCAAATATTTTAACTAGAATGTTTTTGGATCTAGATAATACTAATATAATGTGAGACAATTAAATATTTAACAGACTGAATTCAGTTATTAGGTACTTATTCTATGAATTTTATGATTTTATTTGGTTAGAATAACACACCATAGTTATTCATGTATTTTTGGAATCAAATATGTTACCCATTTTTGGACAATTTTTTGTGGTTTTTTAATTTGTATCTTAGAGTATACCATCTCAATAGATGATCATTATGAACAACTAGACATCATCTTTAGTACATTTAGGGAGAATAAAATACACAACAACATATCAAAATGCATTTTCTGTATTCATAGTTTAATGATTATTCTACATGTCCTCTACAAGGAAAGAATGATAATGGACCCTGAATTTTTTTTTGGTGCGGTGTCCTAGGAGAATCCCAACAATGACATTGAGATTTAGATCTTTCTAGGACTAGTAGTTTATCATAAATGCTTCATCAATGACTTCACTTGTTTGGAAACACTAATATAAAGGATGGCCAAGTTGGGGTTGAATACTACTAGTCTGATGAATGTTAGAGAAAATTTTAAGATATAAATGATAGTCCAAATCAACACCTATATTCAAATTACATGTGTTGGGTAAAGAATATATAATGCATAGTGACACATTAAGGGATGTCCATAGAGTAGTAATAATTCATGAGGGTTGAGGGGTTAATATGGATCCACACTACAGAGACCTCAAGAGAGGAATTAAACTACTCATTATTTAGAGTTAGAAGTATTGGTGTGTTACTTATTATGATAGAGGAATTATTTCATGGGTGAGAGTTTTATGTTATACATATACACCAAGAATATAATTTACAAATTTTCTCTTTATTTCATGAACCTTTGAAATGGTATGTTGGTTGATTACCTCTAATAATTAATCATCGAGTTGGATTGTACACTATGAAACAGAAATTTTGGTCTAATAAATTAATCTAAAAGTCATATACTATGGTATTTAAAGAGTCATGTGATCAGTTGACGATTATTGAACACTTTTCAAGAATGAATATGCATGTTTAGGAGTCTCCAGGTGGAGTTTCTATTACTTCATCATCTATAGTTCACATTTATTTGGACCAGATAAATATCAATTAGTTATCTCAGTCATAGAGCATCCTTTTGAGAGAAACCATGTATGGCATGGGGAAATCATTGGAATGGTCTCTTGAAGTGAAAATTATCTTATTTTGTAAGTCTAGGTATGAGGTACTATATGCATGAATAAGTAAAATATGAGAGATTTTCATGCATATAGATGGGAGGTACATCTCGTTTTGACTATGTTGAATCATGATATCCCTAGAATGTACTGGTGGTAAGAAATAATGAATGATTTCATAGCTTTTGTGGGGATGTGCTTCATTTTTTAGTAGGTCAAATTCAAACATTAGAGGCCACTAGGGATTTTTCTTCCTTTTCCCATTGCAGAGTGAAAATGGGATGGTTTCACTTTATACTTTTTGAAAATATTTCGTATAAAAAACATAATAATTATGTTTTATGGATGATGTTTGACCAATTTTTGAAGCTAGATCAATTCATACATATCAGAGAGACCATTAGCGTCGATAATATGAATTGTCTCTATGTATGAGAGGTGGTTTAAGTAAATGGTTTTATGAGGAGCACATTATCATATAGAGATACTCATTTTACATTGTTTTTTTAGTAGGGTCCTCAAATGTGTTTTGGATATTAGGATACTTAGACTATGTTATATCATCCAATGAATGTTTTCCCAAAATACTATAATATCTAAGCTTTGGATGATATGTAATGAGATTGTTTTTGGGATTTTAGTTGTCTATGTGAGATTTTTATAGAACCCATGGTGTTTTTTATTACAAAATATTCAAGGTGTCGATACAGAATGATAATTTTGATGATTTTATCATAAGTATGTTTCATTATCCTCATATTTGGTTGGAGGAAAGTGAGTACAAACCTTTTAGGTATAGTATCAGATAAGAATCATCTGACCATGTTTATTTCATTAGGAGGTGGTTGGTGACTACGCAAGGCTACCAATATCTAATTATGAACATAAAATAACACATCTAGAAATATTTGTTGTTCATCAGGTTTTCCATCAAGTGTCATGTATAGTGGGGAAATTTCATACTAGGAAACATGGAATTATAATGAATATGTTATTCAGTATGTATGAGATAGTGGATTGGGTTGGTCTTCTTGAATATCTATTATCCCTTCAGTAGTGCTATTGTAATATCTATTACATGTTTCATGTGACACATCATTATTGATATCATCAACAACATTTTCATTTTATATGGGTAACAAAAATTTTGGTTGGAGTTGGTGATTCCATTAAGGAGGATTCGATAAGGATTGATGACTATAGTGAAATGAATCATTAGGGTAGGTTGATTTTTTTGGGTCAATTGTAGTAGAAAAATGGGAGTGTTCTGAAGAAGTCCTAGGAGACAGAGTCTAATATACAAGCAAAATTAAATGACTAATTCAACAAGACCCCATTATGATCATAGGAGTATCTTAGATTGTTTTTCTATATAGTGGGGAATTTATATGATCTCTACCATTCATGGAATATAACACTTTTTTTGTTAAATGTATTCAATAATGTTTTTTTTACATTTATACCTTAAAGGATGAATATTTTTTAGTGACCAAGATATTTTTTTGGTATGGTTTTATGAAATCCATAAAATATAAGATTTTTGATTTATAAAGTTTATATTTAATGTTGTTAATTGGTTTGAATAGTTTAACATTATTTGGTTGATGTTAGATTCGCTACGGATCTTTATACAATAAACATGTATAGAAAGTGATCTACAAGTGATTTACACTCCATGTAATGGTATAACATGACATGTAAATTCCAAAAGACATATTTGTTGAACTAATTCTTCGGGAGAAATTTTTACACATCATTTAAATATTTCATATATTGTAAAATTATAATTTGGTATATATAAAGCATGGGAACTGGAGTTTTAGTATTACCCATATGAAGAGAAAAATATGATGTCTAAATGGATAACAGGCCTTCTAATATCCCAACCAGATGATTTAAATAACATTGTGTGTGAGATTTTTCTCATTACATTGGTTTATCACTAAACCCTTGACATTGAACGTTTCTACAATTGATTTGGGTGTCCCATCCTACATTTAAAATGGCCATACTTTTTTTATCGATCTTTGGTCATTCTTTTGATTTTCTCCTTCTTATTCATATGAAATACATTAGGTACGTGGAATACTTGTACCATGTTTATGTTGGTTTAAATAATTATTTTATAGGATAATGATTTAATATTTATTTTTTATCATATTTTTATTTGGGTATACCCAACAATAAAAGTTGCATTAATTTTCATCTAAATATAGGCTGTATAAACCAGAACCTGATGGTCTATTTAATAGAATTATATGTGAAATATTTCATTTGTGATACCATAATATTCTCTTGAATTAATTACATGATGAACTAGATTTCTTCAATGGAATACCATTTGATCTTTTTATTTATTAACTATCTTGTGTATACCATTACTGAGAGTGTGATCTTGATTATAATTCAAATGAAAAATTTCATAATAAGTTTTTGGAAAGGTTGAGTGTTTGGGTGATATATTGATGTATATTCACCATGGCTTGTCTTGATTTATGAAAAGAGTATAGTTATATTCGTAAATGATGAAATGAAATAAGTAAAGTGTAATTGAATGTTTAATGTTGATTTTTATAACTAACCGTTTAGTAATATAATTTGACATTGTGATATATTTGTCTTAATGATTATATACCGATCTTGGACCTGATGCATTTTGTTCTTTTTAGTTATAATTCATGGGATTAAAACATGTTATAATTATAATACACAGAGGATGGATCTGCTAAATGGTATAATGAATATATTTCAGGCTTGGACCGAATACATAATGTAATTCTTATATAGTAGACATGACCCTGTCATATGTAGTACTTATTATATATTTTTCTTTGCTTTGATACATGTTTTAATGATTATAAACCATCCTCAGATGGGATTTATTTCTATGATGCTTATATATTAGATCTGAAATAGATTTGGTTGATTTATAACATGTATATATGGTTATAGTTATCATTTATTAGAGACAATCATAGAGACGTTATGACATGGCAGTGATGAATGTTATGAATTTCCATGGTCATATTGTTTTGGTTTGTATGGTTTAAATATATTAACAAAGATATACAGAATGGTTCCAAAATATGATGATGTTATTTTAATTTAATTTTTTAATAATCTAAATCACTTTTTTTTCTTTATTACATGAGTATATTATCAGACTCATTATGTTTTTACATGATGGTATAATCCAATTTATTTATACTCATACCCTATTCAAGACACCGTTTGTTGACCGAGAAGAATACACAGATGCATGATTTTATAATATAAAGGGACCTTTTGTAGATTTTTTTCTAAGAGGTGCTCGTGTTTGAGGACGAGACATAGATGCGTCTCTTGATTGGGGAAATTTGAGACATTATTTTAGTCTGTTGATATTTTATGTTTATTACATATATCATGAAATTTAGTAACATTACACCATAATATTAAATCATCCCAGTATTATTTATTATATTATTATAATTTTTTATTGGTTGGTTTCTCTATTTTATGTTTTTTTCCATTACTTCCACACTATGATATTATATTATCATTAATTTTTTCTATGTTAAACCTATATACCTTCGGTTATACTATCCCAATTATACATACCACATCTCTATTTCTAGTTTGCAGTCTTTGGAATACATGGTGGCACTGAAGATGTCATATAAAGATCCTTCTTTGTCCATGTGATATAGTTATAAAATCAGGTGGCTTTACACACTATGAGATCCCAATATATATTATATGATAAGTGTTCCTAGAAATTACTCCAATTTATTGTGTAATGTTACTTATCTTTATAGGAAATTATGAGAGTGTAAATGGAGGTGTTCTCATAACGAATTAAAAATACTATACTTACATCTATCATGGGATTAAAATGAATTATGAATATAAATTTCCAATAAAAAAACTTGTTTTCAATATTCTTAATAAGGGGTATAAATGTTTCATTTAATCATGATTAACATCACATATTAATATTTATTCTTATGTATCTTATCTTTATTGATACAATATTCCATGTATCATGATTGGTTATCAGGTTATTATTGAAAATTTATCCCTTATTTTATTCCCATTCTATTATACTATGTCCTCATACTGTTATTCCAATATTTATTTTTACTAATGAATTTTAGTTTTAAATTCTTATTCATTTCCATAATGAACATTTGATATCAGCTTTTTATGATTACATTACCTTTGTTCATTAATAATTATGATAAATGAATTATGTGTATATGTTATTCATATGGATGGTGATGATGAATTAATTTTAAATATGAAAATCTTGGTAGGGTGGGAGGAACACACATTTAATTAAAAGGTTATTGTTTATTTATGATTTTGCCTTAATTTATGAAAAGTCTAATCTCAAGTTGTATTTGTTTATGAAAGTGATGAAATATTTTGTTAGTTTTTTTAAATTATGATATAAATAAGTGGTTAACATTTTGTAGTATTAGAGACAAATATAAAATGTTTTTATTATAATCCAGTAATATTTGACTACATTAGTTAGTATTCAATAATTAAAATTAATGTAAATAGTTAAAAATTATTTACCATGAAAAATCCAAATATAGTTACACTAAAAAATCAATGAGTAATGAATGTAATAAAATTTAAAAATTAAATTTAACATTGAATAGATGAGGATCTATAGACCATATCTTAACCCAAAATTCATTATTAATCATTTCATATTCTTCTTGACATGTGAAACATGTGGTATCTTTATCCTATGTTTCAAATTTTACCTAAATTCTAGGATCACTAATTATAAATGTTTAATATCACAAACCATTCAAGAACTGTCAATAAAATATGACTCATTATTATAATATATATTCATTTCATCACATGTAATACAATTCATATAACTTTATCCTCAGGTGAAAATGGCTTATCATAAAACCTCATTTTACAAGAAATCACATTAAGAAGATTTAATGATTTCCTCACGAGTAATAATATTCTTTACTACCATTACATTAAATATAATTTATTGAATTATAATTTTAAAATTAAAATATAATTACTAAATTAATTTTTTTATATAAATGGTAAAATTATATATGAAAAAAAATTACCACATTTTTTCATTTCTATTAAAAAAAATTGAAATATTTATTCCAGTGTTGTGCAGACTACCACATCCACGAAGTGAAAACATCCATTTTATCAAAACCACATTTAAAAAAAATTAAATTTTAAATTGAATAATAAAAATGGCCCCTAAAATCTATTTATTTTTATTAGAAGGTAAAGTATAACCCACCATCCATCCCTCTTTTTATTTGAGGAAATTATAATATTAATCTTGTGTTGTGCGAACTACTGCATCTATGATGTAACATTCCAAAATGTTTTATATTTACAAATTATTTTTTATTATCCAAACATAAAATATTTATAACCAATGGTATATTATCTAAATTATATGATTATTATTATATATATATTATATGTTTCCAATATAATACTTTTTAGTTACCATAATCATCCATTAATTTCTATATGTTCATCATTGGGTTATTCTTTACAACCACTTAGAGAACATCATAATATAATATCATCAGCTCATATGAAAATATAATTAGTTATAAAATAATATATTAATATGTAAATAATGTTTTTTGTATAATGGTACCATTTTTATTAAACTGAATAAACAAATAAACAGTCATTTTATTGTTAAAGATCCTCAAAACAGAATTATCTACAATTAAAAAAAACAACCACAAATAAATATCCACATAATTGAAATTATAAATATATTAAATATAATGTAACATCAATTTTAGTAAATTTAGTAAATTTTATTAAATTTTAATTATGATAATTTGGATAATAATTAGTAATAACAACAATATTATGATTGTAGTTAAAAACGATTGAGAATCCTACCATCATTATTAGAAAATGTAACACCCAGAGCTTCCATGATACGCTTCTCATTCAATAATGCAATAGCTTGCATTGTACGCAACTTCGAGTTCTAAAACACCGCGACTAATCAAAGTAGCCGTTGTGAATAGTAATAACCACTTTTTATAATTATAGAAATTTTATATTTCAAAATGGACTTCATTTTTGGATTCGGAATATCAAAATTAGCCTATGTTGAAATTTTGGTATTTTTCTGAGAACTTCTAATTTTTTATGAATAGTGAAAAATACTTAAAAACAACTTTTTTAATAAAAATAATTTATAGTGATAAATTATACTGTTTAGTGGTTTTAAAGTATAATTAGAATATATTTTTACCATTTTATCCAATGGTGGTCATTAGAATTAATTTAACATTGAAATTGGACATAAACAATTGCCAATGTTTTGATATAAATTGTTTCTTAAAAACACGCTATTTGTTGTAACAGCGGGAATTAATTATAAAATTAATTAATGCAACTTATATGTTTGTAATTTTGTAAAATAGACATCATTTTTGAATTCGGAATATCAATTATAGCTTAGGGTGATGTTTTGGCCATATTCTGAAAAACTTCAATTTTTTATGAATAGTGAAACCACTAAGTGGTTGTTAAAATCTGATTTTTTCGTTAAAATGAAATATTACCACTTCTGTGATTTGATTTTCAAAAATCCGACATACATGGTTCTCATTAAGAAGTAAAATGTGGTTCAATGAGATTAAAATAATTTTTTGGTGAATAGTAACTTTTAAGTTCTTAATCGCGATTAGAGGTAATTAGTGTAGTTTATGGTAAAATAATGTTTTAATAATATGATATGAGCTTGAAACTTGTCCTACTCTTATTGGATGAGTCATGTCCGACCAAGACAATCCATGGGTCAACTTGGGGACCCCATGGAGCCACTTTAGTTGGAAAATGACATAAATACCTTTTATTTAATGTTAAAGTAAAAAATGACACAAACATGAGTTGTTTTACTAAAACAGTTTTTAAGTGGGGTTACACAAGTCCAAAGTTTGATTATAAATATTCATTAGAAATATAAAACGATTTCCTACATCATAGTATTTTTTTTATAATTTTTAGACATTATATAAATTAAATTATTTATGACATCATTATGATGCAGTGATGACCTCATTATTTAACGATTTTTATAAAATGAAAAGATAATGGAAAATCCAAGGCATAAACTTGTCCAAAGACAATTGGATGAGGATATTTCGAACCCTTATCACCTTATCCTCGAATTATATAAGTTTGGGACCTTTAGAATCCGAAAATCATTGTGTAATAATGTAACATTTCAGTCTTTCCAAAAGAGCCCCTCCTCTCCACTTATAAAAGGCCCCCACCTCTCCCACCTTATTCACACCTTCAAGCCATTTTGCTCGGCCAAACTCTGCCCAAATACTCTCCCAACTTCCCCCGCTTACTCCTAGAAGCCTCAATTTGGACAGAACTCTTCTCAAGGAAGCCTTTGACTCAAGTCAAAAAGAGTTACCCGATTTTGAGGTAATGTCTTCTCTAATGTTGTTTTGTTTTATTTTTCTTCTCCAACCCCCTAAACTCTTTTTATTCATTTATTTTGTAACAACACCAGTATCCTCAATATACTAGGATGTTGTTATTATAAGTATTCGAGCTACACTTACACACACCTACATCTAATGGTTAAAGAACATACGGTTTCAGTGGATGGCGAATTTCTGCCTCACGAAACGATGATTGTTCAACACTCATATAACACCTTCAAAGGTGGCCATTTAGATGTCACTATTTCTATATATGATATATAATATGTTTATGTTTTACTTATGCTTCTGTATTTCTCATTTATGGCATACTTTATTATTTCCATTATGGGTAAAACACGATAATTTCATTTTAGGAAGTGCGGACTACCGCCCCCTCAAAGTGATTTGAATCGTTAATGCCATATGTGGGATGTATAAAGGATGAAGAAAATGGTATTATACAATATATTATACTGGAATTATATTATTCATTTATATCATTATGATTTAGTTCCATTAAATATGAAATTGAAATGAAAGTAGCGTTCATGCGTACGTACGGCTTACCGTCTCCATGAACGGTGCATTTCATTTCTTACCTCTAAATGTTACGTAATATTATAAATGAATGCATATACTGGATATATAAGATATATATGACATCTAAATCATGAATATAATTCTGGATATAATGGATATTCTACCACATGAACAACTTGTAATTATAAGGAGTTTATTTTTGACTCAAGTTACCAAAGATCGACAAAACGACCGTTATTAACTTAAATAATTACATAATGTTCATAACATTGTAATAAGTGATATAAAAAGGATAATTAAATTTAAAATTGTTCTTAATAAGGTAGATATTAACTCTAGTTTATTATTCAGGAGGTTAAAGAACGGTTGAGTCAAGTCGGACACAAGGTAAGGGAACTTCTTAACCCAACTTCAATTCTTTGGGTTAATCTCCTACTTTCAAATTATGTCATGATTTGTAAGGGAATTTCTTAACCCAACTTCCATTCTTTGGGTTAATATCCTACTTTCAAATTATGTCATGTTATTATTATGTCCTACTTTGTATTTTTACGTTCTTTATTTGTACCTATAATGAATACACATAATAGATCTATTTTATTTTAAAAATGATCTTTTTAAGGACTTCGTCTCAATCTCCTTTCATTGAGGCATATTTGGTTTTATACACAAATTTCTTTTATATGGTGTATAAACCCCTTTGACTTTTACATTTATCCAAAAGGTTTTCTTTTATAATTATGTGATTTTTAAATGATTTAAAAAAAGTGATATTTCTCTCCAATATATGAAAATCCAGTGCAAATGTATATGTATTTAACGCAAGCTTAAAAATGTTTTCAAAAAACCCGACTCTCGAGTGTGGTAGACAGGAAGGGATTGGGCGTGGACCCATCATGGCCTGTAATTAGTCGAGCAGTCTCAGAATTAGTTATTTTGTTTTCAGAAGCTTTCTTAATGTTTTCATAAAAACACTGGAGTATATTTGAGCAATTTAAAATGTAAGTATCTTCTTAAAAAATGCATCGGTAGGTCTCATGAGACAACTAGACGTGAAATTGGCCGAGGCCCTTTCCCAAAAGGATTTGTGATTTTGGCTGAGGCCTTAGTCATTTTAGACGTCTTGGTCGAGGCCTTGACAAAATGTTTCAGAATGTCTGGCATTATGCATTCCATAATTATGAAAGTGGTTATTGATATTGCATGGGATTATTCAACCAGTAGAATATCCATGTGAAGAAGTGAATGTCATTATCTCATTTTAATTTTTCCATATTATGTTGATTTCAAGTTTAAAAGGCTTTTGTTTTAGTTATACATTGCCTTAAATTTTTATGTTTATTTATGAAAGCTTTCACAATATTGTTATCCTTACTGAGCATCTGAGCTCACCCCTTTCAATGTTTTAATATTTTCCAGGATGTGAAGAAGTATTTTATGAATGACCGGTAGGGATTGTCAGAAGGGGATATGAGGGTGGACTATGGAGACTTTGTTATTGTAGTTTTTCACTTTATGATGTAATGTAACGTTTACGAATGTATCTAGTGTTTCCAAGGCTACTAAACTAATCGGTCTTTCGAGACTTGATCTTTTGTGATCGTGCCAATGTTACGAAGTAACGCACCGGCTCTGGGTAGCTGGGGTCGGGGCGTTACAGTTGGTATCAGAGGCAGTTTAGTACTAACTTAAGAAGCTAGATTTAGATAAACTCTGATTATAGCACATAGCCCGAAGATAGACTTTGAGGATTAGTATAGAAGAACTTCCTAGAATTTTGGTATTGTAGAGATGTTGTGAGTTTTCCGAGCAATACATACCTGTCTGGATACAAGCAGGTAGAGGTGGCTCTAGCACAGAAGTACCTAGGGGTAAAACTCGAAAACACCTCTTTGAGCTAGACTCGAACGGGAACTGGTGCACGACAACGGGCCTTGCTGCACTCTTGGTTACGACACTCCCGGGGGATATGCTTAGGATAATTCTCGTTTTCTTTACAAACCACCATGAACGGTTATGAGTATATGCTTCCTCAAAGAAAACCTTTTTATGATTATGGATTATATCCATAAATAGTTCAATTAATGTTAAGTATTTTATAAGTATGGAATTATGTATTTGGATTCATAAACTAATCTAGTTTATGCCATTGTATATAAATGGCGCCTAGTGGAATGAATGGAAACTGTATCAATGCACGAACTCCGTGTAGGGATTTCCCTCCTGCTCAAGATTATTATTGTGGATCTGGAGATAAAACTGGTGCTGCTCAACTTATTACCATACTGGGACAACTCACTCAGGTTATAAATAATAACCTTACTCGTATGAAGCACCCTGATCCGCAACGTGGAGGATCAATGTTAGACCGCTTCATGAGGCAACAACCACCAACATTTAATGGGGGTACAAATCCATTAGTAGCTGAGCAATGGATAAATTCCTTAGAGAAAATATTCCATGCCTTGGGGAGTAGCGAAAGGGAGAAGGTTATCATGGCAGTTTACCGCCTCACTGGAGATGCCGATCAGTGGTGGTCGCTGATTCAAAACACAAAGGAAGATGATGACGTATCGAATATGGAATGGAGGGAGTTCAAAGAGCTTTTCTTAGAAAAATACTTTCCTTGTGACCATCGAGCAGATATGGAAAGGCAATTTCTGAGTCTGAGGCAGAAGGAGGATGAGAATGTCACAAAGTATGAGGCTAACTTTACAAGGTTAGCGAGGCATGCTTCTGATTATATACGTAACCCAAGGAGTAAGATTGATCGTTTCTTTGATGGATTAAAACCATTTCTCCGTCGAGCTTTAGTATCACAATCCTTCTCATCATACGAAGATATTGTCTCGTGTGCTATCAAGACAGAAAAGGAATTCTCTAAGTCTTATGACAACAAAGTAAAGCAAGAGAAGAAGAGAATGGTGGAACAAGAGACAGATAAAGGGAAAAAGGGAAAGAAGGATTTTCCATTATGTGAAAATTGTGGGAAGAATCACCCTGGTACTTGCCTAAAAGGAATGGGAGTTTGTTATAAATGTAGAGAAAAGGGTCACCAGGCTCGTGATTGCAAGGGAAAGAAAGAGGCTATCAAAGTTGAATGCTACAATTGTAGAGAAATGGGTCATTATGCAAATGAAAGTCCTAAGCGTCAGGGAAACTTACCTCAGAAAAGGCCAAGGGATCAAGGACAATCTTATGTTGTTACTACAGTTGAAGCAGAATAACTAATGTATTGGTGCTTTTGGACTCATGGATTATATTCTGGTTATTAGAATAATGTGATATATATATAAGGATTGCACTGCCGTACTTGTTTATTTCAGTAAGGTTTTAATATGATTAAGGTAATTATATTTTTTGTATGTGACAATAAAAGAAACTTTACTTTGTTTGGGGAATCTGATAAATTGATTTTGGAATTAAGAGACCTTTTAGAGAATGTCTGGACAAAGGTATTTTGGATAACTATAAAGGTTGGAGTGGATTAAGTTGATCTTTGGATAAGTAATATTTAAGGTTAAAAAATTTATGAAGATTATTTTTGGAATATTATCATACTATAGTTTTAGGATAAGGACAACCTGCAGGGTGGGGAATAACCCGTCGCGTCGGACAAAGCTGCAGGGATCGAACCCACAACCATAGTGCGACAAGCCTTTATTTCCTACCCCTAGCCTACAGGAAGTCCCTGGTTATTAAAAAATAATTTTACTAATCTAAATGGTATGTGTTAACATTTGGAACCTTATACAATTTGGATAAGTATAATATTTTTGAGTTCTATTATCTTTTTGAGTGAAAGATGAGTTGAAGGTTGAAACTCTAATTGTCAAGCATAAATATATATATATATACCTATCTCTTATTCAATGAATAAATTAATTCTTAAACTTTAGTAAAGGGATATTAAAACAAAAAAAATGTGTTATCCTAATACCTTATGTCTTTTTGAACTGATGATATTTCAAATCAACATAGATTGAAGGCTTTGAGGCCATCAATTTGAAAGTTGATTGTGTTTGATGACCTCAATCACTCCCTACAAATATTTACGTTTTTCCTCCAATTATATGTCTCTAATTTCCACCAATGTTCTCCTTATCGAGATCATAGTTTGGTGGTGACTTTCTTATTTCAATTTCCCCCTTATTAAGACTAAATTTTATTAACCTTATTTCCGATATGGGCTTTCCACAAAGGTATTTTCTATTTTCAACCTTTGATTTTCAAATAAAAAAATTTCAAATTGAGAGGACGCAATTTATTGAAGGAGGGGAGAATGTAACACCCCGAGCTTCCATGATACGCTTCTCATTCAATAATGCAATAGCTTGCATTGTACGCAACTTCGAGTTCTAAAACACCGTGACTAATCAAAGTAGCAGTTATGAATAGTAATAACCACTTTTTAATATTTTAGAAATTTTATATTTCAAAATGGACTTCATTTTTGGATTCGGAATATCGAAATTAGCCTATGTTGAAATTTTGGTATTTTTCTGAGAACTTTTAATTTTTTATGAATAGTGAAAAATACTTAAAAACAATTTTTTTGAATCAAAATAATTTATAGTGATAAATTATACTGTTTAGTGGTTTTAAAGTATAATTAGAATATATTTTTACCATTTTATCCAATGGTGGTCATTAGAATTAATTTAACATTGAAATTGGACATAAACAATTGCCAATCTATTTATATAAATTGTATCTTAAAAACATGCTATTTGTTGTAACAGCGGGAATTAATTATAAAATTAATTAATGCAACTTATATGTTTGGAATTTTGTAAAATAGAAATCATTTTTGAATTTGGAATATCAATTATAGCTTAGGGTGATGTTTTGGCCTTATTCTGAAAAACTTCAATTTTTGATGAATAGTGAAACCACTAAGTGGTTGTTAAAAACTGATTTTTTCGTTAAAATGAAATATTACCACTTCTGTGATTTGATTTTCAAAAATCCGACATAAATGGTTGTCATTAAGAAGTAAAATGTGGTTCAATGAGATTAAAATAATTTTTGGTGAATAGTAACTTTTAGGTTCTTAATCGCGATTAGAGGTAATTAGTGTAGTTTAAGGTAAAAATAATGTTTTAATAACATGATATGAGCTTGACACTTGTCCTAATCCTATTGGATGAGTCATGGCCAACCAACAAAATCCATGGGTCAACTTGGGGACCCCATGGAGCCACTTTAGTTGGAAAATGACATAAATACCTTTTATTTAATGTTAAAGTAAAAAATGACACAAACATTAGTTGTTTTACTAAAATAGTTTTTAAGTGGGGTTACACAAGTCCAAATTTTGATTATAAATATTCATTAGAAATATAAAACGATTTCCTACATCATAGTATTTTTTTTATAATTTTTAGACATTAAATAAATTAAATTATTTGTGACATCATTATGATGCAGCGATGACCTCATTATTTAACGATTTTAATAAAATGAAAAGATAATGTAAAATCCAAGGCTTAAACTTGTCCAAAGCCAATTAGATGAGGATATTTCTAACCCTTATCACCTTATCCTCGAATTATATAAGTGTGGGACCTTTAGAATCCGAAAAGTATTGTGTAATAATGTAACATTTCAATCTTTCCAAAAGAGACCCTCCTCTCCACTTATAAAAGGCCCCCACCTATCCCACCTTATTCACACCTTCAAGCCATTTTGCTCGGCCAACCTCTGCCCAAATACTCTCCCAACTTCCCCCTATTACTCCTAGAAGCCTCACTTTGGGCAGAACTCTTCTCAAGGAATCCTTTGGCTCAAATCAAAAAGAGTTACCCGATTTTGAGGCAATGTCTTCTCTAATGTTGTTTTGTTTTATTTTTCTTCTCCAACCCCATAAACACTTTTTATTCATTTATTTTGTAACAAAAACAGTATCCTAAATATACTAGGATGTTGTTATAAGAAGTATTCGAGCTACACATACACACACCTACATCTAATGGTTAAATAACATACGGTTTCTATGGATGGCGAATTTCTGCCTCACGAAACGATGATTGTTCAACACTCATATAAAACCTTCAAAGGTGGACATTAAGATGTAACTATTTTTATATATGATATATAATATGTTTATGTTTTACTTATGATTCTGTATTTCTCATTTATGGCATACTTTATGATTTCCATTATGGGTAAAACGCGATAATTTCATTTTAGGAAGTGCGGACTACCGCCCCCTCAAAGTGATTTGAATCGTTAATGCCATATGTGGGATGTATATAGGATGACGAAAATGGTATTATACACTATATTATACTGGAATTATATTATACATATATATCATTATGATTTAGTTCCATTAAATATGAAATTGAAATGAAAGTAGCGTTCATGCGTACGTACGGCTTACCGTCTCCATGAACGGTGCATTTCATTTCTTACCTCTAAATGTTACGTAATATTATAAATGAATGTATATACTGGATATATAAGATATATATGACATCTAAATCATGAATATAATTCTGGATATAATGGATATTCTACCACATGAACAACTTGTAATTATAAGAAGTTTATTGTTGACTCAAGTTACCAAAGATCGACAAAACGACCGTTATTAACTTAAATAATTACATAATGTTCATAACATTGTAATAAGTGATATAAAAAGGATAATGAAATTTAAAATGGTTCTTAATAAGGTAGATATTAACTCTAGTTTATTATTCATGAGGTTAAAGAATGGTTGAGTCAAGTCGGACACAAGGTAAGGGAACTTCTTAACCCAACTTCAATTCTTTGGGTTAATCTCCTACTTTCAAATTATGTCATGATTTGTAAGGGAATTTCTTAACCCAACATCCATTCTTTGGGTTAATCTCCTACTTTCAAATTATGTCATGATATTATTATGTCCTACTTTGTATTTTTACGTTCTTTATGTGTACCTATAATTAATACACATAATAGATCTATTTTATTTTAAAAATGATCTTTTTAAGGACTTCGTCTCAATCTCCTTTCATTGAGGCATATTTGGTTTTATACACAAATTTCTTTTATATGGTGTATAAACCCCTTTGACTTTTATGTTTATTCAAAAGGTTTTCTTTTATAATTATGTGATTTTTAAATGAATTAAAAAAAGTGATATTTCTCTCCAATATATGAAAATCCAGTGCAAATGTATATGTATTTAACGCAAGCTTAAAAATGTTTTCAAAAAACCCAACTCTCGAGTGTGGTAGACAGGAAGGGATTGGACGTGGACCCATCATGGCCTGTAATTAGTCGAGCAGTCTCAGAATTAGTTATTTTGTTTTCAGAATCTTGCTTAATGTTTTCATAAAAACACTGGAGTATATTTGAGCAATTTCCAATGTAAGTATCTTCTTAAAAAATGCATCGGTAGGTCTCATGAGTCAACTAGACGTGGAATTGGCCGAGGCACTTTCCCAATAGGATTTGTGATTTTGGCCGAGGCCTTAATCATTTTAGACGTCTTGGCGGAGGCCTTGACAAAATGTTTCAGAATGTCTGGCATTATGCATTCCATCATTATGAAAGTGGTTATTGATATTGCATGTGATTATTCAACCAGTAGAATATCCATGTGAAGAAGTGAATGGAATTATCTCATTTTACTTTTTCCATTTTATGTTGATGTTCAAGTTTAAAAGGCTTTTGTTTTAGTTATACATTGCCTTAAATTTTTATGTTTATTTATGAAAGCTTCCGCAATATTGTTATCCTTACTCAGCATCTGAGCTCACCCCATTCAATGTTTTAATATTTTCCAGGATGTGAAGAAGTATTTTATGAATGACCTGCAGGGATTGTCAGAAGAGGATATGAGTGTGGACTATGGAGACTTTTTTATTATAGTTTTTCACATTATGATGTAATGTAACGTTTACGAATGTATCTATTGTTTCTAAGGCTACTAAACTAATCGGTCTTTAGAGACTTGATCTTTTGTGATCATGCCAATGTTACGAAGTAACGCACCGGCTCTGGGTAGCTGGGGTCGGGGCGTTACAGTTGGTATCAGAGGCAGTTTAGTACTAACCTTGGAAGCTATATTTAGATAAACTCTGATTAGAGCACATAGCCCGAAGATAGACTTTGAGGATTAGTATAGAAGAACTTCATAAAATTTTGGTATTGTAGAGATGTTGTGAGTTTTCCGAGCAATACATCCCTGTCTGGATACGAGCAGGTAGAGGTGGCTCTGGCACAGATGTACCTAGGGGTAAAACCCGAAAACACCGCTTTGAGCTAGACTCGAACGGGAACTGGTGCACGACAACGGGCCTTGCTGCACTCTTGGTTATGACACTCGCGGGGGATATGCTTAGGATAATTCTCATTTTCTTTACAAACCACCATGAACGGTTATGAGTATATATACTTCCTAAAAGAAAACCTTTTTATGATTATGGATTATATCCATAAATAGTTCAATTTATGTTAAGTATTTTATAAGTATGGAATTATGTATTTTGATTCATAAACTAATCTAGTTTATGCCATTGTATAGAAATGGCGCCTAGTGGAAGGAATGGAAACCGTATCAATGCACGAACTCCATGTAGGGATTGCCCTCCTGCTCAAGATAATTATTGTGGATCTGGAGATAAAACTGGTGCTGATCAACTTATTAACGTACTGGGACAACTCACTCAGGTTATGAATAATAACCTTACTCGTATGGAGCACCCTGATCCGCAACGTGGAGGATCAATGTTAGACCGCTTCATGAGGAAACAACCACCACCATTTAATGGGGGTACAAATCCATTAGTAGCTGAGCAATGGATAAATTCCTTAGAGAAAATATTCCATGCCATGGGGAGTAGCGAAAGGGAGAAGGTTGTCATGGAAGTTTACCGCCTCACTGGAGATGTCGATCAGTGGTGGTCGCTGATTCAAAACACAAAGGAAGATGATGACGTATCGAATATGGAATGGAGGGAGTTCAAAGAGCTTTTCTTAGAAAAATACTTTCCTCGTGACCATCGAGCAGATATGGAAAGGCAATTTCTGAGTCTGAGGCAGAAGGAGGATGAGAATGTTGCAAAGTATGAGGCTAACTTTACAAGGTTAGCGAGGCATGCTTCTGATTATATACGTAACCCAAGGAGTAAGATTGATCGTTTCTTTGACGGATTAAAACCATTTCTCCGTCGAGCTTTAGTATCACAATCCTTCTCATCATACGAAGATATTGTCTCGTGTTCTATCAAGACAGAAAAGGAATTTTCTAAGTCTTATGACAACAAAGTAAAGCAAGAGAAGAAGAGAAAGATGGAACAAGAGACAGATAAAGTGAAAAAGGGAAAGAAGGATTTTCCATTATGTGATAATTGTGGGAAGAATCACCTTGGTACTTGCCTAAAAGGAATGGGAGTTTGTTATAAATGTGGAGAAAAGGGTCACCAGGCATGTGATTGCAAGGGAAAGAAAGAGGCTATCAATGTTGAATGCTAAAATTGTAGAGAAATGGGTCATTATGAAAATGAAGGTCCTAAGCGTCAGGGAAACATACCTCAGAAAAGGCCAAGGGATCAAGGACAATCTTATGTTGTTACTACAGTTGAAGCAGAATAACTAATGTATTGGTGCTTTTGGACTCATAGATTATATTCTGGTTATTAGAATAATGTGATATATATATAAAGATTGTACTGCCATACTTGTTGATTTCAGTAAGGTTTTAATATGATTAAGGTAATTATATTTTTAGTATGTGACAATAAGAGAAACATTACTTTGTTTGGGGAATCTGATAAATTGATTTTGGAATTAAGAGACCTTTTAGAGAAAGTCTGGACAGAGGTATTTTGGATAACTATAAAGTGTTGAGTGGATTAAGTTGATCTTTGGATAAGTAATGTTTAAGGTTAAAAAATTTATGAAGATTATTTTTGGAATATTATGATACTATAGTTTTAGGAAAAGGACAACCTGCAGGGTGGGGAATAACCCGTCGCGTCGGACAAAGCTACAGGGATCGAACCCACATCCATAGTGCGATAAGCCTTTATTTCCTACCCCTAGCCTACAGGAAGTCCCTGGTTATTAAAAAATAATTTTACTAATCTAAATGGTATGTGTAAACATTTGGAACCTTATACAATTAGGATAAGTATAATATTTTTGAGTTCTATTATCTTTTTGAGTGAAAGATGAGTTGGAGGTTGAAACTATAATTGTCAAGAATAAATATATATATATATATACCTATCTCTTATTCAATGAATAAATTAATTCTTAAACTTTAGTAAAGGGATATTAAAACAAAAAAAATTTGTTATCCTAATACCTTATGTCTTTTTAAACTGATGATATTTCAAATAAACATAGATTGAAGGCTTTGAGGCCCTCAATTTGACAGTTGATTGTGATTGATGACCTCAATCACTCCCTACAAATATTTATGTTTATCCTCCAATTATATGTCTCTAATTTCCACCAATGTTCTCCTTATCGAGATCATTGTTTGGTGGTGAATTTCTTATTTCCATTTCCCCCTTATTAAGACTAAATTTTATTAACCTTATTTCCGATGTGGGCTTTCCACAAAGGTATTTTCTATTTTCAACCTTTTATTTTCAAAGAAAAAAATTTCAAATTGAGAGGACACAATTTATTGAAGGAGGGGAGAATGTAACACCCCGGGCTTCCATGACACGCTTCTCATTCTATAATGCAATAGCTTGCATTGTACGCAACTTCGAGTTCTAAAACACCGCGACTAATCAAAGTAGCTGTTATGAATAGTAATAACCACTTTTTAAAATTATATAAATTTTATATTTCAAAATGGACTTCATTTTTGGATTCGGAATATTGAAATTAGCCTATGTTGAAATTTTGGTATTTTTCTGAGAACTTCAAATTTTTTATGAATAGTGAAAAATACATAAAAACAACTTTTTTAATAAAAATAATTTATAGTGATAAATTATACTGTTTAGTGGTTTTAAAGTATAATTATAATATATTTTTACCATTTTATCCAATGGTGGTCATTACAATTAATTTAACATTGAAATTGGACATAAACAACTGCCAATCTTTTGATATAAATTGTTTCTTAAAAACACGCTATTTGTTGTAACAGCGGGAATTAATTATAAAATTAATTAATGAAACTTATATGTTTGGAATTTTGTAAAATAGACATCATTTTTGAATTCGGAATATCAATTATAGCTTAGGGTGAAGTTTTGGCCTTATTCTGAAAAACTTCAATTTTTGATGAATAGTGAAACCACTAAGTGGTTGTTAAAAACTGATTTTTTCGTTAAAATGAAATATTACCACTTCTGTGATTTGATTTTCAAAAATCCTACATACATGGTTGTCATTAAGAAGTAAAATTTGGTTCAATGAGATTAAAATAATTTTTTGGTGAATAGTAACTTTTAAGTTCTTAATCGCGATTAGAGGTAATTAGTGTAGTGTAAGGTAAAAATAATGTTTTAATAATATGATATGAGCTTGACACTTGTCCTACTCCTATTGGATGAGTCATGGCCGACCAGGAAAATCAATGGGTCAACATGGGGACCCCATGGAGCCACTTTAGTTGGAAAATGACATAAATACCTTTTATTTAATGTTAAAGTAAAAAATGACACAAACATGAGTTGTTTTACTAAAACAGTTTTTAAGTGGGGTTACACAAGTCCAAATTTTGATTATAAATATTCATTAGAAATATAAAAAGATTCCCTACATCATAGTATTTTTTTTATAATTTTTAGACATTAAATAAATTAATTTATTTATGACATCATTATGATGCAGCGATGACCTCATTATTTAAGGATCTTAATAAAATGAAAAGATAATGTAAAATCCAATGCTTACAATTGTCCAAAGCCAATTGGATGAGGATATTTAGAACCCTTATCACCTTATCCTCGAATTATATAAGCGTGGGACCTTTAGAATCCGAAAAGCATTGTGTAATAATGTAACATTTCAATCTTTCCAAAAGAGCCCCTCCTCTCCACTTATAAAAGGCCCCCACCTCTCTCACCATATTCTCACCTTCAAGCCATTTGGCTCGGCCAACCTCTGCCTAAATACTCTCCCAACTTCCCCCTCTTACTCCTAGAATCCTCACTTTGGGCAGAACTCTTCTCAAGGAAGCCTTTGGCTCAAATCAAAAAGAGTTACCCGATTTTGAGGTAATGTCTTCTCTAATGTTGTTTTGTTTTATTTTTCATCTCCAACCCCATAAACTCTTTTTATTCATTTATTTTGTAACAACAACAGTATCCTCAATATACTAGGATGTTGTTATAAGAAGTATTCGAGCTACACTTACACACACCTACATCTAATGGTTAAAGAACATACGGTTTCTGTGGATGGCGAATTTCTGCCTCACGAAACGATGATTGTTCAACACTCATATAACACCTTCAAAGGTGGCCATTAAGATGTCACTATTTTTATATATGATATATAATATGTTTATGTTTTACTTATGCTTCTGTATTTCTCATTTATGGCATACTTTATGATTTCCATTATGGGTAAAACGTGATAATTTCATTTTAGGAAGTGCGGACTACCGCCCCCTCAAAGTGATTTGAATCGTTAATGCCATATGTGGGATGTATAAAGGATGAAGAAAATGGTATTAAACACTATATTATACTGGAATTATATTATACATTTATATCATTATGATTTAGTTCCATTAAATATGAAATTGAAATGAAAGTAGCGTTCATGCGTACGTACGGCTTACCGTCTCCATGAACGGTGCATTTCATTTCTTACCTCTAAATGTTACGTAATATTATAAATGAATGTATATAATGGATATATAAGATATATATGACATCTAAATCATGAATATAATTCTGGATATAATGGATATTCTACCACATGAACAACTTGTAATTA
This sequence comes from Viscum album, assembly GCA_963277665.1. Lineage (NCBI taxonomy): Eukaryota > Viridiplantae > Streptophyta > Magnoliopsida > Santalales > Viscaceae > Viscum > Viscum album. Next base: position 857,118,674 of record OY728156.1, on the reverse strand, counting down.
TAAGAAGTTTATTGTTGACTCAAGTTACCAAAGATCGACAAAAAGACCGTTATTAACTTACATAATTACATAATGTTCATAACATTGTAATAAGTGATATAAAAAGGATAATGAGATTTAAAATGGTTCTTAATAAGGTAAATATTAACTCTAGTTTATTATTCATGAGGTTAAAGAACGGTTGAGTCAAGTCGGACACAATGTAAGGGAACTTCTTAACCCAACATCAATTCTTTGGGTTAATCTCCTACATTCAAATTATGTCATGATTTGTAAGGGAATTTCTTCACCCAACTTTCATTATTTGGGTTAATCTCCTACTTTCAAATTATGTCATGATATTATTATGTCCTACTTTGTATTTTTATGTTCTTTATGTGTACCTATAATGAATACACATAATAGATCTATTTTATTTTAAAAATGATCTTTTTAAGGACTTCGTCTAAATCTCCTTTCATTGAGGAATATTTGGTTTTATACACAAATTTCTTTTATATGGTGTATAAACCCCTTTGACTTTTACTTTTATTCAAAAGGTTTTCTTTTATAATTAGGTGATTTTTAAATGATTTAAAAAAAGTGATATTTCTCTCCAATATATGAATATCCAGTGCAAATGTATATGTATTTAACGCAAGCTTAAAAATGTTTTCAAAAAACCCGACTCTCGAGTGTGGTAGACAGGAAAGGATTGGGTGTGGACCCATCATGCCCTGTAATTAGTCAAGCAGTCTCAGAATTAGTTATTTTGTTTTCAGAAGCTTGCCTAATGTTTTCATAAAAACACTGGAGTATATTTGAGCAATTTCAAATGTAAGTATCTTCTTAAAAAATGCATCGGTAGGTCTCATGAGAAAACTAGACGTGGAATTGGCCGAGGCCCTTTCCCAATAGGATTTGTGAATTTGGCCGAGGCCTTAATCATTTTAGACGTCTTGGCCGAGGCCTTGACAAAATGTTTCAGAATGTCTGGCATTATGCATTCCATCATTATGAAAGTGGTTATTGATATTGCATGTGATTATTCGACCAGTAGAATATCCATGTGAAGAAGTGAATGGCATTATCTCATTTTACTTTTGCCATATTATGTTGATGTTCAAGTTTAAAAGGCTTTTGTTTTAGTTATACATTGCCTTAAATTTTTATGTTTATTTATGAAAGCTTCGGCAATATTGTTATCCTTACTGAGCATCTGAGCTCACCCCTTTCAATGTTTTAATATTTTCCAGGATGTGAAGAAGTATTTTATGAATGACATGCAGGGATTGTCAGAAGAGGATATTAGTGTGGACTATGGAGACTTTGTTATTGTAGTTTTTCACTTTATGATGTAATGTAACGTTTACGAATGTATCTAGTGTTTCCAAGGCTACTAAACTAATCGGTCTTTCGAGACATGATCTTTTGTGATCATGCCAATGTTACGAAGTAACGCACCAGCTCTGGGTAGCTGGGGTCGGGGCGTTACATAAAAGTTTAATGATAGACTAATATTTACATGGATAATAATATTAAATATATTTTATACAAATTTCCATTTATTTATATGGTTATATACTAGTTTATTACGAATTATTTTTTTATTATACAGGAGGATCATTCACTTCACTAGAAGACGATAATGTTTGTAAGGGGCTTCCATATAATAAATATAATTTCCTATAAACTATTTATTTATGCACCAAGAAATATTTTATATAGTTTGGGTAAAATATTAATAATTTATTTTATAATATTAATTTATTTATTAGGTTTTTAATATCGATATTACATTTAATATTAAAATGGACATGAATTGAAAATATACCAAAACTATAGGGATCCATATTAACTAAAAACCCTTTTTAGTTATAATGATTCATTAAAAAGGTAAATTATTCCTGATTGTTTCTATACCCCATAATATATTATTTCATGGTAATTTATTTTTAAATATGGGAAAAATCGGTTTAAATAAAAAACATTTACATTGATTAATTATTTTCTGAAAAATTAAACTATTTTCTCTAAATATATATATTATTCCTGATTGTTTCTTTCCTGATTGTTTCTATACCCCATTAACTATTTACATTGATTAATTATTTATTTTTACAGTAATTCGTATTCTTTTAAAAATGAAATTCACTCTAAATATATATTATTCCATCAAGGTAATATTATATATTAAATTTGGAAACATAGATTTATTTTCTCTCCTAGTACACATATATTTCCCTTCAATTTTTTAAAAAAATAATTTTTTTATGTGTTTTCAATAATTGGATTTAGATATAAGATTTAATCCTATAAATATAATATGATCGATGCTCCACTTGTAATTTATTTTTATAACAATTATATAATTATATTTATCTATTATTAAAGACTCAATATAAGAGAAAATATTTTTTATATAATTATCACATTACAATTATGAACACATTATTTATTTTTCATGGATCATATATGGATGATTAGTTTTAAAATTTTAATTATTTAAATTATGTTATCACTCTAATTTTATTGAATTTATATATCTTACTAAATATTTAAATTTTTAATCTTTAATGTAATGGAAATGATTAGATTCAAAAATAATATTTCTCATTTCCAAAAACGATATGTTTCTATGATCCTTAAAATATTATATTATGGAAATTTAAAAAACCTAACAAAAAATTATTTCACAAGAAAACATATTTTTTCCACAATCTCAAAAGGATTTGTATATATATTTTTTATTTATCTATAATAAAAATGTAAATTTAATTATTTGGTACAAATTTATGACTATTGAATTTTTAGTATTAATAATTTTCATTAATGAAGTTATCTAATATATAAATTCTCTAAATCAAATTTTTTCAGATGGTTTATTTATGATATAATAAATGAAACTCATTTTATCCTATTAGTTCTCAATTTATATTTAATTATTTATATATAACTACATGAATATGTATAATATTAATTAACACATTGTGGGGACTATATATACCTTCAATGCATTGGGTAAATATTTATATGTATCATGATAATGGTAAATGTGTTTTGATTATTAATATACTATGAGAAATATGTGTGTTAATTATAATAAAACAAGTGAAACAAGGTTTTGAATTATGATCCATCAGTGGAATGAAATAAAAACAAATCCAATCTAATAAGGTAAAGAATAACTATTTCTTGTTCGACTTTTATAGAATTTCTATGATCTTATTTTTCATACACCTATGTTTTCAAACATACATATATTATAATTTAACATTAATAATAATTTTCATTTTATCTCGGTATATATTCCAATATTATTTTCATGTAATGTAATTATTCTCTCACAAGAAAAAAAATATCTTTTAATCATTTTTTATTATCATTTTTTATCTTTTATGGTTCCTTTACTGATAATTTGATCTTTCCATTTTATTGAATTTTCTATTTATATGATATAATGATAAGTGTGTTTTGTCAGCTGTTTATATGGGGAGTTTATAGTAAGGAGTTTATGAAAAATTACAAAATATTTTTATTTATATAATATTTCATGAAATTTAACCTTCCATTATTTTTATTGTTACCATATATGTTAGATGAAAATTTATTTAAGTAATATAATGAATCAAATATTTTTTATTTACAATCAGTTTCATTAATTTGTATAAAAGCAGGGTTTAGTTATTTTGTTTTTTAAATTAGATTATTTTAATTTAATACCCTACTGATAATTATAATAGTTATGTCTATGATATGGTAACATGCATAAATTTGTGTCTGTTAAAGATTTCATGGTTCTCCTGGAAATAAAATTTAAATATGTATAAAACTAGAGGATTTATGATCGATATAATATGTTCCTAGGGTAATAAAACATATTAATTAAAAAACATTATTCAATAAATCATCACCTTTTGTATAAAAAAGGCTTAACTACACAACAAATTTGACACACATGGTGGTATTCTTTGGTTAATCATGATCTCTATACTGGACATTATGGGTGAATTTCTCTGTTATTAGATTATGATACAATGTATAGGACAACCTAACATAAAAAATGTAGATTAAACTAATTATATCAAAGCATAACATGAATCAATCATTTGGTAATGAATATTATTATAGGGTGTTAATATTTACCTGATCATTTATTGGTATATTATTTATAATATTTTTGGGATTTTAATTCCTTCTAAAATAATGAATAAAATTAAATTAATAGTGTTATCTACATAAAAAATGATTTCTTATCACTAGTTATGATGTAATACAGAATTATTTTATGGTAATATTATATGAATGAATAGATAATAAATGTGTGTTTTATAGTATTAACTTATGTAGTGAGTTGATATCATAATTAAAAATAATCATTAACACTCTTATCTTGTTTTACTATCAACAGATATTTTCAATGATATTATGGTACAATAGAAAAGTTAATTGTATTATGGAAAAAATATAGTTAGTAATCCAAATTATTTTTTCATTAATTGTTTGTACACATATTATGTGGGATTTTATATCATTGAAATTTAATGTATAATTTTTTATATATATATGTCTGATGTTGAGAGAATAATTGATTAATTTATTTTTAGAATGTAAGTTGGTATTATTACTATTCATGGAATTAATAAAATTTTGATATATTTTTTGGTGAATCACCACATATTTTTATGTTTTGGATCATACATGATATTGTTTGATTTTATGTCCTACTGATTAACAATATTTGAGAGGTTTTATAGTGTTAATTTCTTAAGGAATATATGGTTTTGTTATTTTTAATGTCTCAATGTCAATATGTTTTTGAGAAAGGTATATTTTGTAGTATTTATGATTCTGTTGTATATTAAAATGACTAAATGACTGAATAAAGGATAATTCTTATTTTAATATCGACAAGTAACATAATATATATTATCAGAGAATTTTTGATGTCATTTTAAAAGTTCTATTTCATTTAATTAATATGATAATAATACATTTTCAAATATTCAATCGTGATTAGTAAATAAAATGTATTTTTGAGATTTATTTAAAATGATAGAATGTTATGAACCAATATTTTGGAAAATATATATAAATATAACTAAAATTAATACTATCTTAAATATCTATTTTCATAGAAAACATGGAACTAATAAAACACCAAAATATTCCTTGGAAAATTAAAATTACTAGAATAATATAATCATTATTTGATAAAAATAAATTAACCAATTAGAAAAATTAATAGATATTAGATTAAAATAACATTTCTAAAAAAATAAATTCGAATAAAAAATAAAAAATATGAAATGTATATAGGATTTTAAAATTAAATCGATCACATAAATATGTTCATTATAAATGGTAGTATATTTATTTTTTATCTATAATTTAGAAATTCTATTATATTGATATTAATATTAAATTATATTAATGACACATAATTTTTTATATTTCTTTTCGAAATAAAAACTAATTATCTATATATTATAAATTTTTATTTAAATTACTGAATATATTTATTTTATAAGTTCTAATTTATAATAATATCAACTATTTTAAATTTTTAACGTAAAAAGTAACTAACGGTTTGTTTTTTATATTTATATGAAATAGTTTATTTTTAGGTGAATCATAAAAAGTAATATTTTTACTAAAATCATGGTTTTTATAAATATATCAATAATAATTTATATAAAAAAATTTATAAAAAAATTTATTCTCCAAATATATATTTATGTAGAAATACTATACACATCAAAAAACGTTAATTAATTTTTAAATCCAATCTTTAAAGAAATAAGTTATTTTTTTCGATAAAATTTAATTTTTTCACTTCATTATATTACTATTAGTTTGGAAATTTTTTCCATAGAACACATATAATGATGTAACAAATTTAATTTTAATTATATTATACCAATATAACTGATGAAAAAAATCATAACATTAATCTATATCTAAATTTTAATCATAAAAATTAAGTTATTCTTAAAATAGTTTTTTATGTGTTATGTTTCATAAAGTATAATTAATATTTCTTACAGAAAGAAATTTCATTTTATAAAAAAGATATCATTTTTGGAATATGTAGCCCCAAATTCAATAAAAAGATACATATTCTTTTTTAATTTATATAAATTGAATAGGAAAAAAATATTTATAACATTAAAGCAAACAATGGTGAAACTGAACATTGTATGAGTAATAGTATAAAAATAATGTATGAAATATACATACAAATGTATTTTTGAAATTTTATTCAATATATTATATCCACCGATTCATTATTTTATTTTCATCTGGTTGAAAATGAACACAATTTATATAATGTTGAAGTATTTTGAAAATGAGATTCACAAAACATATAAAATGTACTAATAAAGTCCTCTTTTGGAACACTAAATTAATAATGTCTCTTATTAAAAAATAACAACTTATTTAAACCAAAAGAATCCAATAAATTCTCGTTATTACAGTATTGAGAATATATTTTTTTAATACCTCAATCCTTAAAAAATATTAGAAGGAGAATATATATATTTTATTATGAGTAATAATTTTAACAAACATCATTTATTTTAATAAAAGAATATATTTATATTTTATAATTCATGTTCCATAATATTAGTATTCATTTATATTAAATTTTATTTTCCTATGGGGATAAATATTCAACCCCTTTCCACATTTATATTAAGAATTAATATATATTAATTTGTGAATTTGTAGAATACTGCTTCAACAATACCATGAATTCCATTTTTCACTACAACATCTTGTCACAGTTTATAAATTTTAATGTAAGAAATTAAGGGTACACATATAATATATTTTTTATTATAATTTAGTGACAAATTAAAATCCACCATCATTACTTCTATTTCTTGTTGAAATGAAAACATTAATCAAGTATTGGGAGGACAACCAACTCCATGATTTCACGTGCCTCAATTATAATGTATAATATTTCATATTTATTAATATATATTAAATCTAATTTACCATCATATATGATTCTATAAAATAAATTTATTATATTTTTAATTATGATATTATTCCAAAATTATCTACTTCCAAATTCATTACCATCATATAAAGATCATAAAAAAATGTCCAAGATGATTTAACAACCTAATTCATTAGTGAAATAAATAATATAAAGGATAAATATGAAAAATTAATTAATTATGGAATAATATATAAACAATAAAATTATTTTATATATTAGTTTTGCAATGATATAACTAATATTAATCATAGAAATTAATATAACATTATTTTTTTGTAAAATATCATCAAAACGTTTCTTTTACATATTTATTCTTAAAGAACCATGACTAAAGACATATTAAATGAAATTATAACATTAAAAACCCATAAAAAATAACTAATGGATTCTTTTATAATATAGAAATGGGGATATATTGGAAAATAATAAATAACAACACGCTTATTATGAATCTAGTTCAGAATTATTATGATTATTCACTCCCAATATTTAAAATAGATAATAACTAAACTATTTACATGCAGAGAGAAATTATAAATGAAAAATATAAAATTGTAAATATATAATAATTTTTCACACTATTTTATTATGGTACTTGTTTTTTGGTATATATTATGTTCGGGTGCATTAGTGGAAGTAAATAATTAAGGTAAGGGGGGTATATATCTCAAATATAAATTCATGAGGGAAATGTTTTATTGTAACCCATATAATTATTTTTATAGTTTAATTATTACCTAGTGTAAAACTTTTGTCATATTCTTTTTATTCCTAGGGTTGAAAGATCCTTATATATAAAGAAATACCATTGATTAAAGGATTCCAATAATGCTTCCTTTAGTTTTTATAAAAATTCCATATTGATATAAAATACTTATTCTTCAACATCATTCTACAATGTTTGGTTTTATCCAAAAAACTATTTTATGAATTGGTGTTTTATGTGTGATATTATTTGAATTGGGTTTTAAAATATAAGTGTTCATGAGGAAATAATAATAAATTATTAATAAATCTAAACATTTAGGAAACTAAAACATCACAAATCTTGTATATATTAATTTTTTTTGATTGACTTATTATTCATGTTAAAATAATTAAATAAATAGGTTTATTAATCATCACCCATCATATAATTTATGTCAGGGAAATTTTCAGGAACTCAATTGGACCCCTCTCATGTATTTAAAAAAATGAACTCTAAAAATAAATACCACTATTATCATACCTCAGATGATTGAAGGCCCATCAACACACTCAGAGAGTGTCTTCTCAATCTCAAGATACTATCTGGACCACAATACTCATCCATAAATTATATTACCAAACTACTCTAAGGATCATTAATACACTTATTTTTCTGTACTATATTATCCCTTACATTCTTGAAGTACTCCATCGACGACTATCTAGTACTACACTAGTTCCTCAAATGTACAATATGACTATTTATCTTCATGGACACCAAATAGCTGAGATATAGTCTATAAAAAATTATTTTTGAGACCCTATCCATCACATGTATTTCAATCAACTATATTGTAGTGTCACAATGGTTTCTTAGGAACTAACCATGTAAACTAATTTCACCCTATTCGATGCCACAATATCTAGAAAAATGATTAAAACCTATAAATTTTTCCCATCTCCACACTATAATGAATTATTAGATCTCATTATATAAGAACCTATGATATTATTGGATACCATATATATGAACATCACTAATAATAGTTTCATTATCCAAATAAGTATCTCTTTAAATATGGGTATGATTTAGGACTATAGAAAAATATACAAGCCTTATTTGAATAACTTCTAAATGAATGATCTGAAAAATATCAACATCGAGTAGTGATACCAAAGTGGTTTTATCCTTAACTCATAAAGAATAATAAAATAACATCTCAATAAAACATAAAATATAGTCCTCTAATAACATTTTATGCTAATTTATATGATTAAACTGCTATGATTTTTATGCTATCATTTTCTACCGAATTAAATTTTCAATGAACTAAGCATGAAATTACTTATATGATATCTCATTTTCAAATAATTATGGAAACGGAAATACCACCAATTCTATATTAGTTAGTAAATCATATAAACTATAATCTTCACCTTCCATTATATGGGAACCAATTTTGTTTTAGATAACCCACATAGACTATATCTCAGCAATTTAATGACCATAAAACATTGTGAATATTTGAATATGTTCTATGTCAAATAAATTCATCAGATTAAAAATATAAACCTCCCTTAGTTATGATCCACATGTTACTAACTAGAAAATATTTAACAAAAACATATGAATCTAAGGCTCGAGAAGAAGTATTTTCAATACTGGGGAATCTGATACAATTTCTTGTAGTAAATTCCCATTCACATTTTATTAGTGGTTTATATAGAGTCATATTATTGGTAAGTCACTAAAAAGTAAAATTATATTTAAAAAATCTAAAATGTAATCTTTATAGACATAAATATATGGATAAGTAGTAACAATATGATAATTCCAATACATTACACATGCACCCACCCCATACCATCATAAGGTTATCTACTGCCCTTTGGCTGTCTCAAATTCATCAAATACCAAATATATATTAGTTTTATAATTATATAATTTTGGGATTCAAATTATCTATTTATAAATGAAAAAACATATTAATTTCTAGGATATTTAAAATTCTAGAATAATCTTAAATTATATGAATCATATATGTTTTTAACACATTTAATGGCTTCAGATTATAATGTAATGAAATTTATCATTTAATAATCATGTTTTTCATGTGAATCTGTTTTAGAAATGATTCTTATAACCATTATCCCATTCTATCACATTACATGATTTAAAATAAATATACTTATTATCAATGACCCATGGTATCATATTTTACAAAAATACCAAATCATAAACGGGAAAAAAATACAATCCTAGTATATTTAATAAGAAATATTATTTTATACAAACATTTTCCACAATATCCAAAAAAATATGTAAAAAATATAACCACACACATCTGGATACCATAGTAATTGAAAAAAATAATATTTCTATCCAGTTTATTTTATAAAAATTTCCATAATATATTTGTAGATAAATTATAATTAACTCATTCAAATGAGGATACTATATGAAATTTCAACATAAGATAAATTATATTATTTTTTATTTAATTAATAATTTATTTTAAATAAGTGTAATAATATTTAATTTTTAAAGGGGAAATTATTTAAATATTAAATTTTCAGTCTCTTATATATAATGAAAAAAATATCTGTATTTTGAAACTGAATTAGAGTAATTGGGTACAAGAATCAATTAATCATTGTAAAATTTTTATTAATCGAATTTTTTATATATTTATTACAATATATTTATCATTATTGTTATTAATAAACATTACACTAGATAAAAAAGTGATATATTATATGGATATAGTTTTAAACTTTTAATTTTACACAAAATGTTATTCCCTCAGTACATCATCTAAAATATGATGTGTCGATACAATGTTTAGAATTTTTGTTAGAAGGCTAGTGTAGGATTGGTGGTTTTTGGACGATAGAATCTGAAATTATGAGAAGCTCACAACATGATTTGTAGTTCAGTATGTGAGATTTCCTTAGATAATATATTTTGTGTGAGGTACGTAACACATTATTTCCTATTAAATTCCTTGGATATGACATATTAAGGATGACTAATGAGGATACAAATAAAATTAGTCTATCTATGGATTCATTTTAGCCTAGATACTAGGAGTTCAGAAAATATTGTGGGGAAGTGAGGTTATATGAAACTGTATAGCTCAGACTACACTGGTTGGTGAAACCGGGTGAGGTGGTCGTACAAATTTTCTTGAGATACACAGTATGTGAAAATTGATGAACTAGGGACACATGACCATGTGGTATTGTAGTATTTTTTAATATAATAAAATCATGTAGTTGGATTTTGGGTTTCCTAACAATGTTTTATGTCCCTATGAGGGGGTTCTTAGATACACATTGGTTCATGGTTTCATTAACCCAGTGGCCATACCATGTGACCAAGAATTTATAAGAGAGGAATCTTTTCACCTTATTTACTCATTAATATTTACAAATCATCGATTTCTATTTATACTATAAAAGATGATATTTTAATTCTCTCATTGAGAACCTCAAGAATAAATCAATGCAATGGGGTAACTTCTATTTCGAGGCTCAGATTCAAGAGTCATTTTTATCGTTAGTTCCTTGTAGGTTAGTTCATAACTCCAATTTCACCTCTTTTTTTCCTATCACCTCATGGATTTTTTTATAGGAAGGATCTTATTCCATATTTATAGAGAGTTTGTCGGCTCATCAATTTTCTCTTGATCTAGATGAAATATTATGTTAAAATAAGATTACTGTACCTTTTCCATGTTGAGGTTGGTTGTCTATAAATTTTCTTGAAATGACCCAATTTTTATAGTGTGTTTTCATGATATCACACATGTTATGTGTTTTGTGATGTGATATATATTAATTGAATAACTATTTAATTGAAATAAATATTTTGATACATTATTTTTCCCTTCTCATCAATGTAGTTGGTTTTAAACCACCACAAGAACCACCCATGCGGTGGGTTCTTCCCATTTATCATAATCATACCACCATTGGGTTGTGATGAAATCATTTTTCAAAATTAATGATTTATTGATAAATTAAATTCAATTATTAATTTAATACCCCATAAATCCATAAATTGTTTTTTGAATATCAAGATGGATTTCTTCAAGACTAGTTATAGAGAGGAAATCTGATTAAGATTATTAGATTTCCTAGAATGGTCCATAAAAATGGTATGTGTTAAATAGCGCTTGTGATAGGTTTTCCTGAATAAATATAATAACACTAATAAATGTGCCCAAATTAAAAATCTAAGGGGATAGTTATGTTTAAGATGGTTGTTTTACCCTAGGTGAAACATCAGAATAGTCGGTGCCAGCCTTGAGGGAGAAAACAATGAAAATGGAATAACAGAAAAAAAGTATATATAATTATTTCATTATTCAAATCCTTATAACCAACGAACAGTTACTCAAGTAGAAAATATGAGACCATTGTTGAGCTCGTGAGGGTATATTTTCCTTAGTCATAACCTAATATTAACTTATGCAGGTCAATAGTTCAATTTAGTTTCTGGATGTAAATAAAATAATAGAATAAAGTTATTTTATTTTTTAATTTATTTATCTCCTAATTAGTAACTGAAATTGGAAATCTAAATGTATAGTTGATATCCTGATGTCTTGTTTCACTGAGGCTGAGCTTAACCTCAACCAACATGGGTCATGGGTGAAAGGTATTTTTTGAAATTTTTTAAGTGAATTAAAATGGAACATGAGCATGATTTTGAAAATTTTAAACTGGTGGATCGAATGAAATTTTAAGAGAACTGTTTTGTCTGGAACTACAACATAACCTACGAATGGACACATCCTCGACCAATGTAGGTCGAGGGAAAAATATAATTTCCAGAAATTTTATGAAAAATAAATTTAACTAATCATGTTTATTTTAATCTAAAAGTGATTCGTACCAGCACATCAAATAGGAAACTATTTCATTCCATAAATAATACATTGTAATGTCTCTTTAGATAAGGCATTACATTAATTTTTGTTTCACAAATGAAATAGTGTAACAGTGTGGCGACACATAAATACTAAAATGATGCAACATGTTTATCTTCTAATGAGATAACGGGGTGAGAGAAATAAATCTAGAAATTGAATTCTTTTGAAGGAAAATTGATGAATCCTCAAAAACAACGAATGCTGGAAAATTTGAAATCGACGAGGAAACCTCTGGCGAATGGATTCAGGACCGGAGCTCGACAACCTCCAATGGTTTCGAATGGATCGTGAATCCCCATGGATGACTCACCACCCGAAATGATCCCTCCCTCTGATCAATGATTTTTAAGGATGGGGTTTACTTTTGGAATTTCATTGTCCAGTTTTTCATTCTAAAACAATGAAAATAGATCAACAAATGAATTGGTTTATTTTTCCATCACATGTTCTTTAAAATGGGTTCCTTTTCTCTGGGATTTTTCTTCGGTGATAGAATATTGATTGAATCATGAACCTCCACCTCACGTGTTTTAAATACTCTAATGTTTAGGAATTAGACTGACATTAACAAGGCCCCAATTCCTCCATCAAATGGAATTAATGTTTCCTTCATTTCCCCACCTCTACATGGTCAGTGAGGTACTTTTAGAGGCCACAATATGGAATATAGTGACCCTAGGAGCTAAAAGGAATAGGGGGTTGGGGGATCCGATCAACGGAGCAGACATGGTGCTCCGCCGAAGGCCCCACCAGTGCATTGGTGCCAATGTCTGTGACTAATGGTGGAAGCCTATGGGAGTGGTCACGATCATGTGTTGGTATGTCTTGGTAGAGGCTTTAGTCAACTGTGGTCGCAATGGTCCTATAGGGTGCCATCAGTAGGGGTTTGGTGGATAGCAGAGGTAGATGGGGCCCGAGTTGAGTGGGCCATGGTAGAATAGCACATAGTCCATTGGGGACCGCATGTGCGACATGGGGAGAACGACTCATTCTGGCAGTTTATTCTCAAATCGGACGTCCAGTGGACATCTGGGGCTTTAGGAGACGAGCTCGTAGTGTGGGTCGGGTGGAGGATGGGGCAGGAATTGGCCCACTGGACCGCCTGTGCTAGAACAGATGCCAGTCTGCTTTTGTGGGACATGATGGCTGGATAAAACAATGTTGATGGGAGGCCCATTCTAGGAATGAATCAGCACTCCTATTTTTAGTCTGGTTGGATGGAACTGTGTCACTGGGTGACCTGGTGGGAGAAAACCATGGCCACAATGGGCTGGGTCCTGGAAATACCAATGGTCATGTCCTTATTCCCAGGCCAGACCGAGATGGCCTAGACATGAACTATGATGGTATGGTCTATCGAATTGGGTTGGGTCATGAGAGACCCCCATGCCGAGATGGTCGGTTCGGTCCGTCTAGGTCGGACTGAGAACAAACACAACCTACCCTAGTTTACGAGAATGACAATATCTTTACGAAAAATGTCTTGTTGGCGATACGTTTGGGTAGTAGAACCCTAATGAAGTGATAGTTATTTTGACATGATCAAAAAATATTTTCCTGGATATTTATATTCAATTAATGGATATAGGATTTTGTTCTCCCAAAATCAAGTGCATTATGTGTGGGAATACTGTGAAAGATTGAGCCTTGAAGACTACTGACGAGTGGTTCTATATGATCATGCATGCATCGATTATAATAACCCCCTTTTGGAATAACTACAATCGAACCTATTTATATCAACAATAAGAGACCCTATTTAGATCAACTATAAGAAAATCTATGTGGACCATCTGTAAGCAGCCCTATTTGGACCAACTATGATTGAATAAGCTAGATGTGGCTCTATGTGACCTGGAAGGCCTGTAGTGGGGAGCATCTCTATGTGACCCAGCATACCCCCGATAGTCATCAGGGATGATCTCCTTAGTAGTCAAAGGTGTTCAGTGTAGGAATGACAAATTTTATTTATATACAATATATTATATGTGTGTGAGAAAAACGTATCTTTCGTATAAATTCCATTATTATCATTTCCTTGTGTTTTGTTATCCCAACAGAGTATTTTGGTACTCACCCCTACACAGACTTCACCCACAAATGTTTGGCTTAGTGGAGATGATATGTTCATTGATAGAGACCATGGTTTCCGAGGACTAGGTGGTGCACAGTGAGATATGAATGGTATAACATACATACCTAGCTTCCAAAAGCCACTCCATGCCTAGTCTTGGTGTGGGGTTTTCGACGATTGACATTCAGAAATATTCATACAATCCAGTTTTTAGATTGTATTTTGTTCGATTTGTATTCATGACAATTTGAATTATATCCAGTACCATTAATCTGTGGTCATTTAGTGGAATGCATTTTTTTCCTAAAACATTTTTGGGACGTGGTTTTGTTTGTATGTGTGTAATGGTATTCTAGAAAAGGCCTCCCACTCATTGGATAAACCCTTCCTTGCTAATTACTAGCCTCAAGCCATTAGGAGGTAGGCTTGGGGCTGTCACGACATGGGCCTTGGGGGACAGTTCTTGACAAATTTGTTTCCAAGGTGGTGGGTTCTACCTCAATGGTAAATAGTGTATTGTTTTTGGTGAATAGATTGATTTATCCCCACAACAAGACCCTAAATTTGGATTTCCAACTAACTACATGAAAAAACAAGTTGCATGAGTCTTTAAATGTTTTGTAATGATCTTTTTTAGTCTATTTATTCTGACCAGGTATAATCTATTTATATTGATACATCTTCATCATTTCCAAGATGCCTATGCATAGGCATCCAACCAGGATTCATGTATATACTGACAAGGATGTTATACAGTGACATGGTTTTATTATAGGGTCTTTTTCTCAA
This sequence comes from Viscum album, assembly GCA_963277665.1. Taxonomy (NCBI): domain Eukaryota; kingdom Viridiplantae; phylum Streptophyta; class Magnoliopsida; order Santalales; family Viscaceae; genus Viscum; species Viscum album. The sequence continues at coordinate 857,103,196 of OY728156.1, read as the reverse complement.
GATTTCACCTTCACGTGGTGTCCCATCTTTACCACCACCCACTTGTCAATGGTTACTACTAGAACTGCCTATAGGGGGAGAATGTAGGCTCAAAACTTTCAACATTTTCATTGAAAAATTCCCATCTGATTCTAATGCGAGCCCAACTCATAAACATTTATGGGATGGCATGAGGTGGTGACCAATTTATGCATCTAGCGAGGGCCCCCTTGAATCAGATGGTAGTCCTAGTCATGAGACTTATACGTGGCTCACCAGGGTGATGAAGTGGCTTAGATATCACTTTATTATAATGATGTGACACTTCCGTGGACAGAGATTGAAAACTAGTCTTCAAGAAGAGGTAATTTCAATAGAAGCTATGGGATATGCGTTCCCATGAGCTTTTTATAGCTTTTGTGGGAGGTGATATTGGTAGCTGAGTATACATTGAGGTATACAACCCCTTGTAAGTACTCAATGAATATTATGAGTTAAATGATTCATGGCTCATACATCCATGTGATATTTTTTAATTGATATATTAGTCTTCACTAACCCTTTATACATTCCAATATATGCTAGGTTACTAGAGAGAACCATTGTGGTTGAATTTTCTTTGAATGAGTGGATACAATATAATGCCCCATACTTAAACATTACTTAATCATGAGTTATTACAAGATTACACATTGGGGATCTCTTTAGGTTTAGTGGTTTAAAGAATTATATTACAAAACTTGCATTACATTCCACATTTAAACAAAGTGGTTTCATAAAAGATAGTATTCATTTTCCCATCAACGGAAACATATTCAAAATAAAACATGGATTCTTTCTTGAAACATCCTTGACACTATCATCATATCATGTACCATTCCCTTGACCCGTGAAAAACAGTTCAATACCTAAGGATGAGCATAAAAAGATCAGTATGAGATATAAAAAAATATGGAAAGGAAACATGAGTACATATATACATAAGAATGAAATCATTCTTTTCCCATAATACACAATAACTTTAACATACCTCATCAAATCATGGATAAATCATAAAAATCATAAGACATAAAGGTAACTTGAGTCATTCATAACATTCTTAAGTATGGAGTAACCCTCTTGGTTACGTTTGGAATACCCATCATAGTATATTCCCTAAATATCTTCGGAGAAACCATAAAATTTAACTCCTTTTCATTACGTAATGCATTGGAGAGCTATATCGGGCTTACACACCCTTAGATTATCACGGAACCACTCGTCTTCATAACAATGGCAAAGAACCATAACATAATCGTATCACGTAAAACATGAATAAAGGAAACATAACATTTCCACATTTCAATCACAAGATATCAATACAACACATTTATATAATAAAAACATTATTAAAACCATTCTCAATACCAAAATATATGTAATGTAATACATGGTATTTATTTTTCATTTTAAAATAAAGTTAGTTTATGGCTTTTAGAGGAATCCGAAACTCAAATAATGGTCACGGAGGCGAAGAAGTCATTGTCGCCACATACGTACGACAAAAAAACATTACTTTTGACGTTTAGTAAAACGATTTGTATAAAAAAAATATTCATCTTGAATAAGCGTAAATGTCAAAGGGGTTTATACACTATATAGAAGAAAGTTTTGTATAAAACAAAATATGCCTCAATGAAAGGAGATTGAGACGGAGTCCCTTGCCTCATGTTCGACTTGTCTCGATCGTTCTTTAATCTCCGAAACAAAAAACATGAGTTAATTTCTACTTGATTAAGAACCTTTTTCAAGCTCATTATTCCATTTATATCACTTATTATCATGACATGAACACTATGTAATTATTTAAGTTAAATAACAGTCGTTTTAACGATCATTGGTACTTGAGTGAAAAATAAACTCTTTATAATTACAAATTGTTCATGTATCCATTATATACAGAGTTATATTCATGATTTAGATATTATATATATGATATATATACAGTATATACATGCATTTATAATATAACATAACATTTAGCGGTATGAAATGAAATGTACCTTTAATGGAGACGGTAAGTCGTACGTACGCATGAACGCTACTTTCATTTCTATTTCGTATTTTATGGAATGGAATTATAATGACATAACGGTATACTATAATTCCATAATAATATTATATATAATATGATTAACTCCATCCTTTATATGTCCCACATATGGCATTAACGAATCAAATCAATTTGAGGGGGCGGCAGTCCGCACTTCCTAAAATGAAGATATCGTGTTTACCCATATTGGAATCCATAGAGGTATGACATAAAATTAAAAATGCCAAAGCATAAGGAAAACATAAAAATATAATATATAATATATAAATATAGTGACATCTTAATGGCCACCTTTGAAGGTGTTAGAAAAATATTGAATAATCATCATTTCGTGAGGGAGAAATTCACCATTCACGGAAACAGTATGCTCATTAAACATTAGATGTAGGTGTGTGTAAGTGTAGCTCGAATCCTTCTAATAAAAACATCCTAGAATATGTAAATACTGGTTTTGTTACAATATAAATTAATAAAATTTGTTTAGGGGGTTGGAGAAGCAAAATAAAACAAAAAAACGTTAGAGAAGACTTTACCTTTGAATCAGGTAACTCCCTTTGGATTGAACCAAAAGGGTTTCTTGAAGAGATTCCTGCCAAATTTATGGGTTCTGTGATTAAGAGAGGGATGTGGAGAGACAAAATGTGCAGAGAATGGCCGATCCAAAGGCTTTTGAGGTGTGGGTAAGGAGGTAGAGGTGGGGTCCTTTTATAAGAGGAGAGGAGGGGCTCTCTTGGATAGGTATAAAGTGTCACTTTATTTTCAAATGAGTTTCAAATTTTAAAGGTTCCAAATTTATTTATTTTGAGGATAAGTTGATAATGGTTCGAAATACACCCATACAATAGGTTTTTGAAAAGTTTAGGTCTTATATTTGACATTATCTTTTCTTTTTATTTAAATCGTTAAATAATAAGGTATTCACTACATCATCAGGATGTCATAAATAATTTAATTTATTTATGGTATAAAAATTAAAAAAAATACTATGATGTAAGAAAACATTTTAGCTTTCCAATTAATATTTATAGTAAAAAATATGACATGTATAACCCATGTAATTTTTTTTAGTAAAACAATACATGTTTGTGTCATTTTTACTTTTACTTTAAATAAAACACATTAATGTCCTTATCTTACCCAGGTGGCTCCATGGGGCCCCAAAAATCTACCAATGGGTTGTCTTGGTCGGCCATGACACATCCAATAAAAATAATACATGTGTCACGGTCATTTAATATTATTAAAACATTATTTTTACCTTAAATTACTCTAATTGCCTCAAATCGCGATTAAAAATAGAAAAGTTACTATTCACCAAAAAAATATTTTAATCCCATTGAACCACATTTTACTTCATAATGACAACCATGTATGAAGGAATTTTGAAATTAAAAACACATAGGTGGTAAAATTTCATTTAAACGAAAAATCAGCTTTTTTAGGTACCACTTAGTGGTTTCACTATTCATCAAAAATTGAAATTTTTCTGAAAAATACCAAAACTTCACCCTAAGTTATATTTGATATTCCGAATTCAAAAATGAAGTATATTTTAAAAAATTCAAAACATATATGTTACAATAATTAATTTAATAATTTATTCCCATTATCAGAACAAATAGCGTGTTTTTATGAAACAATAAATATCAAAAGATTGACACTAGTTTAAGTCCAATTTCAAAGTGAAATTATTTACAATGACCACTATTGGATTAAATGGTAAACATATATTCTAATTAAACATTAAAACTAATTCAAAAGATAATTGAATCATATAAATATATATATTAAAAATAGGTTTTGAATTAAAATACAACATTTTTCACTATACATTAAAAAAATGAACTTTATCGAAAAAATACCAAAAATTTTAAAAAAGTAAATATTAATGTCCCAATCATAAATAATAAGATTATTTTGAAAAATAGAGCTTATAAAATTGTCAAATGTTTGATTTAAAATGGTTTTCCATCAAATGGCAGTAAAATAATCTTTTAAAAATATTAGTGTATTCCATGCTTAAGATTGAATTTATTCTCATTTTAAGCCTCTAAAACACTATATAATTCATATATAGATATAGATAAAAATATCTATTATTCATTACATACTTGGGATGTTACATCCTTCCCCCATTTAGAAAATTGCATCTTCACAATTTATTTACTTATCGAATAAGTGGGGGTATTTATCACTCATAGCATTTTCAGATTCCCACGTTTCTCTTCAACCATATGTTTTTTCCACAAAAACCATTACCTGATGAATCCCCTTATTCCGCAACACATTCTCACCGTGGTCAAGAATCTGGACCATTTGTTCCTCATAAGATAGATTCTCTTTCAGCTGAACTACCTCTAGACTCAATACATGTGATGGATCTGGCATGTACTTCTTTAACATTGAAACATGAAAAGCATTGTGTACCTAAGATAAAATCGAAGTTAAAGCCACTCAGTATGAAACTGATCCAACTATTTCCAGAATTTCATATGGTCCAATGAACCTTGGACTCAACACTCCTTTCTTACCAAATTGCATCACACTATTCTATGGTGAAACATTGAGAAAAACATGATCACCTACCTCGAAAGATAGATCCTTCTTCCAGCTGTCTGCATATCTTCTCTGTCTGCACTGAGCTTTTCTCATGTGTTTCTGAATCAACTGAACTTTTTATGCCATCTCTTCTACCAATTCTGGTCCCATCACCTCCCTTTCACGTACTTCATCCCAAAAAGATGGAGTTCGACACTGTTTACCATATAATGCATCAAATAGTGCCATCTCTATACTGGAATGAAAACTGTTATTATAAGAAAAGTCAACCAAAGAATGATGTTGGTCCCAACTTCCCTAATAATACATCGAAAAAGCACGTAGCATATCCTCCAAAGTCTAAATTGTTCGTTCTGACTGCCCATCTGATTGAGGATGAAAATCTGTGCTAAAATTTAATTCAGTACCAAACTACTTCTGAAGTACTTTCTAAAAGTTAGATGTAAACCTGGGATCAAGATCAGATACAATGGAGAGAGGAACTCCATGTAAACTGACTATCTCTTTAATATACAAATGGAAAAGTTGATCTATTGAAAAATTATCTCGTATAGCAAGGAAATGAGATGATTTAGTCAAACGATCACTAATAACCCAGATTGCATTATTACCTCATGCTGTCTTCGGCAATCCCACAACGAAGTCCATTGATATATTATCTTATTTACACTCTGGAACTAGTAAAGGCTGAATCATCCCTTTCGGTAACATCCGCTCTTCTTTTACATGTTTAAATATCAAACACTTCACAGTAAAATCAGCAATATCCCTTATTATTTCATCCCACCAGTAATACTCCCGAAGATCTCTATACATCTTAGTACTTCCTTGATGAACTGAAAATGAAGAACTAAGAGCTTCACATAACAACTCTCTCTTCAACTGTGATTCACACGTCACACACAATCTCTTCCCAAATCTAAAAACACAATTTTTATCAATGTTGAATAAAAAAAACAAAACCTTCTGAACTAGATCTACCTTTTTCTGCAACTCATTTTCTTGCTTCTGTTCTTGCTTGATTCTGTCTGTTAGAGAAGATTTCACTGATACCTGAAACAAAATAGAAGGACATCCTACGCCAATAACTTTTATGCCAATTTTCACCAAATCTTTTACCAAAGGATCACGTTCCAAATGCATCATTGTTAATGAATCATTACTTTTTCGACTAAATGCATCATCCACATTATTTGCTTTTCCTATATGGTAATGAATTGTACAATCATAATCCTTGTTTAATTCCATCCATCTCCTCTCTCTAATGTCCAATTATTTCTGAGTGAATATATACATTAAACTTTAGCGATCAGTATATACTTCACATTTTTCTCCATAAAAATGATTTTTCCACTTTTTTATAGCAAAAAGAATAGAAGCTAATTCAAAGTCCTACTTAGGGTAATTTATCTCAAGAGTTTTTAACTGACGTGAAGCATATGAAATTACCTGATCATTAATCCTAAGGAAACAACCATGTCCCATCAATGAAGCATCACTATATATAAAAAACTCACCATTACTGGAAGGAAGTGCCAAAAATATATCATTAACCAATCTTCTTTTCAACTCTTGAAAACAATCATCACATACTTTTTTCAAGAAAAACTTAACACCCTCCCGAGTTAGCGTAGTCATTGGACTAGATAAACAAGAAACATTTTCAAAAAACCATCAGTAGAAACCTTCCAAACAAAGAAAACTACGGATCTCTATTCCATTGGTGTGTCTTGGCCATTCTTCAACAACTTTTGTTTTAGCAGGATCAATAGTAATGCCGTTTTTTGAAAAAATGTGACCAAGGAGAGAAATTTGTTCCATCCAAAACTCTCATTTTAAAAATATTCCATACAGTTTCATTTCTTTCAAGGATTGAATTATAACCCTTAAATGACTTTCATGCACCCCATTAATTTTAGAAAACACCAAAATATCATCAATAAAAAAACCAACATTTTTCACCTGAGTCAACTAAGCCAGCACTATAACAAACAGTTTAGTTCTGATTCTAACCATCGTAGGATACTGATTTGAAAGGTCATTTCCCTCTGTATGCCTTCCCAGAAAATCTGGTATGTTTCCTCTATGAGAAACCATTCATAACATAGAAATATCATAGGTGAAGCAACATGGTAATCTGTAAATGCTATACCAATTAAATTTGACCATAAAAAAATATTTTTGGATAATCTTTTAATGTAATTATAACTTCTAAAGATGTCTAAACCGACCTCTGATACCAACTATAAGGCCCCAACCTTAAACATTACTTAATCTTGAGTTATTACAAGATTTCACATTGGGGATTTTTTCAGGTTTAGAGTTTTCGAGAATTAAGTCATCAAACTTGCATTCATTTCACATTTAAACAATGTGGTTACATAAAAGATAGTATTCATTTTTCCCATCAACGGAAGCATATTCAAAATTAAACATGGATTCTTTCTTGACACATCCATGACACTATCATCAAATCTTGTACAATTCCCTTGAGCTGTGAAAAAAATTCAATAACATGGGATGAGCATAAAAAGCTCAGTAAGTGATAAAAAAAATATGGAATGGAAACATGAGTACATATATACATAAGAATGAAATCAAAATTTTCCTATAAAACATAAGAACATTAACATACATCATCAAATCATGAATAAATCATAGAAATCATAATACATAAAGGTAACTTGAGGCATTAATAACATTCTTACGTAGGGAGTAACCCTCTTGGTTATGTTTGGAATTCCCATCACAGTATATTCGCTAAATCTCTACGGGGAAACCTTAACATTTAACTGTTTTGTGTTACCCAATGCCTTGGAGATCTATATCGGGCTCACCCACCCTTATTTTATCATAGAACCACCCGTCTTCATAACAATGCCCAAGAACCATAACATAATCGTATCACGTAAAACATGAATAAAGGAAACATAACATTTCCACATTTCAATAACAAGATTTCAATACAACACATTGATATAATAAAAACATTATGAAAACCATTCTCAATACCTCAATAAAGGAAAATTAATACATGGTATTTATTTTTCATTTTAAAAAAAAGTTAGGTTATGTCTTGTAGAGGAAGCCGAAACTCAATTAATGGACACAGCGGTAGAGAAGTCATTGAAACCGCATACGTACGACAAAAAAAAACATTCTTTTTGTCATTTAGTAAAACACTTCATATAAAAAAAGATTCCTTTTCAATATGTGTAAAATTCAATGGGGTTTATACACCGTATAGAAGAAATTTTTGTATAAAACAAAATATGCCTCAATTAAAGGAGATTGAGATGGAGTCCCTTACCTTGTGTCCGACATGACTCGATCGTTCTTTAATATCCTGAATAATAAACATGAGTTAATTTCTACATGCTTAAGAACCTTTTTCAAGGTCATTATTTATTTTATATCACTTATTACAATGTAATGAAAACTGTAATTATTTAAGTTAATAAAGGTCATTTTAACGATCATTGGTACTTGATTCAAAAATAAACTCTTTATAATTACAAGTTCTTCATGTATCCATTATATCTAGAGTTATATTAATGATTTAGATATCATATATATCATATATATCCAGTATATATGCAGAGACCCGAAGCTTGACGTACATGGACATTACATTACTTTTGCGGAATACTTAGTACATAACAAAAACACACACATAAGGATCGTAATAGTTTAGTGTATTTGGAAACTCGGAATATAATCTTCTAATCGTGGTGAAAGATCTTCAACATCTCCCATAAAGGTCATCCTTTTTTTACCTAAAAACTTTCTTTAAATACTAGGGAAAAGAAAACATAAAAGGTTGAGCTCAAATGCTCAGTAAAGGTAAACAAAAGAAATATCAATCACATCATTTTCATAAGAACATAACATTTTGGAAATCATAACCTGCAAAAGAGAGCATATTTTCATAAAATGGGATAAATCATAGTAGTGAAATGAAATCCCAATAATCATAACATAAAACATGAAACTTTGTGGTATTCACACATAATCATATAGAATAATTTCTTATTAGTCAAGACTCATTGCCAAGACTATCTTAGTGGACAAAGTCCATTTCTGATCCGAGTTACCCTCGTTTCAGTCCTGCTTCACTGAACCATTATAACCTACCATTCCAGCCATGTCTATCTCATGAGATATAAAATCTTTACCCAATGAATTGGAGGGAGATATAGTTTCCACCCATCTCATAATGAAATCATTCTTTCTTGTTCCACAAAATAAACTTAAAACATTCATCATAACCCAAAGAATAAAATAGGTTTCATAAACATCATCCCATCGTTTCATAATCCATATAAAACAAACAGACATTTCATCATAAGAAAAGTGAACCATGTAAATTATAGAGACATTAAACTTAAAACATACACATATGAATTAATTTCATCTTAGATGGAAAATGGTTTTGATAAAACATTTGAAATGAATTCTGTAACACCCCAAGATTTCATAGTGTGTTATTTTTTCAAAATAATTCAATAACTTGCACTACACGCAACACTGAGTTCAATCACACCATGACTTACAAAAAAAGACATTCAAAAGAGGTTATGAATAGTATTATCTAAATTTTAAACTTTATATAATCCTTATAATTTTAGAATCCATATTATGAGTTTCATAGATATAATGCAAGAACAAATTCATTTTCAGTATTGCACTTTTATCAACTTTTAATAGTGAACCCTTTTTAAATACAGTATTTTAAACTTTTTGACTAAATGGGGACATCAAAAATTTAAAATGAAACATCCCAAGCTTCCACGGTATGCTTTCTTTGAATAATACAGTAGCGTGTGTTGTACGCAACCTTGAGTTTTAACGCACACCACAACCAATCAAACTAGCTGTTATGAATAATAATACCTATTTTTCGAAATTATATATATTTTATATTTTAAAATGGACATCATTTATGGATTCGGAATATCGAATTTAGCCTAAAGTAAAATTTTGGTACTTTTCGGATAAATTTCATATTTTGATGAATAGTGAAAATTACTAAATTTTAATTAAAAACAACTTTTTTAATAAAAATAATTAATAGTGATAAATTATGAATTTTAGTAGTTTTAAAGTATATTTAGAATATATTTTTACCATTTAATATAATTTTGGTCATTGGACATAATTTTACAATTAAACCGAACATAAACAAGTGTCAATCTTTTGATAGTTATTATCTCTGAAAAACACGCTTTTTGTTTTGACAGCGAGAATTAATTTTAAATTAATTTCTGCCACTTCTGTGTTTTGAATTTAGGAAAATGGATTCCATATTTGGAATCAGGATGTTGAAATTGTGTAAATAGGTAACTTTTATTTTTAGACATTTTGAATAATTACTGGGGTAAATATTTTATTTACCATGGTTAAGGGTAAATCCGGTAAATAAGGGTTAAAAAATAATATTATAATAATACTAAATTACCCTAAAACGTGTCTTAACCCTATTGGTTGATACATGGTCGACCATGGACATCTTTGGGTCGATTTTGGGACCCCATGGATACACTTGTAAGTGATAATGACACTTTATTTTAATTAAGTTAAAATGAATACAAAAATGACACAAGCATATATCTTTTAGAAAAACAATTGTTACATAGGGTTATATATGTTTTATTGGGGATTATAAATATTCATTAGAAAGATAAAAAGATTTCCTACATAATGATATTTTACTTATAATTTTTAGACATTAAGTAATTTATTTTATTTATGTCACAATGATGATGCAGTAATTACTATAATAGTGAAAAATTAAAATAATTGATATTATAAATACCCAAATAAATATAATATGAAACATTTAATGCATTAAACTAATTTTATAGGATAATATGATATATTAGTATTGATTTAATTGACTTTTTTCGATGTAATCAATCTGTTATGAGTTTCACAAAAATCAACTATTGAATAGTGTCAAAATTGACATAAAAGAGTTCTTAAAACAAATATTATATTATTAATTGATATTAAATTCCTAAAAAATCTAAGGTTCGGCCAAGAGACTTATATCATTATATTTTCCTCATTAATGGACCACTTGGGAGTCTCTTGGATGTATGTAGTATGTTTATTAACCATATTATATAAATATACAAAGAGACATTGTAAAAGTGAAACTAATTAACTTAGAGTTAATACTTAAAGATAAGGTTAATATAAGTACCCAAACCTGTCTAAATTCTATTGGTTGAGTTTTTTTCGACCCATACCCACCTTAAACTTTGAATAATAAACTTTGGATCCATTAGAAACCGAATATGAATTTATTATAAATTAATGTTTCTAGCTTTTCCAAAGGTGCCCCTCACCCCTCTTATAAAAGGGCACTCCTCCTCATTTCTTCACACCATCAAAGCCTTTTGGTTCGAGCAAAATCTGCCCAAATACTCTCCCAACTTCCCTCACTTCAACCTAGGGGCCTTAGTTTGATCAGAAATCCAACCTATGGAGCCCTTTTGATCAAATCAAAAGGAAGAACACGAAGAAGAGGTAATGATTTCACCACACTTTTCTATGTTCATTTCTTCTTCCACTTCTTCTTCCTTTGTTTTTACCATTATAAAATAATAAATCCAGTATCATATATATACTGTGATGTTATTATAAATATCATACAACCATATTCAGTATTCAATCCACCCTTTGAATAACATGTCACCATACGTGCGTACGTACGGCTTACCGTCTCCACGTCGTGGTGTAATTGTTATTCAATATAATATTATTTGGATGGGTATAATAATGATGTGTAACTCATGTAAATAATAAATATACCATGTTAAGGATTCTGTATATATGATATACCATCCATTTATATATTATTTTAATATCAAAAGAATGATATTGTCGCTCGTGCGTACGTACGGACTACCGTCTCCACGAACGCGATGAGATTCATTCTCCATCGTATCCATTCAAGTATAATTATCATTTGATGATTTAAAAAATGATGTTTAAGGACTTGATATCATTCTGGATATGAATAATATAAAACCTATCTTTATAAACATGTCTTACATAACAAAACATATAAAAGAAAACAAGTAAGTTAACACCCGAAACAACGATAATACTAAGATATTATTATCAAATCAATATTAAAAGATCATATATGATATCATATTAATGTATATGATTATTGAATAATTTAATAACAATTATTTCACCATTATACAGGAGGTTAACCTACCCCAACCAAGGAAAAGTACAAGGTAAGGGTTATTTCACAATCTCTTCATTATCCGAGGTTGTTTATACGTAATAATCTACTGGGATCTCGTTACCATCCACATCCATGATTCTTCAAAATGTATTTCAAAACATTTTTACAAGAATATGGGTTAAAGTCATTTATACCCTTGTTTTACTTTTTATAAGAGGAATCTTTCTATCGTTTTCAAAACAAGGTCCTTTTTAACCTTTTCGACAGAATTAAGGTAAGAATGTTTTTTAACTTATACGGTGGGTGCGGTTATTTTCCACCGTTATAAAATATTCAATGCTTTCCTTACAAGCTTATAAGAATATTTTCAAAGAAAATGTTTTATTTTATACGGATCTTAAATGATTTCAAAATAAAAGGAGATATTTCTTTAAAAAGAATATTGATTTCATTTATGTCAACATCCTTTGATGGATTTTAAGATTATTTGAAGTTGATTTATTATGATACAAAACTTCTATATTGTATTGAAGGTTTTGTGATATGTTTGACTGTGGATGTGCTATTTTTATACCATTCATATTTTATGGTGAAATTATTGACATTTCGTATGCTAGTTTTAATACGAATGTTTGTGTTATGTTTAAACCTTTTCATATGGGAATGCATTGGACTTAATATGTGACGGGTGGAGCCCACTATAGCTCCTCGATGCATCGGTTGGACTGATGAGACAAACTAGTGTCTTGGCACAAGGCCTTGACAAAATCTTATTTGTAGTCTTGGCACGAGGCCTTGACTATGTGGTTATGATAGTCTGGCATTATGCATTCCAACATTATGAAAGTGGTTATTGATTTTTTCATTTGATTATTCGATTAGTAGAATATCCATGTGAATAAGTAAATGGCATTATTTCATTTTATTTATGCCATTACATGTTGAAAGTTCATGTTTGAAAGTCTTTTGTTTTAGTTATACATTGCCTTAAATTTTTATTCTTATTTATGAAAGTTTCCGCTATATTGTTATCCTTACTGGGCATTTGAGCTTACCCCTTTTCTATGTTTTATTTTTCCCAGGAAGTGAAGAAGTAAGTTATGAATGACCTGCAGGGATATTATGTGGGGATATGAGTGTGGATTATGGAGACAATATGTTGTTGTAGTAGTTTTTCGTTTTATGATGTAATGTAAAACTAATGAATATATCTAGTGTTTCCAAGGCTACTAAACCAATCGGTCTATCGAGATTTGATCTTTCTTGTGATCATGCCAATGTTATGTAATAATGCACCGACTGTGGGTAACTCGGGTCGGGGCGTTACAGTTGGTATTAGAGGAAGTTTAGTACAAACCTTTGAAGCTAGATTTAGATAAACTCTGATTAGAGCACGTAGACCTAAGATGAACTATGAGTATTAGTGTAGAAGAACTTCCTAGAATTTTGGTATTTTAGAGATTTTGTGAGTTTTCAGAGCAATACATCCCTGTCTGGATACGAGCAGGTAGAGGCGGCTCTGGCAGAGATGTAACAAGGGGTAAAACCCGAAAACACCGCTTTGAGCTAGACTCGAACGGGAACGGGTGCATGACAACGGGCCTTGCTGCACTCTTGGTAACGACACTCCCGGGGGATATGCTTAGGATAACTCTCATTTTCTTTACAAATCGTTATGAAGGGTTTATGTGTATATACATCCTCAAAGGAGACATTTTTATAATTGTGGATTATATCCATAAATAGTTCAATTTATGTTAAGTGTTTTATAATTATGGGATTATGTATTTTGATTCATAAACTGATCTAGTGTATGCCTTTGTTTAGAAATGGCGCCCAGTAGAAGGAATGAGAACTCCAGAAATGCACATGATCCAAAGAGAAGGAAGGATCATATCTTTCATGGTCTTAAGCTAGAATTTATAAGAGAAATAGTCTCCCATGTATTATCATCATATGAAGAAATAATATCATGTGTTGATAAGATAAGTAAAGAGTTTACTGAGTCCTATGGCTTTGAAAGGAAGCAAGAGAAGAAAAGGATGGAAGAGAGAAAGATGGATAAAGGGAAGAGGGAATAGAAGAATTTTCCCATATGTGGTAACTGTGGAAAGAAACACCCTATAACTTGCCTGAAAGGAATGAGAGTTTGTTATAAGTGTGGAGGAAAAGGGCACAAAGTACGTTACTACAAGGGTAAGAAAATGGTTTTAAATGTACAATGCTTCGTTTGCAAGGAGTTTGGACACTACGCGAACCTATGTCCCAGTCATTAGACTATGCCGCAAATGATATTATTGGATAATAATCATGTTATGATACTACCACAGATGAAGAGGAATGATTAGAGTTCTTATGTTGATTATGTCAATTGAGTGTTGTATCAACAATGTACTTGTTATAATAATTATGGAGTATATAGGTATTGTACTGCAGTACTATTTCATTAAGGACTTGAGATTGTGTGGAACAAAGAAAAGTGACTCAATAAAAGGATAAATTTTTGGAAAATATATGGTTGAGAGAATGATAAATCATAATATAGTTCTGATACTGAGGTAGTGATTTTGGAATAATATGTGATTGTTTTGGATAAATTATATTGGATATTCTTGACTACCTTGGAACTGATTAATGATTTGTATATTCCATCATTGTTGGGGTTTAAAACATTTTTGGATTAATGAAGTATATCCAGTACTCTATATGGAATAAGGGATCATTAATGTAATCAATAAGGAATATGGTAATACATGATGAAGTTATTCATATGCTATTACGGGGTATAAAGGATCTATATTATGTTTACCTTCCTTATAAATGTTGGACTGTGAGTTTGGACAGAAGTATTTTGGATAGTTCTAGTTTGGATTATTTTGGATTGCCATAAAATGACAACCCGGAGGTCGGGCGGAAACTCGTCGCGTCCGGCAAGGCTGCGAGACTTGAACCCGCAACTGAAGGGCGACAAGGGTGTATCACCTACCACTGGCCCACGAGATGTCCTGGATTAAATAATGTAGTTTTTATTAAATGATCTAGTAGATGAATTATAAATTCGTTTATTTTGGAACCCTATACGAATAGTGTAAATGGAATTTTTTTTACATTCTATTATCTTTTAGAGTGAAAGATGAGTTTGTGGTAGAAATTTATTAATGGATAAAACTCTAATTATAATGTAAGTATATATCCTTATGATCTTAGACAATCTCATAAATAAATTTCTCAATATTAAGAAAAGAAACATAGAATAAAAATGTTTTCCTAGATGGTACCTTAAATCATCACTAATTTATGGCTTTGGGATTGTTGGCCTTTTCATAGCCATGTTCTCTACCACTCTCCATCAGATAATTGATGGTTAGATTTTTCCTCCATATCCATATTTTCCTACATGGAACCCTAGTATGTGTTATTTTCGGTAATCTTCATACATTCGACTCTTTATTTTAAATTGAGGCCTCATTAATTCATTTTTCGATGTGGGATTTCAACTAAGATATTTTGAAACGTCAAAAATGTGTTATCCTAATACCCTATGTTTTGTTGAACCGATGGTATTTCAAATCATCATAGATTGATGAATTTAAGGACGTCAGTTTTATACTTGTTTGTGATTGAGGACCTCAATCACTACCTATAAATATTTACGTTTTCCCTCCAATTATATGTCTCTAATTTCCACCAATGTTCTCCTAATCGAGATCATAATTTGGTGGTGACCCTTTCATTTCTCTTTTCCTCATATTAAGACTAAATTTTAGTAACCCAATTTTCGATGTGGGTTTTCCCACAAATATATTTTCTATTTTCAACCTTTTATTTTCGAAGAACAATTTCAAATTGCGAGGACGCAATTTATTGAAGGAGGAAAGAATGTAACACCCCAAGACTTCATAGTGTGTTATTTCTTCAAAATAATTCAATAACATGCACTACACGCAACACCGAGTTCAATCACACCATGAATTACAAAAAAAATCCATTCAAAAGAGGTTATGAATAGTATTATCTTAATTTTAAACTTTATATAATCCTTATAATTTTGGAATCCATATTATGAGTTTCTTAGATATAATGCAAGAACAAATTCATTTTCAGTATTGCACTTTTATCAACTTTTAAGAGTGAACCCTTTTTAAATACAATATTTTAAACTTTTTGACTAAATGGGGACATCAAAAATTTAAAATGAAACATCCCAAGCTTCCACGGTATGCTTTCTTTGAATAATACAATAGCGTGTGTTGTACGCAACCTTGAGTTTTAACACACACCACAACCAATCAAACTAGCCGTTATGAATAGTAATACCTACTTTTCGAAATTATATATATTTTATATTTTAACATGGACTTCATTTCTGGATTCGTAATATCGAATTTATACTAAGGTGAAATTTTGGTACTTTTCGGATAACTTTCATATTTTGATGAATAGTGAAAATTACTAAATTTTAATTAAAAACAACTTTGTTAATCAAAATAATTAATAGTGATAAATTATGAATTTAAGTAGTTTTAAAGTATATTTAGAATATATTTTTACCATTTAATATAATGTTGGTCATTGGACATAATTTTACAATTAAACCGAACATAAACAAGTGTCAATCTTTTGATAGTTATTATCTCTTAAAAACACGCTTTTTGTTTTGACAGCGGGAATTAATTTTAAATTAATTTCTGCCACTTCTATGTTTTGAATTTAGGAAAATGGATTCCATATTTTGAATCAGGATTTTCAAATTGTGTAAATAGGTAACTTTTATTTTTAGACATTTTGAATAATTACTGCGGTAAATATTTTATTTACCATGGTTAAGGGTAAATCCGGTAAATAAGGGTTAAAAATAATATTATAATAATACTAAATTACCCTAAAACGTGTCTTAACCCAATTTGTTGATACATGGTCGACCATGGACATCTTTGTGTCGATTTTGGTACCCCATGGATCCACTTGTAAGTGATAATGACACTTTATTTTAATTAAGTTAAAATGAATACAAAAATGACACAAGCATATATCTTTTAGAAAAACAATTGTTACATAGGGTTATATATGTTTTATTGTAGATTATAAATATTAATTAGAAAGATAATAAGATTTAATACATAATTATATTTTATTTATAATTTTTAAACATTAAATAATTTATTTTATTTGTGACACAATGATGATGCAGTAATTACTATAATAGTGAAAAATTAAAATAATTGATATTATAAATACCCAAATAAATATAATATGAAATTTTAATGAATTAAACTAATTTTCTAGGATAATATTAGAGATTAGGATTGATTTAATTGACTTTTTTCGAATTAATCAATCTGTTATGAGTTTCAAAAAAATCAACTATTGAATAGTGTCAAAATTGACATAAAAGAGTTCTTAAAACAAATATTATATTATTAATTGATATTAAATTCCAAAAAAATCTAAGGTTCGTCCAAGAGACTTATATAATGATAGGTTCCTCATTAATGGACCACTTGGGGGTCGTTTGATGTATGTAGTAAGTTTATTAACCATATTATATAAAAATAAAAAGAGACATTGTAAAAGTGAATCTAATTAACTTAGAGTTAATACTTAAAGATAAGGTTTATATAAGTACCCAAACCTGTCTAAATTCTATTGGTTGAGTTTTTTTAGACCCATCCCCACATTAACCTTTGAATAATCAACTTTGGATCCATTAGAAACCGAATATGAATTTATTATAAATTAATATTTCTAGCTTTTCCAAAGGTGCCCCTCACCCCTCTTATAAAAGGGCACTCCTCCTTCTCATTTATTCACACTTTCAAAGCCTTTTGGTTCGGGAAAACTCTGCCCAAATACTCTCCAAACGTCCCTCAATACATCCTAGGGGCCTTAGTTTGATCAGAATGGAATCCTAAGGATCCCTTTTGATCAAATCAAAAGGAAGAACCCGAAGAAGAGGTAATGATTTCATCACCCTTTTCTAAGTTCATTTCTTCTTCCACTTCTTCTTCCTTTTTTGTTACCATTATAAAATAATAAATCCAGTATCATATATATACTGTGATGTTATTATAAATATGGTACAACCATATTCATAATTCTATCCACCCTTTGAATAACATGTCACCATACGTGCGTACGTACGGCTTACCGTCTCCACGTCGTGGTGTAATTGTTATTCAATATAATATTATTTGGATGGGTATAATAATGATGTGTAACTCATGTAAATAATAAATATAACATGTTAAGGATTCTGTATATATGATATACCATCCATTTATATATTATTTTAATATCAAAAGAATGATATTGTCGCTCGTGCGTACGTACGGACTACCGTCTCCACGAACGCGATGAGATTCATTCTCCATCGTATCCATTCAAGTATAATTATCATTTGATGATTTAAAAAATGATGTTTAAGGACTTGACATCATTCTGGATATGAATAATATAAAACCTATCCTTTATAAACATGTCTTACGTAACAAAACATA
The DNA here is from genome assembly GCA_963277665.1 of Viscum album. Lineage (NCBI taxonomy): Eukaryota > Viridiplantae > Streptophyta > Magnoliopsida > Santalales > Viscaceae > Viscum > Viscum album. The sequence goes on along the minus strand of OY728156.1, from coordinate 857,084,865 downwards.
TAAAATAAAACAAGTATGTTAACACCCGAAACAACGATAATACTAAGATATTATTATCAAATCAATATTAAAAGATCATATATGATATCATATTAATGTATATGATTATTTTATAATTTAATAACAATTATTTCACCATTATACAGGAGGTTAACCTACCCCAACCAAGGAAAAGTACAAGGTAAGGGTTATTTCACAATCTCTTCATTATCCGAGGTTGTTTATACGTAATAATCTACTGGGATCTCGTTATCATCCACATCCATGTTTCTTCAAAATGTATTTCAAAACATTTTTACAAGAATATGGGTTAAAGTCATTTATACCCTTGTTTTACTTTTTATAAGAGGAATCTTTCTGTCGTTTTCAAAACAAGGTCCTTTTTAACCTTTTCGACAGAATTAAGGTAAGAATTATTTTTTAACTTATACGGCGGGTGCGGTTATTTTCCGCCGTTATAAAATATTCAAAGCATTCCTTAGAAGCTTATAAGAATATTTTCAAAGAAAATGTATTATTTTATACGGATCTTAAATGATTTCAAAATAAAAGGAGATATTTCATTAAAAAGAATATTGATTTCATCTATGTCAACATCCTTTGATGGATTTTAAGATTATTTGAAGTTGATTTATTATGATACAAAACTTCTATATTGTATTGAAGGTTTTGTGATATGTTTGACTGTGGATGTGCTATTTTTATACCATTCATAGTTTATGGTGAAATTATTGACATTTCATAAGATAGTTTTAATACGAATGTTTATGTTATGTTTAAACCATTTCATATGGGAATGCATTGGACTTAATAAGTGACGGGTGTAGCCCGCTATAGCTCCTTGATGCATCGGTAGGTCTCATGAGACAAACTAGTGTCTTGGCACAAGGCCTTGACAAATCTTATTTGTAGTCATGGCACGAGGCCTTGACTATGTGGTTATGATAGTCTGGCATTATGAATTCCATCATTATGAAAGTGGTTATTGATTTTTGAATGTGATTATTCGATTAGTAGAATATCCATGTGAATAAGTAAATGGCATTATTTCATTTTATTTATTCCATACCATGTTGAAAGTTCATGTTTGAAAGGCTTTTGTTTTAGTTATACATTGCCTTAAATTTTTATTCTTATTTATGAAAATTTCCGCTATATTGTTATCCTTACTGGGCATTTGAGCTCACCCCTTTTCTATGATTTATTTTTCCAAGGAAGTGAAGAAGTAAGTTATGAATGACCTGCAGGGATATTATGTGGGGATATGAGTGTGGATTATGGAGACAATATGTTGTTGTTGTAGTTTTTCGTTTTATGATGTAATGTAAAACTTACGAATATATCTAGTGTTTCCAAGGCTACTAAACCAATCGGTCTTTATAGATTTGATCTTTCTTGTGATCATGCCAATGTTATGTAATAATGCACCAACTCTGGGTAACTGGGGTCGGGGAGTTACAAATTCTTGAGGAAAATATCTGTTCTTCTTCAAAATCATTTTCTTTTCACAAAACGTCATGCTATTTTAAAAGGAATAGATTTTGTTGAAAATAGTCATGAAATATTTTGAAGTAAGATTCATGAAATTAAGGCTTTATAAAACCATAAAAATCCATTCGTGCCGTATAAGTTAAAAAAACATTCCTCTCTTCCTTTTCTCTGAAAAGTCAAAAAGTACCTTGTACGAAAAACGACAAAAGATTCATTTCATATATTTTACTAAAAACTCACTGAAGGGTAAAACTGGATTTAAAAAATTGTAGTTGGATTGAAATAATATTACATATTTAGGAAACATGGATGTGGATGATAAAATACACCCCAGTAAATACCAAAGTATAAACAATCTCGGATAATAAATGAGTTTGTGATATTTCCCTTACCTTATGTCTGATATGATTTGTACGTATCCGAACCTCCTTTATAATGATTTAAATAATGTCATTAACTTATTACAGAATCATATTCATTGTTATGATATCATATATGGTTCACTTATGACTTTATATTACCCGTTGTTTTGTAAATTCCATGTTTAAGAAGTGTTTTGGTTAAAATCGTTTCATTTATCATAGGTGTTTGGATTTGTTGTTCTTGACATTATTATTACTTATATCAGGATTTACTTACTTCCAAAATATAAAATATGATTTACATATCATATATATTCAGTATATATATATAATAGATAGATTAATGAAATGAAACACACCGTTCATGGAGACGGTAGTCCGTACGTACGCATGAACGATGTTTTCCTTTCCTTATTGTCTTCAATGGAAGTAAGTAGATGAAATTCATATATATATATATACATAAATACAGTAGATTTAACATGTCATATATTTCATTATTATTAGTTATATATACTTTATAATCATTCATGAATGTTTAATGTGGAGAATGAATCTCATCGCGTCGTGGAGACGGTAGTCTGTACGTACGCACGAGCGATGATATCGTTCCCATGGTCGTGGAATTGGGTTGAAGTTTATGTATACTATTTAAGTATAAATATAAATTTATAATAATCATATATAGTTACTCATTAAACCATTATACCCATCCAATTAAGGTGGTGGTGGAAAATAGATTACACCACGGCGTGGAGACAGTATTCCGTACGTACGCACGCGCGGTGATTTCCTTTTTCCGTAGGATGGATAAAAGGTTAATTAGAGTTGTTTCATACTTATAATAACATATCAGTGTATAAGAAATAATTATGTTATTACTTTATCATGAAACAACTAAAGAATAATAAGTTGAGGAAGAATGAAATTGAAAAAGATCGGTAATGGATATTACCTCTTTTTGACGCGCCTTCACTTAACCTCCACTTAAAGAACTAAGGATGGACTTTGAAGAAAACCAGGACCTCTAGGATGATACTAGGGAAGTGGAGAAGAGATTTTGGCAGGGTTTTTACGAGCATGAATGCTCAAATTGGTGTGAGGAGGAGTGGGAGGAGGTTCCCTTTTATAAGGGAGGAGAGGGGCACTTTAGGAAAATCTCAAAATATTATTTTATATTAAGGTCAAATTCGGTTTATAATGGTTACAAAGGGTCTTATTTCGAAGATAAAGTGGGGATGGGTCTAAAACCTCTAATAAAATAGGATTTAGGCAAGTTTAGGTTATTATTTGAACCTTATCAATTAGATTTAACTCTTAGTTAAATAATTTAACTTTTAACGTGTCTTTTTGTTTTCTTACACTATATGGTTAATAAACATATGATATCAAGACAAACGAACCCCAAGTTGTTTATTATTAATATATATAACCCTATCTAAGTCATTTGGCCGATCCTTAGATTTTTAGGAAATAAAATAACAATTAATAATATAATATTTGTTTTAAAAACTAATTAATGTCAATTTTGACACTATTTGGTACATGATTTTTATGAAATTCATAGCAGAATGATAACTTCGAAAAAAGTTACTTAAATAAACAATAACATGTCATATTAACCTAGAAAATTAGTGTAATTAATAAAAATTCTCAAATTACATTTATTTGGGCATTTATAACATCAATTATGTCAATATTTCATTAATAAGACAATTACTGAATCATCTTTGTGTCATATTAAATGATAATTATATAATCCCTAAAAATTCTAAATAAATTCCTATGATGTATATAATTGTATTATATTTCTTGAGACTATTCATGTTTGAAGTTTAATGAAGTTTATCACTAAATTAAAATTATTATACTTATAAGATTTAAGAAAGTGACATGTTGTCACATTCTTTGGTTTTAATAATAATTAAATCATTTTCATGGACAAAAGTCCATAAAATGAATCTAATAAGACCCTTAGGTTATATGGGTCTACTTTTAGCCAACCAATAGGATTTTTACAGGTGTTAGGGTAATTTTATAATCTTATATTTACCCTTAATTACCTGATTTACCTTTAATTATAGTAAATAAAATTTACCGTAGTTACTATTCACAATGCCCAAAAATAAAAAGTAGCTTATTAACATAATTTGGACCCACTGATTCCAAATATGGAATCCATTTTTCCAAATTCAATACACAAAATATGAAGAAATTAAATTAAAATTAATCCTGTTGTCGAAAGAAAACGGGTTTTTCTTTAAAACATTGCAAAAGATTGAATTGATTTAACCTACGAAATCAAGGTAAAATCAATTCTAATTACATACATTATATTAAATGGTAAAATATAATCTATTTATACTATAAAACCATTCTATATTATAATTTAACCACATAATATATTACGATGAAAAAGGTTGTTTTTAATTAAAATATAGCGTGTTTTTACTATTCATTATAATATGAAAGTTATCGGAAAAATATCAAAACATTATCTAATATAAATTTTTATATCTTGATTAAAAAGAAGAATTTTATTTTGTCAATTTTAATATATAAACATGTTAAAAACTAGATTTAAAGTGGGTGCGCCATCAAAAGGTGGAAAACTGCATTTTTTTAAAAATACTTATTTTACCCGAAAAATTTATTTTGTTATTATACCATGTTCTAGAAATGTGTAAGATGAATAATAATGTTATAAAATTCAAAATTTAGTTAACACTATTCATAACTTCTAGTTCATAACAATATTATAATAATATATCGTTGTTTAGTAAAATCCGGTATTGCGTACAACACACGCTTACGAGGAAGGTCGCGATTGCGTGTAATGCAAGCCAAGTCAGGGTTGCGTGTTGTGAAAGAATCCTTAGTTGTTTCGTATAACAGAATCCAACCATATTTCATTTATACATTTAATATATATATATATATAATCAATGTTACGTAGAATAACTATTATCAAAATTGTGTGTAACACGATCCAGGAATAGTGTTGCGTATACTGCAAGATAATACGGTGTTGCGTATAGCGCAAGGTAATCTTGGTGTAGAATAGAACACAATACATTAATGAAATTAAAAGAATATTTTTCATAAAATCTCGGGGTGTTACATTCTACCCCCTTAAAATGAATTTCTCCCTCGATATTCGTCGGGGTTATAAATGGTTTTCTACTCGAAATTTTGTTTAATAGAAACCCACATCGTAAAAAGGAATACCAAAACTTGGCTTTAAAAATTGAAGTATCAAATGTAACGATTACCCAAATAAACTAATCACTGGGATTCCACATAGGTGAAAATATGGATATGGAGGGGAAATCTAACCATCATGTTCTGATGGAGAGTGGTAGAGAACATGGCTATGGAAAATCCAGCAAACACAAAGCCATAAATTTGTGACGATCTAGGGTACCATCTGATTCATCAGATATAAGAGCACTAGGACAAAATTTTTTGTTTTCAAGATCATTTCCCTAAAGTTGATGAAATTGGAATTAGAAGAAATAGTTTCGTGATTTTGGTATAGTCTCACCGTTTGTCGTTCTTTGGACAATTTCCACTTCATCTCTTAAAGAAATGAAGTTGAATTTGTCATTCGTGATGTGTTAGCAGATCATGTGATAGACTGATGGGTCATTCCATCTGTCTCAAACAAAAGGTTAGAAAAGTTATCAAAAAATACATAAGTCCATCTATAGTGAGATTAATCAGATATGGTTCCTAAAATGGACTTATACTTCATATATCTTACTGCTTAATATAATAAAACTAGTTTCTACTAAACAGGGGCTTCCTGTAGGCCAGTGGTAGGTGATAAAGGCCAGTCCCACTTCGGTTGTGGGTTCGATTCCCACAGCCTTGTCTGACGCGATGGGCTGTCGCTCGTCCTGCAGGTTGTCCTTTTTTTTCCTAAAACTACATTACTATAATATCACATAAATAATATCAAAAAAAAGTTCTATCCATAAACAATACTAACTTATGGTTAACATAATCCATTCCAATCTTTAGGCTTATATAAAATACTTTGGTCCAAGCTCATAGTATAAAGAAAACGATTACATGAAATGTCGTCAACCAAACATGTGAATACCATCATTTATCCCCCATATATCTTGTTGGTCACATTCCAATCATGTGAATACCTTAATGATGTATTCTCTTAAAAAAATGAATACCCATTAAACCTTAGTGAAAAGATGAATGATGTCAAAAGTTAACTCTTTCCACATACCAAAATCCAAAAAATTCTATATTCTCAAACCTTATATCAGTCATGAGCTCATGAATACTATCAAACATTTAATTTTCACCTTATCCCTTCATTGTGTGCATATTATCTAAAAATATCTGAATAACCTTTCATGGATACTGGTACCATTAATCATACACTTTCAAAACTCAAGGAAAGACAATAGTGTAACAATCCTTAGATGTCTCTTTATTCCATAGTACCATGAGATTACTTATACAAAATTACCCATGATAAACATGTATTCATTCCACTACATTTTTAAACCATTGACCGAGCATCAACAATTCTTTCATCTCACATATCATTTGTAGTCTCTTCGTCATCATCCAAATAAATACTACACATATGACCATACTGATTCTCTTCATGAGACTTTCCCTTAGGGCATTGGATTAAATAATTCCCGTACATTCTACATTTAAAAAATTTAACCATTGTTGATGTCGTAGCAATACCATTATCCTCATCCCTGGTGTTAACTGAACCTTTTCCTTTACACTTACTGGCTTTCTGTCCTTCTTTTCCACACCCAAAGCATCTTCCAGTTCCTTTGAAACATTATTTTTGATGCCTCTTCCCACATGATTTACATAGGGGAAATTGAACTTTCTTACCTCTATGATCATCATGAAACTCCATCTTTCTCTTATTAGCTGAGTAAGGAAATTTACCAAATTTTACTTTATTGATCATATTATGAGATTGCTGATTCGGCATAATAATGATGTTTGGACTTCCAAATCCCATTTCATTTGTTTTCTCATGAAGAATATCATTCCATTGTCCATCATATCCTCCATTATCCTGAATCATCTTGTTTCCAGCCATTTTATAAAACCCAAAAAGAATAGTGTGAGAGGCAAAAATCATAATAAAGGGGGAGTAACTTAAATATCTAACATATTTGGTTTAATCTAATATCGTTACAATAGTTCTAGGACTATATCCTATGCGTATACTTATCCTTAGGTACATCCCTAGACATACCTTAGAAATATCTCTAGGGATCTGATTAACATTTTCGCATACTAGTTTCCAAAGGTTGACTAAACCTCCCTCAGATACCAACTATAGAGACCCTAAGCTTGATGTACATGGAAATTGCATTACTTTTTTGAAATATTTAGTACATAACAAAAACACACACACAAGGATCGTAATAGTTTAGTGTCTTTGGAAACTCGGAATATAATCTTCTAATCGTGGTGAAAGATCTTAAACATCTCCCATAAAGGTCTTCCTTTTTTTTACCTAAAACCGTTCTTTATATCCTGGGGAAAAGAAAACATAAAAGGGTGAGCTGAAATACTCAGTAAGGGTAAACAAAAGAAATATCAATCATATCATTTTCATAAGAACATAACATTTTGGAAATCTTAACCTACAAAAGAGAGCATAATTTCATAACATGGGATAAATCCTAGTAGTGAAATGAAATCCCAATAATCATAACGTAAAACATGAAACTTTTTGGCATACACATATAATCATAGAGAATCATTTCTTATTAGTCAAGACTCATTTACAAGACTATCTTAGTGGACAAAGTCCATTTCTGAACCTATTTACCCTCGTTTCAGTCCTGCTTCACTGAACCGGTATAACCTACCGTTCCAGCCATGTCTATCTCATGAGATATAAAATCTTTACACAATGAATTGGAGGGATATATAGGTCCCACCCATCTCATAATGAAATAATTATTATTTTTGCCACAAAATAAACTTAAAACATTCATCATAACCCAAATAATAAAATAGGTTTCATAAACATCATCCCATCATTTCATAATCCATATAAAACAAAAGGACATTTCATCATTAGAAAAGTGAACCATGTAAATAATAGAGACATTAAACATAAAACATACACATATGAAATAATTTCATCTTAGATGGAAAATGGTTTTGATAAAACATTTGAAATGAATTCTTGAGGAAAATATCCTTTCTTCTTCAAAATCATTTTTTTTTTCACAAAACGTCATGCTATTTTAAAAAAAGATATTTTGTTGAAAATAGTCATGAAATATTTTGAAGGAAGCTTCATGAGTATAATTCTTTATAAAACAGTAAAAATCAATTCGTTCAGTATAAGTTAAAAAAACATTCTTCTCATCCTTTTGTCGGAAATTCAAAAAGTACCTCGTACGAAAAACGACAAAAGATTCCTTTCATATCGTTTACTAATAACTCACCGAAGGGTAAAACTGGATTTAAACAATTTTAGTTGGATGTAAATAATATTAAATATTGAGGAAACATGGATGTGGATGATAAAATACACCCCAGTAAATAACAAATTATAAGCAATCTCAGATAAAAAATGAGATTGTGATATTTCCCTTAACTTATGTCCGACATGCTTTGTACGTATCCGAACCTCCTGTATAATGATTTAAATAATGTCATTAACTTATTACAGAATCATATTCATTTTCATGATATCATATATGGTTCACTTATGACTTAATAATACGTGTTCTTTTGTAAATTCCATGTTAAAGAAGCGTTTTGGGTAAAATTGTTTCATTTATCGTAGGTGTTTGGACTTGTTGTTCTTGACATTATTATTACTTATATCCTGATTTACATACTACCAGAATATAAAACATGACTTATATATCATATATATTCAGTATATATATATAATAGGTAGATAAATGAAATGAAACACACCGTTCATGGAGACGGTAGTCCGTACGTACGCATGAACGTTGTTTTCCTTTCCTTATTGTCTTGAATGGAAGTAAGTAGATGACAAACATATATATATATATACATAAATCCAGTAGATTTAACATGTCATATATTTCATTATTATTCATTATATATAATTTATAATTATTCATGAATGGTTAATGTGGAGAATGAATCTCATCGCGTCGTGGAGACGGTAGTCCGTAGGTACCCACAAGCGATGATATCGTTCCCATGGTCGTGGAATTTTGTTAAAGTGTATGTATACAATTTCAGTATGAATATGCACGCGCGGTGATTTCGTTTTTCCGTAGGATGGATAGAAGGTTAATTAGAGTTTTTCATATTTATAATAACATATAAGTATATAATAAATACTGATGTTATTACTTTATCATGAAACAACTAACGAAGAAGATGTTGAAGAAGAAAGAAATTGAAAAAGATCGGTAATGGATATTACCTCTTTGTGACGCGCCTTCACTTAACCTCCACTTAAAGAACTAAGGATGGTCTTTGAAGAAAACCAGGACCTCTAGGATGATACTAGGGAAGTGGAGAAGAGATTTTGGCAGGGGTTGGCCGAGCTTGAATGCTCAAATTGGTGTGAGGAGGAGAGGGATGAGGTGCCATTTTATAAGGGATGAGAGGGGCGCTTTATGAAAATCTCAAAATATTATTTTATATTAAGGTAAAATTCGGTTTATAATGGTTCCAAAGGGACTTATTTCGAAGATAAAGTGGGTATGGGTCGAAATCCTCTAATACAATAGGATTTAGACATGTTTAGGTTATTATTTTAGCCTTATCAATTAGATTTAACTCTAAGTTAAATAATTTAACTTTTACCGTGTATTTTTGTTTTCTTACACTATATGGTTAATAAACTTACTATATCAAGCCAAACGAACCCCAAGTTGTTTATTATTAATTTATATAACCTTATATAAGTCATTGGGCAGAACCATAAATTTTTAGGAATAAAATAACAATTAATAATATAATATTTGTTTTAAAAACTAATTTATGTCAATTTTGACACTATTTGGTACATGATTTTTAAGAAATTCATAACAGAATGATAAGTTCGAACCAAGTTACTTTGATCAACAATAACATGTCTTATTAACCTTGAAAATTAGTTTAAGTCATAAAAAGTCTCCAATTACATTTATTTGGGCATTTATAACATCAATTATGTCAATATTTCAATAATAAGACAATTACTACATCATCTTTGTGTCATAATAAATTATAATTATTTAATCCCTAAAAATTATAAATAAATTTTTATAATGTCGATAATTGTAATATCTTTCTGTAGACTATTTATGTTAGATGTTTCATGAAGTTTATCACTAAATTAAAATTATTATACTTATAAGATTTAAGAAAGTGACTTGTTGTCACATTCTTTGGTTTTATTAATAATTAAATTATTTTCATGGAAAAAAGTCCATAAAATGAATCTAATCCGACCCTTAGGATATATAGGTCTACTTTTATCCATCCAATAGGATTTTTACATGTTTTAGGGTAATTTTATAATCTTATATTTACCCTTAATTACCCGATTTACCTTTAACTATAGTAAATAAAATTTACCGTAGTTACTATTCACAAATCCCAAAAATAAAAAGTAGCTTATTAACATAATTTGGACCCACTGATTCCAAATATGGAATCCATTTTTCCAAATTCAATACACAAAAGATCCAGAAATTTAATTAAAATTAATCTCGTTGTCGAAAGAAAATGGGTTTTTCTTTAAAACATTACAAAAGATTGAATTGATTTAAACTACGAATTCGAGGTAAAATCAATGCTAATGACATACATTATATTAAATGGTAAAAATCTATTCTATTTATACTTTAAAACCATTCAATATTATAATTTAACCACATAAGATATTACGATGAAAAAATTTGTTTTTAATTAAAATATAGCGTGTTTTTACTATTCATTAAAATATGAAAGTTATCGGAAAAAAATCAAAACATTATCTAATGTAAATTTTTATATCCTGATTCAAAAGAAGAATTTTATTTTTTCAAATTTAACATATAAACATGTCAAAAACTAGATTTAACGTGGGTGCGCCATCAAAAGGCGGCAAAACTGCATTTTTTTAAAAATACTTAATTTACCCGAAAAATTTATTTTGTTCTTATACCATGGTCTAGAAATGTGTAAGATGAATAATAATGTTATAAAATTCAAATTGTAGTTAACACTATTCATAACGGCTAGTTCATAACAATATTATAATAATATATCGTTGTATAGTAAAATCTGGCATTGCATACAACACACGCTATCGAGGAAGGTCGCAATTGCGTGTAATGCAAGCCAAGTCAGGGTTGCATGTTGTGAAAGAATCATTCGTTGTTTTTTATAACAGAATCTAACTATATTTCATTTATACATTGAATATATATATATATATACTCAATGTTTCGTAGAATAACTATTATCAAAATTTTGTGAAATAAGATCCAAGAATAGTGTTGCGTATACAGCAAGCTAATGCGGTGTTGCGTATAGCGCAAGGTAATCTTGGTGTAGAATACAACACAAGACATTAATGAAATTAAAAAAAATTCATAAAATATCGGGGTGTTACAATATACATGCATTAATAATATTACATAACATTTAGAGGTAACAAATGAAATGCACCGTTCATGGAGACGGTAAGCCGTACGTACGCATGAACGCTACTTTCATTTCTATTTCGTATTTTATGAAATGGAATCATAATGACATAAAGTTATATTATAATTCCATTATAATATAATATATTATATCATTATTTCCATCCTTTATACATCCCACATATTGCATTAACGAATCAAATCACTTTAAAGGGGCGGTAGTCCGCACATCCTAAAATGAAGATATCCCGTTTTCCCATAATGGAAACCATAAATGTATGAAATAAATGAAAAATAAAGAAGCATAAGGAAAACATAAACATATTATATATCATATATAAATATAGTGACATCTTAATTTCTACCATTGAAGTTGTTAGAAGAATATAGAACAATCATTGTTTCGTGAGGCATAAATTCGCCATTCATGGAAACAATATGCTCCTTAAACATTAGATATAGGTGTGTGTAAGTGTAGCTCGAATCCTTATTATAACAACATCCTAGTATATGGAAGATACTGGTGTTGTTACAAAATAAATGAATACAAATAGTTTAGGTTGTTGGAGAAGCAAAATAAAACAAAAGAGCATTAGAGAAGACTTTACCTTTGACTCGGGTAACTCCCTTTAGATTGATCCAAAAGGGTTTCATGAAGAGTTTCCTGCCTAAGGGATGGCTTCTAGGATGAGGAGAGGGATGTGGAGAGAAAAAATGTGCAGATCATGGCCGATCCAAAGACTTAAGAGGTGTGGGTTAGGAGGTAGAGGTGGGTGCCTTTAATAAGAGGAGAGGAGAGGCACTCTTGGAAAGGTATAAAATGTTACTTTATTTTCAAATGAGTTTTGGATTTTAAAGGTCCCACATTGATTTATTTTGAGGAAAAGGTGATAAGTGTTCGAAATCCACCCATCCAATAGGTTTTTTAATGTCTAGGTCATAGATTTAACATTATCTTTTCATTTTATTTAAATCGTTAAAAATGAGGTAATGGCTGCATCATCATGATGTCACATATAATTTAATTTATTTAATGTCTAAAAATTACAAAAAAATACTATGATGTAGGAAATCTATTTATCTTTACAATTTTTATTTATAGTAAAAAATATGACTTTTATAACCCCTTGTAAAAAAAATTTTAGTAAAAAAATACATGTTTGTGTCATTTTTACTTTTACTTTAAATAAAAGGCATTAATGTCCTTATCTTACCCCAGTGGCTCCATGGGGTCCCAAAAATAAACCCATGGGTTTTCATGGTCGTCCATGACCCATCCAATAAGGGTATTACATGTGTCAATGTTATTTCATATTATTAAAACATTATTTTTACCTTAAATTACACTAATTACCTCTAATCGCGATTAAAAACCTAAAAGTTTCTATTCACCAAAAAATTATTTTAATCCCATTGAACAAAATTTTACTTCTTAATGAAAACCATGTATGTCAGATTTTTGAAATTCAAAACACAGAGGTGGTAAAATTTCATTTAAACGAAAAATCAGCTTTTTTAAGTACCACTTAGTGGTTTCACTATTCATCAAAAATTGAAGTTTTTTCAGAAAAATACCAAAACATCACCCTAAGCTATATTTGATATTCGGAATTCAAAAATGATGTCAATTTTATAAAATTTATAACATATAAGTTACAATAATTAATTTAATAATTAATTCCTGTTGTCAGAACAAATAGCGTGTTTTTATAAAACAATATATATCAAAAGATTGACACTAGTTTAAGTCCAATTTCAAAGTGAAATTAATTAAAACAACCAATATTGGATTAAATGGTAAAAATATATTCTAATTTCACTTTAAAACCAATTAAAAAGATAATCTACTCATATAAAAAAGTTTTATTAAAAAGAGTTTTTGAATTAAAATACAACATTTTTCACTATTCATTAGAAAAATGAACTTTATCAGAAAAATACAAAAAATTTACACAAAGTAAATTTTAATGTGCCAATAATAAATAATACGTTTATTTTGAAAAATATAGCTTATATAATTGTTAAAAGTTTGATTTAACATGGTCTTCCATCCAAAGGCATTAAAATAATCTTTTAAAAATATTACTGTAATTCATGCTTAAGATTGAATTTATTCTCATTTTAATCCTCTAAAACATTATATAATTCATAAATAGACATAGATTAAAATATCTATTATTATTTACTTACTTGGGATGTTACATACAACATTTTATTGTCATTAGTGGGATAACATGAAACCAACGCCAGTCTTGTAGACTTATAACAGTGCCAAGATATCCTTCCAGAGGATGTTCAATAACTACCTCTTCATAGTGATGTAGTTTCATGCATTAATCTATACCATGGGCTGATACAGATATCTACACCTGAAAATCTGAGGATTCCCACAAGCTCTTTTTATTGAGGGAATAATTAGAGGAAATATAGAGGAAGGGGTTCGTAAGGCCCATCTATTCACCATGGTCTACCCTAATGTTTATTTACATGAGCGAATACAGAAGCCTGAGGTTATGCATGATCTTTCAGCACTTTAACTAGGGGACCGTGAAGAACAAGTATTCTCTACTGAGGATTGATGACCACCTCGATCAGATTAGGAGAGTGAGTTGGTTAATAATTATATACCTTATATCTGGAGATTACAAGCATTGAGTGTGAGATGAGGACATCTCAAATACGTATTTTAGAAATTTCTATAGCCACTACGAGTAAAATTATATATCATTTGATGTGACGAACACCCCATATTTGTTCATGGCACTCATGAAAAATAACATTCAACTGTACCTAGAAATGTTTTTAGTGGTCTTAATAAATGAAATATTCGTGTATTTGACATTGTAGGATGAGAACAATTAAACATGAGGATAGATCAATAGACACTTCGAGTGTATCATAAATAAAAAATGCTCTCAAAGTGTGAGTTCTAAATAAGAATGGTCCACTTCATGGGACATGTCATCTCAGAATATGGAGTTGTGGTGGATCCAGTGAAGATAGAGGTGGTGTTTTTTTCTGAGTCACACAAGAGCGTTACTGAGGTGGGGTGTTTCCTTGGGTTGGTTGGGTACTATCATTGGTTTGAAACCATCTTCTCTTGAGTAGCAGATCCCATGAAGGCATTAATGAAGAAGGGAATACCCTTTGTGTAGATATCAGTATAATAATAATTCTATAACCATGTGTGGTAGATCTTGACAAGTGCTCCTATCATGAGAATTAGAAATGAAGAAACCAACTATGTGGTGTACTATGATGCATCAACAACCAAGCATGGTTGTGACTTGATGTAGGGGAAAGTAGTGATTTTTTTGGCTCATGGAAATTGAGGCTACAATAGCATAACTATGTATCCCATGATTTGGATCTATAAGTAATGGTATTTTCATTGAATATGTGGTGGCCCTACTTGTTGGGTGAGCAATTTACAGTATACAACAACCAAAAACGTCTTAGGTATATCTTCAAGAAGATGGAAATGACCATGAGGCTGTGGTGATGGCTAGAGTTTCTCCTGGACAATGATTTCGAGATAGTTTAAACACTTGGAAAAGGGTAATGTAGTGGATGGAATGATAAGAAGGAGATTCGTGTTGCACCTGTTGAGTGAAGTGTTGGAGTAGTTTTAAACGATTCTATTATATTTCATGGATAATGATGGAACAACCTATCATTAGTCGATGGATATCACTCCCCCACACTTACATTGATTTAGGTAGGCCCATCTCAAAGGTGTTGACTATGAGGACCAATGTGCTCAGTTTCCCATATGAAAATCTTCTAATGGATATTATATTGGTGGGGAGCATGTTATACATTTCAATGGCATCACAATAGTACCATTGGTGTTACAATAAGTGGTTTTTAGGAAGTTCATTAACTCACCTATAGTGTACATCTTTGATTGGAAATGATGTACCAGGATCTCGAACATCACTACTAGTTTCCAATTATGAAAAAAGATTTGGTAGGGTTTTTTTAAGGTTCCTCACAGGTCATATTGTGATGGCTAGCATCCTATTATAGTAGGATGGAACAAACCACTTGAGGTAAAATAGTGGAAGTGAGATGGTATACATATAGATATCATGACAGGATTTCCATGCATATTTCATGGCCACGATACTATATGGAAGATCATTGACTTACTCACCATTTCAGCTCAATTATTTCCCATTCAGGAGCATGGTTGAGTATATAGCTTGGTATGCCTCTTTTTTCAAGTGATAGTTTGACTCCATGGAGTCCCAACTATGATATTATTGGATCGTGATGTATGCTTCACATCCTAGTTTTGGAGGGTATTTTAGGAAGATTATGGGACTCAGTTGCACTTGAGAACATCCTTTCACCAAAATACTAAAGGATAGATTGAGTAAACCATACATACCATGGACGACATGCTTCTTTCTTGCATCCTTGATTTTTTTTCGCAGTTTGGAGGACCACCTATCACATGTGGAGTTTAAAAACAACAAAATCATCAAATCCATCATCGGTATGTCACCATTCATGGAAGTTTATGGTTGACCATGCAGGTCACTGTTATACTGTATATACCTAGGGGTATATGTAGTAATCAGTCCTAAGATTGTATAGGATACCAATGAGAAGTCTCAAGTCATCAAAGAGCTATGTAAGACTACATAAATCTGGAAGAAGATCTATACTTCTAGGGAAATACTACCATTAGAGATAGTGGGGGACAATGTATTCTAATGATTTTGTCATCGATGAGTGATTCAAATATTTGTTTGGGGATGAATGTTATCTATGACATGCATCTAACCATTCCTCATATGAGGTAGAGTGTTTGAGGTGGAGTATCTTTTAGATCAACCACTGTAGTTAGAGAGGGTGAACAACATCATCCACTTATTATCACGGTGGAGATACATGCAGTACCCATCTAACATCAGCGACCATAGTGAGGGGAATATTGAAAATGGGATGACATTTGTTGGGTACCCTCTACAGATGGATGATTTATAGGTGATGATCCTTCATGGAATGCTGATTCCCCTTGTGCATTTATTTGGACAACACAAGAATCTTCATGAGAGAACCTGGGAGTGAGAGGTTCATATTTGTGTGCAGTACCCCAATTTGTTTGACTAGCTTTTATTTTGGTTTATGGGGATGTAAATTAAATGGGGGGGTGTTATTTAATACCAATAAATTCCATGTACTTTTTTCATGTAAATTAAATGGGATTATTTTGAGGACATGAACTAAGACATTATGCAATTATGAGCCTCAAAGTGCTGGTAATGAACCATCCAAAAAATTTAGATTTAAATAGTGTGTTAGACCAATTTTCTAAAAATATGAATAACTATAAAATGGGATCTTGGATTAGAATTCTGATTGAATAGTTTCATTCAGTATGGTGGGAATACCCTTAGAGCAACATATGTTTAGTTAGCATAGACCTCTAGTGAGAAAACCCTAAAATGAAATAATAAAAAATAAATTATATTATTATTCAAACCCTTATTACACATGAATGGTTACCCAAATTATATATTTTAGACCTCATTTGATATTGATAAGGAATTATTTCCATAGAAAAAAATATCATTGGATGGTGCGAGTTAATAGTGGAATGTAGTTTCTGGATGTAAATAAAATAATTGAATAATTTTATTTCATTTTGAAATCCTTATAACACCTAAACAGTTACCTAGATAGAAAATATTAGAGTACATTTGAGCTCATGAGGGTATTTTTCCCTTAGGTAGTGAATAACCTTTATCATTGTGGGTTGATGATGAATGATATATTTTGAACTTTTTGAAGATAATTAAAATGGTGGACATGCTTAGTTGGGGAAACATTTTAACAGCTGACCATATTTAAAATATGAGTATACCATTTCATTCAGACTGGTGTAATTACCTATGAATCGACATATCCTCAACTGCCGTGGGTTAAGGGAATAATTAATTTTTGGACGTTTTTAGAAAAAATTTATAAACATAAAAATTTTATTTTATTCTAAAATGGTATTACTACAACCCAATGATGATATGGATATTTCATTACAAAAAATGAATTAGTGTAACGACTATTTAGTTGATGCAATATAGAAAAATTGTTTCATAAATGACTAGTGTAATAGTGTAGAGACATATAACAATAAAAACTTTGTAACACATTTCTCTTTTAATTATATAAGGGTTTTTGATAAATAGATCTATATATGGAATTCCTCTTACAAAAATGATGGAATCCTCTCCAACGATGAACAGTGACGAATTAGATAGTCATGATGACACCATATAAGAACAGATATGTGACTAAAGATCAATTAATGCCAATAGATTCAAAAAAAAATCATGAATCTCTATTTATGGGTCACCACCAGTAATTATTCTTCCCTCTGATCAATGCTTATCCTTGTCTGAAATTACATTTAGATTTGTTTTCCCTATTATTATTTCTAAAACAACAAACGTGGATCAACCAATGAACATGTTTATCAACGTGTGAATTATTCATGGAGGATGGTGTTTTATATCTAGGTTTTTCTTTAGGGTGGGATTATTGATTGAATCTTGAACCCCCCTCCCATCTATAGTTTTTAAAAATATAAAATAGAGGAATTGGGATAACAAAAACAAGACACTGATTCCTTCATCCTGTGGAATTAATGTCCTTTGTGGCCGCACATTTGAATAATTTGTGATGTGATTAATGAGGATTCGGATGGGAAGACAGTTACTATTTGTTCCCAGAGTCATAGACCGTTTAGGTATCAAACCATCGAAGTGGACCTGGTGGTTTGTGGAAGGCCCCACAGGCATCTCGACATCTGTTGCAGATAGGTGGTTGTGTGCCACAACGCTGCATTGTGGTGGAGGTCATGGCCTGTGCGGATTTGGACATGCATAAGGGGGAAGACGATAGTTGTTCAGAAATGAGTTGCAATTTTGGGGATTTCATGGGTTGATGATTCCACCAGACCGGTTTGTTGGAATAGAACACACTATGTGGGCCGCGATGCACAAGCAAATGGTCTAGTAGAGATCCATTGGGGGACAAGGGGCATCCATCTGCTGCCAGCCATGTGCACCTGAACCAGATGACCAGTGGGAATCTGGAATGCAGTAGATTGGTCCCCCATGTGTCCCGAGCCATGGGCGGGGTTTGAACGGGGCCTTTGGGCACCCATGACAAAACCGAACCCTTCTTGGTAAATCACCAATGACTTTTAGACCAGACATCTGATTGGTGAGAAATTTATGGAATTGGAACCCATGGTAAGAGACAGTTCATTTGGAAGTCATTAAAGAGACATTAATTGATGTTGATATGTGATTTATTTCTTGATGAGTGGATTGTTTGAGAATCATGCTCCCTGTGTGTGAGAATCCTACTACAGGATGAGACCCAAAGACTTGGAACGAGTGGGTCTAAGTGACCATGCATGACAATATGATAAGAGGAACTATTTGGACCATCTACAAGAGACCATGTATGGATAAACTACTACTGACCATGTGTGGATAAACAACTCAATTCAATGTGTGGATAATCTACGAGTGACCTTGTATGGTTTTGTTATAACTAGCCATGTGCGGACCAGGTATGATGGCCAATGGGGGAAGCGACTCTATATGATTCGACATTCCCAATGTGGAGAGTGTCTCTTTGTTACCCAGTAGACCAATGGTTCTCCTCATGGATGAGTACCACAACAATACAGGGTTTTCAGTTTATGACTAACGGTTTTACATTACATACATTTGATTATACCAACATGTTATGACAGTCCCTTATCTATACATTCCTATGTGGTCTTTCCATTTTGTTTAGGGCTCTATACTGAGTATTTTGATACTCCCCACTACACGGGATTTTCCCAAACATTTTGGGTCATGTGTAGATGATATGTGATTTTTAAGAGACCTATGTGTCTCTTGACCAGGCGGTTCCAAGTGAGATACGACATACATGACATACTTCCACAAATTCTTATAGCCACTCCATGCCTACACTTCTAGTGGGGTTTTAGCAGAGTACATTATGATATCGTTTTACATTCATTTATTTAGTTTTTATTTTTTTGGGTTGGTATTTTGTTCAATTTGACTTACATCTATTACCTTATTTTATTGGTATTTTAGTCGCATTCATGTTTTTCTTTTCAACTTTTGAGAATGTAGTTTTGTGCATGCGTGTATATCGGTACTCAGGAAAATGCCTCCCACTCATGTTATAATCCCTTTAGTGCTAGTATATATCCCCTAGATTGTGGGATGTTAGCATGGGGTAGTCATGGTATGGAACCTAGGGGATAGTTCAAGAAAATTTAAACTCTGTGAACACATCACATTATAATTTCATAGTATATGAAATGTATGAATTTTGTAATCTCATAGATTGCATATGATTATGAAGTGATCAAAAACTGTTATGTAATTGGGGAATGAATTTGTTATGATTCATTGTAAATTTATACTTCATAGATCTAATGACAATATTAGCATGACTTGGACATTTCTGGTCCCTGGAAACTGTAGAAATAATATATTTGGATTCATTGACATTTTGGAATTATGGAACTCATTAAACTAGTTTGTTTTTATATTGGGAATCCTTTAACATTACTATGTCTTGGATCTGAATTACTAAATATGATATGACATTTTACATTGTACTAATCATTGGATATTAATTTATAGATATACTCGAATGATGTAGAAATTATTATTCTTGTATTCGATGACATATTATGATTCCTTCTACATTTATACATCTCGGATATAACCTATTTCACAATAGGGATGTCTTGACCATTTCTTATCCAAGGATCTAGTGTACTTGGATGTCATGGACATTACTACTTCTTCAATCACATTTAATTAGGTTACATGACTATTTTGGATTCCATGTAAAATTATACTCTTTTGATTCTATTATACATTCGGCTTGGTTTATACAGATTACATTGACATTACAACTACTTTGACTCTAGTCCACAGAGGAATGATATAAGACTATAGGTCATAAGAAAATTTTACTATATGAATTTCTCTAAATGTAGTTGTTAGGAATTAGTTTCTTGATTACATGGAATAATTATATACAAAATCATATCACATATACTATTTTACTTGGATGACTATTTTATATATAAATAAAATCAATGTTTATAGAATTCCATGGTTATCATTTTATACTATACAGTTGTATGGGATACTTGTTTAATTATATGTTATTTGTTTATTCTTATACTTTTTTTTATTTAATAACCTTCTTTTATTTATTGATATAGGTATTACCATTGCGATACACTCTATCATAAAGGAATATTATACCCGCCGACACACCCTAGGCAATCACTAATTTTAATTAGATTATTGAATATTGGGAGGTGTTCTTTCAGACAAGTGGATAACCGAGATCAATTACTATTGACTTAAGAATGTTGGAGATGCCAAAATATGGTAACAGATCATTTTATTTATCATATTTTTCTACGTGAATATTTCTCTATTTTGGGATGATTAATTAAGAATGTCTTTAAATTTAGTAATGATATATTCATGGGAGTATCTATCCCATGTACATGAAATTTACATTATTTGTGGGATATGACATGATTTTAAGAATTATTCCTATTAATGGTGATTTTATATCACTATGTGGGGAAAATGATTTAATTTTTATGAATAATTTTTAAACGTTTACATTTATGGTAGGGTAATTTTGCATCAAAAAATATGATATGAACTTTAGGATTTATTTTTCATGCATTATGTCAAGCATTATTTATTTATATTGGTAATTTTGTAGTAGGTTTTGGTTCCTTATTAATTATCCATGAAATTTTATGGACAATTATAATTTCAAATTGATAAATAATAGGTTCTAATTTAATGTATTCTATAATTTAATTTATAATGTTTATCAAACCTTAAAAATATGGTGTGGTGATCAATACAGTTCATTAATTTAATGATAATTTCTACATAAATGGAAACTAATTTAGATGAAATTTAATTATGAAAATAATAGATAGAAACATCCATAGTATTTATAGAATAATAAATTTTCATATTTATTGTTATTTTTTAATTTAATAGTAATATTAGTATAAATGGGACAATTTCCACGATTGCGTCACCAACCCACAAAAATGGATTTCTCCAAAATATAATGTTTCAAACAACTCTGTGTTATACACAATTGTAATATAAATGTCACAACCCTTCCTCGGGGACCATGTCATGACTAACCCAAGCCTGCCTTCTATAGGCCAGGGCTAGCGACTTGCACCAAAGGTGTAAATCCTGGTAAAAAGAGAAGGCATTGTCATTATAAAAGTTAACAAACACAATAGAGTACGGAAGCTGGAGTAAACACACAGTAAACTATGTACAAAAGTATGTGCTGGAAAATAAATTGGCCAGTATGCAAACCAAACTAAAAGTGCAGTACAATTGATAATGAATGTACAATAGATGAAAAGTAAAAAAGCAACCATTGTTTCATCCTCTGTTAATCCCACCTGAAGGGTGGGTACAGATAGTCTCATCGGTACCTCGGGTCCGTCCGTCCGCTCCGTGTACGTCCCTCCAGGTGGTCCACCTTCGAATACCATCCAGCTCCCCAACCCTCGACCACAGTCCGTGTTGTCCATCGTCTGCAACCAACACAACATATTGCAGGCATAGACCGTGCAAGGGTGAGTATACGATACTCAATAGGGACCTCGAGAGCCCCGATGGTCTCCCAAAATCCACAAAGGATAAAACATAAATGAATGATACAAATATGATGTATTAACCGACTCTACATAGGTATATTTCCATACATATACCTAAGTCAACAATTCAAATTCAACTCCAACCCTCGAGCCCATGTACAACCCAGTCCACACAGAAGGTATGTCCATCACATCAATGATAATGATTTCAAAATCAAGACTCATCTCACACATGTATACTACTCACGATGAGGGGTTGAGATGATTAGGTGTAGCCTCTGAATCATCTCCTCTACCGAACCCACGTAGGACCCAAGTACAGAAGTCGTCACTACCGAACCCACATAGGATCCAAGTACATTAACCATCACTGTCAAACCCATGTAGTATCCATATACAGCCATCGTCGCTGCATAACCCATGTAGGATCCAAGTGTAGTCATCCTCACTGTCGAACTCACGTAGGATTCAAGTACAGTCATCCTCATTGTCACAGTCGCAGCTAACTCTAGGGTTTCCGCACACATCATACTCGATTTTAGGAGGGTCTTCTCCTCAAATAAAGGGGTCGATACATCAACTGTAACGAATTCTAGAGTTGATGTATCCCAAAGCTTCGTCTAGTCACAATGAACTCAACATGATATACGGTGCGTTAAATGGACGCACAGTCTGAGAGATATTGGATTTTCCATTCCAGGGGCCCGATGGGAAATATGCTCATTCCAAACCCTTCCTTTTTCCAAATTTTTCCAAAACATACATAGAGTATCACCAAAGGACCGTCATGTGGATGGAGTCCCAATGCCATAGAGGGGGCGTCGATTAGACGCGCGGTCTTTATGTTATTCATGTTTATGTGAATAATGGCCTCGAACCATTTAGCCAAGTGGACCAATGGGTTGGGTTAACCCAATTTTATAGGTCCGACCCGGAAAGGGTGTCAGACCGGACCAATGAAAAACTCAACTCGGCCAGAAGGGGCGCTGCCCGGCCCAAACTGGCGCGGCCCGACCCAGCACAGCGGGGCGGGTGGCCCGGTTGGCTCGGACGGCTTGGTGTGCGGCCCGACTGGCTTGGACGGATGGCCAAATGGTTCTGAGGGGGTGGGGGGCATGGTCCCCTCCTGTCTGCACCTGAGTCTCCATGCGGCACCTCCCTTCCTCAAACAGTCTGGCAAGGCTGGCCGGCCTTCTGGTGCACACGGCCCGCACTTCCGTGTCGTCGGTCTTCTAGCATGACGCCCTCCTGGTGCCGCGGTATAGCACTGCCCTGCCGGCTGATGGGCCGACTGGTTCCTCAACGCAGCGCCCTCATGGCACCGCGGTTCACCTCTGCCCAGCCGGTCGACGGGCCGGTCAGTTTATCCACCGAAGCAGCCCGCAAAGTGGGCTGCGGTTTCACCAGCACAGCCGTTGCGACATCGCCAACTTGCATCACCATATTTCCAGCACCACATGACAATGTCGTTCTTCCCCCACCTCCAGTCGCCAATTCCAATGGATAAATTTCCAGCAGAGGGACATCGGACCGTGTTCATTCGGCCCGTTCCCTCCGCGTTAGATTGTAACATATAGCCATGAATGAACAAGGTTCACGAAGCACAACAAAATTTTTTTTATTTTCAATAAAATTGAAAAAATTCACCATACCTCAACAATTAATGATCAACATCAGCGTTGTGGTAGACGGCGTCACGTGGTGAGGATTCGTTGACATCGACAGTGAGCATCTGAGGAGAAAGAAGAATCTCCCCACTTTTCGCATAGAAGAGTAAGAAAAGTTTTTTTCCATTGGTGAGTTTCCCAACGTCAGTGTCTCCTCCCTTTTCGCAAAGGAAGAAGAAAATATTGGAGGAACGGGGTGCGTTCTTCACCAAGAGTAATGTTCATATTTAGAGAAGAACCATTCATTATTGAGGAATATGTTCTTCAAAACTCTCGAGTTCTCCCCCCTAATCCTCCAACAAAAAAATTGTCAACCCTAAATAAAAGAAGGCTCCTCCTTATTATATTTATTCTTTCCACAAATTTTAAAATTCAAAAATAAAACACTTAATTAATTCAATTGAAGAGGTTCAAGTAATTAATTAAGGTGTGTGGTGGCTAAAATTATAGAGTGATAGAGAGAGGAAGTGGAAAGGTTACAAAATTAAATTCATGGGGTTTCCGTCATTAAAAAAGGACTTTAATGGGGGGGGGGTTGATCGTTTTAGGGATGTTCAAGGGTATATGTCACATGTGGGACCCACCCCACGAATATCCTCCCCTGGGAGGTTATGTGGGTGTGGGCCCCACATTCAACTCCCCTTGGGAGGAATTAATGACCAAACATAAAAAAAAAATTGTGCCACCAATTTTATTTATTTTCAACTAAATCCCTAGAAAAATTAATTCTCAACCTACATAAAACGCCACTACAGTAAAGGTCCACCTAAGAAATTATCGGTTCTGCGAGTTCATCGGTGCCCTCATATTTTGATTCCGAGCACCGGTTCAGAAGATAAAAAAACCCACTCAATCGTTTATTGAATGTACCTGAGATAAACTTCGAATATTGATTTCGGAGACACTGGGCCTCGAAATCAAGTGTCGTCAGAAGCCAAAAACACGTAAAAATATATTGTATTTAAGAAAAAATGTCCCTTGAAATTTCTAGGTCATTACATTACTCCCACCTCAGGGCATTACATCCCCATAAAAATACTACAGAAACTATGGAAACAAAAGAGGGTATTTTCCACACATCTGAGCCTCTCGCTCCCAGGTGCTCTCATGGAGATTCTCATGCTTCCAACGAATGTGCAGCAGAGGAATCCAATATCCACGTAGGACCTGCTCCTGTCAATCCGTGATCTCCACTGGGACCTCCGCAAATGTCTCCCCGTTATCGATTTCCGTCTCCCCATGTTCGATGATGTGAGTCGGGTCATGCACGTATCTCCTCAGCTGGGATACCTGGAAGTCATCGTGCACCCGGTACAACTGGGGTGGAAGTGACAGGCAGTAAGCCACCTCGATTACCCTACTGAGGACCTGGAATGGTCTGATGAAGCACAAAGATAACTTTCCATCCCGGACAAATCTCTAGTATCCATGTAGCGGTGAGACACATAAGAATACATGGTCACCATCCTCTAACTCATGTGGTCTCTATCTCCTATCAGCATGGGACTTCCGTTTGCTCTGTGAAGTCATCATCTGCTACTGGATGATCTGCAATTTCTCTGTCATAGACTAAACCATCTCTGGTCCTACAAGTGCTGACTCCCTAGGGTCAATCAAGCACAAAGGTGATCTTCAAGGTTGGTCGTACATTGCCTCATATGGTGAATTTTCGATGGTGGAGTGGTAGCTATTGTTGTATGCAAACTCCACCAAGGGTAAGAGGTCCTCCCAGCTGCGACCAATGTCAAGGACACAAGAACGAAGCATGTCCCCAAGTGTATGAACGGTCCTCTCCATCTGGCCATATGTCTGAGGATGAAAGGCAGTACTCAAAAGTAGCTGCATCCCAAATGCCTCCTGCAACCCCTTCCAAACCAGGGAAGTAAAGCAAGCGTCTCGATCAGAGACAATATATGATGGCACACGATGAATCTGTATGATCTCCTGGACGTAGAGGCATCCCAAGATCTTTACTGAGCCCTACTCTCTGATCGGTAAGAAGTGGGCCCACTTGGTGAGTCGGTATATGATCACTAATATGGAGTCATGTTTTCTAAAATTACATGGAAGACCCATCATGAAATCCATGGATATATTGTCAAATTTACACTTCGAGACCTCTAAGGGTTGTACCAAACCTGTTTGTACCTTGTGCTCCAGCTCCACTTGCTGGAAAGTGAGGCATCATGAAATGAACTTTGCTACAACCTTATTTATACTCGGCCTCCGGTGTTATCATCTGAGGTCTTGGTACATCTTCTCCACTCCAGGATGTACTGGTAGAGGGGAAGTGTGAGACTCCATCAACACTTCCTCTTGCAGTGAAACTAGTACCATAGTACGTCCCCTTAAAAGGATGACGTGCTCTCCTCCATCAGAATATCCATCAGGCGCATGCCCTGTGAAAATCTAAGCACGTCGCGTCTCACAGTCCACATCCCCACGTTGTGCCGCTCTGACCAGTTGATTCATTGTAGGAGTGACTATGAGGGACTGTAGAAAGGCTTCCCCATCTGTATCCATGAAGGATATCTGCAAAGCAGATAACTTCTCTGTTTCCTCTCTAAGAAAGTGAATACCTGATCTCCTACTGAGAGAATCAACAACAATGTTCCCATTCCCAAAAGTATAGACTATCTCAAATTCATAGTCCTGGAAGAACTCGAGTCATCGCTAATGTCTCGGGATTAAGTCCTTCTTCGAGAAGATCTACCTGAGACTCTGGTGTTCAGAGTAGTCTGTAAAGCACTCGCCCATCAGATTGTGTTGCCACATCTTCAAGGTGAAGACCAATGCTGCTAACTCCATGTCATTGGTAGCTCATTTCTACTCGTGTTGCCTCAATTATCCTGAACCGTAAGAGATTATGGACCCCTCCTACATCCGGACACACCCAATTCATGTCCCTGATGCATTGCAGTAAACTATGTACCCTACACCCTCCTCTGGTAGCCTCAAGATTTGCACACTGGTCAATTTCTTTCTCAGCTCTTGAAAGCTCTGCTGACTATATTTGACCACATGGAAGGTTTCCCATTCTTTTTCAAAGCTGAAAGCAGTACTGTAACTCTAGAGAATTCTGGCACAAAACTCTGATAGTACCAAGCCAGACATAGGAAACTTCACACCACCATCAAGCTCCTGGGTGGCACCCAAGAAAGTACGTCCATGATCTTCGCATGATCCACAACCACTCCCACCTCTAAGATGACATGCCCCAAGAATTGAACCTCTCAAATCCAGAACTGTCACTTCGAGAGCTTACCATAATGCTGGTTCTCTCGAAGTGTGTCCAGTACAACCCATATGTCGAAGTCATGCTCCTCCTCAGTAGTCGAGTAAATCAGTATGTCGTCGATGAAGACTATGGAAAAACGATCAAGGTAAGTCTAAAAGATCCTATTCATGAGGCTCATGAAAACTGCTGGTGCGTTGGATACACTGAAGGGCATAACCAAGAACTCATAATGGCCATACCGACAACTGAAGGCTATCTTCTGCACATCCTCATCTCGAACTCTAAGCTGATGATAGCCTGACCTGAGGTCTATCTTCAAAAACCATTGTGATCCCTTGAGCTGATCAAAGAGGTCTTCAATCATAAGGATTTGGTACTTGTTCTTTATGGTCACCTAATTCAGGCGTCGGTAGTCAACACATAGTCATAAGCTCCCATCCGCCTTCTTGGAGAATAAAATCGGAGATGCCCAGGGCGAAACTATGGGTTGGATGAATCCCTTTCACATTAAGTCCTCTAGGAGTACCCATAGCTCACGAAGCTCAGTGGGAGCCATCCAATATGATGTAGTGGATATCAGTGTTGTCCCATGGTACATGTCAGTGTAGATATCTACCTCTCTGTGAGGAGGTAGTCCTAGAACTTCGTCAAGAAGAACGTCCGAAAACTAATCCACCACAACAGGAAAACATGGACTCCGCAAATCAATCACTCTGAGGATGAGACTAGCCAACTGATGTGTGATCGTCTACCTCCTCCGCTTTGTAAGTCCATCATGTGATGTAAAGGCTTCCTTCTCACTAGTGAAGTTAAAACAGGTCTCGTCCATGCAGATACACCATACTTCATGCCTATTGCAGTCGATATGAGCATGGACTATAGATAAACAGTCCATACCCGAGATGACGTCGTATGGCCTCGATGTCACTACCAGAAGATCCCAGCCGAAGATCTCACCTCCTAGAGTAAGCTCACACTACCAGAACCAGTGCATAATCATCGAGTCTGATCTCGTAGGAGTCTTAGACGTAATGATCGAGCCAACAGCTCCATCAGAATCTCCGAACTCCGAACAAGGGTAGTGTCAATAAATGAATGACCCTCTCCTGTGTCTATAAGAACCGTAGAATGGGCAGAGAAGACACAGATAGTATGTCAAATCATTATAGGTACGTCGTGGTCATAGGCATGGACTGCCTAGAGCTGAGCCTGCCCCTAGATATCAGCTCACTGTGGTCGGGGTGGCCCTCCAGGTTGTGGTAGCGCCTCAAATTGTCATCCACCACCTGTTGCTCATCACGCTCCTCTTCCTCATCTACCTGCTCCATCTGGACTGTCATGGTCGATCCTCTTTATCTTCTTGGGTGGTCCTTCTACTATCTGCTGCTCCTCTACATGGCAGTTTGGGTAGTCATGAACCATGTGGCCCTGCCCGCCGCATACATAGCATTGTCTGCCTCTCGTATGACTGGCTCTGTTGTGTGTGCCACGCACATCCGAACCATTATCCTGTGGTCACCCACCTGATGGCCAGGTCCACTTGGACCACTGCGACATCTTTCTACTACCGGTTGTAAAAGACTCCAATACGTGTCGCCATGCGGTGGGTCTTACTGCTGGCGTCGGCTCAGCAAGAATGATATACACAAGAAGGGATCTCTCCAATACTCCTTCATGCATCAGATTGCTGTGGGAGATCATCAAATTCCTGATCTCTTGCCTCATTCTATACTCAAAGGTTTGGGCCTAGAAGAATGGGTCACATACCTTATCTATAGAGTAGCGCGAGAGGTTAGTAAATCTCGCTGAGTACTATGCTACTGTCATGCTGCCCTACCACAACTGTAGTAACTCCTGGATGAGCACTGCATGGAGGTTGGCTAGAACAAACTCTGAAGAGAATTGGCTCTTGATTTCCATCCCATGTAGTGATTCCTCGTCGTGCACCGAGAGTATCAATTCCCACCATCTACCTACTATATTAATCAGGAGACACACAGAAAGTATCACCATAAGGCCTACTGGTGTCCCTACCAATCTGAAGACTCAAACGATAGCCTCCATCCAATCCTCGGCTACCAGAGGATCCGTCTATCCGCGGAACTAGGGAAACCTCTGACGCTGAAACTCATGCAATGTACTTAGGAGGCATGCACTCTCTGCTGCTGGGGCTGCTGGCCTCGGTGGATAAGCAAGTAGAGGTTCCGTTGGTGCCTCAGCTGTAATGGGATCGTACACCGAGTCCTCATCGCTCGTTGGGCTTCCATCCCTATGTAACTAGGAACCCTACCTGGCTGCCTTTGTGGGTCCATCCTGATAAGAAACTGGTGCTCCATCATCAAACAATATACCTAGTGAGTTGACACAAATTAATCACAAAGAAAACTTGAGAAACACACATGCAATCGGTGTTTTTGAGCACTGAGTCAGAAATCAGATGTCAGGGTCCTGGTGTATGGATACGTCGGCCACCGCACCAACACTGGACTCCCATGACTGATAACTACACTCAATACTCTAAAAACTATTACTTCACTGAGAAGAAATCATCAGAGTCAAGAGTTCTGTGTCAGAACCTCTCTCTGATAACAATTTGTCATAACCCATCCTTGGGGCCTATGCCGTGACTACCCCATGCCAGCCTTCCAAAGGCCAGGGGCTGGCGACTAGCACCAAAGGTGTTAATACTGGTTAAAAGGGAAAGAATTCCCTTTATAAATGTGAACAAAAACAATAGATTTCTCAAGCTGGAATAAACAAAATGTAAAATGAGTACAAAAGTAAGTGCTGGAATGTATATGGGCCATTATACAAACCCAACTGAAAGTACAGTACAATTGAGAAAGAAAGTACAACAACATAAAAGTAAAGAAGCAACCACTGAGTCGTCCTCCTGGAATCCCACCTAAAATTTGAATACAGATAGTCTCATCGGTACCTTTGGTTCTTCCGTCCACTCCGTGTACGTCCCACTTGGTGGTCCACCACCGGATACTGTCCAGCTCCACAGTCCTCGACAACGATAAGTGATGTCTGTCGTCTTCAACCAACACAACGTAGTGTGGGCATATCCCATGCAGGGGTGAGTATATAATACTCAATAGGTACCCCATGTCCCTCAAATGTCTCCTCAAATATAGAAAGGAAAAAACCATAATGGAATGATACAAATATGAAGTATCAAACGACTCAACTTAGGTTTATGGCCATACATACATAAGTCAACAATTCTAGTTCGGCTCCATCCCTCAAGCCAAAATACAACCCAGTCTAAAATAAAAAGAAAAACCTAGTCCACACAAGAAGATAAGTCAATCATATTGATGATAATGATTGAAAAATCAAGACTCATCTCACATAGGTATACTACTCCTGAAGATAGGAGGAGATTATTAGGTGTAGCCTTTGAATCATCTCCTCTGTCACACCCACCTAGGATCCAAGTATAGAAGTCGTCGCTACCAAACCCATGTAGGATCCAAGTACATTAACCCTCGCTGCCGAACCCACGTAGGATCCATGTACAGTTTTCATCGCTTCCAAACCCACGAAGGATCCAAGTTTAGTTGTTCTCACTGCCGAACCCACATAGGATCCATATATAGTCTTGATCATCGTCGCAGTCGCAACCAACTCTAGGGTTTCTGCACATGGCATACTCGATTCGGGGGGGGGGGTATTCTCCTCAAGTGGATGGGTCGATACATCAACTATCAAGAAGTCTAGAATTGACGTATCCTGAAGTTTTGTCTTGTCAAAAGGAAGTCAACGTGATAGAAGGCTTGTGAAATAGACACCCGGTCTGAGAGCTAATGGATTTTTTGTTCTAGGGGCCCAGTTGTAAATATGCTCATTCCAAACCTGGACATTTTCCAAATTCTTCCAAAACTCACATAGAGTATAACAAAAGGATCGTCTCTTAGATGGGGTCTCAGTGTCGTAGATGGTGTGACGATTGGACACGTTGTCTTTATGTTATTCACATTTTAGGGAATTCAAGGCCTGACCAAATTTGCCCAGTGGGCCGACGGGTCAGGTTATCCTAGTTTGACGGGTCCGAACCGGAATGGGTGTCAGACTGGTCTGAAAGAAAACATAACTTAGCCTGAAGTGGCACGGCCTAGCACGAAGTTGCGTGGCTTGGCCTGGCGCGGCCCGACTAGGTGTGTCCCATCCCAGAGCGGCCTGGCTGGCTCGACCAGCTGGACGAGCGGTTCCGATGGGGGGGGGGGGGGTGGCCCCCCATCTCACCGCACCGACGGTGGAAAGCACTGCCTCCATTCCCCAAACTGGCTGGCCTCCTGTCTCATGTGTCCCACAAGGACAGTCCACTGGTCTTCCAGTATATCACCCTCCTTGTGCCCCAGTCCGGCTCCGCACGGCCGGCCGATTGGCCGACCAGTTCATCAGTGCAACGCTCTACTAGAGCCACGGTTCTCCTCAGCACAGTGTGACATTTCTGTTCTCCCCCCTCATTCGGTCGTGAATTCCAAAGGATAATGCTCCAGTAGAGGGTCGTCGGGCCATGTTCATTCGGCCCGTGCCTTTCATGTAAAAAGTTAACACACAAACATCAATGAAAAATGTACACAAAGAACAACCAAAAAATTTTATTTTCAATAAACATGAAACAGTTCACCCTACCTCAAAAATTTATGATGAACGATGGCGTCGTGGAAGATGGTATTGCGAGTTGAGGATATGTAGATGTCAATGTTGAGGGTCCGAGGATAAATTGGCATCTCCCCACTTTCCATGGAGAAGAGTAAGTAAAGAGCATTGTCTTTGGTGGGTTTCCCCATGTTAGTGTCTCCTCCCTTGTCCCTGAGGAAGAAGAAATGATTGTAGGAATGGGGTGCATTCTTCGCCGAGAGGAAAGGTCTTCGTCAGAGAAGACTCATTCTTTGTTGAGGAAGATGTTCTTAAAAACCATCATGTTCTCCCCCCAAATCCTCCCACAAATAATTTACAACCCTAAATAATATAAGGCTTCCCATTATTTTTTTTAATATTTCTATGCATTTAAAAATTCAAAAATCAATCATGTATTTAATTCAATTGAAGAGGTTCAAACAATTAATTAATGTCTGTGGTTGATAGAATTAAAGAGTTAGAGAGAGTGTAAGTGGAAAGGATACTCAATTAAATTAAAGGGGTTGCGAACATTAAATAGAGTTTAATATGGGGTTTAAGTTGTTTAGGGAACATCAAGGGTTTAGGTCAAGTGTGGGACCCACCCCACAAATATCATCCCATGGGAGGTTATGTGGGTGTGGGCCCAACCTTCAACTCCCCTAGGGAGGAATTAACCACCAATAGTAAAAATTAAATTGAGCCACCAATTTTATTTATTTTAAACTAAATCCCCCAAAAATATTTCTCAACCCGCTTAAAACACAACTACGGTAAAGGTCCCCTTAAACAATTATCAGCGTTGTGAGTCCATCGGGGCCCTCAGATTTAGATACCGAGCACCAGTTCAAAAGATAGAAAAAACCCGCTCATTCGTTTAATGAACGTACCCGAGCTAATCTTCCGATATTGATTTCGGACACACCGGGCCTCAGAATCATGTGCCGTCAGAAGCCACATACCTGTAAAATTCCAAAATATTTATGAAAAAAATTTTCCTTGAAATTTTTGGGAATTTACAATAACTATATTATTATTATTTTAAATTATAGTCAAGGACTATCCATCGAATTAGAAAGAATGAAAATAAATAAATATATTATTATTTTACATATTTTTTACTGGTTTTTACAAAAAAAAAATATTTTTAGAGTCTTAAACTGATAATGAATCCAATTTTAATTATAAAATACTGTAATATTTTTAAAATTTCATTTTACAACATTTTGATCAGGAACCCTTTTTAAAAACATTTTTGTCACTTTTATGTGATATATTTAATGAAATATTTTTTATATTTTGATGATGGACATAAATATTTAATTATTTGAAATGTTGGAGTTTTGTAATAAAATTAAAATTTTGTGGAATATTAAAAAACACCGTAGTTAAATTAAAAATTCATTTTCATGTAATTTATTTATAAAGTTAGATTAAATTTTTAATTTGTTTTAATGTTTAAATGAATAAATTAATTATCATTTTATAAAATTTTGGTTATAGGATGTAATTTGTATATTATATTTGACATAGAAACATTTAAATATTTTGATAGATTTTACCAATTTAAAAGTGGTTTTTTGGTTTTCAAAATAGGAATTAATTCTATGTTAATTTTTGAAAATTATGTATCGTGAATTTGAAAAATAGATTCCATATTTGGAATCATAGGTTCTTAGTTTTTAAAATAGGTACCTTATTTTTGGGACATTATGAATAGTATCATTGGTAATATTTATTTACCACAGTTAAAGGTAAATCGAGTGAATTGGTGTAAAATAAAATCGACATGGATAATAAAATTACACTAACCCCAAAAAATCCTTTTAGGATAATAAAAGTTAACCCGTTTCACGTTACGGTCAGAATGGATTCATTTATTGGAGTTATTTCTATGAAATTGATGTAATTATTATTAAATCAAAATAAAGGTACAACAAGTCACTATGTTTTCTCTTATAAGTATAATAATTATAATATAGAGATAAAATTGATGAAATATAGAACATAAATAGTATCTATAATTCTAATTCCATTTTATAAGTAATATTAATTTATTTTTAATTTTTATTGGTTGAATATTTATCATAAGTATTGAAACTACAATGATATATATAATTATTTTATTAATAGGATATCAAATAAACAATATTATATATATTAAAATAAATACTATATGAAATAATTTATTTCCTCCATGAATTTTTAGGCTGACTATTAATTGTTATGATTAATTTAATTAATTTTGTTTATTTAGTAATGTAGTTATGATTTTTTTGATAAATTCATTTATAAATACTGTTAATAATGTCAAAATTCATAACTTATTATATACATTTTTATGAAAAATTTTAGAATTCCTAAGCATCTATTTATCTGCCAAATTTGTATGATAATGTGATATATGTCATACATGAAATTTTTTTGGTTCTTTATAAATTATATTGGAATTTAATTAATTCAAAAAGATTAAATAATAAAATACCATGGTAAAATTAAAAATGAAAAATTAAAGGATAAACATAAAATTTAAGTGTTAAATAATATACAATACATTTATAATTTTTACTTTAAAATTGGGATATGATAAAAAATCATCATATATTTGAAATAATGGAGTTTGGGACCATTAGAAACCGATAATAAATTAATAATAAAATAATATTTCAAGTAATTCATAATGTGCCCCTCCTCTCTCTTTTAAAAGGACACTGCCTCTACCCAAATTCTCACACATCTCAAACCACTTAGATCATCCAAATTCTTCTGAATAATAAATAAAAATCGGTACCATCCTTTCAGAAACCGTAACATGGGAATACTGAAATTTAAGAAAGACTTTTGGCTCAAATCAAAATGAGTTAATTGTTTTATATGTAATGTCTTCCCTAACGTTCATTTCTTTTAATTCCCTTCTTAACAATATATTCCATTATTATATAATTATTACATAATAACACTACTATACACAATATAATAAGATGTATTTATGATATGTATTTGAACTACACTTTCACACACCTCCGTCTAATTTATATGAACATACCATTTATGTGTATGATGAACTACTATCTCACAAAAAAATGATTGTAAAATTATATCCTACTACCTCTCATGGTGGACATTATAATATAACTATAATTATATATGATATATATTATATTTATATTTTCCATATTCTTCTGTAATTTTTATTAACAAAATATCTTTATACATTCCATAATTTTTAAATATGATTATTCAATTTGAGGAAGTGTGAACTACCACCCTCTCAAAGTGATATTACTCGTTCATTCAATAAATTTAATTATAAAGGATGGTTTTAAGGAACATATATAAAATATTAATTATAATATTATTATAAAATACTTATGTAACAATTTTTTTCATTCCTTTATGATGACAATGAAATGAATGTAGAGTTCAGGATTGCGTACAGAATATCGTCTCCTAGAACAGTGGATTTAATTTCATATCTCCAAATTTTACTTAATATTATGAATACATATATAAGAGATATAAATTATAGTTAATTAATTAATATCATTATATATATGATGGAATTTTGAACAGATGGATAAATTTCATCAAAACTTGATCATTTTTACTCAAGAACTAAGCATCGACAAAATGTCTGATATGAAGTCAATTAATTTTAAAATTGCAATAACATTGTAATAAGGGATATAAAATGATAATACAATTAAAAATGGTTATAATTCAATTAAAAATTAACATATTATTATTACTCATGAAATTAATTAATGAATGGGACACATCAGAGTCAATGTAATAGAAATCTTAACTCAATCCCCATTCATTAATTGAAATATGTTTGTCATTGGTTTTGTTTTTACAATAATATTTGTGACTAATCACTGATTGTTTTACACTTAATATCCACATATATGGGGTGAATATATATTTTTCACACCTAGTTATGTCATTGATTTATCCATTATCTAATTATATTATTTTTCAATTGTATTTTGTCTCAATATCCTTTTAATGAGGCATATCTTGATGTTATGCACATTTATTATTCTATAAGGTTTATATAAAACCCATTTGAAACGTTATATCATGATTCAATATATTTTCATTATATTATATGTTTTTTTAATATTATTCTTTATGTATTTTTATTCATGTATTTCTCTAGTGTTAAGGGACTCTGACTAAACCATCATTTTAAATGTTATATAGATTAATTATTCTATATATTTCTCATTATTGACCATGTTTTCAAAATAGTTTTGAGTATTTATTTTTATGGACATTAAATTTTTAAAATATTAATTTCTTGAAATGTTTCAATGTCATATGCAACACTTTGACTCAACAATCTTCTCTTTAAATGTATTAATTGTATTTTTTTTAAATGAAATGATTATATTTATATCTTGAAATGATAACTTATTATTTGATTATGGAAGTTTTATTTTTCCTTTATAGATGTTCATATTTTACGATAATGTTATGGATCGCGAATATTGTTTACATAAATGGGAGGTTATGTGATAAACTAATGGAGGGTGAGCCCGAGATAGCACTTCAATGTTTTTGGGTAACATGTAATAGGTAAAAATTATGGATTCTCTTAAGAGATATAGGAAATATATTATGATGGGTATTCAAAACATAACCTTATAGGTTACTCCCTATGTAGTTTTGAAAGATACAACATAAGTATGTTATTGATTCTTCATTTAACCTTTTATTTTTAATTATTTCTATTATTTTTTTATAAATTCTATGATTACATGATGTATTTTGTATAGTTTATGTTTTATGGGTCAAAAGTATGATATTGTGAAAATGTTTTCATCCTTTTTTTATATTCATGGGCTAATAGTTTTATTCCTTATTATATATTAATTACTGAGATATGTGTGTTTATCCCATGTTTTTGAAATATATTTTCACAACGTATTAGAATGTATAAGAGAAATAGAAAATTTGAGAATATTTTTACCAAGAAAATATTTCTTGTTTTATCTAAATAGTAATATTATTGTGATTTTTTTTGATATTGTAAAAGATTATAATTTGTAATATTTGAGTTTTAATATAATAGTTAATAACTAAATCTCTAAAACTATAAACATGAAAATATTCTTATTGTGAAATAATATAAATTCTTGAACAAACTTCAAGATTAAATGTGGTATTATACAGGTGACTTATATTGATAATATTAAATATGGATTCCAGTTGAAATTTAAAGGGTGTTTTCTCTATAATGTTCGTGAGAAATTATTTAGTTTAGACCCCCTTACTTACAAAAGAGAAATTTACCCAGACCTGACACTATTAGTGGGATGTAAGAATTATCTCGTGGTTTCATATAACTAAAATGTAACCCTGACATGGAATTAGGATAAGATTTATGGATTTGATTCTTTTTAATGATGGATTGTGCATATATTCAACATATACCAATAAACATGTTTATATAAAATATTATATGAAGAGTGAACTTGTATTTTTTAGAGATATGCCACTATGATGACCACCTACCATACCTCGATAGAGTTTTGATTACTATGATGTAGATTTGGTGGTCATTGAGCCAACCATATAATATAAAATAGTTCTACTTATGAACAACCGATGATACTTTATATTTTTATGATGAATAGTTCTGATAGCATCTTCTATGATTTATGGAGACATTCATGGAGAACCAAAACATGCCTTGAATATAGTTTATTTTATGAATGTGTTTTTTAGTATAGCCCACTCATGTTTTTTAGCTATGGGAGACCATACGCTTTAAATTCAGTTACTAAGGACATGCTATCATTTTTTGAGCATCTTGAGGATTTTCCAATGATGAGGGTCATGGTATGGACACTTATTATATGAAATTTATCCAATATATTGTGGGATGTTTTTACTAATTTCTTTCATCTCTGGGATATGTCCAATAATTATTTTAAAATTTCCTTCTATGATTAATATTATCCTAAGATGTTGAGGGAAAATAGATCCAAATATTCATAAAATTGAGAGGTGGGTTTCCTTCCAATTGAGGACTATTAATCATATTTTTTTAGAGAAGTGGAATTTCAATGAAAATTATAAATATGAAGAGGTATCAAAATATAGTTTATTTAAGGATGATCTTAGCTATGACATTGAATTATAAGTGGACATAATTCTTATTAATACCATATAAAAAATATTAAATATGGCATAGAATATTGAATGAAATATGGAGAATATGATGACAAAGAACATTGTAGGTCAACCTCAAGATCCCATTGTTATGTTTCAATAGGTATAAAGAGTCCCATTGTGGTTTCTTATGAGAAGAATACCATCCATATCATGGGAAATAGTTTTCATATTCCCATACATCAGTGTGGAAGGAATAGGCATATAAAGAACCCATTCGATAAACACCCAACATATTTTGAAACATATATGTTGATTGGTCATCTACAACAGTTATGAAGATCCTTTCCTCTAGAATCCACTGAGATAGGGTCTGCATCAAATCCATGTTTAAGTGAAGGGTCAATGGACTCTTGTGAAGTTGGGAATTATATTTTTATAGACGATCATGTTGAGGTGGTGTTCATGCTCGAGGAATCTAGACACCAAACCCATAATGACAAAAAATATATAACATTCATAATTTTGTCAATTTTTATCTCAAATATGTGGTTCATGACAGACATAGATAGAATAGATGATAATA
Source organism: Viscum album (assembly GCA_963277665.1). Lineage (NCBI taxonomy): Eukaryota > Viridiplantae > Streptophyta > Magnoliopsida > Santalales > Viscaceae > Viscum > Viscum album. The sequence goes on along the minus strand of OY728156.1, from coordinate 857,046,429 downwards.
GAATGGGAGAGGGTCTTACATTCTACAATGACATGTAATATTATAATATACTATACATTAATATCTTCTCTGATTAATACATATTGATATAATTATTCCATATATGTACCTATTATGAATGTTTCTAGTCAAAATGTTCGTTTTTCCAGTGGTGTTATGATGATTGATAAAACATTGGGCATTAGATCAGAGAGTGTTCTCTATTTTATGGATTTATTTCATGTGATTGGTTGTTATCACTTCAAATGGGAGATCATTTCCTTGATATTAAAAAGATTGACGTCATTATGATGATGGATTAGTATTTTCTAATTCATGTTTATATTGATTGATATCATCATAAGGTGATTCTAACATCACCAAAAGGTTGATTTTTTGTTCACTAGGGTGACCATGATGTTTAGGAAATCTTATATGGACCTGGGAATTATCATCTTGATAGGATTACAGTTCATGTTTCTAGATTATAACTGGATAAACAGGGAATGCATCATATAAATTTTTATCTTGTGGATGGTTTTTTCAAACATATTTTCCTAAAAAACATTTCTGATTTACCTCTTGCGGGAGATGGATATTTTTCTCTCTATATATTTCCAAGAGCAATAATTTTATCTATTCCTCTACATAGGGTGGATATTACTAATTTGAAAGATCTCATGTGCCTGATAGAGGCTAGGGGGGAACATTCATATAACACATTTCCATATCATATATGTTCTATATGAGTTCTTAATGATGTTGTTTATACTTAAAAACAAGCCAACAGTTTTCAGGGAACAAATGATCCACGTAATCCAAGATGAGTCAATAGTTATACTTGTTACTTTTATATTAAATTAATTTGGGAAATCAAAAATATTTTTTTAAAACATATTTACTAAATATTTATATCCCAACTATTTTAGTATGGTGTTTTTTAAAACAATAATTTTTGACTTTCTTGGAAGAGGATATAACGTATAATGAAAAAAATATATACATCTCATTACAATCATTGAAATGAGAATGTGTCTGATAGAATAAAAATACCTATTATCAGAACCAAAAGATAGGCATTATTCCATTATTTAATGCATAAATAGTCTTGAAAAAATTTGTGATAATGGTAGTGATATATTAGTGTATCACCCATAAAATTTATTGTAATGGAAATCGTAAGGAAGTACATTATATGGAATAATGTTCACTATCAGAATACAGAAGATGTATTTCTATCGTCTAAAAGACTTTTAACATAGTGATGGTGTTAAATAATAAAAACATGGATAATTAGTTATGTATGATCATTATAATATTTTAACTGTGATGTGTCCAAATAAAATGTAAAAAAATTCAGAATATATCACCATTTGGAGGATCCTATAAATAATTTCTCATTTTAAGAGTTTGGAGCATATTTATTTTACATTTTATAATTTTTGGATATCATTAAAATTTTATTGAATGAATATGGGTTTCATAGTCTTTGTAATTGTTTGAGTATGGTAGTAATATGCAATCTTCAAAAGGGATTATTCCCTAAGAAATTTTTATACTATAATCCTTGTTTGACCATTTTAATGGACAATGGATTCAAATGTTTTGAAGATAGAGAATCTGATCAATCTGGTCGAGTTACTATTAGGATTATAAGAGGGATAAAATTATTATATCACCGTATACTTTGGATGAGATGAACGATATATTTAGATCAGCATATTGATGTATTTACTAGTATTGAATGGTATAATTTTATATATGTATAAAATATTAAATACCAATATTTTTGGAATAGTATTGCTAATTATATTTTCTATTCTATTTACAATTGAATTTTTTTTGATGTCCTAACTACCAAAATCATTATACATTTTTTGGAGGAATTATATTATGCTAGATTTTACTTAATATGGGAATGAAGCATGGATATAAAATTTTGTCACTACCTTTGTGACATCATCCGACACATTTTCTTTATTAAACATAAAGATCATATTGGTAAATGCATATGTCCCTTTCACACTATCAATGTTTTTCAGAATATTTCTAACATTATCTATTTCACTATGGGAGGTTCAACTAATATCCATTATTTAATATCATTAATAATTTGAGTAATAATGTAAATTATTATTTGAGTATTTTCACATCCATTATTCGAGTATGTGTCCTCAAACTATATTACAATATCATTGAAAATCACATTTTTTATTGTTAGAAATCATCTATTGATGTTGATAGTAGTTACACCTTATATTATTATTTTAAATATCAATTAGTTGAAATATTTTTTAGTTTCAATCCCCAAATATATATCTTGTATAATTGAATTTAACATATCTAAATTCACATTGAAGCTTTGAATGACATCCAATTTAGATATATCTATTATTTTATTCATATGGTGCACAATTTGATGTTGTTTGAAATTATACGATTGCAGGAGATTATTGTAAACCACATTTATTTCATCATCAATATTCAATAATGAATCATTGATCCATTCTATTACCATAATTTTTTTTTCTTCAATATGAATGATAAATTAGGATGATAACATCAATGACTCTATATTCTCTATGAATCCAGGAAAATTATTCTATATTTGGGAATTGTTAGCCATGTTTTGTTAAATTTGAAACAAAAAAGATCTGATCTTGGTTTTTCAGAGATGACCTCAATCATCAAAAGATTTTGGTTAGAATGAGTTTTTCAGAAAATTAGAGAGAATACATGTTGAATCACATCCCAACCATAAATCATGACAAAAAACTGCACAATTTACTATCCTAACATCATTATGTGTGTATCTTCTCAATATAAAATCATCCCTGATAATGGGTTCTTTAATGATCTATCATTTTTCAATGTTTTATAAAGAATCATTAGTTGTGATCCTGTTGAATTGAGAGAACGGTTTTTTCCTCAAGTATCAAAATGGTTCTAAAATCACATTATATAGCACAATTCTAATCCACATGAGTAGAAATAAAGTCTAATTAATTCCACGGTTCCTTTCAATTAATAAAATATTTGGAAATATAAATGAACTATATTGATATGGGGGAATTTTTCCTATATATAGAGTATGAAATAATGTAATGGGTTATGGTTCATGAGAATGGTTTAGGATATCATGAATGAGTTCATATAGACTCTCCACATATTTTTCTGGATGGATGTATGAAATAATATAGTAACCATGGTATGATGATTAAAAATACACCCAATTTGAAAACATCATCTTTATTATAGAAATACCAGTAATCATGGGCTAATTAGTACAACTAACTTAAAATTAATAAATATTTTTATATATATTTTTTAAATTTATATAATTTAGATAAATATTCTATAAAATTAAACACATCAAAATTATGTTAATGTAAATTTTTGTGAATTTTTTAAAATAAAATATTTCTTCACGAATAGAACAAATTATTGTTTTGCGTTATAAATATATTTTCTAATATCAAATTTATGACATAATGATGAAGTAATTAATTAAAAAATTTCCAACACTAAAACATATTTTCATTTTAATATGAACTATTTTAATAAATTTTAATCGATTTTAAAATCTATAATTAACATTACAATGTCTAAAAATGAAATATTTTTTTTAAAAACACCACATTGTGAACAAATTAATCTTCCTTTCCAAAAGACGCATGAAATAATTATTTTTTGTTGGACTGTATTAAGAATAATAAAATATTTTTCCCTAATGTCCATAATTATTTTAATATATATGTATTCCAATTGTTTTTTATATTTGACTACCAATATTTCTAAGACCCTTATTTGGATATTATTAAACAATTCCTTAACTTCTCCTATAAATAATTAACCATTTCAATATTTATTATTCACTCCCAATCTATCATACCTAATAATAGGTTAGTTTTCCCTCCCATAGAGTCCCACTAAGGAATCCTCATGCCCCCCACAGTCCCATCCTGTTGTTATAGGAACAAATCTTAAATGTAATGTAAATATTTACTTCAATTTTCCATTTACTATTCTATTTCATGATGTTTTTCCTATAATATCTATAAAAGTTATTATTACCACTTTTTATAATCCCATTTTTGTAATAATATTCATTGATATATGGTTTCTTATTTTTCGTTCATTTTACTCGTTTCTAAAACCATGATTTATACCCATCATGTTTAGGAATTTACATCTCATATTTATCTCTTTTACCTTAGAATCTACTATATCATTTTTATTTGAAAATGAAATCCATATTTTATTTTAATAAGTATTCAACTGGATCTAATAATAATAATTTTTTAATTGATTATTTACATATACGAAACAAATATTTTCATTCTTAGGTAAAAAATGAAATAAATATCACATCTTTAATCTCTTTTTTATTCCATGATTTTGATAAGAAATTTCTTCTTTATCCTCCATGGGTAATTAATTTATGATCTATTATGATCAATAAGGATTATATAAAATTTATACATATTAATGTTTATTCCAAATAGTGATACAATACATTGCGAAATGTGTTCACTCACTATTTTTGACATGTTTTGTGATATCGTGGTGAATAATCTTGGTAATACATTATTATGAAACCTTGGTGATAACCCTTTTTAATATTATTATGAATGTATCATTTATATATTTTAGAAAAAATTTAATGTAAGGATTCATTTCATTATTATTAGTATATTTTTCTTGTACATTCATTATTATTATGTCTCTTGTTATTATTGATATATATCGTGATCATATTATTTTTTCTCCCTTACATAAACCCTTAATGGGATACATTATCATCAATTTTTCATTATGAATTTCCCTAGGATATGGGATGTCTTGAAAGCAACTTATGGTGAACCAAAATATATTACATTAATGTGGATTTTGATAGGGTTTTTTATTTTTTCATGTGTCGGGTACCTTAATTCAATGAAACAAATCATTAAAATTCCATATGTATTTACTGTGTAAAAAAATAATATGTAATAAAAAGGTGGGATTCCATAATCCATGTGTAGATGATTTTATGAAACCATGTGGGGTGGTCAATCCCACAATCTTGTGCCGTATATAATGAGGAAATAGTGCAAACAAGTTCACAAACCTCGGTATGTTTGTTTATGTTTTTATCATAGAAAAAACTCATGGATTGTGAATGAATTTCCAACTAGTGAACTAGGATTATATAATAGGGTTCATGATAAATATTTTTACATGGTTGGAACATTATTTGTCAAAAAGTGTGTAAGAAGTGTGTGACTCTATTTTTTGTGGTTTAATAATGTCTTTACCATATTTGCACTTAAGGGTTAAAACTTCCTAATTTTCTATTTATCCTACAGTGGTGGATATTTTTATTATCTCGTTGAGATCCTAAAGCATAAATATAAAATATGGTGCATCTTTATGATCTATAATACGATTCAATATCAATTTTTCGATTAGGATCAATACCATTGAATTTTTCTATCAATAAAATCCTTTTGTTTTTTCTCTTCTCCCTGACCGAGATGTTTTGTTGATAGATATTATTTCTTATTTTAATAGAGTTCAACCATTTTTCCATTTTTTTCATATTATTTACAAATTTAGATCATGTGAATGGATCAATATTCATCTAATAAGAAGAGTTAGTCGGTATATACAATTTATCTCAATTTCACTTTATTAATATCTTTTTATCATAATTAAACATGTCTAACAATCCATATAAAGTATTCTAAATTTATTTAAACATGTTTTAATTGATATAATAATGTTAAAATACTCTTTTGACACTACTCTTCAATGATATAGGTTCTCTACATTAACCAAAACATCCCCTATGATGGGTTATTCACATTTTATCTCATTCATCCCATCATCAAGGTGAGATGATCTCAGAATCCATAATTTAGAATTCAATGATGCATTAAATATATTTTTTAATGGTTGAGAACAACTCATAGTAACGTTACATTATTTATGAAATGTATAAAATGGGTAATCCATTGGATTTATTATGTTCTTAAATGGATTAATTAATTGATAAAATTATTTTCTGGGGAATTGGTGAATGAATTGGATTAGACGAATTCTACATTTCGACTAACTGTATTCGACAAACATATTTGGAATCCATATATATTACAACTACATTGTTCTATATGACCTAAAATATTAGGATTCAATTTAAAATTCTACTATAAATATAATGTTAAAATATATTATTATAATGTTGGGATTCCAAGTAAATTAATACTCCATGGATCTGAATTTATGTATATGATATGACTCCAAATATATTGCTCATCTGTGAATCAGAATTTCTTCAAAATCATGGATTCCATTGATATTACTACTCATTAGAACTGGAGACTTATTATAATATATTGTAAATATCTACCCATTGATATATACATATATGAACATTAGTATTCATTGGACTTTTATACTCCACAAATCCATTATAATTGTATTCCTTGTACATTACTACTATTTTGATCGTATTTAATTAGATTAAGTAACTCTTTAAGATTTCTTATAAATATATAATATGATTACAATAGTACTCATTTGGCCTGGTTTATATTGTTTCCTTGGACAATACCACTTATTAGACCGTTACTCACATAGACTTGAGACATGATTACAATGAATAAGACATTGTTTAGGATTTTTTGAAATACTGATACCCTTTAAGATTTTATTACATAATAAGAATGTGATATGACACAACAAATAGAATTACTACTACTAAATTAAATTTACCCATATTATATTAATAAATTTCATCATCTTCAATACATGAAAAAGATTATTTATGAACACAGTTGGAGGTGTCCTACATTGTGATATGTCACACCATGATCGGGCCATATTTGGTTATACAACAATAATACAATGATTTATATGATAAAAGAAAAATGCATTAAATTTAAAACATGTGATTATTTTTTTCTAGGAGTAGGGTATCACATGACTGGGTGATGGGGTCATGATTCTATCTTGATATATATATTAATTTGGAATTTTTTTAATTTTGATATAAGAAATAAAATAGATTCATGTTTAATTTTCATACATCTATTTTTTATAGAATTCAATTAACATTGTTTTAGATGAAATTGTTGGATACGGTACTTGGTTATTTATTTAATATATTTTTATTCTTCCTCGTCATAGTTACATATTATGCATCAATAATTATTTGATATAATAATTATTATTGTGATACAGTATAACATGAGGACACAGTCTCCCATTTGACCCAACCCAGTCCCACACAAATATGTATCATCTGGCAGTCGTTGATGCACACATGAGGCCATATGGCCAATATGGGTTACTTGGAATTGAGTTAATTGGGACTGGGATGTCACATGTTCTATTCATTGTCTGAACAAGAATTTTCATCTCGAGAATATAAATTCACAAGGTATAATTTTCGATATGTGTAAGTGATTCCTAACAAGAATGTTTAGAGAATTTACATTAAGGAATCTATCCTCAAATACCCACATCATGAAAAATATTTTCCTAATCATAATTGATCCATTATTATTAAATGAAGGAAATATGTTTTCAAATTGGTTATAGAACTAATACATTCATTACATGAATGTTCCATACACACTGTAAATTTATATCTTGATGAATTCCTATAATGCAACATGTACCCCCATATTTTCTCAAAATATCTACTTCTTTCAAAACTATGGTGTTTATGGGTTCTTCTTCAAGGGGTTTTGATTTCTATTTATACTTGTGTTATATCAAGAATCCAATGATTTATCCATGGTTGTTATAGGTTTGTTTTCCATATTTCTCTAGTCAGTTCATCTACATTGAATTTTTTCCCTCTAATTTTATATTTTACAACAATAATGGATGTAATTATTTATTTTCATTATGTTCATTGATTTTTTTGGTATGTTTTTGGAATAATTGTTTCTAGAGATGTATCTTCTTTATGGAAGGCGTGATTGGAGGTTTGAATTTTTTTTGTTCCCATATATAAATGTTGAAAAGCTTGATGTAAGTGTTATTTTCACATCCTATCATTTATATTTAATATCCTAATATAATCATGATTTATCACATTAGTTGGGGTTCGATTTCAACATATTAATTGTTATTTTTATTCAATGAAAATAAATAATTTAAATTTGTATTGATTTTAGGTGTTTAAAATATGATAATGCATAACATCTTTCTTTAATAAATAGTGTTATATTTATGGTTATTCATTATTTTTATGGTATTATATTATTGTTTTCATCTATTTTGTTTATAGAAATTATTGTTAATATAATGTTGGAAATTTTGTTGGATATGAAAAATTGGGATGGTTATTCCAAAAAAAATTATTTTGGGGCCGATGAACCATTTTATTTTGACTGAAAATACATCTTCTTATCTACGTAGATAGTGACCCATTACATATCATCTATTCACATGGAAAAGGGGACCATTAAAATGGCTCGAAGGCCTAGAGAAATATTGTGCATGAATCATTTCATGCATCACAAATCCTCCAAGGGTATTACCTATATTAAAATTCATGTTTATTTATAATTTATATTCCATATATTAAATTAATTAGATGAAGGAGAAGATTAGATAATTTATTTTATGTGATAATAATTAAGAATGTTAATGAAATTTTTATTCTGTAATTTTATTTCAAACATGATGTTATACATGATAGAATTTGTAAATAATATATATCTGTTAATAGTGTCATGATATTATAATATCTAATTATAACCTATTATAAATTACTCACTTATATAAATATAATCATTAACCTATTTATTAATAATTATTAATGGTTGTTGTGAGCCAATAATAGATTATTATTGATGAGATATATGCATGGAGTCGCTGTTTTGTAAAATTAGTTGATGGATTTGATAGTGAGATGCATGAATATATATATGGTGTTGATTGGGAAGAAACTGATATTTATAGAACTGAAAAATACGGGGTTACCCTTTTTTTATTTAATATATGACGATTAATTAAAAATAAATCCTTACTAATCACTTTTTATGGGATTTCTTATATTTTCATCCAATTCCCAACTCCTTGATGTATCTAGATATGATTGGATTATGCCTCAATTTAATAGTGGAATAAAATGATATCCATAATTTCTTAATATATGGAATTATGAAGAATCATAATAGTTTTAACAACTAGAAAATGTTATTAAATGGAATACAATTGATTATAATCAAATGGAAAAATGAGATTGATTAGATTTTACATAGATGGAATGGAGTGAAGTTATATATAATTTAAATTTGAACTGAAATAATGTTATGATATGTATAAAAAAATATCAAATATGTGGAATTTTTTAAATAAACAATTAATTTATTCTTTGTATTGAATTTTAGTGTTCTTATTAGACATATAATTTTTTTGAAGTTGTATTCTGGTATCCAAGCCATACTAATTATAGTTATGTATATGTATTTGGTTATTCCAATTATGTTATTCTGATATAGAATTTATCATATTTTTTGGTGGGTTAATATGATACAACTCCCATGATTATTGGGATACTGACACCTAGAGGAGTCTCATATGGTGTTTTCACTTGAATCTATTTTAACAAAGAAGGTATGGTTTACTACAAATTCTTCATCCACACTTATATCTAAATGTTATTATGTCTTGTTATGATTAGTCGTTATCCTTCCACATATAAGTACATAGATGGGTGAAATTAAATTAGGTTATTTGAAACACATATATACAGATATATTATCATACTGATTATTATTGTTATTATATTTATGGGTTGTTATATCTTGAAGTATAAAACATGGCATACATGTGTTGTTGGATGTTGAAAAGTACTCGATTAATGTCCAATTATGTGATGAGATGAAATAAAGCAAGGTTAGAATTATTTCTAATAAGGAGGTGATGTGATTAAATTTATTCATGTTATAAAACATAATATTGAAATATTCTGTTTAGCAAATATTTTGGCAGGGATGCCTTAGGATGTGTGAATATGGCGATGAGCGGCAAACTAGTGGGGTGGTTATTATATGGTACCATCTATTTATATTATAATATATGATATCAGAAATGACATACTAGGTGAAATGTAACCATAATCACCCATATAAAATAGAATACATAATTAGGTGATGAGATAGCTTCACATTATGTTAACTAGGATTTTGATGTTTTTCCATATATTTTGAATGAGAAGTTCATGGGATGGCCTTAATGGGTATAAATTATAATTTTACTAAACATATATAGAAGCCATTTTTTCATGAAATGAAAATATTGTTTATGGTCAAGATGAACATTATCATATCATGGGTTATTCAAGATCTTTTTTTTATTTCATTCAAATATATTATTCCTCTTGTTCTCCAACGGGATAATCCCTCATATATGTGGGTATGATATAACGTTAGTGATTCTATATAACTCATGGCCTATTGGATGTGATATTTTGTTCTAATCAACTACAACTTATTTGTTCCATTCCTGGAGGTGTACCCTAGGGATTCATGTGTCATTATACAAACACATTATAAAATATATTTTTTTATGTTTTAATATCATACCTATATGTTTATCAAACATTACCTCAACTTACTAACTTGAAAATCCATTCATGTTAAATTCCAAACATTCATTTACATTGAAAATATAATTTTCCCCAAATAAATGGAATCCACTTACACTAAAATGATAATACAAATAATACCTCAATTATATATGAACCTATTAATATATTTCCTCTCCCATTTTACTTTATCCAATTTTCAACAAATTTTGAAAATTAATTTTCCCAAGACTTATATTTTAAGAAGTCCTTCATGATAATGTTCAATTTTCCCACATTTGTATGAAATAATCCATGATCTTTTTTCCCTATCATCATACAGAAAACCATTTAAAAATATTATGATATTATGAAATTAGAAAAATTTATATTTTCCAATATGATTATATTATTGTAAAAAACAAAATTTATTTAACAGTATATAAAAAATTGAAAACATCACTCATGTGGACGTGAGTAAGACTGCCTGAATGAATTACATTTTTCATTTTTCATGACAACCACACAATGATGATTACAAAAATTCATGAATTTTAGTGTACATGCATACAACCACATAAATGAATAGAATATTTATATTTAATATCATTTTAACTTGGATGGTTGAAAAATATATATTATTAATATATATAATATTATTTCATAATATATATAATTTATATTGTTCTAAACGTATGACAAAAAACAATGAAAACCATTATAATCCTTTGATTATATAAAACAATATATTTATGAACCATTATTTATTCGAAGATTCCAATTTCATCAATCAAAAGATCATATGGAAGCCCAAATAATTGATAAATTTATTAAAATTTATTTAATAATCTTGGAATGATGAAAATTATATTAAATTATTGGGTTTTATATCGACATTTTGAAGCATCCAAAAAACAATCCAAAAGTAGATAATATAGAATAATTAAAATAACCGATAACTAACTAATATATGTATAATAAATTACTATAATTTATGAATATATAGGGAAATATATATAAATATGTTTCTTTAATTTTATCTAATTTTGTTTATTTTGAATATATAGTCTGTTAAATTTTTTTATTTGATGTTAGAAGAAATGATTATGGATTTTTTTTCTAAATTTCCATTTATTGAGGTATGACTTCACTTATTTCACATATTCTCCTTTTAAAGATTGTAAATACAAAAAAATGAGTTATTTTATTCTAAATCACATAGATTAAAATTTATTACATGTGAATTTCCGAAAGCGTTATCATTTTTCATCTAATTTATTTGTAATCTATATTTTAAGGGTTAATCATCTCATGATTTCATTCATTGAGATATGTTAAATATAATAAAACTATTTTCTTATATATGGTAATTTTTTTATTTTTATACAGTTTATATAATGAATATATATATAGAGTAAAGTTATTTATTATTGTTGATCAATTTCCCTCATTTACTATAATGTATATACAATGTTACTAATGGTGTGTGCATTTCCATAAAATTTAATTCAATTTAGATATTAAAAATATCCACCAATTGTTTTTGGTATATATAATACGATGTATACCATTTATAATGTCTTTAATTAAATTATGGTTATTTAAAAATTTATCTTATGTTCTATTTTTATGTTATTCTGACTCAATTATAGCTAAATTTGTATGGGTGATCTAATAATATCATTTTCCTAGAATGACTTTTATGAATGAATATTAATATAAAAAATATATATTATAGATTTATCATAGAAATTAAAAAAAACCTCAAATTAATTGTCTGGATTTATATATGCTGTCAAAATCTATTATACAGTGTAATTAATTTACCTACTGCAGCAGTTATTGGTGAAATTGACCCACCCCATCATTTGAGTTGGGAAACCTACTCCTATATATGCATGTTAATTAGATGATTTAAAAAGGTTAATATTTATGAATAAGTAATATTCTATGTTCAATTTATGATATTTTGTTCTATTAATAACTATATTAATGTATTATCATGGTGTTTTCAAAATATTTTTTAGTCAAATTTTTCAAATAGAATATCTTTTCATCATTTCTCTTCAAAGAATGTTTGTTTATGGACATTTTTGGTATTAGAAATCCATTAATTATTTTAATTTTTTATGATATCATCATAGTATTTAATATTTTAGTATTTTTTATACTGTACTTATTCTAAATTTTAAGAGTTAATTATCTAATAATAATAAAATGATGATTTCTATTTTTATAAATTTTTTATATTCCCTCATACGACACATGTTATATGATCTTTCATTTATATAAAACTTCATTATCCTGATGAATTATGATATATTTTGTTGATGATTTTATGAAAGACATATTTTTCTAATTGGTAAATAATTGGTGATGAAATATGAATTTTAGCATGTTGTAAAAAGAAATATATATATATGGATTTTATTACGTGGAACATGTGGAAGTGGAAAAATAAAACATTAAAATCATTGGGTATTTAATGATATGTAAATATATAATTATAAGAGATATTAATGTGATTATTTATCCACTATGTGATGGGGAACATGAACCAGATTTTCAATGTTAAAACATTTAATTTCTTTGGTCTATGAGGATCAATGAGTGGGGAAGGGGATCAATTATTTATATATTTTAGTTTTATGATGGTTATTATTTTAGAAACATCAAAAAATAATGAAAAAAATTTTAATATCATATCATATTTAATATAATTTTCTTAAATTTTTTTAAGAAAATGAAATCAAAAATTAAGAACATGATTATTTACATTGTTTTTAATAAAACAATACTCCCATTCATGTTAATTATAAACTCCATTAAAAATTATAAGCTGTATTACACATTAATTTTATATGCACCTACAATAAAACATTATTTTTATAGGTTACATACCACATATAATCTTTAAAAAAAATTTATATAACCTATATTAAAAATTTTCCAATGGTTAGTCATATAATCCATCCACTATTCTATTATATTTTGATATATATTGCACCTATAAAATATAATCAATGTTATTATAATGTATATTGATCTTCTTATTCAAATAGTTTACCTACAACACAATATTGGACCATAATATATAGTGTAAATATTATTCATGATATTCAACATTTTCATGTTAATGTATGATAATTAATGTGGATCCTACATGATATAGATCATCTCAAAATTAAAACATTCAGAACATTGTTTCTAAAAATTATTATTCATTAATATCTTCTTATAGAATATTATCATTCTAGATTATTTTCATAGAGAAAATTATGATTACAAATCATGTAGCATTTGTAATCCCAAATGTAATCATATTGATTGGAGTCCATAAAATCCATTTCTTCGACTCTTCCTCTCGTCATCTATCAGTATCTCATTCTCAATGTTCTATTGCAATAAAATGAGATTTTAGTCATTTATATAATCATATTTGATGGTAATTAAATGTCGAATGTGTGGGATTAAATTTTTAATAATCCCAATATCATCAACGTAAATTAAATTTTTTCCAACATTTAATGTCTTTTTATGTTAACATCATGAAATATTTTTCAAAACATATGTCAATAAGATTTCACTCATCCCCAGATCATTTCATAAAATAATTATTTCCCATTTATTAAAATTACATTTTATATTCAAAATGAACATCATTATATTTTTTAAATACTCAAGAATTTAAATTATACCTTTAATCTTCAACAAAAAAATTTCCTAAAATAATTACTATTATCATTACAGCACTTCCTTAAACATAAATCAAAGTGTGTATGCCACTACTGTTTTATTCATTCTTCAAAATGATAAAAGTTCTTTTAGAGTTATACCTATGATACACTATCATATTATCAAAACTTCATCCTTCCTTTTATTATTAAATCTTCTCAACATATGTTCATGATTTTGATAGATTTAATCTTCATCCTTTTATTAAAAACTCATGATATAAGTCTTATATATTTATTTTTCAGGTAGTTTGTTTAATAGAATCTTATGAATATTCTTGGGAACATACAACTTCATCATATTCATTCTTTTACTATTTTCAATTTTTCAAATATAGTCAAAACTCTATAATTATTTATAAATATCATAATAATTTAGAGATCATGTTTTTCTAAATTAATTGTGGAAATGATCTTTTTCGATCATTATTTATAGTAATGTTCTTATGATGAATGGATTGTTTTTTACCATATAATTTTTTTCTCCTGAAAATTTAATTTTTTATGTTTGATATAATATTATACTATATAATTTCATCATTATATAATTCCTACTATATCGTGAATATTTTTTAAACTCAAAACAAACCGTCTAGAATCTTTTTAATGAAATGTCTATATAAGAACCATTACCAAAAATTATTATAAAAACAATTAGATATATTCTATATATATATTTCATTTATATCATATAAATATATTTAAATATATTTAATAGTAGATCCATATATTTAATCAACATTATATTACAAACTAATATTAAAATTTTCACTTTGTTCATCTAGAAATATCAATATCATTTACTGGAAATCAACAATGATATTTTTTAATTCTTGTGATTTCGTAATTCTATATTTATAATTACCTAAAATAAAATAATGAATGTTATTATATAAATAAATCTATATTTAAATATATTTATCCTTTTTCTTTATACTCATATTTAAGCTACTTTTTGAAAATGGGTTTTCACCTTCTTCTAGAAACACGTAATTTTCTTCCTAAATTATAAAATATTTCATTCAAAAATGATCCACTGGAATCCTAGATGTATTTTTTTAATCATTATGTTTGGTATAATGATGATCATAAATACATAATTCGAATGAATAATGTTGATTCATTAAAAGAATAGTCATTATCCATAATAACATACAGAAAAATTTAATTCAAACATGTATTGTCATAAATACAACAAATGCAACATAAATTAATTTTCTACAAAACTTCCAACATTATTAATAATTTCAATATCCCCGATCGTATTTGAATTCAATATGTGTCATCATTTATTTCTCCCTATTATTATAATTCTAATTGAAAGACAAGTATATGTTTTTTCTATGGTTATTTCTCATTGAAACTTCAATTTATCATTCATCAAAATTAAATTAGATGTCACGACCTGTCCTCGGGGCCCGTGCCGTGAATACCCCAAGCCCACCTTCCATAGGACAGGGGCTGGCGACTAGTACCGAAGGCGTAATTCCCGATAAAAGGGAAGGCATTGCCTTTATATAAGTAAACAAACAAAATAGAGTATCCAAGATGGAGTAAAAAAAAGTAAACTGAGTACAAAAGTATGTTCTGGAAGGTAATGGGCCGGTATATAAACCCGAATAAATGTAAAATACAACTGGGAAAGAAATTACAACAGCTGAAAAGTAAACATCAACCACCGAGTTGTCCACTAGAAATCCCACCTGAACACTGGGTATAGATAGCCTTTTCGGTACCACGAGGCTATCCGTCCACACGTGTACGTCCTGCCAGGGTGTCCACCTCTGGATACCATCCAGCTCCAGAAGCCTCAACCACGATCAGTGTTGTCCATTGTCTTCAACCAACACAACGTATTGTGGGTATTACCCATATAGGGGTAAGTATACTATAGTCATTAGGGACCCTGAGACCCCCGAAAGTCACCATGAATCCACAAAGGATAGACCACAAAGGAAGGGAAAAACTCAAAGATTCATCCAACCCTAATTTTGTATATGCCCATACATATACCTATGTCAACAATTCCAGTATGACTCTATCTTCCATGCCCAAGCATAATCGAGTCCACACAGGAATGAATTCAATCATACCAATGATAATGATTGAAAGTTAAGACTCATCTCACAAAGGTATACAACTCCCGAAGTGGGTAGAGATGATTATATGTAGCCTCTGAATCGTCTCCTCTACCGAACCCACTTAGGATCTAAGTACAGATGTCATAATTTCCAAAACCACATAGGATCCAAGTATAGTAACCATCACTTCCAACCCCACATAGGATCCATGTAGTGTCGTACAGACTACCGAACCCATGGAGGATCCACGTAAAGTCGTCCTCGCTGTCGAACCCACATAGTATCCATGTATAGTCATCATCGCCATCGCAGTCGCAACCATCTCTATGGTTCCCGCACACAGTGTACTCGATTCTGAGAGGGTCCGTTCCTCATGTAAATGGGTCAATACATCAACGGTCACGAAGTCCATAGATGATGTCTCCCGAAGTCATGTCTCATCAAAAGTAACTCAACGCGACAGACGAGGAGTCAAATAGAAGCCCGGTCTGAGAGATGTTTTCCTTTCCGTTCTAGGTGCTCGGTTGGAAATATGTTCTTTCCAAACCCGGACATTTAACAATGTTGTCTAAAACTCAGTTAGAGTATCAGAAAAGGACCACTTGTCGAAAGAGTCTTGGTGTCGCAGACGTTGCATCGATTGAACTCATGGTCTTTATGTTATTATCGTTTAATTGAATAACAAGCCCAACCCATTAAGCCTAGTGGGCTGGCGGGTCGGGTTAACGCAGTTTGATGGGTCCGACCGGGCAAGGGATTCAGACCGGTCCAAAGGAAAAAATCAACTTGGCCCGAAGGTCATAGCCCGGCCTGGCGCGGCCCAGCTAGGTGCGGCCCGACACGACCCGAATGGCTAGAACGGCTCGTCCCGAAGGCCGATCGGTCCGAGGCAGGGGCGTAGCTCCCGGATGCCCAAACCGGCGACGCCTTAGGGCGTCTCCCTCCCAAACCGGCCAGCTAGGCCGGCCGGCGTTCTGGCGTACGCGGCCCACACGACGGGCAACATATTTCTTCAGTGTGGGTCCCTCCTAGAACCGCGGTTCGGCTCCGCCAGGCTGGCCGACGGGTTGGCTAGTTCTTCCACCGACGCGGCCCGCAAATCAGCCGCGGTTCCATCCGTACATCTGGTGCATTAGTGTTGGCTTCCTCCACCGCAATCCCGGAATGGCGCGGGGGTGTTGTGATTCCTTCGTCGCCGGTCGCCAATTCCAAAAGGATTATTTTCTAGCAGAGGGTCATCGAGCCGTGTTTGTTCGGCCTGCGCCCTCTGCGTTAGGTGGTAACGCAAGTATAAAATCATTTTTGAGAATTCAATGAGTAAAAACAACAATATTTTTAAAAAAATTATTATTTCCACTACATCGATAAGGTCCGCAGTTGACAAGAATCGTGGATGATGGTGCCATCTCTGTTGTCGTCAGAGTGCACCCTAGGACGTGACGTCTCCTCTCTTGTCATGGATAAAAGAAAATAAGTTGTGTCATCGTTGGTGAGTTCCCCATGTCAGTTTCTCTTCTCTTGTCACGGAGGATGAAGAGGATGGAGAACCGTTTTCACCGAGTCATTATACGTTGAAGGAATGATGTATATCGTCGAAGAAGAACCGATCTTCGTTGAGGATGATGTCCTTCAATGAAAGAGTAATTTCCTTCTTCATTCACACAAAATATCTCTCCAATATTCCCCACACTACAAGCCAAACAAAATTAAAATAATGCTACCCCATATATTATTTAAACATGTCATGCATTCAAAAATCTAAAATTCAAACACTTAATTAATGTAATTAAAGAGGTTCAATCAATTAATTGGGTTGTGTGTTGGCAAGAATTAAAGAGGGAGAAAGAGAGGAAGTGGAAGGGTTACACATTTAAATTCACGGGGATGTCAACATTAAACAAAGGTCATTAATGGGGGGGGTTTAAGGTGTTTAGGGAAGATCAATGGTTTTGGTCACGTATGGGCCCCACACCACAAATATCCTCCCATGTGAGGTTATGGGGGGGTGGGTCCCACATTCAACTCCCCTTCAGAGGAATTAACCACCAACCATAAAAATAAAATCGGTGAAACCAATTTTATTTACTTTAAAGTAATTCCCCAAAACTTAATTCACAACCCGCTTAAAATTCAACTGTGGTAAAGGTCCCCTTATTCAATTACCGGCGCTACGAGTTCATCAGTGCAATCAAATTTTGATTTCGAGTACCGATTCAAATGATAGAAAAACCCACTCGTTTGTTTACTGAACATACTGAAGCTAAACATCAGAAACTGAATCTGGACACACCGGGCCTCGAAATCAAGTGTCGTTAGAAGACACAGACTCGTAAAATTCCAAAATATTTAAAAAAATTCCATGAAATTTATGTGTCTTTACATTACTCCAAACTCAGGGATTTATGTCCCCGTAAAGATACATCAAAAAATAGGGAAACAAATGAAGGTATTGTGAACGCATCTGAGCCTCTCACGCCCATGTGCTCTCTTGGAGGTTCTTGTCCTGCCAATGAATAGGCACCCGAGGAATCTACCATCCACATAGGACATACTCCTATCGATCCTTGATCTCCACTGGGACCTCCACAAATGTCGCCCCATCATCGATGTCCAGCTCCCCAAGATCAATGATGTGAGTTGGGTCATGGTCGTATCTTCTCAGTTGATATATGTGGAAGACCTCATGCACTCAGTGCAACTGAGGTGGAAGGGTCAGGCGGTAAGCCACCTTACCTACCCTGCTGAGGACCTGGAATGGTCCGATAAAGATCAAAGAAAACTTGACGGCCCGTCCAAATCTCTATAATCCACATCGAGGTGAGACTTGTAAGAAAACGTGGTCGCCATCCTCGAACTCCAGTGGTCTCTATATCCTACCAACAGAGAGCTTATGTCTGCTCTGTGCAGTCATAATCTGCTCATGGATGATCTGCACCTTCTATTTCATAGCTTGAAACATCTCTAGTCCTACTAGTGCTGACTCCACAGGTTCAGTCCATCACTGAGGTGATCTCTAAGGTCGACAGTACAATGCCTCATATGGCGCCTTCCCGATGGTGGAGTGATAGCTATTGGTGTACTCAAACTCTACGAATGGTAAGAGATCCTCCCAGGTGTGACCAATGTCAAGGACACTTGCACTGATCATGACCTTGAGTTTCTGAATTATAATCCCCCTCTAACCATCCATCTAAGGATGAAAGGAGGTGATTAGGCATAACTGCGTCCCAAAAGCCTCCTCCAACCCCTTCTATAGTCAGGAAGTAAAGCGATCATCTCGATCGGAGACCATATACGATGGTACACCATGAAGTCGTATGATCTCCTAAACGTAGAGGTGTCCCAAGCACTCTACTAAGCCCTGATCTCTAATCAGTAGGAAGTCAGCCGACATGGTGAGTCAGTCTACGATCACCCAAATGGAGTCATGTAATCTAGATGTACGTGGGGCCCCCATCACGAAATCCATGGATATCCCATCCCACTTCCACTCCGGAACCTCAAAGGGTTGTACCAAGCCTGCTGGTACCTGGTGCGCCGCCTTCACTTGGTGCCAAGTGAGGCATTGTGAAATGAACTCTACTACAACCATTTTCATACTCAACAACCAGTGTTGTCTTCTGAGGTCTGGGAACATCTTTGCAACTCATGGATGTACCACTAGAGGGGAAGTGTGAAACACCCTCATCACCTCATCTTGCGTTGATACTGGTACATTGGTACGTCCCCTAAAGATGATTATGTGCTCTCCTCCTTCAGAAAATACATCAGGCGCCGACCCTATGGATATCTGTGCACGACACATCTTACAATCAAAATCCCCACTTGTGCCTCTCAGACAAGATAAAGTAGTGTAGGAGTGACTGTGTGGGACTATTGGAAGGATTCCCCATCTCTATCCATGGAGGATATTTTCAATGCGGCTAACTTCTTCATCGCCTCTCTAAGTAGTTGAATGCTTGACCTCCTACTGAGAGCATCATCCACAACGATCCCCTTTCCATGTGAATAAACTGTCTAAAATACATATTCTTGTTGGAACTTGAGACATCACCACTGTCTCAGGTTCATGTTATTCTGTGAGAAGATTTACCTAAGACTCTGGTGGTCAATGTAGACTGTAAAGTGCCTGCGCATCAGATAGTGCCACTACATCTTCAAGGTGAAGACCACTGCTACTAACTCTGGGTCATGGGTAGCATATTTCATCTTGTTCTGTATCAACTATCGTGATTCTAGGTGATCACTACCCGCTCCTGCATTAGGACACACCCGAGTCTAGTCCCAGATGCATCATTGTAAACTGCGTACCCTACGACCTCCTCTGGTAGCCTCAAGATGGGTGCACTGCTAAATCTCTGTCTCAGCTCTTGGAAGCTATGCTGACATCTATCTGAACAAATGAATTGTTTCCCCTTCTTCATCAAAGCTAAAATTTGTGCTTAATCTGTAGAGAAGTATGGTACAAATCTATGATAGTACCCATCTAGACCAAGGAAATTGCGCACCTCTATCACACTTCTGGGTGGCTCCCAATAAAATACTGTCTCGATCATTACAGGATTCATATAAACCCCCACCTATGAGATGATGTGCCCATGATGTAAACCACTCTAATATGGAACTATAACATAGAGATATTACCATAAATCAGGTGCTCTCAGAGTGTGTCCAGTACATCCCCCAAGTTTTAGGGGTTCTCCTCATTAGTAGTCGAGTAATTCAGTATGTCATCGATGATGACTATGAAAAAACGATCGAGGTAAGCCTGGAAGATCCTGTTAATAATGCTCATGGACACTTCTTGTGTGTTGGTTATGCTGAAAGTCATAACCAAGAACTCATTGTGGCCATACCGAAACCTGAAGGCTGTCTTCTTCAAATCCTCGTCTCATACTCTGAGCTGATGATAAACTGACCTAAGGTCTATCTTCGAGAACCACAGTTCTCCCTTGAGCTAATCAAAGATCTCTTCAATCCTCGGATGTGGATAATTTTTCTTCACAGTTACCCGATTCTGGCGACGGTAGTCGACACATTGTCTTAAGCTCCTGTCCGCCTTCTTGGTGAATAAAATTGGATAAGCCCAGGGTGAAACACTGGGTCGGATAAATCCCTTTCCCTGTAAATCCTCCAGCTGTACCTACTGCTTGTGAAGCTTGGCAGGAGCCATTTGATAGGCTGGAGTAGAGATTGGTGTTGTCCCGGGGTACATGTCAATATAGAAGTCTACATTTTATTGAGGAGGTAGTCCAATAATGTCTTCAGGAAAATATTATGCATACTAATCCTCCACAATAGGAAAACTCAGACTCCACACATCAACTGCTCTTAGGATGAGACTATCCAACTGATGGGAGATCGGCTGCCCTCTACTCTATATAAGTCTATCCTATACTGAAGAGGCTCCCTTCTCACTGGTGAAGGTGAACCTACTCCCATCTGTGCGGACACACCGCACATTGCGCCTAATACAGTCGATCTGGGCATTGACTGTAGATAACAAGTACATACCCAAGATCTCATCGTAAGGCCTCAATGACGCTACAAGAAGAACACGGCCAAAGCTATAACCTCCTAGTGTAAGCTCACACTACCGGCACCAGTGCGTAATCATCGTGTCTGCTCTTGTAAGAGTCTCTAGCAGTAAGGATCGAGCCAACGTCTCTGTCAGAATCTCTGAACTCCGAACAAGGGTAATGACAATAAAATAATGACTCACTCATGTGTCTATAATAACTGATGAAAGGGTAGAATAGAAACATATAGGACTTCGAATCAACTCAGGTGTGCCTTTTTCGTAGGCCTCGACTATCGGGAGTTGAGCCTGCCCCTGTCTTCCATCTCCTTGTGGTTGGGGTGGCCCTACTGGTGGTGGTGGTGGTAGAGCCTCAAAACATCGTCCACCACCTGATGCTCGGCCTGCTCCTCTACCTCATCTCCCTGCTCCTTGCGAATCAGCATGGTCAAACCTCTGCCTCTACCAGGGAGGTCCCTTTACTGTGTGCTGCTCCTCTACATGGTAGGTCGATCAGTCATGAGTCATGTCACCCTACCCGCCGCGTGAATAGAACTTTCTACCTCTTGTATGACTGGCTATGCTATGTGTGTCCCACACATCTGAACTAGTACCCTAAGGTCACCCACCTGATTTCTTGGTCTACTTGGACCTCTGCGACATCTGTCTACTACTGGATGCAGAAGGCTCCACTATGTTTCTCCCTGTGGTAGGCCTCACTACTGGCATAGGAGCAATTAGAAATCTCTCAAAAAGAAGTTCTCACTCCAATAATCATGCCTGCATCGGAATGCAGAGCGAGATCATCAAATCCTTGATTTCACGCCTCAGTCCATGCTTGACGGTCCGGTCATGGAAGAATGGGTCTCGTAACTTGTCCGTGGAGTATCATGAGAGGCCAGTAAATCTCACCAAGTACTGGGCTACTGTCATGCTGTGCTGCCATAGCTGTAGTAACTCCTGGATGCGCACCACACAGAGGGTGGTTTGAAAAAATTCCAAGAAGAAGAGGATCTCCAAGTCCTTCAAAAGTAGAGATGCCTCGTCGTGCAGCTGAAGAATCAACATCCACCATCGACCTGTTGCTGCATGAAGGAGACTCGAGGCAAGGATCACCATAAGTCCTGCTGGTGTTCCTACCAATCCGAAGACTCTAACGATAGCCTCCTTCCAATTCTCGACTACCTGAGGATCTGTCTCTCCGTGGAAACTGGGAGGCCACTGTCACTAAAACTTTTGTAACACACTCAGGCGGCGTACACTCTCTACAGCTGGGCTGGTGGTATCGGTGGCCCATCAGGTAGTGTTACGACTGGATCCTCCACCGTAATGGGTCCATACACCGAGACCTCGTCACTCGGTGGGCTGCCATCTCACACGTAGCTCAGAACTCTAGCTGGCTACCAAGGTGGGGATATCATGAAAAGCCAAAGTTGCATCCTGATTAATACAGTATAAATGGTGAGCTGACCCGAATTAATCAAAAAAGAAAACTTTTGGAACACACAAGCAATCAGTGTTTTCGATTACTGAGTCGGAAATCAGAATTCAGGGTCATGGTGTATGGATATGTCGACTGCCACACCAATACTGGACTCCCTGGACTGAAAACCATACTCAATATTCATAAAACTATTACTTAAAAAAGATGAAATTATCAGAGTCCTAAGTTTTGCGGTAGAACCTCCCTCTGATACAAACTTGTCACGACCTGTCCTCAGGGCTCGTGCCATGAATACCCCAACCCTACCTTCCATAGGCTAGGGGCTGGTGACTAGCACCAAAGGTGTAATTCCAGTTAAAAAAGAATGAATTACCTTTATATAGGTAAACATACACTATAGAGAATTCAAGATGGAGTAAAAATAAAGTAAACAGAGTAGAAAAGTATGTGCTAGATAGTAATGGGACGGTATACAATCCCAACTAAATGTACAGTACAACTGAGAAAGAAAGTACAAGAGCTGAAAAGTAAACATCAACCACCGAGTCGTCCTCCGGAAATCCAACATGAAGGGTGGGTACAGATAGTCTCATCAGAAACTCGGGTCTATCTGTTCGCTCTGAGTACGTCCTGCCATGTGGTCCACCTCCAGATACTATCTAGCTCTACAAACCTCAACCACGATCAGTGTTTTCCGTCGTTTGCAAGCAACAAAACGTAGTGCGGGCACTGCCTGTGCAGGGGTGAGTATACGATACTCAGCAGGGACCCCGAGACCCCCAATGGTGTTCTAGAATCCACAAAGGATAATCTACAAAGGAAAGGAACAACACAAAGAATCAAAAAACCCTACTTAGGTATATTCCCATACATATACCTATGTCAACAATTCATGTATGGCTTGAACATCCAAGCACAAGCACAATATAGTCCACCTAAGAATGATGTAAATCATACCAATTAGAATTATTGAAAGTCAAGACTCAGCTCACATAGTTATACAACTCATAAAGGGGGGTGGAGATGATTTTATATAGCATTTGAATCATGTCCTCTGCCTATCCCAAGTAGGATCCAAGTACAGAAGTCGTCACTTCCGAACCCACATAGGATCCAAGTACAATAACCATCATTTTCATACACATGTAGGATCAATGTACAATCATCATTTCTTCCGAACCCACGGAGGATACAAGTATGGTGGTCCTCACTGCCGATTCCACGTAGTATCTAAGTACAGTCGTCATCATCATCGCAGTCGCAGCCAGTTCTAGGGTTCCCGCACACAACATACTCAATTCAAGGAGGGTCCTCTCCTAAAGTAAATGGGTTGATACATCAATTGTCATGAAGTCTAGAGTTTATATATCCCGATGTTTGGTCTTGTCAAAAGGAACTCAACACGATAGACGGAGTGTCAAACGGATCCCCGGTCTGAGAGATATTGGATTTTCCGTTCTAGGGGTCCAGTTGAAAATATGCTCATTCCAAACCCTTATGGTTACCAAATTTTTCCAAAACTCACTTATAGTATCATAAAAGGATCATCTCATCAAAAGAGTCTCAGTGCCGCAGACAGAGCGTCGATTAGACGTGTGGTCGTTATGTTATTCACGTTTAAGTGAATAACTGGCCCGACCCGTTAAACCTTGTGGGCTGGCGGGTCGGGATAACACCGTTTGACACGTCTGACCTAGTAGGGGAGTAGGATTCGTTTGAAGTAAAACACAGCTTGGCATGAAGGGCACGGTCTAGCCCGAAGTGATGCGGCACAGCCTGACTGGGCGAGGCTTGGCCGATGTGGCGCAGCACGGTCCGACGGGGCATGGCCCGACCCGTTGTGGCGCAGCCTGGACCTAAGGGGTGTGAACCGGCTTGACGGGGTGCTGCCCGGCCAGGCCTGGAGCGGCCCAGCTCTGCCCAGCCTGGTGTGTACTGGCTGCCTCGGCCGGTTGGCCTAGCGGCTCAGCCCGAAGACCGAGCGGTCCGAGGCGGGGATGCGACTGCCGGCTGCACGAACAGGAGACACCTTAGGGCACCGCCCTCCCAAACTGGCCAGTTAAGCCAACCGTCCTTTTGGTGCACGCGACCCCCATGGCAGGCTACATATTTATTCTGTATGACACCCTCCTGGAGCCGTGCTTCGGCTCCTCCCATCTTGCCGACTGGCCGACCGGTTTTCCATTTCGGCGCCCTCCAGGCGTCGCAGCTTCCTTTCGCCCGGCCGGCCAACAGAATGGCCGGTTCTTATACTGAAGCGGCCGGTAAAGAGTCCAATATTCCTTCTATACAGCTAGTACATCGGTGCCAACATCCTCCACCACGATCCAGGCACGGCGCGACGACGCCGTGCTTCTTTCGCCACCGGTCTCCAATTCCAAAAATATTAAGTTCTAGCAGAGGGTCATCGGGCCATGTTTGTTCATCCCGCGCCCTCCGTGTTATGTGGTAACCCATGGCTAAAATCCTTTCAAATAATTCAACTGGGAACAAGTACAATTTTAATCAACTAAAATTGTAAGATTTCCCCTACCTCGATAAGGTCCGATGTTGACAAGCGTCGTGGATGACGGTGTCGTCTCCGTTGTCATCGATGTGCTCTTGAGGAAGTGACGTCTCCTATCTTTTCGTGGAAAAAAGAAAATAATGTGCGTCGTTGTTGGTGAGTTCCTCATGTCAGTTTCTCATCACTTTTCATGGAGGTAGAAGAGGATGGAGAACCGTGGTCGCCGAGTCATTCTACGTTGAAGGAATGATATCCTTCGTCCACGATGAACCGTTCTTCATCGAGGATGATGTTCTTCAATGAAATAGGAATTTCCTCTCTTCATTCACACAAAATATCTCTTCAATATTCCCCACACAACAAGCCATCAAATATTAAAATAATGATACCCCTTATTTTAATTAAACTTTTCATGCATTTAAAAATTAAAAATTAAAACATTAAATTATTTAAATTGAAGAGGTTAAAACTATTAATTAAGGTGTGTGTCAGCAAGAATTAAATATGGAGAGAGAGAGGAAGTTGAAAGGTTACAAATTTAAATTCAAGGGGTTTTCATCATTAAACAATGGTGTTTAATGGGTGGGGGGTTTAAGAGGTTTTGGGATGATCAATGGTTTAGGTCACGTGTGGCCCCCACCCCACAAATATCCTCCCATGGGAGGTTATGTGGGTGTGGTCCCCAACATAAACTCCCCTTGGGTGGAATTAACCACAAACCATAAAAGTAAAGTTGTTCCACCAATTTTATTTATTTTAAACTAATTATCCCAAAATTAATCCTCAACTCATTTAAAACGCGACTGCGGTAAAGGTCCCCTTAAGAAATTACCAGAGATGCAAGTACATCAGAGCCCTCAGATTTCGATTCTGAGCACCGGTTCAAATGATTGAAAAACCTACTCATTCCATTACTGAACGTACCAAAGATAAAAGTAGATAAATTGATTACGAACATGCCGGGCCTTGAAATAAAGTGTCGTTAGAAGCCACAAACTCTTAAAATTCCAAATTATTAAAGAAAAAATTTTCCATGAAATTTCCATGTTAGTAAATTACTCCCACCACCGGGCTTTACATCCCGGTAATGCTACAAAAAAATGGGAAAACAAATGAGGGTATTGTGAACAGATCTGAGAATCTCGCTCCCATGTGCTCTCCTAGATGTTCCTGTGCTGCCAAAGAATGCGCACCAGATGAATCGGCCATCCACATAGGACCTGCTCCTGTCATTCATCGATCTCCATTGGGACCTCCTCAAATGTCGCCCTGTCATCAATGTCCAGCTCCCTGTGATCAATAATGTGAGTTGGTTCATACACATATCTCCTCAGTTGAGATACGTGGAAGACGTCATGATCCCGGTGCAACTAAGGTGGAAGGGCCAGGCGGTATGCCACCTCGCCTACCCTGCTGAGGACCTGGAATGGTTCGATGAAGTGAGAAGATAACATGTTGCCTAGACCAAAGCTCTGTAATCCACATCGAGGTGAGACCCATAGGAAAACATCGTCACCATCCTTGAACTGTAGTGGTCTCTGCCCCTATCAGTATAGAACTAATGTCTGATCTATGCAGTCCTCATCCGCTCCTGGATGATTTGAACCTACTCTGTCGTAGCCTGAACCATCTATGGTCCTACGAGTGCTGACTCCCTAGGGTCAGTCCAGCACAGAGGTGATCTGCAAGGATGATCGTACAATGCCTTGTATGGTGCCATCCTGAGGGTGGAGTGATATTTGTTGTTGTACGCAAACATTACGAAAGGTAGGTGATCCTCCCAGCTGTGACCAATGTCACAGACACATGCACAGAGCATGTCCTCAAGTGTCTGAATGGTCCTCTACATCTGGCAATCCGTTTGATGATTAAAGGTAGTGCTCAGGTGTAGTTGCGTCCAAAAATCCTCATACAGCCCCTGCCATTGCTGGGAAGTAAAGAGAGCGTCTCAATCAGAGAAGATACACAATGGAACACCATGAAGTCGTACGATATTTTGAACGTAAGGGCGTCTCAATCTCTCTACTGAGCCCAACTCTCTGATCGGTAGGATGTGGGCCGACATGGTGAGTCAGTGTACGATCACCCAAATGGAGTCATGTTCTCTGGAAGTACGTGGGAGCCCCGTCCTGAAATCCATGGATATCTCATCCCACTTCCACTTTGGAACCTCTAAGGGATGTACCAAGCCTAATGGAACCGGGTACTCCGCCTTCACTTGCTTGTAACTGAAGAAACGTGAAATGAACTATGCTACAACCTTCTTCTTATCCTCCCACCAGTGATTTCATCTAAGGTCCGTGTACATCTCATCCACTCCTAGATGTACCGCTAGAATGTATCTGTGAAACTCCCTCATCGCCTCCTCCTACAGTGCAACTGGTTCCATGGTACATCCCCTAAAGAGGATGATGTGCTATACTCTTTCAGAAAATCCATTAGTCGCCTACCCAATGAAAATATGAGCACATCGCGTCTCATAGTCCACATCCCCATGTTGTGTCTCTATGACCCACAGATGTAGTGGAGGAGTGACTGTGAGGGATTTTAGGAAAGATACCCTATATCTATCCATGAAGGATATCTGCAATGTAGCTAACTTCTTTGCTGCCTCTCCATGTAGATGAATTCCTCACCTCCTTCTGAGAGCATCAGCCACAACGTTCCCCTTTTTTGAAGTATAACAAATCACAAAGTCATAGACCATGAGGAACTCGAGCCATCACCACTATCTCAGGTTTATTTCCTTCTATCAGAAGATTTACCTGAGACTCTGGTGGTCAGAGTAGACTATAAAGAGTTCGCCCATTTGATAGTGCCACCACATCTTCAAGGCAAAGACCAGTGCTACTAACTCCAAGACATGGGTAGTGTAGTTCTGCTCGTTCTGCCTCAACTGTTGGGAAACATAGGGGATCACTGCCTGCTCCTTCATCAAGACACACCTGAGTCTGGTCCCTGATGCATCGCAGTAAACTATGTACCCTACGCCCTCCATTGGTAGCCTCAAGATGGGCACCCCGGTCAATCTCTGTCTCAGCTCCAGGAAGCTCTGCTGACATTTATCTGACCACACAAAGGGTTTCCCCTTCTTCTTAAAATATGAAAGTTGTGCTGCAACTCTAGATAAGTCTGGCACAAATACCCGATAGTACCCAGTCAGACCTAGGAAACTATGCACCTCTATCCCGCTCTTGGGTGGCTCCCAAGAAAGTACTGCCTCAATCATCGCAGGATCCAAATCAACCCCCGCCTCCGAGATGAAGTTCCACAAGAAGTGAACATCTCGATTCTATAATTGGAACATCAAGATCATACCATAAATATGGTGCTCTCACTGTGTGTTCAAGACAACCCGCAAGTGGTAGGCGTGCTTGTCTTCAGTAGTCGGTTAATTTAGTATAACGTTGATAATGACTACGACTAAATGATCATGGTAATGCTGGAAGATCCTGCTAGTGAAACTCATGAACACTATGGTATGTTGGATATGCCCAAAGGCATAACCAAGAACTCGTAGTGGCCATACCGACACCTGAATTCTATCTTCTCCAAAACCTCGTCTCGAACACAGAGTTGATGATAGCCTGACCTGAGGTCTATCTTCGAGAACCATCGTTTTACCTTGAGAAAATCAAAGAGGTCATCAATCCTCTAAAGTGGGTACTTGTTCTTCACAGTCACATGATTCAGGAGATGGTAGTATACACACAGTCGTAAGCTCTCATTCTCCCTCTTGGCGAATAAAATAGGAGAAACCCAGGGTCAAACACTAGGTCGTATGAATACCTTTCCCTGTAAATCCTCCAACTATACCCATATCTCACAAAGCTCAGTGGGAGACATCTGATATGCTAGAGTAGATATCGGTGTTATCCTATGGTATAGGTCAATATAGAAGTCTACCTCTTTCCGAGGAGATAGTCTCGGAATGCCGTCAGAAAAACGTCTGCATACTGATCCACCACAATAGGACAAATCAGACTTTGCACATTACTAACTCCTAGGATGAGACTAGCCAACTGATGGGTGAACGGTTTATCTCTCCTCTGCATAAGTCCATCCGGCGCTTCAAAGGCTCCCTTCTCACCGGTGAAGGTTAACCTGCTCCCATCTATGTGGACACACAACACTTTGCACCAAATACAGTCGATCTGGTCTTGGACTGTAGATAACCAGTACATACCCAAGATGTCGTCGTAATGCCTCGACACTACTATATGAAGGTCCTATCCAATCTCTCACATCCTAGTGTAAGCTCACACTGCCGTAACTGGTGCATAATCGTCGATTCTTCTCCCGTAGGAGTCTCTAGCCATGAGGATCGAGCCAACAGCTCCGTCGGAATCTCGGAGCATCGAACAAGGGAAACAACAATAAATGAATGACTCTCTCCTATTTCTATAAGAACTGGATCAAGGGTGGAGTAGACATAGATAGTACCTCGAATTATCTCAGGTGCGTCGTGGTCGTAGGCCTCGACTTCCTAGATCTGAGCCTTCCCCTGTCCGCCAGCTCCCTGTGGTCCGGGTGGCCCTTTTGGTGGTGGTGGTGGTAGAGCCTTGAGGAATCTTCCACCACCTGCTGCTCGACCAACTCCACTACCTCATAATCCTGCTCCCTACGGACCTTCTTGGTCGAACCTCTTCCTCTGCCTAGGAGGACCCTCTTCTGCCTAATGCTCCTCTACATGGTAGTTCAGTTAGTGACGACCCATGTGGCCTTGCCCACTGCATGCATAGCACTATCTGCCACTCGTATGACTGGTTCTGCTGCGTGTGCCCCACACATCCTAACTAGTACCCTGAGTTCACCCACCTAATGGTATGGTCTGCTTGGTCCTCTGCAACATCTGTCTGCATTCAGCTGTAGAAGACTATGTCACGTGTCACCCGTTGGTAGGCCTTGCTGATAGCGTAGCCTAAGAAAGAAATATATACACAATAAGGGCTCACTCCAGTACTCATGCCTGCGTCGAAATGCAGAGGGAGATAATCGAAGCCCTGATCTCATGCCTCAGTCCCTGCACAAAGGTCTGGGCCAAGAAGAATGGGTCTCATACCATGTCTGTGGAGTTGTGCGAGAGGTCAGTAAATCTCACCGAGTACTGGGCTACAGTCATGCTGCCTTGCCGCAGCTGAAGTAACTCCTGGATGCGCACCACATGGTGGGTGGATGGAACAAACTGTGAGTGGAAGAATATCTCAAAGTTCATGCAATGTAGAGATTCCTTGTCATGCACTTGGGCATCAGGCTCCACCATATACCTATTGCAGCATGCCAGAGGCTCACGGCAAGGATCACTATAAGCCCTACTGGTGTCCCTACCAACTTGAAGACTCTAACAATAGACTCCATCCAATCCTCGGCTGCTTAAGGATCTGTCTCTCCACTGAACCTGGGCGGCCTCTGTCACTGAAAATCATGTAACTCACTCAGGCGGCGTGCACTCTATGCAACTAGGCCTGGCAGTATCGGTGGACCAGTGGGTAGTGGTTCTGTTGGTGCCCCCACTATAATGGGGCCCTGCACCGATGCCTCGCCACTCGGTGGGCTGCCATATCGCATGTATATCGGAACCCAAGCAAGATTCCTATGTGGAGACATCCTGAAAAGAAACAGGTGTGCCACAGTTAATATAGTATAACTGGTGAGATGACACGAAGTAATCACAAAGATAACTTTTGAAAGACACACACAATCAGTGTTTTCGAGTACTGAGTCAGAAATCAGAAGCCAAGGTCCTGGTTTATGTATATGTCGGCTGCCACACAAATACTAGACTCCCTGGACAGTAAAGCACACTCATTATTCTAAACAAAATTGCATCACAGAGAAGAAATTATCAGTGTCCTGAGTTCTATGGTAGAACCTCCCTATGATGCCAATTTGTCTCGACCCGTTCTCGGGGCCCGTGCCGTGACTACCCCAAGCCCGCCTTCCATAGTCCAGGGGCTAGCGTCGAGCACCAAAGGCGTAATTCCTGATAAAAGGGAAGGAACATCATTTATATAAGTAAAAAAAATAAAACAGAGTATTCAAGATGGAGTAAACACAAAGTAAATTGAGTACAAAAGTAAGTGCTGGAAAGTAATGGGTTAGTATACAAACCGAACAGAAAGCACATTACAACTATGAAAGAAAGTACAACAGCAGAAAAGTAAACAGAAACCATTGAGTCATCCTCTAGAAATCCCACCTGAAGGGTGGGTACAGATTGTATCATCGGTATGTAGAGCCTTTCCATATGATCCCCGTACGTCCCACCAGGTGGTCCACCGCCAGATATCGTCCATCTCCACAAGCCTCGACCACGATCAGTGTTGCCAATCGTCTGCAACCAAAAAAACGTAGTGCAGGCATTGCCTGTGTAGGGGTGATTATACGATACTCAGTAGGGCCCCCAAGACTCCCGAAGGTCTCCTAGAATCCACGAAGGATAAACCAAAAAGGAGAGGAACAAAATGAAGAATCAACCAACCCTACTTAGGTATATGCCCATACATATACATAAGTCAACAATTCCAATACGACTCCAACATCCGAGCCCAAGCACAATTTAGTTCACAAATGAAATAAGTCAATCATACCAATGATAATGGATGAATGTAAAGACTCATCTCACACAGGTATACAAATCATGAAGGGGGTGGAGATGATTAGATGTAGCCTCTGAATCATCTCCTCTACCGAACCCGCATAGGATCCAAGTACAGAAGTCGTCACTGCCGAACCCACGTAGGATCCAAGTACAGTAATCATCGCTGCCGAAACCATGTAGGTTCCAAGTACAGTCGTCATCACTGCTGAACCAACGGAGGATCCATGTACAGTCGTCCTCGCTGCCGAACCCATGTTGGATCCAAGTACAGTCGTCATTGTCGTCGCAGTCGCAGCCAGCTCTAGGGTTCCCGCACAAAGCGTAATTGATTCCAAGAGGGTCCGCTCATCATGTAAAGGGATGGATACATCAACTATCACTATGTCTAGAGTTGATGTAACATGATGTTCTATCTCTTCAACAGGAACTCAACGTGACAGACGGCGCGTCAAACGGATTCCCGGTCTGAGAGATATTGGCTTCTTTGTTCCAAGGGCCTGGTTTGAAATATGCTCGTTCCAAACCCGGCCATTTACCAAAGTTGTCCAAAACTAAATTAGAGTATCATAAAACGACCTTCCTATTGAAAGAGTCCCAGTTCCGTAGACGTCGCTTCGATCGGATGTGTGGCCTTTAAGTTATTCATGTTTGAGTTAATAACTGGCCCGACCCATTAAGCCTAGTGGGATGGTGGGTCGGGTTAACCCAGTATGACGGGTCCGACCTGGCAATGGTGTCAGACCGGTCGAAAAGAAAATGCATCATGGCCTGAAGAGTGCAGCCTGGCCTGAAGGGGCGCGGCCCGACCCAATGTGGCGCAGCCCGGCCCGGCCCTGTGCCACCAAGCTGGGTCGGCCGGTTGGCCGAGCAGCTCAGCCCAAAGGCTGAGCGGTCCGAGGTTGGGGCATGACCCTTAGTTGCCCGAGTTGGTGGGGCCTTAGGGCGCCGCCCTCCAAAACCATCTGGCTAGGCCGACCGATCTTTTGGCGCACACGTCCCGCATGGCGAGCCGCAGATTTCATCTGGCGACGCGCCCCACAAATATAATTTTTACAATTTTTATAATTATTTAATTATATTATTATAATAATTAAATATTTAATTATAAATATTAGAAATATATAATTACAGAATTATTACAATTATAATAATTATATAATTACATATTTTTTTCTAATTATATTAAATATAATTATGATTATAAATAAAATAAATATTTAATTATAAGAAATATATAGTTATAATTAATTTATATTCATATATTTATTATATTGATTATTTTAATTATATTTATAATTGTATATGTATTATAATTAATATTAAAATAATAAATAATAAATTATATATTTATTAAATTAATAATTTTTATAATATTTATAATTGTATGTTATTATATAGTTATTATAGTTATATATTTATTATAATTGTATATTTATTATAATTATCAAATTATCAAATTATTATATATTTATATTTATCATAATATAATTATTGTAATTATAATGATTTATTTAATATAATTATATAATTATTATATTTATAATTATATATTGATTATAATTATATATTGATTATAATTATATATTTATTATATTAATTACATTTATAATTATATATTTATTATAGTTATAAATATATAATTATTGTAATGATATAATTATTTATTTATATAATTAGAATAATTGTATTTATTATTATTATATTTCTATTATAATTATAATATTTTTATTGATATAATAAATATATTAATAAATATATAATATAATTTTAGTGGTTATATTTATTATAATTATATATATATAAAGACGTTTGGGAGGGTTGCTGTGGGGATTTTAAATAAAGTGGTTTGTTACTAATTCAATTGGTGTTGTATGTTATTTTTGAGCACACCAATTCAATTGGCGCTCAAAAAACCCATATAAATAAATAAATAAAAAAGTAAAATTTTATATTAAAATAATTATTAACAAACCCTTATAACCAATTATGCCGATTTTATGAGATAAACTATTACACACAGTGGTGTGAAAAAAATTATATAATTCATTTAAGAGTTAAAAACATTTTTTCTCTTATAAGGGATGAGATAACAAATGTACTTTAAATGTTTCATGATCAAACATGATTGTTGGATCCCTTCATCTCAGTAGATTTAAAATATTCGATCTTATTATTTTCAAGATTATTAATGTCATTTTTTTCCGTATTCAACTCATTTTGAAATATGAAACCTGTAGCATATTTCTAAAAAAATCATGACTTTTTATATCTATTATACCACTAAGAAGACATATCATTTTTTTCAATATCACCAGCCCTTTATTTATCTATATTGATCTAATCAATATGGAATAGTTATGATGGTCATGGATTCCCTCTAGTTTCTTCCCCTTCTTTTTCTATTATGCTTGTTTTGGTCTCCTTTCGGCCAGAACTAATCTTTCTTATCAACCCTCTTCCTCTTCTTTTATGGACTCACCCATTGCACAAGTCCCCAATTATGGTAATGCTCGAAGGCTTTGGAGGTTTTCATGGGATGGCGATGGTGGGAGTTTCGATGGTGCTCCCTTCTAGTTTGTTCCATTACACCTTTTCCATCTTTTCCTTGTGTTTTCTATTTCATGGTTGTCATCTTCCATCCTCGTTTTGGGCCTTCTCTTGAAGTTCATTTCCATCTAGTTTGGAACTCTAATGATGTGGTTCACTCGGTGGGGGCTTTGATGGTTGGGCTCAGTTTTCATGGTGATGGTCTTAGTTTCTAATCATGACCTTTGTCCACTTCATTCTCTGCTATTCCTCCAGGATTCCACATATATTCTCCCAGGCAGACTCACGGGTTGGTTTCCAAGGGGACATGGGATGTGTGATTGGAGTAGTCATAGTCCTTGACGGATGATATTCATACTTTGTCTTCCTATCGGTCTGTGGTTTCACAATGGGATAGCTATTCTTCAATGTTGTGAAGCTACATTGACTGGTGTCAGGTTTCGAATGACCTTTTGTGATCTGGTTATGGCGTATCTATTATATCAGGGATGATATGGATGGTGGTGTTTAGATTCATATTTTATGCAGTCACCAATGATGTCGTGAAGATGAATGTGGATGATTGCTTTTTGGCGATGCTGGGTTGTGCTACATCCCCTACTCTTGTGGGATAGTTTGTTGGCGATATCGAGAGTTTCTAGCGGTGACATGAAAACGATGAAGTTGAGGTGTTGATTTTAGATACATCATAGATGGTACAGTGACGACAATAGTGATAACATGATAATTGAGGAAAGATTTCCTAAGTGGCTATGTGATTTGTATGATCTTTATTGATACGTCGGTTGTCACACTATCCTGTATTTTTGAATTTCAATTTGTGGTTTGAATTTTGAGCACTAGAATTTGGATTATAATTTCATTATTTTGTTTTCATTTTTTAAATTTGTCTGCATTACTGTATCTATTGTGGTTCCCACATTATTTCCAAAGTGGTTTTTTATAAATATAATAAAAAATTGATTTGGGTTTGATGTTTATACACATCATCACCTATTTAAATTTCTATCATATATGAATCATCATATGAAATGATTGCATGATCATCATAATCATAGAACGTTGATTACAAAATTCATTCCTTTCCATTATCCATTATCATCCTCTTTTGATTGTTGTAAAATAATTATATTGATGTTTTATTCCCATCACTATGTTCTAAATTATTCAACACGAAAAGATCACACTCTAAAATTTTTCATTTAATGTGTGTTTCAATGGATATATCGTAAAATATATTTTTCATGAAAATTATATTTCATTATAATTTCATTGTCTACGATTATGTTGTGTGACTTATCATCGGTAAAAAAATATATTTCTTTCATGGATGAATTTTATGTATAAAATTGATCAAGAAAATTTTTCACAAATTTTTTTTGTGTTAAAGACTTAATGTTTCTCCCCCAAAACATTATATGTTTCTTCAAGTCTAATAAAACATTATATATTTGTCCTAAATAATTTCATTACCACCAATAATTATATCTATTAATGGGCTCCCCCAATGTTGTATCATGGATTCAATGAAATTTATTTATCCATTATAGATATATCTCAAATTATACCAAATTTACATAGTTAAAAGACAACCATGAAAATATTTATAATCTTCTATAAAAGATATATGAAGAAGTAATTTTGATATTTACCATATAACATCATGTTACCTTATAACATTAATTCATATCATGTTCAATATAAATTGATAAAAATGATAATTTTTTATCATCTATTACTTGTAAAAAATGATATCAGAGGTATATAATCATCATATTCATCTATTTGTGATTGTTATAATAATAAGATTTAGTGACCCTAATACTTTATAAAAATTTCCTATTCTATATTTCTCAACATAATCTCATTAAGGATCTAATGGGGTATCATTTTTCATTATACCAATTAAATTACATATGTCATGTAGATCATTAAGAAGGATAGGGGTGAATTATTTATATATGTTATTTTTAAAATCATTCAAGCTTTTAGAAACATAATCACACGAGGACATCTAATACCAAATTTCTCTCATATTTAAAATCATAACCTGATCTTAAATGTATGTCAATTAATTTAAAAAATAACATGTTAATTAAAAATGATCAATATAAAATATTACTCCATTATATATTTTTTTCATAAATCCAAATAAGGGTTCTCCACTAGCTTCATTAGTCAGAGGTTGTATAATACAACAATAATTTCTAATTGATTTCATAAAAATATATTCCATTAATAAAAAACATATCTATAAAACATTATTATCAACTCATTTATTGATTTTTTACAAGCCACATCCACAATCATCCAAAAACAAATTATACTCCCCAACCACATACTCCATTTTATAGTTGTTCTAAATTAGAAACATATTATTAATCATATAGTCTTCACCCATAGTAATGACTGATCCATTATCATTATTATAGGTTATTAATTATATTCCAAAACAATCGTGATAGGATTTAAATTATTTAAGCACCCCCCATATCAGGGATGATGGAGATCTACTCAATATCCATCCTTCTAGATCATTCTATATAAAACATCATATTTTTTAAATTATTCACTCTAAAAATATTGTGTATTGTTCTTCATCTTTTATAATATTTCAATTCAATTATTTAAACCTCCTTTAACCAAAATGTAGTTTTGATGAGTGTAGATCAAAAAACTTCAGTTCTTCTAATATAATTTTTTTAATCTACAAATATATCATTCTAAATGATCACTATATTAAAATGATAGTAAATTTTTTTATAAAAAAATATTTCAATTGATAGTTATTGGGATTGTGTGGTACTATAATTGATATTACAACACTCTCAAACCCTGAATTGAATTCCATTTAAATCATCAATAGATATCAACATTGGAATTTTTAATATAACACATATAAATCAAATACAACAATTTTCATCTCATTCGATGTTGACGAATTTAATGATGAAATTGTATTTCAATAATATTTCAAATTATAAAACTATTTCGGCATCATCAAAGTTTATAACTTTTCAATAATGTAAATTCCACCACGAATCATCCATAAAACATTGTTTTGATATAATCAATATGATCATTATGTTTTTTTTCTCTACTCAGTTATTTATAGCCTAATATGTTTTGATTTTCTGTTAGCATGATTCAAGTGCAACATGTAGTCACGCACTGATGCATATTAAATTTGTTTTATCTTTTTTTATGAAGCTCATTTTTCTAATAATATATAATTTATATCATTATTCTGGTTGATTCTATATTCATATTCAAATTACTCATTCCAGATATGAATATTATAGAAATTATTCATCAAAAGCTAACTCAATATAATTTTTCTAACCGTAATATTAATGTTAGACGAATCATCATCATCTAGTGAATTGGAGTAAATAAATTCATTTTATCATGGAACATTATTTAATTTACTACATAGGGATGTAATTTAGAGGAATGAATGATTTATAATAATTTAAATTAATTTATTAAAAATCATTAGTGGTTTGGATTTCATATCATGTGTTTCTGGTGACATTAAACATCACACTAGACATAAAATCTCACATATCATTGTTAAAAAAACACCTCATAGAATATTCATCCTAATATTACAACAGAAATCAAATAAGGATCCATTACTTTTAAAATGATCGGTTATTCCTCTAAAAAATTTGGGTCCATTAATTATCACATATCCAACATCTGATAAACAATTCATTTTTATCTTTTAATTGAAACACAATTCTACAATATGTTATATTATCTGTTACTATCTATATCCAATAAACATAAATTACGTTAATTTTAATTCATGAAATGTATTTTTCATTTCTAGATTGTTCAAAATTCTCCATTCCATATTGGTATTCATTGAATTCATAATTTTTTTTACATTATCCCTTTTATAATTCCATCCATTGATGTTTCTCCTAGAATGTCATATTTCACCCAATTCTAGAAAAAAATTTATACCATATTCAATAAAATCATATTTTATGAGTAATAATAATAGAATAATGTTTCTGAAGAATCTAATCTAGAATAATTATTATGGTAAAGTGATTAAAATTTTTAGATCCTTCATGGTCTGTATTAAATAATCAAAATGAAAATTAGTAATATATTTAATGAATCAACCACTTAATTAACTCTTCCAAGAAACATATCCTCCAAAAATTGTTTAAATATTAATAAATATACAACAAAAATTATATTTTAATAAAATATTGACTCTTATCATATTATGATATGTTTTTTATGCTTTAATTTTTATATAATCATACCTTTTTATGTATTCCCATGTTTATATAATATATAAATAATCTTATTCGTAGATACATGATTTATGATTTACATTAAATTATTATTTGGTTGTGAAATCAAAATGATATTATCAGGTGCTTTGGTTGTGTTCTAATACCAATTATTTATTCAATACAAACATAAGATATTCATTATTTAACCACACCGGGAAAATGTTTTCAAATTTCTTATGATTTCATTCACCTTTATTTTTTCAGAGATTATTAGGTTTTATGTGTTTAATATAGTTTGTGATAATGAGACATATACTTTGAGATGTTGAAAAAATTATTGAATTAATAATTAATTATTTTAAAACAATTATTTTATAATTAATTTTAGTAAAATTATATTTATTTTATGTGGTATATGATTGGGGATTTTTTTATAATTTTTCATAATTGTACGATTTATATATATTAATTAGTAAATTTAAATCTTTGATAGAGCATATTTAATGACATATTGAATATTTTTTTTATATATAAAAATAAAACTAAATATTTATGCCATTTATTTATGTCATACATCTAACGTGTATGTTATTATAGAGTCAAAACATGACTCGTATAATTATAACAATTCATCAAGTAATATCATTATTTTTCTGAAAAAGTGAGTATTTTTTTCCAAATATCATTAACCATAACAAAATTCCTGATTTATCTAGTTTGTTTTGGTTAGGTATTAGAATGTTTAAAAGTGCTAATAAATGATTATTTAATTTGGAGAGAATACATATATTAAATATTTTTGGTTATTAGTTTTTCTATTCCAATTCTTATATTTTTTTTACTTTTTTTGTTTATGGGATTGAGAAATTAAAACTATATTATTCAAAATTACAATATGGATTCGTCAAAATTTTTATAGTGTTCACAAAATCTATTGGTGGCTAACTATGAAATAGGACATTAGTGCATTTAATTCCTCATGGATTTCTTATTAGAGAATATAATAATAATATTAGATAATATTGTGTTTACATAAATTATTAACCATTTAAATTTCACAATGGTATGATGTTACAGTGGATTTTGAGATTGGTTTCCTTTGATCAAATCATTATAGTGATATTTATTTGGTTACTTGTGATTGATTGAAAAACAATGTTGATTTCATATGAAATAATATATGCAGTATTTGATTATCATAGGATGATCTATATTTTACAAATTACAAGGTTTCTTTGGATATCGCCTTGTAATTTTTCATATTTTTATATGGGACCACACTCAGATTCTATGGGGGATTCAAAATAAAATTTAATTATAAGGTGGAGCGAAGAACAACAAATCATAAAGGGACTAATACACCATCTTAACGCACTATTTTAAATCAAGGTAATATTGTTTGATAATGAACCCTATATTATATTTTTTTGAATTATAATGTTCCTTTTATAGTTGTTATTTCTTATAATTTCCACATATAATAAATTTTTATGGATCAATTTTAGTCATTATATAAATATTCAGGTTTATTTTTATTTTTATTGATGCAAGCAGGTGAGATATATTTCATTATCCCTTGAATGGTGAAAAAATTTAGTAAGGTAACGTTGATATAAATGGTATTAGATATGGATCAATGTACGAATAATTAAGATAATAATAAATTATGTGAGCTTTTTATGATTAATATTAGAGGTTTTTTATTATCATTTGTGTTGAATATAATTTTATATCATTGATTTATAAAAAATATATATATTAGATAAAATAAAATTAAAATGACTTCAAATTATAGATTTATTTGTTTTTATTTCTCATTGATTAGAGTTATCTTCTACTTTTAGTAAAATTCGCAATTTTTTTGATGTATCGTATTTAAGTAAATAAATACTATATAAATATAATTTCATTAAATAAAATTATATAAAACTATTGGAAGATGTTGTTTTTATTGACATATGTTCATTAATAGTTAAATAAATTGAATGTACCTTCTTAGAATGATTTATTGAACAAATAGAAATTATATTTTTGATAGACATTGTGTGGGTTGATTAGTTAGAGTGAGAAGTAATAAAAAGTTATTAATGACAAGAATTATTTATTATATATGCATAGTATGTATTTCAATGAGAACAAACTACAATGGATATTTCATAAATAAAACCATAATTGTTTTTTAAATATATAATATATGATTTGGGAATTTCTTTTTTCAACATTGATTATTTGATTGTTATATTTTGTTAATTTGTCTGGGGGAGGAGTTGAATAAGGTAAAACAATAAAAAGAATATTTTTCACAGGCCATATGTTTCACGGATGTGTGATAGTCTATATACAATATATGTATAGAAGCATAGGTTCTCCTTCACCTTCCCCTAGTATGATTATATCTTGTAACTAGGTTACAATGGGTATTTCCATAGGTTAATTGAATGTAGTTGGGTTTTTTTCATCCATATATATAATTGTGTTATATAAAAAATTTTAAATAGGTGATTAAATCAATGTTCTTCTCTCTTAAGGGATCATTATGAATAATATAATTCAATATAGTATACTTAAATACATGGTTACTATAAATTTTCAATAACGTCTTCATTTAATTTTTAATGATGATTCATTTATGGTTTTGAAAATTACATGGTAAAATATTATATAACCATATCAAACTATATGGATTCATTAAAGGTTAATCACTATGAAATATTATTTCTCATTTTATTCTCACGGTGTTGAAAATTTGATGACATTTTATTTTATAAGGAATTTTAAGAATTTATTTTCAATGATAATTTATTTTTATATTTGAGGATTGAAATAACATTACTTATATTTCATTTAATTTATTAGTTATTTTGGAAATGTTATGTGATATTATTATTTAATTATATATGTGAGAGTAATTCTTGGAGAATAATATTTATTTATTTAAAAATAATTTTAATAAATTAAATGTCATAAATAATTTTTATTAATAGGGCTACAATCATATAACAATTTTCATGTTATTTTTATATGTTCAATAAAAATGGTAAATAATGTATTTACCAATAAACATAATGGTACCATTACTTTTATAATTATTAATTACTATCATGAGATGAAATCAAATATTATTAAATTTTTAAAGAATTAATTGCAATTTTATATATAATTATTTTTTTTAATTTTATATATATCAACATTAATGGTTTTTTGGGATCTCTATATAATTTAGTAAACATTATATGTATTTATGTCTAAATTGTTTTTGATTATTATTAAATGTAATTATTTAGTTTATATGTTTTTTATAAATTGAGTTTTAATAATGGAATTATTATATTTCAACATGTTATTATATATAGTTTTTTAAAAACTCATATGAATGATATTGGGAATTTATTACATGAAATAATAGAATTAATGATTATATTTTGTATTATATTCTCTATAAATTTCATTTCATTTTATGTAAAAGGGTGAATAAGTTAAAACAATACAATGATACACAAGTGAGGGAGTGTTTTCTGTTTTCAATAATCAAAAGAGAGTTAAAAAATTATCCCAATTTATTATTTATGAATACATACATAATTATCTTAATTATGTATGTTCATTAACAGAAAAATGTATAATAAGAAAACATTAACTGTTATTGTGGTTTGGGGCGCAAAGATACTATATTCCAATCCTCAAATATAATTTTAGCGAGATTTTTGACTTTTACTAGATAAGTAATCGTATCAAAATTTAAAAAACCTGATTACTATAAGGTCATATATATACAATAATGATATTAATGGGACCTCTGGTACTTTTAATCGTAAATTAAAATATCCACAACTTAGTCAATAACTATAATACTCCCCAATAATTGAGTCTGAGATTTGATACTCCAATAAATCAATTATGTTTTATTTGACTGAGAAAATAGGTATTTGTCATTACGGTTGTATAAAATGATAAAAAATATATATTCTTATTCAATGAAAAAAATCATCAACAATCAACTGATCTGAATAGATCTCGAATGATAATTATATTCCATAATTATAAAACCATAAAAAAATAGTAGTAGAAAATTTTAGAAAATAGTTTACACCAAGCAAGATTGAAATGTTTGTGTCTATAATGTGTAGATCATCAAAAATTAAATATAAATTCAATAATTATTCATTACAAGTAGTTCAATATTAATAAATATACACCTTTGAAAATTGAAGTCATTCATGGTAGTTAGCAAGAGAAAAATAGAATTATTTTAGTCTAAAAAAATTCATAAGTATCTTATATGTAATCACAATAATGGTAATATTAATCATTAAAAAGAAAATATTAAATTCCAATAAATTTAGGGACTATTTAATACATTTAATAAAAGCCTTTTAATGTTTCATACAATAGTATTTAAGAGATAGTTTCTTCTAGAAAATCAGTACAGAAAATTAAAAAAAATATTATTAATTTAAAACACAATAAATGACTATGTAAAACATTGTGTTTGATAGTATTAAAATAAAATATAAAATTATTGGTGAAAATTCTTTATTTATTAAAAACATATTCGTAAGAAACTACAGGTTTGTTCTAAAAAAATTATATTTATTTATAAAATTAGGGTTTCAAATCCATAATTTTTTAACAGCGCATGGGTCATGATCAATTTGTTTTAGTCGATACCATGAGATCCCAAATAATAAATATTAGTAACAAATATATTATATGGAAACTATTTATAGATTAATTTAAATTAATTCCATAATACATAATCAAATAATTTGACACTTAAAGAAGAAAAATTTCTATGTTAGTATATTCCTCCAAATAAACATATAGTATTATTAAAAATATGAAAAAAATTGTATTTTTGATAATTAAAATAAAAAATATATATAATTATTAAAAAAGCTCATTCAGAGGAAAATCTCAAACCA
This sequence comes from Viscum album, assembly GCA_963277665.1. Classification (NCBI taxonomy): domain Eukaryota; kingdom Viridiplantae; phylum Streptophyta; class Magnoliopsida; order Santalales; family Viscaceae; genus Viscum; species Viscum album. The sequence goes on along the minus strand of OY728156.1, from coordinate 857,002,274 downwards.
TTAATTAAAATAACATGAAAGTACAAAATGAATGTTAAAGAAACAATAAAATACAACTATGGATCATAATAATCATAATCGTCACCACATCCGTGATAGATGGCTTCCCATAAAGTATATGATTCAAATTATAAAGATTCATAGTGCTTCAAAATCATGGAATACATCATTCTAACATTCAATATCTCCAAATATAGAAAATCCTAGACATTTCATTCATTTTTTCAAACTACAGTTATCCACGGCTTCATTCCTAGAAGAAGACCAAGTAGACCCCATATTCATGAGATAGGAATAGTCTTTCCATAGCCTTCTTCTTATTTGGGTATTCATAACATCTACATTTATTAATACCTTCTTTTCGCACCCTAAACAATGTTACTATATGAATGTTTGACCACCTGGTTCGGGGCCCCTCGAAGATGAAATAATGATGTTTTATATTTTTCGATGGTGTCGCGATGTTCACATTTTGTGTGATCTATTGATGATGGAAATATGGGTATATCTCCATGGTCATCCAAATTCCATTCAAAGTCCCTCAAATTTTTGTGCTATTGGGAATATTGTTGGTTTGTAACTATGATTTGATCATCGAACCGAGGTGGTATGTCATCCCATCAGTCTATGTATTCGTGTTGAGGTTCATAATGTGAGGTCACATGTAAATTGGGATTGGATCACCTATGGGAAGGAGTTTCTGTGGATGCATGAGAAAGTATTTGAGTTGTGGATGCACAACTGTGTTTCTTATAGCATGATTGGTCATGTAGAATCACTATGTCACATAAAAGGCTTGAATAAGATTTAAAAGGGGTTGATGAAGAGTGTTAATTATGGTTGTGGTGCTTCTGTTTTATTTCATTTCCATTTTGGATGCATTATCCTAGGATTATTTTTTCAAAGCAATATTTTGTGGAAGTATATCATGATAAAATAGTGTGTGTGGAGGTGGAGGCCATTGGACATGCAATGGATGAATATAATCTTCAAGAAAAAGATGAGGGGGTTGTGAAGAAAATTGATCATGTAGGATCCAATGTGCATGGTAAGGTTATGAAGGATGTACAACAGAGGGCACTAGATTTGATGGTTAATCAGGTTTCTGATCATCTAAACCATGATCATGGTATTGAGAAGGCACCTTTAGTGGAAAATACTGAAGGAAATTGTTCACTTTGGTCAGAACATGTGGATATGATGAATTCGGACTCTATGGTCTTTGAGGATTGTGTAATCTTGATGGAACAAGATGTTTCTAATAGAGTGTTTGAGGGGTGGGTTGATATTGATGGAAGTTTGACGATCACAATTCCTTTTCTAACAACCTTAATGAACTGAAGCATGATCAGATCACTCATGTGGAGGAGTTTACTCAATTGAATGAAGGTGTTAGTATGTATCTTGATTTACCATATCTGGATGCAGTAAAAAAATATTAAAATATTATTTAATAGCTATTATATATTCCAATTTATATTACACATTCAATGATAGAAATACCTAATAACATAACTTATATAAAATACATTAAATTCAAAGACAAATGAAATAATTTTTAAGGATATATAATAAGAAATATAGTTTTCTTGGAATTATAAATTTACAATATATATTTAAATTCCTATTATCCTTAGTTAATAAATAATTAAGAATGTCTTTCCCAATTTTAAACCACATTTTGTGAAATAAAAAAATAGTATAAAAATTTTCATAATACATTCAATGTAGAACATAATTTTTAAATAATTTTTTTCAAATTATAAAATTAATATAGTATTTTATTTATAATGAGGATATGGTAGTAAATATGAATAAATTAATCAACAAAAAATGAAAAAAAAAATTATATTTTCACTAAATTATGTATTTGATTATATGAAACAGTTCGATAAGAAATTTCAAAGGGATGGATAGGTTGTGGGTGACTATTCTTTTTCAGATGAGGTTTAAGAATCCTTATAAGAACAAACAACCTAATGAAAAAAATATATCACATCTATAATTCATATGAAATTATTATTAAACCTATTAGTCCATTATTGGATCAAAATCATTGATCATTGACCAATATTAAATATTTATCCAAATGTAAATTCAAAAACACATGAATATGTTCTTTATATTGAAATGCATTGATTGTATCTCACTTTACTAATTGAGAAGAAGAATTATTCTAGGATTTTTTAATGTGAATTTCTCAACTAGTTATCCCAAAATTTACAAGACCACATTTGGTGGAGCACTATCCCACTAATGATTTTGAAGCAGATCATTCAATGTAGACAGTACTGAAGTAATCATTTCAATTCATCCTATTAAATATAGACATGTGGGATGAAAATAATTCCAATCTCTATATTAACATGAACTAAAAATTAACTACTAAAATTAATTTCATAAGTATTTATTTTAATATAAAAAACATGTTATCGAAGATAATTAAACTTTTAAATTCCCAATCAAATCATTCATTTATCATTGGAGATATAAAAAATCATATGGATACAGAGTTTTTACTGGTATTTTAAGATGAACATGAACTGATTCAATTTATTTTCTTTGAAATGTAAATATTTTTTCATCCAAAAAATATTTTTTATTAATATCAAACTCATTCCTCATGTAAAAATTATCTTTATTAATTATTTAAATCTTAATTACTAAATATTCCATTTGATCATTTATATAATTTTTAGATTCTTATTCTTGAAAAAATGATGGTTAACCTACGTCAACTATATCAGTACTGACCTTTTTATTTTTAAGGTGAATAAGATGATATAGTGTCAAGAACTTCTACATACTCAATAGATGAGAAATAAGCTTCCTCTAATGATTCTGTATTAGTATAGACTATTTTATTTTCATCTAATTCAATATTTAAAACCACCCATTAATTCTCCTTCACACACATATTATCATATTATTGGACATTTTCTTCTTCATTATTTTCATTTTAAAACTCTATTTTCATCTTTTACTTCCACATGAGAAATTTATAGTCATAAAAAACAAGTTTTTTTAGCTTCCATGATTTTAGGAACATAATTTGATTAATAATTAGTATTAGATGCTTCACTCTCACTTTGTTAACTAATAAGGTGTTTAATGTTAACATATTATGATGTTTTTGTAGATGAATGGTAAAAATTTGTTTTTTTAGGAGGATGAGAGAAGTCATCCTTGATCCTTTTACTTATCACTAAAAAAAATTAATTATTCTTTATTCCTTATTCTCTTCACTACAAAAATATATATCCATCTGATTTCATATCTTCATGATTCCCAAGGAATTATCACCGAATTCTTATTTATCATCAACACAAACTAGAATCATATATTGGTTTAATTTCCCAGCAAATGAATTATAAATATCTTAATTCTCAAAATTTTATAATATTAATATGATAAAACCTAATTGTAAGATGAATATCATGAACTATATTGTTTATATACAAAATTTATTAAAAAGTCATCAATATGTATAAAAAGACATAATATCCTATTTCTAATAGCAATGATGGATAAATTACATCATATATCTATTAACATTATAAATTATAATAGTCATAAAATAAAATACTATTTACATATTAGGATTTGTAATCTTCTATAACTAATCAATTTTTTGTTGCTTTTCAGATTGACCAAATTTTTCAAGTATCTTATAGTATGTTTCAAGAGTCATTATGAACATATTCTAAACAAAAATCAAGACAAAAATAAATATCATATTATACTAATATTTATGGTATTTATCTATAATGGACAACAGAAAAATGTGAAAACCACTTAAAGGGGACAATTAACAATTATTTTTTTCCTCTATTGAATAAACTAATAAACCCATAATATTTATCATTGAAATGATGATTTCCTCTTTATCACCATAACCAAACTGTGAATTTTTCAAGAACTCCTTTTAGTTATTTAGAGATATACTGAATATTTTATCCGTTTAAAATAAATTCAAACCCATAAACTTCTTGAGATATCTTATGTCAATGATTAACCTCAAATATCCCTTTGAAATAAAAAACATTCCCATTGATAACTCAGGTATCCGTTCATGGGGATCGATGGATCCTTGATTTCATTGGACATCCATTATAAGTACTCTTGGTCATCTTGATTACTAAAAAATTAGGGTTTGGTAATAATAATATAGGGAATTGAACGGAATAATAATACGTATGTAATTGTTAGTGGTCTGATGATATGACTAAGAGTGATTGAGATAGAGAAGGGCTAAAATGATTTCATGTGATGACAATTTCGTTTCTTGAGCCAAATACTCAATTTAATCAATATGTATTGTAATTTTACAATTTATTTCATTCATAATAAATTTAAGATCCATAATTATCAATTATTAATGTAAATAAGCAATTAATATTAATAATTTATTTTAAAAAATAAAGATAATGGATAATAATGAATTTATTAAAAAAATTATATACATTATCCCGCCTTAATAATTTTCTAAAAATAAGTGGGAAACGGTCTTGTTGAAAAAATATAAATCCATTTTTTAGTATTTATAAAGTATAATAAAATATTAGTTTTTATAATAATATCTCATAGAAAATTAATCCATATATCCATATTTTTTGTTTTAGAGTGAATAAAATGATTTTTTTAATATTTATTGATCTTCCATTATCACATATTATTAGAATATTATTGGAATAAATTTAAAAATATAGTAGATACTATTTTATCCACAACAGTTTTCTACATCTATATTCAACAAATATATATTATTCCTCAACATTTGACAGTGAAACTGAATGTTGTTATATACTTGACCCTGATAATATGGACATCCATAAAATGTTATATGTTCTTGATTTACTATTTATATGTTATTTGCAACACCCAAATAAGAATTTTAATATATGATTAAATGTTATTTAGATGTTTTTGGTAAATTAATGAAAAATGGATTTATTTAAAAAATATATATTTAACATTAGTATGATGGAATTAATTTAGATTTTATTTAAATATTTAAAATATAAAAATAGAAAACATAATGCTAAGTCTGATTGTAGTAAGATATAGTAAACTACTAATTTTACATCTATAAAATTTCTTGTAATCTAGATATTTAGTTCTATACTAACCATGTTTTATGTTGGTACACATGATAGTTTCATTGGCATATTGTTTTCTATGCAATTTTTTTTAATTATTCTATAATATATTAAATTTTATTTAACGAATTTCTAATATCTGTTTCACATATATGAAAACCCTAAAATAAATTTACTTATCCCATAATAATAATTTGAAATTACATTTCATAAAATTTTAAAAATAAATAAAATTCTTCTTATTTGTTGAACGAATATAAACCTAATATAAATAAATCTATAGAAAGAATATATAATATAAACTGTTTTATTGAAGACAATATGTTTTTTTATACCTGATGAATTTTTTTTTTCAATAAGAAATAACATAATATTTATTACCAATATATACTATATATTTTAGGTTTGTAAATATATTTTATAATTATTAAAACTCAATTATGTTGATAAGGATTTCCAAAACTCAATTATTTCTTAATGTAATCATCTTCCCTTAAATATAAATTTTAAAAATTGTAATTTATATAAAAATGGGAAATTTTGAATTAACATATTAATTATAAATTAGAAGGTTTCTAATTTTGTCTAATCGATAAATAAGTGTAATGGAATATTAACAATATAGTACTTCAAATTGATTAATTCATTTAGCTCTTAATGTGGACTAATTTCATTTAATTGGTTCTGGATCAACTTTTTTATTATTAAAAATTCTTTTGCATTTATTTCAAGATTGTTATATTGTATTTTATCTAATTCCCCAACATTATTTCTACTACACTGGTTTAATTTTTCTTGCATTTCCACAAGACTACATTCATATACTACTGTTTCTGATACATTATTTGGTTCTAATTGTACTAGAAATGAATAGAATTTAACAATCATTCTATATTCAATATCGTTATTATTTATATAGGTTTAGCTCCTATAATAGTTTCTTGTGGTTCATAATTTAAAGATATATGTTTTTAATGAACTAATATTTCATGGTCATTAGTTTTGTGTTCTTTATAATTTGAATGAATTTCATCATGATCATTTTTTAAATTATTTTTTTGGTTATTTAGGTCTAATGTTGTCGAAATAATCAATAAAAGATCTTTTTTATTTTACATCACTCCAAAATGGTTACATTCCTAAAACAACTCATGAAAATATTCCTCCAAAATCCTTGAAATTCTATAATATACTATATAAGATTTAGATATGGGAATTAGCATAGAATTGTTCCCTAATATGACTTTGGATCAAATTTAACATATTTATCGATAATCATAATAATATAAACCATCCATACAAAAACATTAATGAATTCTAAAATAGTTTTTATGTTATTCCATAGTTCATAGTGGGTATTTTTATGAAGGGGTATTTTTAAAACATCATTCAGTATTTTAAATTAAATTTTTATTGATTCTGAAAAAATGTATTTTTGAGTACAATATGTATTTAATATATTAATCTTCCTTTGATGAATAGACGTGGTTCCTAATTCTGTAATTCCAATTTTTGAGGTTTTATTTATGTATAGTATGAGTTTTTAATAACAAAATATATGAAAAATGAATTATAATCTTGATTCTCAAATTATTAACCATTATCATTTCTTAATGAAATTATAATAAAAACCATTTCATTTTAACAATTTTACAAAATAATTAAAAGTATTGGGAAAATGACTTATATACATTAGGTAGTAATCTAATGAAAAGCATGAAAATTCATTAACAACATTAAAACATATAATATTTCATCCACACATTCTAATATAGATGATCTAAATAATCTATAAGGATAAATTTTATTGTTTCAGATATAGTAACTTCTTTAATGATTAGAATAATTCATAGATATTTTTTTTAAAATTATACATGCCTTATACAATAATATATTTTAAAATTTACATTTAAAAATTTCGAAATTTGTTTTTGATATTTCATATAAATTATTAAAAATATAGTTCCCAAGTATCATTTTCTCAATCCAAGGTTCTTTTTTCACATTAGATAAATAATTATATTTTTTTCACATGGAATTTTTATCTAGGGTATAAAAATTTTTAGTCATGAGTGCTCTATATTTTATCTATTTATAATTAAAAATAGAGGAGGAATTATTTTTGAAATACACATAAAATTATCATCATAGAGTTGAGAGATACTAATTATATAATTCATCAAACCATATACATTTTGAAATTGTTGATAAAAAATTATTTGGATGTCCAACAGATACAACTCCAACTATTTTCCATTTATAATTATCTTCAAAGGTATCCAAAAATCTATCTAATTTTTCTAATGTATAATAATTAGAGGAGTATCTACCCACATGTATCTAGAAGACATGATCCATATCCAATACAAAATTTTGGTTCTATTTATATTTCTCACAATATTTTTCCTTATCCATTAAAAAAATCCATCATAGTTTTTTTTGTTCTTTTCTTTTCATATTAAGAGATAAAATAGATTATATATATATAATAATTATTTATATCATATATTTTATTCTGTGTCACTCATAATTAGTTCACATCAAAATTTTCATTTATTTTTTTAAATTTATGTATTTTGAATAATAAATTTTAGAAATCATGTCTAATATGTCCCATTTACATACATTCATAACATTTCACTTATTTATATCCTTATTTTTCTTTATAAAAGGTATTACTGATAAATTTATACTTTCTTATTTAATTTGTTGAATATTTTGGTTAATATAGACACAAAAATTTTATGAATTTAGCATTCTACATAATTTTAAAATGTAGAATCATCATTTGAATAATTCCATTCTTTTGAGTATTAACATTAATAAAGGCACCAATACCCTTTTGAAATTATTTAATGATCAGCATCAGCATGCATCTCAACTCCATCCATCATCATGGTTTGGATCAATTCATAAATTTTCAAAAAAATTACTCATGTGTTTTTTTTGTATAAAAATAGATATTTCATTCCACTTAGATAGAAAATTTATATGTACTTATAATTATTTATCTATTTTTGTAATACTTGATCATAAAGTAGTGATACAATTGACTATTTTAATCAATATCATATCCATCTGACATATAATTTCACCATCATATATTATAATATTATTAAAATTTATATTAGATGTTTCATACATTAATTATATGAAATTTTATGTTCCATCATTGGAAACATAAATAGTATTCCATATTTCATAGGAAATTGAGCATTTCGATTCCCAATTGAATTTATCTAGAATAATATAGACATAATAGAATTTGTTTCTATTAAAGTGAAATCATTGACAAATTCTATTGTAGAATCCATTGTTTTTTATTTTTATAGAATTCATATTTATTGAAAATATTCATGTACATTTTGAATCAAATAGTTTTCAAATAGATTATTAGGTGGGATTTACAACATTATTAATTATCACCATACTTGTATGGACCATGGATAATTGAAATATCATTTGTAGCTTATATCGCTGAAAATTTTATTTGTACATAGCTTTTACTTGTAACTTGGAGATATTATCAATCTTCATATAAATTATTTCCTTTGATACAAACTATTAGTTTTGAATTACAAAATGAAACATAAGTGGTGGTGAAATATATTTTTCAATAGTAACATATATTCAAAATTATATCCAACATTATGATTTATGTAGATATTTTGAATTATATTATTTATGTAAATTTGTTAGATTAAAAATTATGAAGAATAAACAACAATTTCTTTTTGTTTTTTGGAGTACAATGATCCCCTATTTCACGACACTAACACACACTCAATGAGATTAGTGATTTTCAATATACATTTTCTTTTAGTACAAGACATTAACATATGAATATAGGATATTAATACCTTAAAAATAAGTTTTTTACTTGGATTAAGATTATTTAATATGAAACAAAATTAATTAACATCTTTTTCCAAAAATATATTAATATTATAAAACATTGTTAGGGTATATGGTACTATAATATATCAATAGAGATTAATTTTATAGAATAAACTGGATAATTTTAATTGTTAGAGTATAAAATGATAAAAAATTGATACTAATAATAAATGATAATTGTATTCAAGAAATAATTTTTCAAATATGTCCTAAATTCAACTGATAATTAATTTAAACAAAAACATACATATATCAGTAGTAATAGTTAATAAACATTTTACATATCGAATGACTAATACGTTAATGTTTCCAATTCATAGCTCTAACATAATAATAGAGTCATTTTATATTTTTTCATTTCATAAAATTATATATTAAAAACATATGAACCTACATAATGAGAAATTACTATTAGATGTTTTTCAAGAGAAAATTGCATTGCAACCTATTTGAACCTATCCATAAATATTTTATGAGGAATTGTGATCATTTAAAACTTAAAAATTCAAAATAAGTACATCACATCCATTATATTTTATACAATCTATTGCTTCGAATATAAGATGTTTAATAAGTCAAAAAACATCATTTAATATATATTTAGTATTGGAAATTTTATTTTAGAAAACATAGAAAATATGTTGAATTTAATACATCAACATTGAATAAGTCTAACATTTGGTTTCATAACATAGAGATAACCTCCAAAAGTATGTTAATTAATGTATAGTTGATTAAAAATATGATTCAATTAACAAATAATTTTTTAGTTAGTCTTAGGTTATCTTCTAGACATAAGGTTGCTAGTCAATACATTTCAAACAACATATGATTCATAAACCAAACATTTTATTACCTATGTGCAGATCTAAAACCCCAATATACACTTAAAAATTTAGTATATAAAAATTGTTTCAATATTACATTACAACACAAAAATATAGCATAATACAATACTATAACCCATATGTATAATAAATTTGTCAATAATTTATTCTTTTAAATTAGTTAAGGTAATATTGTTAGTAAAAAAATGGTGTTTGGGAGAATTAAAAAATAGAATAATCATATATTATTATTGAGACAATTCATGCCCAATAAGGGTGACTAAAAAAATAATTATTTATTACTTATAAGTAAAGTTATATTATAGATTTATTTATTTTTAATAAGAAATTATTTTATAAAAGTTATTTTTAATAATTTTTTAATTAATAGTTAAAATCTGAAAGTTATAATTTTTTTCCTTATAATTTTATTTATGAATAAAAGTGTTATATATGTCCAATAAATATATAATTATCAGTAAATTTCATTGAACATTACATTTATATATATATTAAAAAAATACATTTTTTGAAAAAAAAAATGGTATATTAAGCTGGCTAGGATGAATTAATATGTGTTTTGGGATATAGTATTTAAAATTTATAAATGATTGTGTTTATTAAATAATTTTTGTAATGGAAAATGATATATAAAATTATAAGTTTTTGTTAAGAGATCTAATTAATCTACATGTCTAAAAATTAATCCATCATTCACATTAAATGATCATCCAATAATTGTCAATGTATTTATCTATTCATTTATGTGAAATTTATTAAACCTATTACTATATATTATAATTTTTAATATCTTATTTTTATATAATATAATTTTTTTATACATCATTTAATAAAAAGTTAAACTGAATGGATTGTTGAGGGACTTTTTGGTTTCTACTAAGGATGTATTTTTCACTCCCTCTACATAGTCATATCATTCTCAAAAATATTTTATATATCATGATTTAGATAATGGGAATGTGAATCCTTTCTACTAAAATGATCTGTAGATACAATATATATTTTTTTACTTAATAATTTATTGTCAAGAATGTGTGATTTCAATAAATTACTTTTTATATATTTCAGATTTTAAAATATTGATTTATTATATTTGAGTTATTTCGATGAAATATTCAGAATATTGACTAATATATTAATTTATATGATTTTATATTGATAGTATCACTCATATTTTATATTTACATCACTAAATAATGATCTTTTCATAGATAATTTGGTATTTCTATTTTGATGCTCCATTTGAGAATATATTTCGCTATAGGTTATATTTGTAAACACTTGGTTTCTACCATTATCCTCTAATTACTAGGTAACTCTAATGGGTGCAGGTGATCCTATTACATTGTGGATTTTTCATTATAGTAATATTACTATTATGAAGTATTTTTTAATAATAAAATATAATATTCTATGAATGCTTCTCCCTTGTTGGATGATGGTTTATAATGAAATTCACTATTATAAAAAATATCATTGTAATGGTATTATTTAGGAAATGTAATTGAAAAAATGAATTTCATTATTCAAAAATTGCCTTAATTTTATAGTATTTTAAAAAGATGTAAAAAATCGATATTTGTTCGTTATTAAATATCACTATTTTATTTCAATAATATAATTACACCAGTCTTGTATCATTTCATATTGATTATGGACCACTCAAAAAAAATTTATAATGTATTATTTAATTTTGTTTTATAATAATAAAATATAAAATATAAATTGTATGATGTTTTCTATATTTTATAATACTAATATAATGACTTAAATAAACATGGATTATTTACATAAATAGTTCCCAAACCACAATTCCCAAAGCACCAGGCACTATATCCTTTCATTAGAGGAAGGGGAAGATCTTGATGGGTGAATGATACAAATAGTAAGTTATTTTAATGAATTATATATCTACACAAAATTTTGTAACACATATATTAATATCCATGACCATTTCATGGGATTGATTACTAAAACCAATAATAAAATCTACCAAGAGTTTTCATATAAAATCAATCACTATATATTTTGATAGATATCGAAATATTTTTTTTATTTAATTAAAAAAGCGGAATGTATAGTCCAAACAATCAATAAGTATTATACACAATAGACATTAGATTATAATGGATATATACATGAATCATGTATAATAAAAATATTCTATTTACCTTGAAAGGTAGTTCAAAATGTGATATATCCTATATTGATTTCTAAATGAAAGAATATATCTTCCCAGAATAACATATCAATAAAAACCATTAAAATTGTACCCATAACTAGTATTTCAGTATAGTTCATCTCACTTTGATCTAGAACATCTCCATTTCATGTGTCATTTACAACAAGGTCTACTAACATCATAAAGGAAGAAATTTCAGATATAAATACTTTCAATAGAGTTTTTGGTCACCATAATACCCCAACCGTTGTTTAATAAAACATGGTCAATGTAATAAAAAAATGGAAAAAATGATGTCAATTATTCAAACATTAAAAAAATATTGTAAAATCTATTAATTTAATTAACTAATTACTATAAGATATTTTTTTTATCAGGCGAGACTCCAAGGAAGTAAAATATTTCATCATTGTCACCCCAAAAGAATTATTATCATATAATCAAGACATTTATATACATCAATGATCATATGATCATATTCATAAAGAATCACCAAAAAGAAAAGGGTCCCCATAATAATTTAAAAAATCTAATATACTCCAATCGTTGGGCCAGATCAATCTTTCATTTGTATAAACACAATATCTGAAGCGTCACATATCATAAAATGAATTAGTTAGTATATTTTATTATATGATTCATAAATGTAATATTTATTAATTTTAAACTTCCCCATTGGTTTTACTCATTACTATGTACCTCAAAAATACTCATAGACAATATTAACAATAAATTACATATTAAATAATTCGAATAAGAATATATATCATAAAATTTATATCATAAAAAATAATATTAATATCTTAAAAATAATTTTTATTTTATAACTCAATATCCCTTTTTTTATGAACTCATAAAAAATTAAATATTAATGAAATACTGTTTATAATGTAATAAAATTGAATAAAAAATAATAACTATAATAAAAAATCAATATTCATTATAGTAATATTACTATCATATAGTATTTTTTAGTAATAAAATAAAATATTCTATGAATGTTTCTCCCTTGTTGGATTATGGTTTATAATGAAATTCACTATTATAAAAAATTTTCATTGTAATGGTATTATTTAGGAAATGTAATTGAAAAAAGGAATATCATTATTAAAAAATTGCCTAAATTTTATAGTATTTTAAAAGGATGTACAAATCGATATTGGTGCATCATTAAATATCACTATTTTATTTCAATAATATAATTACACCAGTCTTGTATCATTTTATATTGATTATGGACCACTCAATAAAAAATTTATAATGTATTATTTAATTTTGTTTTATAACAATAAAATATAAAATATAAATTGTATGATGTTTTCAATATTGTATAATACTAATATAAAGACTTAAATAAACTTGGATTATTTACATAAATAGTTCCAAAACCACAATTACCAAAGCACCGGACACTATATCATTTCATTAGAAGAAGGGGAAGATCTTGAGGGGTGAATGATAAAAATAGTAGGTAATTTTAATGAATTATATATCTACAAAAAATTTTGTAACGCATATATTAATATCCATGACCATTTCATGGCATTGATTACTAAAACCAATAATAAAATCTACCAAGAGTTGTCATATAAAATAAATTACTATATATTTTTATAGATTTCGAAATTTTTTTGTTTAATTAAACAACCAGAAAGTATAGTCCAATCAATCAATAATTATTATACACAATACACATCAGATAATAATGGATATATACATGAATCATGAATAATAAAAATATGATATTTTCCATGAAAGGTGGTTCAAAATGTGATATATCCTATATGTAATTCTAAATGAAAGAATATATCTTCCCAGAATAACATATCAATAAAAACCATTATAATTGTACCCAAAACTCATATTTCAATATAGTTCATCTCACTTTTATCTAGAACATCTCCATTTCATGTGTCATTTACAACAAGGTCTACTCAAATCATAAAGGAAGAAATTTCGGATATAAATACTTTCAATTGGGTTTTTGGTCACCATAATACCCCAACTGTTGTTTAATAAAACATCGTTCATGTAATAAAAAAATTTAAAAAATGATGTAAATTACACAAACATTAAAAAAATATTGTAAAAATTATTAACTTAATTAACTTATTACAACAAGATATTTTTTTATATCGGATGAGCCTCTAAGGAAGTAAAATATTTCATCATTGTCACCCCAAAATTAAAATTATCAAATAATCAACACATTGATATACATCAATGATCATATGATCATATTCATAAAGAATCACAAAAAATGATAGGGTCCCCATAATAAATTTAAAAAGGTAATATACACCAATTGCCGAGCCAGATCAACATTTCATTTATATAAACACAATATATGAAGCGTCACAGATCATAAAATGTCTTTGTTAATATATTTTATTATATGATTCATAAATGTAATATTTATTAATTTTAAACTTCCCCATTGGTTTTACGCATTATTATGTACCACAAAAATACTCATAGAAAATATTAACAATAAATTACATATTATATCATTAGAATAAGAATATATATCATAAATTTTATATCGTAAAAATTAATATAAATATCCTAAAAATAAAATTTATTTTATAATTCAATATCCCTTTTTTATGAACTCATAAAAAATTAAATATTAATGAAATACTATTAATAATGTAAAAAAATAATACAAAATAATTACTATAATAAATTATCAGTATTTATAATATCAAAGACACATTATTTTTCAAGTTTCATGGATAAAAAAATTTCATGGAGAATAAAATTGGTCAATATATATTCCATCAATAACCATTTTCACTACAACTGAATGAAATATAAATGATAGATAGATTTCACAGGTTGACCTATTCAAAATGATGTAATATATTTAACACAGTACTATAATATAAGACATAATCATTAAAATTTTGGTTTCAAAACGTATATTAATTTATCTTTGGGATTTTAAATACTTATATATATTAATAATAGAATAAATGAGTTAATATTAGTCAACATACATTTTTGTTACGTAAACCATAATTTTAGTATCCAATTAAGTATGGATATTAAGATGAAATTATTGAAATAATAATCCATATAAATTATGAAAATAATGTTATCTTAATATAGTAAAAGGATATAAATTTTAAAATTTGATGTTTAGAACCTAAGATAGACAATCCAACAATAATTATTTTCAATAAAAAAAAATATTTTTTTTTTCAATAACCTAGGATGACGGACTGCTATATATTATTTATAAGGGAAGGAGATATCACATTTGATGGATATAAATACTATAATGACATGAAATGAATAATACATTGTATAGTAAAAATATTTTCTAGAAAATAATATATAATATTGTATATTTAATAAAAATATTTTCCCAAAAATAAACCATAAATCTAGATTCATAGAATCATACATACAATTGTTTTATATTAGAAATGTAATGCTTTGTAGCAAGCCACTAATACTATAGTGAATAACATAAATATGAATAAATCATATTCGAAAATTCTTCTATAATAAAACTCCATCTATATTCAATTAAATTTTTTATCTAACTAATTAATTTATAATATTTAATGAAAAATTATTGAAAATAAATAAATAGTTTTTGTGTGTAGAAAATATTCACCAATAAAATATGTTTCCCTAAAAAAACATCAATTATTTTCTAAATGAAATACGATTATCCAATGGGAAACCATTTTAAAATAAACTTAAATTACATCATTCCATTTCATGTTATATAATTGAATTTAATATAATATAATAAAAATTATACAAATGGGGTTTTAATGTAATCAATGATATATGTATTTTTTAGAGTATAAAAAGACACCGTTATAGTTTTTTTAAAATCACCATAACAAATATATAGAACTAGATATTATAATTGTAGGTTGTGAGTGATTAAAAAATATTAGATGACACTAAAAATTTTATAATTTCTTATTATATTGTCTTTATTTATTTCCATTTATGATCAGAAATGGATAAAAAATCCTTTATTTTAACTTCACAAATATTTTAATGGATCAATGACATAATTAATTTAAAAGGAAGGAAAATATGAAAATCATTCTTTAAAATCCAATGGTATTCACCCCCAAATAACATAATACATTTAAAGGATTGATTTTGTGGTTTAATATTTCGAAATTGACATCATAAACTCTATTTTCTCAGTAAAAATATGATGCATACTCTATGATAATTGAAAAATATAAATCATCTGTAGTGGTGAATATTGAGACTTACCAAATATATCCTCAAATAGTTTTATCTAAATTTGGGATTGATAATTTTTTTAGTGAAAATATTATATTATTGTAATTCCTTACATGATTATAAAATTATATGAAAAAAACATCAATTTGATTTTGTAAATGAATAATATACATTGGCTATCAATTTTTTTGTTTGAAATATTTTTGGTAGTTTAAACATGGTACCAATTTAAGGCACAAACATTTTCAAAAAACTGATGTTAACCTTTTATCCTAATATAAAATCAAGACATATTGTTAACCATTAATATTTTTAATATATTTTAAATTTATTTTTCCATACTTATCTATAAATTTTAATTCCTATATATTTTATATTTTATCTTTCTTTATAAAAAAATTTTAATTTCCAAAATAAATTCACTATATCCGTCAATGATAAATGAAATATAGATAAAATTATATCAAAATTGTATCGCACTAGGAACATATAATATAAATGATTATTTATTATAAGTATGACGTCAATGGATATCTTTTAGCAACTGGCATATGAATCATGATGTGAGAAGGAAAATAATTCCCCAATTTCAATTAGGAATCCATAAAAAATTTATATAATGATATAACCTTAAAAAGAAAAGGATGGTCATCCAATCACTTTACACATACTCTCTCAGATTACAAAAAAAACTATCACATCACAAAAAAAATTAATGAATGGAAACCTAGATAAAAAATATTAAAGATATCCCAATAATGAAGTGTCTCGAAAATAATGAAATATTTATGATCATACTTTTGGTTGTACATAATCTAATCTATGATAAATAATTTCAAAAAAATATGATATAGCTATAATAAATTTTCATCCCTAAAATATCTAAATAATTCTTAATTACAGTTGACATCATAGACCATTTATTAGTATACCCATTAATATTCTGAGGTATATTCTATTGGTTATAGTAATGTCTATTATATAAAAATAAAAAAAATTATAAATGAAATTTATTTTTTAATGAATATATTTTTTATCATGTAATGTAGTTGTAGAAAACACATACACAAATTTCTTTATCACGGAAAATAATATAATATATCCTTAAAATTTAAAATTCTATCCAGTCACATAAGTATTGATTATAAAGGCATTGTATATTCGATATTAATATTAGTATATATATGGTAATGATAGTTTTTGGTTGACATAGACTGAAGAAGCAATTATCGTGACCTGTAATATCATTTCATATAATGTATATTTATCACATTATATATGGTTGATGTGATCATTGGGATTTTACCATAACCGAGACAAATGTGATATTCAAAAACTAAAGTACGAGTGAAGCCATTTATGTGACATGTTTATGCAAATCGATATTGATTTCTGAAGCATGTTCTCCAAGACTACCAGGGGAATGATTCACCATCACAAACCTCAGCCCCAATGTATATTCTCGTGTAATAAATGGTATAAGAATATAGACCATTTAATATTATAATGATTATTTAGATCCGTTTTATTATTACACTATAAATTATTAATTCAAGAAAATTATTATTGTTGTTTTTTTGAAAAGAAAAAAAACAAAACATATTTTTGATAAATATTAAATATTCATCAAGAAACATTGTTTGATAAAACCAAAAAACATATAAATATATTATATTTTAAATAATTATTCTTAAATTATAATATTTATATGAATTCCAATGATTATATAATTTTATGAAGGAGGTGAAATTTTTTACCGGGGTCAAAAACATTATTTTTCATAAAAATATATACTTCAAATAAATATATATTTTGTATTTAATAGTTTAAATTGTAATATTTATATACCTATTTTGATAGAATTTTTTTTAATTGAGCACACATTTGTTAACCGATGGGGAATTTTTCATAATATTGAAATACATCAAAGAACTTTTGATTAATAAAATTGGGTTTAAATATACTGTATGTCATATTACATTATAAAATCACCTAATTTATTTAATAGATAAATAATTTTTTATTAATGACCAAAATTATGTCACCACTTTATAATAATGTTTCTTTAGGTTATTTTATTTATTTTAATAACCCATAATTATTTTTCCAAAACATATATTTTATTTTATTTTAGTTTTAAAATTATTTATATACTAACATTAATCACATACACTCATGGATATTTTCCTTAATTTAACAATAAATTTTATAGAAAAAAAACCATTTATGTAACCCACACTGATTATTTATGGGATTAAAATTGTTAAAAGAAATTAATGAATATTTTGATCAGTGTGGCACACTTATGAATGTACAAGATATGATTATAAATGGTGGACCATGAATTATATATCCCCCTAATGAATTGGGTAATGTTTTTAGGACATGATACACAATTTATGGTTCATGAGATGTTAAACTATGAATGAAATATCATGATTTCGTAGAATTTACCATTATCTTATGCCTATTCTATAATTTTTTATATTTTTTTTATCATTCTTATGATCCCAACATGTATCCATATTATATAATGTTTTTAGTTACAATAATATGATTCTGAACATTATAATATTTCACTGACATGACTTCTAACTAAAATATATTACTTTACCTTTTTATATTTAATGATCATTACTGTATAGGGTTTTATAACACATTCAGTTCTTTTGAAAGTCCCATGTGTATTACATATAGTTTTAGTCGTATATTGGAATTTTATGGGAATTTTGCGGTGTTTTTAAATAATTATCATGTTATTATTATTCAATTTATTATACTATTAACAAAATTTACCAAATAAATTAGGAATCCTAATGTTTTGGGATTATATTATGTGTACCTTTATGTAATAAGTTATGAATTAAGTTGTATTGATTTGTGGGTTTTAATAGTTGGTATAAAAGGAATGTCTTGTCATATTTTGGAACTAAGATTATGAAACAATAATGAAATCATTATGAATTAGACAATTTATAGTTAAAGATACATAATATTTGGAAAATTATAATGATTTGTTTTTCCAAAAAACTAATAATTTAATTTTAAAATATTATATGAGGATTTTTTACTCGAATAGTTATACATAGGGGTAATATCCATGAAATGGTTGCATCTAGAATGACTAGATCATCTAATGGTTCATGGAAAGAAGACATTGATACACTGTTTGTTTTAAACATTTAATTAATATTCTATGGAATGATTATCCATGTAATATAGTGTAAATAGAATAATTACTTCCCTAATATTTTATAATACAAAATATATAAAATAAAACATATATTGAATCCTCAAAATTTATATTTTAAAAAATAGTTTTCATTTATAAGCTATTTAACTATGGTAAATGTACTAAGATTTTATTTTTTAAAATGTTATAAATATTTATCTCTATGTTTCTTTTAATTTAGTTTATAGGTTGAAATTTTTAAAAACAAGACTATATCCAATGTAAGGGTAAATATAAAAACTGCAATAATGTTATTCCAAATAAAATGGGACAATTGGTATAGAATACAAGGATAATATTTTTCTTATTAAATCGTGTTATGAATAGATACATGAATTCAGGTGAAAACACACATCCCACTACGAATTATCATTTCATAATTAATAATATTTTCTGATATATGCCCCTATATTTTTGTGGATCTCCTTATCCCATAATCATTGGACAATATATCAACTATATAGAAAATTTTATATACATCAATCAATAAAATGAGATTGAGAATTTAATAATCATTCGTTATTTTGTGGGGGAAGCTAGATAATTGAGTAAATCGATGAAAATTGATTCCAGATGGTGAAATGGATGTGATAAAAAAGAAAAAAATTTATAAAAAATTATTATTTTTATCCTATGACTAAAAATGCATAAGTAATTTGTTGTAGTTATGAATCATAATGAATAATACACAGGGGTGTATGAGTCTTACATCACAATAAATAAATGATATTTCACCATATTTTAGACATATCCCAAATTGATAATTGACCTATAATTTAGTGAGATAAAGATGAGCTAATGAAATGTATTCAAGATTCATAAAATTTAATTCTTTGAGGAATTTGATTCATGTTCCAGAAAATTTGAAATGGAGATTTCTAAATATCAAGTCTTACATGATTCAAGAGATATGAAGAAGGGAATGGATTTGAATTCTATTCTTATAATGAAAATATCTCATGTTGAATAAAATCCCATATTTTATATTTTTAAAAGTGTCGAACGATGAATCCATGAAACTTCTTATATGGGTCATAGAAAATATTTCTGTGTGTGATGGAAGGGTTCCAATGAAAAAAATTTCATATGAAGAAACCCACAATGGTGATGGAATAATGTAGCGACTCAATCAAAAATCATCGTATTTTCCAATAATTAAAATATAAGAAATAATAACACTATGAAAATAAATACATTAATATATTTTTTACTGATAATAACTAATGAAAAATCATCCAAGTCACAATGATCAATGGTTTTATAAAGTAATCACAACTACAGTGGTGGATACATAAAATTTTGTGATGATAGGTATGAAAGATTTTCATTTACGGATAGTTGACATTCTATTTGATTATGATTCTATGTGTTCTTTTTATCACATATTTTTTGTAAAACTGTTCACAATAGACACACTAAACTGGGAGTGGAGCTATTGGTGAGGATAAAAATTTGTTCAATTATCTCATAACGATAATATAAATAATGAAATAAAAATACTACAGGGATGAATTTTTTTAATAGAATAATGAGACAGTCACTTTAGTACAATTATATATCATTCTGTGAATTTATTAGCATTCCGGGTGTAAATTCATCATAAATTGATGAGAGATGAAAATCACCCACGGTATCAGAAATATCCCTCTAATTCTAAAAATGTAAATGGAGGGGGTGAATCTTTTAAGGTATCAACACTTAATGAATGAATATTATTGAATTTTGATTATTACTTTCAAGATATAATTTTCTTGACTAATTAAAATATAATCCCTGATAACATTCCAATTATAAGGGAAATCACTGATGTGTATTTAGGAATATTTTATGGAATTATGCATAAATAAGGGGTTAAATTATTAATTAATATCATGGATAGCTCATTGATAATATACAAGAAAAAATATAGAATATAAATTTATCAACCTCATGATATGGTGAAGAAAATGAAAATGAATATATATAACAGGTTTATAATCCGATGTGACAAAATGTAGGGTGTACCAGTTCTTTTCATTAAGTTGAGTGATTGGTCAATGGGCCTAAGTATTAGTTATTATGATATCAAACTGATATTGATAAATAACATGTATTATACATCATAGATTGATGAATTATCCAATCGTCTAAATTGGTCTTAATAATTCTATAATTTGGATCATTAGATAGGATATTATCATGTAATGGTGTGTGAAGATATCCCAATGAATTATTTTCATGCAACGTACAGTCACAATGACTATATAGTGATTCAATTTGGAATTCTGACTTTCTTACTATATACTTATGGATAATATAGTATTTAAGGGGTACCAAGAAATGTTTTTTATAGTCTCTATATCTTATATTCTTATCTAATAAAATATATAATGGAAATGAAAAGTGAATTTTATTGTCTCACTATAGACCTTCACAAAAGAAAAGTAGTAATTAAAAAAAATTATGTTTATGATGGAATAAGAAACAATATTTCACCCAAATATTTCCATGAAAGTGATATCTATGGATCCTTCCAAAATATTATCAACTGGTTGGTGGATCTTCGAAAAATCATTTATAGAAATCAAGAGTTTCCATGGATTATTAGGTTAATATCATTTATTATTGAGAAATTTATCACAATTTTCATAACCAATATAATTGATATATCATAAGAGAGTAATGTTTTTCTAGGATATTTAAAATGATGATTTTAATAAATTTTAAGAATGATTGGCTAATCAATAAAATTGAACTCAAATTTTCTACTAACTATGAAAATATCTGGGATTATAGTTATGTATCCAAACTATGAAAGGGTTATATACCTATGAAATATGAAATATAAATTAAATGTTCCTTATACTAATTAATGATCCATGATAAATACTTCCTAAATCATTATTATGAATTTTTTATACTAATATTTGTTCGACCCATGATGATCCCTAAAAAAGTCAATAACCTAATAGAGCACTAACTCAGGGGATTTAGGAAATGTCCCATAACAAGGTCCATGTATCCAGATATCTCACCTAATCAGCAAGGGATTTATTTCACCTCTCCCGTGATTCAATCCCTGGGTGGACTAAAATGTAAAAAATTGTGGATCTTTTATAGTACCACATCACCATATGATATAGTGGTACTAGAGATGATTCTCATTGGTTATATTCCAGTCAACTGCAACATCAATTATAAAGGGAGACAAAAAAAATTCCTAGGATGCATCGAGATCTATCTAGACACCTGGCCCATGTTAAATACCATTGTAAAAAAACCCTTGATTTAGTGGGTTGTGGTGCTATGTATTTTTTTCATGATAACATTGGTCATCCAAAAAAAATTGACATAATAACCACTGGGAAGATTCTATACTACCACTATTCCATTTTTTATGGACTTGTGACACTTTCAAAAATGGACGATAACCCCCCTCTACCCACTAACATGTAGAATCTGGCTCTCTGGGACACTTAGGTTGAGTTTTGGACATCTCCCCTACCTATCTAGAAATTTATTTTATTTCCCCATATAATTGATCTTGGTGATAACTATCATTTAAAAAACTGAGGATCTTCTCTTGTATCACTCTTAAATTTAATATTGAGTTACTGGTTAAGCTCCATGGTTGGTTAAATTTTATTTAGAATCATGTTTAATTCTCTAGGGAGTTGAAATAAATCCCCATTTGGCTAGGGGAGATATCAGGAAACTATCCCAAGTGTCCAATAGAGACTAAGTCCACAAGTTAGATGTTGAAGGGGGATATGGTCTATTTTCTTTGGAGGATCACAAGTCTATCAAATGAGTGCCTTTTGAATAGACCTACAACACTAACTAGTTCATAGTCTGACCACGCCCCGAAAACACTATCATGATAACTAGGACACTATGGGATTATGACGCCACTGGGAAGGTATTTTCCACAGGTCCAAATGGGATTTAATATGCCTCCACCTGATTCCATCATAGAACCCCATGCTTAACAACCACTAGGGATTGTCAAGAGTACAACTACACTGTATGGAATAGTGGTACTCATTATTATCCCTGGTGGCTATTATGCCACAGGTACCAGGTTCGAATTATGGGGTAGGAGAATTAAATACTCATTGGGCCTAGGGGTATTACATCCACATTGAGGCATAACTCCATAGTTGATTGGCATACAAGATGGGGGGCACGAGTAATGGCCCTACTATAGTCTAGTTTGTGGCGTAGGACTGTTCAAAAAGTTTCAATTTTTTTAACCTATGATTATCCAAATAATGAACCAGAACATCGCATCCCAGTAACTCATGGGATCCGTGAAATGGGACCAAATTTAGTCTAGCTTCATGAACTATCCTCTATCCACTTTGAGATTTAATCTCATGTATATGGATATTCTATCCTAGGGATGACTGCCATAATAACCATTGGGTAGAATCCTCTTCTACCACTACACCATATGGTGTAGAGGTAGTAGGGATTATATACAGTGTTCATTATACCAATGAGCCCCTGGTTCGAATATCTATAGAGGCTATATTAAATCCCCATAAATCTAAAAGATAGTTTTTGAACCTAAGACATATTAAGGTCCATTTCACAGAGCCCATGAGTTAGAGAGATATGGGGTTCTTGTCCATTTTTAATATTATCACGGGTCCATCAACATTATCATTTAATATTTGGGTCAATTTCTCTATGTGTATAACCATTAATGATATAATAAGTATGGAATCCTGAATTATATATTCATAATAGTGGTGTTCAGTATGTAACAAATGAAGGAGGATAGAACAAATGATGCATTATAATTTTTTTAATCCATTTTTATGATGGGAAGGTGAAAAGGTGGTAGATTCATTGAGTATAATAGGTTTCACTACCCTATAAATGATGATGATTTCAAGGGATACAATCTTCATTGACATTCATAGGATTGACAAGGAAATAATAAAGGGATCCACATTATATATTTCTCTAATAGTTTATTGACCCTCCATTCGTAAGATGTTCATGTAGATCCAAGATGATGAATAAATTATATAGAATCTGGAATCGAATGGAAAATTGGAAATCAACTCAATAAATTTATTTGTATGTATTGGATCTTATATATTTTTTCCATAGAATCCAATGAAAAAAAAATTACATCATGGAGACATGAATAACTCATCATTTTCTAATCATCCATGATGCACTATGAAGTATATATATTTGAAGAGAGACATACATTAAGATGACATGAGGAAATAGATTACATAAACTATAATTATATTCTTGGTATTCAAAAAATTCAATGTTATACTACTTATTTATATGATATTGATGTAACCTTTTAAATTTTTTATTTTGAAATGGGACATATTATCATAATATTTCAACATAGGACTCTTCAAGACATATTAATAAATTTATTATTTTTATGTGGTAGTATATATCATTATAAAGACACTGCATTTCATTACTATAAATGATTATATCCTTCATTAATAAATCCCCATGTTATACCGAAGATAATTTTTAAAAATATACTGGCATCCACTATCTATTTAATCTGATCAAGCTATAATATTTACATGAATATTCTAGATAATAATTTTGAAGGAATTTAATATAGATATGGGATTAAGTACTGCTTATCAACCTCAATTGGATTTCCATTCTGAGAGTACCATTTATCTATATATGATATGTTGAGATAATATTCAATGGATTTACAAGGATGATGGAATAAGAACATTCCCCTTGTAAATTTCTCATATAACAACAATTTCTATAATATCAATAAAATGGAAACGTATGAGTCTAAATTTGGGAATCAGGGTTAGAATCTTACATTATTCGATTATTTTAGAGAGTTAATGATAATGTGGCGTTATATTGAAAAATAATTTTTTTGATAAGGTTTAAATAGTTAAATGTCATAAGAAATACATATAAATTCAAATGAACATCTTGTGTGAATTATTTTGAAGTGGTCAGGGGTATAAGGTCATAGAAAATGTGTTATTTTATCCGCTATTATAGATGAGTTTCTTTAGGTTTGAAATGTTGGTAAAAATTAATCATAAATACATAAAATACTTTGATATCAGTGATATCATTAATGTTGTGGCCAATTGGATAGCAGTCCCACCGATGATATCTCATGTACATGATGTGTTCCATGTGTACCTATTATATAAGTACATAACATACCTCACACATATATGGAATATATTGGTGGAACTATTTGAAATTTTTCATTCATATGTTTATATACTTTAAATGATCTTATATTTCAGACAAAAAATTCTACACAACATGACAACTCACATAGTCAAGGTAATGTGGAAGAACCACAGGTTTGAGAAAGAAACTAGGTAACCAGAAGAGGAATGGAATAAGTTTTTAGGATATGATTTAGTGTTTGGAATGGATATCTTGAGAGTAAATCATATGAAGGAAAATAATATTATAACCTAAAATTCTATAAATTAATTTCCATTTTCAATGAATACATTCCTTATCAAGTAATGTATTTAAAGAAAAATCATGCACTATTTGGATATTTTGTAATTTTATAAGTTATATATTATTACATTCAAGAGAAGTTTATCTGTATTAATTTTTAATAAAATATCAATTAAATAATTAATATTAACAATTTAATATTAGGTGTTATGATAAATTCTAAATGGGACATACAGAAGAAACAACATCCCAAACTAGTAAAATTATATGTTATAATGCTAGTTTATTAGAGTTCCCAAAGGAGATACACTCAATGAGATTTTACAATGACTAATTCTAATAATATTATCTAGAACAAAAGTGCATGGAAAACCATTTTTTTGTGGTGTTCAAGCTTAACAAGATCACGTCCCAATATACAGTCACTGAACAAACCAATGAATGTGTCACCATCTCACACCAACACCTTATGGATTAGAGTATTGTAATAAAGGTATATGACTCTAAGCTGTGATATAATTTATTTTTATATTGTTTTAATAATTAATTATTATATTTAACAATTTTATTATTTTTTTATAAATGATTGAAATTTTTTTTAATTATAGATTCTGATATGATGAAACATACAATTTTTGTGTGTGAAATATATAGTTTCAATAAAGAAAAAATTTTGTTGAGATGAATAATATTAAAATTATATTATATTTTAATAAAATATTCATATTAAATAATATTTATTTAAATAAAAATTATATTATAATTTAATGAATTAAATGTAATGTGTATAATGGTCGAAAATTGCAATCATCATAAAACTCAAAAATTTTCAAAACAAGTGGTGAATTTAGATTTCAATCCTTAAATTTTAATAGTTATGTTATTATTATTATAACAAGAACATTACTTTTGAAACAATAACCTAGATATTAAATCGTGGTGAGTTTTTCATTATTTCCAACAATAGTTAAAAAATTAGAGAAATATATAGTACAAATGTATTGTTATTATTATAAAATCACGAAATAATAAATAATATATGTAATAAATTAAAATAATATTATCCAAAATATTAATAATTTTACTCTTTATAATAATATTTTTTAGGTAATTTTATCAAATTTAAAAACACTTAATGTACCATCCAAATAATATAATATAGGTCATGTTTTTAAAATTAATTCGTAATGTATATGACTCAATACCACTTCCAAAATTGTATTAATTTTATGGATTCAGTTATTAACCTTTTACTATATTTTATATCACTCGTATTTGGATGAATCCATGAAAAATAACTTGTCATGGTTTTTAGTTGTGATAATTATTTTATAGTGTACAAAAACATAAGTATATACCTTAATAAAAAATTACCCTCTCAATTGCTAAAATATCACACAAATATCCCACTCATATTTACTCAAAAACCATTAATCATGAGAATACATTACCTTTAACTATCTAAATATATATTATGGTTCTCTTAAGATTTTACTAAGGTCATCCTGATAATTTAAAAGAGTTCTCTCAAGGAAATGGATCATTTCCTTTTTCGCCGTATTTTATAAATTTATTTTTATGATATATTTTTATTGAAAATTATTCATTTTGGGATAAGTTTTTAAAAATACATTTAATATTAATCATTAAAACCATTAAAATGGAGACATTATTCCAAATATTTTTTTATAAAATAAAATAACATAAGGGATAAGTGATAACCAATAAATACCTCCCATGAAATCCCATTAGTGGGACGACCAAGGAACACAATCCAGGACCAGAAAATCCCAGAAACCAAAACATGAACAAACCCAACCAAACGAAATAGAAATAAATGCTTCATATAATGAACCATTTCTATCACGCCCCCTATAGAAACAAGCACATAAATTCCCCCTACAATACATCGGGATGCCCATCGCATCACGACACTGAGGGAGAACATAACCTTTAATGCCCCACACATGCCAGGATCACACACTATATATTGGATCCCACAGATCATATTTGCAATAATATTTTGTTTCCCTACAATTAAATCAGTAATCCAGATGTAACATCGTTCATCGGAAATTAAATGCTGGTGATGCTCACACCCCACATTACCACAAAGAATTTATTATCCATGGGCCATTTCCCATCGCCTGACTCATCCTCCTCCTATACACAAGAACCTAGGATTCCGAAGCAGTAAACATTATACCACGAAACCAAATGATATGAGGAATATGCTATAGGAACACAATTTTTAGTGGAGGCCACTTGTTACATAATAATGATCTAGGAAAATAGGTCAACCTACCCAAAGACAAACCATATGATATGGTGGTGAGGGACTATTAGAGAAACATGTGAGGTCATTGTTGGAGCAGAAGTGAAATTATAAAAAACATAATAATAAAATGATGTAGAACGATGATAATTGTCTATAGGCCCCTGGGGGAGTTTCTAGTCCTTGGATCTGTGGAGTGGGCAACACAAATCCATGCGACAAAAAACCCAACCCTCTTCCACACTTATCCCATTGAATGAGTGTAGGAGAAGGAAGGGATGGAGAAGAATAGTGGGGGAAACACTAATTCACTTAAATGATCTCCCAATCAAATAATAATATTACAGGTATATCACCAAAATTATAAACACCATTCACTCTCATTTAAAACGTCTATTAATCACAATTTCTCAATGCTATACAATCAAAAATAATACATTGTCTTTCAATTGAATTCATCTTTATAGTTAATACCTATCATTATTTCATATCCAGGGTATTCTCATATATTTATATATCATTTATTGATCATGTATATACATGTATCCAATAGATAGTTTTCAATATGAAGATTAAAATTGGATAGAGACATTCTTATAAGGGAAGATCTATGTGGATAACTTATGCATTTACATGATATAAATTTGATATGTGGGGCCCATATTATATAACCAACTAATTCATTGTATAATGATTTTATGTTATTAGATTCCTTATATAGATATGTGATGTATTACTATGTACACCAAATAATGATGTCTCATTGTTCATCCCTGAATAAATTTTTTAATGCGCTTTTTTCCAGTATAAAATATCCATGCTTACTTTTTATTATCATCATATATCCTAATTCTAGGATAAATATTATGATTCTCATATCTATTATGTTATCATTATATCCCTCTTGAATCACATGTATTTCATTAAAAATATTATATTCTTGATTATTCCATTATTGGTCATTATAGATCACTCATTCCTTATATGTATCCCCATGATATCCCATGTAGTTTTATAAGTGAAATGTCATTTTTAGATAATGTATGAAGTTTATAAATAATAGTGTTGTAACCATTTTTTATGTTATATATATATGTAACAGATTTTCAAAATACATATGTAGTCATGATATTTTGAAATGCATTTGTCTGTACATTTATATAATAAAAAATTAATTAATTTTTTTAAAATATTATTTTTCATAATTTAATATTAAATTTCAATAATAAAGATTGAAATTAATTTATTATAGATATTTTACCGAACAAAATTATCTATATTTAATATATTTGTTTCAATTGATTTTTTTGAAACTCTATTGGAAATGTGTATAAAAAATCTTCACTGAAAATATAATACCTCCTGCACATTAATAATTAAAATATAGTGGTTTATATGGAGTCAATATACTTTTAGGATCAATTATTATTTGAATGACATCAAAATATCTATGAAACAAGTGAAGGACTTGTTATATGAACCTAATAACCTCATATAGATAAGTAAACTCATTAGACCATGAATCCTTCACGTGTCTATGGTATGACCAACGTATGAGTTGTGTTGAATCTATATTTTTATGTAGCAATATCCTACCATTAAATTATAATTAAATTCATATTTAACTGTGTTAAAATGTTATATAATCCCATTAAAACCAAATATATTGTTTTAATTTGTTTGAAGTTTTGATTTTATGGTCGTATCCCCAACATCATATTAATGGAATTTTCATATCTTGTAATAATATATCTTATAAATTTATCATTCCAAACATTGAATGATTAATTAAATAGATTAGAATACAATTGATGTTATAACAGTTCATGTTTATTCGCTATTATTTTTATAATTTATGATTAATAACCCCATTATAAAATCTCATTAAGAATTATATTCTTTATATTTGGTGGTGTGAAATATTATATGCCTCTAACAATCCAAATTCTACCTCCTCTTGTAATAAAGGTATATGGAATACCTCAATCGAGTTTTTTACATCATCCATGACCTATCTATATCATGTTCAATTATATCCACTAAATATTACAACTCTATTAGATAATGAACTTGTATCTAGTAGAAGTGGGGAAATGATTCAATAAAAGAATAAAAATATAATTTAGTAATATTTTGATGTGGGATAATTACACAATTCTTCATGAAAATCACACTTTTCAA
Source organism: Viscum album (assembly GCA_963277665.1). Classification (NCBI taxonomy): domain Eukaryota; kingdom Viridiplantae; phylum Streptophyta; class Magnoliopsida; order Santalales; family Viscaceae; genus Viscum; species Viscum album. The sequence continues at coordinate 856,971,913 of OY728156.1, read as the reverse complement.
AAACATAAAATATATATTAATCATGAATTAAAAAACACCCAACCTCCACAAGGAGAATCCTCAGGACCACCCCTCCTTATCATTGGATAGTGATCACAATGTTGGAAAGAGAGAATACAAAAAACCTAAATTATATTAAAATATGAGAATTGGAAAATAAAATAATGAGACAAAAAAAGAAGTGTATATAGAGAGAGATAATAAAATTAACAATTATTTAATGATAAAATAAACGAAATAAATTTCTACAGACAAACAAAATTAAATTTATATATAAGCATAAGAGAAATATAATGATTATAATGGTGGTTATGATGGGTGTATGAAAACTTATTTGAAAAAAAGCCCGAATAAATATTAATAAACATATATTAAACAATTACGTGAAGAAATATAAAAAAATTGAAAGAATAAAAATAAAAATATATTTTTTATGCATAGTAATTTTGGCCACTATGGTGAGGCTTCGTGTTGATGAGGTTGTGAACTCCATTGGGATGTTAAGAGTTTCCTATTATTATAGTAAAAGTGGGTAATCCTTGTCCTCCTCTTCCGTCATGAAATATTGTGTCCCATAGATTATATTAAAAAATTAATATCATCCTTGAGGAATGGTTTAATGATATGTAAACACCTAATCATATTCATTCATCATGATATGAACAGAATAGGTCATGTGGGGTATCTGTATCCTAGTCGATCATCAGGATTGAATGGTTGGTGGAATGTGGCAGGTGGTTTAGAGAAAATAATAGCATTGAAGGTGTATGAAAAAATGGTATTCTAAGTACCTCTAGTACATCAATAATTAAATTATTTGGATAAAGGCATTAAATGAATTCATTGTGGACACCGTGGTTGATGAACAAATTAGTAGAGGTTTAGGGATTTGAAAATGGTTCTCTAGCTCCATCTAGTGCTCTCTCACCACTATAAAGGAGGTTATGTGGTTATGAAATAGGAATCCAACGATGTGGATTGGTAGTTATATGGAGGAGATAAAATGTTATGTGTTAAGAGGGTAAGGGTGAGTGGAGTCAAGAATCATAGATCCATTATTGAAATTTGTTAATAGTATCCATGAACGAATGTCCCAAATCAACCATCAACTAGGGTCATATTATTAGTTGCAGTTAAACTCATTGGGTGACCAACTTATAAGAATTCAATATGGCGGAATCCTAGAAACCCGTAAACACTTACCAATATAGTGCAGTACCCACTTCTAATCATGTGCGGGACTTCTTTCGACCAATGCATGTGGTTGGACAATTTTAACTCTATCCCAATCACCAGCTTGTCTATCCATACTGTGAACTATTCTTGTTTGGCCAAGACTATCATGGATTTCCCATGTGTAATTCTAACAATGCTATCTATATGTATTAGACATGAAATATTTTGTAATTTAAACACATTAAAAATATGAAAAACATACAAAAAATATAAAAACCAATTAATAAATATCAAATAAAATATTGAACGTACACAAAAATCATATTATTAAATTATTCACTCATTTGAAAATGATTTAAATTTAAATTTTTTATTTTTTTACAATTTATTAAAAACACAAATTACATTGGTTATAATCATTAAAACAGCATTAAAATTCTTAAACAATGACTAAAAAATCCATGGCATATGAGTGTGTCTATATGAATCTATTTGGAATACATCCAATTTATTATTTTGTCTATTTTATTAATCATTATTAAAATCATTAAATTTTTATCTTATTTGTCATATTTATAGGATCAGTTAATGACTACTGAAATTAGACCCAATGTTAATGAATATGAACCTACTTAATATCTTGGATATGTGTATTTTTATCATTCCATTTGGGTTTTTTATTTTTTATGACATGGTTTGTTTTTTATAAAGAGTTGAAATGATTTTTTATTTTATATATTATATTTCCCATTAACCAAGGATAATTTTAATTGAAAAAATAAATCCTTTTAATATATTTTTTATTAAAAAAGTATATGATTATGATCATATGATGTACAAATTTCATAACAATGTGATTCCTGAGCAATGAGACTTTTATTAGGCATTAATTTTTACCAATAATATTATAAATTATATTTTTTTCATATTAGTGACTAATTGGTTTCTACGGAGTAATGAAATACATAATATTTTAAAATAATTATTAAATTATAGTTTCATCATATTATGGATTATCGTAATGATAATAATATATAGATATTTGAAAAAAATTCGTTGTTTTTGAATGTGGATATAGTAAAATAATATATCATACAGTATATAAAATGTAAGATGATTTGTTGGTGTAATTATTAATGTCATTATAGAGATGAAAAATATTTAGTCCAGACGGTTTCCATAAATATTAGTATTTTAGAATATAATATTCACCACAAAGAGAAACAATTAAAAATGATCAATATGGTTCATAATATATTCCATGATTTATGTTTCAAATATCACGGTAAGTGATTTTTATGGAATGATGACAGTGGTTTGGGATATATGTAATTGATGTAATGAAAAAATCTAGTATATTATGAGAAATAATTATGGAAAATGAATGATAAAAATATGATTGTTTGATATTAAATAGAATATATAGAAAACCCACTTTTCAAACATTCTTATTACATGTTTTTAATGATAAATAACATAATAACATTACAAAATTGACGATCTAATTGATTATTGTATTTTCTCTACTAGGAAAATACATAACAATTAAATCATAAAACATAAACAATAATTTAATTCCATATTATATAGATTTTTATTATCCCCAATGTTCTCTATAGTACATGTAGTTGCACGAGGATATACATAAAAAGGGGTGATATAAAAATCCTATTATGAGGATATATAATACGTTGAAAAAATATTACATGGGATGAGAATAATTATTATAATCATAATATAGTGATATGATCATAATCATTATAACAAGCATTAATAAAGGACGACCAATGTAGCAATGCATAGAAATGATATATCATGTATTAGTGGTCAACTACCAAACATAGTTATGAAAAAATATTGCATCATGATCAAAAATATTTCACATTATAGTTGATTTTCTTCACATTAACTAATTCAATAGAGTTCTATATATTTCTATGTTCACTCATCACATAATAACATTTAAATTTTTCTATATAATTATGGGTACACACATCACATCACAACATTTACATTATTATGCATCCAAATAGAACATATTACAATCATGAACATATAATAACCCATGTAAATAAATGTGTTTAATTTCATAAGCACAAATTCAAAAAAAATCCCAGATGAAATAGGGTATGAACTATTTGATATAAGAATCACAATATTTCATTGAAGAAGAAATAATATCAGGAAGTAAATTTTGTGTTTTTTTGAATGATGAGTTCAATTGGAAAACATAGTTTTAGTAATAAAATCAAATATATAACTTGTTTATCCTATAATAGGTAAGATAATAATTATTAAATGATATTTTAGGATTATCCACATTCAAAATGTGTTGAATGATAGAAAACCCAAATAAATGGTGCTTGGTATGATAACTCTCGTTACCTTTTTCACTAAAGAATCTTTTGAATTAATATCATTTATAATCACATTAGATTAATTTATTAATAATTAATGAAAATTTTATAGCTGAATACGAGTAATTATTTTTTATGTCCTTTTATTGGCCTTTATATGAGTCATATAATATAATAACAACGTTCAAGATCATTCATTTTCATGGTTTTCATGGTAGGCTTATTTGTATACATGGATTGTAGTAAATTAATAATGAGGGTGGACATACATAATTTTTATTATAGTTTAATAATGATCCTTGTGAATCTTAAATGATTATAAAAACTATTTAGTTATATTCCATGAGGATGATTAGTTGGAACCAATTTATTGATGACTGTTTTAGGTTTATTATTACGTTTTTTAACACAATAAACAAATTTTGTTTTATTATTTATTATTATGATTAAAATTTATTAATATGACTTAAAAAGAGTTGTAAAAAAAATTTAACTTTTTTTAACTATTTTATAGTCTTATTATCATCCTTGATGGAATTTAGGGAAAATAAATGTACATTTTCCATGATTTCTGTAATTTGACTCATCACGGGAAACGATTCAATTTTTTAGATAACAGATATATAGGGAAGAGTTTATTATTGTTAATTAAATTAACATTATATATATCTAGTATATATATGGTATTGGATTTATCTATCCAATTTTTTATTTCTAGGTGAATATTTATTTTGAAATGAATTGAAACTGAAAGAAAATTAAAAGAAAAAGAGAGAATATTTACATCTTGAATTATCCTCTTGAGATCATATTCAATGTACCTAGGCATGGTATTTTAATGATACCAAGTACTCCTAGAAATGGGGGCAGGTTTATGGAATATTGTTGAGAATAATTTATCAAATGTTAAATGCTTGATTTTTTTATGGAGAACTAGGTGTGAGGGATGGTATTTATAATGGAACAAAGTGGTGTTTTCATATTAATTTAATAATTTGTTTATTATATTATCAAGATAAAGAAGAGTTGGGATTATTTTGACTAAATATTGTAATTAAATCAGATGACTTTAATTTTTCTTCTTACATCAGTAATGAATCAATGAATAGTTGAATTATTTGAAAATGTATATACACTAAAATTACAAAATTTTAATATATAACAAAAAATTGATGTATTTTTTATAAATATAAAAAAATTACCCAAAATATTTGTTGATGTGTAGAATTAGAAACTTAACTCAATTTTATGTATATAATTTTCTATAAATAATTAAATTAAATTTTAAATTTATTTATAATGTCCTTCGAAAATACAGTTTTCAAAATTAAAAATTATTTTGTAACACTTTCAAAAATTAATTAAGTTCCCATAAAATTATCATAAAATCAAAAGACATAAAAAATTAAATCCATTAATTTATTTTATGAAAGTGAGTTTCATATTTTTAAAATTGTAATTCAAAATTTATGACATATTAAAATTCCAATCACTTAAATATTAATTTTTGAAACATATATTTTCATATTCAATTATACAAATAAATTATTTATAAGATAACTAATTTTTCTTTATAATTTCATGGGTAAGGTTACTATTTATTTTTTTTGGTTTATTTTTCATAAGGATAATATTATTATTCATGAGGGTTATTTACTATTCACCAAAAATTAAAATTTATCTATCTGAAACAAAATATCTTAATGGTCACAACCGTGTACGTCAGATTATCGTAATTAATATCATATTACAAGAAAAACTATTGTTAATGACTATGATATAAAGGTCACATACTATTTCTTATTTAATTTAATAATTATTTTCTATTATTTTTCGAAAAATTATTGTACGTGTCATAATTATAGGGAAATAATTTCTATTGATATATAGTGGGTGTATAAATTATTCCACCTTTATGTGATTTCTTCCATGATATTTTATTTTAGATTCTATACTAAAACCAGGTGTGGGTACATCTCTTTCATCAGTTCCAATGTTGCCTCTCTGTACTAATCATTCCTCCATTGTACGTTGAATATGATAGTTGTCTTGTTGTGTAGAACATTATTTATAAGTTCTAACATCTTCATTGGTTTTTCCTCTTAGGAAATATAATTATCCAATAGTACCAACACAAAAGAATGAAGATCTGAAGGATCTAGTATGTACTTCCTTAAGAGATATATATATATAGAATACATCTTGTACATTAGACATGGTAGGTGGAAGTGCTAATCAATAGGCCATAGCACCGACATGATCAAGAACCACAAAGAGGATAATGTACCTCATAATTATCATTCATTTCATACCAAATTTTATGACCTTCACCCATGGAGAGATTTTAAGGAATACCATGTTCCCAACATTGAAATCATGGCCTCATGGGTGATTATTTGGAAATTTCTTTTGTTGTATTTGGGACGTTCTTTTGATTTGCTGAATGGTTTTCAACTTTTCCACAATTTCATTGGCCATTTCATGTCCTAGAACTAACATTCACAGACATCATTCAATCAACAATTGTTTAGGACCATTTCATATAATGTTCTTTATACGGATCCATTTGGATAATGGAGTGGATATTATAATTGTAAAAGAATTCAACTAGAGGAAGTGGTTGTTCATATACTCCATTAATGTCTATAGAACACACCCGTGGCCTGTCTTCTTATTTCTGAATAGATCACTTAGATTGGCCATCAGTATTATATTGATTTTCTGTACTGATGTTCATCTCACTGTTTAGAGAATGTTGGAGACATTTTATGAACTTGTAGGCGAATATCGTATCTCGATTGGATTTAATTGATAGTGGTACTCCAAACAACCTTTTCACCTATTTTTATATAACTATGAATGTTAATACCTGGATATTTCCTATTAAATTGCAATTAGTTGAGATTTCACTTTAAGATGATCCAAAATTACCCATATAGCAATGTTTCCTCTAGAAATCCTTGGATGCCCAATGAAAATGTCCATGGTAATTTCATCCCACTTCTATGATGGTATATGTAGTGTAAACATCATTCCTATAGAATTATTTATATTAGAAATCACATGATTACATACCAAGAACATTTGATATATATTCCACAATCAACTTCTTCATATTCGCACAACAACAGTTTTATCGGTTATATCGATTGATCTTTGTGCTCATTGTGTTAATAGATAAAGTTTAAATATTTGAATCATTTATAAGCTCTTACATTATCTCTAAATCATATGGACTAAATAATCATCACCAAAATCATATGACTTCATTCTCCACAATCATTATCTTGGATGACATATCATATCTAATAGATTCCACCCTTTTGATAATTTTTAAATCTTTTCATTGTGCATTGTTTACACTAACCATGAGGGTTGGTTGATAATTCATTTGAGAAAGTATTGATGATGGTCTACCCTTAATGATTCCCATTTCAATCCAACTAAATTCTACGAATTTTTGACCCTTATCAAATCAAATCATTGATGAAGATATTGGATCATATCCAATTAGAGCCTCAAACACCTTAATTTCCATACCCAGATGGTAGTGGATTGAGTAGTAATTATCATAGATGAGCTCTAACAATATTATCATTTGAATATTAATCTACTTATATGTGAATATATATTTCATAAACTTTTGATTAGTATATGTATCACAGTTCTCCCTATAGAGATAATTCCTCCGGATTTTCAATGCAATGATAAAAATTTCCAACGCTCGATCATATGAATGTTAATTATGCTCATGGATATTCAACTACCATGAAGATTAGGATATCACATTATTATTTTTCATGAGTACACATACCAATACATTGTTGTAAACATCAGTATATATGATAATACATTACCCACTATTTAGTATAGTTAACACAATTGCAGTGTTCAAACATCTCATTAGTTCCTTGAAGCATTCCTCGCATTCATCCATCTAGAAATAATTTACCACTTTACATGTGAAAATATTTAGTAGCCATGAAAATAAAGAAGAATATCATGCAAAAAAATTACTGTAAATACCTATTCCATGAAAATGTTTTGTTTTGATGACACTAGATAGTTTGATCCATTCATGAATTGCATTATTATTTGAATGTTCAACACAACTTCTGTCACCTAATATCACATGTCCCAAGAATGTGACTTGATAGATCAAAAATAAAAACATTCTGACTATTTCCTACAACATAACCTTCTAAATGTTTTTCTACATAATCATTATATTTTCTTCCTATAACAAATTCCTCTAGGAGTATTTGATAATTTCATCACTAAACAAAACCAAATTTTTTTAAGGTAATATATAATGACTCCACTGATTAAATCCATGATGATTTTAGGGGCATTAGTAAGTATAAACAGAATCATAAGGAATACAGAGTGATCATACCTTTTTTGGAAGGAGGTCATATGAATATCTCTATTATTCACCTTCAGTTCATGATATACTTAATAGAGATAAACATTTGGTAATTATTGAGCTCCTCTCAATTGATCGAACAATTTCTCAATATTTAAAAGTTGTTACTTTTTTATGATGATCTTATTGTGTTCTCATTATTCCCTAAAAAACTGCATTAATCTATACTAAATCATGAGAAATAGATCTTGCCCAACCTAAGGTGATTTACTAGGGAATATAAACTATCATCCATATTCTCTAGTATCTTATTATTTAACTCCCCTAATTAGATAAAATCCATCATATATAAACACATATATATATAAGTATCTCCTGTTACGCATTATTTTGAAAACTATACCTCATGATCCAGCATTAATTTGGGTAACTCTTCAAAACATACATAACTATATTCCCCATTGATGGGCATTTCCATTAGGTAAACACTTTCCTCTCACTAAACCAATAGAGAATGGTTTGATTTTTTATAGGGAATAAATACCCACACAATTGAAGAATTTTCCATTGTATATTAATTATCTTCCTTAAATTTGAATATAATAATTGGATGGTTTGGAATATTAAAATAAATTGATTTTTTTCAACACATAATGCTTGCTCTATATATTTAGATCTTCTCTATCCCAAATATAGTATCAAAATATTCCTTGGGAAGCTTCATGAGATTCTATAGAATATTCATCCTACATATGACAAGAAGAGAAAATTCTATCTGTTCAGTTGAATTGATTAAATTAATTTATTTTTAATTGATTTATTGACATAAAGGTTTCTGGGATTCTTTTCAACAGTTATTAAAAACATAAAAGATATAAAAAATGCCTAGAACTAAAATCAAATAATTTGTTTTTATATACTAGAGTGAAATGGACGTGTACCAGGTATGACAACACATTCCTTCTATACCTCTATAGTTGTAATAGAAAAATTCTTCTCATACTCATTTGTTGTTTGAAGTCTATTAACACCAATTACCTTCAATGAATTCATGTTTAGTTAGCTGGATGGCATAGTTACCATGTTCCATTCAGTGGTGGCATTGGATCATGGGTGGTGTTCTTCTTTCCACCACAATAATGTCATTTATTTTCAAGACATTTAAAAATTCATGAGCTCAGTGGAATTCTCTCAATCATATGAAATGATTTCCCATCTATTTGAGGTATTTTATACTACACTTCTTCCCAATTTTTTTGCTTTTGGATGGTTAAATTTTCTTTCAACCTTTATATTTAGATCCACCAGCCAAAAACTCAATCATTCGTTTCTTGTCACTAAAACCATGGGATCATTATTTAAACATCATATCGTATTTCAGATCACATAAAAAAACTTCATTGTAATTCTAAAAGTCTAAAATTGAATGAATATTTCAACATTTTGGTTTTGTACTACTAATGAATCTATAAATTTCTATATAAATAATGATAAAAACCCACAATGTGAATGTTGGTAGCCATGGGAAATTTTTTTGTAATCTATGATATATTATCCATCCTTTTTCTTTAAATAAATATTTTATATAATCTTTTTGAATATAATATTCTGAGTGAAATACATGTTATGTTACATTATTTTAATGTATTACCACTCCATATCCCTAATTTAATCCCTCAACATAATGTTCTTAATCAACACCCACAATTGTTCAGCCTCTCCATCTTGATGATAAATGGCCACAGTCACCTTCTCTATCTTAGAATAATGATGAATAGAATATATCTTCTCCATTGAGTTTTCAAAAAAATTTGTAATTAGTGGATTAGATGATACACTAAATATCTATGGTTGTTGCCTAATAAAACATTTTGTAGCCAATATTCCCCACTTTTGTGAATGAGTACATTCTTGAATGTTAATATTATTTTTTAAAACATGATGTAACTGGGTATGAATAGACATGATGTTTTAAACTCCACCTCCCAATGAATTAGGGATGTCATTCTAGAAAACACTGCACAATCCCCCACATTGTTTGTTTTCTAGGTTTCTCCTGGTACATAAAATTTTCTAATATATAAATGGTCATAAGAAAACATAATTCAACAAGTCATGAAAAAATAATTAATAACATTTTTCAAATAAGTCAAATATGGTGTGAACCCTATGTTTATAAATTTCTAATAAAAATTTTCTTGGGATCATACTTAAACATAGTCCTATAAAAAGGGTTTTTCACTGAGGTTCTATAATACTAATTCCTAAATTAACTAATGCATCCACTAAATATAACTATATAGACCATTATTTTCTTAAATTACTATTACATAATTTTATTGATAAACAACATAAAAAATTTATGTAATGAGGATCGAAAGGATTAGTTTCTTTGGAATATTGGGTCATACAAAACTATCACCATATATAACATAATAATTTAATTAATTCATTCTTCTGTAGCTTCTTATTTTCCATTATGTTCCTATTCGTACAAGTAGTCAACTAAGGATTTATCTCAAAAAGGGGTTTCCAAAAAAGATAGTAAGAGGACTTATAAAATAATTAAACAATATGACATGGGTTGAACATAATCATAATTGTCATAAAATAGGAATGCGATCATAATCAAGATAGGAGGAATTAAGAAAATATTTGGAATGTGGAAATGCATAAAAATAGAAAATAATGTATTCATGATCAACTACCACACATAGTTAGGAAAAAATATGGCATCATGTTCATGCATATCTTACTTTATGTATGAGGATATTAATACTACCTATTACATTATATTTCTATATAATTCTAGGTTCACCCAACACATCATAAGATTTTTATTTCACTATATAATTTGAGTGCACACATTATATCCCAACATTTACATTGTCAATCATGCCACATATAAAATATATAAATCCTGACCACATAATAGCCCATGGAATATAATTATTTTCTTTCATGAGCATAAATTATTAAAATTTGGGTTTTAATATTAAAATAAGAATAAAATACATGATATAAGAATCTGCATTATTCAATGAAGAAGAAACAATCATGAGAATTATAAGGTGTGTTTTAATGGAAATAAGAGTTCTTTTGGAAAATATTGTGTTTATCATAAACTCATATAGAAAGCATGTATATCCATAAAAATATTTTGTAATGATGGAAAATTATATTTATGATGTTTCATTAATGATGATTTGGGTGAATTTTGTGGGACACAAATAAAGAGTGTTCAGTTCAAGAATTCCCATTACCTTATGTATGAAAGTATCCATCACATTAATATTTTTAATAATAACCTTAGATTCATTATTTTAGTATTAAGTAATATTTTATAAATGAATATGATTAGTTATGGTTTTATTATTCCCTTTTATAGTCCTTAGGATAAGTTGTAATATTTGATAATATCATTTGAGATCATTCATTCTCACGGTTTTTAGGAGCTATTCCTTTGTATACATGAATATAACATCATTTAAAATGAGTTTGAATATGAAGAATTGATATTATAAGTTATTAATGATCCTACATAAGAATAAATGATCATTAATATGATTTGGTTATATACCCGGAAGATGATTCATTAGATTAAATTTATTGATTACTATTTAAGGTTAACAGTGTTCGTTTTTTAATATAATGAACTGTTTCTGTTTTCACATTTAGTATTATTAGTATATGTAATTTCTAGAACATATATAAAGTTATATGATACACTATGAATACATGTTTTTAACCATTTAATGTTATTTTTAAAACACTTTATTTTTTTTATTGAAAATTAATGGTCATCTCCAATGATGTTTGTAATTTGACACACCACAGGTGATGATAACATTTTTATGATAAATGAGTGAGAGGGTGGATTTTAATGATGAATATTCAATTAACATGATATAATTTCAGTATGAGTAATGTAAAATATTTATAATTCCATTTTAATGAATATAGGTGACCATATAATTTGAGAAGAAATTGATCATCATTAGAAAATAAAATAAAAATGAAATTGATATTGTAAGGAAATAAAAAACAGAGAGGATTTAACAAATTAATTATTTTATTCACATCCACCTCAAGAAAGATAGGAATGGTATTTTGATGATACCAAGAGATTAAATATTTGGGAGAGTGGATAATGAAGAGTATTGGGGGAATTTTATATGAGGCTGAATGCGAGACATGTATACGGAGAAGATGGTGTGAAGGTTGGTATTTATAGTTGACGAGAGGGTGTTTCAAATTATTTCAATCAATATTTTATTTTTTTATCAAGACAATGAATCAGGTTGATTCTTGAGACTAAATACAGTAATTAAATCATGTTACTTTTATACCATGTTACATACATCAGAGATGTCTCAATGAATATTGACTTCCATTTATAATGTATATATAATATTAATTACCTATTTGTACTATTTATCACAAAAATTAATCTATTTAAAAAAAGTCTCAAAAATTCACCATAAATATTATTCAATGTGTAAAATAAAACCATGCACTCTCTTTTATGAAAATATTTTTCCAAATATGAAAAAAATTTCTATAATTTCAAATCATCTTTTTGTTGGAAAATACAGATTTTTTAATTATAATTGATTTTACAACACATTGAAAATTACATAAGGTATCATAAAATTTTCTTAAAATTTACAAAAAATCATTATGAGTTTATTTTATGAAAAATAATTTTTATAATTATCAAATTGTTACAAAATAATTGTGACATACAAAAATGAAAATAACTTAATTAATCAATTTTAAAGAATTTATTTACTTATATTATTATAACATTATTTTATTTATAGGATGTGTAAATTATATATATACATTAATGAATAAGGATTCTATTAATTTTTAACGATTACTATTCATAAGTTACATGTTAATATTCATAAGGGAATGTTAGTATTCTCTATAAATTATTAGTATCATATAACAATCAAAATATCTTAGTAATCGAAACCGTGTATGTCAAATTTTCAAAAATCCAATCCTAGAAGTATAAAAATTATGTTTAGAGGATATGATATAATGGTCACATTTTATTTAGTAGTTAATTTATCAATTATGTGGCATTGTGTTTCCTAATATGATTTTATGTGACAAAATTATAAGAATATAATTTCTATTAATAAAACATTGTGGTGTCAAAGTATATTGAAAAAATAAGTCCCAATAATAATTAATTCATCATGTTTTTCTAATATAAATATAAATATAAATATCTAGTCACAAATGATATTATATACCCACATAAAGTTATTAAAAGTATTCATATCACCAAACATAAGTTTTTTAAATTTTAAATGGTTAATATATCTATAGTGGATCGAAGGATCATTTTACCACAAAGAAATTCATATTTTTTACATATTTATATTTTGTCCTTTTTAATAGATTTATTATTATTAGATTATAATGAATTTAAATATGAAATTATTTAGTTGGATATATCTTTTATAAATATGTAAATATCATTGAAATTCATATTTCAATATTGATGAATAAGAATTCAATGACCATGTAATATCAAATAACACAATATAATAAAACAGGTCAATACAAATACAAGGTTTCTAATAGTATTGTTAAAACCATGATGTTCATGTAATTATTTTACCAAATATTAATTCTTATCTATTCAGAACATTGTGGGGTTGATTTAATTAAATAATGAGAAATAAAAGGATAGTGTTTTGTTGGATTTTATAAGAGGAAAATTTTATAATTAACAGTCTTCCATTATTATTTTTATTCACCAATGATCACAATTCTATGTAGACTATATTTTCACCTCATCATAATCATTTTCTTGTATAAAATGTCATATATATTATATAAATAAATTATTTTATTTTATGTCTATTAATAATATTAACATTATTTGGATTTTAATATTTCAATTTAATGGTTATCATTATGTTATAGAGATGATGATTCCTAAAATTCTATTAATGGGACTAATTAAATTGGATATCAGTCTACTTGAATTTTGTCTAGATGAATATTATGTATATTAAATATTATTAGATCTATGTAGATCATAATATGATATAAGACCCTATAATTCTTTTTTCTCATCACACATATAGATGGTATTAATGAATTAAAATAGATCCAAAACAATTAAGGATATAGGGTTTCGCAACCAGGTTTTAATTATAATGAAAAAATATTAGTGAATATCATTTAATATATTTTTTCCAATTTAATTATTCTATAATTGAATTATTTGAAAGAATAGAAAAATAATTTACATAGATAAATAATATTGTTTTCAATATATATCTCTATATGATTATTTATTATATTAAATCACTTTTAGGAAATATGTTTAAATAATTTTTCAAAAATAACATATAATGATTCGATCCATTTCATGGAATTTTATAAAATATTTAATTATTAACTAATATCTTATATCGTTTTTTTATATGAAATTGAAGGTGTTGTTTCATTAATAAATAATAAAATAACTAATTATGGAATATGTTCAATATTTCTATGGAATTCACGAGTGATGTGAAAATAACTCACAATGTTGACTTGATGAATTATGATGTTGTATTTTAATGTAAGTGTTTTTTTCAATTAACAAATAATGATTATATAAATTAATGGTTTTTTATATTATTATTATTTTACATAAAATTTATATTCATTTTATGAATGTATATTTATTAGTAAATATTAGATATTTGATAAATTAATATGAAGAGGGGGATAATCAAAAAATAACATCCCTATGGGATAGTAAAAAATGTGGACAATATAACAAATTTGAACCTACTATCCTAGTGTTAGTGATAAAAAAATAAAAAAATAAAATTATTTACAAAATTAATTTCAAAAGGATCAAACAATACAATAGTATAGGTAAAATGGATACAAACATGAATCTCATATTATAATTGGGAACATAAAACACTACATAGCTTTTACATTGAGTACACAATATTTAAATTTAAAATATCCATAGATATTAATAATAAAAAACTATATTTAATCTTTGAGAAAGTAAAATAATAATAACATTGATTTCTCTAATAATAAAAAATGGAATTCATATAGCGTATTATATCATGAATAAATAAGGAATAATCATTAAAGAAAGGTACATTAATTAAACACATTACATTTAATAAATTACATGAGCATAAAATGACATGAATAAATGATGATCCAATTAAAAAATATAAATAATGATACGAGCATAAATATTATCAATTGAAATTATAATTAATTTAATAACTACATGAGCATCAAAAACTAATATTTCAATGATGGAATACATAATTTTAGACATCATAACTATACCTTAAAGGTCTCATGATAACAATTTATACACAATCAGGTTAGTCCATATCCTAATACAAAGAATGATTGACTTGTGAGATATATTGATTAATTGTGGAGTTAATGTTTTTCCATCAGTAACATACAAAATCTTATTCATTCCTCATAGAAAATATATTTACAATAATCACCAATAATATTCATACTAAAGCACTATTATACAAAAATATTAATACATTCCCAAATAAATAAATATAATCAAAATCCATTCACAGTAATATAGAGAATACTATAAAAATAATATATCAATAGTCAATATGTTAATAAAACATGTTTAAATAATAGTAATTGTTATATCATTTCAATATAATCCCAATGGATCATCAGTAAGATAACTGTATTTCACTAATAAATATAAACACTGTATAAATTTACTTAAAACATTCTTTAGTAAAGTATCATTCTTAATTTGAGAATCAGATTCTCAAATAGAAAAACTCTAGTATATTAACAAAAAAATATTTAGAAATATAATTGTAATCATGTAATGGAATATTAGGCATAAGGACTTATATATTCTCTTCACATTGTATTTTAAAGAAAAAAAAGTGACTCAATCAGATAAATGAACTGTTAAATCCATTAGAATTTTTTTTAAAAAGATAAAAATATGTAAAAATTATGTTAATAAATAAAAAAATTATTGATAAAAAACTAAAAATATATATTGAAAACATTCAAATAAGGAACAAAGTTTTTCCCAATAAAGAGAAAAATATAGTCAGCTTTTCATAAAAAAAGTTTTTTTAAATCAATGTATTAAAAAATGTGTGTAATATTTCACTATTATATGAAAATAAAAAAATACACATAGGAATGCACTATTTATTAATGTTATAAGTAAAAATTATTAAAACTAAACAATCCAATAGTGTTTCATAAATAATATTTAATAATGATGAGAATGTGAAAGAAACCCTTACAATTTTTGTAACATTTGTGTAATTTTCCCTATGAATGAAATAAATTCATATGAATTTATGAAAAATATATTCAAGATATATCATATAAATGGGTTATCATATTATGAAAAAAAATTATTTAAATAGAACACGTATTATGAAAGTAAAATTTAAACGTGAGACACTTACATTGGGTCCAATTTCATTCATATGTGTTTGTATCTTATGTATTGTAAATAAATAATTATTATAAATCCATGAAAACACATAATTATATATTTTTTAACATTTATAATACACATATATTATTTATGACCTATTTATTAATTATTATTTATTAAAATCATTATTTAAGGTGATATTTTAACAATTTTAATGCATGTGTTGGTTTTTTGTTTCAGACCTATTATATTAAAACTGATAAAATCATTAATAAAATGTTAATTATGATTTATATATCAAATATAGTAACCATTTATGTATTTATACAAATCTAAAAAAATATATTATAAAATGAGTAGCTTAATTCTTGGAGATGGTAGGTTGTATGTACCAATAATTGTTTCTTTTAATTTTCCAATAGATGCATTGTAAAAATGAAAAACATTATTTCACCATTTAAGAACCAGTATTATATCCAATAATTCATTTATATTAATTAAATATATCATTGTTTCAATCTATATAAGAAATAAAAAATATTTCAAATCACTATATCAAGGTTATAATCCACATGTATGAACAACGAACTTATTGTTTCCAAATGTATTGGAATGAAAAAAGTAATATGTGAAATTATAATTTCACATATATATGATAGTAATAAATATTATATAAATATTTAAAACATATCATTATATATATAAATGAGTGTCAGTGATAAAGAATTAATTACCTCGGTTTGTGAAATGGTATATACTTGTACCCATGATTGAAGGTTTAATTTTCCATTTGAGGGAAGATGATATGGATACATGTTATTCCATGAAAATAATACCATTTCATTTTTTAATTTGTAATATTTTAATTTTGTTTATAATTTTTATGAAATATTTGAGTGATTTAGATAATGTGGTATTAAGTAAATAAAGGGTAAGGCACATTACCTCTTATATAGACACCCTCTTTAGTATTATGCCTAGTGTATTTATAGATTTACATCTAATTAAAAAAATTATAAGTTATTTAGAGGGATGTAGGGACTGAAATAGGTAGGTATTTAATGATACAAAATGATTTTGTGGTGTGATGAGTAAAACATAGAAGATGACATTTAATAAGTGGTGAGAGGACAAAAATGAAATTTGGAAAATGAGAAAATGATAATTTTTTTCATATGTCACAAGGAAATAAAATATATAACATTATAATAATTTATGATTTATTGTCTATATATGGCTATAAATTAAAAATTTTCTGTGTTTTTTATCATTTAATCAATATCTTATTAGTTTAACCCCTTATAAATCATTTTTAACCATAACTATTGTAAACAATTATTACTATTTTTATTATTCATCATGATGAAAATTTGATCTTAAATAATTATTTGAATTAAATTATGATGATTTAAATTAAGGAATAAATTTTCCAAAAATTAAATTAATAGAAGGGAAAATTTTAATTTAAAAATAAACTTGTTAATGGGAGGAAAAAGGAATTCCAATGATGTAATTTTCTTAAGTATAAAATGATTTAATATAAAAAAAATTATTTTCACTAGAATCCCATTAATTTTATTTATTATAATATTATTAAACTATTATAAAATTTAAATTAATATGAAATGAAAAGTATATTTTTAATGACATAAACAGGAATGTGGTTTACCTTAATAATTTATAATGACAATATTAATTGAAAAATGATATTTTCAAAAAAAAAATTCAATCTTCAACCTATGATAATTTTGATATTATGATTAATAAATTTATTATAATATTATAAAATATTTTTTCTAAAAATGGAAAAAATTACTTTTAATATATGTTCAAAAATCCTGACGACACCGTCTTGAAGCAATTTTTTATGAAATCATATCATTTTCATTGAAGTGATAATTAATTATTTATATTTTATTAATATACATTGAATTGTTTGTATACATGTCAAAAAAAATTATCTTCCAAAATATTTAATTCCAATTCATACCATGAAATGTAATTTTCTACATATAACATTATATAATTCATCTAGACTCAGGGTTGAGATAAGATAAGATATTGAAAATATTTAATTTAGAAAAATATATTTTTATTGTTATTAAATAATGTGTTTCATAACAAATTTTATATTATATATAGTGTTATTCTTTAATAATTTCATGTTCTTTCATTTTTGACACCATCATAAAATATGAACATGTCAATTTTAACATACATAGAGAAATCAATGTATTATCATCACAAAAAAAATTAAAAAATGATATCATAAAATGGAATAAAAACGGTTGAATGATAAGAGTGAAAATAATGTCTGATTGAAATCAATAATAATTCATAAAAAGTATTTGATGTGGATGAAAAATAAAGGGATGTAAATATATGCACATATGTGAAACACATAACTATGTTAAGAGAGTGACAGAGATAATTGATCATGTGAATGGGAATGATCAAGAACAGAACAATAAATCTATTATGTAAATGATGGTACCTGGATTTAATTTTCATTTAAATATACAATTCATATATTTGATCTATTCCTTCACTATCATCAGGGAGAACACCATAATTTCTATATACATAATATCTATTTATTTTATAATCAAACTATAACTATTAGTATTTCCTTCGATAAACATCAACTATAACAATTACCCCATGAAATGAACTTTGTAGATTCTATTTTTATGATTCATTCTCTAAAATTTTGTTTTTTTATCATAAGATCTAAAAATATGGTTAATTATATTCATATATTTCTAAAGATTTTATAAAACAAAAATTATTGTCCTTTGTTATAAAAAAAACTAATTAATATATAAAACTCATTTATAATAAAAATATCATAACAAAATCCATTTTATAGGGATATGTATTTGAACTCATTTATGTAAAATATATTTTATACTAACTAGTGCATCGTGAAAGACAATTTAATATATTGAAATATTACAACCATATGGTTGTGGGTATAATAATCAGAGTCAAGATGGATGTGACAAGTTTTCACCCTACATTAAAATTTTTCCTTTTGGAAACCCACATTACTATAATAACTATAATATTTTATAAATATCAATTGAGTATGAAAAAAACTAAATTAATAATAAAATAAATTCTTAAGCACATCAATTTCATAAAAGATTATTTTTTTCCATTAAATCAAATAAATTCCATTAACTATTATTATGTATACATTAATAATCATATTTACCCAAAATGCAATCAATGCATATATATTATTCCCAAAAAAATGAATATAAATCTTCATTAAAATGGTTTTTTACATACAACATATAATATTCAAATCTGTTTTATAACCGTATACTCTACCAAAATATCCTTAATCAGGATAAACTACCTACGCCTAAAACCTCAAAGATGGGGTGTGTGAGACATTGAAAATTCAATCAATATGAAACACCTAAAACCATCATAGTCCAAAAGCTATTTTTTTAATCTTACATAATGAAATTTATTATTCTAAAATTAACAAAATCCATTGATATTTAAGGATTCTTATAATAAAAAAACTAGAGGTAAAATACATTTATAAGATAATTCTCAAATCCAAATCCACCAAGATGTTATCATTGTACATTAGCAATATAAATATCATTATAATGACCTTGATCCCATAAATATAATTGAGGTATATTACTTTGAATGTTGGTATATTAGTTTGAATAGTTAAATATCTCCTAGGTGTTGAAACACAAAAAATTATAGGATTATTTCTTTTACATTCATTAAGGTTTCTGATGGCCTTTCATTCCACATAAGATGGAAAATACCATTCTCCATAAATATATTGTAGGGTGATTCATCCCACAATAAAAACATGTGGGAAAATTCTGATTCCTTTTCTACCCATTATCTAGTTTTTCACTATACCATTCTATTATTTTCACATTTCCCTTCAACGCTATTAGACATAAAGAATTATACATCCCACATGATTACATATATAACTCTGTAATAATATAATGGTCATTTTTTAGAGATTAGTTCTCATTAATGTATTCTCTTAATAATATTAATTATATGGTAAATTGTCCTCTTTGTATAATGATTGTAGGATACATCCTATATTGGTATCCAATATAAGTGAAATCGTATTTTACAATGTTTTCTTCTTCCATTTCCAGCAGGCTAACGAATTGTCTCTCCATATCATCTCGTTTCATGTGAGGAAAATATTTTTCAAATTTTTTCTCTATAATATATATTAACAAAAACCCCAAAATTTAATCCTCATCTATATTTTATAAAAAATAAATTAACTTCATTGATATATATCCTCTAATGGTTAATAGTATAGTATGAAAAAATTCTCCCATTAACTACTTCTTATAAGGTGAATTGTATTATCTATGGAATTTATTCATTATTCTGCTACATATGTATTTATAATTAAATTGAATTGTTGATATTAATGCCAAATGAAGTGGTAAAGAATTATTTATCATAGATGTATATCACTAGGTTACTCCATAAAAGATTAGATATTAATCATATCCTAATTCATTTTCTTATATATATTTTTTTTATAATATGATTTGTCGTAGCTACTGCTCCATTTCTATCTTCATTATCATGCCTATATAGAAATTACAACTAGCTATATGTGAAATTATATGGTTCTCATTCCTTATAAATGGGGTTTTAATAATAATTAAATACACTATATTATATTATAACATTGTAAAATAATATGTTTTTTCCAAAAACTACTGATGTATTTATTATATGTTGATAATTTTATCTATATCTAAAATCATAATCATTAACATGGTTTCATCGGGAATAATTTAAAATAATATCAATATTTTATAATCCTTCGTAATGCTTTTTAAATAAAATGTGTACATTCACATGTACATCTCATGGGAGTTTCAAACCAAGTGAATAGTAATTTTGACTTGTCAGTTCCCTATGATGATCAATTCTAATACAAATGAACCCTTATTAGAGTTATTAACCCTTGATAATACTATATCAGAACCACGTCCAATTTTCCTATCCAATGAAGAATATATTTATAGAAACAATACCACATAAGATTTTCTTCACTAAATCAGGAAGTTATTAATACTTATCTATCCTTAATGTCTATCATTGGATTATTCTTCCTAATATATGTTTTTATAAATCTAGTTTGTAGTTTTCTATTATACCTCTATTGATACCAACATTAAATACCTTGATGCCAGTATCCTAGATTCAGTTGTTACTTTATTAATTTTTTATTTGAAAAAGGGATTCCCTTCATGGAATAATGAATTTAATAGTATTATTGGTAAACCATATATATATAAAAATATCATATTATAATGGAATATAGAAAAAAATCATAGTATTTTCATTGACTACACCATTATTTCCCTTATTATAACATTGTAATCGTTTAAAAAAAATCCTAGAATCTTGTGTAAAGGAGATATATGAATGGGGTTCCTAATAATGCCATGAATTTTTCTATATAGAACTAAATATATCATGAATAATTAATTTATAATCTATATTGAAATGTAAATAACTAAATCACATTACATTCAACAAATTACATGAGAACAATATGTAATGAATAAATTATTATGATATCTAAAATTTGAAAATAATAAATTTTTATTCCGTAATATAGGTAGAACAAAACATTATGTTTATTTTTCATTAATCAAAATTACTATTTTCTACCAAATCTTATGTCACAACCAATATAAGGTTTTTAAAAACAACAATATATTTTATATATTTATTATTTAATTTGATAGTTATCTCCTTGACTTTGGAATATAGGGTACGAAAAGTGTGAACTAATGCATTAAAATTTATATCTTTCATAGTTTTATTAGTTTTATTTCAATTTAAAATTACATAAAAATAATATAAATAAAATTGAAATGTCTTTTGAGAAGAACTATTCTTATAAATGATGGTTTAATTGTTCTTAGATAACATGATTTAAAAGTAATATTTTATAACATTTTGAAATTTAACTAAAATAAACTTCATTATTTGAATATATATATCAAGATTATCTTAGGTTTAATTTTAGTGATTTTTTTAATAAGATTCAATTTTGATGAATGGTATAAAATAAATAATTTTAATTGAAAAATGAGTTTTTGTTTAATGAATTTATAATGGTTGATTATATTTTAAATTTTTTTAAATGTAACATTATAAAATTTTATATAATTTAATCCAATAATTTTCATTTTTAATTTGGATATAATAATATTTAATACATTTTTAAATTATCGAATTAAAACCTATATTTATTGTCACATCTATGAGAATAATATAAATTTATAATATTTTTATTCTTAGAGATGAATTAGGATAAAATTACTTCAGTGATTTAATTATAATACTTTAAAAAGTATAATAAGGCCAATTTAATTTTTTTATAAATGTGATTCATGAAAATATTTATATTTAATTACAATGAATAAGTTAAAATGAGTTTACTTAATAGTTAAACATTGAATATAAGGTGCAAAGCGACATAACATATATTCCTAAAACACATGGTATGGACATATTATTAAAAATAACTCCATTTTATATATTTTTATTAGTTATTTGGTAAATATTACACGATATTGACATATGTAAACGAATAATTAAGGAAAAAAGAAAATAAATGACCCCTTATTACCTTTCATATTTATAATGATTTGATATATGAGAAAAACATCAAAATCTAGGTGAAAATACTATTTTGAATGAAAAATGAGTTTTTTTCATGACAATTTAATTTAATTATTTATATATTAAAAAATTACATTAAATTATTTCTAAATTCCATCGTAGGAAATATTTACTTTACAATTAACAAAAATAAATGATATTAAAAATACGAAAAGTGCTGTAAATTGAATTATTTTTTTATTAATGTTTTTAATGAATATTTTCTTTTAGTTATTTTTAAATTAAAAATATATAAGTATATTTTTTTCATGATATTTTAAATTTTAATTTAATTAAATAATGTAAACATTTACATGATAGTTATTTTATAATTAATTATATATCCTTAAATGTCATTAAATTAAAAAAACATATTATATTGGAAATGATTTTTAATTGATAATTAATATAAAATATGGTACTCTTATTGACATATTGATTTTTTTATAATGAATATTTTATCCCCTCAAAATAAAAAACATTTTTAGTGAGGTTATGGTCAAAATAGTGATTTTTTGGTTACATGTGCATCCATTATGATAAATTTACTATGAACATTTTGTTTTGATTTTATATATTATATATAATAATTATAATAATACGGTCAAATTAATATTATTACAATAAATTTAATTTATTCTTAATGAAAATTTTACATATGATATGAAATTATTTATCAAAATAAAAACAAAATGCCAAATGTTAGGAAACCTATATGTTAAAGAACAACATGATAAAAATGACCTCATTTTTGTGTTTTGGAGTGTTTTATATATCATATTAAACCTCTCCATTATCATGATTATATTTCGGATCCACATAATGACATGTCACGAGCCATTATTGTTAAAAATCTTAAAAAAATCCATACTAAAATAAAATAACCACATCATAGAATAATTTCGTTTATATTAAATCAATAATTTACTTGTTTTACAACAAACCTATGTAGGATACATGAAGTAGTGATAAAGATGTTTTAAAATCATTTTTAATTAATTTCCTTCATCCCCCATTAAATTATTATTATAAAATGATTATAAGTCAACCATATTATATTATATATTTTTAGATGTTATTAAGGGTAAAATATAAAAAAACACATTTGATGAAATGGGATAAAAAAATCAGCGTACATGTTTACAAACAACTACAGCCTCCTGAAAGCAGTCATTTCTTTTTCCATTACTACCTATCATGGTTTGGAATAATGATGGAATTATAGTTTAAATATCATATTAAGGATATATATGATTTTATTATGAATCTTTAATTATTATACCATACAGAAATTCATGACATCCTTTTTTGAGAATTTGATAATGACGCTTGTGTGTATGAGAGTCTACAACCTCAGAATGTGATGTGATTCATTCATGATTTAAATGGATGGAATTAATAACGGTATTAATAAACATAAATTATATATATGAAATATAAATTATACACTAATAATAATATATATACATATATATCATTTACTTTTCATTCTTTAATTATGATATGAAAATATATGGAATGTTAATGCGTACGTACGACCTACCATATCCATGAATGACATATTTCAATTCCTATCACTAAATTTTATTGAATAATATAAATTAATATTTAATAAATATTTATTATTTTTAAATCATGTTGTACATAAGGTATATTATTAAACCATTATTGAGTTAATAGGAAAATAAACAACAATGAAAAACATACAAAATTTACATGAAAAATAACAACAAAAACATTGATAATAATGAATGATTATTAATAATATGGTGATAAGATGTTATAAAAATAATATATTGTACTACAAATATTAATATAGTTATTTTATAAATAAATTATACACTAAAACCAATTATAAGGGGGGTTAAATAGTGTGTAACGAAAACTATGTTTATGGTAATGGATTTCATCTCAATTTCTTTTCATTGAGGAATGATGTAATGTTATGCATTTAATTAGATTAATATAGTTTATATATTACCCAATTAACCTTTAATATCATGAATACATAATTATTCACTTTATTTTATGTTTAAATTTTTTTTATTTCATCTATGTGTATTTTATATGAAAATTACTTTGTGATAAATTATCCATTGAATGGTCACTTAATTTTTTTATTAGTAAAATTATCAGGAAATAATAAATGTACTATAATGATTTTTCAATTTAAATTTAATATATATTACATATACATATTAATATGTGATGGATAGGATAATATCATAGAATATATAATGTTTCTATATATGATCATTATGTTGAATGTTATATGATTAACTCGAGAAATATTGATAAGTCTATATCCTTGACCAATTCAGATAGTTGATGATTAGGAATATTGATTATTAATTATGTTGATTATTTTATATATGAGTGATTAGTTATACATGTAGTTATTAATGGGGACCAATCATTATCTATCCTCTCAATACATCTAAAGTTATCATACGACAAATTAGTTTGAAAAATTAAATGGGTCTGTAAGAATAGTTTTAACATATTTGGAAAATAGACATTAACAATATAAGATTTCATGGAACTGAGACATAACATCCAATAATAATGAATTTATTACATTGATTATTCAAAAATTATTATCCATGATATTTTCTATATGATATAATCTATAGATTCATTTAATTATCGATTACTATATTATATTTCATGTGATTTCATTTATTAACAAATCTATTTTGATTATGCATTATCAATTAATGAAGGAATATTATTTAAAAGAAATGTTTTCTGAGTTACATACAATTTTATATTATTTATACTTATTGATTCTTGATAATTTCCACAAATTATAATACATACTAATTAATTGATCCATCTCATATTTCGATTGTATTCCTCATGATAGAAAGTCTATTTTTTAGAATAGGTTTCAAGGATGATATGTTTCCCTTTTTTATTAATTTTTTTTTCACAAAGGTAAAATGGAATTCATGTATGTCTGTAGTTTAAATATTGTACTAAATGGATGTTTCCATTTGGATTTTATTCCATTAATCTTATATTAACGTAATAGTGTGAGGCACCATCTCTGGGATGCAGTGGTCAAGCCCCCTGCATGTGGTATGTAAGGAGTTTTAGTTATGACCTAGGGAACTATATGTAGAAACAAGTTAGATTAAGGAACAAAAAATAATGATATTATTCTATGATATTTATTTAATAACATTTTAATGTGTTAGAAAGATAGATATTATGTGGATTTTCATAAAAATAAATCCCAATCTAGATTATATAAGGGGACATGTTTATGGAAAAATGTTCCTCGGTGTAATTACTCTAAAAAGGACACGTGATTCTTGACTCGAGTAGAACAAGGTACATCAAAATTGGAATTACTATTCACAGGGTTCAACACATCAGGAAAATATGCTTAGGATAATTCACATTTTCATTACAATAACATTATGAAGGATTTAAAATTAAATATATCCAAAAATAAAAAAAAATTGTGACTCTGAGATTAACGATGAATAAATATTTAATCTATGTTTTGCTTGACACCATTTTTTGAATTATAATTTATGATTAAATATTCTAATTCTTATGATGTAATAAAATATATTACATTTTTATAAAAGGAACATGGATGGAATAATGGTATAAATACTCATGGATAATGTAGAAATTTCTCTTTAAAGGGAAACAATACATTTTCAATTAGACTCGATAAATATTGTCTATATTAAGGCATATTAATCAGGTAATGAAAAATAATCTGTTCCAGATGGAGATTATATTCAATATTGACATTATACTCTATCGTATCACAATATGTGTGTCATGACCTGTCCTCAGGACCTGTGTTGTCACTACTCCATGTCCGCCTTCCATAGGCCAGGGGGTGGCAACTAGCACCAAAGGCGTAAATCTCTAAGGTGGGAAGTCGTTGCCTTTATAAAATGTAATCACAGACAGACAAAGTACAATCTGTAAGCAATGAACCACGTATAAATGTGTAAAAAAGTGTACTGGAAAGTAAAAGTGTCGGAAAATACAAGCCCAACTGTAATGTACAAGGAAATGGAAAGTACAAGTATAACTAAGGAAATGAAAAACAGATGATGGATTGTCCTATTGGATTCCTACTAGATGGGTAGGTGTTGATAGAATCCACAACACTCCAGGTTCATCTGTCACCACTGTGTTCCGTCACATCGTGTGGTCCACCATCGGGTACCATCCAGTCCTAGCACACTCAGCCTTGGTCAGCGATGTCTATCGTCAGTATCCAACACAACGGGTTGCAGGCATAACCCGTGCAGGGGTGAGTATAAAGATACTCAGTAGAGACCCCAAGACCCTCAATGTTTCAAAAAATCCAACAATGATAAACCACAAAGAATGAATTTTAACAGATAACATTAATTAGGTATATGCCCTTATATATACCAAATATATCATATAATCCATCTCAATCATGAGGTAACACAATAGATACTGACTCAGCTCAACCCGGATTTTTATAATAGGGGTAGTAAAATGTAAACCCACGGTAGCTGGAAAAATCCTCATCTATCAAGTACAGTGGGTATACAACCACAACCAAGCACTTCCCACTAACCTTGGACTGCCGAGGTACACCTCTTGTCGAGAATCGTGGGCTTTCTGCATCACACAGAGGCGCTCCTCACAACAGTTCTTTCGACACAACCACGAACTCCCCCTTATATCCTGCAGAGGTAATACTCCTGTCGAGTACCATGGGTCTGCTGCCACAAACAGGCACTCATCCTCTTTCGGTCTACCGCTACAACACGGTGCTCCCCACTGGGCCATATGATTCACTCTAAGTTGCTCGATCAGCAGTCGTCAATTATCATCCAGCTTCTAGGATTCTCACACAAATGTCCCCTCATCTCTGGAATATCCACTCCACAAGCTACTGGTCAATATTCCAACAGTCACGAAGTCCCACATAGAAGTATCTCAAAGGTGTGCTTCATCACAGGTGTATCAACGCATCAGACGGTGTGCCAATCAGAGGCTCGGTCTGTGAGTTAGAAGATTTTTAGTCTCAGGGGCCAAGTGGGATTCGTGTACTATCCAACCTACCCGTATCTCAACATTACCATGAACTAAAGTGGGGTATACTCAATGGTACTGTCATACTACTAGAAAACCAGTTTCGTTGACGGTTCGTGGAACGATCATCGGGTGCCAATGATATGGTAAAAGAAAGAAAGGTCAGTACTAGGCTTGGGTTCGGCCAAACTCCGTCTGACTGAGTAAGCATGTCTTAGTAAGGGTCGACCCAGTCTGGGTAGACCCGGTCAGACCTGTTGGGTCTGGCCCGACCCATTTGGTGGGCTAGCTTGTTAGGTTCAACCCAGCTCGCTTGGCCACGCCTAGCAAGTCATGTTTGTAGTTCGGTCTGGAGGACACTGCGTGGGGTGCGGCTCAGCCCAGAGGGTTTGGCAGGTTCAGATCTGCTAGCACCGCGAGGGGCGCGGTTCGGGCGGCTCGGCTCGGGAGGCCGATCCAGTCTGGCCTGTGGCACCGCGAGGGAGGACACAGGTTGGCTCAGGAGTCTGCAGGCTGGATCCAAAGGCGGGGAAACAGGGCGCAGCCAGGTCAGGCCAGCGGGGCGGCCGGGCAGGCCGGTTGGCGACCTGGGCAGGCCGACGGGGAGGCCGGGCAGGCCGGCAGGGCTAGGAGGCTGGAAGGAAGGCCTTGGCAGGCCGTCCGGGAAGCCGAGAGGGTGCTGGACAGGCCGACAGGCAGTTAGAAGGGCACTAGGAAGGCCGGAAGAAGTCCAGGAGGGCACCAGGTTGGCCGGTAGGTGGCTGAGAGGGAGCCCGGTTGGGCGCGGCCAGGAGGGCCGGTGGATGGGAGGTGGGGCATCCAGGTGCATGTGACATGCGGTGGACACCTCATTCGGGGCCGGTTAGTACAGAGCGCCATGAGGGCGGTGCGGGTTTTGAAGGCCATGGGAAGCACAACCTTGGTCGTTCCTCCTTCTTCATCTCGTTGCTTCGTCGTTATTCCAAGGATCATCTCAAACATAAACGGTGGAGGGCTCGGGCCATGTTGGCTTGGCCCGCACCCTCTACGTTTTGGGTGGTATCAATTGGATCATCATTAAATGAATATGAACCACAAATCACTTCCAAACAACTCCTTTCCAACAATTGAAGATGATAGAAAATGAATAACATCAACTTGTAATAAACACCCTATCTTTAATTGTTGGTCGACGATGGTGAAGTTGCGGGAAGAAGACAGAGTTGTCGTTTGTCTTGTCTGCCAACACTCTTCCACTCCTGAATTCACATGACAGTTGTGGTAGTCATTCCACGCCGGTTAGTGTCCAGGGAAGAAGATCGATGGGTAGTGTTGGCGTTCTTCATTCTTCGTAGGCGATAGTTCTTCGTTGGTGCCTTCACCCAATATTCCTATCCTCAAAACACCCATGGATTCCACATTATTGAACAATGCCAACCAAAAAAATAATAATCGATGTACAATATTAGGTGTTGGCCCAAAATTCCAAAAAAAAAGAGAATTATTTACATGGATCCCCTTAATTAATCCATGAGAGTGGGCACAAAGAATTAATTAGGGGAGGTGAAGGTGCTCTTCTCCACTGTCCACCATCAATAAGGGTATTATCCCCATGTTGTCCCCACATCGTAACCTCTCACGGTAGGTTATGTTTGAGTGGACCCCACCACCATAACCTCTCATGGAAGGTTATGGTGTGGTGTCCCACATGGAACCCCCATGAGGAGGTTTTAACCAACAACACTAACATGTATGCTCAAATAAAATAAAGTGTAGAACACTTTATTTAATTATTATTTTTAGGAAAACCAAAAAATTAACTTTTATTCTCGACCAACATCCATCGCGGTGAAAGTCTCCTTAAGCGAATTTAGTAGTTGCGAGTTCATGGGTGCCCACAGATTTCAATTCAAAGCACTGGTTCAGTAGTTATAAATTACTGCTTGTATATTTACCGAACATAACCATAACAAACTTCAGAAATTGATTAAAGGAAAACTAGGTCTCTAAACCTTGCGCAGTCAAAATTCTTGGGCTTTTAAAATTCCCATGTATTAAAAAATTCCACTAGATTTCTGGGTTTTACATTCTCCCCACCTCAGGGATTTACCTCCCCATAATCTTCAAATCGATCTATGTGAAAAATATGGGGGTACTGAGCACGCATATGAGCCTCTCACTCCCATTGGCTATCCTGAAGGTTCTCATGCTGCCAGTGTAAACAAACCATAGGAATCGTCCATCCACGCAGGACACACTCATGTCGATCCTCATTCTTTACTAGAACTTCCATGAATGATTCCCCATCATGGATGTCTACCACTCCATGGTTTATGATGTGAGAAGGGTTATTCATGTATCTTCTCTGTTGAGATATGTGGAAGAAGTCATGCACCGGGTGTAACTAAGGTGGAAGAGCTGAGCGGTAAGCCACCTCACCAATTCTGCAGAGGACCTAGAATGGTCCAATGATTTCAGAGATAACTTTCCGCCTCTGATAAATCATTATATACCTCGTCAAGGTGAGACTCGTAGTTAGACATGGTCACTATCCCCAATCTCTAGAGTTCTCCATATATTGTCAGCATAAAATTTATGTCTGCTCTATGTAGTCTTAATCCGCTCCTGGATGATCTGCACCTTCTTCGTGGTACCTCATACCATCTCTGGTCTCACAAGTGCTGACTCCCCAGGGTCAGTCCAACAGAAGGGTGATATGAAAGGTCTCCCATATAACGCCTCGAAAGGTTCCATACCGATGGTGGAGTGATAGTTATTGTTGTAGGAAAACTGCACCAAAGGTAATTGATCCTCCCAAATGTGATCAATGTTGGGGACATAATCACGCAACATGTCCATGAGGGTCTTAATGGTTTGCTCAGTCTGAACAACCATCTTAGTGTTTAAGGCGGTGCTCTGACAAAGCTGCGTTCCGAAAGCCTCATGAAACCCCTTCTATACCTGAGATTTAAAATGTGTGTCATGATCAAAGACAAGAGAAGATGGTACTCCATGTAACCACACAATCTCTTGCTCATAGAGGTGTACCATGATCTCTACTGAACCCTGATCCCTGATCGGTAGGATGTGAGCATACTTGGAGAGTCATTCAACGATC
Source organism: Viscum album (assembly GCA_963277665.1). Classification (NCBI taxonomy): domain Eukaryota; kingdom Viridiplantae; phylum Streptophyta; class Magnoliopsida; order Santalales; family Viscaceae; genus Viscum; species Viscum album. The sequence continues at coordinate 856,940,738 of OY728156.1, read as the reverse complement.
ACCCAAATCAAGTCGTTGCCCTTGGATGTACGTGGAATACCCATCATGATGTCCATGGATGTTCAATCCCACTTCCACTCTGGGACCTTTAAAGGTTGTACCAAGCTTGCTGTTAACTTGTGCACTAACTTCACTTGTTGACAAGCGAGGAAACGAGAGACAAACTCTTAAACATCCTTCTTCATTTCCATGCCAACCGTGTTGTTACCGGAGGTCTTGGTACATCGCCTCCACTCGTGGATGTACCATTAAATGGGATGTGTGGAACTACCTCAAAATTTTTCCTAAAGTTACACTGGCACTATATTATGTCCTCTGAAGAGTATGAAATTATCCCCACCTTATGAAATCCATTAGGTTTTAGGCCTTTGGATATCTGAGCACATCGTGTCTCATAGTTAGCATCCCCATATTGTGCCTCTCTGGCTCGCTGAAGAAGCGGGGGAGTGACTGTAAAGGACTCATTGAAAGTGGCTCCATCTCTATCCACAAAGAATATTTGAAAAGTTGCCATCATCTATGTCACTTCGCCTACGAGCTGTATAGCAGTTCTATTACTGAGTGCATTTGGAACATCTTTCCCCTTTTCAGGAGTATAGACCATCTTTAAGTCATAGTCCTGGAGGACCTCAAGCGAACATCACTGTCATGGGTTCATTTTTTTTCTGAGAGAAGACACACATGACACTCATTTGATCAAAGTACACAGTAAAATGTTTTCCCATAAGATAGTGTCACCACATCTTCAATGAAAGACTACTGATGCTAACTCCAGGTCATGGGTAGCATATTTCGGCTCATATTTTCTCAGCTACCGATAACCATACACGATCATTGTTCGCTCTAGCATCAAGACACACCCGATTTTGGTCCTTGATGCATCGGAGTATACTACATACCCTATCGCTTACTCTAGAATCCTCAAGAAGGGGGCACTATTAAGCCTCTTCCTAAGCTCATGAAAGATATGTAGTAGTATCTCCGACAACACGAAGGTTTTCCCCTTATTCATAAAGATAGATAGTGGTGCTGCAACTCTGGAGAGGTCTGGGACGAACCTTCGGTAGTGACCAGCCATTCCTTGGAAACATTGTACCTCTGTCACACACCTTGGTGGATCCCAAGAATGTACAACCTAAATATTCACTAGATCAACTGCAAATCCAGCCTCTAGGATGACATGACCCAGAACGTGAACCTCTTGGATCAAGAACTCTCACTTAGAGAGATTACCATAAAGGTGGTGATCTCGGAGTGTGTCTATTACCACCCGATAATGGTAGGCATGATCCTCCTCAGTACTGGAGTAGATCAGAATTTCATAGATGAATACTATGACAAAGCGATCGAGGTATGGCTGGAAGATCCTGTTCATGATTCCCATGAACACTGCTGGAAAGTTGGTTATTCCAAAAGGCATAACTACGAAACTATAACGACCGTACTGACACTAGATGGCCATCTTCTACACATCATCATCTTGATCTCGGAGATGGTGATAGCTTGACCAATGTACTACCTTTGAGAACCAATGTGCTCCCTTAAACTGGTAAAGTATGTTGTCAATCCTTGGGAGTGGGTACTTATTCATCATGGACACCTCATTCAGGTGGCAACAATAAACACAAAGCCTCATGCTTCCATATGACTTCTTGTAAAATAGAATCGAAGCTTCCTAGGGGGAAACACTGGTCCTGATGAATCCCTTTCCCTATAAGTCCTCTAGTAGTACCCACAGCTCGTGAAGCTCCGAGGGAGAAATCTGATATGTTATTGTAGATATCAGTGCCCTCCCAGGGTACATGTCAATATATATGTCGACCTCTCTGTGGGGAGGTAGTCCAAGAACATCTTCAGGGAAAACATATTTGTACAGGTCCACCACTATTGGATATCTTAGACTCTCTATTTCAACTGCTCCAAGAGTAAGGTAGGACAACTGATGAGTGATCGACCGCACCCTCCTCTGAGTAAGTCGGTCTTGTGCTACAAAGGCGCCCTTCTCACCGGTGACGGTGAACCTGGTCCAATCTGTTCGGACACACCACACTTTTTTCATAATATTGTCAATCGAAGCATGGACTGTAGATAACCAGTCCATACTCATGATGACTTCGTAAGGCCTCGACGCCACTAGTAGAAAATACCATCTAAATCTCTCACCTCCTAGAGTAATCTCACACTATTGGAACCCATGTGTAGTCGTCGATTCTATTCCCATAGGAGTCTCTAGCCATAATAATTGAGCCAAGGGATCCAACAGAATCTTAGAGCTCTGAAAAAAGGCAGTGGAAATGAAAGAGTGATTGGAAGCTGTGTCGATATGAACTGTAGCTATGGCGGAGTAAACACAGATCGTACCTTGAATCATCTCTGGAGCTCTATGATTATAATCCTTAGCTTCTTAAAAATGATCTCTCCCCTGTACACATACTCCCTACAGTCGCGGTGGAACTCTTGGTAGAGGTGGAAATAAGACCTTGAATCATCGCCCATCGCCTGCTGCACGACCAGCTCCTTTACCACATACGTCTGCTCCGTGCGGACCACCTCGATCGAATCATTGTCTCTTCTTAGGCTGTCCTTCGAATGTCATCTATTCATCTGAATGACGGGTCGGACAGCCATGAGTCATGTGACCATGCACGCTGCATGAGTAACACTACCCACTCCTTGTAGGTCTGTCTCCAACTCTGGTGACCTGCACAATCGATCCTGAGTCATATAGTCTTCCACATGAAGGTCTGGTCCTCTTGGAAATCTGCGGCATCAGTCTACTACCTGCTGCAGAAGACTCCACTACATGTCGATTACTGGTGGGTCTCTCTTCTGGATTCTTCTTATTATGGAAACTATCCACTAAGAGGAATCTCCGCAACACCCCCTCAAATTTCGTGATGATGAGAAAGATCACCAATGATCTGATCTCTCACCTGATCCCTAACTCAAAGGTCCCTACCCTAAAGAATGGTTCTCTTACCATATCTGTGGAGTAGCATGAGAGTTCGGTGGACCTCACCGAGTACTGTGCCTACATCATGCTACCTTGCTGTTGATGTAGTAGATCCTATATCCGCACCGCACTTAATGTGGCTAGGACACCCTCCACCCAAAATAGGCTCTCGATAACAACCATATTAGAGTCATCTAGTCGTGAAACTCAAGCATCATGCTCCACCATCTGCTCGTCGCTGCCTATACAGTGATGGCAACAAGAATCACCATGAAGTCAGCTAGTGTCTCGACCAGTCTGAAGACTCTCTCCACAGCCTCCAGCCATTCCTCAGCTTCCTACGGGTCCGTCTCTCCCCGGAACCTGGGTAGCCTCTGGTGCTAGAACTCATGAAACGTGCTCAAGAGGATTGCATCATCTATTGCTGGGGATACTGGAATCAGTGACCATATGGAATGTGGTACTGCTGGTGCCTCTGCTAGAAAGGGGCCTTCCACCAAGGCCACATATCTCGGTGGGAAATATGGGTGAACAACTCTCGGTGATCTAACTAGTCGTCCGCAGGGAGGCATCCTGAAAGAAAGAGATGTGAAACCGTTAGAATATTATACATGGTGAACTAACCTAGTTGATCTGACCTAAATAAAATCTTTTGAAAACACACATGCAATCATTTTTTTGTGCACTGAGTCTGAAATCAGTATTTAGGGTCCTGGTGTATTAATACGTCGACCGCTGCATGAACACTGGACTCCCTGAACTAAAAACCACACTCAGTACCATTAACACTATTGCTTCATAGAAAATAAAGAAAATATTCTAATGTTTTGCGGTATAATTTCCTCCTATGATACCAATTTTTCATGACCCATCTTCAGGACCCGTGATTTTACTACCCCATGCTCTCCTTCCAAAGGCCAGGGGAAGACGACTAGCACCAAAGGAGTAAATCACTATTCTGGGAGGGATTTTCCTTTATAAACGATAAGCATGCAAAAACATAGTACATGCTGGAAGAAAAAAACTAACTATAACAATGTACAGAAGAGTTCTAGAATGTAAAAGGGGCAAAAAATAAAAGCGTAACTGTAAAGTACAAGGAACTAGAATGTAAAAGTACAATTAAAAAACATATGTTGGATCATCCTCTGAGATTTATACCTAAAGTGTAGGTACTGATAGCTTCCACAGCACTATAGTTTTGTCCCTCTCCTCCGGGTTCTGTCACATCGTGTGGTCTAGCTCAGGGTACCGTCCAGTCCTGGTACACTCAGCCTCGGTCAGAGATATCTGTCGTCTGCATCCAACACAACAAGGAACGAGCATAGCTCGTGTAGGGTTGAGTATAACGACACTCAGTAGGGACCCCAAGACCATCAAGGTCTCGAAAAATACAATAAGGATAAACCACAAAGTATGAATTCTATAGATAAAATAACTTAGGTATATTCCCATACATATACCTAATTTATCAAGCTAGCCATCTCAATCAAGAGGTAACGCAAAAGTTACTGAATCAACTTAACCAAGATTTTTATTATAGTGGTAGTCACATTTAGAACCCTCTGCTTCTAGAGAACTCCTACTCTGTCGAGTACAGTGGGGCTACTGCCACAACCATACGCTTCCCACTAACCTTGGACTACTTAGTTACTACTCATGTCAAGTATCGTGGGTCTGCTGCGTCAAACAGAGGTCCTCCCCACTAGAGGTCTAGGAAATAACTAGGCGCTCCCCCTCATAGTCTACAGTGTCACTCCTCTGGCCGAGTAATACGGGTTTTCTGCCACATCCATGTGCTCTTCTGTTGTGGGTATACCGCCACAACTAGGCGCTCCCCTCTGGGCCATACGAGTCACTCCGATTCACATGATCAGTAGTCATCAAGTCTCAGCGATCTAATTGGATCCCGCACAAATGTTTGCTGATCTTTGGAAGATCTGCTCCACACGCTATTGGTTGATTCTCCAAATGTCATGAAGTTCCACGTAGAAGTATATCAATGGTCCACCTCCTCATAGCAGTCTCAATGCAATAGACAATGCAGCATTATGATGCCCTGTCTGTGTGTTATAATATATATAGTCCCGAAAGGCCCAGTTGGATTCAGGTATGATACAACCTGACTATATCTCAACATTACCTTGAATTCTAGTGGGCTATACTCAAAGGGACTGTCATGCATCTAGAAAACCAATGCCATTGACGGTTCATCAAAAAGTCAACTAGATCCAATGATATGGCCAAGGAAAGTAAAGTCCAATAGTGGGCCTTGGTCCGGTCCGACCAGTTCGGACCGACTCAGCCTGTCTTAGCCTGGGCAAACCTAGTCTGGGTCGACTCGGTCAGTCATGTTTGGTCTGGCCCGAACCATTGTGGGCCAACATGTTAGGTTTTTCTGGCCTGATGGGCCCAGACTAGCAGGTCGTGTGGGATGTTTTTCCCAGAGGTCATCGCTAGGGGCATGGATCGGCCCAAATGGTGCGGCTGGTTCGGTTTGTCCAGTGCCATGAGGGGGTGGTTTGGGAAGCTCGAGCTGGGTGGCTGAGCCGGTTCGGGCAGCAACACCACAAAGGAGGCCGCAGGCCGGCTCGAGATGCTGTCATAGCTCGGCCGAGTAACGGGGTGCTGCCTGGGTAGGCCGGGCGGTGGCTGGGGCAGGCTGGTAGGGCGGCCGGGTAAGCCGGGATGGTTGTCAGGAGTGCGTCGGGCATGCCTATAGGCGGCCGGAAAGGCGCAAATAATTCTGGATGGCGGCCGAGAGGGTTTCGTCTTGGCCATTAGGTAGTGAGGAGGGCACTGGGCAGGACATTGCCAGGCGTGCTGGAGGCCTAGATGCAGGGCGGCCGGGTGCAAGGGATGCACGGATGCCGGCTCAGTCGGGGCCAGTTCGGCCAGAGCGTCGTGAGGGCGATGTGGGTTACGGAGGTGGTCGGAAGCATGACATTTGACGTCGCCTCCTTCGTCATCTTGTTTCATCATTGCTATGCCGATAGTCATCTCAAACAATAACGATGGAGGGTTTAGGCCATGTTGGTTTGGCCCGAACCCTCCACGTTAACGGTGGTATCAATTGGCTCATCAAGAACAGAAGATGAAAAACAACTCACCCACAAAAAATTCCATTCCAAACATTGAGGATGATAAAAAAGGAATAAGTTCAACATGTAATAAACCCTCTACCTTTAATCATCCATCGACGAAGGTGATGTCGTGGGAAGAAAACAGAGTTGTCATTTATCGCGTCCACCGTACTCTTCCACTCCGGAATCCGCACGATGGTTGTGTAAGTGGTTCCATGTCAGTTAGTGTCTCTGGAAAAAGATTAAAGGGGACCGTTCGTAGTTTTTGTTCTATGTTGATGACAGTTCTTTGTTAAGGCCTTCAACCAATAATCATTTCCTCATAACGCCCAATGTTCCCACCGTATGAAACAATTCCTACCCAAAAAATAATAATAGATCTATTATTTTCAGCGATGGCACAAAATTCAAAAAAAAGGAGAATTATTTACAATTATCCCCATAATTAATCCATGAGTGTTGGAATAATGAACTAATTAGGGGAGGTGAAGAGGATTTACCCCATTAATGAATGATATTTGAGAGGTTTTACTCTCCTCCATCAATAGGGGGTTTAGCCCCGTGTGGTTTCGACGTCGTAACCTCTCGCAAGTGGTTATGTTTGGGTGGGCCCGACCACCATAACCACTTATGGGAGGTTGAGGTGTAATGGTCCCACCTCCATATCTCATGAGGATGTTTTAACCACCAACACTCACATGGCGGCTAAAATAAAATATAGTGTAGCTCACATTATTTTATTATTATTTTTATAAAAACACAAAAACTAACTTTTATTCTCGACCAACTGCCATCAAGGTGAAATTATCATTAAGCGAATACTGGCACTTAAAGTTCAACGGTTCACTAATATTTCAATTATGTTCACTGCTTCAAAAGTTATAAAATCATTCTAATATGTTTATTGAATATACCCATAAAAAACATCAGAAATTGATTTCGGGCACATTGGGCCTCAGAATCTTATGCCGTAAAAATTAGGGGACTCCAATAACTACCAAAAATTTCAATGTATTGAAAAATATTCCATAGGATTTCTGGTTCATTAAAATGTGAAAAAATTTACCAAAATTTATTAGGACTAACAATTCAATAGTATGTGAACAATGGGTTAATTCTCAAAAAAAATTACGATCTTAGGATGTAGAGAAAAGGAAAAGGATAAACTTGTGGTGTATTATCTAAAAGGTGAAAATTATCTAGGGAGGATTATGATATAGAATACTAGAGACTAGTATAAAATAAATCCAATTTGATTGAAAAATTTTATGGAGACATTATTAATTAAATATTTACCTCATGAGAAAATGGTGATACAATAATAATTTTCCTTTGTTTAAATAAAAAAGAGGAAGAAAGTGTTGTATAGTGAGAAGACATAGTTGCAATGTTTGATAGGTGTTGTAATAATTAGATATACTAATTAGAGTTAATTATATTCATTTAGATGAATGGATTGATACATGTATCCAAAGGGTATTGGTCTCTAGATAAATTAGATCATACAATGAAATATATTTATGTACAATCAATAAAAAACAATTCTTCATGTCTTTTGGATTAAATGGAAAGAATGAGTATAATATTATGGAATTTAATATAAAGGAAAAAGTAAAAAAGTAAACGATGGATTTTCCCACATGTTATAATAGTGTAAAAAATTACTATAGGAAAGGATTAAAGGGATTTAGATTTGGCTATAAGATCAAAGGAATGGGTCCCCGTGAAAAATATTTTATAGTGAGGAATTAAATAACAAAAATTAAATGTTTCAAAAATAATAATTTGTGAAACTATTAAAATTATTAAGACAATCATGAATGGAATTTAACTCATTATAAACATTCTTATTATGGTAAACCGTAAACTATAGATATAACTGATGTGGAATGATTTATGTTCTCATGTATGGGGATCATCAGAAAATGAGTTAATTTTTTAATTGACTATATAAAAATTACTATAATTATTAAATATATTAGTATTTTATTATAGTAGTTTTTCCATAATGATTTGAGAGGATATATTAAATGATACCTAGATAATAAATTTATTAGACCGATGAACATTTGGGAAAACATATGTTTTAGGGAAAGAAAATATTTAATATTATTATGATGTTGAGAAAGTGATTTTGGGATTATATTATTAATGATATGTATATTTCATATTTTACACTACTAACTACATATGAACTGAAGAACAATAAGATAATATTTTAAATACACTGACATTCATTATAAATTTTTGTGTCAAAATATTATTCGATCGTATAAAGGTTAGTCAGTAATGAAATTATTTTATTTTACCGTTGAATTTGGTTTTAGTGAATAATTTATTACAATACTATAAGAGTATATATTCATATTGAATAACATGTGATGACCGAATAGCTTATGGACAATATCTAGAGGTAAAAATGAAATTCATTTCACTCAATAATGGTTATTAGGATCGGTTAAAAGTAAATAGTAGTGCTATATGCATTAAAAAGTATGATATTAATTTAATTTATTAACTGATGAATTATAAATTGATCGAAGCACAAAAAATGGGTTAAATCATTCATGTGAATTAGAAATGTAAAAAGTAATTATAGTTTTTTATAATCATGGATAGTAAAATTTTGACTTATATTTGGGAGATGGTTTTTGAAACAAATGTTTTATTAGTTTACATTGATTTTAAAAGAACCAATTATATTTTTTATCAACATTTATTTATGTTTTTTACCCCCTTAATATTCCATTGATAATTAACTTTCTTATTATCAGTGACATCAATCAACTAAATTAATAATATATTTATTTCATCTATGTCCATATCATTACATAGAATTTCTATTCTTCTAATTGAAACCCTAGTTTTGTGTTACTCTATATGACCTTTGTACATCCCAATTGATATTATTAAGATTATTTTTTCCAAACCATTTTATGATGTGGATTTTTCATCAATGGTATTTTAAATTACCAAACAATTGATTCTGTAAATACTATTTAAAATGAAATGATGAATTTTATTATGGTTGGAAGAATATAATAACCTTGAATTGATATAGAATACCATTTTACTAAATAAATTTTTAGTCAAAAAACAATATCTTTACATAGTACTACATGTAATAATAGTTTTCTTCAAAATCTTCATTTACACCCAAGACCGACTAATATCGAACAACAATACACTTTAAATTTTATTATCTAACATGACAGTTATCACCTTAACATTAGTAAAATGTGTATAAATGGATTTTTTAAATTAAGAAGTTATATTTTTACACATATTTTTTTATATAGATTTATTCTAAATAATATAATATTCATTTAAAATAAAAAAGACATGTCTTCTGAAAAACAACGGTTTTCTAAAAGACAGTTTTATCGTTCTTGGAAGGAATAAATTAAAATTATATTATACCAAATTTAGTAAATAAGTTTTCAAAAATAATACTATATGTAAATAAAATTAAATTATTATCTTAGGTTTAATATATTCTATTTTTCTGGGAAGTCTCTTTTTTGGACGAATTGTGACAAATAATCAATTTTTTTTGGAAGATACCTATTTTTTTAAATATTTTATTATGTAACTGCATATTTTTAATTATTTTTATAGAAAAATTGAATCAAATTTTTATCTATTAAAACAATTTATGACATTAAGAATCACAATCACAATGAATTTATATATAAAAACGGTACAATATTTTTAATATTTTCACATCAAGGCCCCTCTTTCTCATCACATTTATGTGATTATTTTCAAATTAAAATATGCGAATTTGGTGAATTTAATATTAAATAAACGATTCCATATTTGGATGAATAATAATTTCTAATGTCTAATATGTTAGAATTAGTTTTTTAACAAATTTATTGAAGTAAAAAGTTAATCATTATTAAAACAAATAAAAAATGATGTGACAATTTAAATAAAAACATTTCAGAAACCCATTTGATAGACATATTTCGACCGAAAACACTATAGTTTCAATTTTTATGTGGTATTAGGACATAAATCCTTAAATTGTACATATATAACATGTTATGTATAGAAATTGTCAAAAAATGAACCCCACCTTTCTTGAATATTTATTGAGCATTACGATAGGTACAAACCCATATATGTTTTCTTATAAATCATACATTCCAAACCTACACCAGTTATTATCATCATAGTTTATTATAATTTTGTATATAATATATTATTATTTAAAATTATTTATAATCTAATAAAGAATGGTTAATTATATAGTAATTAAGTAAAATAAATGACAGTAATGATATTAAAAGTGCTGTAAATTTAGTGAATTTTTAGAGGATATGAATTTTTGTGTTAACATATCATGTGAAAAATTTGTGAACATAATATATTTAAATCTTATTAACATTTAGAAATTTTAGAAATTAAAATAAATAAATAGACTCCAAAATGACATTAAAGTTGTTTTTTAATAATTCATTTATAATTAGATGATTTAAAATTACATAAAATTCTCATATATACCATGTTATTTAAATTTATTAACAAATATAAAATATCAGAAATTTGGGGACCAAGTAATCGATTATAAGGAACACATTTACCCCTAAATAATAAAAACATTGATAGTGCGGTTTGGATTAAATAAGTGTATTTTTTACATTATATTTTACTTTTTAGGATAAATATCTTTCTCACATGGGATTTTTCATAAATTAGATATAATATTTAGAGTCACTGGATATTAAGGATCGTTTTTATATAACTTCAATTTAGTATTAATGAACAATTTACCAAGGTAATAAGAATATTTACCTTCATAAAAATTATAATGATTTGAAGTAGGGAAACATACACTTGAAGAACAACATTAAAAAACTACACATATATCTAAATCATGGAGATGATTTTAGAAAAAATATAACATATAATTAAATATTAATCTATTTTGGTGCCACATGAGAAAAGGGACAACTTTAAATAGTGAATAATTTTGTTTATTTACAAGAATGTCTCTCCTAAACTATTAAAGGGAACCCACTCCCCCCACTTATTCAAACTTCTCTATCCATTTATCTCAGCCATGCTCTATCAAAATAACTTTTATTCATCCCTCCACCGACCAATGAATATTTATATTAGGTTGAAATCAATTCATTCATAAATTTATCAAAAATCAAAGGATAATACCTAAAGAAGAGGTAATACTCTTCTAAAAGAGTTTTTATTTTATTTCGTTTTCCACCAACTTAAATTATTAATATAAAATGATTATATGATAGCCTAATAATAATAATTATTATTATATGTTTTTATTTTAAACAAATTTCCTTAAACCACATGCAATTTCATCAAATGTGTTGCAATATGTTCACCTTTGTGTACGAAGTACTACCACCTCGCAAACTGGTGTCATTCGTTTTTCTATTACAACATCTCTTGGATCAAAATACTAACGTATATATAGTATATTGAAGATATTACTGATATTTGGGATGTTATTAAATACATAATAATTATATCAAAATACATTCATGTTATCATTTTTTGGAATATAATAAATTTCAACTTGTGTATGTCAGACAATAGCCTCATGACCCAATGTGATTTATTCATTCATTACATGTAATGTGTTAAGGATGAATTTAATAATGATATGTGATATATATGGAAAATATATATACTATAATTATACCATACCTTAATATATATATTAATTTTCTTTTCCTCAACTATGATAAAAAAATGCATATAACGTACATGCATACACACGACCTACCGTCCCCACAAACAATGTATTTCATTTACTATAACTAAATTTTCAAAAATTAAATAAATAAATATATGATGATTATATTTTATATCAATGTAATGCATTACACTCTACAGATAATAGAATGATGATTGGTGTTATTGGAATAAAATAATAACAATCCAAAACATACTTGAAAAACATGCCAATTCACACCAGAAGCTTGAAAATTTATAAGTTATTATGCACAAAAAAGATATTAATTTTTATAACAAAATGATATATAAACATAAAAATTTTAATAAGGTAATATTAGAATATTTTATCTTACATAAAACAATTATACATAATTTTAATGAGATTTCAATGAAATGGAAGCGTAAGGTAGTGGATTTTGTCTCAATTTTATTTCCTTGAGGCATAAAGAAATGTTATGAACCAAATAAATTTTATGTAATATATATACTACCCTATTTATGTTAAATATAAATAATACATAATTATTCAATCTATTCCATGATTCATTCTAAATTATTTTACCTAAGGGTAATCGATTTGAAAATATTTCATTTCATAAAAATTATTGTGATATCTCACCCTCATTGGTGGTTGATAAAATTATATTAAAACAATAAAATTGTTGTATTAATTTTTCATTGGAACATATATTTTTAATGCATATAAATATTCTAGTTTTATGGATATGGTAATTTACTAATCTTTATTCAATTATTACATATAGTGTCAACATTAAATGTTGTTTAATTATCAAAGTAATTATAGATAAATCCATATCATGTAAACATTAATGATATCTGATGGTAAATAATTTTGAACACAAATTAAGTAAATTATTCAGTATATGATAATTTATTTGGACATAAATTTATGGGTGGGGTCATAATTTGAATATCCCCTTGATGAAACAAAAACTCTCATTATAAAAATAAGTTGGAAAAATTCAATACTATTTTACCTTGTGTTTTAAACATTCTGGATGCCAGATCTTGAGAGTACTAGTTTTCATGTGACTATAAAATGACATCCAATAATTAGGAATTTAAATCATCTAATATAAAATCATTATATCCATGAGATTTTCATTATTCTAATATCTATGGATGAATTTCATTTTCGGTTTATTAGTTAAGTGGAATTTCATTTATGTTAAATACATTTCAATATGAATTATACCTTATCTATTTACATTTTCAAGGTATATAAATGGAATGAGTTTTTAGTTATTAACCATTAAATTTTATTAAATATATGTATTCATGATGGCTACTATTTTACTTCACACTTTTTAGAATTTGAGCTTATCCTTATTTTTTGTACTTTCCCTTGGAAATGTAGATGAATTTTTGGAATTAGTTTCATGGTTGATGAGATATTAATTTTTATTTTCCAAATGTACAATGGTTATCATTTGGGAATCTATTTTTCCATGATTTGTAAAATATTTTATCAATTGGGATGTTACATTATGTATCCTATTCTTAAATAATATAGTGAGCCACTAACTCTAAGGTAATGGGGTCATGTAGCCTATACAAGTTAATAGATAATATATATATATGAAACCATGGATAATAGATATAGAAAGACATATATTATGAAACATAACCCTATGATATAATTTTAGGATAATTATAGATGATCATCATGCAGTTTTGGTATGATATAATTTTTTTTCTAATAATACATCACTGTAAAGATACTATAATTTGTTTTGGTTCTCGAACCGATGTTCCTATTTGTAAAAAACACTAAATGGGAATATCATGATTAAGACCAGAATAACTGCATCCCTAATAATGGGTATTACAATGTACCTAGTAGGACACACCTATAGGATATGCTTTGGATAGATAACATTTTCTTTACAAACCATCATTAAGGATTAGAATGTTACAATATACGCAAATAAGCTATAGTTATTGATTATATGATTCAAAAATAATATATTTATAATATATATAATCTGTTAAAACATATTTGGAATTATTCTTTATAATTTAAAATTAACAATTCTATAACATAATATAGTATATAAAATTGATTAAAAATGGGTGCAGGAATGAAGAATGGTATAAATACTCATGTAAAATGACTAAATAATCCTGATGAGAGAATGAATATAGATAGTATTTGGATATAATGTTTCTTGTATATATTAGGAATTAATAATTAGGTTTTAACATATAACCATACTCATATGAAGCAATATGTTCTATATGTTTATTCTTCAGTGTTGGATCACTCTTTGTGGTTGAATCCCCCATCATTTTGTCGAACATAAAATTATATTGAGGTGAAAAATAGATTGTTTCAATAGAGAAAACATTTATAGCCTTGGGATGTAGTGAAAAGGAATAGATTACATTGGCTATGTATTTTATGTAAGGTAATGATGATCAATTATGATTGTTGATCTAGAATAATAAGGGGGAATATAACATATAACTGATGAATGTAAGGATTTCTATGCTACATTAATGGATTAGTATTACCCTCATGGGAAAAGATACGAGAAGCGGTAAAATTTGAATAGTTAAAATATAATAAAGTAATAATGTGTTTTCTAGTATCGAACAACCATTACAGGGTTATTTAGGAATGATAAAAATTTTATATGAAACGCTGAGTACACAATTGGATGCTTATTTTAGCGGATTAATCCAATTCTGAAAAGGGATTTTGTCACTAAAACATTTTTATAATATGATGATATGTTTTTTATTCTACAATGAAAAGTAATGATATTCTAAATTTCCTATGGATTATAATTTATGAATGATATGAAGGGGAAAGTATTTTAAATAATAGAGAAATGGAATAATTTAAAGAAGCATTTCACTAAATTTGATAGATGGGGAAAAAATAACCAATGGAATTATTCGAATGAATTTGATGTGTGTTATATTTATGGGGAAAAGGGACACTAATAAAAATAAATCTATTATAATAAATAAAACACTATAATTAAGTGATTCATTTATAAAGAGTTGTCGAACTAGGAAACTGAAGGTAGAAAGTATCAACAAAATATTACATAGATAAAGATAAATGGAAAAGGTTAAATTTTATTTTATTAATACACCATAATTTAATGATTATTTTGATTATTTTTATGTATCATTGGAAAATATTTTAAATGTATTTTGAAAAATAAATTTTTTATAAGAATTATGAAATGTATAAGTATTATACAAAAGTAATATATCATTATCAATTTAATAGAATATGTATATTGGTACCGTGAAATTTGATTCAATAGAAAGTTTTTCATTTTTTTAAAACACATGTTTGAGGTTAATATAATATGTAATATGTTAAGATGCTCAGATAATTATTTTTGGATAATGTGATGATTGATATGGATAATATAATTTGAAAAGTAAAAACTACATGGAAACATAATAATGATAAGATCATTTTTCAAATTTAGTTAACCTAGATCTAAAATTTTAGATCATAATATTCTGGGAGGGACATACAATTAACCATTTTTTAAGTGTATTAATTTAAAAGATGGATATAGTTTTATAGATTAATATATTACTACACCATATGAATATTTATTCATACTTTTGAACTAGTGTAAACCATATTGGTTTTGGGAAATAGTTAGAGACAAAATGAAAGACTTGACTTTCATTTAAGGATATTATAATCCCTTAAAAGTAACATTTAGTGGTTAAATAACAAATAAATACATTATTGAATTTTAATTTCTTATAGGAAGTGACTAATTTGATATTGATTAAAGAACAAAAAAAGGATGAAATTTTTATTTTCAATTAGAAATGTATTAAGTAAGTATATATCCTTAAATTGATAGAGAGTGAATAGATTCATAATCATTTTAAAAAGTGTCGTAAAAAATAATTTTATACTTGTACCTAAATTTTTTTTGAACATATTGCCTTTTTAGTATTATGAAGATAATAGAGTTGGGCCACGTAATAGTACATATATCAATCACTTTCTTGAGATCAATGAACTCAGTGACCCTCTATAATTATTTATTCTTTTCTCATATTTCTATAACTTCACTTTTTTCGATGGTATCCTTCATGGAATGATTGAAATGTGCTATTTCAGATAACAATTTTACTACCCATTATCTCTTATTAAGTTGATTTTTTACAGAACATTTTTATGATTTTTGTTATTTAATAAAGGTATTTTTAAATATCAATACCTTGTATACCGAGATCAAGTTTCAATTGTGAGGGTGAAATTTATTTACGATTAGGAGAACCTATCACCCAATAATTCTAAACATATTCTATTTTATTAAATAACATATCTTTAATGAATCAATTTGTTTATATTTTTTTACATATAATAATGAGTTTATTAAAAATATTCAACAACATGAAAGACTGAGTTTTACCGAAAAAAATAATATATTAATAATATTATTTAATATGATTGTTATTAGAGAGACACTGGAATAACTGGTATGAATATTATTAAATAGCATAATAAATTTTATTTATTAAAAAAAATTATTAGTTAAATATTTATTGTAAATTAAAATGTAATAATTTAATAGAAAACAAAATACCTTCTGAAAAACAATATCTTTATATATAACAACGAAATTATAGTTCGTGCACATAAATTAAAATTTTATTTTACCACATTTCAAAATTTCATTTTTAAAATATGTTTTATTTATTAATAAAAAATATAAAAACATAGATTTTTTAAAATTTTGGTATATTTTATAGAAATTTCATTTTTTTATGAATAGTAAAAAATTATCAAATTTTAATAGAAATATACCTTTTCTGTTAAAAAAATTATAAATTATAAATATAATTTTTCATTGTTTAATTGTTAAAATAGATTAAAATCTCAATAATTTATCCATTTTATGTAGTTGGGATCATTTTCTTATAGATTTTAAATATAAAAATTCATAGCCCCCTAAATAGTTTATCATTCAAAACAATCATTTTCGACACATTTATGGGATTAATTTAAAATTTAATTCATCCACTTTTTAGAGTTGAATTTGAAAAAATTGAATCCATTTTCTGAATATGAATATTAAATTATTTAAACTAATAAAATCATAGATTTTTACTAAATTTTTTATAAAAATGGTTGAAAAAAATTAATGTGTGGACTGTAAAAAATAGTTCACATAACAGTTAAACATATAATATAAAATGTTAAATGACCTAAAAATTTTCATGGAACAAATTAGATGGAAATGATTCTATATTAAAACCATTGGCTCAGATTTTATTATTAGTTGATATACAATTCAATAATCCGACCTATATAATAATGGAAGTAAATGAAAAGGAAAAAATGAGAACATTATGTGCTATTAATATTTCTAATGCATTGATAAAAGAAAAACATCATCTTTTTTATTATAAATATAATTTATAAATTCAAATTAATTTTTATTATTATAATTTACTATAATGTTTTATTAATTAAATAATTTCTCTAATGGATTTTTAATGGCCAATGTATAAATTTTTAGTATATAATTAACCTAATTAATGACACTGAAAATATTAACAATAATGTATATCGAAATAATTATTATATTATACTAAATAATTAGATGAATATATCATATTACTTAGGTTTTAAATTAATATGTACAATTATAAATATTGATTTTTATTTTTTATTTATATAAAATAATTAATTTCAAATTTTTCATAAATATTATTTTATAATAAATTATGATTTATTAAATGATTTAAAGTTAATAAAAACTAATATTATTCTAGGTGATTTCTAATTATAAAAAATTTAAAACATTATCCATTAATTGAAAAGGTTATCATTTATAATGCACATTAGGACCCCATTAATAGTAAAAAAGAGTAATTGTATGATTAATGATAACTGAGTGCTTCTACACATTATCTGCAATTCGGTTATGATAAAATTCCAAAACAATGGTATTTTTATTTCATAATATATAAATAGTTATTATAATTATTATTTATTAATTATATAAAATTCCCCAAAATTAATTTATTTTTAATGAATAATTTAATTATGTTATAAAATCAGTTACCTAAAAAACTAAATGATAAAAGCATTGAAACATCTATGAAAAATATGTTTCTGATTCCTTTGTTGGGGCGTGGGCATCCGTCACGCAGAGGATGCGCTGATTTTACCCCGCATTCCCCCATTCTAAAGGGGGGCGGCATCCGCTCCATATTCAGGAATGTCTGCTCCATGATCGAAACAGGATGATGGGACGTTGGTTCATCCTTCTACGGGTTCCTCATCGAATCTCATCACCTAGTTCGGGTATCCCCCATAGATTTAAGACATTGTTCATGAAACTTTTCAAGATTCCATATCTTCATGGACACCAGTTAATTACTCTGCTTCTATCCAGACGTTCCAAGGCGTCCGGTCAGGGAAGAAACTTTTTGTTAGGGGAGTAGTCATGTTGGGAACCACTGGCGTAACATGAAGCTGGGGGATTGCCATGTCTTCCTTCTGTCCCTTATTATGGGGCTTCTCGAGGGTGTGGAATCTTGAGGAAACCCACATCAGACGCGGGGAATTGTATACCATGGGCATGTATCTGAGGTTTTCCATAGCTTCCAATGTTTAACACTGGGTACTCCGCGAGTTTAACATCCAGTGGAGATAGAATAGAATGATCAAAACACTAATGAGAGTGGATCAGATGGAGAATCCCCCTATAGGGAACACCGATATTGGGGCCAACACATGGGGGGCTTTCAGAATGTTGTCTGATGGACTAGGGAGTATGGTGGCATGATCGCACCGGGATGTTGGTGGCCCGGGTAAGAATCAGGATGGAAGATGGTTTAGGCGTGAGCCTCGAAGAGACTTCCTATGTATCCACATGGTGGAGAATGAAAGCCCACGTATTTCGGTGAAATGATGGGACACTTGAGGGGGAAACCTGTGAAAATTTACGCATGGATGGGACCCAGAAGAAGTGGAACTTCTGTGTTAGGGAATGAGATTCATGAGACACATAGGCTCTAGGGAGAGGTCAGGATGAGACATGAGTGATGAAGATTGAACCTCTTGGAGTTTCCTACGTTCCACACCATGTCATGGATCAAAGACCACATAGTTCAGATGGGAAATACAGTTTAACAACATGCGGGATGGGGCGAACCGACATGATGGTGGTTGGAACAACCATGTGATGGGCTTTAACATCATAGTGGCTCCTAAATACCATGATGTGACATGGATAAATGTCTGCATAGTTCATGATTGATTGGGGCATTCACTCTGAGGCGGCCCATGGTGTTGGGGCTTGAACCTCGTGGAAGGTTTCTACGTACCATGACATGGCATGGATCAAAGTCCAAGTAGTTTCGGATGGATAGGGGCTCACACTCTGAGGCGGCCCAAGGTGTTGGTGCTTGAAACTCATAGAGGCTTCCTACGTACCATGCCTTAGCATGGATCAAATCCCTCGTAGTTAGGGATGGATTGGTGCTTACACTTTGTGGTGGCCCATGGTGTTGGGGATTGAATCTTAGGGAGGATTCCTACATACCATGCATTGGAAAAGATAAATTTTATCGTAGTTTGGGATGGATTGGGTCTTACACTCTGAGGAGGCCTATGGTGTTGGAACTTAAACCATGTGGAGGCATCCTAGTTACCATGCCTTGGAATGGATCAAAGTCCACGTAGTTCGAGATGGATTGGGGCTTACTCTATGATGCGGCCCATGTTATTGGGGCTTAAAACTCGTGGAGACTTCCTACGTACCATTCCTTGGCATGGATCAAAGTCCCCATAGTTCGGGATGGATTGGGGCTTACACTCTAATGCTAGCCAAGGTGTTGTGTCATGGTCGATGTTTTCTCTAAGATCATGTAAATCATGCTCTATGCGAGAAACAAGAGATATCACAGGCTCGACGATCATGTCACAAAAGGTGGGTCTGTGGGGGATGGAATGAGGATTACACTCTGAGGAGGCTCAAAGAGGAAACAAGGGCTTATGCGTGGTTATGAGCCTATGATGTCAGAGATTAATCTAGGATAGATGCCCGAGGTGACATAGCGCAGTAGAGGAGGGACTTGGGACCAAATATAGGAGGAGCCCGGTCCCCCCCCCCTCGCACCCTTCGCAGGCCCTAGGGACCAAAGATGAATGGAGTAGCATAGATGCTTCCTCCGACCTAAAAATCAAGGGGATTAAACCAAGTTGGATTCCAAGTCCCGCGGACAAATTCCACTCCATTAAGGAGGATATCATCCCATGTGAAGGGTGATCCCATCCTTGTGGAGACAAGTGGGCATGAAAAATGTCAATGGAGGGGGGGGGCCTGCGTGCCAGGAATGGGGCCAGGTTATAGTTTTACGTCATGGTCTGAGGACAATAGTGATTGACAGTTTAACATCTTGCAGCTCAAACGAGGTGAGCTTGCTCCACAACCCTAGGATTGACATAACCAGAACCCTCTGCTTCTTGTGGGAGGGAAGGCCTCGGAAATTCCGTGGTGATGGGGTTTAAGGGAATGAACTATTGAGGGGTCCACATTAGCGTGGCTATATGAATAAGCAATAGCCTTTAGCATGCCTGAGTGAAGAAGCATGAGTCAAATTAACACAACGGGTCGTGTCATCCAAGGGACATTGACATAACTTCGTACATGCCTAGAAGGTCTCTTGGAAAAACACTGATTGACATGGATGTTCAGGGCACAAAAGGAACCTGCGAATGGCATCCATAAGATGATAATTCGTTGCTCATGCAAGGGGACACCTAGGGAGCACCACGGTGAGGTGCCCCGACGATTTGTACGTAACCTTTGAGGTTTGCATGCAAAATCAGTATCCATGCATGAAAAATAGTCGGTTGTCATGAAATTAATGATTATTGGCTTAATTGGAGTCATGGTTTTCCGTGAAACTAGAATAGATTGTGCACAAGGAGTACGAATTGTGAAAAATCTGGAGAGGGTGCGTGCAATGGTTTGGATGTGCGCAATGGAAGGCAATTGTGTGCGATTGGCTGTGGTGCGCGCAATGGAAATGAATTTCATGCGATTTGCCATCCTCCGAGCATGTGGAAAGGATTATGAAATATGGGTGGACCCCGAAGGGATTGGAATTCAGTCTACTCCCTGGGGATCTCACACAAAGGTGGACCCCGGGGCTACTTGGCGTGAAAAGAACCGTACCTGAAGGCCATCTTTGTGTGTGCTGAAGATGATTTTCACGCACGAGAACCAGTTTATATTCTTCATCCTCAATATGGAAGGGGGTCACCCTATATATATATATATACATATGGGGGGTGAAGAAAGCAGGTAGGCATGTAAAAAATTGAGCGTCGTAGGCAGCGGCGTGAAATGTCAACTATGCTGGTTGGGGTGTGAAATATTTTGCGCCCTTGTGAATGGATTTTCACGAATCCTGGAACATTCTGCGTAGATCCTAATTTTTTCATACACCAATGATTTTTTTCTCGCGATCCCTTCCAACCACCTGGACGGGGTCCCCAGATCTGAATATGACATCTATTTTTCATTTGGAAACCTTCTCTAGCTATTGAGTGCTTTTCATCATCTAAAAATTCCCACCCCCCTTAGAATTGGATCGGCGTGGGGTCACAATGGTCGGATTCTGAGGGAAATTCCAAAATTCAGGGCTCCACAAGGTCCACACATGCCAAAATTGAAGTGGTGAGAAAAACCCAGAAATGCATAGAATTCTCTTTTCGCACGGGCGCAGAACCTAGCCTAATCCTATTAAATCTGACACGAGTCCGAAACACTATATGATTTTTCTCACGCGATAAGATTTGAGCTCTCATGCATGAAATATTCTTTGGTCATATGTGAATTACTGCTCTGGATGCACATATTTCCCCCGAGATCACTCAACTTTTTATGCGAAAACCTAGGTTTTTACACACCGTAGTATGATTATTCACAACAGCAACTGATATTTCGAACCACCCTCCAAGATTTTGCGCCAGCTACTAAAACACTTGGTCGGAAGAAGATGGCCGCAAACCAGGTTGATGAGGGAGAAGACACTGCTCGCATGGCTGAAATGGTTGCCAACCCAGATGTTTGTGGTGCCAAACCTATTTTCTCCAATAACCATACTATATTAAATATGCTAACCCCTAACCAAATGGAGAATTCCACGTCCAACAATCTACCACTGTGGGACCTCGGTATTTTAAGGGAGGTTCCACTGCCGGGCTTTGAGTTGGATACACTGAGGTCATGGGTGACTCGTGAGGATGATCACCCTCAATACAACATCACCATAAATTTTCATCCTACCAGAGAAACCAGGAACATGAGCATTTACATCCTAAATCCCAGTACATGGACCATTGCTGGGGGTGACCCTATTGTGGAGTGCTCTCAGGCCCGCTATGCAAGCACCTTTCGATAAAGCGTCACTAAGGTGACTAAAGGCTGGCTGCAGGATTGGGACCTGCGGTCTGGAGGAAACATCACCAGAAAATGGGACTTCGCATACTGGGTACACCACACATGTGACCAATTTGGTGTCGAGCAATGACATATTGGATTATTCGAGGCGGTGTGAACATCACATTTTTTACTTCCATCGTCAGCACGGGATCAAGCCAAAGCTATTAACCACATGGTCCCCTGATAAAAACACATTCCACTTCCATTATGGGGAAGTTGGTATCAGTCTATGGGACATTAGCTGCATCGGGGTATCCCTTTGGAGTTCCACCAATACAACAGATTTCTTCTACCGATGAAAAACTGGTGTGATAGATCACGAACCCACATACAGATGTGGCACCTGCATGAGATTGACAAAGAGAAGATAGGGTTCAAGGACGTCTCTTATAAGGACTAGTTTATCCTATTCCTGGAGAGGGATCCGAATTTCAAGATGCCAGGGCGGGGGAGACAGTGTCCAACCGCAGCACAGAGGAACAAGAGAGCATCATAATGGAGGGTCCTAGGGACAGGGCACTACTAGTCATGGTGCTACAACATAAATGAGATTCAGGACCCAAATGATAGGTACTCAGGATTTCCCACTGCATTCCTAAGTGGGTGGATTGTTTTGGTGAGGTACGCGAGGATGGACGTCCATCCAGCGACCCTGTTGATGGCTAGCATCAGGGCTGCAAAGAAAAGGTTCAATTTGGCGGTCCCCATGATGGATAGGTTGTGATCCATTTTAGGATGCATCTCTAGATGGGGATCACCTAGGAGAGTCTGTGGCCCCTTCAATATTTTCCATGGCTGGGTCACGACTTATTTTGGCAGATACACCTTCTTGAATTCCATCTATCCTACAGGCAATGGCCTGCAACCCTCTCTGTTGAACATTTTCGGGGTCATGTTGTTGACGCTCAATGTGGAGGGAGTAAGGATTAGAATCGGTAACCATGAAGACATCACCTTCATCCCATTCCCCACCCCAACTGGCTAGATGATAGAAAATGGTCAAGGATCACTGAAGTGGAAGTAGTGCTTCTAGAGCATCAGAGGTGGGGTGTTTGTGGCCCGTATTGATGGGAAGATCTTCTGTGAGCCATATGTGCCATCCATGATCGCGAGGTAGTTTGGGTGACTCCAGAAAATGCCGAAAAAAGTATAAACAGACGTCCAATAGGAATGGAATCCTCGTTTTCATAGTCAACTATGGCTGATGTTCATGACCTGTGGTTATAGTGATGCCATCACCTTTACTCCAACCTGAGTCAACACTAGTCTCTAAACCGAGTGTGACAAACATAGGGAAATAGAATACCCTGAGGGGATTTTGAGGAAGATAGTTTGGAAACTTAAGTTCACCAGTGTGGAACCCGGGTGGAATGAGGGTAGGAAGGGAGACACAATAGGAGGATGATTAGGAGCGCGTTAGGCAACAAGGGCCCACAAAGACTAAGACATCCATAGTGAGGGCATCGCATGGGGTGGACGGGCCCTCATCGCATGGAGGTGGGTCCCACGGTGAGGCTAGATCACTTCCCAGAATGAAAATAAGATACCTGCTTCAACCTTCTCAAGATGCCATTTTCCCTGCGCTATTTTCGGATTGGCTAACCCTACGGCAATCGGTGACAATTGAAGCCCTCTGGTAGAAGATAGTGCGGGATGTGATCTAGCTGCCAGAAGTTGGGCTTGTTCAGGTTGTTGAAAAATTTTACGTACATTGACCACATGCGTATCTGACAACCATGTACATGTACGCACGTCAACAGGGTTGGTATGTGGAGCCACCTTTCTGGGTGAATGTGATGATCGACCAGGATCATGATCTGGAAACGATGTCACTGGGGGATGATGACATCAATGATGAGTCGGGGGGAAGAAATACAAAAGAGGTTGTAGAAGGATAAGGTGATGGAGAAGGTGAAGGAGAGGGTTAATGAGAGGTTTAAGTAGAAGAGGATCCATAAGGTGAAGGGTCTTAGGGGCATCCCACCAAGGGAGTATCCGGGATAACGGAGAGATCATCGGCTCTAATATGGATGTGACAATGCTACTCGAGGAATTATTCAACCCTTATCTATCTCCTTTTTTATCCACTCTATTCTGCAATCCTTAATCCACCGTCCTTATTTTACATAGGAGCACACTGGTGTCGATCAATAGACACCAGTCAAAGGAGGGGAGGAAGCACCAATGGAACGTGGTGGGGCACCGATACTCATTATTGAGAGGATGAGTGCTGAGGGATCCCTTGAAATGATAGATCCTATACTATACAGAACAATGGAAGCTAGTTCCATGGGTTCTTATAAGTTCCTTTCTTTGATACCGATACCTAATGTCAGAGGATTCATCTGAGTAGAGTTCTTCTTGTTTTTACAGTGATCACATCATTGGAGGCTCGTCGAGATGCTGGACCCGAACCATCCATGAGCGACCCGATGGACAACATACCACCCAATCCAAAACATGCCCCCCAATGTGAGACAGCCCCAGTGATTGGTGTGCAGGGAGGGACAGACACCAGTGGTGCATCTATCGAGGTAGGTCTGGTAGTTGATGAAGGTGCCACCATGGTCTAGGTCGGAGAGGAAGGTCGATCAGACACTGAGGAGCCTATTCCCTTGGGAGTAATCTCCGAGGGGGGCCCTACTGCTAGACTTTTGGCAATCGTTCTTGTCTATTGGCCCACTGACTCAAAGGAAATCGATGATTCAGACTCGAAGCGCCCAATGAGAGACAGATGACTCGATGGAAGGGGTGGACGTGCAACATGCATTTTCTCGTTATGCCTTAGAAGGAATGGATGAAGAGGATGGGATCACTCCACACCTGGTGGTGTTTCCTGTGTTCTGGAGGAGAAGATGCTCAACACCTCTATTGGAGGGTCCATGATTACATGGACAAAATGTTGCGTGAGAGCAGTCGGTGTTCCAACGTCACCCATTGTCTAGAGGATCCGGGGAGTACCTGAGCATTTCTGAATGTGGAGAAGGAGGTACGATTCATCTAAGAATAGGTGAAGGAAAAGGAGATATTCCTCAAAAACTATTCTGAGCTCATGGAGCTGTTGAGGGCCCAGCTGGTAGACGCCCAAGAGAAACTACTGGAAGGGAGTTAGTAGATGATTGAGCTCCAAACTGAATAGGTGTGGGCACGAGCATGGGTAAGTGAACTGTGCTCCATGTCCACTAATGAAGAGAGAGTCCTCAGGGGCTGGGACGCAGTCTGGGAGCCCACCAGTCAAAATGTAGCGGCATTGGAAAGATCCATCCAAGAAGCCGACCCCTAAGGGCCCTATTTTGGCCAAACCCATAAACTTATTTTGCCTTACTACTTATTGTTTTTTGAACTATATGTATGGGAAAATTTATTTACATGTCCCTTTGATTAAACGTGCTCATCCATAATCCCAAAATAAATAGAAATCCATTCCCAAGATTACGTGGGCCTTAAACGATGTGAAAAACATGGGATGATCGTACTATCACTTCGTTTGATTGTGGGAGCTTCAACCAAGCTTTGGGAATTAGAAATTCGAATCCGTACTTCTAAGGAGAATAGTGAGGTCCAATCAAAGGAAAAAGACATCAAACTGATCAATTTATCGTATTATCAATGTGCTCTAGAGCACGAGCGGGGAAATTCCAGGGGTATTGGAATCAGTCCGAACATAGGGGAATTAAAAATGTGAGTCACATTGCCCAAATTTGGAACACTATAGGAGATTAATGGAAACAAATGATAACTATTGAATGTTTTCAAAACACATCATCCATATCGTGTTATCCTAAAATGGGGAAAACAAATGAGGGTCAACCACTTACCATGTTTGCAACTCAGGACCTAACTAAAATATCATCCATCATTATTTTGAAGCCTTAGCTGAGGATAGAAGGCATACCATAGGTCGACCAACTATACTGTTAGGGGGACCCTTCATACATGAAAGGAGATGAGGGTCCAAATTAAAGCGCACACAAACCATGTAAAGCGAAGTGGTGGTTTGTTCGAACAGAATCCAACACTCCAGAAATTACACCACCAAGGTGGAAGAACTATAGGCAGGCGCATTAATCGGATCATGGACTATTCCTACCTTGAGATAAGACCTCTTTAGTTAATGAAATATCACATACT
The DNA here is from genome assembly GCA_963277665.1 of Viscum album. NCBI lineage: Eukaryota > Viridiplantae > Streptophyta > Magnoliopsida > Santalales > Viscaceae > Viscum > Viscum album. The sequence goes on along the minus strand of OY728156.1, from coordinate 856,914,378 downwards.
AATGTCACTATAGTCCATCCTGATCATGTTCAGGAAAAATGCCGATGTTACACAATTCCCCGAGGAGTCAGGCCAAGGGGCAGATAGTGAGAAAGGATGAGATTTTTTATTCCCGAGGCTGGACCTAAGATGAAAGTTTTTTGCATTCATACATATCCGATAATGACGAGAATCAAGCCACATGTAGTTCTGAAAGGGTCTTAGTTGATGGTCTTATAACCCAGACCAGTGATCCGTATGGAATGCAAGGGACACATGGTAAGTTTATTATGAAACCCGACGAAATGAGGACATGTGTCCAAATTACCATGTGCTCTTTGGAGAAGTGTTTTGGTCAAGGGACCGAACATGAAAGGTAGGATGGGCCCATGGGGAAGTGACTAGGAAATCCTACATATCCCATAAGAATGAGAATCAAGCTATACGCAATTCTGGGTGGTATCATGGTAGGGTATCTGTGTAAAGGATTATCGGGGTGAGCGGGTATGGCCTTCACACCAAAATAAGTGGTATTTGATGTATCTTGTTTTTCTTTTAATGTGAATGGGGGTTTTTTTATGAAGCAACAGTACTAGCTTAGAAATTTACAGCATTTCCACAAGAATCATGATGAATACAGGTGTTGACAAATGTTATGGTGGATGACGAATACCCAACGTGAGTTCCCCATGATGAGTTCATCGTAATGAAGTGTCATTTTTCGTCATGCAGCCATGACGATATTATCACAATTAAGGGTCATGTGATTGGACCCAAAAGAATGTACAGGCCATGAAAAATATTACCAGACGTGAATGAGTATGAGGTCCACATCATCACTGTGTGAAATTCTGGCAGAGGAGCCTCGATCCATGAGGATGAGGGGTAGGATAAGCTAGCTCCCAGCTTATCTGGACCTAGATGCTTGATGTTAGGGTGATCCTATGTACACCATGCGGTTGAGGACCATGCTGCACAGAGCTATTATAGAAGATCCCGGTATATGGTCTTAATGCTTGGACAGTGGGAGCCCTGAAAGACACCGTATTGCATCATTGTCTTCTTGATGTGTGGAGGTTCACTAAGGCATAGTGCCAAGAGTGTCGAGATCCCACCTGGAGTTGATGGGATGGGACATAATATGAATCATGTAACCAACATTCATGTCTTGAATGGGCTGGCGTGAAGATAGAGGATTACTTCTGACCATGTTCGCAACACAACATCATGTCGTGTTATCTAGAAATGGGGACAAACAAATGAGTGTCGACTGCTGACCATGTTAGCAACGTGGGACTTGAATCAATTTTTTGTCTGAAACCCTTGGGGATCGTAGGCCAATTATGTTAGGAGGGCCCTTAGGCCTAGCTACCATGTTTCATTGATGGTGCCTTTGGGTGTGAAAGATAACGGGGGCCCAAATGAAGGGGAACATAAATCTTGACAAGCGAATGGAAATTTTCCGAAGTTTAATCTGACACTCTAGGACCTAGGCCAGTGAACTTTTAGACACATCGACGAACCACTATAAAGGGTTGAGGGGCTCAAAGTATGTGGGGATGGACCTGAAATTTAAATGTTTCGGATGATCCTACGTATCCCATAAGGATGGGAATCAATACACACGTAGTTCATTAAGGTAGAGTTTAATGTCACGTGGGGCGACACACAGTTTAACGTCATGAGGGAGAACATACTATTAAACATCATGCGTGGTGACATACTGTTTAACATCATGTGTGACGAATTTATTTTTAACATCATGTGGTAGGAAAAACAGTTTAACTCATGTGGGAAGACATAAAATTTAACGTCATGTGGGGTGACATATAGTTTAACATCATGCGGGATGACATACTGTTTAACGTCATGCAAGACCAGCGTATAGTTTATGGTAATGCAGGACTGACATTTTATGGTTGTGCGAGACTGTAATCCAGTTTACGGTGATGGAGGACCCATAAAGGGTTAGGAAATGTATTTTTTAAGGAACTTGGACTTGGAAGGAGGAGTTAAACACTCTCCATCCATGGTCACAAGGGAGTATTCTCTAATGGGATAAACCTTATGAACAATGAAAGGTCCTTCATATTTGGGCTCCAACATTGGTGGTTTCCTTCCTGGGATCATTGGTGCTCTAAGGGCCAGTACCAAGTCACCCTGCAAGAAATAGTGGAGGTAACCCTTTTTTTTGAAAACTCAAGCCATCCTACTCTGATGCCTTTCTAGATTGTGCAGGGCACAAAGCCATTTCTTGTCCAGTTCTCCCAATTTAGCTAGATGGATTTCCGCTACCCTATCAAGCACCTGCTTCTCATAAACCACTATGCGCAATGTGGGAAACTGAATCTCGATGGACATGATGGCCTCAGTTCCATACACCAGGGAAGATGGGGTCACTTGGGTGGAATTACGAGTCATCGTCCGATTAGCCTAGAGGGAGTTGGGGAGCATTTCTGGCCAACTCTTATTTTTCTGACCAACCATATTCTATAGTATTTTGGAGAGGGTTTAATTGAATTCCACAACCTATCCATTTTCCTGCACGTGATATTGATAAGTATGGTTAGATCCGATGTTGTACAAGGAGTAGAATGTTTTCAACTCGGATGCTCAAAAAGTTGGTGTCGTTATCGGTGAGGACATCTTGAGGTACTCCAAACTAATCAATGATATTGGAACTCACAAAGATAACAACAGAATGGTCCTTGACTTCTTTGAGTGGGATTTCCTCTTCCCACATGGAAATGAAATCTGTAGCAGTCATAATGAATCGGGAATGGCGACCCATTTCCGGTGGGTATGGTCCTAAGATATCTAATCCCTAGATAGAAAAGGGCCTAGAGTACATTGTAGTGTGGAGATGCTCATGTGGATGATGGAAAATGTTAGCATGAACATGGTATGCATGTAACCTCATGGATAAATTGACGAAGTCGTGGATCATGGAGGGTCATAACTTCCCTAGTCTCCGGATCTAGTGAGATAGTTTTGGCCCAGCCCGATGGGCACTGCAAGAACCAGCGTGAACCACTAGCATGACCTGTGGAATCTCAACCCCCTAAATGAAACACAGGAGAACACCATCAAACCCATGTTTATAGTGGATTGGCTCAAGTATGGGACCACTCTGGAGGGTAAACTGTAGCGCGTGACATTGGATTCACTCATGCTCAGCACAATCTGAAGTGGGATTTCCGAGTTGGAGGTATTTAACCAAAGGTGTCCTCCAATTAGAAATCAATTCGATCACTACATCTGGACGACCTGGGGGTCCTAAGGGAGAGGCCTTGACAGTAATATGGCATACATGCGAGCCATCATCACAATTGAGGATAATAGGAGCTATGACTATCCGATGCGCCCTATGGATAATTAGATCATCTTTTTTGGGCTCTACAAATGATGCAGCTAAGCTGGCCGAAGTTTCCACTCAACCATTATGTGACCGAGGGACATGGATAACCTCTGGTTGTGAAGGGAACTTCGCCATCAGCTGGAGAGTGCGTTCTACGAATGGTATGATCTCTGGATTCCTGACAACATTGTCGCCACTGACCTACATAATAAATAGCATGATGTCCCCTTTTACATCCAAATGGGGCACATCGATCTCAATGGACAACTCAAGAACAGTAATAGAGACCTAACACTCCGCCTCTTTGTTAGTGCATCCTTTTGATAGCATGAATGAATACGGTATAATGGCTTACACCGGGGTAATAAAAATGATACCCTTTCCCACTCTGTTGAGTCTAGAATCATTGAGCCTCCTACCAGTGAGGATTCAGGAGGCACCATCAAAGTAAATCTCCCAAAATGGGATGACATGATCAACCGAGAGGATTTCCTCATAAAGAAAATCCAAATCCAAGGACTAGTCTGCGGAGTTTGGATGGGTAGATAAAAATTCTGCCAACGCCTATCCCTTGATATCCTTCTGAGGCACGAACCTGATGTCAAACGTCTGTAGGATTACTTCCCACCACAATAGTAAGATAGTCAACATTGGATGGCTTAATATGTACTTCAACGGGTCTGCTCGAGACACCAGCTACACCTCGTGGTGCTGTAGATAATTCCATAAATTTTGTATGGCGATTACGAGCGCTAGGAATCTATTCTCGATGGCAGAGTATCTGGTCTCCATATCGAGGATAAATCGGAAAGGGTAGTATATTCTATTCACTATCCCTTAATTGTTCTTCTGGGCGATATGGGAAACAAGGGACCATTCTAGGGTGGTGACGTAGAGGACCAACAACTTCCCGGAGCTGGGTGGCATCAAGACCGAAGGGTAGAGAAAATATTGCATGATTTCCTCAAAGGAGGTCCAGCACTCTTCATCCCACTCATAATTGTTTCCCTTCATCATGACATGAGAGAAGGTATTACACTTTCCGGCTAGATTCATAATGAATCAGAGTATATAGGCCAAGTGGCCTTAGAGACCTCAATGCTCCCGAATATTACTCTGGGGAGGAATATGGCTTATGGCCATGACCTTTTCTGGGTCGATCGTTATGTCCCAGTACCTGACAACAATGCCAAGGAACTTTCCAGAGGTGACCCCAAAAGCATAGTTCAATGGGTTCATCTTCAGGTGGAGGGAATGAAGGAACTCGACCACTCTTTCAAGGACATTGAGATGGTCATGGAGCTAGAAAGATTTGACTACCATATAATCCACATAGCACTCCAAAAATGTCTTGAGGATTGGATCGAATATGCAGTGCATGGCCCGCTTATAGGTGGCACTAGCAATATTAATGCTGACCGGCATAATCTGGTAACAAAAAGTACCCTAGGGCACTTCGAAAGCCATGGACTATTCATCCTTGTGGTCCATCCAGATCTGATTATATTTAGAGTACACATCCAGGAATGAGAGGTCTATGAACCCCGCCTTAATGTTGAACAAAAATTCTATCAGATGAATGGAAAAATCATCCTTTAGACAATGGCAGTTGAGATCATGGAAGTCGATACAGACATTGATGTGTACATTCTTCTTCTTGATAGGCACAATGTTGGCCAACCACATGGGGTATTGGACCTCCTTAAAAATGTTGTTTCTGATTAGATTTTCAACTTCGGCCTCAACCATGGCATCGTGAGAAGGGCGCATCTTTCTATGAGGCAGCTTGAATCTGTAGTGATTTTATGGAAGGCCGAGGAGAAGGATGGATACCTAAGGATCTATTCATGTAATATCACCATAACATCAGGAAAACACATCATGGTGCTATATAAGGATGTCTACGCACCGTTGCTGCTCCTCGTGGGGCATATGGGCACTAATCAATATGGGTCTCAGGTCTAGCTCGCTTCCAAGGTTCACCTGTTCCAACTTGTCGACCGTGGCGGAGACGCCTTCCTCAAAGTTCAGGCATCCTATATACCATCTTCTCTAATTATGGTGGGATCCTCTATAGGGGAAGTTGCTTCTGCCTTACCAAATATAAATGGGAGGCTGGTACATGCTTGGGCCGCATTGGTTATTGCATCGGGGAACTCTGGCGCTTCCAATACCATATTGGAGAAGGTTTTCGGCCCGATCCAATCCGGTCTCTAGCCCATGGGGACACACTTGACAATATCAATGAAGTAGTGGTGCATTGGCCAGAGATGACTTATTCCATCCTAGAAAAACATACAAGTATGATGTACTGTCATTTCCATGAGCTGGACATCCCAATAACTAATGGGAATGGGAGGCTCTAGGATCAATAAAGCCTGGTTCATATAAGAATATGTTGCGATCTTACGAAGCCTCCTGGATTTGGGAGCATGGTTCCTCCTTGTACCAAAAATGACAAAAATTTCCCCATATTGGAAGTCATGTCCTCCTTCTGATGGATTGGGAAGACGTAGGCATCATTCAGGCCAACCCAGGGGTCGGTTGTAGCAGTGATGGACTCAACATCACTTTCCATGACTTGTTTATCCTTGCTATTGTAATATTCATCGTCCAGGTAGCCGGATTAGCAAGATGTGAAAGAAGATGAATCAACATGGAGTACCCCTACTCGACCATTAAGGGGGTACTTGAGGCATTGGTGATATGATGAGGGGACCAATGTGTGCATGTGGAGCCATGGCCTACCCATCAATGCATTGTACGTGTTGTCCTGGGAGACAACCATGAATTCAGTACTGGAAACTAGGCCGCCAGTCTGGGTATTTAGATGGATCATGCCAACTAGGTTCTCCTCGGTCCTGTTATATCCTTTAATTCTAACATCAGAGGGAGTCAGATCAACATCAGATAACTCTAGATTCTGCAGCGTCTGTGTCGGGATAAGGATGATCTTGAAGCCGGTGAAAACGATAGAGCGGTGAACCTCCACTCTATTGAATTGGCCAGTGATATATAGCGGGCAGATGTGCCTTTGTATGGGGGGGACTTAATACTCCCTAGAGAATGAAATGGTGGCCTAGAATTTGGCATCATCAACTGTTTTAGCATGGAAAGAATCTGTAGCTACTATCTCAGTCTCAAATTGTAGGGGGCTCTTTAATGCCTCGGTGAGTGCTTAGTGCAGGTCTGGAGACAGACGAAGGGATTCATGGATGGAAAGCCTCTCTTGGATGCTGTAGAGGTGATTGAGAACATAATTATTCTATTCTTGGAGAGAACTTCTACTTGCAGAGAGCCGCTCAATGATGGAAGGCATGGCTGGCCTTGCCGGCCAGACCAACAGCTGACTGGTACTAGAAAAATCCAGTAGATCACTAGTCAACGCCCATAGAGTTGTTGTCGGATGAGGACAGAATTACTGAGACAATCCTGATACAGTAGCCCAAAAGATGATCGAGGTTGTCTTGATGACACTGGATGAAGAGGATGTGTGGGCTGAGTTCTACGCTAGGCCTACTGTCTGGTCTCATCGGCATACACAGCTTGGATGGGGGTAAAAAATGATGTGTCCTAATGACCCATATGGCCATGTCTCCACTGACTTTGGCATCGTTTGGGGACATTGGGGAGGTTGGCATGGCACTCCCCCTCATTAGAGTCATATAGGGGTTTAGCAACTCAATATTATTATCCAAAGAATACCCTTGGCTATCACATGAAGATTCATCCACCACGTAGAGTATTTTGGTAGCGATTCCCATCTCTGGGGGCATAATTTCACCATGATGAGAGGAAGACGATGACATTGGCGGGGTTTGATTCTTTTTCTCGCACCTCTAATTCCTCCTCTTCTACGAAGAGGCCTGCTGAGATGATTATACAGATGTGGTGGTCATAGCTCTTGAAGGCTCCGACTGATTCAAGAATGCACTGATAAATCCATTGGCACAGGTGACCATTTTTCAATCCATCCAGTCATTATACTTCTGAGACCTGCTGTCAGAAGCCTGCTACCACTCACCTTCTCCATCACTACTACTATCTAACTGTAAAATGAAACCTTCCACCTATGTCGGTGCCAAGCCCAATCTTACTATGTTGTTGTCAATATGTTCTTGGATCTAGTCCATGAACTCATTACATTTCTTGATAGTGTTCCCCAGGATCCGATGATAAGGGCAATAGTTGGGGAGATCAGTGAGACACACCTCCTATGGATTTATACACTTCGGTAGATGTACTATTCACTGCTCTATGGCACTGTAGATGTAACCAGGAACATGGGCCCCGTTGAACAAGTAGGTGTGATTTCTTCTATCTGGAAAGGGGGATCTAGGTGCCTGAACTTGATGGGGGGAGCCTTTAGAGGAGGAGGAACTTGATTATCTTGCTTAGGATTTGGAAATGCGTTACGCGGTGGCGCCTACCGATTATGGGGTGGATGCTGCTGGGCCGGAAATGATTCTTGTGGTGGTAGACCTCTACAAGTTTCCATATCTGGCTCCACTGGGAGCAGGTCTAGTTTCCTGGGGGCCTCTATCTGGGCCACCGTGGCGGTTCCGGCGCTGGCAGCCCTTCTTGTAAGGATTTTAGGGGGCAGTGGGCATGCCTGGATTGCATGTTGTAGGGCATTGTCAAGGCGCTAGGCCTTATCTATGATGTATCGGAACCCTTTGAGATAGTTCTGAGTTATCAAGTAGGGAACCAGTTCTATCTTGGAATTCCCCACACACAACATTAGTAATTTCTTTTGAGTAAGTGGCATTTAGAGGGAGTATGTGAGCCCCATCCACTAGGCGATAATGTCTGTGAATGTCTCATCAGAAAATTTTTTCCCTTAAAGGGGACTTTTATACATATCTTCTTGGTGGTACAGCTGAACTAGTAAATGATTTTCTATGAAGGTCATCCCAGCTGGTCACGGACCTGACAGGGAGCTGGCTATACCAAATGAATGTTGGCCCCTCCAGCGTCTGAACAAAACATCAGAGATTGGCGGCCTCCTATTGCGCTGTGGTCCCTAGAATAGGCCCACACCTTTACATGAAATAGGTCAGGTGATGTGGTGGGTCCCCCGTTCAATTAAAAGGGTAGAATGTGGGGTTTCCGAATCTCTAGGGTGTTGGCATGACATCCACCCATACCTGATTTGGCTTGCAATCAAGTGGGATGACCACCTACCGCATTTCTAAATCCTCTAGGTAGGAGATGAGTGCCACGAATGAATCGTCTGGATGGGGGTCCCTGTCTTGATGGTGGTCCCAAACCACATGTGCATTGCTGGTCTCGTCAATGCGGTAGAAAAGCTAAACGACTCATGGAGCTGCTGGTGCAGTGACCCTTGGGGCTACAGGAGGAGCCCAATCGGGGTTCCTAGTATTTTTGTGCCACTTAGGAGGGTTTGGAAAGACATAATAAACCCTATTTACATGAGCTCTGGCTTCTTCCCTGTCAACTAGAGTAGAATGATCATAGTTTACTGGGTTCACCTCTCCAAAGAATAGTTGTTCCTGCCCCTACTGCCCCAGCCTAGGATCACTGTAGTCGGGTCGTCACTCTGCAAAATTTTCATCCAGTTGTTCATCGACCATATTCTTCTTCTCAGAAAGATTCTAGCACAATCTTGCCTTATCTGGGTCCTCTTCCTTCTTTTTCACTGAGGCAGACGGGTCAGAGTGCTTGACAACTCCGATGTGTTCTACTCCTTTACTGAAATTTCGGCTGAGTACCAATGCCTCGGTTGGATGAGGGAGGCCAAGGAGGATCCTCTACTGATTATTAATCCCCCCTGATGGATCCAATAATGGTGGTACATCCTCAGGGAGGATGTTCCCATTGAGAAGTTCCATCCCGTTTTCCCCTCCCGACGGGTCGGTCTTGTTGACCGAAACTCTTCTCGGGGGAATGTCCTCAACGTCTCCTAACGAGTTAGGCTGCTAATGAATAGAACTAATGAGGAGGGAATCTTAATTCCCCCAGCCACATACTTGCATGGGGGGAGTAGACTACATAATAACCTTGTAGAGTACTTGGAAACACTGAACGCATTGTTGTTGGAGAGCCATGGGATGACCAAGTGACTCGGGGTGTTAGACCATTGGGAGTGTGGCCAGGTCAACCACACCGCATTGTTCACCAATGTCTTCAAGGTGCACATGGATCCCGGGATAAGTCACTCTCTTGTGGTGATGACGAAAGTGAGTCTCCCAGAGGGTCTGGCAGAAACATTCAAACTTCTCAGGGGTAAGTGATTCCAGGGTACAAAAATTCGGTCATGCGACTGGAAAAAACATCTAAGGAAAGTGGCCTGCTGTTAGGATAGTCTAGAAGCTCCTCGTCTCATATTCATAGTCTGGCCCTTGATTGCGACAGTCATCAACTGGGGGATGGATAATGAACTGGCGGTAGCATCGAGGCAGACCGCTAGTTCGGAGGGCTGGCCGACTGAGAATACGGCGTGCGGGCTGATTAGATGTTGAATCATAGGATGTCCTATCTAGACTGTAGTGACCAGGCCGCTATATCACGATAGGATGGACTAGTGACCAAGTCTCCTGACACAACATCGACGTCTTCCAAGGGAGGGCTATTCTATGGATCTCCCTCCATTGGCCCCCAAAATAACTCTCTATAGTCTCTTGCCAGGACAGAGGGCACTCTCGGAGATGCTGGTGGAAACAGCGCGGTGGATCCCTTAGGACTTTCCAAGTTATCGTCCTCCTAGATATACCTTCAGAGGGAATCATGGATCCTATGGAACTTGCATTCTTGGAGTATGAGGTTGATTCTGCTCATTCCTACCCCAACCCTTTACTCGGAGTGCAAAATAGAGGGCTCCAACGCCGAGTCGTACTCCACTTTGGAGTTTCATAAGCGTAATAGTTTGATTCATGTCTAGCCATCCTTGTAATTCCTCTTGTGGTGGGGATGACCCGACTTCCTACCACTGAGTGGCTCCTCGGTACAGGGATGATTTCCAACATGGTGTCCTCTAGTAGCACTGGTGCTGGGGTGGAGAGGGTTTCTACCTAAGAATGTAGGGGTGCGAGGAGCACTGGAACATATGTCGAAAGGGACATTGCGAGGACATTTGTTTTGGGCCTTGGTGAAGTGAAGTTAGACTCCACATCTCCAACCACTTGGTCGATGAGGACCTTCTTCAATTGAGACGTCGACATGGAGAGGACTTCCATGTTGATGAGTGATAGGACATGCAATGTCTCCATAATTGCAGTCTGCGACAGGGGGAGTGACCTTGTATCCAATGTAGTAAGTGGGGGAGAGACCCCCATATGGGGTGTTTCTATCATGGGGATGACCCTTTCTTTGGTTAAAGGTGGCGTAAGGCAGTCCCCCAAGATGGGGTTAGAAGCGGGGAGGGCATGCACCTTCCATATTGGCGGCGCGAAGTGGGCCTCCACACTGGATGGCATTGCTTCAGATTGGTCCACAACGGCCATAGCTTGTGTTAGCAACTGGGAGATTCGAACAAACATGCATGTGGGGCGGTTGTGGCCTCGATCTATGTAGGTGTATAACTACCCCTACATAATTTATGTCGAGAGTTGGGGATATGATTATGTGGTGGCTCGGTCCACAGTAGTCGCTGACGTTGACGCCCCACGACGGGCACCCTCTTCAATTTGTGTCCAACGTTGGAGTTGGTTTATATGACTAGAGCTAGTGGTGCAGGTGTGTGGCTTACATGCACTTTGGTTTGGTGAACCAGACGACCGTGCTGAAGTAGCCTGGTGGGAGCCCCACTTAGATCCCTTGAAGCGAGACTCCGATTGGGCCAACACGTGTATCCCCTACCTCATCGGCATAGCGGAGGGAATTTTCAAGGCATTCCAAGGAAAAGATATCAAAAAGATTGAATGTTGTGGTGGGGATCAACATATGCCTACGTGACCCATGGGGGGTTTCTTTGATGGCGAGGCGCAGCTGCCTCGAGATCCAAGCATGCCATATCCCTGGGGAGGATGATACCCTCCTCTTTGTACCTGTGTACAAGGTCGTTAATTTAAATTCTCAATATAATGTCTGAAGGGGAGAGGGGGCGTGTGTGACCATTAGTCATGGTGGTCAAGGACGTCATGGAAGAGGCAGAACTTTGTGGGGGTAAATTTGTTGATATTACCCTCTTCCCCTGCACTAGTGGGAAGGTGATTGAGCTCTGAATGCAACAACATGGTTCTTGAAAGCAGGGAGATGAACTCATTAATACTGCTAAGAAAATAAATCAACATCAAATGCCCTATCACCATTCCATATAATGTGGCTAGTAAGAGGGATCCACGCTGACAACATTGTAGAATGGAATTCCTAATGTCTTGACTATATGAACATCTACAAAGTTTCACGTCAGGAACACTATTTTCCAAGGAGACCTGGAGTCGGGTGATTGGTTCTGACAACAATCTAATTAATTGGTTCCACAAATTCTAATATTCTCCATGTTGGGGAGAATACCATCATGTTGTGTTCACCATTTCTATTTCTAATGCTTTCGTCGGGGCATGCGCATCTATCATGCAGAGGATGCACAAAGTTAACCTCACATTTTTGTTTTCCAATGGCAGACGACATCAGTTTCTTATTTAGGGACTTATTCTACATGAACGAAATGGGATGATGGGATGTCGTTACATCCTTCTGTGGATTATTTCTTGAAGCTCGTCACCTAGTCTGGGACTTCCTCATAGATTTAAGACATTGTTCATTAAACTCTTCTTGATGCCATATCTTCATGAAAAATAGTTAATTACACTGCTTATTTCAGGACGTTCCATGGGTTTCAGTCAGGGAAGCATCCTTCGGTTAGTGGAATAGTAACATTGGGCACCATTGCCCTGTCTTGAAGCTGTGATATTGGAATTTCTGTATTCTTTCCCTTATTATATGGCTTCTCGTGGGCACGGAAGCCTGAGACATCCCACATCAGACACGAAGAATCGTATTCCATAGGCATGTATCTGAGATATTTCTCAGATTACCATGTTTAACACACGGTATGTCGCGAGTTTAACGTCCGACAGAGTTGGTTCGAACAGATCAGAACACTGATTAGAGTGGATCAAATGGAGGAACCCCATAGAGGGAACACCGATATGTGGCCAACACTTTGGTGGATTCTCGAATGTTGTCGCATGGAATGGGGAGTGGGGTGGTGTGATATCACCGGGATGTGGCAGCCATGGTAAGAATTTGGATGGACGATGGATATGGGCTTGATTCTCAAAGAGACTTCCTACGTATCCCTGTGGCGGGGAATCAATCTCTGCGTAGTTCGGTGAAATGATGGGACATCTGAGGAGGTACACCATGAGAATGGACACGTGGATGGGGCCTAGAAGAAGTTGAACCCCAAGGTTAGGGCATAAGATTCCAGAGACACATAGGCTCGAGGGAGAGGTTAGCATAATACATGAGTGATGGGGCTTGAAACTCATGGAGGATTCATACATACCACGTCTTGTCATGGATCAAATACCACATTGTTCAGATGGTGAATACAGTTTAATGTCATATAGGACGTGGCGAACTGACGTGAAGGTGGCCAAAATGATGGGGTGGTGGGAATGAACATCGTGGAGGCTTCCTACATACCATTCCTTGAAAATGATCAAAGTACCTATAGATTGAGATGGACTGGGGCATAAACTCTATGGTTTCCCAACATGTTGGGTCTTGAACCTCATAGAGGCTTCCTATGTACCATGCCTTGGCATGGATCAACATCCCCATTGTTCGGGATGGATTGGGGATTACACACTGAGGTTTCCCATGGTCTTGGGGCTTGATCCTCATGGATTCTTCCTATGTACCATGCCATGGCATTGATCAAAGCCCCCGTAGTTCGGTATAGATTGGGTCTTATACTCTGAGGCGACCTAAGGGGTTGGGGCTTGAACTTTGTGGATGCTTCCTACGTAACATGCATTGTAATTGATCAAAGCCCCTGTAGTTCGAGATGGATTGGGGATTACACTCTATGTTGGCCCAAGTTGTTGGGGCTTGAACCTCGTGGAGGCTACCTACGTACCATGCATTGACATGGATCAAAGTCACCGTATTTTTGGACAGATTGGGTTTTACACTCTAAGGCGACCCAAGGTGTTGGGGCCTGATCCTCGTGGAGGATTCCAACGTACCATGCCTTGGCATGGATCAAAGTCTCCGTAGTTTAGGATGGATTGGGGATTACACTCTATGGTGGCCTAAGGTGTTTTTTTATTGCTGGTGCTTGCTCTAAGCTCACATGATTCATTCTAGGAGTGAGAAACAAGACATATCACATGCCCGATGATCACGTCGTGAAAGGTGCTTCCATCGGGGATGGAATGGGGCTTACACTCTATGGTGGCCCAAAGAGGAAACATGGGATTATGCATGGTTTATAGCCTGAGAATTCGGGGCTTACTTCAGGATGGAGGCCCGAGGCGATAAAGCGCTATGGGAGAGGGACTTGGGACCGAATAAAGGAGGAGCTGCGTTTCCCATCGCACCCTTCGCTGTCCCTAGGGACCGAAGATGAAAAGAGGAGCAGGGAGGATGCCTCTAGAAAGAAAATCTTGGGTCTTACACAATGATGGATGCCCAATCCCACCAAAAAACTCCACTCCAATGAAGAGGATATCATCCCATGTGAGGGTGATCCCATCCCCATGGAGATGAGTGGGTGTGGTGAATGTCCAAGGTGGGGGGAACCTGCGTGCGAGGCATGGGGCCAAGTCATAGAATAATGTCATGTACTATGGATGATGGTGCTCGGTAGTTTAATGTTCTGTAGATTGGACGAGGTATTCTTTCTCAACACCCCTATGACATACATAACTAGTAACCTCTTCTCCTTGTTTGAGGGAAGGCATCGAAAACGCCATGCCGAGTGGGTGTCATGGAACGAACCATCGAGGGTCCATATTAGCATGTCTATGTGAAGAAGAAATAGTCGTTACCCTACCTATGTGATTAATCATGAGGAAAAGAAAAACAACGGGCAGTGTTATCCACGGGACTTTGAAGATACTTTGTATGAGCCTAGAAGGTCGTACGGGAAAATGGAGCATGACGTGGATTCCAGAGGAATGAAAGGAACCCACAAATGGCATCCATTAGAAGAGAATCAGGTTCTCGTGCAAGGGGATGTCCGGGGAGCACCGTGCTGAGGGGCCACGAAGAATTGAGTGCAACCTTTGAGTTTTCCATGCAAAATAAGTAGGCCTGCATGAAAACACAATGTTGGTGCAAAATCAATGATGATTGTGTGTAATTTTAGTAGAGGTTTTGTGAGAAAATATAAAGGATTACACGCAAGGAGTACGAATTGGGTTTAATTAGGAGAGGGTGTGCGCAATGACAAGAATGTGGACAATGGAAGGGAATTTCTCATGACTGGCTGGGGTGCATGCAGGGGATGGGAATTGCGCAGGATTGGTCGCCCTGTGTGCAAGTGGAATGGATTGCATGATAAGGGATGACCCCGAAGGGATCATAATTCAGTATAAATCATGGGGATCTCAGGTGATGGTGTATCCCATGGCGACTTGGCGTGAAAAGAACCGTACCTAAAGTCCATCTTTGCGCACACGGAAGATGAATTTCGCATGCGAGAGATGCTAAAAATTATTTATACCCAAATAGGAAGGGGTATTTCTCTATTTATAGGTTTTAGGGGGCATGGAAACCAGTTTTGCGCGTAAAATATCACTTGACATAGGCGGAAGCGTGAAATGTCGATTGTGCGGGTTGGGGCATGAAATAATTCACACCCCAGCTAAATTATTTTCGCGAATACTAGAAAGTTACGCACGGGGCACAATTTTTTCACTCCCAAATGATTTGTTTTCACATGACCCATACGGACCCCCGAACGGGGTTTCGAGATCCGAATTTGACTTTGCATGGTCGTTTGGAATCCTTCTCCAGCGTTTGAGCGCTTTTCAGTGTCTACAAAAGAACAACATTATAAAAATTCACAAATTATTTTCAAGTTGTGCACTTTCTCTATATATAACTAAAACCTCTATTATATTCCAATTTTATCTCCAAAATAGACATAAATTCCTTCGAATAGTGGATACTTTTGAGTTTTTACAAGAATAAAACTACACCACAACAATACAAGGGAACTCACTCTCATCACATCATCACAAATCTCAAGACATTTCGGTGGACCACAATATTACCATATCACTCATAAAATAAAATCCTCTATTTTTAGATAACATTTTAGGGGCTTAACAAAAACTTTTATTGTTTTTTTACAAACCGAATAAGGGCACACGATGAAGATGTAATTCTCTTCTAAATTCGCTATTATTTTGTTTCCTCCTCTAGATGCTTCAATTATTATTTTACCATTATTATATAATTTAATCAATATATTAAATATTAATAGATTTTGTTATTTTAATATTATACCTAAAATCCACAAACACTTCAATCAAATGGTTTTCAAAATCATCATTCATGTGTTGTGTGGAATACCTCCTCACAAACCGATGTCATTGGTTTTTTCATTACCACATCCCAATGATGGGATTAATTATGGATATAAATGTTATATACATATATATATATAATATTTGGGATATTTATGATTTTATTTTCATTCTGGAATTATAATATCACACATTCCTTCATTATATACATTTTGTGGGAATATGATCACATCACTCATCTGTAAGGCGGTCTACCGCCTCATCAAGTGATGTGATTCATTCTAGATTTACATGGAATGTATCAAGGATGGTTTTAAAACACTTAGGATATATATATATATATATATTACATATAAATGATAATGAGTATGTATCATATATACATATAAATCATATAACATTAATAATTTCAATATGTCAAGAAAAAAGAAATAATGTCTGTTTATAAGAACTCTCAACCATCCCCATGAACACTATGATTAATTTAACATCACAAAATTATATATATATAAAAATATATACATATATATATATATATATTTTTTATATTATATTTAAATCATGTTTTTAAATCCTTATATGACCATATAATGAGAAATAAAGGAGGGAAAAAACCAGTCAACTCATTCTGGAAATACTAGGAAGTTATCACATTAAACCCTCAAAATAATGAATGATTATTAACAAATGGGTGATAATATGTTATTAAAGGATAAAATATGATAATATACGTATATATATTTATAGTTTTTAATAATTATATAAAATACCTAAACCCATTATAAAAGAGTTTAAATATAGTTCAACCAAAATGAATGTTAAGGTAATAGATTTCGTCTAAATTTAAAGTCATTTAGAAGTATTTAAATTTTATGAATATATTAACATATATAAGGGTTATATACAAAAAATTATACATGTAATAGAATGAATATGTAATTCATCAAGTTTTTATAATTTTTAATTTCATATATTTCATTCAAGGGGATTTGATTTTAAATTTACAAAGTGATAAAAGCTATTGTGAAAACTCACTTTCTTTGATGATTGTTAACATTCGTTTAAAATATATATTTAATATAATAACATCACATTAAAAATTAAATTTCTCATAAATATCCCTATGTTTGTGAAATTGAAATGATTATTTCCTAAAATTTATTAAATTTTTACATATGGTTTTTTCTATGAATATTATTTGATTAACTATGGATATATCGATAAATTTATGTCCTTTATGAAATACATATGATTGATGAAAAATCATATTGATCAGTAATTAAATATATTTTCAATATATAAGGAATTATTTGGTCATGTAGTGATCGGTGGGTAATTTAATTAATGTAGAACCTTGATCCATCTACAAGTCTCATGGGACATTTCATTTGACCAAATTATAATTTTTTTCTACCTATAGATTTACATGTAATAGAGTTTACATATTGATAGTATATGTTTTCATGTCCCTAATAAATGGTGTCCAATAAATAATCATATATTATAGTGAGAATTAATTCAATAATATTCCTGATATTAATGATGTTATTGTTATTCAATAACTTTTATATCATAATACCTCCACGCTATTAATGTTTTTGGAATATAATTGTTTTCCTCTTATGTACGCCAGACTACCACCTCACAATGTAATGTGAACCATTCAATCATTAAATGTAATTTATGAAGGTTGAATTTAATAACCATATGAGAGATATATGACATAAAAAGTATAATATAACTATTATATATATATATATATGTGTGCGTGTGTGTATCAATTTATTTTTTTAGTTCACTATTATAAGATAAGGAAAACTACGTTCATTGATACAAATGACCTACAATCCCCTCAAATATTGTATTTCTTTTACCATCAATAAATTTTATTAAATTATATAAATAAATATATATTGAATATATATTATATTTACATCAAGTATTACATTACATATATTATTGAATCATTATTGGTGTAAATGGATGAATGTAATAACAGGACAAACAATTCTTTAAAAACAAGGAAATTAACAGCAGAAACATTAAAAATAATAAATGATTATAAAAAAACATGTTATTAAATGTTATAAAAGGAAATTATATGAAATTATAAATGTTAATATGGTTATTATATATTCTTTAATCGTACATAAAACCATTAGAAATAATTTCATTGAGATTTCAATCAAATGGAAGCATAAGGTAATGAATTTTGTCTCAATTTCATTTCATTCAGGCATATTGTAATTTTATGCTCCTGATCAAATTTATATTGTGTATATCAAACCATATATATGTATAACATCACGAATACATAATCATTTATCCTTATTTATTTGAATTTTTAATTAGTTCACATAAGGGTTATTGATTTGATAATTTTGCATGTCATAAATGTTTTTGTGAAATATCACTTTGTTAGGTGATTGATAAAATTATATTTAAACTATCATTTTATTATAATAATTTTCCATTTGAAAATAAAATTATAATACTTATCCATATTTTTGTTTAATGAATATGATAATTCACTAATACTTATTTCATTATTATTAATAATGTTTACATGAAGTGTTGTCTAATTAATTGAGAAAATATTGATAATACTTATCATTTAAACAATAAGGATATATGATGATATGGAATGTTGATTAGAAATTTAATAATTTATTAAATATATAATGACTAATTTATACATGATGTAATGTCCCTATTTTTTAAATATGTTAATAAACGAAGGATTTCGATTTTTTTGTTTATGGATGGGTCATTCATTAAACAAAGCTGCAGAACATTATTTCAATTGTTGGAAAACATAAAGGTGCCATTTTTGGACTTGTGTAATTACCCGATAAATTTATATGGTGTCCCAATGAGACATAAGAACACCAAAGTCAAAAACATTACATTAATGGATCTACACGGGCAGTGAACGGTTGCGGTCCAACTTGAGCTGCTTACCTAGTTTAATATTTTGTCTATATTATTTAATTAAATTTATAATAATTTTATCTTATTTAAATAGAGCAATGTTCAAAAAATAAAAATGTTACTATTATTTCTATGGTGTATTAAAAATTTGGATCCTTTGATATTTTAATTGCATATTTAAGGATTGTATCATTTATGATAATTTAATGTGGCTTTTGATCTTCTCAAAAAAACATTTAATTAAATTAGGGGTTTCATATTTAATGAATCATTTTTTAAAATATAGGTGATGGGTTTATCAAAGGTTTGAAACATATTAATAATGAGATTATTATTATTTTATATTTATGAATGTAATAATAATAATTATTATGGTAATTAAATTAGGGGTTATGGGTTGATTATTTTTCTATATTAATAATATAATATTATATTGATGATTTGGGTTTTAAATAAATTAATGATTAAATAATAATGATGATGATGTTATTAATATAATTTTGGTTATTTAGTAAAATAAATGTTAGAAAAATTAATTATTTGGTTAATATGAATTTTCATAATTAATTATAAAATCTTTATTAAGAGAAATGTAAACGAATAAGTGTTTTTTATTAAATGGGGTATTTTGAACATATTAGATATGTGTTTAATGTGATTAGTAATGATAATTGAATGAGTATTATTATTTTAATATTATACCCAATAAAATAGATTAATTTTAGAGGGAAAAAGAAAATAATGAAAATAAAATGTGGATGTGTGACCTGCAGGTGAGGCGCACGACCCCCAAGTTTTATTCCTCATTTGGCGATGCACCAGTTGTATTGTGCCATCTCACTCCAATGGCACTGGATCCTTCCCTACAGTGCAACCTCAAGGTATACATGGACACTTCTCCCTAGGGTGAAGCCCTTAGTAGGACCTCATCGTAATAGCGCACGACACTCCTTGGAAGAACATGTATCATGCCACCCCTTATAATTTACAGTCTAACAAATTATACGAGTCACTGGTACTTTATTTGAGGTGTTTTATGTCTTTTCCCTTAATTTTTTTGATTCTACGTTTTGATTTAATGGGTCCTCTTCAATGTATAGGGATACCACATTAATATATGTATATATGTAAGTTTATATTTATATACATAATGGTGTGTGTGTGCGGTTGTAGACTAGTTTTAGATTGTTTGATGTTGTATGTCAAGTCTCAGAATATTGTTTTGGTTCCACCCCTTGGTAGGGTTCCAAATCACAATCACATTATTTGATAATTATTTTCTGCTTTAAATAAATTGAAAGTATGATATTCCTTGAATTTTGAACTGATAAATTTTCTATAGATAACGAATAACGATAAACAGTTCGTTGGTGCTAATGTCATATCATGCCTGATTAAGGTTGTGTTTTTGTAAGTCTCACTTATAAATGAAAAAATTACCACGTGAGGGTATTAATAATGTATTACTGGATAATGAAAATATGTTGAACAAAGGCCTAAATATTAAATTGTAAAATAAGAATCACCCATGACACTTCCTTGTAAATGATACTTAAATGGAAATGGACTTTGACACCCTTTAGATAGTGTTTTAACCCATGTAATGGAATATTAAATACAAAAAATATGTTTAATCTATTTGGAGAAAAAAATTATTGAATGTGGTAGGATGGGTAATAGGATAATTAACTGAAGAATTAATTTTCTAGCAATGAGTTGGAAAAAAAATTGGAATTTACTAAATATTGACAATATTTAATATTTTTACATGTTCAAAAATCAAAATTGGAGGTTATTAATAATTATTGAATAGATTAATTATTACATGTTAAATTATGAATGGTTAATTAATTAATTTAGTGGTTAATGAGATATTATTTAATTAATTAATTGTTGAATTAAATAATTTTCATGCATTAATTTAAGATTGTGACTCGATTCACTGATATGAATATTGGCCAAAAATATATTTGGATGCATTTTTATTTTCCAAGACTTATTTAGTTTAGGATGGGGTTATTTAAAAATACTATATGCTATGTGAGATGGTTTCTAAATATGTGGGCATTATTCAGCATGTTTGACTGGTGATGTTTACCACGTTCATGTCAATTGTTAATGTCTTAGACGAATAACAATTTGACTAGATGAGTTTAGAATTGTTAATCAATTGAGATAATTAAATATTGAGTTAATTATATAGTTTCCATGATATGAATATTTAATAGTAAATTATTTATCATCTATTGATATGTTTAATGGTTAATTTATTGTTGACATATTTGATGGGTTATTTTTGTTGTCAAATAGTTGTTGAATTAATTAATAGTTTCAATAAATTAATTTTAGAATTAAATAATGGATGGTTTTGTGGTTTTACAAATGGTGTTATACAATGATGATAAATATATATGTATGATTGATAAATAGGATGTGATATAGGGAATGATGCTCCAAACACTCACGAGGATCTAGACATGTCGTTCTACACCCAGCCTACATGCAAATTTTTTTTATGGGACACTAACTGCTACTCCATATACCCATGGGTTATGAGACAAGGACTAATGCTAAAAATACTCATGAGGGTTCTAGACATTATCTTCAAAACCAATTAATTGATGTTGGACTATAGATTGAATTGGTTGTACATGAAATTAACTAATTGGTTAATGAAAACTGTTGTGACGTTATGATTTGTGAATGGAATTTGAGAAAGGGTTAAGACTTCTCAATGAATTTGGTGAATCATTATTAATGGTTAGACCTATGGGAGAATCACTATTTTTAATGGACGATCTTTGATATAATATATGAAATTTTAAATTTATCATATTATGACGAATTAACCTATCCAAAGCACATGCTTGGATCCAATATTAACATTTATTACAAAGATGGTCTATAGACACATCATGTGTGAGTAATTTATATGGTATGTGTCAGGATTTAATTCTAATCTCGATAAATTAATAATTTAAAGAGGATTGAATAATTGATAAATGAAAATTATTGTCTAATGACTATTGTGTATGCATGAAAATTTTATAATACTGTTTTAGACACCAGCTGAGGGATGAAGTAGGTACTTGGGTAAATAGTAACATTACAATGATTACTTTATTTAAGATGAAATTTAATATATTATGACCCTTTATCCAAGACAAAAAACAAGCTTGTATTCAATCTCTACTTTTATTACTATGATTTTCATAGTGACATCTGTGGTGAGTGACTTATGCTGGGGATGTCGGGCTAAGGTCAAATATCGAGACATTCATAATTTAATGCGGTTTGAATAAATTAAAAATGAAAATGATTTTGTAATGACTATTGTATATGCATGACAAATTTAAAATATGGTTCATACACCAGCTAAGGGTAAACTCTGTACAAGGATAATTAGAAACTGATTTCTTTATTTAAGATTGAATTTTATATCTTATGACACGTTATCCAAGACTAACAAAAATAATGGATTTCATCTTTACTTTGATTACATAGATAGTCTTTAAGGACATTAGTGGTGAGTGACTTATACAGGGGATGTCGAGCTTAGGTCGAATCTTGAGACACTCATAATTTAACGAGGTTTGAATAATTTATAAATGAAAATGATTATGTAATGACTATTGCGTATAAATGAAAAATGTATAATACAGGTTCAGACATCAGCTAATGGATGATGTAGGTACATGGGTAATTAGTTACATTTTACTGCTTACATTATTTTTGAATGATTTCCCACTGTTAAAATTATATATTAAATGTATTGATTTTTGGAAGGCACTGGGGGTCCCGACTTACTGAGATTTATATCTCACACCCTAGTAAGGCTACCACTACACTGGGGTATCCAAGGAGAAATCCCTTAATGCTTTGAGTCATTTTTTATCTATTCTTATATTGGAATGTAAAGCATGTTGTTTTTGTTTATTGTTTTCCACTCTATATCATTATATATTCATGCATTCATCTGTTGTATAACTGTTATTGACCACTTTTATAAAAATAGTTCTATTTGTATACAGTTTTTTTGTCAATTATGTATTACTGCTTCCACTATTGATTGTTATTTACTCTGATATACCAATGTGCAAGCCCAATTAGAAGGTATTGTATCCCCTATGACTATCCTTAGACCCTCACTGCACATCGGAAGAATCAAGAATATTGGGAGATGGGATTGAGGTCATGTGGTTACAGGTTTGGGCACATGTTAAGGGGTTAGCATGTTCAGGATGTTACAAAGTTGTATCAGAGGATTAGTTTTTCATTTATATGATTTGTCTATCAATTTTGGGGTGTTATACTAAAGACTATGAAAGTGTAGGAACATGGTTAATAGCATTTTTTGGGACTGATCACCCCATTTAAGGGAAATTACAAAGTATATATGGATGGGAATTGATGTTTTTACTATTTGAAGTGATAGTTGATATGATTTCACTTTCAGACACTAGTGTGTTGTATGCTAATTATTAATTTTGATATTTTTTTTAAAAAATTATTGGCCTAATATTGAAAGTATATTTCATACATGCATCATATTAGGCATTTAGAGATTCACATGACATGCATGTAGCATTCCATGTAGTTAAATTAGTAGGAAGCCTTCTAATTTGGATTTTGTGCCTTGAGTGCAATGCCATGTTTTGATCTTCTTTATCACAACTATGTAGATAGCATGGTTCAGTGAATGATTTAACATCCTTCAGTGACTATTTTCCAGATAGTCTCTTTTCTTCAAATGTTTTTTTGTTGTGCAATGACTCTTTGTTATATCTTGCTGTTGGGTAACTGCATATGATAACATTCTATCGACTTTATATTTCTAAAATTTATTCTTTAAAGAACCATAATTTTTGTGGAAATTTTTTTCTTAATTACATGGGAATTTTATTAGTCCACGATTATTGAGGGTGCTGGATTCTAAGTCCTTGTGTTCCTAGAATCAATTTATGATGTTTTGTCTTTGTACGTTCTCTAAATGTACGAGATGGTTTTTAAAACTTTTGAAACGGTGCTCGGAATTGAAATCCAAGGGCACCATTGAACTAACAGCGCTGATATTCAATTAAGAATACATTCACCACGACAGAATTTCATCGAGAATAAAAGTTTGTTTTTGAGTTTTCATGGAAAAAAATAATAAAATAATGTGGGTGACAGATTATTTTCTTTAAGCTGCCATGTTGGTGATTGGTAGTCAAAACTGTAACGTCCCGGTTCTAGATACCACGCAATGGGTGCCCTGAACCCGGTTCACCACATGACCTCAACGCATTTCCCCAAACACCAGAGGCTGCTGACTAGCAGCGAGGACCCAGGTCTGATAGTGGGGAAACTATGCCCTCATTTGTCAAACTGTAGGGCAGCGGAATACAATATAAACATACAGAAACAATGGAAGTATTAAACCATACACAATAGAACTAAACAACTGTAGTAGAGAAAACCAAACATTATACAAGTAATGATAAAACATGTCTTAATTATAAGAAAACAGCCAGAACATGTTACACGATCAGTACAATACAACTGAAGTGAACGTATAGAAAATAAAAATAGAACAGCCCCCAGCATCGCGAGTCAATGCTTGGTCTCGTGCTCTCATACACCCCAGCAGCAATCAAGTACCTGTATAAGGACCCTTTCCCTTATCCACACATGCAGAAATATAATCTCTTTTGGCTGAAAAGCATGACCCAAACAGGGTGTGAGAATTATATCTTAGTAGGCACCCACCAAAGCCTCGTGCTCCACTGTGTGTAAACATGCAACAACAGTGTGCAAAAGTAAATGCAATAAACTAATAATTACTCAAAAGTAAATAACTTTATAGTTATATTACCATTTAATTATTCATTTAATACATTTAATATAAGAAAACACCCTAGTGAATTTCTATGTAAACAGACAGCATCATCAGAAAAACAAAATCTCACACTCAGGTAATCAGAATCCAACCCCTAGGTAATTACCCTCCAGAATAACAGATTTTTGCCCTCAGGCATACATATTGTCACCCTCATGAACATAGTCTATTGCCCTCCGTCAAGAAAGAATTTTCCCTCAGGCTAGGATAAAAACTGCCCTCAGGCTAGGAAAAACAATGCCCATAGGCTAAGTAAAACACTGCCCTCAGGCACAAGTAATCGGGCCATTCCCAACATGTAAATAAAGATTCACATGACATTCCTCTCAATGAAATTGTAAAATCATTACATTAGAGGCATACCCTCAGTTATCCTGGCCAAATAGCTAAACAGAGGAACACACACCCGGGGTGGTCCTTGATCCATGAACTGATCGCAAACTGCATTTCTACAACTTTATTTATTCACCTATAAAATTATATGTATCAAAAATAGCCATGGCCTCATCCACATGAAACCCCAATATGGGTTCGTAGTGAAAAAGACACACAAAACACATGGCAGTTTGAATATAAACACCAATCCACCTACCTTAAACACCGACGAAAGATATACGCAAATGACTCCTTCTGAAACATCCAAGAATTCCGTAGATCTGAGGTAAAAGAATTCTCACCTTGATGAAAATCACTCCTGTTAGGTGATGAATAGGCAAGAATGGTTAAAGAAGATTGGAGGGATTACCCATGCGGTTCCAACGTGATTGTCTGAGGCAGAAACAAATTCCGAACGTACGCTCGGCGGATCCTCAAAGATTCGGCCTTCCTCCACCGAGCACTCTACCCATTCTAAACCTTCCCTGTAAACAGGGGCGGCTTCATCCGATTTTAAGCGAAAAATATACATGTTGTGTACATTCGAGTAAACAACGTTTAATTCCAATTTTTTTATAATTTCTCTGGTGGCTTCCCGCCAGCATGGAACTATTCATCAACCGACATAACTACACGACGTGTCTCCTTGAGTACCCGACGTGTTCTGTTGCACAACTAGCCACTACCTTACTATTCACCTATTGTCTGACTACACTTCGTTTAAGGGACCACTACACGGCGTGTAGTTGGTTCCTACACCCTGCATCACCAAAAAGGCCACACGCCCCGTGTACTCATCCCACACCACCAAAAGTACACGACATGTGGAAAAGTACACAGTGTGTACTTCCAAAATTTGGGATTTTTCCCCATTTTCAATATTTTCTCAAAAAAACTTAATGAATAAAGAAACGAAGAAACTCGTACCTCAAAAATAATAACTTGGTTCTTACAATCTTCCCCCCTTAAATCAATTCATCCCTGAATTGACCTTCCAATGGAGAGGACGATAATTCCGTGAACTACTCATGCCACTGAGCATGTACATCGGCCTCCCGCTCCCAGGTTTCGTCCGGCACTCGGCTATACTGCCATAGCACCCATATAAGAGGAACTGAACAACCTCAGAGAACCTTCGTGCTCATGTCAATTATACGAATTGGATTTTCCTCAAATGACGCATCCATCTGAAGCTCAACCACTTCTGGCTGAAAGGTGTGAGACGGGTATGAATGATAGTGACACCACTTAGATACATGGAAGACGTCGTGCATGGCCCGATACCTCTGTGGTAATTGCAAGAAATAGGAAACCAGCCCAACTATTTCCAGAATCTCAAATGGCCCCACATACCTCGGTGAATGTTTACCATGTATCCTAATCAGCTTGTGTCCTAGCCTCAGAATAACACACAAGAAAACCTGGTCCCCCACCACGAACTCCAAAGGTCGTCTGTGGTGATGAGCATAAGATTTCTGATGAGACAGCATGGTAGCCATCCCCTTCTGAATCAATTAAACCTGCGCAGAAGTCTCCTGCATGCGACATGGTCCCAGCAAAGCTACCTCACCAACCTCTGACTAGCACAAAGGTGATTGGCATGTCCTACCATATAAAGCATCGTATGGTTACATATCAATATTTTCCTGAAAACTGTTATTATAGGAAAACTCAAATAGGGGTATGTGCTTCTCCCAAGAGCCCCCAAAGTCAGGACACATGCTCACAGAATGTCCTCAAGCACCTGTATAGTACGCTCTGACTAGCCAATGGTCTGAATGTGGTACATTGCGCTCAGAAGTACCTATGTACATAGTTCCATTTGAAAACATTGCCAGAAATGAGATGTAAAATGAGCGGCCCTATCTGAAACGATAAAAGGAGCGACCCCATGAAGATGTGAGATCTCTCAGATATACAACTTCCCGAGCTCGTCAACACCAAACGTCTCCTTGTTCGGAAAAATGTGAGCTACCTTTGTGAGTCTATCCACAACAACCCACACGACATCATTGCCCCGAGGTGACCTCAGCAAACTAGTCACAAATTCCATCACGACATCATCCCATTTCTACTATGGAATGGGTAACTGCTTTAACAGTCTGGCTGGCCTCTAATGCTTCGCCTTCACCTATTGACAGGTGGAACACGTCGTAACAAAACCAACTAAATCTCTCTTCATACCTGGCCACCAGTACTGACGTCTCAAGTAACGGTACATCTTGGTTACACCAAGATGATCTTCCCAATCAGAATCATGAAAATCCTGCATCAGCTCCTCACGTATATCCCATGGAACACACACTTGTCCATGGAAATTCAAAACCTCATCATCACCTATCGTCCAACCAGGAGGAGGGTCCTCACATTCCACTGACACCCGTAGAACTAGGACTTCTGAATCAGATTTTTGTCTCTTCCTCACTCTATTCAGAAGGGTAGTAGTCACATCTAATGATGAAAGATAGCTTTTCCCATGACTGTCGTGCACCTCCAAATGCATCTTAGAGGACAAAGCCATGAGCTGTCACTCGCCACTGGCCTCCTGTACTGCCTGTATCTGAGTCTTCCTTCTTAGTGCATCCACTCCTGCATCACCCTAACCAGGTGTATAGGAAAGCTCAAAATAGAAGGAATGAAGGTATTCAACCCACCTTCCCTGCCTCAGATTCAAGTAATGCTAAGTAAAGATATAATTGTGGCTTTTTTGGTTGGTGAAAATAACAAAATGCTCTCCCAATAGAGAATTTCTCCAACAGCGCAACGCATGAACAACTACAGCTAACTCGAGATCATGCGTCTGGTAATTTCTCTCATGTGGCCTCAACTACCGAGACATGTATGCAACAACTCAATCGCCCTGCATCAACACTACTCCCAGCCCAATACCGGAAGCATCACAATAAACCGTATAGATCGTCCCCTACTCTGGGAGTATCAGGATCGGTGTTGATTTCAACCTTCCTTTAATGTCTTGAACGATTGTCTGACAAGGTTCCGACCAAATGAACTTCACACACTTCATAGTCAAACCCGTTAATGGTGCTTCTAAGAGGGAGAAGTCATGTATAAAGAATCAGTAGTAACTAGCCAACCCTAAGAAACTCTTTATCTCAAACGTGTTCATAGGTTGTTCCTAAGAATCTGCTGCTCAAACCTTTTCTGGGACTATGGAAACTCCTACCTCTGAGATGATATGACCTAGGAAGTGATTTTGGTCCATCCAAAAGTGGAACATTGAGAGCTTAGCATATATATGATGCTCTCTCAGTGTACTCAATACAATCTCAAGATGGGTGGCATGTTCTTGTAGAGTGTGAGATTACACCAAGATATCGTCCAAAAATACTACCACAACAGAATCCAGATAGGGATGGAACACACGATTTATCAGAGCCATAAAAACTGCTGGTGCGTACGTGAGTCCGAACGACATAAACAATTACTCGTATAGACCATACGTACTCCTGAAAGCTATGAGAGGTATATCAGATGGTCTAACACGCAACTGATGATATCCTATTCTTAATCCAATCTTCGAGAACACTCGTGCTCCATGAAGTTGATCAAAGAGATCATCAATCCTCGGATAGGGATATCGGTTCTTAACCGTCAACTGGTTCAGCTTTCAATAATCCACACAAAGTCTGACGGTACCATCTGCCTTCTTCACAAAAGGACCGGAGAAACCTAGGGAGAATTACTGGGTTGATTAAACCCCTTTGCATGTTACTCCTCTAACTTCCTCTTGAGATATTGCAACTCGAGGGTAGCCATCCAATAAGGAGGAATGTACACCGGTGCTGCCCCTGGCACAAGCTCAATAGATAAATACATGTCACACTTCAGAGGAAGACCTGAAAAGTCATCCGGGAAGACATCCCTGAAACGATCAACCACTGGAGGGAAATACTTCTGATAGGTCCCCTAGTTGTCCAGATACAAGCTCGCAATCTGGGTTGTGACTCCTCCTCGCCCATGATGCTCTGGTCCAGCTCGACTCACCTGAACATCCCATTCTCCCTTGTATTGAAACTCTCCACCCACTGGTGATGTGAAACACACCCTGCAAAGATAGTAGTCTACAAAGGCTCAAAAGGGAACCAACCAATCTATCAGAAGAATGACATCATAAGATGTTATCTCTAAGAAATAGATTTACCAAAGAAAATAACTCCCAGCAACCTTAATGGGAACTCCATGCATTGACGCACACCATCCATTCTAGTCCATAAAGATATGAAACTATGTGTAGAACCCGTATCGAAAAGTACAGAAGATAAGACAGAATCTACTAGAATAGTACGTCTGACATTAGAAGGTCTCAGATCCTACTCCTACTAGGTCTGTTGCCCTACATATTCATGCCCAGTGCTGCATCCCTATGACACAGCCTTGATATCCTGAGTTGTCCCTCCCTACTGCCTCTAAGATACTATTGTATGGCTACCATGACCACAACCACCATCTTTTCCTGCACGCCCTGACATATTCTACTTCCCCGACGGGTAAGAAGCCACTAGTCCTGCTCCCACATGTGGAGTCTGCAAATTACCCCTCTCACTATCCACTGGTAGTAACTTCCTGCAAAAGCATTGCAGATGACCCATCTTTCCACAAGATCGGCACTCCATAGGATCATGTGGACAGTTTGGACACTTGTGCCCCTCTCTGCCACACTGGTAGCACATGACTTGGAAACCTAAAGCATTCTTCTGACCAGTACTGCTACTCTAAGAGAAGTCCATATGTCTCATCCTCTTGCCAGTATAAATAGTACCAGTAACAGGTGATGAACAGCCCTAGCCAACACCACTAGATTCATGCATGTTTCTCTATGTAATCATCGCCTAATTCACAATGGCATGCACTGAAGGCAACCTGAAAAACTTCACCAGCACTCGGATGTCATAATTATGACATTCCTCAACACTTCTAGCTCTCAATGTCTTATCAACCACCAGTACTGGTGCATATCACTGAGGCTGGGTAAAGTGAGTAGAATAGTCCACCACCGACATAGCGCTCTCCTACAGATTCATGAACTCTTGAGCTCTATCCGCCCTCAACGTCTCTGGGAAGATGAAGTCATATAAGACTACCTGAAAATCATCCCACGCCATGTCTCTGTGATGCTCTGACTAGGTGGTAAAATCCCACCACCTATTGGTGGAATCACACAGCATGTATGTTGCGAGATTGACCCTCCACCCTGGAGGCATCTCAAGATGCTCAAGAATTGCCTGCATCAATCATAACCAAGACTCCACAGCCTGTGGTCCATCATCCTTTGAAAAAATAGGTGGATGCTGCTGCTGGAATATATGAGTAAGCTCAGCCATAGAGGTGGCAGCTGGAGGTTCCCCTTGAATGGTCTCCATGACCCGCATAGAGACTTCACGGAACTGCACCTCTATGTCTGTGTCCAGTGTAATAGCTAGCGCTACATCTGGATCTTCTAGAGGATCTATTGGTATCCCATGGACCACCATCTCTGGAGTATGCTCGTTGCCTCTCTCCGGGAAAACAATGCGTGGTCGTATAGGTGGAATGACTCTAGAAGGTCAAAATCACACCTTATATTCATGATTAACATGACTAAAAATGAAGAAACTAGAAATGGAACAAGTGGAATAAGGCATTTCAAGATTTAAAAAACAAGACTACATGGCATGTATAACGGCTATACACTGTGTACTTGACTTCCGTTCCCCTGCCGGAGCCCTTCAACATGGCTAAGCCACACGACTTCCATCTGAACGAAACTACACGGTGTGTATATCATCTACTTGGCGTGTATGGTCTTATTTCCAACTTCCTGTGTCGCTTGTTACACGGACGACTACTTAGCTTGACACTACACGACGTGTTACACGCGCACACGGTGTGTACGCAACCCCGTTTCCCAGTCACACGGCTAACTCCACATGGTGGGTCCTTGGGAAAGACTACACAGCCTGTTCCCCTAGGTACAGGACTTGTACTAGACGAGCTCTTATGACCCGTGTTGTTATATACATGGCCGGATACACGGCTCAACCTACGCGGCATCTTTGATATACACACAGCATGTACATGAAAGGATTTTCCTGACCAGTGTTGTTTGTTACACGGTCGGGTTCCAATGTCACACTACACGGCGTTTCCTCCATTGACACGGCGTGTTCAAGAAACGACTACACCAGCCCGTGTTTGTAATTTACACGGCCGGGTCTCCGTGTAAACACTACATGGCGTGTTATCCCAAAACTCTTCCCTTCCCAGTGTCACCACCCACACGGTTTGTGACACGGGAAGAGACTACACGAGGTGTACTCTCGGTATAAGGCATGTACTCAGAAAGTTTATTTTTCCTCCCATACAGAAGAACATACACGGTGTGTGTAAAGTAGTACATGGCATGTATACTGGGTTTTCTGAAAAGTATGCCTTCAAAACTACTCCTAAGCCCAGAAAACCAAAGTTTGGCGTCAATTATATCAACAAAATATACAGATATATCCTATCACATAGCAGGTATTTATCAAGGCAACAATCATAATAGCATGCTTTTACTAGCACAAAAACTATCACAACAACATGCAATTTCGAATTCACCTACATGGCACGGAACTATGCATGGCATGTGATTTATAGCATGTGCCCAAATGATGCAAGAGATGGAATACCCTCATCTCACCAGGTTGCAACTAAATAGATCCCATAGATAAAATATAAACAACACAATCTTAACTGAGTCGCCCATCAGTGATATCATTTCAACTATAAAATTGAAAAATCAGAAAAATTACAACACGAGGTATATTGGATTTTTTCTATACACGGGTTAGCTATGCCCAGGCACAACTTATTACCAACTACCATTCTTTTCCTATCCATGCCTAAGGATACAAATAGTATGTCAAATAAAAGAACCCCTTTGATACCACATTGTAATGTCCCGGTTCCGTGTGCCACACAACGGGTGCCCTGATCCCGGTTTTCCACATGACCTCAAGTGCATTTCCTCAAACGCAACAGGTTGCCGACTAGTAGCGAGGGCCTAGGTCTGATAGTGGGGAAACTATTCCCTCATTTTTCAAAGTGAAGCGTAGCAGAATACAAAATAAACAAACAGTAACAGTGGAAGCAGTAAACCATACACAACTGAAATAAACAACTGCAATAGAGAAAACCAACCAGTATACAAGTAACAATAAAACATTCACCAATTCAAAGAAAATAGCCAGAACATGTGACATGATCAATAAAATACAACTGAATTTGAAGTATAGAAAATA
Source organism: Viscum album (assembly GCA_963277665.1). Taxonomy (NCBI): domain Eukaryota; kingdom Viridiplantae; phylum Streptophyta; class Magnoliopsida; order Santalales; family Viscaceae; genus Viscum; species Viscum album. Next base: position 856,882,131 of record OY728156.1, on the reverse strand, counting down.
GAAATAGAACAACATGTGGCATCGCGAGCCAATGCTCGGTCCCATCCTCCCCTACTCCTCAGCAGCAATCATGTACCTATATAAAGACCATTGCCCTTATCCACACCTATAGAAACACAATCTGTTTGGGCTGAAAATCATGACCCAAACATGGTGTGAGAAATATATCTCAGTAGGCACCCACCAAAGGCCCGTGCTCCACTCTGTGTAAACATGCAACGACGGTGTGAAAAATTCAAGGCAATAAACAAAGCAGTACTAAAAAGTAACTAACTTTATAGTTATATTAAAATTTAATTATTCATTTAATACATTTAATATACGAAAACACCACAATGAATTTCTATATAAACAGATAGTGTCCTCAGATAAACAAAATCTCACCCTCAGGTAATTAGAATCCATCCTGCATGTAATTTCCCTTAGTCATAACATATTTTTCCCTCGGGCATACATAGTGTTGCCCTTAGGCAGAGAGTCTGTTTCCCTCAGGCATGAAATAATTTTCCCTCAGGCTAGGATAATAACTACCCTCAGGGTAAGCAAAAAAATGCCCACAGGATAAGTATAACATTTCCCTCTGGCGCAAGCCATCAGGCCATGCCCAACATGTAAATAAACATTCACAAGAAATTCCTCTCAAGGAAATTCTACAATAATTACTTTATAGGCATACCACTATATATCCTGGCCAAATAGCTAAATAGAGTAACGCACCCCCGAGGTTGTCGTGGATCCAAGGACTGATCCAAACAACATTTAATCACCTATACAATTCTAGGTATCAAAAATAGCCATGAACTCATCCACACGACACCCCAAATATGTGTTTGTAGCTCAAAAACACACAAAACACATGATAGTTGGAATATAAACAAAAATCCACCTACCTTAAACACCCACGAACGATATAAGCTAACGAAACCATAAAAAACATCCAAGAAATCCATATATATGAGGTAAAATAATTCACACTTAGACCCAAATAAGTCCGGTTAGTGGAAGAATTGGCAAGAACGGTTAAAGAAGAGTAGAGGGCATACCCGTGCGGTTCCAACGAGATTGTCCGAGGTGGAAACGAATTCCGAACGTGCACTCGGTGGAACCTCGAAGATTCGTCCTTCCTCCCCCGATCCCTCTTCCCGTTCTAAGCCTTCCCTGTAAACAGTGGAGGCAACTGCCCATTTTAGGAAAAAAAAGTACACGACGTGTACTTTAGAATAAACGGTGTGTACTTCCCATTTATAAACTGTTTCTCTGGCTACTTCACGCAAGTGTGGCACTTTTCATCTGCTGACATAACTACACAACGTGTCTCCTTGAGTACACGGTGTGTTCTGACACACTGCTAGCCACCACCGTACTATTCACCTATCCACTGACTACACAACGTGTAAGGGACCAATACACAACGTGTAGTTGGTTCCAACGCCCTTCATCACCGACAAGGCCATAAGTCCTGTGTACTCATCCCACATAGCCAAAAGTACACGACGTGTAATTCCAAAATTTGGGATTTTCCCCTATTTTCCATATTTTCTCAAAAACAGTCAAGGAAAAGAAAAACGAAGAAACCCGTACCTCAAAAATAAGAATTAGGTTCTTAAAAACATACTCATGGATGTTGGAGGTGGGAAAAACAAACCATAACCTCCCATGAGTGGTTATGGTGGCTGCGCCCACCTGAACATAACCTGTCGCAAGAGGTTACGATGAGAGGACCACCCAAAACCACATAACCTACCATTTGAATCATAGGGGTGGGGACCACATGACCCTTATTAATGGGAGGAGAGTATAACATCCCAACTCCCACTTGGTAATGAGTGAGAGACTCTTGAACTTCCCTTAATTTAATTAGTGCCAACTCCCCAAATAATTCATTCCAACACACGTGAATTAACGAGGTGGAACCTTTTAATTGAATTCACCCATTTGAATTTGTTCCAATGAAATAATAGATTATTTAATAGATTATTTGGCACAATGATTTAATTTGGGTGGTAGTGGGGAATGATGAGAGTTAGGGAGTAAAGCTCCCATCAATGAACGAAGAACACTCCACCGACGAAGAACGTTGATACTCCTCAAACATTTTCCTTGGACACCTAATGATGTAGAGCATCTTCCACGAGCCGACGTAGCTCAGGTTTGGAAGTGGGTTGCAAAGATGATTAATGACAAACTTATTCGTCAACCTTCTGTGACTCCATCAATGAATGATGAACGACAAACAATGATAGGGGTTTATTACATGTTGATGTTATTCCTTTTATATCATCTTCAATGGTTGGAAGGGAATTGATTACGGGTGAGTTGTTTTTCATATTACTTCTATGTTAACATAATTGATACAACCCTAAACGTGGACGGTGAGAGAAAAACCAACATGGATTGACCCCTATGCTGTTCTTGTTTGAGATGAACCTCGACATGGTGACGAAGAAACGAGACGATGATGGTGGCGACGACAAGGGATGTGCTTTCCGTGAACTCCGCAACCCGCGCCGCCCACACAGAGCTCCTATTGAACCGGCCCAAGCCACACCGTGCCCCAACTGAGCTGGCCTTTGTGCATCCCATGCACCCAGACGCACCGTCAGCTGGCGCCGGCCCAGGCCACTCCCAACTGGCATGCACAGTCGCCTCCCAGAAGTCGACCTGCCTCACCGCGCCCAGCCCAGCGTCATCCCGGCCACCTTCCGACGTTCCCGGGGCCCTCCAGGCTTCCTAATTGTCTTCTTGGTGACCTCTTGTCCCTTTTCCGGCCTACCCGACGCCTTCCCGGCCGCCCTGTCGGCTAGACCATGCCTCCACCCAGCCTACCCCACTACTCCACCAGCCTACCAACGCCACCCCCGGCCTGACTGGACACCCCACCATCCCAGCAACCCAGTCGGCCAGCCCTGGCTGCCGCCCAGCCTGCCCAGCCACCCCAACGACCTCCCCGGACTGCCCACCCTCTTGCCCAGCTGCCCCACCAGCCTACCCCAATCGTCGCCTGGCCTGCCCAGGCCGCCTCCCGACCACCCCACCGGCCTCCCGAGGCTGCACCCAGGTTCACGTCCATAGCGGTAGAGCCGCGCCACCCCCCAAGCCAGCCCGCTACCTCCCTCGTGGCACCGCTAGCCAATCCGGCTAAACCACTTGGACATAGCCTCCTAAACTGCGCCCCTTGCGTCAATGGACGAACTGAACTGGTCATGCCCTCTTGGCAGAGCCGCAAACCTCATGCCGACCTCTGGCGCGAACTGCCCACGCGGCCTGCTGGGCTAGGGCCAACGGGCTGGAAAGAACCTAATAGGAGGGATCACCCAATGGGTCAGGGCAGACATAAAGGTTCTATCTGGGTCAACCTAGTCCGGGTAGACCCAAACTGAGAGGGTTCAAGTCGGTCTGACCGGGTCGGACTGGACCCAGGCCCACTACTGACCCCTTTTCTTCCATTGGACATATCCTTGGCACCGTACATCCATTTTACTATACCTCAATGGTGGTAGAAATCATCAAGTGTAGATGTCCCTTTGAGTATATCCCATTAAAGTTCAGGGATTGGTTGAGATACAGTCTGGTTGGATCATATACGAATCCAAGAGGGCCCTCAGGACTAAAAGGCTAATAACTCACAGACCGGGCGTCGGATTGGTGTGTCATCTTTTGCGTTGAGACCCTTAGGATGTGAAGGACATTTGAGAAAAATATTCATGGGACTTTGTGGTTTTTGATGTATCGATAGTCATCTTTAGGAGAGAACCCTCCACGAATCAAGCATGCTTTGTGCAGAACCCTGTGGCTGGTTTGCACCAACGACTGTTCCAGGATCCTGTGTGCATTCAATATCTATTAATACTCTTCTAGGATCTTATGTGGGTTCAATAGTTCAGAATTATATTCCTGGATCCTCTGTGGGTTTGACAGAATAATTGTTCCTGGATCCTGTGTGTGTTCAACAGCACTGACAACTGTTCCTGTATCCTGTGAGGGTTCGACAACACTAATGACTATTCCTGGATCCCATACAGGGTCGACACCTTTGACTACTATTCCTGGATCCAGCATGGGTTTGACAGTTCTGACTTCTTTTCCTGGATCCTGTGTGCGTTCGATGGAATAACTGTTCTTAGATCCTATGTGGGTTCGACAGTTCTGATTTCTGTTCATGGATCCTATGTGGGTTTGAAAGAATAGATGGTACAGTGGCTACATCTGATCATCTCTATATCTCTATATAAGTAGTATACACATGTGATCTGAGTTATTAACATTTTTTATCATTATTGAGATAGATTACTAGATAACATAGGTATATGTATGGTCATATACCTAAGTGGGGCTATATGTTGATTTCATATCTTGTCGTTTATCATTGTTTGATTTTGTGAAACCTTGAGGGTCTCGGGGTCCCGAAGTAGTATCATTATACTCACCCCTATATGGGTTATGACCATAACTCTTTGTGTTTTATGCAGACTACGGACATGGCTGACCGAGGCTATGTGTACGAGGACTGGACGGTACCCATAGGTGGATATCACAACGATTCAATACCCATAGCAGACTGACAGAAATGGAGTGCTGAGGAGGCTATTTGTACCTACACTTCAGGTAGAATCCGTGGTGGATGATCCTTGAGATTCTCTTCACCTTTCAATTGTTTTTTAATTATTAGTTGTACTGGTACTTTATAGTTGGGATTGTATATAGGGCCCCATTACTTTTTAGCACTCTCTTGTTATACAGTTTTTCTTAGTGTTGTGTATTCATTTGTGTACTCTTTTTTCTGTGTTTTAGTTGTAAAGGATATGCCTTCCCAGTTTATAGATTTATGACTCTGGTGCTAGTCACCAACACCAGGCCAATGGAAGGCGTGTTTGGTGTATTCACGGCACGGACCCAAGGTGATGGGTCATGACAAATTTGCTTCATAGGAGTCAGTTCTACTGATAAAAATTGGACTCTTATCATTCTTTTCTATGAAGCTATAGTTTTATGGGTATTGACAAAATATCTCAGTTCCGAGATTCTAGTGTTGCTACAGTGGCTGACGTATACATAAACTTGGACTCTGACTACTAATCTCCGACTGAGTTCATGAAAACACTGATTGCGTCTGTGTTTTCAAATGTTTTCTTTATGTCAAATCAACCAGGTCATCTCACCAGGTGTAACATTGTATCATGTCAGATCAATTCAGGACACCTCCACGCAGAAAACTAGCTAGAGCCCCGCGAGTTGTATGTACATATAGCCCACCGAGCGACGAGGCTTCAGTGCAGGGTACTCTTACAATGTTGGCACCTTCAGGTGGTGTACTAGTTTCACCGCCACCCGTTGGGAAGCTGATGCCACCAACTACACTGGAAGATGGTGCATGCTGACTAAGCGCATTGCATGAGTTCCAGTAGGAGAGGCCTCCCAAGTTATGAGTCAAGACAGATTCATAGGTAGAATAGGACATGCTTGAGGCGATTTACAAAGTTCTATGCCTTGTTGAGACACCTATTGAGTAGATAGTGAACAAAGCTACTAGTGTTTTCTAGTGAGTGTCCATGAGGTTGGTAAGCATAGTGATGAGGAATTGGTACGCGAACCATTGCCCGAAATTGTACATTTCGGTAGTGTGTTAGGTATATCACTACATGTTGGTCAGTAGTTATATCCGTAGGTACTGGTAGATGAAACATATATGCTTAGTTCCTTGCACATGTATCTGCATCAGAAACCCCTCAGGTTCCATGGAGAGTCTGACTCACAAGTGGCTGGGGACTGGACTAAGGAGGTGGATGAGAGTTCTGTAGATCGTTTAAAACTTCTTCAGGGTGACATTTCGGTAGCTGAGTTTTCATTGAGGCATACTAATCATTCCCGATACTCGATGAATAAAAAATGATAAGTTATTTGGAGCTAGGACTACCGAGTGAGGTGTGTTTTAGGACATACAAGCCAGTACCTTTTCTGTAAATGTTATAGAGAACCGTTGTTGTTGAATGTTCTTTTGCTGACCAGATATAACTAGTGAATGTTAGTAGTGGGAATATAGGAAACTGGCTCAAGTCATAGAGACTTGGGCATGCAAGAATTTTCGGGAAGAGGATGTGACAGGGATAGATGAACCTGTAGGGAAGTAGATGTGGAAGCAGAGGTAGGAGAGCTACATGAGATGTTGTACATTTCAAAATGTTATAACCACATGCCCTTTTATTTCCCTCCAAGCTCATGGAGCTGAGGAAAGGGAAGAGAGTAGCTTCATGCGGTCAAGGAGTGTGACCCAAGTGCTCTTGGAATGATTCGAGGAATGGACAGTGTCTACTACTTGTTTTCGTATCAATATACAAAGGTACCAAACATTCCTTCCTTCCACGAATAATTTCCCAAACCTAGATTTTACGTTTAAACCATTTACATGACCCTCGAGTCTAGAGATACCTTTGGTAGTATACTCGATAATCACACATACACTGATGGTGTGATATGAACCTTGGGGCGAGAGTTTCGGTTGGATCCTCATGGTGGCAACGTTGAGGCCTTATGATGTTTGTTTAGGTATGGACCAGGAAACCATAGTTCATAAATAGATTGACTATGCTAGGAAAAAAGTTTGTATTTTATCAATAATGTTGGGCCGAGGTTAACCTTAGTTGGTGAAAAATGAATTCCAGGAAGCACAGGTTAAACTCAGGCATATGAGGGTGAATCTGATCACTCTTGAGTCAGCCATCCTTGCCCTCGTGGCAGAAAAAGTATTGACTTTTCTATTCTAAAAATGAGTGAGAGAACATGGGGACATCTTTTCAAAATATGTATCCAATATTACTCCCCCAAAGGGGTAGGGTCGTCTTCTTTGGTTGGATACTAATGGAGTTTCATTCAAGATCTCTCTAGAGTTGAAGCATCACTATCATCCATGACAATGAAAGGTAAACCCCTCATGTTGTCAGAGAGATGCATGTGATCTTTTAAGAGCTCATACAGAGGCTGACTTGTGCCCCCATCTTATGGCTTCCAGAGGAAGGCATAGGGTACGTAGTCTACTGCGACGTATCAGGGTCCTGACTCAGGTGTGTCCTAATGCATGAGTGAGTAGTGGTCACATATTGTTCTACATAGCTGAGTCAACATGAGAATAACTATGCTACACATGACCTGGAGTATACAACAGTGATCATTTCCTTGAAGATGTAGCAGCACAATCTTATGGGAGAACGTTTTACCTTGTACTCTGATCAGAAGAGTATCAGGTATATCTTCTCTCAAAAATATGTTAACCTGAGGTAGAGATGATGGCTTGAGATCATCCAGGACTATGACTTCGTGATAGTCAATACTCCTAGGAAGGGAGACATTGTTGCAGATTCACTTAGTAGGAGGTCTGGTATACAACAACTATGCAAGGTGACAGAGCAGCTGGCTGCTTTATGTATATCTTTTGTTGATAGAGATGGAGAAGTCTTCCTTCAGTCTCTTACAGTCACTCCCCCACATTTTCAGTGAATTTGGGTGGCACAGTGTGGAGACACTAATTGTGAGACACGACGTGCTCAGATATCCATAGGCCGGGCAGCTGATAGATTTTTTTGAAGGTGGAGAGCATGTCATCCACTTCCGAGGACGTACTATGGTTCTGGTGTGACTTCAAGAGGAATTGTTGAAGGATTTTCACACATCCCCTCTATAGATACATCTAGGAGTGTCAAAGATGTACCAATACCTTTGACGTCAGCACTGGTGGCCAGGTATCAAGAAAGAATTAGTTGATTTTGTCTCTCGATGCCTCCCTTGTCCGCAAGTGAAGGCATAGCATGAGGTACGAGCAGACCTGGTTCAGCCTTTAGTGGTCCCATAGTGGAAGTGGGATGAGATATCCAGGGACATCGTGAAGGGTCTACCACATACGTTCAGGGGACATGACTCTGTCTGTGTGATCATCAACAGACTCACCATGTTAGCCCAATTCCTACCTATCAGAGAGCAGGGTTCAGTAGTGAGATTTGGTCTCTACTATGTGCAGATGATTGTGCTGCTGCATGGAGTACCTTTTCTATTGTCTCTGACCGTGACGCACAGATTACCTCCCGGATATAGAAGGGGTTGTAGGAGGCTTTTGGGACACAACTTCATCTGAGCACAACCTTCCATCCTCAGACGAATGGTCAGACTAAGCGGACCATTCAGACCCTAGAGGACATGCTGCGTGCATGTGTCCTCAACATCGGTCACAACTGGGAGGATCACTTACCTTTGGTGGAGATTTTATACAACACCAAATAACACTCTACCATCTAAATGGATCCTTGTGAGGCCTTGTATGGTCGACCTTGCAGATCGTCGTTGTGCTGGAAAAAATCAGGGGAGTTAGCACTATTGGGACCAGAGATGGTACGAGCTACTACATAGAAGGTGAAGATCATCCAAGAGCAGATGAAGACTACACCGAGTAGAGATAAGTCATATGCTGACAGGAGACAGATACCTCTAGAGTTCGAGGATGGTGACCACGTCTTTCTATGAGTCTCACCCCAACGAGGCTTACGTAGATTTGGCCTAGGTGTCATGTTATGTCCATGACTCATCGGACCGTTACTTGTCCTTAGTAGAGTAGGTGAGGTGGCTAACTGCCTGTCTCTTCCACCTCAGTTGCACCGAGTGCATGACGTTTACCATGTATCCTAGCTGAGGAGATATGTGCACGACCCTTCTCACATAATCACTAATGTGGAGATGGATGATGATGATGGGGTGACTTTTACAATGGTTCTAGTGAAGATTGAGGATCGATAGGAGCAGGTCCTTCGTTGAGGGTCGATACCTCTAGTACACATTCGTTGTCAACACAGGAACCTCCATGAGAGAACATGGGTGCCGGAGGCTCAGATGCGTCATCAGTACCCCCATTTGTTCCCTTAGATTGAGTTGTAGCTAATGGATATGTAAATCCCATAGGTGGGGAAAATGTAAAGACCTAGAATTTATGTGGAAATTTTATTCATAAATACATGGGAATTTTATCGGTCTGGTAAAATTAATGGTGCTTGATTCCGAGGCCCGGTTTTCCTGGAATAATTTTCTGATGTTTTGATCAGGTACGTTCAGTAAACATCCGAGCATGTATTTATAAAATTTGAACTGGTGCACGAAATTGAAATCTGAGGGCACTGTTGAACTCGTGGCACTGATATTCTCTTAATAAGACATTCACCTCAATGACAATTTGTCGAAAATAAATGTTTGTTTTTGAGTTTTCATGGAAAATAATAATAAAATAAAGTGAGCGACACATTATTTTATTTATGCTTCCATGTGGGTGACTAGTAGTTAAAACCTAATCGTGGATGTTGGAGTTGGGAGCACCATAACTTAACCTCCCATGAGAGGTTATGGTGGTGGGGCCCACCCGAACATAACCTCCTTCAAGAGGTTATGACGTGGGGACCACCTGCAATCACATAACATTCCATTTGAATAATATGGGTGGGGACCACCCGACCCCCATTAATGGGAGTAGAGTATAACCTCTCAACTCTCCCTCATTAATGAGGGAGATCCTCTTGACCTTCCCTTAATTTAATTTGTGTCAACTTGACAATTAATTCGTGCCAGCACACATGAATTAATGAGGTTGAGCCTTTTAATTTAATTCACACTTTTGAATTTGTGGAAATGAAATAATAGATTAACTAATCCATTATATGGAACAATGATTTCATATGGGTGGAAGTGGGGAAAGACTATAGTTAGGAAGAAATGCTCCCAAACGAAGAATGGTGAATTCTCCACCGATAAAGAACACTGATCGTATTCGAACATCTTCCGCAGACACCTACCGACATGGAGCATCTTACACGAACCGATGCAGCTTCAGTTTGGAAGCGTGCAGAGAATGAGACGAGTGAATAATTTATTCTTATACCATCAGAAACTCTGTCAATGAACGATGAACGACGAACAAATGTATGGGGTTTATTACTTGTTGATGTTATTCCTTTTCTATCATCTTCAACAGTTGGAAATGAATTGTTTGCGGGTGAGTTATTGTTCCTATTCTTTTCTTGTTGAGCCAATTGATAGCACCCAAAAAACGGAGGGTGCGGGCCAAACCAACATGGCTTGACCCCTCCACTATTCTTGTTTGAGATGATCTTTGGCATAGCGATGAAGAAACGAGATTAGGAAGATGGCGACGACCAAGGTTGTTCATCCCGCGGTCTCTGCACCCCACATCGCCCTCGCGGCGCTCCAGCCGCACTGGCCCCGACAAAGCCGAGCCCCAGCCGAGATGGCCACCCCGTGTCCCAAACACCCAATCGGACCACCGACCCATGCCGGGCCAAGCCGCACCGAACCGCCCGGCCCGGCTGCCGTCCCGCCTGGCCGCGCCTAGACAAGAACCCTATTGGCTGCCTGCCGGCCTACCAGTGCCCTACCGACCACCTCTTGGCCTGCCAAGCACCATCGCAGCCGCCTTGAACACCTGACCACACCACCGCCAGGTCTGCCCGGCTGCCCCCAGGCATGCGCGCCCGTCCCACAAGCCTTCCAAGTCTGCCACACGGCCAACCCGGTCACCCCGCTGGCCTGCCCCTACTTCCTCCCAGCCCACCCGACCTCCCCGCTGACCTACATGGTCCACCGTCTGTCCTACCCAGGACCCCTCCTGCCGGCCAAGCCTTACTAGGATGCACCCCAGTTCCCAAAAGAACCAGCCCAGCCACGCCGGCCACCCGAACCGACCGAGCCGCGCCGACCTCCCAAGATGACCTACTGCCTCCCTCGCGGTGCCACTAGCTGAACCGACCCGGCCCCTCGGGTCGAGATTCTTGACCCGCACCCATCACGGCGCTGACCGAACCGAACCTATCACACCCTATTGGCTGAGCTGTGCCCCTCGTAGAAACCTCCAGGCCGAACTACCCATGAGGCCTGCTGGGCCTGGCCCACCATGTCAGACCAGACATGGGCCCACTAATGACCTCTTTTTGTTCTTTGGCAGTATCAATGGCACCAGAAGTCAGTTTGAAGATCTGTCAGCAGCATTGGAAATATTGCAGCATAGTTGTCCAATTGAGTATTCCCCACTAGAGTTTGAGGTTTAGTTTAGACACGATCAGGATTGATCGTAGAAAAATCCAACCAAGCCACCTAGAGTGAAAGTCTAATTACTCAAAGACCGGGTCTCTGATTGATGCTCTGTATTTTGTATTGAGACACATATGTCGTGGTGTACCATTGAGATAATTCCTCTTGGGACTTCATGGAATTTGATGTATCAAAACTCATCTTGAGTAGCTGACCCTCCTGGAATCAAGCAAGCATCATGCAAAACCATGTGGATGGTAGTGCACTGACAATTATTCTTAGATCCTGTGTGGGTTAGATAGCTCTGACTACTTTTAATGGATCCTATGTGGGTTCGATAGTTCTAAATTTTGTTCATGGACCCTATTTCGGTTCAACAGAATAATTGTTCTTGGATCCTGTGTGGTTTTGACAACACTTACGACTGTTCCGGGATCCTGTGCGGGTTCAACAGCGCTGACTACTATTATTAGATCTTGTACAGTTTCGACAGCTCTAAATACAGTTCCTGGATCCTGTGTGGGTTCAATAGTTTTGACTTCTATCCCTTGATCCTGTGTGGGTTCGACAGAATAACTTTTCCCAGATCCATTGTGGGTTCGATGGTTTTGATTTATGTTCCTGGATCCTATTTAGGTTCGATAGAATAGATGGATCAGTGGCAACATTTTATCATCTCTATCTCTATAAATATTTTGTATACCTATGTGAGCTGATTCAGTAACTTTGTGTCTTTCTCATGATTGAGATGGATTACTAGATAACATAGGTATATGTATGGGAATATACCTATGTGGGATTATCTGTTTATTTCATACCTTGTGTTTTATGTTTCTTGGATTTTGTGATACTTTGAAGATATCGGGGTACCTAATGAATATCGTTATACTCACCCCTTCATTGGCTATTCCCGTACCTCATTTTGTCAGATGAAGATGACAGACAGTGCTGACCGAGGCTAAGTGTACGAGGATTGGATGGTACCCTGAGGTGGACCACACGAAGAGTAGATACAGGTAGGAGACTAACAGACATGGAGTACTGAGGAGGATATATGTACCTACCCTTCAGATAGTATTCAATGTGGATGATCAAGGGGATGCGTTTCACTTTTTAGCTATTTTGTCCTTTTTGGTTGTACTTGTACATTATAATTCGTCTTGTATTTCTAGCAACTTTACATTTTAGCACTCTTTTGTTATAAAATTTTCTTATTTGTTTTTATTCAGCTGTGTAATGTTTTGTGTGTGTTTTCAGTTATAAAATCAATGCCTTCCCAGTTTAGGGATTTATGCCTATGGTGCTAGTTGCTAGCCACTGGCCTATGGAAGGTAGGATTAGGGTAGACATGGAGTAAGTCCTGGGGGACGGTTTGTGACATCTGCTATAGTTAAAATGGTAAATGAATCTTCATTTTGATAAATGAGAGCCAATTTCCATCGATAAGGTGTATGGGGGCCATATTGATTGGTATATGGCCACATGTTTTTTAACCTTATATAACAAATGTAAGTTTTATAATGGTTATATATGTAAAACTGCTACCTTTGGATTGAATTAAAATATTTTTGGGTTCCGTTTTGAAAAACCTGGATTGAATAAATATGACCCTTGGAGGTTTCCATTTTGGTAAAAGTAATTTAGATGCTTAATTGCCTTATTATAATTGGATAACACTATATAGGAAATTTATAATGATGATGTTTATTATATAATGTATATTTCTCCTATTGGGATTTTATTGTGAACCTTGTTAGTTGTTGTGAAATGGTATTAGAATTTTTTTTTTGAAATTGAATCAATTGTAAAAAGGTATAAATGAAATAATTAAAATGGCTAAAAAGAAAAAAAGGGGTTCTTGAACCCTATGGTTTCAGTTTTGTGTGACCAATATAGAGGGTCAATGTTTATGTTATGTAAGGGGCTAACACATGATAGGTACTACTCTTATAATGTTCAAGGACATTAAATAAGTTCTTCCCATAGCTTGGGGGGACTTCTTGGTACTCGGGTGTTATTGCACACAAATTGGGTTACTCTAAGACTTTTTTGGTCAATGATTGTCATGGCGAACATGGTTTTAATAATGTCACATGCATGAGTTAAGTGTTCAAAAATAGAACTATGGTGAGAGGATTATCTTTTTTTTCAACATCATTGAAAATACTAAGGTGGTTAGTGTCTTATCATTTTACGTAAATGTGTTTGTAGGAGATGATGATCTTTTTGAATAGAGTTGTCTGGTAGTATTTCGAAGAATCTTCTTAGTGATTATGGGTTTCTCCTAGTGCACTCTTCTTAATTCAAAAAGCATTTCCTCTCTCTTGACCTCATCATGGGTACACAATTATATTGTTTCTCTTATACTACACTACAATTTTAATGATTTTGGTCTTGATGAGTGGTTTTTATCTAGGTAGTATGTTGGATGTGTGGTTTGTTGGGGCTACTCCTTTATTTTTGTTGTGGAACATTTCATATTTAAAAATATCATTGTGATGTATTAACATGGAAACTTCACCAGAGATCAGGTAAGGAATTCGATATATATGTGGATGGTTTTAGAATTGTTTAAAAGAAATGTCATTTATTAAATGATTATTCTGGGTTTTGGATCTGCAATATCTTTCATGAGAAGCATGCACATCCTGTTATGTTGGTTGGTAGAGATTTAATAGTTTTCATTGAAGAGGTCCTTGTAATTTCCTCCGATATATGCTTCATTTTGATGTTCAAACTACAAATTGTGATTTGGAACTGTTTTTAAAGGCATACTTGTTAGGATTGTGAAGGATTGAAGGTGTGTGTGGAATTGGGATTGAAACGTGACAGTTCTATCATGAATAAATCACCTAGGGGGGTTGGTTGTTTTAGTTGTTCATGGTTTCTAGAGGATGATATTTTTTATGATTTTTATATTTTAAAGAACTTTGTTTATTAACTGAGTTAAAATATGAAGGTTTTTGAGAAAAAAATTAGTTTATCGATGTGTCAGTTTTTAAACTGAGCTCTCTAACATTATTACGAGTGTTGGAACCACTAATGATATCATTTTTTGACATTCGGAATTAGTCAATAATTTTACAAATTGTCCCAATAATTATCGAGAGAAACCAAATCGGAAAAATTCACTTTAACGGATTTGCAGAGGCTTTGCACGGTTGAGGTCCAACTCGTACAACTTACCTAGTTTACTATTTTATATATATTTTTTAATTAATATTAAAGGGGTTTTTTCATGTTTAAATATATGATCATTATTGTAATAATAATGTAATTATTATTATTATGGTGTCATAAATTATTTTGATTCTTGATATATTAATTAAATGTTTAAGGGGTGTAACATTTATGAGAATGTAATGTTTCTTTTGAGATTCTCAAAAATTGTATAATTAAATGAGGGATTTCAGATTTCTTTAAATATTATTATTAAATAGAGGTATTGGGTTTATCAAAGGTTTGAAAAATAATAAGGACATTAATATTATTTTAGATTTATGAAGGTAATAATTATTTTTAATATGGAAATTAAATTATGGGTTATGGGTTGACGTTTTTATCATATTAAAGACATTGTAATAAATTTGGGATTTTGGTTTTAAATGAATGAATGTTGGAATAATAATATTAAAGAAATTATTAATATTATGGTGGTTATTTCGTTAAATAAATGTTTTAAGAATTTATTTAATTGACTAAAAAGGAGTTTCATAATTAATTATGAAATGTTTTTTAAGTGAATAGTAAATGAAAATTCGTTTTTAATTTAATTGGGTGTTTTTCACATAGTAGATATGTGTATAATGTGTATAATAATAATAATAAAATATGGTTTTTATTATAATTATTACATATAATTAATTATGTAAATTTTAGGGTATAATTTAAAAAAAGAAAATAAAAGGTGGAGGCACGACTTGTCGATGGGGTGCACAACCCCCATGTTTCCATCCTATCATGCATCCCTCAGCTAGACCCCCTCATAATAGCGCACGACACTCCTGGGAAGAACATGTAGTGTGCCCCCCCCCCCTCTCAAGGAATCCACTTTGTGAATTAAGTTTCCACTCGGAATCGTTACGAATATTGTACACCTATTCACAGAGAGTTTATCTTCATATAACTTCTTATTAACATCGCCCATTTGAGTACTCTCTGACAATGTTTTCTCTATTGAAACCTTAATATTGGGGATTTTCATATCGTTCCATTCAACTATTTTTTGCACATGTGAATGTTGGCTTGGGACCCATTGGTCCATAATCTGAAATCCACTACCATGGGTTAGGTGGATGGAATATATTTTCCTTGTTTCAATTTATTCAGGTAAATATATGAATTTTCGTTGTTTGTTTTGAACCATCTAATTTAGAGTCTGAAAAATTGTATGATTCTCTAAAACATCATTTTACGGTGTGTTGAGCCTTGTGGTTGCATTTTTGAGATTTTAAGTTATTTTGAGGTTGGTTCTGATCAATTTAGAGGGTGATAACATGTATATATATATAGGGATATATTAATATACATAATGGTTTGTGCATGTGGTTGTAGAGAAAATGTTGATTGGTTGTCGTCGTATGTCAAGATGCAGTATATTGTTTTGGTTCCTCCATGAGGTAGGGACACAAATCCCCATGAAATTATTTATGAATTATTTACATCTCTAGAAAATTTGAAAAATGAGTTTCCTTGATTTTGTAATTTCTAAATTTTAAATAAATGATGATTAATGATGGAATGTTGGTTGGTGGTAAAGTCATATCATGCTTGCTTAAGGTTGGGTTTTTTATATTTATCCCTCACAAATATGAAAAGTACAATGTGTTGGTATTAAGGATGTATTGATGTCTATTGAAAATAATTTATTCTTATGGCATGAATATAAAATTGTTAAGTAGGACTCACCCATGAGTCTTCCTCATAAATGAGACTTAAATTTCATTGCACTTGGACACCCATAAGTGGGTTTTTTAACCCCTCCCATAGAATGTTAATTAAACAAATGATGTTTTCACAGTTGGCGATTAAAATGATAGAATGATACAAAATGGGATATAGGGTAATTTATTGAAGAATTAATTATCTAATCATGTTGTGAATTTTTTTTGGCATTTACTGAATATTGAAAATATTTAATATTTTGACACGTTAAGAATATAAATTAGAGAATGGTAATAATTAATGGACGAATAAATAATTACATGACAAATAGTAAATGGATAATTAATTTATGATTATGTTTAGAAGATATAATTTAATTAAGTAATTGGTGAATTAATTAATTTTCATGCATTCTGTTATGACTGTGAAATTTTTTATTTTTATTACTGTTCACCAACAATATTATTGGATGCGTGTTTATTATCCACAACTTCTGTTGTTGAGGGTTGATTAGTTTAAAAATATGAAATTATCTAGAGATGGTTTCTAAATATGTGTGCATTGTCCAACATTTTTGATGTATGATGTATATGATGTACATGTTAATTGCCAAGTTGTGGATGAATCATGGTTTGGGTAGATGGGTTTAGACTTGTTAATGAAGTGGGGCAATGAAATGATGAGTTAATTATTTTTTTAGATTTCAATTAATAAATAATTTTTAATTAATTATTTTATATTGATATGTTGAATGGTTAATTAATTATGGACTAATTTGACATGCGATTTCTATTATTAATTAGTTGTTTAATTAATTAACAGATTGGATAAATTAATTAACGAATTAATTAATGGATGGTTTTGGGGTGTCAGACATTGTGTTCTACACCAATGATAAATATATATTTATGATTGATAAACAGTTTGTGGGATAGGGACAAATGCTCTAAATACTCACGTGGTGCTAGACATGGGGTTATACACCCATAATATATGAAAAAAATATTTTTTGAGACACACACCAAGGCTCTAAATACGTATTGGTTGTGAGACAAGAACATACAATCCAATTACTCATGTGGGTGCTAGACATGATATTCTACACCCATTAATTGACTTTAGACTGTCGGTCCAATTGGTTATACAAAAATTAATTAATAGGTTAATGAGGGCAGTTATGACACTATGATTAGGGAATTAAATATGAAATGGGTTGATAATTATAAATGAATTGGGTCAATGACATTTACTGGATAAACCGAAGTGGGAATAACTATTTTTAGTGGACAACCTCCGATATAATATATGAATGATTGAATTTAATATCTTCTGCCATGTTATCCAAGACAAAGACCAAGCTTGGGTTTGATATTTACTTTGATAACTTAGATGGTCTTTATAGACATCTGTGGTGAGTGACTTATACGAGGGATGTAGGGATTATGTCAAATAATGAGACTTTTATAGTTTAATGAATTTTGAATAATTGATAAAAATACATGATTTTGTAATGAATATTTTTTATGCATGAAATTTGTATAATACAGGTTCATACACCAGTTCAAGGTTGAACCTAGTACATTGATAACTAGTTAAATTCTTCTGAATACATTATTTATGCATGCTTTGACACGATTGGAATTATTTTTTAAATTTTAGGACTTGGGGTGGGAACTAGTTGTCCCAACCAATTGATATTTATATCTCACACTATACTTGGGCCGCCATTGCACTGGGGATCCTGAGTATATTCTATTTGGTTGAATGATTGTGCTCTTTGTATATATTTGTCGGATATGAGAAGAGGTGTAAGGGGATGGACGGAATTCTCGAGGATACCTCCTTCATGTCTTGGAGTAATTTTTTATCTATTTCTATATTGGAATGTAATTCATGTTTTTTATTTTCATTGTTTTCTATTTTTTACCAATATCATGTCATGCATTCGTCTACTGCATAACTGGCATTGACAACATTTATAAAATGAGTACTATTTATTTCTTGTTGTTTTTTCAATTATGTATTACTTCTTCCTATATTAATTGTTATTTAATATGATATATTTCATTACAACTCTAATAAAAGTGTATAGTCTCCCCACAGACTATCCTTAGTCCTTCACTTCTATTTGGCAGCCTCAAGCGTATGGGGAGACGTGCTTGACGTCATGTGGTGACCGGTCCATCCATCGGTTCAAAGGTGAGTCGGTTCGGAACATTACACTTGATGTGATGGATGGGGATCAAAATTCAGATATCCCCATCATTCAACGACAAGCCTCACGAGACAAATCAGTTAGACAAATTAAATATTGTTCAACCAATAGTTTTTAATAGAATAGTTGATATGTCATCATAGTAGAAGTTTCCATGTGACTATAGAATGAAATCCTATAATTAATCAGTTGTTACATTTAATAATAAATCATTATTATCAATGAAATTTTAACAATGATTTTATATATTGATTTTTTTTCATTTTTATTATACTGATTACATTGAATGGGTTTTAAGTTATTTAAATTTCTAATATTAATAATTCCATATCTATTCATATTTTGATTTTATATAAATTTTATTTGTTTTCAGTTATTATCCATTATATTTTTTATAATATATTTTCCTGATAGCTACTTATTTACTACACCCATACTGATCATTTGAATTTTCCCTTATTTTTCCTTATTTCCCTGATATGAAGATGAATAATTTTAATGATTATCAAGGATGATGAAATTTTTCTTTTTATATTACCTATATAATGTGGGTGTCACTTCTGTATCTATTTACCCATTTCAACTAAACGATTTTTTTTCATTGGGTTGTGATTCCATGTTTGCTCTTCCAATATAATAATGCGTCACTGGTTCTATAATGATAGGGTTAGGGTGAATATACATGGTTTCAGAGCTAGTTTAGCAGAAACCATGGATACATGATTTTGAAAGGTGCTAATGAGGAAACATAATCCAAAAAAAAACTTTTAGGATAAGTGTAGAAGAACATAATACAGTTTAGGTATGGTGTAAATTATGTGTTTTTAAGTAATACATCATTGTATATATACTACAAGTGAATGTAGTTCTTGAAAAACATGTACCTATGTGTAATAAACATTTAATTGTAATGTCAGAACTAACTCTAGTGTTACCTCATCCAGAAAAATGGCCCTTACTGCACACCTGTTAGGACACACCTATAACATATTCTTATGATAAATCACATTTTTAACCAAACATCATTAAGGAATAGTGTGTTAAAATATCCCCAAAGAATATATACTCAATGATTATGTAATTAAAAATGCATAAAATTTTAATTTATGTTATATGTTTCACAATAATTATAAATTATTTTAATGATTATTATTTAAAATTTATGTTATCTAATATTTTATATTCTATTGATTATAAATAGATTCAAGAAGGAAGAATGGTATCAATACACTTGTAAAATGATCAAATAACCTTGATGATTGAATGAATACAAATTATACATTAATGGAATATTTGTTGTATATATTTTGAATAAACAATTAGGTTATAAAAATACATTTCACGTATGAAATAACATGTTCAATAATGTTATTTTACTATGTTGGATCACCCTATATGATAGAGTCCCCCATCATTTTGTGAAACAAAACAATATATTGTAGCTGAAAATTTTCGTATGTCTATATTGAAAATAATTATTTCCATGGGATTTTGTGAAAAAAAGGTTACACATTCCGTACTTTTTCTAGAAAAAAATGATGATCAATAATTATAGTTGATCTGGAATAATATTTTGGATGAGAAAATATAACTCATGTATTGAAATATTTTAAGGATACATTATTTTATTAGTACTTCCATCATTGGAAATTTTATGTAATGACAAAATATTTCCTTATATTAAATAATAATAAGTAATAATATATTTTTTGTATGAAGCATACATTCCAAGGATGACTAGGTATGCAACTAATTTTATACGCAACACCAAGTGCAACACTGGATGTTTATTTGAATAGAATAAGCCATGCCGAAACAGAGAGTTGGTCTCTCAAACTTTTTCTTGATATGATGAAATAGTTTTATGTGCTATAATAAAAAATAAAATAATTATGAGTGTCATATGGATTAAAATATATAAAATATAATATAGGGATGGTAGATAAAATAATAGATAAATGGAAGAATGAAAATAAGTATTTTGCCTCATGTTATAACAATGGAATGAATGACTATGGTAATTGATTGAATGGATTGGGAGATTGTTGTCAGTGGGGAGAATATGTTCACCATGAAAAATAATGTTACAATAATAAAATGAATCTTATATTATGTAATTCAACTATAAGTAGACAGGGATGTACAAAAATGTATATCTAATGCATCAAGGGAATATACCATATATGAAGATAAAAGATAAAGGTTCAATATCATTCTATTAATATAACCATAGCTGAATGATTTATTGGATTTTTTAAATAAATCATTGTAAAATTTTATATATGTATTTTATTTTTCATATTTTTTTTATTATAATTATGTAATTTATAAGGAATGTACTACAATATTAATTCATTAAGGATTTGAGAGCTTATATAGATTGGTACCAACAAATTTGATCCAATAAAATTATGATCTTTCTGGAAATATCATGGTTTGGGAATAGATAACCCTTAATATGTACTTAATGGTTAGATAATTATATTTGGACAATGGGATGATTTATATTGGTAATAGAAATTGGACAATAAAAACTCCATTAAAAATTATTAATTAAAAGATCAGTTTTGAAAATGAATTTCATTTTTTATAAAATATAGGATCATACTTTTTTGGAAAGGTTATATGGTTAACCACATTGTAAATGGATTAATTTGAAACTTGGATGTGGTATTATATATTAATATATTACTTCACTATATGAGTATTTAAGTATATTGGATAACTTGTGAAAACTATATTTTTTTGGAAAATAGTTAGAGGCCAAATGAAAGAGTTGCCTTTTTTAATGATATCAAAATCTGTTAATAAATATTTAGGGGTTAAATAATAAATTAATAAATTATTGGATATTAATTTCTTATAGTAAGTGACTAATTTGAAATTTTTTAAAGGACACCAAAAGAATGAAATAATTTATGCGCATTAGAAATTTAACAAGTATATAGCCTTATCTTTAGGGATAGTGAAAATTTTGTAATAATTGAAAGAGGGCTCATAAAGAAAAAAAATTATACAAGTACCAGAATTTTTTATGATCCTATGTTCTTTATGATCATCAGATCTATAGTGTTGGTCCACTTAACAGTACATTGATCATTCACTTGATTGAGATCAATGAACTCAATCACCGCCAACAATTATGTACTCATTTCTCGTATTTCCTCATATTCACATTCATTCAATGTTATCCAAAATGGAATAATTATTATGTGTTATTGAAAACTACCATTTTACTAATCAGAAACTCTTATTAAGAAAATTTATTACTGACCCTTTTTATGATTTGTGTTATTCAATAAAGGTATCTTTAAATAACAACCCCTTGAATATCGAGATCACATTTAAAATTCGAGGATGCATGTTATGTATAATTAGGAGACTGAATCATCACTAAATTCTAAAATTTTATAATGTTATTAAATATAATATATGTCATGAAACACCAGGATCATCATTATTTATATGTAATAATGAGTTTATTAAAAATTTTCTACTAAATGCAACACTGAGTTTTACTAAACAACATAATAATAATATTAATTTTTTTATATGATAGTTATTAGATAGACACTAGAATAAAGGGTATGAGTAATACTATCTAATGTATTAAATTATATTTATAAAAAGTTATAATTAGTTATCTATAAATTATAAAAAATGTATTTATTTAATAGAAGATGAGATGACTTCTAAGAAATAGTATTTTTATAAATGATTGTCATATGGTGGATGGTGCACATAATTTAAAATTTATTTTTACCAAATTTATAAAATTTATATTTCCAATATAATTATTCTTCGGAATGTATAAAATATAAATTTACTTCTGACTAATTTGTGTGCTATTTTAGATGTATTTTGTTTTATGTTGAATAATAAAAAATACATAATTTTATTTAAAAACTACCTTTTTAGTTAAATAATTTATAATGTAAAATTATATTTTTACATTATTTTAAAGATAAAATATATTAAAATTATGAAAATTGAATCAAATTTATGTAGTTTGGATCATTTTCATATTTAATGTAAAAATAAATTTTTTTAGTCTTTTGATCATCTTATCTATGAAAACCAAATTTTTCTACACGTTTATGATATTAATTTAAAATTGAATTTTTCAAATTTTGAGAGTTTAAATTGAAAACATTGAATCAATATTTGGAATAATAAGAATATATAATTTCAAATAATTATATCTTGGTTTTTTATGGCTGAATTTTTTGAAAAATAGCTGAAATAAATTACAGTGAGAAGGGGATAAACTAATTTACTTAGCAGTTAAACAAAGATTATAAGGTATAAAATGACTTAAAATTTCTCCTAGAACCAAATTGATGGAATTTTTCCTACCTTAATACTCAATTCATGTATGTTATGATTAGTTGGGATACAATTCCATTAATGTGACTTATATAATAAGGTAAGTAAGGAAAAGGGAAAAATAAAAACATTTTGTGCCTTTAATATTTATTGTATATTAATATTGGAAAAAAATAAAATTTTAGTTTATAAATATAATTTCTACAGTTGAATTAATTTTTATCATAATTTTTTAGTTTATATTTATTGTAATCAAATAAATACTTTAAATTCCATTGAATCACCAACGAATAAATTATTTTGGTTAATTAACATTATTAATTATGCTGATAATATTCAAAATAATGTAGATTGAATTATTTATTTTATTATTTTTATTAATTTTATTTATATATCATATTAATCCGGCTTTTTATTAACATATTCAAATTATATTTATTTGTTTATATTCTTAATTTAAATGAAATAAATAATGATAAAATTTTCATTAATGTTATTTTATAATAAATATGATTTATTAAATCATTTTAAATGAATATGCATTTATATTAATCTAGGTGATTTTTAAGTGGTAATAAATATAAAATATTATCCATTAATTGTGAAAATTATCTTTTATAATGAGAAATTCGACCCCATTAATTGAAAAAACAATATAAGCATTATTAATGTGAAGAGAGTGATTTTTCGCATTACATGCAATTATGTTAAGATAAATTTCCAACACACAAGGTATTTTTATTTAATAAATGTGATATAAAATTTATAATTATTATTTATAAATTATAAATTATTCATTACCTTAATTTATTTTTTATGGATAATATATCTATGTTAGAAAACAAGTAACCTTAATAAAAACCAAAATAGTAAAATCATTAGAACCTAAATTCAATGGAATAACGTTATAAAAGTACACTTATTATTATCTAACAGATGATTTTATATAAATAGAACTATACCCTACAATATTTTTCAATTTTAGACAAAAATTAGTCGAAGAGACCTAGTAATAGTGAATACTTTTGAGTATTTTCAAGAATAAGACTAGTCATCAACTATAAAAATGAACTTAGTGCCATTACTACATCACACATCTACAAAAAATTTTGGAGAACAAGATTGTATCAAATCACTTATAAAATTACATCCCCTCATAATTGAAGTGCATTGTGTTGCATTTGTTGTCAATGAGGTTGTCAATGAGGCATGTTGTTGTCTTACAATGAATGGAAGTCAAGGATTGTCAAGATGTGAATGAAAAAGGTTGTGATGGTGTTGGTGGTGAAGGAGAATGGCCATGGTACTTAGAGGAATGTCACTTAGGAGATTCACTAAGTGGCATTGGAGAATATGGTTGAAACATTCTCCATGCAAATCTGACGATTTCTGAACTGATCTTTAAGTTCTAAGAACTTGTATCAAGATGATACAAAGTCACAACATGAATAGAAGACCATGCATTGTCTTCACAATGCATGAGGAGTTGAAAGGAGTTCCATCCACAACTACTAAGTGGATGATGTGCATTAATGAAGTCCATGCACTATCACTTAGTGCATGTGAATTTGAAGTTGATCCAATTGATCTCTGATTAGATCAATGAAGAACATTGAAGAATTATTTGATTCAGGAGCTCGGTTGATGAAGAAGACCCTTCGAGAATGTCCCTCCTAAGTATTGAACACATATGGAAGAGGAGATGAAGAAGAAACCGTTTGGAATTCCATTCCTAAGTGATGAATACATGTTGACAATAATGGAGGAATTTCAAATGAAGAAGAAGAGAGGAAGAAGGAGAAATGAGGAAGATGGCTTGGAAGATTTGGCATTTTACACTTGGGAGTACTTTGTTCTTATACAAAGCATTATTCCGTCCTTTGCCAAAAAAATAGGCCACCAAGGGCCAGCCTTAAGGGTTCAACCCCCAAGGCACATGTGGGCCTAAGGCGCCACGCCCAAGGGGGGATCCCATGTGGCCAGCCCGAGAGGCAGAGGGGGCCGTGTATAAGCCCCGAGCTACGCGGTGGTGAAGTCCGCGCAGCGCGCGCGCCCGAAGGCACGCATAGTGGGCGCCAGTGGCGCGCCCGCAGGGAGAACACGGTGCGGGGCGGCACCGTGGAGGGAGGAGATTCAATTGAGGGTGCTGGGGGAGCGCTTATTTGATAAACCGTGTGAAAAAGGGCCGGCGTTTCGATGTGGGACGCGGGATTTTCCCGCGGAAGAGATCCTGGCCGTCCGAGCCATCGTGCGCTTGATCTGCGCCGCACGATCCATCCGCGGCGCAGAGATCTAATCCAGGCCGCCCAATGTATCTCCATCGCCTGATCCAACGGCCGTGGCTTCATCTCCTTCGTCGAGCTCGAGCCAAAGCCACCCGCGAGCAGCCGCTGAACCAGAGCCTCCCCGACGACTATTTCGAGCTCCCGACCACCTCTGAAGAAAGTAAAGCGTCCATTGAGATCGTCTGGCCACACTGAATACATCCATGCCTTAAAATTGACCTGCATGCACGAAATGGAGAATCTGATGTTCGGCCGAGGCAAACCGAAGGTGCCGAGGCTTCGGTGAGTTCGTGCCTTTGCATGAATTAGGCTTCAACAGAGGCCGTGCATGCGTTAAAAATCGCATGCACGTGAGGAAAAATAAATAGAGAACCCGCGTGAAACAGAGGAGCAAAATAAAGATTTGGAAAGTTTTTAAAGATCCGAAGATCTCGGGATTTCAAGATTTAACACGCGGATGATTCGGGCATCTCTCTGCCTATAAAAGAAGAGCCAGAGGCTGTCATTTTGTTTGCTGAAACGCTGTTGAAAAACCGAGTCCCGTGAAGCCTCTGCCTCGCGAAGTTGAAGCCCCGTGCAAGGTATTTGCGCGGCTGAGTCCCTTTTGTGCACTCCTTGCGCAAAAGAAGTTGGAGGAGACCATGCGCGCCTCCTTTGCGCGACAGGAAGAACCCCAGCCGCATCTCCTTGCGCGCTTGCGGTTGGCACCCTCACTGCCCGTATACCTGCGTGGCAGGAGGAAGTGCATGCGGGTGTTGCACTTGGGTGCCCCGCGGCCAATGCACACTTGCGCGCTCTTGTGCTCCAAGCACTTGCGCGGCCAGCTACACCCGAGGTGAACTCACACCTTACGCGTCTTGAAGAGGAAGTGAAGTCCCGAGGTCGTGTGTGCTTAACAAAACAAGAGAAAGGCTATGGCCGTGTGTGTGCTTAAGGAGGAAGACCACACTATTTGTGTGTGTGCAATTCAAGTGAAGGCCGAGGCTTTGCCTCGTGTATGTGCAAAGTGGAGAAGAGCCCAAGGGCCTTAGTGCTTATGTGCTAAACAAGCAGGACCCGAGCCCTTGCACCCTTTGAGTGCAAAGTGAAGAAGAAGAACATACGGGTGTTGTGTGTGCAATTACAAGAAGGTGGCAGTGGGTGTGCACCAAAGAAGACCCGAGGCCTTAGTGAAGTTGTGTGCCAAGTGAAGTGGAATACCACACATTGTGTGTGAAGTGGATAAGGCCGAGAGGAAGTGTGTGCAAGTGGAAGAGGCCGTAGCCTTGTGTGTGCACACTATTGAAGAACAACTAAAAGAACACTAAAGTGTGTGTGTGCAACAAGAAGAGGAAGGTCACTACAAGTGGATGCTAAGTGAAGAATTTGTGTGTGCAAACTAAAGAAGTGGCCGAACCTAGGTGTGTGCACTAAAAGTAAACACACTTAGAAGAAGAAAGAAGTGGAAGACTCACACTAGTGTATAACACACATTTATGTGTGTAATCAAAAGAGAATAAAGTGTGTGAAGAAGTGAGAAGGTGGTGTGTGCTTAAAGATACTACACCCTTTGTGGGTCTACTGCACCAAGAAGAGAGAGAGGACAGTGCATGCATGCATGCATGCACGTGCACACGTGAACATAGCCAAATCAGTGGTGTGCATTTGAGTTGTCCAAGACCAGGACTGAGACTGGACCAGACCGAAGATAAAGATATTATTTGTCTGAGCATTCAGTAATTGGAGAGAAGCCGGGGCATCCTTAGAAGAAGGTGATAAAGCCCGAGCAAGATGAGAAGACCTGTTCACCACAAGTGATCAGAAGAAGAGCAAGGCCAGCAGTCTTTATCCCAGACTGCTGAAGATACTTGAAGAAGCTTAAAGTGAAGAAGAGCTACTCGTGTGACTCGAGGAGCCAGGAGAAGACCCTGTGGGACTCAGGGAGAAGAAGTCTTCAGTGGGATTCTGGAGCAGGCCAGTGGGACTCTGGTAACACTGTGGGACGCAGTATAAAGACCCTCCTGTGGGACTCAGGAGAGATACGGTGGGAAGCTGTATCGACCATTGTAATACTAACAGATTATAATGGGAGAATCCATGCTTGGAGAGCATGGCAAGGATGTAGGCCTTTGGTGCCGAACCTTGTAAATCCTTGTGTCTTGTGCCTTTTCATTACTGCATTATCCGGGAAAGGTTGAGAGATACAAGAAGAGTGGATCGAGGCCTTAACAAGCCATAGAGGTTTAATTGATTAAGAATCAATTAGTAAAAAGTTTTAAAGGATCACTGATTCACCCCCTCCCCCTCTCAGTGATTCACACTGATCTCGGCACTTCAATTGGTATCAGAGGGAGGTTACCTCTAAAAGATCCAAGGGAGTCTTTATGAAGTGCAGATTTGAGGAAATGAGTGACCAGCCTCAAATGGAGATATCTGCCAAGACTCAGAAAAATAGAAAGAAGAAACTGGCCAAGAAGATGAAGAAAGCCTGTCCTAGCTGTGATGCTGATGGAACAATTCATGATCTTCAGAATGCACTCAAATATCTTCAGAAGATTGTCCCCATGGAAGTGGCAAAGTGTATAGCTACAGGCATCCATGATCTTCAAGAAGAAAAATCAAAGTTAGAAGAAGAAGCCAACGCTATGGAAGATCAGCTGGCTAAAAGGGATGGCATAACCAACACTCTCAGAAAGCTGGTAAATGCCAAAGATGAGACAGTATCTCTCTGCAATGAAAGATATGAAGACACTGCTGAAGAATTGCAAAGAATCCTTTCTGAGAAAGAAATCTTTAATGTTATAATCAAAGATGTTTACCATGCACTGGAGAAGAGACATAGAGTATCAATGGTTGTTAAAGATGCTCAACTTGAAGACAAAGTAAAATTGGTGAAGGAGCTGAACAATTCATTGCAAGAATTAAAGAAGGTGCATGAAGACCAGATGAAACAACTGGTGGAGAATTGGGAAGGAAGGCTAAGAACTGTTGAGGATGAGAAGAACTCCCTTAACATGAAATGCTTAGAACTAGAGGTGATATTGACAAATCAGCAATCACCTAAAGCCAAAGCCTCCCAGTCAACTGAAAGAAGAAATGTTGCTACTCAAGTGTGCTTTGAGAAGGATGATTCTAAAAGCAAGACATCCTCTAGTGAAAGTGCAACAACTTCTAGAAAGAAGGTACCATCCATACCATCTTGTACTGATGCTTCTAATTGTGTTTCCACAAAAAGTGCAGGATGGAAAAATAATTCCAAACAAGTATGGATGAAGACAATGAAGAAAGAAAGCTCTCCTGAAGCAGCACAACAATTCAAGACAGGTACCCAACAATCAGAAGGAATCAAGAGGTCAAGATTTGTGGGTCAATGTTGGTGTTGTAACAGGTATGGGCATTGTGCAAAGGATTGTTGGTACAATCCACTGAATGCCAAAGCACAGAGGAAGCCCATGCCAAGGGGGAGCAAGCCAGAAGGAAAGAAGCAGCATCCACAGGTCCAGAGACATCTGTTCACTACTAACAGATTTGGATTACTTGACAACATCTGGGATGATTGCAAAAGTGGTCAAAAGAATGATACATGTCAATCTCCAACTGTATCCAAAGCTGGAATGAAGAGAAGATCACTAAACCTGGCTAAAAGAGATTCCTTGGGAAGCAAGCAGAAGAAAGTAGAAAATGCTCCCAAGAAGTGTTTGAAAAATGAAGAGAAGTCCTTGGATTCTAAAACCAAGAAGGGTGAGTCATCCAGAAGGACCACCAAGAAGAAGTGCTTCTACTATGGAAGGAATGGTCATACCATGGATCTTTGTAAAGAAGCCATGAAATTCAATAGAAGCCAACTGGACTCCAAAAGACAATCAATCCAGAAGAAGAAGGGATTGATTGAAAACAAGTTTCCTAAGAGAGGTAGCTTGACAGTATCTAAGGAACCATGTGGAACTTCCAAAACTGAGGCCACTCTTCCAAATGATTTACTAGTCATATGGCCAAATCAGTTGCAACTTGCCAAAGATCTACAAAGAGCTGAAGAGGAAGTACTGGCAATTGCTAAAGCAAAAGAGAAGAAGAAGATTTCACATGAAGATGTATTGAGATCCACACCAGCACAAACATCATTGAAGATCAAATGTGCAAGTGTGAAGAATGGTGAAAATGGGACTTCTCGGTTGAGAGAATCTTCTCAACCTTGTTGTTCACGTTGATGAACCAAGGAGGTTCCATCTTATTCCCTTATACTATTGGTATTTACATGTGCTGACATTGCAGGGAATTGAAGATGATGATCATTCTCAAGTGGAGGATGGTTTGGAAGGAATGGAGTGCACCCCTTGAGGGGGAGCCAATCTGGAGAAGATGATGTTCTAAAATTAATATCATCTTGAGAAAGTGAAAGTATTCCAATCATGCTTTCATCCCTTGTTTCTTAATTGAGTTTATCTTGTCAATTAAGGGGGAGTATGGATTGAAGACAAGTGGATGAAAGGGGGAGCTTTATCTTTGCACTGAACTTTCTAATGAGTTTTGTGAAGTATGTGCAGGATTCAGCAATTCATTGAATATCTGAAGAAAAAAAAAATTTCAACCCCTAAGAATGATCTCACATGTGTAGAGAGTTATGGACAGCATTGAGTACCTTGGTTACATCACTCTTGTTTTCTACACCGGGTGAGCCCAAGTAGACTTAGAGCTGATTTACTAAAGGTTCTTTGCTAAAGAAGAACATGTGACATCATCCCTCTCCTAGTGTTTTTCAAGAAGATACTTTTCAATGGGAGGAAGATATTTTTGGAAGAGAACCACACCACACCTTTGCATTTGATTGCCAATAAGGGGGAGAAATATTGGCACACATATTGACCCATTCATATGCGCTGAAGGAGTGTATTGACAACAAATACAAAGGGGGAGATTGAAGTGCATTGTGTTGCATTTGTTGTCAATGAGGTTGTCAATGAGGCATGTTGTTGTCTTACAATGAATGGAAGTCAAGGATTGTCAAGATGTGAATGAAAAAGGTTGTGATGGTGTTGGTGGTGAAGGAGAATGGCCATGGTACTTAGAGGAATGTCACTTAGGAAATTCACTAAGTGGCATTGGAGAATATGGTTGAAACATTCTCCATGCAAATCTGACGATTGCTGAACTGATCTTTAAGTACTAAGAACTTGTATCAAGATGATACAAAGTCACAACATGAATAGAAGACCATGCATTGTCTTCACAATGCATGAGGAGTTGAAAGGTGTTCCATCCACAACTACTAAGTGGATGATGTGCATTAATGAAGTCCATGCACTATCACTTAGTGCATGTGAATTTGAAGTTGATCCAATTGATATCTGATTAGATCAATGAAGAACATTGAAGAATTATTTGATTCAGGAGCTCAGTTGATGAAGAAGACCCATCGAGAATGTCCCTCCTAAGTATTGAACACATATGGAAGAGGAGATGAAGAAGAAACCGTTTGGAATTCCATTCCTAAGTGATGAATACATGTTGACAATAATGGAGGAATTTCAAATGAAGAATAAGAGAGGAAGAAGGAGAAATGAGGAAGATGGCTTGGAAGATTTGGCATTTTACACTTGGGAGTACTTTGTTCTTATACAAAGCATTATTCTGTCCATTGCCAAAAAAATAGGTCACCAAGGGCCAGCCTTAAGGGTTCAACCCCCAAGGCACATGTGGGCCTATGGCGCCACGCCCATGGGGGGATCCCATGTGGCCAGCCCGAGAGGCAGAGGGGGCCGTGTATAAGCCCCGAGCTACGCGGTGGTGAAGTCCGCGCAGCGCGCGCGCCCGAAGGCACGCATAGTGGGCGCCAGTGGCGCGCCCGAGTGGCAAGAGTGGGCGCAGAGCGCGCCCGCAGGGAGAACACGGTGCGGGGCGGCACCGTGGAGGGAGGAGATTCAATTGTGGGTGCTGGGGGAGCGCTTATTTGATAAACCGTGTGAAAAAGGGCCGGCGTTTCGATGTGGGACGCGGGATTTTCCCGCGGAAGAGATCCTGGCTGTCCGAGCCATCGCGCGCTTGATCTGCGCCGCACGATCCATCCGCGGCGCAGAGATCTAATCCAGGCCGCCCAATGTATCTCCATCGCCTGATCCGACGGTCGTGGCTTCATCTCCTTCGTCGAGCTCGAGCCGAAGCCACCCGCGAGCAGCCGCTGAACCAGAGCCTCCCCGACGACTATTTCGAGCTCCGGACCACCTCTGAAGGAAGTAAAGCGTCCATTGAGATCGTCTGGCCACACTGAATACATCCATGCCTTAAAATTGACCTGCATGCACGAAATGGAGAATCTGATGTTCGGCCGAGGCAAACCGAAGGTGCCGAGGCTTCGGTGAGTTCGTGCCTTTGCATGAATTAGGCTTCAACAGAGGCCGTGCATGCGTTAAAAATCGCATGCACGTGAGGAAAAATAAATAGAGAACCCGCGTGAAACAGAGGAGAAAAATAAAGATTTGGAAAGTTTTTAAAGATTCGAAGATCTCGGGATTTCAAGATTTAACACGCGGATGATTCGGGCATCTCTCTGCCTATAAAAGAAGAGCCAAAGGCTCTCATTTTGTTTGCTGAAACGCTGTTGAAAAACCGAGTCCCGCGAAGCCTCTGCCTCGCGAAGTTGAAGCCCCGCGCAAGGTATTTGCGCGGCTGAGTCCCTTTTGTGCACTCCTTGCGCAAAAGAAGTTGGAGGAGACCCTGCGCGCCTCCTTTGCGCGACAGGAAGAACCCCAGCCGCATCTCCTTGCGCGCTTGCGGTTGGCACCCTCACTGCCCGTATACCTGCGTGGCAGGAGGAAGTGCATGCGGGTGTTGCACTTGGGTGCCCCGCGGCCAATGCACACTTGCGCGCTCTTGTGCTCCAAGCACTTGCGCGGCCAGCTACACCCGAGGTGAACTCACACCTTACGCGTCTTGAAGAGGAAGTGAAGTCCCGATGCCGTGTGTTCTTAACAAAACAAGAGAAAGGCCGTGGCCGTGTGTGTGCTTAAGGAGGAAGACCACACTATTTGTGTGTGTGCAATTCAAGTGAAGGCCGAGGCTTTGCCTCGTGTATGTGCAAAGTGGAGAAGAGCCCAAGGGCCTTAGTGCTTATGTGCTAAACAAGCAGGACCCGAGCCCTTGCACCCTTTGAGTGCAAAGTGAAGAAGAAGAACATACGGGTGTTGTGTGTGCAATTACAAGAAGGTGGCAGTGGGTGTGCACCAAAGAAGACCCGAGGCCTTAGTGAAGTTGTGTGCCAAGTGAAGTGGAATACCACACATTGTGTGTGAAGTGGATAAGGCCGAGAGGAAGTGTGTGCAAGTGGAAGAGGCCGTAGCCTTGTGTGTGCACACTATTGAAGAACAACTAAAAGAACACTAAAGTGTGTGTGTGCAACAAGAAGAGGAAGGTCACTACAAGTGGATGCTAAGTGAAGAATTTGTGTGTGCAAACTAAAGAAGTGGCCGAACCTAGGTGTGTGCACTAAAAGTAAACACACTTAGAAGAAGAAAGAAGTGGAAGACTCACACTAGTGTATAACACACATTTATGTGTGTAATCAAAAGAGAATAAAGTGTGTGAAGAAGTGAGAAGGTGGTGTGTGCTTAAAGATACTACACCCTTTGTGGGTCTACTGCACCAAGAAGAGAAAGAGGACAGTGCATGCATGCATGCATGCACGTGCACACGTGAACATAGCCAAATCAGTGGTGTGCATTTGAGTTGTCCAAGACCAGGACTGAGACTGGACCAGACCGAAGATAAAGATATTATTTGTCTGAGCATTCAGTAATTGGAGAGAAGCCGGGGCATCCTTAGAAGAAGGTGATAAAGCCCGAGCAAGATGAGAAGACATGTTCACCACAAGTGATCAGAAGAAGAGCAAGGCCAGCAGTCTTTATCCCAGACTGCTGAAGATACTTGAAGAAGCTTAAAGTGAAGAAGAGCTACTCGTGTGACTCGAGGAGCCAGGAGAAGACCCTGTGGGACTCAGGGAGAAGAAGTATTCAGTGGGATTCTGGAGCAGGCCAGTGGGATTCTGGTAACACTGTGGGACGCAGTATAAAGACCCTCCTGTGGGACTCAGGAGAGATACGGTGGGAAGCTGTATCGACCATTGTAATACTAACAGATTATAATGGGAGAATCCATGCTTGGAGAGCATGGCAAGGATGTAGGCCTTTGGTGCCGAACCTTGTAAATCCTTGTGTCCTGTGCCTTTTCATTACTGCATTATCCGGGAAAGGTTGAGAGATACAAGAAGAGTGGATCGAGGCCTTAACAAGCCATAGAGGTTTAATTGATTAAGAATCAATTAGTAAAAAGTTTTAAAGGATCACTGATTCACCCCCTCCCCCTCTCAGTGATTCACACTGATCTGGGCACTTCAATAATAAAATCATTTTAATTGGCGGGATGAAAAATGTAGATGGTTTTAGTTCAAAACCTATTAGGATACTAGAAGAAGTGGTGATACTCATCTAAGAGCATTATAAATTTATTTCCTCCTCCAGATCCTTCAATTATTTTTATAACATGATAATAAAATTTCCTCAGGATATAAAATATAAATATATTTTGTTATTTTAATATTATAACTTAGAACTAGAAACACGTCTATCAACTAGGTAAAGAAATCATCGTTCAAGTGCATAGTGGAATACCGCCTCACCAACTAATGTCATTAGTTTTTTCATTACCACATCCTAAATATGGGATTAATTATGGATTTAAATTATATACAAATTATATTTAGGATATTTATAATTTTATTTTATTACTATATGTATGATATAACCCACAACTCTATTATATACAATTTTTGGGAATATTATTACATCACTCCTGTGTAAGGTGGACTACTGCCAGACGAAGTGATGTTATTCATTATGGATTTACATAAAATGTACAAATTAGGGGTTTAAAACATTTATTTTGTATATATGACTTATAAATGATATTTTAATGTTAATATATATCCATATATACTATATAAATTTAATAATTTTAATACGAAAAGAAAACAAGGATAACTTTCATGCGTATTTACTCTCATTGGAAATAACATTTCTCATAAATACCCATATTTTTGTGAGATAAAAATGTTTATTTCCTAAAATTTATTCCATTTGTACATATGTTTTTTTTCTTTGAATGTAATTTGATTAACTAATCATGAATTGAAAATTTTATATCATTTTCTAAATAAATATGAATAATTCAAAGACATATTGACCATAAATTTTTTATATTTTTCGATATATAAGAAATAATTTGGATATGTAGTGATGGGTGTGTAATATAATTTATGTAACAACTTAATTCATTAATAGGTCTCAAGGGACAAGTAATTTGGCCAAATTTAATGGGGTTCTACCTGTAGTTTTAAATTTTCTGGAGGATACATCTTGACAACAGCTGTTTTCATGATCGTAATACATGATATCCAATAATTAATAATATCTTACATTGAGAACACATTAATTATTATTCCTGATATTTATGATGTCACTGTTATACAATAATAATTATTTCAAAAAACCTTTATCCTACCCAATTTTTGGGAATATAATTTCTTTCTACATATGTGTGGAAAACTACTGCCTCATGAAGTAATGTGATTAAGTCACTCAATAAATATTATGTATTAAAGATAAATTTATTAAAAAGAAGTAATTTACATGACATATAAATTATACCATATTTATAATATATATATATATATATAATTTATTCTTTATAATTATCTATGATATGAAAATAAAAACAATATTCATACGTACAACATGACCTACTGTCCCAAAAAATAGTGTATTTCATTTAAAACAACTAAATTTTATTGAATTATTTAAATATATATTTACCGAATATTTATTATATTTATATCATGGATTACATTATATATATTATGGAATCATCATAGGTGTTATTGGATGAAAATAATAACAATTCAAAACATACTCAAATAACAAGGCAATTAACACCTCAAACATTGAAAATATTGAATGCTTATAAAAATAAATTTGACTATATATTATAAAAGGATCACATATGAAATTATAAAGGATAATATAATTATTTTTTATGTTATAACATATAATGTCCCATATTTACCATTTTATTTTTTTAATACATGGATAATTTATGAGTCCACCGTTTTTTACGGCTCTTGATTCCAAGGCCCGGTGTGCCCAGAATCAATTTCATAATTTTTGTTCGAGTATGTTTAGTAAACATACGAGCGGAATTTTATAACTTTTGTACAAGTGCTCAGAATCGAATTCTAAGGGAACTATTGCACTTGCAGCGTTGGTGATTGCTTAGTAATACATTCAACGTAGTTGCATTCTAACAAGAATGTAAGTTAGATTTAGGGGTTTTTAATTAAATTGATTAAAAATAAATAGTAATCTTTATTTTTATTATGGTGGTTAAAATATCTCGAATGAGGTTAGTGGTGGGGGAAACCACACCATAACCTCCCATTAGAGGTTATGGTTGTGGGGCCCACCCACACATAACCTCCCATGGGATGTTAAATAACATGCAGACCACATGGCCTCTAACCCCTTATAACTCTCCACATTCCCCCACAAATTTAGTGTGCCAAATTATGTGATTTATTTGGGTGGAGCTTGGTTATTAAATCATCATTTTGAATTACGTTCCAACACATAATATAATAGGTAGAATATTAATATATTTGGTGTTGGAATTTCTCTTCCTCTGATATTGTTGGAAAAATTTCTAAATAGAGAATCGTTCTTCAAACGAAGAACGTGAAGATCACAAAGAATGTCGATGAACTTCTTATTTCTTCTTTGAACAAACCTATAGGGAAGGAGCCGACCGAAAAGAATGCCAATGATGCTTCTTCCTCGGTCTCCCTCCCAAACGCTTCCTTACATCAACAAATCGATGCCGCCTTACTCTTCAAATTCATCAACGATTGTCGACAAGTGAGTTATCGTTTATTTTACGATTTAATATTACCATTCGTACCCCGTCGTATGTTGCGTGCTTTGAGAACCGAATGATATCACCATAACGAGGAGGGATTGGAACACACAAACATGGACCGATACTCCACTTTTGTTGGTTTTTTAATGATGATTGGAGAAGTGCACGTGGAGAACAACAACGAGCTGGCCGAGAAGAATGGCAGTGGTGCAAGGTCGTCAGCTCACCACAAGGGCATGTCACCGCAGTTCCATCTACTGAACTGATCCGCAACCAGGCCGATCGTGGCGGTGCAGAGGGGCGTGTACCCATTGCACCGAGCCATAAGAAAGGGATTCCACTAAGAGGGCCACAACTTTCGGATGGGGGCACAACGCCGCTGTGCCAGATCGATGGTACAGGACCACAGTCATAGGTCGCGGTGGACAGGAGAGGGTGGATGACTATGCCGGCCGCTGGTGCACGCTACAGGAGAGGGTGGATGACTATGCCGTGTCGGGCCGCCCCATGGGCAAGGCCGTACCTTCGGGCAAGGATACCACATCAGGCTGATATTCCCCTTCGTGTCAGGTCAGGCAAACAGATCGGGCCAGACCCCAGTCCGGACCCGGGTCAGGTCGGGTCGGGTCTGTCCGACTGGGTCGGACATGACCCAAACTCCTCAGACCCGATTATACCTAATCACTCATAACTCAGGCTATGAGAGTCCATTTGAAGAACCGTCAGCGACACCATTATTAATGGAATTAATCCGTCCCTCTCAGAATACCCCATTGGATTCTGAGGAATAGTTGAGATACAGTTAGGTTGGATTGTACACGAATCCAACCGTGCCCTCGGGACTAAAAGGCTAATAACCCACAGATCGGTCATTCAATTGACCCACCGTCTTTTGTGATGAGACCCATATGACATGGAAGTCTTTTTAGATACATCTACATTAGAATTCATGAAATTTGGAGTATCGACCAGTAGCTTGTGTAGCAGATCCTCCTGGAGACAAGCGTAACGAGTGTAGAGACCTAGTAGCTGAGAGACCTGACGACTGCTTGACCGCTTCGACTCAAAGTGATCGACTAGCCCTGTGGGGAGCACCTGGTAGTTTCCGACAGACCCATGGCAGAAGAGTGCACAATATTTTGTGGAAGGCCCTTGGTACTCAACAAGAGGAGTACCTCTACAGGCTTTTAGGGGTAGCACCCTGTTTTTGGTGGCAGACCCATAGCGGGCGGAGCTCCTTGTAGTTGGCGGTAGAATCACCCGTACGTGATAGGAGGAGTACCTCAGAAGTCCAAGGTTAGTGAGAAGTTCCTCAGAGTCGTGAAAGGCCCATGACACCCGACAGAGGAGGAGTTCTCCAGCAACCTTGGTTTCGATAATGAAAATCTTGGTTTGAG
This sequence comes from Viscum album, assembly GCA_963277665.1. NCBI lineage: Eukaryota > Viridiplantae > Streptophyta > Magnoliopsida > Santalales > Viscaceae > Viscum > Viscum album. The sequence continues at coordinate 856,845,016 of OY728156.1, read as the reverse complement.
CTAAGTCAATGACTTTTGTGTATATGTATTGATTGAGATAGGTTATTTGATAACATAGGTATATTTATTGGAATATACCTAATTAATGGTTATATGTTGAAATCATTCATTGTGGATTATCATTGTTGGATTTTGTGAGACATTGGGGGTCTTACGGTCCCTATTGAGAATCGTTATACTCACCCCGACACAGGATGTGCCCGCACATCATTGTGTTGAATGCAGAGGACGGAAAATGCTGACCGAATCTGAGTGTACGAGGACTGGATGGTACCTAGGGGTGTAACTCATGAGGAGTCGGTACCTAGAGGAGATGGACAGACGTGGAGCACTGAGGATGCTATCTTTACCTATACTTTAGGTAGTATCTGTGGTGGACGATCCAAGATATGCTAGACACCTTCCAGCTATTTTTCTTATTAGTTGTAACTTTTTGACCATTCCATGTACTTTACTATTGGTCTTGTATTCTAGGCCCCTTTACATTCAGTATACTTGTCATACAATTTTTACTGAGTTTTTTTTCTTCTTGTACTCTGCTTATATTTGTTTATAGTTATAAGGGAAATTCCTTCATTGTTTTTGGGATTTACCCCTTTGGTTCTAGCCGCCTGACCATGGCCTATGGAAGGCAGGCTTGGGGTAGTCATGATACGAGACCCAGGGGATGGGTCAGGAAAAATTGGTATCATAGAAGTCGGTTCTACCAAATAAATCTGGACTCGGATTATTATTTTTGTTGAAGTAACAGTGTTAAGTGTACCCATTGTGCTTTTTAGTTCAGGGAGTACAGTATTGGTGTGGTAGCTGACATATCCATACTCCAGGACCCTGAATACTAATTTATAGCATAGTACTTGAAAACACTGATTGTGTGTGTGTTTTCATAAGTTTTCATTAAATCATCTCAAACCAGGTCAGCTCACAAGGTATAATTTTTTAACCTTGTCGCATCTATTTTTTTCAGGATAGCACCCTACAGACGACTAGTTATAGCTTTGATAGTTTTATGCACTAACATCACGTTAATCGATGATGCCTCAGTACAAGGCTCTCTTATAGTTGAGGCACCAGCGGTACTACATTTCATTGGGCCACCTATGCCACCAGCCCCTGCATCAGAGAGTGCATGTTTCTTGAGTGTTCTACACAAGTTCCAATGCAAGAGGCCAACAATAATTAGGGGAGAGATGAACCCACATGTGGCATAAGATTGGATGGAGGCTGTGTTGAGAGTCTTCAGGCTTGTAGGGACACCATTAGAATTTATGTTTATTCTTGCTGCCAGCCTCTTTCAGGCAGCAACAGACAGATGGTGGAGCCTAATGCACTAGATTAATGATGTGGCGACCCTTCTACGGGAAAACATTGGGGGCCTATTTCAGGCAGAGTTTGTACCAGCCACCCTTCATGCAGTGTGGATACATGAGCTACTTCATCTGCAGCAGGGCATCATGAGTGTAGCTCAGTACATAGTGAGGTTCACCAACCTCTCACGCCACTCCACTAATATAGTACAAGACCTGTTCTTCAGGGTCCAGAACACTGATCAGGGACTCATATGGGAGATCAAAGCTTCAGTTATCTCCCAGAGAATCCTTATGCAGATTGGGGTGTTAGAGCGATCCCTCCTAGTGGAGCTTTTCCTTTCTGAGCAGTCTCCAGTAGTGAGACCCACCACTAGTCAACTTACAGTGGAGTTTTCTGCAGTTGGAGGTAGACAGATGATGCAGAGGTCCAAGAGGACCATACCCACATGTGGTCAACGGTACGACTTTGGATCAGCTGTGTGGGGCACCCATAGTGAAGACAGTGTCTTACATGACATGAGCGAACAATGTTACTCTAGATGTGGGCTTGGTCACATGGCTCGTGACTGTCCGACCTGCCATTCAGATGATTAATAGTTAGTTGTGGGAGCTCCCAGGAAAAGGAAGAGGTTCGGTCGAGGCTGTCTACAGGGAGCAGGAGGATGTGGAAGATGTATTGGTTGAGAAGCTGTCGTCGGTCGATGATACGAGGTTCTACCACCACTACCACCAGAAGGTCTACCCTGAATAAAGGGAGCGAGTGGATAGAGGATTGCTCAGCTTTAGGCAGTAGAGACCTATAACCGTGGAGCTTTAGAGATCATACGAGGTATGATATGTGTCTACTCAACCATAGTTTATGTTATTACAGGCACATGTTGCATTCACTCTTTCATAACCACAACACTCGTTCAGAGATCTAAGATTCCCACAGAGCCATTGTCTCGATCCTTATGGCTAGAGACTCATACGGGAGAAGACACGAAGATTATGCACTAGTTCCAGTAGTGTGAGCTTACATTATGAGGTGAGAGCTTCGGTTGGGATCTCCTCATAGCGGCGTCGAGGCCTTACGATGTCATATTGGGTATGGAATAAATATCTACACTCCATGCTCAGATTGACTATATTAGGCGCAATGTGTGGTGTGTCTGCATGGATGGGACCTAGTTCACCTTCACTGGAGAGAAGGGAACATTTACAGTGTAGGACGAACTTATTCAGAGGACGGTGTAGCCGATAACTCACCAGTTGGCTTGCCGTAACCTCAAAGATGTGGATGTGGAGAGCCCAACTTATACTGTAGTGGTGGACCAGTATGTTAATGTTTTTCTTGATGATTTTACAAGACTACCTCCTCGTAGAGAGGTGGAATTCTACATTGACCTATACTCCGGGACGAATCCAATATCTACTCCAGCATATCAGATAGCTCCTACTGGCCTACACAAGATGAGGGTACTGTTGGAGGACTTGCAGGGAAAGGGATTTATCCGGCCGAGTGTTTCTCACTGGGAATCCCAGATTCTATTTGCAAATATGGGGGACAATATCTTGAGGCTCCTTGTCGATGATCTTCAACTGAGTCATGTGACCGTGAAGAACAAGTACCTTGTTCTCAGATTGACGACCTCTTCGATCGGCTTAAGGGAACACGATATTTCTCTAAAATAGACCTCAGATCAGGCTATCACCAGCTCAGTGTTCGAGATGAGGATGCACAGAATGCGTACTTTAGGTGTCGGTATTTGCACTCTGAGTAATTGGTTATTCCCTTCGGCATAACCAATTCTCTATCAGTGTTCATGTGTCTCATGAATAGGATCTTCTAGCCTTACCTTGATCGCTTCATAATAGTCTTCATGAATGACATTTTGATCTACTTGACTACTGAGGAAGAACATGCCTACCATTTTCATGTAGTACTGGACATACTCTGAGAGCACCAGCTTTATGGTAAGCTCTCGAAGTGCCGGTTTTGGATTTGAGAGGTTCACTTGATGGTACACGTCATCTCAGTGGCTGGATTTGTAGTAGATCTAGTGAAGAATGGGGTCGTACATGTGTGGGGGCCACCCAGGAGTGTGATAGAGGTATAGAGTTTCATGGGATTGGCTGGTTACTACCGGAGATTCATTCCATATTACTCTAGAGTTTCAGCCCCGCTATCAGCCTTAATGAAGAATGGGCAACCCTTCGTGTGGTTGGAGAAATTCCAGCATGGCGTTCAGGAGTTGAGGAAAAGGCTGACTAGTGCTGCCCATCTAAAGGCTTATATAGGAAGTCATAGGGTATGTAGTCTACTGCGATGCATCAGGGACTAGACCCAGGTGTTTCCAGATGCAGGAGAGAGCTATGATCACATATGGTTCTTAGCAGTTGAGACATCATGAGTAGAACATTTCTACCCATGACCTGGAGTTAGCAGCAGTGGTCTTTGCCTTGAAGATGTGGAAACACTATCTGATTGCTGACCATTTTACCGTGTACTCTAATCACAAGAGTCTCAGGTATATCTTCTCTCATAAAGACATAAACATGAGACAATAGCATTGTCTTGAGTTCCTCCATGACTATGACTTCGAGACCGTCTATACTCCATGGAAGGGGAACATAGTAGCAGATGCGCTCAATAGGAGGGCTTGTATTCATCTACTAGGAGAGGCGGGAGAGAAGCTGGCTGCATTACAGATATCTTTTGTGGATAGAGACCGGGCAGCATTTATACAGTCTCTCACAGTTACTCCTCCTTTTTTTCAGAGAGTCAGGGAGGAAAAACATGAAGACGCTGACTGTGAGAATTGATGTGCTATGATATCCATAGGGCATGCACCTAATAGATTTTTTGAAGGTGGGGAGAACTCCATCCTCTTAAGAGGACTTACCATCGTACCAGTTGCACTTTAGGTGGAGTTGTTGTGATATTTCCACAAATCCCCACTAGTGGTACATCCAGGTGTGGAAAAGATGTATCAGGACCTTCGATATCAGAATTGGTGTCCATGTACGAAGAAGGTGGTTGAATAGTTTGTTTCACGATGTCACACTTGTCGGCAAGTGAAGGCATATCACCAGGTACATGTAGTCTTGGTTCAGCCCTTAGAGGTCCCAGAGTGGAAGTTGGATGGGATATCCATTCAGTTCGTGATGGGTTTTCCATGTACATCTAATGGGCACGACTCGATTTGGGTGATTTTCGACCAAATAACAATGTCGGCCAACATCCTACCGATTAGAGAGCAGGGCTCAGTAGAGAGCTTTTGATGCATCTATGTGCATGAGATTGTGTGTTATCATGGAGTACCTTCTTCTATCGTCACCAACCTTGACACACAGATTACTTCTCGGCTATGGACATGGTTGATGGAGGCTTTTGAGACAAAACTATGTCTCGGCCTTTTAGATCGCCATTGTGCTAGACAGACCCAGGGGAGTTAGCACTGGTAGGACTAGAGATTGTACGTGATACCATGGAGAAGAGGAAGATCATCCAATTTCAGATGAAGACTTCAAATAGTAGGCAGAAGTCATATTCTAATAGTAGAAGGAGACCTCTGGAGTTTGAGGATGGTGACCATGTCTTCTTACAAGTCTCAACATGACGATGTCAACGATGAGTTGGATGAGGTGTAAAAATATCTCTATGATTCATCAAACATTTCTAGGTCCTCATCATAGTAGGCGAGGTGTCTTACCACTTGGATCTGCCACCTTAGTTGCACCAGGTGCATGACGTCTTCCACATATCTCAGCAGAGGTGATACATGCACTACACATCCCACAACATCGACCACGGGGAACTGATCTTCGATGACAGGGAAACATTCACCGAGGTTCCAGTGGAGGTTGAGGATCGAAAAAGCAGGTCCTACATGGATGGTCGATACCTCTGGTGCACATTCATTGGCAGCACATGAATCTACAGTTGAGCACATAGGAGCGGGAGGCTCAAATGCGTGCTCAGTACCGTCATTTGTTCCTTTAGTGTGAGTTGTAGCTTATGGGGTCGAAAAGCCCGAAATTTGGGAGAATGTAAAGACCCATATTTCCAGAGGATTTTTTTAATAAATGGGAATTTAACGAGTCCATTGTTTTTTACGACTCTTTATTCCGATACCCGGGGTTCCCGGAATCAATTTCAGAAGTTTTGTTTGGGTATGTTCAGTTAACGTTTGAGCAATATTTAATAACTTTTGAACATGTGCTCAGAATGGAATTTTGAGGAAACCATTGAACTCACAAAATTGGTGATTTCTTAGTAAGTCCTTTACTGCAATTGTGTTCAAACAAGATGGGAGTTATATTTCGGGGTTTCTAATTAAATTAATTAAAAATAAAGAGTTCTCCTTGTTTTTATTGTGGTTGTTAAAAGCTCTGAGAGGAGGTTAGTATTTGGGCCACCACACCATAACCTCCGATGAGAGGATATGGTGGTGGGTCCCAAGAGCACATAACCTCGCTTGGGAGGTTAATTAACATTGGGACCGCACGGGCACTATCCCCTTGAAGTTATCCACCTTCCCCAATTAATTTATTACGCCAACACACGTGATTTAATTGGGTGGAGTTGGGTTATTAATTCACCCTTCTGAATTACATTACAACACTTAAAATAACAGGTAGACTATTATTTTATTTTGGGTTGGAATTTCTCTTCCTATGAGATTGTTGGAATATTCTCTCAATGGAGAATCGTTTTTCCAACGTAGAACGCGAAGAACGCGAAGAACATTGACGAAAATCTTCTTCCTTATTAGGCCGAACCTATAGAGAAGGAACTGACCAAGAAGAACGCCAACAACGCTTATTCCTTGGTATCCTACACCAAACGCTTCCCAACATCAATGATTCAGCATCTCATTATTCCATGACTTCGTCAATGATCATTGACAAGCGGGGTAGGGGTTATTTTACGATAGAATATTACCCTCTGTACCCCATCGTATGTTGTGCGCTTTGAGAACATAATGATATCACTATAACAAGGAGGGTTCAGACCCCACATACATGGACTGACCATCCCCTTTGGTAGGTTCTTGTTTAATGATGACGAAGGCAGTACATGTGGCGACATACAACAATCTGGCCATGAAGAAAGCCAACGACGCAATGTCGCCGAGTCGCCATAAGGGCATGAAACCGCAATGCCACATAGTGATCCGAACCACGGCCAGGAGGGCTGTGGCTGTGTCAGAGATGTGCGGGGCCACCAAACCACACAAAAAAAATGGTCTGCGGCCAGGAGGGTAATAGAGGTAAGACGGGGGTGCGAAAATGGCACACCACACGGAGCTGCAGGGAGCTTTAGCCAGGGTGGTCTGCGGCGAAGGGGCGTGGCGCCGTCGCACCGGGCTGGGGGTGCAGAATCGCCATAATAGGCCACGACATATTGGAGAGGTCTGTAGACTGAGCCAGCCGCTGGTTCACACTACAGGGGGGACCCTTCGGGTCCTGTGTTTAACCGGAGCAGGATCCTCACACCGGTCGTTTCAGACAAATGGGGGCGTGGTACCCCCCTCCTACGCCTTGTTAGCCAGGTCGCATGGGTTGGCCATCTAGGCCACATGGGCCGGCCGGCCAGGCCACATGTGCCACCGACCATACAGGCCACACGGGCTGCCAACCGTCAAGGACGTGCATGCCGCAACCAGGCCATACTGGCCGCCCCTTTGGGACGGGCCACCATTCGGGTCGGGCCGCCTTTAGGCTAGGCCGCCCCCACGGGCTGGGTCGTACCTTTAGTTTAGGTCGTCCCATCATGCATGGCCGCCCCTTTGGGTCGGGTCAGACCCACGGACCAAGTCGGACCCAAGTACGTACCTGGGTCGGGTCGGTCCATCTCGTTCGGACCGGACCCGACCCGTGAGAGGCAATTACACCTAATCGCCCATAACTTGGGCTACGAGTGTTCGTTTGACGAACCATCAGCAGTGGTATTATTCTTTGAACGAAGAAGTACCTCTGAGAATATCCCATTGGTGTTTGAGGTATAGTTGAAATATGGTCAGGTTGGTTTCTTAAACAAAACAAATCGGGTCCCCTGGACTAAAAGGCTAATAACTCATAGACCAGGCATCCGATTGATGCGTCTTATGATGCGTTGAGACACCAATGACTAGGTGGTACTTTGAGATAATTCCACATGAGACTTCATGAAATTTGGAGTATCGAACAGTAGCTCATGGATCATACCCTCCCATAGTAAATTCTATACAGTGCAGAGACATAGTAGTTGACAGACCTGACGATTGCTTGACCGATTCGACTTGGAGTGATTCGACTAGCCCGGTGGGGAGAACATGGTAGATGGTGGAAGACACAGGGTGGAGGAGTGCCTGGAAATTGGTGAAAGACATGTGGTACTCGACAGGAGGAGTACCTCTACAGGCTATTTGGGGGGGGGCACCCTATATTTGGCGGCAGACCCATAGTGGACGGAGCACCTGGTAGTTGGCAGCAGACCCGCAGTACTCGATAGGAGAGGTACCTCAGCTGTCCAAGGATAGTGAGAAGTGCCTCGATGTCGCAACAGGACAACTATACCTGATATATGAGTAGTTCCTCAAAAGAAGTGGTTTCTATACTGAAAATTATGGTTTGAGCTGAGACAATGACTTTTGTATTTACCTCTTGATTGATATGGGTTACTTGATAATTTAGGTATATGTATGGGAATATACCTAAGTAATGATATCCGTTGAAATCATAATTTTTGTTTTATCCTTGTTGGATTTTGTGAGACCTTGAGGGTCTCGAGGTCTCTACAGAGTATTGTTATACTCACCCCTACACGGGCTATGCCTGCACATCATTGTGTTGGATGCAGACAACAGACAACGCTAACCAAGGAGGAGTGTACGAAGATTGGATAGATCCCAGTGGTGGAACTCAAGACGAGTCGGTACCCAGAGGATACGGTTGGAAGTGGAGAACCAAAAAGACTATCTGTACCTACCCTTTAGGTAGGATCTGTGGTGGACGATCCAGGAGCTTCTAGACACCTTCCAGCTGTTTTTCTTTTTAGTTGTACCTATTTGTATTTTCCTTATACTTTAATTTTTGTATTGTATTTCCATCCCTTTTACGTTAAACATACTTTTCATAGATATTTTTACTTAGTTTATGTTTCCCCTTGTACTCTGGTTTTGTTTTTTTATAGTTATATAGGCAATTCCTTCCTAGTTTTAGGGATTTACTTCTTTGGTGCTAGTTGGCAGCCCCTGGACATTGGAAGGCGGACATGGGGTAGTCACGATAGGAGCACTGTGGGATGGGTAATGACATAACCAATAATTAATAAAATTATAATTAGGTTTATGAAATTCCAATGAAATGGAAAAATAAGGTAATGAATCTTGTCTTAATTTAATTTATTTAGTATAATAATAATGGCATGCACCCGATCAATTTGATATATTGTATATTCAATCCTATTTAAGTTTAATATCAATAATAAATAATTATTCACATGATTTAATTATTTATTTTTCATTATCTCACCTAAGGGAATCTGATTTCAAAATATTCCATTTCATAATTGTTATTTGTATATCTCACTTTCTTTGGCGATTGGAAAAATTTAATTTAAACTATCACGTTATTTTATTCATTTTTAATTTAAAATTAAATTTATAATACATATTAATATTCTTGATTGATGGATATTTTTATTTACTAATCGTTATCTCATTAATACATAGAGTGATTAGATTAAATGTTGTTTAAATTACTATGGAAATATTGAAAAATTCTTATCACCTACACATTATAGATAACTAATGATAAGGAATGTTGATCAGAAATTAGATAAATTATTTAATATATAATGAATGAATTTGACATGAAGTGATTACTGGGGATCAAAATTTATATATCCCATTGATTCAAAGAAATTCCTAAGGAGTGAAATCAGTTAGAAAAATTAAATAGGGGTCCACACATAGTTTTAAACAACCTGGTGGCTAGATCATGATAATAGTGGTTTTCATGGGACTTTCAAATGACATCCCTTAATTAAAAACTTATTACATTTAAAATTAAATCATTGTTATCCATTATATTTTCACTATTATATTATCTATTGATGTATTTTATTTTCATTTTTTTGAATAAATTAAATGTGTATAATGTTTTTTCAGATCATTAATTATTATGCCATATCAATTCATAATTTCATGTTATATAAATTGAATGTGTTTTTAGTTATTAAGAATTAAAAGTTTTATATTTATTTATTCATGATAGATACTGTTTTACTTCACCCTTATGGATTATTTTATTTGACTATAATTTTTTACCTACCACATAATATTAAGATGGATAATTTGATTGAGTTTCACAGATGATCATATTTTACTTTTTAGATTCCCAATGTAAAATCAGTTTCATTTATGTATCTATTTTCATATGACTAATATTATAATGTGTCCTTTAGAATGTGATTCCATGTATCATATTCCAATATAATAATTTCTATGACTGGCTCTAGGATGACGAGTTTAGGGTGACTATAGTTGGTATCAGAGAAAGATTATAAAAAACCAAGGATACTAAATTTTGAAAAAACAAATTATAAAACATAACCCTATGATATAATTTTTGGATATGTATAGAAGAACATCATGTAGTTTTGGTATGGTATTAATTATTGTGTTTTGTTTCTAGTAATACATCGTTGTACAAATACTTCAAGTGGTTGAGGTTTTCCAAAAGTTTTATCTACGAGTAACATTCCTTAAATTGGAATGCCCGGATTAACTCTATCATAACCACATCTAGGAAAATGGTCATTACTACGCATTTAGTAGGACACGCCTAAGGGTAATTAATAGGATAAATCAAATTTTCATTACAAACCATAATTAAGTATTATAATGACATGATATCACCAAAATGCTTTAGTATATGATTATGTTATTCAAAATATATTATTTGTTAATTTATATTATTTATTTACAAATATATGGAATTATTCATTATGATTTAAAATTTAAAATTCTATGATCTTATATTTTATATTCTATTGATTGTAAATTGATGTAGGAAGGATGCAAGGTATCAATACTCATGGAAACTTATAAAATAAAATTAACAAGACAATGAATATAGATATTATTTTAATATATTTTTTTATATATTAGGAAGGGATAATATTGTTATAACATGTAAAATTTATTATATGTAGTAATGTTTTATATAGTTCGATTACACTATATTGAATCACTCTATGTGACAGAGGCCCACAACGTTTAGTGGAACAGAAATTTATATTATTGGTAAAAATGGGAATATGTCTATATAGATAATATTTATGGCCTTGGGATGTGGTTAAAAATAAACTATAACACATTCCTTGTATTTTCTATAAGGAATTACTGATCAAAGATGATTGTGGATATTTAATAATAATGGAGATAAGGAAACATAAATCATGAATGGAATGATTTTATGGATACATTATTGGTGCATTACTTCCCTCATGAGAAAATAAATGAAACGTGTAATGATTACATTAGTTTATATAAAAATAAAGAATCTAGTATTTTTTAATATGTTGTTACCTTTACATGTTTTTCTTTCAATGATATAAATTTTATACACAATTATGTGTGCAATATTGGATGTTTATTTAAATGTCACAAGCCATGTCGCTAATGGTAGTTTGTCTCTCAAAATTTTTATTGATATAATGAAACAATTTTATATTGTTTAACATGAAATAAAATAATTCTGAAGGTCTTGTGGATTCAATTTTATGAAATATAAGAAGGGGATGTCAGATAAAATAATTGATTAATGGATGAAGTGAATGAAGGATTTTCATATATTTGATATCCATGGAAAGAATCACCAAGGAAAATGATTGAATGGATTGGAATTTTGTTATATTGGTGGAGAAATGGGTCACTAAGAAAATAATGTAACAATAATATGTAAAACTCATCTATTAAGTTATTCATCTATTAAAAGATGGGGAACTATTAAAATAAATGTCTTAAGCATCCAAGGAATATACCATATATAAATATAAAATATAATTGTTCAATATTATTCTATTAATAGATGCAATGTGGAATTATTAATCTGATTATTTATATTAATCATTGGGAAATATCATAAATGTATTTTATTGATTATATTTTTTATAGAATTATTAAATCTATATGGATTCTACAACAATAATATTTCATTTCAGATTTGAGACAATATATAGAATGGTACCATGAAATTTTATTCAATAGAATGTTGAAATTTTTCAAAAAAACATTGTTTAGGGAAATATAATCCCTAATATGTTTTAAATGGTGAGATAACAATTTTCGAAAATGTGACGATTTATATAATTAATTTCAATTGGATACTAAAAATACATTAAAATGGACTAATCATAAGATCATATTTAAATTTTTTTGACCTTTTTTCTATAATATTAGATCATTAAATTTTTGAAACTTCATAAGAATTACCAATTCTGAAATAGATTAATTTAAAATTTTTAATGTTGTTTATATATTAATATATTAATTCACTATATAAGTATTTATGAATGTTTAATTATATGTACAAACAATATTCCTGTTGGAAATAGTTAGGGAAAAAATTAAAAAAAAATCATTATTTTAATGATATTAAAAGCCATTAAAACTAATATTTATTATTTGAATAATAATTAAAAATATTATTGGAAATCAGTTTCATAGTAAGTGACTAATTTGAAATGGATGAAAGCACAACCAATGGATGAATTTTTTTTGTGAATTATAAATATAACAAATATATATCTTTATATACATGTATTGTGAAATGATACCTTATCATTAGAAGAAGGTTCATATAACACAAAATTTATACTAGTACAATCATTTTTAAAAAAAATATGGTCTTTTTTATAATCATGGACTAATGGTGTTGGGACCCTTAATGGTATATTGAACATGCACTTTCTTATGATCAATGACCTCAATTACCCATTATAATTATTTACTCATTTGTGACACCCCATGATTTCATTGTATGTAATTTTATTTAATGTAATTCTATATCTTGTGCACCATGCTAGGCAGAGTTCGAACGCACCACGACATACACAACTAGCCGTTCAAAAAATATATTTCAATATTATTAACTTTATTTTGATTTTTATATACTCTATATAATATTGACATCAATATTATGTGTTTCTTAGACATAATATATGAAATTATTCAATTTTCATATAGATGAAATATTTTTAAAAATGAAATTTTACCGCCTTTTAAATGAAAACCATGTTTAAATCCAATATTTTTATCTTTTATATATTAAATATGAAAATATAAACTTATTCTTTACTAGTAGGACATAAAAAAAATTTGGATAAATTTTCATTTCTTTTCTAATAACATTTGTATTTTGTTGAATATTGAAAAATACTAAATTTTAACTGAAATCCACTCTTTTAATCAAAATAATTTATAATGATAAATTATAAATTTCAATTGTTTTGAAGTATATTTATATTATATTTTTATCATTTATACTAATTTATTTCATTTCATGTAATGTAGCATTTATGTTGGATATAATCATATAACAATCTTTTGATAGTTTTTAGTTATAAAAAACATCCTTTCTAGTTTTGAGAATAGGAATATTTTATAAAATTAATTAATAAAACCTATACGTTTGGAATTTTTTAAAATAGACTTCATTTTTTAATTTCGAATACCAAAATTATCTTCTACTAAATTTTTTATGTTTTTCTAAAAACATTCAATTTTTTATAAATAGTGAAAAAACATTAGGTTATTTTTTACATCCTACTTTTTATTTAAATATTTACTTATTTTAAATAAATTTGTTTTATGATAAAATATATACATAATATTTATATATGTTAAATTTAATTCAATGGAGTCATTTAAAAATAAAATTAGATGTATAAATTTTTTTTGAACATTTTATATTCTTTTACCCACCTTCTATTCACATTTGCAAATTTCCATAAAATGTAATTCTACCACATCTGTGAATTTAATTTCAAAACCCTAAGAGAAACTATTGATATCATTAATATGACGTTCAATATGATGAAAATATGTTTTGGTGAAAATAATCTTTTCAATTTTATTTACCATGGTTAAAAGTAAATATGGAAATTAAATATAAAAATGATATTATAATAACCATACCACATATTTGATTTATAATGGATAAGATTTTTTCGACCAAAATCAAACTTAGAAATAAAATATGATCTTCTTTGATCCAATTTGAATAGAATATGACATTTATTAGTATTTTATTTAAAGATTATTTAAAAGTGTTAAATTAAAATTTTTATAACAAAAACATTTTTAATATAGTTTTATACATACGAAAAATTAGACTGAAAATATTAAATAGAAATATAAATATATTTTATAAATAATTTTTTAATTTATAAATATTATTCTTGAAATAATAAAATTTCTTTATGAAAAAATGATGATGCAGTAATTACCTTATTAAATATTGATTAAAATAATTGATATTATAAAAATCTAAATAAAGGTAAATTGATAATTTTGAGGAATTATACAAATTTTATAGGTTAATATGACATGTTAAGATTGATTTAATTAATATGGTTCATAGTAATCCGGTTTTTTCACTTAAAAAGAACCAATTACTAAATAGAGTCTAAATTTCCATAAATGAGTTTTTAAAATAGATATAATTTTATTAAATGATTATTTATTCCTAAAATTATATGGTTTAGGAAAGGCCCTCATATAACTTTATATATGTAATTAATGAACCACTTGGGGTTTGGTTTGCTTTTTATTGTATGTTTATTAACAAATTATTATAAAAAAGTAAGAATATATTGTAATAGATAAACTATATAACTAAGAGTTAAATCTAAAACAGAAGGTTAATATGGTGAACTAAACCTATATAAAACCGATTTTTTGAGATATTTTAGAATTATCCCCACCATTTACTCTAAATAAATCCCTTTTTATCCATTATTATCCCAATATTATTGGATAAAAAATTAATATTTAAGCTTTTTCTAATGTGATCCCCACCGCTCATATAAAATGTTAATTACCCTCCTCTCAAATTCACACATCCAAATCCATTTTTCTCTGCCAAACCATGATCAAATATCCTCAATACAGTCCTCTCTTTATCCTATAGGCCTTTCATTGAGGATAAAGCCATCTTATGGATCCGTTTTGATCAAATAAAAATGAAGTACCCAAAATGAGGAAATAATTTCATCACCTCATTCAATGTTCTTTTCATCTTCAACTTACTCCTTCTCGGTTATTTCCATACCAAAATAATAATTTTAGTACCATATAAATATAGTGATGTTATTATAAATATGGTACAACAATATTCATTATTCTATCCATCCTATAAATGACAAAGTCACCATACATGGGTATGTACAGCTTACCGTCTCCACGTTGTAGTGTAGTTAGTTATTCAACACATCATTATTCGGATTGGAATAATAAGGTGTATAAATGATGTAAATAATAACTTAAATAGGATAATTATTCGGAATACATATAATATAACCATCAAATTACATATGGTTTCAACATCAATAGAATGGTGTTATCGCTCGTGCGTATGTACGGATTACGATCTCCACAAATGCGATGACAATCATTCCACATCATAACCATTAAATATTAATTTACATTTTATGATTGAAAAAAATGTGTAAAAACATTATATAATTATATATATGAATCAAATAAATCCTATCAAAAACAAAAAGTACTTACGTACCAAAACATATAAAGGAAAATGTATTAGTTTACACCCAAAATAGTGATACTTTTGAAATATCATTAACAAAGAAATATTAAAGATAATATAAGATATCATATTTATGTATGTGGTTTGTGTATAATTTACTAACAATAATTTCACTATTAATCCGGTGGTTAACATACCATCAACTAAGGAAAAGAACAAGGAAATGGTTTTTCATCTCACTTCTTATTCTTGTGAGATTCATGCTATATTATAACTATTTCCATTCATGTGTTGTATGTACTACCCATGATTATATTATATGCATAAAATAATTTAATTTATGGGTTTTTACATATTCATTTTATGATCCTTCTTTCATGCGGTTTATGTTTTGATTGTTACCAAATCAGTGAGGGAATTTCTAATTTGGATTTTTACTCATTGCGTATTATTTAAACATCATTTATTATTTTAATCCATCATTATCTATGAAATCACTCTTTATTTATTTATGTATTAATTCAAAATTTCATTTTTGTGGATATAACACTGGTACACATAATCACATAATTGATAAATTATCAAGTCATCAATATAAACTTGGTAAGAGTAATCTTAACTCAATTTATATTAATTGAGTTAAACATCAATGTCATTTGTGTTCCTTTTACATGAATATGTGTGAATGTAATATAATTGATTTAATATTAACATCCAACCATATTTACTATATATATATTGGTCACACCTAATTATTTTATTGGTTTATCTTTAATGAATAGATAAAAAAATTTAAGGGATTTCATCTCAATTTACATTTCATTGAGAATTCTTTGTTAATAGGTGCCAATCCACTTTTATATAGTGTATATACTGTAATTAATTGTATAATATCATAAATCCCATTATTCTCGATATATTATATGGTTCTTATGAGTTAAATTATTTTTATTCCCACATCTCTCATTTGGATTGGAACTCTAACTATGATATTATATATAATGTTTTAATGATTTATTCATAAAACTCTTTCTCATTAATTACAATGGTTTAAAAATTGTTTAAGGACTTATTCATATGTACAATAATGTTTTAAAATAATAATTTCATTTAAATGTATAAATTTTGTATCGGTCACATTGATTCAAAACTCCATTTAAATGGGGTCTTTATAAATGGAGAAAATTTTAAATGTTTTAAAAATGGATATTTCCCTCAAATAATTTTACTGATTATTTTCTTCTATGTCAATATCATCTATTATTTTTTATAAAAGATTATTTATTATAATTAAATATTCCATATTATAATGAATGAGTTATGAATGATTTTGGATGTGCTAATTTTATACCATTAATTGTTTGTGGTTAAAATATTGACATTTCATATGCTAGTATTAAAATGAATGATTAGATTATGATCGAAACTTTTCATATTAGGATTTAATTGGACATGGTAAGTGAAAATTATATCCCTCTATAGCTCCTCAATGAACCAATATGTCTCACGAGAAAAACTAGTGTCTTGGAACAAGGCCTTGAAAAAATCTTAATTGTAGTCTTGGAACGAGGCCATGACTCTGTGGTTGTGATGTCCGAAATTATTCATTCCATCATTATGAAATTTGTTGTTGATATTACCTATGATTATTATAATAGTACAATATCCATGTGAATAATTAAATGGTATTAATTGATTTATATTTTCCATATTATGCTGATGTTTTTGAATAAAAGAATTAGGTTTTAGGCTTATACATATCTGTAAATGTTTATGTTTTCTTTTGAAAGATTCTATAATATTGTTATCCTTAATGATGATCTGAGATCACCCCTTTGATATGAATTATTCTTCACAGGATGTGAAGAATTATTTTATGATTAACCTACAGCAATAGACTATGGAATATGATTGTGTTCAAAGGAGTCAGAATGTCATATTTTTTTCATTTCATAATTTAATGTAAAACATATTTATGTAACTAGTACCTCCATGGCTACTAAACTAATCAGAATTTCGAGAGGTGATTTCTTGTGATCATGTCAATGTTATGTAATAATACACCGACTCTGGGTAACTATGGTTGGGGCCTTATATTTGGTTTCAGTGAAGTTTAGTACAATCCTTGAAAACTTGATTTTGAAAAAACTATCACTAGAGAACACTACCCTAAGCTAGACATTGATAATTTTTATAGAATAACATCGAAATTAGTTCTTAATGTAAATTTTATGCGCTTTTTGAATGATATACATTCCTACTTAGATATAAGATTGTAGAGGCATCTATGGAATAGATGTACCTAGGGGCCAAACCTGAAAAAACCTATTTGAGATAGAATATAACAAGAACTAGTTCACGACAATGAGCATTGCTTAAATCTTGGTTACGAAACTCCCAAAGAATATGATTAGGAAAATTCACATTTTCTTTACCAAAAAATCTGAATGATTTTGATATAAGATGAGAATAAATACCATTGGTTAATCCTAATGTGTTTTATATTAAAAATAAGGTGTCATGATTTTAACCTAAGTATTTTTTGACTATTGTTACTCACACTAAGATTTTTGGTTTTAGTCAATGGGAGGATTTCAAGGAAGTTATAATAACATTGAATATTATGTAAAAGGTGCTAACGATAGTGGAAATGATAAACAAAATGGAATTTTGATAGGCATAAAAAAATATCGTGTTCATGTAGAAGCAAGTTACCAAAAATATGATCATCAATATATACATTAACCATATACCATACTCCACAAGGAAGAGAAATGTAGAGAATGATATGATCTCCAGCTATGGAAGCCGTGGAGAAAAGAATGCGTAATTTCCATCATGCCAAAACTGTGGAAGGTGAAATCCCTAAAAGTGTCTCAATGGAACAAATAAATTAATTACGTGTGTAAAATAATGACATAATGTAATGAATATGCATGGAAAAAATAAGAGTACAATGGAAGAAAATAAAAAAACACAAAAATCTATTTATTTTCATTCTCCATAAATATAAGTGACCTGTGCATTACCTGAGTTTATGCCATATTCTATAGGACAATCAATAGTTCAACGATGAAACTATGAGGAAATAAATAGATGATGAAATGTTTAAAAGTATTAATACTCTTTGTTGATGAGATTACATTGGAAAACATTTCTCTTTTATGTAAAAACCTATAATTTATATGTGAAAATGATGTTTGAGGAAGAATTATCTTTACTTTTGCGGATATTGTTATAAAGAACTTCTTGGGTTGATATGATAGTTGAATTTGGGGCAATTAAATGTTATTATTTTTTGGGATTAAAATACATGGTATGAGACAACATTTGAAGTAAAATTATGTTATGGTTATTTTAAGGAATTTATAAAATTTTGGAAACATCATTAAATATATTTTTTGATAAAATAAAATATGAAGACTGTGTGACAATCCATCACATCAAACCAAGGTGTGGGAATTAAACAAACAAAAAATGTGTGGCCATGATTTATAACCTACCGTTGGACTATATGAAGTAACTGGTTAGGGTGACTAATAAGTTTTAGTTAGATGATTTAATGGGTCAATAATAAGTTTATTTTTGATTTTAGGTTTTATCTAATGGATATACTTAGTATATGGAAACGATTTAGTGATTAAGTGAAAAATGTTTTTTTGAAAGTCATTCACTCTATTGGAAACACTATATGCCTATGGAAAAAATAAAATGTGATTTCATTTGACCAGTAATGTTATATTTTTTTATATTTGAATACTCTATGTTTCTTGTATATAAATTCTGTTTATTAATGGAAATGGTTAACCTACCATTTGGGAAAATGTGTTATGGATAATTTCACTTCTATATGAGATGTTTATAGTAGTTGATGTTATTTGAAGATAAATGTTAATATTTAATATGAAAGACTATGGGATTAAATTATTTTGAGTATTGGTATTAAAACTTAGTTTGGATTATATTGAAGGATTATAGTGACATTTTCTTATTGAATGGTCTTTATTGAATATTGGGTATTGTTTGTATAATTTTAAAATTTAAGAATAATATTTCTTACTATAAAGAATTATCCATTTTTAAATATTCTGATCTTATAATTACCATTTAGTTTTGGTTGATCTCTATAGAGAATAAATATATATAGTCCAACCAATTTGGATTATGTGATTCAATAGAAGTTTATTCTAGCGCTTTTGGAGTATCTAAGTCATCTTGAATAATCATCATTTGGAGAAAAGATGAGTTAGTGGTAATTTTTTTAAAGTATTTAACCCTACGTAACAATGTAAGTATTTCTCTTTATGTTCATAGACAATATCATAAATAAATTTCTCAAATAAAACAAAAAAGAACATTGTCTATTTACTTTTCCTATAGGGAATCTAATTGTAGTTTAACCCATCAAAAGTTAGTGTTTTTATTTTTTTTGACTTTCTCATTATATGATTTTTATTACTCTCTATCAGAACTTGAATCATAGTTAATATTCCAGATCCATTTATTCATACATGTAATTATTGTATGGTTTATCTTGGGTGAACATTGTACCTCACTTTATTTCTTTTAAAGTGATAGTTTTATTAACACTTTCTTTGATTGGGGAAGAATTTAACACCCCACGACTTCATAATATGTTATTAATTGATAATAATTAAATATCATGGGTTACACATAAGACCGTGTTTGAGGGAACCATGAAATAAAAAAACAAGATGTTCAAAAAATGGTTATGAATAGTATTAACTGGATTTTGAATTTTATATACTCCATATAATTAAAAAATACAAATTTATTGTTTCATAGATATAATGTAAGAAAAAGTCAAACTTTGAAGATTAAATTATTAATTTTCAAAAAACAATAAATTTTATATCCTTTTAATGTAGAACCCTTTTTAAATACAATATTGGACACATTTATATATATAATTTGAAAAAGATATCAATATTAATTAGATCTGGTGCATAAAAAATTAATTTGGATGAATTTTCAGTTCATTTTTTATAACATTCCTATTTTATAAAATTACATATTTAAACATATATGTTTTGAATTTTTTATATTAGACATCACTTTTTATTTTTAATAACAATATTATCTTAAGGTGAATTTATGTTATTTTTTTGAAAACATTATATTTTTTATGAATAGTGATAAACACTTTGTTACTATTTAAAACATATATTTTATATAAAAAATATTTTTTTAATTAAATTTGTTTTTTGGAAAAATTTATACATACTACCAATAAATTTTAAATTCAATTCATTGGAGTTATTTTATAATAACATTAGGAATATAAAATTTTATTGTACTTATTAATGTATTTTACCCACCTTTTAGACACATTAAATTTTTTTCATAAAATGTAATATTATTGCTTCGGAAAATTTTATTTCAAAAACCCTAGAAAAATGGTTGAAATCAGTATGTAAAATTTCATTAAATAGGATGAAAATATGTTTTTGTGAATAATAAGCTTTGAAATTTATTTACAATGTTTAAAATTAAATTGGGAAATTAAATGTATAAATGATATTATAATTACGCTAACTCATGTCCTAATTCAATTTGATAAGTGTTTTTTAACCTAACTAAACATTAGGAATTGAATATGATACTCTTTGATCCACTAGTATTAGATTAGGACATTTATTTTTATTTTATATAAAGAAGAGTTTAAAGTGTTAAATTCAAATTTTTATAAGGAAAGAATTTTAAATACAGGGTAATACATAAGATAAATTATACTGTAATTTTTTATTAAAAATTAAAAAGAGTTTATAAAAAATTGTATTATATTTATTGTTTTTATAAATTAAATTATTAAATTTATTTTAAACACAATGATGATGGAGTTATTCCCTTATTAATGAATGATTAAAATAATTGATATTATAATTATCCAAATAAATGTAAATTGATCCTTTTGATGATTTAAATTATTTTTATTGGTTATTATTACATGTTAGGATTGATTTAATTTATTTGGTTCGATGTAATAAATAATTTTTTTTTTCAGAAAAACCAAATACTAAATTGTGTCAAAATTGAGATAAATAAGTTTTTAGAATAAATACTATATTATTAAATGATATGTTATTCCTAAAAATCTATGGATTGGAAAGTGGACTCATATAATGATATATATTTCACTAATGAACCACTTGGGGTTCTTCTGGATTTTTTTGTATGTTTATTAACCATTAATTATTACAATATGACAAAACATTGAAAAAAGTTAAATTATTTAAATAATAGATTGATCTATTATACAAGGTTAATATGATGACCTAAACCAATCTAAAACAAATTGTTTGAGAGGTTCTATACCCATACTCATCTTATTAGTGAAATAAATCCATTTTCCCATTATTATGTGAATATGATTTTATAATAAATTTATATTTCAATCTTTTCCTAATATTCCCCTCACCAATCTTATAAAAGGGTACATCACCTTACCTCAAAATAACAACTCCCAAGCAATTTTTCACAGCCCAAACCTACCCAAATATCATCCCAAATATCCTCAATTAATCTTAGAGAACTCAATTTGATCATGAATCCATTCTATGGTGTTGTTTTTAACAAATCAAAAGTAATAACCTGAACAAGACATAATAATTTTATCACCTCATTCAAATTGCTTTTCTTCTTACACATTCACTTTATTTGTTATTTCCATAAAAAAATAATATCTATAAAAAAATTTACGTATTTTTATGTTATTATATATATGGTACAACTATATTCATTATTATATCTTTCCTATTAATGAAAATGTCACCATACGTGCATACGTAAGGGTTACCATCTCCACTTCATGGTGTAGTAAGTTATTCAGCACATCATTATTTGGATGGGTATAATAATGTGTAAAAAATATGTAAATAATAAATACACAATATTAATGATTATGTATAAATATAATATAACATTCCAATTACATTCAATTTCACCATCATAATATTGGTGTTGTCACTTGTGCGTACGTACGAATTACCGTCTCCACGAACTTGTTGAGATTCATTCCACATCGTAATAATTAATTAACAATATTCATTTGATGAATGAAAATAATGTTTAAGAACATAATATCATTATTGATATGAATAAAACACATCATATCCCTAACAAACATGACTTACATAACAAAACATATTAATGAAAAAAGAATAAGTTAACACCCAAAATAATGATACTACTGAAATATCATTAACAAAGAAATATTAGAAATTATATATGATATTATAGTTATGTATGTGGTTATTCTATATATTAATAAAAATTATTTAACAATTATACAATAGGTTAATGTACCCTCAACTACAGAAATGTACAAGGTAAGGGGTTTTCATCTCATTTCATATTCCCATGAGATTCATTAAATATTTCCACTATTTATTTTTGTGTGGTATATATGCTACCCAAGATAGTATTATTTGTGTAAAAATAATTTAATTTAGGGGTATTTAAATTTCATAGTATGATACGTCTTTCAAGGGGTTTATGTTTCATATGTTTCCAAATGGGAAAGATAATTTCTAATTTCGATTTTCACTTATTGGTTTTTACGTGAACATCATTGATTATTTTACGCCATGATTGTGTGTGAAATCGCTATTTACATATTTATGTTGTAATTTCCACTATTCTTTGTTTGAATATACTTTTGATGCACATAATCACTCTGTTGATAAATTATCAAGCCATCGATATGCACTTGATAATCGTAATCGAATCTAAATTTCAATTCATTGAGTTAAACATCCTAGTCATTGGTGTTCTTTATAAAAAAATATTTTTGAATGTTCACTTAATGATTTAAACTAAATATCCATTAATATTTAGTTTATTTTTATTTGTCACAAATAATTATGTTATTTATTTATCATTAAACTATGTATACAGTCTTCATATGGAATTTTATCTCAATTTACAATCCGTTGAGACTTCGTTGTTTTTATGTTCCAATACACTTTTATACGGTGTATATAATGTACTATGACATTGTATATCAAGAATAACATTATTCTTGTGAGATTATAGGGTTTTTATTTCCTCAATTTTTTGTATTCAAGCATCTTTTATTTTGTTAGGAACTCCAACTAAAATATCATTTAATTTTTTTGTATGTTTTATTCTTCTAAATCATTCTCATTAATGAACATGTTTTAAATATATTTTTAATGAAATATTTCTTTGGAAATTAATTTTTTAAAATATAAATTCCTTTTAAATGATTCAATGGGGGTTTGTAATACTTTGATTAAAAATTAACATTGAAATGGTTTCTCAATACATATTGGGACTTTCAAATGTTTTCAAGAAAAAAGGGATATATATCTCAAATAGTTTTACTAATTATTTTCATCTATGTATGTATCCTTCATTATTACTAATTGATGGTTACTTATTATATGAAAATCTTTTATATAGTACTGAATTAGTCATTAATGGTATTGGATGTGGAATTTTTATATCATTCATGGTTTGTGGTTAAATATTTAAACAGTATATGCTAGTTTTAATATGAATGTTAATATTTTGTTCCAACCTATTTATTTGATAATTGAATTGGACTTAGTATGTTATGGGTTGAGCCTACTATAGCCGCTCGATGCATGGGTAGGTCTCATGAGACAAACTAGTGTCTTAGCACAATACCTTGAAAAAATCATATTAGTATTTTTGGCACGAGGGCATGACTAAGTGGTTATGTTGTCCGAATTATGAATTCGATCATTTTGAAATTAGCAATTTGATATTACATGTTATTATTCGACTAGTATAATAATCTTGTGAATAAGTAAATTGAAATATTTGATTTATCTTTTTTCCATATTGTGTTTAAGATTAAGATTAAAAGGCTTGTGTTTCAGTCTTATACATTGTCAAAGATTTTTCTGTTTTCTTATGATAGTTTCTACTGTATGGTTATCCTTATTGAGCATCTGATCTCACCACTTTCATATGTTTTATTTATCCCAGGATGTGAAAGTTTATATTATGACTGACCTATTGGAATAGTCTATGGGATATTTGTGTTTTTAATGGAGACGAAATGTTTGTAGTTTTTCTATTTCATAATCTATTGTAAAACATATGTATGTATGTAGTACCTCGAAGGCTACTAAACTAATCGGTCATTCGAGATTTGATCCTTTGTGATCTTGAAAATTTTATTTAATAACTAGTACATTACCTGTTCATTCTCAAAGCTCTATATATTAATAATTATTATTAATATTAGAATTACATTTATCAAAGATGCTAATTCATATTAA
This sequence comes from Viscum album, assembly GCA_963277665.1. Taxonomy (NCBI): domain Eukaryota; kingdom Viridiplantae; phylum Streptophyta; class Magnoliopsida; order Santalales; family Viscaceae; genus Viscum; species Viscum album. The sequence continues at coordinate 856,820,673 of OY728156.1, read as the reverse complement.
TATTGAAAATATTTGAAAAAGATTACAAATACACAATGGATGAATAAATGTTATAGATATTGAGGAACAAAAGTTAAATAATGAGCAGACATCAATAAAGAATAAAAATTATTGTATGACTAATTATGTGTGAAAAAATATAATAATTTGAGGAATAAAAGTTACATAATATGAAATTTCTACTGTAACAAGATATTCTAGAACCCAAAAATGGATTTTTTTATCAACTATAGAAAAATACAATCTACCTAGGAACTTTTGTGGCCTTCTCATACTCCACTATAACCATAATTTTCACCATCAAATAAATCTTGAAAGAATCAAAATTAATTTACATAGTTCATGATCACTTTCAAAGTACAACATATCTCCATAATCACTGACATAGTGATGACACTAAAATATTCTGATCAAAGAACCATGAAGGTACCATGAAGGGGACATGATCTCCTTAATTATTGGTTGTATTTATTAATCATAGGATTTTAGAACTCTATCTGCATGTTCTACATCAAAATATTATACACCATTATTTATTTTATCTTATTACATTAAGTGTTGAGTTTTATAGGACATTTTCAATAGTCATCATCTTTGAAATCATGCGTCTCTAGATATCGATGGGGTGTGCATGTATTATGTATCTTTTAATTTGATTGTAAGGTAATTTAATAGAACCATGTACTACATAATTATGATCATAATTTAAAAAATGTAAATTCTAAAGACAAATAATCCGTAGAATGTGAATTTAGTCACTGAAAGGGTTGTATGTTGAATAATGCATTTTTTCATTATTGAAGAGAAATTATTATTATTTGATATGAAAATATGAGATACACCATGAAGAAATTACGTATGGATGAAAATCACTGAAATCAATTCCATAAATGAAAATGAAAACCATTTTAAGGATAAATAATTGATAATAATATGAAATAAGTACTCCAATGTGGATAAAACATTCAGAAATTTTTTGCACTATTTTATCTTCAAATAAACATGTTACATAAAAGACAACAATACATGAGGTTAAAGTTCTGTCACAAAAAATAGCAAAAATACAAGCCATTCTATTTTGTTAAGAACGAATTGATGGGGTTTTATATGAAAAGTTGAAGAAATATTAAAATCCAGAGGTTGTGAATTTATAAGATTTGAGGGAATAAAGAAAAACAATAAAAAAACATACCTCAAAGGATAACATAGTAGGTTCAACCCAAGGTCTATGGTCCACAACATCAACTGCTTGAATGAGAGTACATACATTGTAAGAAATGAATTAATAATCATATTTAATATAGGAAAAATAAACTATTAATTGAAAATAATGAACCCTTTCTGGAAAATATACCCTTGTTTCAATCTTTTATGATAGTTTATTCTCCACAATCATGTGACAATCACCCTATCACATTATATGAAAAGCTCCCCTTCATCCATGGATTTTTAGTATGTTCAATGCATGCATTCCATAGTTCTAAGATAGACATAAAATAATCATAACTATTTAGATATTTGTAGTATCCATTCATATGAAATGTTTCTAAAATTATAATAACATTACAAGAACAAAATAAATGCTGCTTTGTAGCAGTTTATATTCTGTAATGTTGTCTGGAAGACAAATGTTATTATCATAGTTAGTATGTTTCCTTAATTTAAAGGTGAAATAAACAATATGATGTTTATAAAGCTGAATAAATCTTGTAAATGAAAATAAAATAAGATAAGTTCTCATGCATAGAATAGTTCACAAATTAATTAACATCTGCACATAACATTTAAATAAATATCGAAGTTAGATATTAACAAAAATCAATGGTAAAAATGAAAACTATAAGTTAATCGATTACAGTATACTAAGAAATAAATCATGACACCAATATGATACATTGGATAATTTAATAAATCCTTTGATCTCAAGGTTCTTAATATCCTCACTATCTTCTACTCATAAATTGTTTACATCGTAGTTCATTATAGTCGATAAATATGGAGTAAAATGGTGGCATATAGTAGGATTTTCTTTTGGAAGGGATTATTGAACATGTAATTTTCTCCTAACATAAATGGTCTAATACGAAAACAATATAAACAGAATATTCATAGAATGGATTGGTATTTAAGGTCAGTTGGATAACATAACTTTTGCAGAAGGGATTGTGGGAGCTGATCCAAGGAGAAACTGAGAGATATAAAAAATTAAAAATCACAAGAATCGAATCATTATTATTGATATATAAAATAATAAAGTGTATCAATTCAATATAAATTTCATAGAGAAAAATAAATATTGAAACATTCCATATGAAAACACATCATGTCTGATTATAAATTTGTTTAGATGAAATGCTGAAAAAATGGTGGAAATTTTTAGTTTATAGTAGATTATATCAAGTGCAGTTGAATTGATGGGTTACAAGATGAAAAAAAAGATGGTGGCCATTGATTGCATCGATAGACTATGATATATCAAGAATAAAGCTTCCACAGACAGATCTTGGAACAAAATAAAAGAGAATAGTGAAAATTTCTACGGAATTAGGAGAACATACCTGTTCCATCATAGTAGTTCTATAGTATTTATCAATTTGTTGTAGATGATTGTAATGGGGTTCACCCAGAGGTTGTCGGGGATCATCAATAGTGGTTCACAATGTAGTAGATTATGAAATGGAGTAGTTTTTTAGTTGTAAATCAATGGTGATGGTAGATGGAGGAGGTGAAGGTGAATGTGGACTTTGAGAAGAGGTGATGTGAAGTAGTTCTGCGGTCAAGGAGATGTATTCCAGTGAACAAAGATAGAGGCCAAGATATGATGACTGTAATATCGACCTTAGCATCAGATGAATCAATTGTAGAATTAGAATAATGTCAGAGGATGAAGATGGGGAATCATCAAATGTAATAGCTATAGATTCAGATTGTTACGGGAAGGAGAATATGGAGGTCAATGGATAGGCTTTAGAGGAAGATGTTGAATGAAGAAAACAGTAAGTGGGATGATGGGTCATAGTTCGGCATAGCTCCTAATCGATGTGAGGGAGGAAGACATTGAATGAGGGAAACCATAGGTTAGAAGACGAGTCATGGGAAGGAGGATCACATAGTCGACTTGTGATGGTAATAACGGGTGTATTCTTAAAAGTTGTAGGTTAATTGGTAATTGTTTAGGATAAGTTGGTTATGTGGTTAAATGTGGGGGTGACACATTAGTTGGGGAACACCCAGGTTTAGTAGATATAGTAGATGTACTGACTCTTGGTATCTATGGTCAGGGCATTACATCATTTCTCCCAATTGCATTTATATACATTCATCATATGTTATCCTATATAGAAACATTGTTATGTGTTATTCCATATACCCATTATACTAATCACTATCTCTTATTAAGAATATTTTAACTAACACTTTTTATGATGTGGGTTATTCAGTAATGGTTTTGTCAAATATCAATCCCTTTAATATTGAGATTTTTTTTAAATTTCGAGGATGAAATTTATTAATGATGGGGAGAATGTATCACTGTATAATTATAAATTATTATAGTTTTATTCAATAAAATAATTTTCATGATGCACCCCATTTATCTTTTTTGAAATGTAATAATGAGTTTATTAAAATGATTCTACTACACATAAGACCTTGGTTTACTAAACTAAAATACAATATTAATAATATTATATAATATGATAGTTATTATAATCCACATGAATAAAGTGTATTAATATTAATTACAAAATTAATAAATATATATTTTTTAAATATTCTGAATAGTTATTTATTTATTTTAAATAAAAAATATAATCATTTACTAGAAAATAAAATTTCATCTGGAGAACAATGTTTTTATTAATGATGGACAAATTATGGACGATACAAATAATTTTAATATATATTTTACCCCATTAAAAATATTTTCTTTTTAAAATATAATTTTTTTTCTGGATTCAGAATAAATATATTAAGATTTTTTTAATTTTTGGGATATTTCAGATAAATTTTCGTTTCTGAATAATAGGAAAAAATATAGAATTTCAATTGAAAAATACCTTTTTGGTTAAATAATTTATAATCAAAGAGTATAATTGTATTAGTGTTAATGTGAAAATTGTTTAAAGTTTCCTTAATATATCTAATTTATGTAGTTGGGATCATTTTCATAGTGAATTTAAATATAAAAATTTCCAGTCTTCTAAATATTTTATCATTAAAAAAAACCTTTAGAATAATTTTGATGATATTAATTTTAAATTCAATTCATCCACTTTTTAGAGTTCAATTTCATAAAATGGGATATATATTATAAAAAAGAATAATATAAAATTTCTAATAATTATATATTGGTTTTTGACCAAATATTTTTCTGTAAACTGCTGAAAAAAAAATATAGTGACAAAGTTAAAAACTATTTTATGTATTAATTCTCATTATTAGTTGGCATTCATATCAATAAAAGTGAAGTATTTAATATTGTAAGGAAAAAATGAAAATTAATCACATTTTAGGCCTTGAAAATTTATGATTCCTTGATATAGGGAGAAAAATATTTTAGATTATTAATATAATTTCTAAAGGTAAATGAATTTTTTCAATATAATTTAGTTTATATTTATAGTAATTAAATAATTACATTAAATGTGTGGGAATAACCAACTAATGAATTATTATGTTAATAATTTAATTAGTTAGTGATACTAAAAATATTAAAAATAAAGTAGATTGAATGAATTATTGTTTTATATTATCTTCACAAATTAATATATCAAATTATGTAATTTTTAAACTAATATATTCAAATTAAAATTTTTTAATAGTAATTTTAATTTAAATAAAATAAATAATGTCAAAACATATATTAATGTTATTTTATAATAATTAATAATTTATTAAATTATTTAAAATTACTAAAACATATATAAATCATGGATATTTTTAAATCTTAATAAATATAAAACATTATCCATTAATGGACAAATATAGGTTTTATAAAAATCATTTGAGGCCCATTAATATGGTAAACTTTATTACCATGATTAATTTTAAGGGAGTTATTTTTGTGTTAAATAGAATTCTGTGAAGATAAAATTTAAACACATATGGTATTTTTACTTATAATAATAGATTTAACATTTATACTAATTAGTTATAACACTTATGAGATTTTCCTCCTTAATTTATTAGTAATGAATAATTTACCCTTGTTAGAAAATTAGTTACCTTAATAAAAACCAAAATGGTGAATGCATTGAGAAATGAATTCCATGTAACTACATTATAAAAATTCACTAATTATATTTTGGTGGAGGGTGTATTAAAAAAACTCTATTATATTTTTTCCATTTTAGATACAAATTAATCATCAAAACCTCCTAAAATTAAATACTTTCGAGTACTTACAGGAATGTTACTACTCCTCATATATAATAGGGAACTCACTCTCATCACGTCATCACAAATATTAAGATAATTTTGATGCCCATTATATTCCAAAATCACTCATAAAATCCCCCCCTAATATTAGAATACATATTTTGTTCCAAAAGAAAAAAATTGATGGTTATAGTACAAACTGAATATGGACACCTGAAGAATAAGTAATTCTCTACTAAAAGCATTGAAAATTAAATTTGTCATACATATCCTTAAGTTGTGAATATAAAATTATCTTATAGTTTCATTTTTTAATTAAATCTAAATATAAGTAGTTATGTTAATATTATAACATACAATCACAAACACATAAATCATATGGGTTACAAAATAATAATTCATGTGTATTGTGGAATACTGCCTCACAAACTGATTGTATTAGTTTTTTTTAATACAACATTACAATGATGGGATTAATTATGTATTTAAATTATATATATATATTGAGTGTATTTGTTATTTTATTTTCTTAATGGGATTATAATATAACCTATTTCTTTATTATATTCATTTTTGTGGAATATGATAACATCACTATTGTGTATGGCATACTACCACCTAACAAAGTAATGTGATTCATTAATGATTTAATTGTAATGTATTGAAGTGGGGTTAAACAATTATTTGTGGTATATATGTCATATAATTGATATTATAATGTCAATTTTTATTCATTTATATCATATAACCTTCATACCTTCAATACGATAAGAAAACATAGATAACATTCAGGTGTGTGTATATTCACCCATCTCCATGAACAATGTATTTCATTTCATATCACTAAATTTTGTATATTAAATTAATAAAATATATAATTAATATATAATATATTTAAATATTTTATGAAATTATATATATGATGAAATCGTGATAATTAGTGTAGAAAAAATCCAGTAAAAAAACATAAAAACAAAGAAATTAACCACTGTTTCCCAAAAAATAATGAAATATTATTATCAAATGGATGATAAGATGTTATAAAATAGTATAAAATTATAATATATATATATGTATTTTTTGAATAATTTACTAATATAATTATAACCATTACACAAAATTTTAAATATAGACCTACATAAATGAAGCGTAAGGTAGTAGATTTCGTCTCAAATTAATTTCATTTCATAATTCTGTAATGATTTGAATATAATAAAATTTATATAGTGTAAATAATTGTCAAGGAAAATATCCACCAATTTTAGGGAAGGGACAATATATTGACAGACCCATCCATCCTAATGTTGAATGAGAGATAATAACCCATGAGTCCCACATTCCATTGGCCCTAGAGTGGTGACTAGCACCAATGTTATAGAATCAAATGAAATAAGGAAGGAGTGACCCTTTTCATCTAGTTGTATTCGGAAATGATAAATTAAATCCCAAAACAACACCAAATATGGTAGTAAAAGTAAAAACAAAAAAATCCATTCACATATGCATGTTCTAAATAACATCCTACAACGTACAAGAAAACTGCTAAGGGAAGTACCATGAAATGAAAAGCTGTAATGTCAATGGTCCCAATGTTTGAATGAAAATGGTTTGGCATAGTTCTCAAAGTACCCCAAGAATCATTAATGTTGTATTAAATACATAGAGTGAGTATATAGGTATACTTATTAGGGAAAAATAAAATCTATCGTGCACATGTGGGGAGACAATTTAATGATTCGTGAGAAAAGGAAATAAACAAAGCACCTAGATAAGAAACTAGCATCCCAAATCTCACCAAGGAACAATATAAAAATAACTCAAGTAATTTATTTAATAGTAATAACACAGAGATGTTTGGGTACCCCGCAACACTTTTTGAATAGTTATTGAAGAAATCCTATGCATCAGATCTCTCTCGACATTATCACCCTATTCCTAGTTCCACTCCCTCTAAAATCTTTTAGGTCACCACTACCACAGCTATGCCTGAAAACACCTGGGACATCACAAACACATTGAACAATGCCTACAGAAAACCTGGCTATAATAACCACCATCATGCCTGAATACACATGGGCCTGAACAACTACTGTCACACCCGAAGACACCTGGACCGCATCTCGAAGACACTTGGGAAACAACATGCACACAGACAACTTGTCACACTACCACAACTTACCCTACCTGAAGAATATTGGTCTATAATGGACCTCGGGCCATCACAACCAGAACAACGATTATTGGTCAACTAAAGATAGTGAGTAGAAAAGGATCGAATAACAAGCCAATTATAGGAGTTTTGGAAAAAACACCCTCCCCCATGGAATGGGGGTTTTCGGCACAATGTTCTCAACCAAGGTGGTGTAGGAATATAAAAAATAAGAACAATGTTATATATATAGGTAAAAAATAACTCATCCCAACCTAGGGGTTCAAAATCATCCCATACAAAAACACCCTTGTTACTATTCTTTCATAAAAGCACAACAACCATAATAAAAGAAAAAATCATCACAACAAAAATTCCACCTCGAACCCATTTGGGTTATATTATTCAAGTGATTCCATCTAAATATTTCTTCATAACCGAGAAACTAATAGACATACCAATATGCGAAGAAGAAATAGTCAAGAAAAAATTAAATCATTCACACTCGGTTCTCTAGCAATGTCCCCACAACAAATGGTATTCGTGTGATCACTCGATTTACTGGAACCAAACCAAGCCCCACAATATGGACCCACACTTCCACAAATCCATATAATAACAACTTCACGGTAGGGGATCCCGTCCCCATCCATTTCACCTCACAAGCATCAAAAAGAACAACCATAAAAATCACCCAAACATAAAATAAGAGTTATCAGATTTGAAGACACCATTCATTTAGATCGGTCCTTCGATTTTGTTAACCAGGGTAAAAAACAAGGATTCTTATTCACTGAGAATCCATTTAATAAACATAATTTATGTGATGAACCAGTTTCCATGATAAAGCCTTTCAATCACAGAATTATCTAGAAAACAATGGTTCATTAGTGCGCATGGAAGTACCAACAACAACCACTATTTTTAGTAAACATAATTCCATAAAATTAACAACAAATAATCAAAGGTAAATGAGTACATCAACATCATCATATACACCCCTTAGTTCTTTAAGAACCATGTATTATATTTGTTATGGTTTGGTTTCATCCATACCCCAAGAAGCATAATCATAACCACCCCGCTTGATACATAGTTATGTGAGAGAAGGAAATACCATACATGGATAATAATCAATCGTAGTTTTTTCATCACATTAAGAACTGGGGATGTTCAACTTGAAATGGATGATCACCGAGGACACCATGAGAGATTAAGAAGGTTTCCTACACCAACGCACCCCTGGCCTCTAGATGGGGGACTCTAAACAACCCAAGGAAAGAAAAATAGACTAGCCATGAAGAATAAAGAATCCATATCTGATAAAAGGTGAGATCCTAGAGATATGGATTATGAAATCATGGACTAATAAAATGGCATATCGTGGATTCAGCATGTTGTTGGACAGTTACAAAAAAATGAATTAATTTTTTATAATAATTCTCATCAGAGAGGTGGAAAAGATGGCTGTGAGTTAAATGGTTTTTACTAATGAGTGGAAAATGTGTAACGGAGGAAGAACTGAAGAGTACATGAAAAAGTTCACGTCCACGATGAAAAACCAACATGATTTGGAAAGTCAAGGGACACCTGATTCATGGGGATTTTAAATATCATTTATGTGCTTTAAATGATTTTAAAGGGGTAATTAAACACTTTTATGTGAAAATATACGTTCTGTGGGTGGAAATTGAAAAAAAATTGGAAACTGAAAAAACAAACAAAACGGCGGGACACCGTAATGGTGCCACCGTCATAGTGAAACCATTTTAGTGTGTGACCGTGATGGTGTGACAACTTGGGTGCCACTGTCATGGTGCCACTATCTTGGTGCCACCATCAAGATACCACTTTGACCAGTGCCACCGTCAAGATACCACTTTGACTGGTGCCACCATTTAGGTGGAACCGAGTTTTTGACAAAAATCTAATAGATGCAACCCCCAAACACCAGAAATATATAAATGTAATAGACCTAGAGGGTTTGGGGAATTACATCACATACCTCTCAAACTATTTTCATCCTCGAGAATTGAGACTAGACCTAATGAAAATAGATTGGTCCGAACATCCACCCCAATAGATACCTCTCTAGAGTAAACCACTTCAACATGTAAGAAAACATATCTATTAAGCAACAACACAAACATGTAAAGGTCAGACTATCTAGTATTATGGATTATGGTTTCTCTTCATCCTTGTCATGATACTATCTACTTTTTCTGGAAATAAAAGATAATACTATATCAATACGATGAACCATCTGTAACTAGGTAGGAACTATGATCTAACAACAAAACATGTCAACTCTGTATCTGATTATTATTTGTCCAATGAATATTTTTATATATCTAAAAAAATATGACTGATGGATTTATTCTTTAAAAAATATGATGTTTGATAGATAATTCACACAATACTTCTTTTTAATATAATGATTAATGTACATATGATACATATTTATTCCCTTCTAAATCATTGTCAAATGGATCTCAACAACATCAATTTATAAAAATTTATTAGGATTTTCCTAGAAGAAACCTTTAGTAAATTTTATACATTTTTATAAACATTTTTTATTACATCATAGTTTTCCAAGTCCCCCATTATATTGGTTTGAACACATGGGAATTCACAAAAATTAAAATTTATTTTCCATCCAATCTCATATGTTAATTTTTTACCCCCCATTTTTTTCCAATTTAATTCTTAATAAACTATCTATAAGATTAAACACATTTTCAATCATTTTAAAAGTACCATGTATTCAATAGATAAACTAATATTGAATGTTAATCCCATATTTTCGTTTATTAATTAATTTATAAATTCTTTATAAATATATTTTTAATACCATCTTGAAAATTATTTCATGATGACATCATATGGATGCTCATATAGTGTACATTTCACTCCATTAAAACATATATATTTGAGTATCCTCTATTAAATTAGAATCAATCAATTGTTCATTTTAAAATATCTCAAAAAAATTTATGTCGATATTCTTCCCATGAAACCTATCACTATTGACTCAACATGCATCCATCCAAAAGCCTTACCACAGTACATTAGGATATAACAGATTTATAAGATCACCATTCCATTGAAATTATTTTCCCCATTATTATTTTCATATATAGGATGAAATGGGTTTTTATCCAACTTCCCTTCACCCAAGAAAGAATCATCATTTATTCCATCCATATATCTGGTAACATTTCCTATTTTTGATGAATTTAAATTTATATAAATTTTTTAACCTTATTTATATTTATCTTATGAGAATTATAAAATTCAATAATCCAACTAGAACTTATCTAATTTCTCTATATGATCATACTATATATATAGTTTCTAAATCAACCATTATAGACTCAATAGTAAATAGATAAATATCCATAAATTCACTTCTTTATATATCACGCCTCATGATATTTACATCAATATGTTTGATAATAATTATCTTGGATCATGAAAATCATTATAATGCTTGGATCATGGGAAACTAGTATATAATAATATGACATAATATGGAAACATTCCTACACTATATAAGAAAAATTTATTTTGAAACTGAAAAAAAATTCTCTAAAAATTCATTAAAAATTTTATATATTGGATAAAAAATCAAGAAAATTCACATTGGAATTACAATATCACTCTTTTTGATTATTTTCAATATTTCATTACAACATGTAACAACATGAAATAAAATATGTGTAATAAAAAAATTATTCTCATATTATGTTTTCATTTTCAATCTCTCATTATATTACTTTTTTAACATTTAGAATTCAAAAAAATTATTAAAATAAATATCCTTAAAAAACATCTTCATTAAATATATAAATTAAAAGAAATTTCTCTAGAGAAAAATTATATCTAAATTTTTTCATAATGAAGATACTTGAACTGAACAAATCCAAAGATGTTTGGGAGAACCTACTCCTGAACATAATATCATATAATCAAGGCATAATTGTTTTTATAAAACATCATTGTTGTTATATCATTCATCAACCAAAAAATATATATCAGGATGAATCTTTCCGTATGTGTTATTATTATAATTTTACCAATTTCAATAAACATATCAAAATTCATTTTTTGATTAAAACCATCATCAGAAACATCTTTTCTTTGTTAACATCATTACATCCATTATAAGATATGTTGAACACTCATACATTGGCTTAATATTATATCCCCATATAGAGGTATACCTATATTTGACACAGAAGTTGGAAAATATTCTAAACTGGGATTACCTACATAAGGTATAACATTTATTACATAAATCCTTATTTTTTAAAAATTATACATTAATTTTCTATAAGGTAGGAAAAACAAATATATATTTTGGTAATATGGGGAAAACTCAATAATCCACAAATTTATATATAAAAATAATATTCTTCTCTTAGTTTATGACTATTATTAGTTTTTGTATATTTATAATGTGTTGTTTCCTAATTCTTATGATCATTATTCCCATATTTTGTAAATGACGTATATTAATTTGTACAATTTTTAAATTATACATTTGACATATCTTGAGTTTTAATCACTTCTTTTCTTCCTTGAGTTTGTAACATCCCCTTAATTCTATCCTCTAAGGATATTAATTCAACAATAAAAATTTTAATAAATTATCCATATTTATTATATATCATGCCAAATTTATAAATCATAAAACAATAATCAATTAGAAGATTATTATCATTTTTATTATCATGTTATGAAATATTATTCATCACTTTTTTAGTGTATTTTTTTATTCCTCCATCATTCACACAATGAATATTTGATCTAGATAAAAAACAAAGCACTATTTCTTACATAGATCAATATTATGATGCTCATTTGTTATGAAAACATTATTACCAACTACAAATTACTCACTTTATGTTTTTCTATTCATCATCATTTAATCTTTATTCTCTATATCGTCTTTTTATCATGAAATTTGATTTCCTCTCAACTCATTATAGGTCCCCATGACTCATACATATTTCATGTTAAAGACATGTCATACACGAATAAATATCCTTTTCTTCTGAATTCACAAATCGCAAATAATGACATATGAATCTTGGTCTATCATTTTGATAATAGTACTACTCTAATATTTTATATGTTGTTTCATAAAAAAAATTCAGTGACTCTATTTAGATAGATACATTATTGATGAATTACACTCTTTCTTATTGAATTATTAATTCTTATAAATAATATCTTTTAAAACATTATTTTGATTAGAATCATAGGTACATAGATGTTTTTTGTATTAAAAAAAATTCTTCTATGAATATATATGTTCATAATCATGATAGCCTTCACCATTAACCTCAACATCTTTGGTGATGTATTATATAATCATTTAGAACTCAGTTTAATTTTATAAAAAAATAGATTTTTTAATTTTTATTAGTATTCTTAATAATTATATAAGTATTAATTTTGAAAATGTATTATCATATCCAAATCATAAAAAATATTATTCTTATTATTATAGTTCTCAAAAATAATAGTACCAAACATGTTTATATTATATTCGATGACTTATGTTCTATCAAAATATATTAAATTACTTTCAAGATCATCAAAATGCATTTTCTAATCTCTATTAATTTTTTTATCTCCTCCTGTTTATTTTCTCACCAACCCCTTATATTATATCCATATCAAATTTCATGGACTTATTATTATTTTTATTTAATTTTGATATTTTATTTTGAGAAACATCTATATTATATTTTAGCATTCACTCAAGTATTATTATCTATTTACCATCATCATCAATATATGATGAGTAGCATAAAATTAAATCACAAGACTTAAATATGAAATCGAAATTAGATCCATAATTTAAGGAACATTATGAAAACAATTTTATGCTCAATAAACATTTCATTTTATTACATGGAATTTATTTCGTATATTTCCTAAAATAATGTTACAGTGTCATATATTTTGGCTTACATTGACTAAAAATTTTAATAACTCTTCATTGGATAATGTCATAAAAATAAACACTATAATTACAATTCTCTCATTTTTTTGAATTAATTAATTTTCACTTCTAGATTCCATTTCATTATCTTTTATGAGGATGTGAAATTGATTTTTTCGAAGTACTCCTTTTCTTTATCTTCCTCTAAATCACTTCATTCTTCACTAACTTTTTTATCGATGGGATTTCCCGATACATTTTTTTTATTTTTTTCCATTATCCTTATTCAAAAAATATTGAATATTTTATCATTTTCTATTAATCAAGAATATATTTATGTTTATCTGGTGATAAATAATATTGACCTTTTATAACTGAAACTTTTACATCAAATATGAATGAATTGTTTCCCAGTTGTTTCATAGTTGTATTACAATCTTATAATGTCTCACAGATACATTTGACATTAATAAAAATCCCATTTGACCTTTTATTAAATTCATCATTACTTTTTCCGTCATCCATCTTAATATCTAATATCATACTCCTACTGCTTCATAGTTTAACCCCTTCAGAATTTTTATTTCCTCCAATGATTCTTTCTCAACCTATCCCAGACGTATTCTGGCTTGTGAAACCCCATAATAATTATATATAAATTCTATATGAGATATATAAATATATAATATAAATCTTTTCCCTCATGTAATAAATTTATCTTATTAAGAGATTCAATAATGTCATAATTAAGGGGAAAAAATACCATGGTTATAATTTATCTAACATAATTTGTGAGAGATCGATTGTAATATCATACCACTCCTCATTGGATTGAGAATTTAGGGGTCCACTACTAGGCCTTAGGTATAATCCAATAGACCCCAAATCCTAGAAATAAAATCTAAGGGGCCTCAATAAATATTTGGGGGTGATTTTCCCTATTAAATTCATAAAAACCAGACTACATGAACAATATCCCCAAAAACCTCAATATAATGAAGGGATAAAAAAATAAACACAAGAAATAACAAATACAATAAAACATATCAGATCACACGATGAAACAAAAATGAAAAATTGATAGAGCTTGGTGACCACAATACTAAAAACTCCCATGGGACATTAACATGAAAAACCAAACCTCCTCCAACCAATAACTTCACATGGTGTACCAATAATATCATGTAGAACAACTAAAGAACAATGATTAATTTTCTTTTTCCATAGCATGATTTTAGAAATCTACAAATTTTAAACTATGATCTTGTACAGTGTGAGTACAAACTTAGTTGGATTTCCCCAATAAAATCCGAACTCACACCTATAAGAAAAAACATGTTAACATGGTTTATATAAACAAATTTTAATCTGTAAAAAATGTTCAAATCAAATCCATAAAAAAATATTGAAAACATAAAAAATTACTATAGGTCATTTCTAAATTTATGTAGAATATTATTTTGCATTTCCACAAACATAATGACAGGAAAAAATATCAACTATGTTATTCCATTTATAGTGGAACAACACATTCATAAATTTTCACACATTAATGTTCAAACTCCATGACCATTATCAATCCCACTCTAGACATGGAAAACCTTTTTTAGTAAAATGATTTTTTTAAAATCAAATTAAATATATTTCGTTGTATAAAACATTTCAAAAATACAGAATAAATTTGTAGAAATGAACCCATTTTTCTAAAATGATCATTTAAAATAATAAACAATGTGTCTCATTTAAAACGATTCAAATTTCCATAACATCCTTTCCTATAAAAAATAGAAATTTCCATCTAGATTCACATATGTATTTCACAATGATTTCCAGAAAATTAATTAACTAAATCTTATTATTAATGTTCAATGTAGTACAAAGATAATAGAGAATCATTCTATCTGAATGATGTTGAACAAATGATATACAACATGATAAAATATAGTTTATTCCTATAATAACCATCCAATCTATCAATTCAACGATAAAACCAAAATACACTTATAATGTAACATGAATCTATCATTCATTTATTAGATATATTTTTTTTATGGAAATAAAGCTATATCTAAGAAGATCATTGAATTATGATGACTTATCGATGAAGTGGAGTATATAATGAAAATTTATTCACACAATAATTGATGTTGGATGAAAAGGGAAATGTACTCATGCCTTGGGAGAAAATAGAATTATGGTCTGTGAGATAATAAGAAATTAACGTGGACTGTGAGGCTTAATTTGGATTAGATATAAAATTTACATGGTGTAAAATGTATATGATATTGTTTGGAAATTATAGGACAAATTGTGTAGTGATACTATCATTATGACACACATTTCACGGTAAGGCTGACCATACCCAACAATATTTTTTTAACTATTTCATGATGAACTATTTTCCATGGACACATTCACATTTTGGGAAACCATGTAAAAAACAATTGCATACACTATAATCATTATTTTCCCTTTTAGTGTTCCTCGGAGGAGGTGAAAAGTTTCTAATAACCTCACATGCACAATTAACCTCTAGAAAGCCTAAAAACCCATTGTAAACCCCTTAGTCCCGCCTAAAGCATAACCTAAGAATTATATTGATTAAAAATAAATGAATAAAAGGTCATGTATGAAATAATTATGGTTATAAATTAATTATAATTTAATGGAATATTATTTCCCATGTTATTGTTTCTTCCATAAAATAAAAAAACAGCATTTCTGATAAGTAAAGTTACACTCTTCTCATTAAATAGTTGAATAATTTACAGGGATCCTTTGATGATATGAATTTAAATTTTCAATTTAATTTAGATCAATTATATAGATGATTAAATGACCAATTTCTATTATGAATTATTAATTTGATCTAAAAATCTATAAAATGAACGATTTATAATAAAATATGTGACTTCTCTCAAACTAAAATCAACTTTAGTACAATAATGAAATAGATCATCACATGATATTTATATGATTGTATTCAATTTCATACAAGTATAATTGTTTTTTATCCCCCCACCATGTACTATTTAATTAATATTTTTAGGAATACATGATCATTGGACAGAACTGGTTATACCCCATAGTAATAATTCCTTCATATATTCATTTTTCTAGACCACCAAAATCATCTCATTATGCACAATTCGTTATTCCCTCATATGGTCATTCTTTTATCAACATTATTCAAAACTCTTTATTCCTCCTAAAACAACTGGTTCTACACCTTACCAGTAAGTTCATCATACTGATTTGATAAACCATTATAGAATTATTATCACAATATCCACTTGAATTGTGTATCTCATTTAAATTTTTACACTCTATAATATATTCTACAACTATATGAAGATATCATTTTCCATGAAACATCTTATGAATCATTGGGAGAACAATATAATATTGATCTCATATTTTCCAAAAAATATCTAAAATGTTTCCCAAATATGATTTTTATAATATAACATCAATCAATATTATATTTAGTTGATGGGTCTTCATATGATGGTTTTCCATATGATTCTCTTGAATTCCTTTTTCTTTAGTATGGTTTTCAATGTTTAGCATACCTCTATTAATTATTGTTGAACTGATTAGCCTTATTTAATATGGTAGGTACAATAATAGGAAACTCATATCATAATCTTCATCCAATGATTGTTGGACTACTGAAAATTATTATCTATATATTTAAAAACTGTATGATGGAACACTTATTTGACTATTCATTAAATTTGATCAGAAACTCACACATTGATTCCTCTTTATCTAGTAATTCTCATTCGGCTGAAATGTATGCTCATAAAAATGATACTCGGTCTAATGGAAATCTTCTAAAATCGGTTAAAACACATTGATAGATTCTCATGGAACAAATACAAAAAAACTTCTCCTCCCCCATTTATATAAACACATTTATAAATTTCATTTTCTATAATGGCCCCATCGATATAGGTTTTCGTTTATGAGAAATCAGGGGAGGATATGAAATTTAATAACTAATTTTTAACTTCTCACTAATTTAAATTTAACTATAATTGTTTTCAAGATAAAATTATCCCGGGCCTATATTTTGACTCCCTGTAACTACCTCAAATATGATATATTTTTTTGAATAGAACCACGTAGGCATATCATAGACATGGGAAGAATTAAACTAAGTTCTTGTACACATTCACACATCCCCAAGACCATGAAATGTTGAAATGTAAAAAACTGAATAAAAATGAAGTCCTACATCTAAATCTTACCAACAAAGCACGAAAAAATGTTTTAAATGGTAAAAAATTCCAAATATAATTTATCCAAGAATATTCTAAAATCACAGACACTCAAAATGTAATGATTGGGACACATAAAATGATACTATAGGAAACGAAATTGGTTTTTCTATCTCATTAATCCCATCCTAGTCCTATAATCTCTTAGACTATATAAAGAGACAATCATTTGTGTATGACACAACACATGAGAAAAATCTCAAGAGGGGTTGATTATAATAGTCACTAGTATGGAACCTGAAAACCATAAAGTCATAACAAAATAATATGAGCCTTTTACACATATGGATATTTCTATAAAACATGTAAAAAAATATTCTCACATTATCAACAATGAAACACATTCATAATATACAATAAAAAATATATAATTATCGACTAGGATTCCTACTCGATGGATCGGCATTTCATCAATCTATTATAACACACTCCACAAGTCAAAAAGCATTAATGAGGAATGTCCATGAGGTACACCTCACCATGTATTTCCATAGGAAGTATACAATGGACTTATGAATAGAAACATAAAAATATGTGGATAACTCACAATTTCATGGTGTATACAAAAAAAACAATCCTGATTAACGAGGTAAGTAGAGGATCAATACCCATGTAGTGATGGTATAAGGCCCCGGCCTTAAACCTTACTTAATATTGAATTAAATGAATAATTCACATTGAGGATCTTTTCAGGTTTAGTGTTTTAGAGAATTAGAACATAACTATTACATCTTTAAAGATTACAAAGTAGATACTTTTACTAAGACTCCATAAAATAAAAACTCGTAAAAAGAAAGATGTCTAGATTCCATGTTTTAGATAGCATGAAATTCCCTTGATCCCATCCTTGACCTTATTCCACTTTAAGTCTTGTGAAAAACATTTCGAAAAAACTTGGGGTGAGCATAAAAAGCTCAGTAAGGGATACAAAATGAATGAAAACTGTTAGTTTTTCAAACATCAAGTAAACCATGTATACTATATCAAAGTAATACCTTCACCTTCATGAAGTAGTAAAAAAATCTTCACTGAATAAAGTATCATTACTTACCTTTCTGTAACCAAAGTATTACCATAAAACCCATATAAAGAACACATAGAATATATAAAGGTAACTTGGGACATAAACATACTTAAGTGGAATAACCATACGGTTGACTTCCACACATATCACTTAATGGAATAGCCATACGGCCAATTTCCATACATACTTAATGGAATAGCCATACAGCCGACTTCCATACCCAATGCATTGGAGGTTATAATGTAACCACCCGTCCTGGTATTCACGGCACCACCCATCATATCGTTTATAACGTAACCACCCGTTAAATTGTCCAAGTACCAATATAAAATCATAAAACATAAAACCAATATAAAGGAATGATAACATTTCAACATTTCAATCACAATATATCAAAAATATATTGACATAATAGAATCCTTTTTCAAAACCATTTTCAATACCAAAATACATAAAAGAGTATATGTTATTTATTTTATTCTAAAAACATTACGTCTTGTTGAGAAAGCCAAAGATCAAATAATACTCGCGGCTACGGAAAAGATAGTTGTCACCGCGTACGTTAAAAAAAACATTCCTTTTTATCGTTTAGTAAAACGCTTCGTATAAGAAGATTCCTTTTGTATAAAAGTAAAAGTCAAAGGGTTTATACACCGTATAAAAGAAAGTTGTGTATAAAACGAAATATGCCTCAATGAAAGGAGATTGAGACGAAGTCCCTTACCTTGGGTCCGACTTGACTCGATCGTTCTTTAACGTCCTGAATAATAAACTTGAGTTAATTTATACTTGATTAAGAACATTTTTAAAGTTCATTATTCTTTTTATATCACTTTTTGCCATGTTATAAACATTATGTAACCATTTAAGTTAATAATGTTTGTTTTGTCAAAATTTGGTTCTTAAGTCGAAAGTTGACTTCTTACAATTACATGTTGTTCATGTGGTCAAAAGTTCTTTATATCCAGAATGAAATTCCCGATTTGGATATAATATGTATCATATATATCCAGCATATACATGTATTTATAATATTACATAATCATTTAGAGGTAAGAAATGAAATGCACCGTTCATGGAGACGGTAAGCCGTACGTACGCATTAACGCTACTTTCATTTCTTTGTCATATTAGTGGAATTAAAACTAAATGAGAGGTATGTATATTTTAATTCCAGAATTATATTCATCATTTAGATATATCATTAATTATATATATACATTATATACATGTAATTTTAATAGTACATTACATTTGGGGATAAGAAATGAAATGCACCGTTCATGGAGACGGTAAGCCGTACGTACGCATGAACGCTACTTTCATTTCTATCTCATACTTTAATGAAAATAAATAATAATGATATAGAGGTATATTATAATTCCAGTATAACATCATATATAATAACTTTAAATCCATCCTTTACACGTCCCACATATGACATTAACGAATCACATCACTTTTAGGGGGCGGTAGTCTGCACTTCCTTAAATGAAGATATCATGTTTACCCATAATGAAAACCATAAAGGTATGCCAAAAATGAAAAATACAGAAGCTTAAAGAAAACATAAACATATTATATATCATATATAAAAATAGTGACATCATAATGGACACCCTTGAAGGTGTTAAATGAGTATTGAACAATCATCGTTTCGGGAGGCAGAATTTCGCCATCCACAGAAACCGTATGTTCTTTAACCATTTGATGTAGTTGTGTGAGAGTGTAGATCAAATAAATTTTATAACAACATCCTAGTATATTTAAGATACTGGTGTTGTTACAAAATAAGTAAATAAAAAGAGTTTAGAGGGTTGGAGAAGCAAAATAAAACAAATGAACAAGAGAGAATGAATTACCTTTAAAAGTGTAACTCCCTTTTGATTTGAGCCTAAAGGCTTCCTTTGAAAGGATTCTGCCCAAAGGGAATCCTCTAGGATGAGTAGAGGGATGTGGAGAGAGTAATTGGGCAGGGGCTGGCCGAGCCAAAGGCTTGAGAAGTGTGTGAAATGGGGTAGAGGTGGGGGCCTTTTATAAGAGGAGAGGAGGGGCACTTTTGGAAAGTAAAGAAATATTACTTTATTTGAAAATGTGTTTCGGTTTTAAAAGGTCCCACATTGATATAATTCGTGGATAAGGTGTTAAGGGTTCTAAATCCACTCATCCAATTGGTTTTGGCCATGTGTAGGTTTTATATTTTTCATTATCTTTCCATTTTATTTAAATCGTCAAATAATGATGTCATCGCTGCATCATTATTATGTCATATATAATTTAATTTATTTAATGTCTAAAAATTATAAAAAAAAATACTATGATATAGGAAATCTTTATATATTTCCAATGACTATTTATAATCAAAATATGGACTTGTTTATCCCCACTCAAAAATTATTTTAGTAAAACAATTTATGTTAGTTTCATTTCCACTTTAACATTAAATAAAAATATATTAATGTCATTTTCCAACTAAAGTGGCTCCATGGGGTCCCCAAGTTGGACCATGGCTTTTCTTGGTCGGCCATGACTCATCCAATTGGTTTAGGACAAGTGTAATGGTGTTTTCACATTCTTATAATACCATTTTTACCTTAAACTACACTAATTACCTCTAATCGCGATTAATGAAAAAAAGTTACTATTCACCAAAAAATTATTTTAATCTCATTGAACCACATTTTACTTCTTAATGACAACCATGTATGTCGGATTTTCAAAATTCAATACACATTAGTGGTAAACTTTCATTTAACTGAATAATCAGTTTGCTTGATTACCACTTAGTGGTTTCACTATTCATCAAAAATTGAAGTTTTTTAGAAAATTACCACAAATTAACCCTAAGCTATATTTGATATTCCGAATTCAAAAATGAAGTCCATTTTACAAATTTCAAAACATATAAGTCAAATTAATTAATTTAATAATTAATTACCGTTGTCATGACAAATAGCGTGTTTTTGTGAAACAATAAGTATCAAAAGATTGACACTAGTTTAAGTCCGATTTCAAAGTGAAATTAATTCCAACGACCACTATAGGATTTAATTGTAAAAATATTTTCTAATTTCACTTTAAAACCAATTAAAATAATAATCTAATCATATAAATAATTTAGATTAAAAAGAGGTTTTGAATTAAAATAAAACATTTTACACTATTCATAAAAAATGAACTTTATCAGAAAGGTACCAAAAATTTACACAAAGTAAATTTTGATGTCCCGATTCTAAAGAAGAGTTATATTTGGTCCAAAATAAAGTATAAGAGTGATCAAAAATATATTTAATGACGGTTTACCATTAAAATGTGATAAGTGAACCTTTAATGAAAATTTAGAGTATATATGCCCTAAAATTGAACTCTTTACGTATTTTAAGCCTTTATCTTTTATTGGGTAAGTGTATAAACATTTAAAAACATATCTAATCATATTTTAGTTATTTATATCCATTCCCGCTAGTACAACGGCTACTTGTTAACTAACATTTAAAATAAGATTATTTTATTACTAGTGTGCTACGTAAGTTTCAAAGAAACTCATCGTTGCGTATCAGGTACGCTATCGAACATAGAAACCCCTTTAAAATAAAATTAATATTTAATTCGTAAATATTAATAAATATGAAAATTCTTTATTCTTTATTTACCTGAGATGTTACATCCTTCCCCCCTTTTGGGAATTGCGTCCTCGCAATTTTATTCACTTATCAAAATAAGTGGGGTTATTTATCCCTAATAGCATATTCAGATTCCCACATTGCCTCTTCAATCACATGGTTTTTCCACAAAACCTTTACCTGATGAATCACCTTATTCCGTAACACTTGCTCCCTGTGGTCAAGAATCTAGACCGGTTATTCCTCATAAGATAGGTTCTCTTCCAGCTAAACTACCTCTGGACTCAAAACATGAGCTGGATCTGGCATATAATTTCTCAACATCGAAACGTGAAAAACATTGTGTACCTGAGATAAACTCGGAGGTAAAGCCACTCGGTATGCAACTGATCCAACTCTTTCCAGAATTTCGTATGGTCCAACAAACCTTGGACTCAACTTTCCTTTCTTACCAAATCTCATCACACTTTTCCAAGGAGAAACCTTGAGAAAAACATGATCACCTACCTCGAAAGATAGATCCTTCCTCCGGTTATCCACATAACTCTTCTGCCTGCTCTGAGCTGTTCTCATGTGCTTCTGAATCAGCTGAACTTTTTCTGCCAACTCTTCTACCAATTCTCGTCCCATCAACTTCCTTTCACCAACATCATCCCAGAAAGCTGGAGTTCGACACCACTTCCAATATAATGCCTCAAATAGTGCCATCTGTATACTGGAATGAAAGCTGTTATTATAAGAAAATTCAACCAAAGAAAGATGTTAGTCCCAACTTCCCTAATAATCCATCGAACAAGCTCGTAGCATATCCTCCAATGTCTGAATTGTTCGTTCTGACTGCCCATCTGATTGAGGATGAAAAGCTGTACTAAAATTTTAATTCAGTACCCAATGTCTTCTGAAGGACTTTCCAATAGTTAGAAGTAAAACTGGGTTCACGATCCAATACAATAGAGAGAGGAACTCCATTAACCTGACTATCTCTTTAAGATACAAACAGGAAAGTTGATCTAGAGAGAAAGTATCTCGTATAGAAAGGAAATGAGCAGATTTGGTCAAGAGATCCACAATAACCCAGATTGCATTATTACCTCGAGATGTCCTCGGTAATCCCACAACAAATTCCATGGATATGTTTTCCCATTTCCACTCTGGCACTGGTAAAGGCTGAAGCATCCCTTTCGGTAACTGCTGCTCTGCTTTAACCTATTGACATATCAAACATTTCACAGTAAAATCAGCAATGTCTCTTTTCATTCCATCCCACCAGTAATACTCCCGCAGACCTCTGTACATCTTAGTACTGCCAGGATGAAAAAACAACTCATTCTTCAAATGTGAATCACAAGGCACACATAACCTCTTCACAAACCTCAAAACACAAACACAAACTTATCCAAGAACTCATGGAAAATTTTATTCATAAGGTCCATGAATACAGCAGGTGCATTGGTTAACCCAAAAGGAATAACTACAAATTCATAATGGCCATATCTAGTACGGAACACAGTCTTCGGAACGTCTGCTTCTTTTACTTTCAACTGATGGTACCCCGACCTCATGTCAATCTTCGAAAAATACTGAGCTCCCTGGCGCTGATACCACTTCATTCGATGGCCCAACATCTGCTGAAGTTGTTGCAAATGATTTTACCACCCCTTTCTGCTTGTAGTCTAACTGCTTCCCATCACTCAAGCTCCTTGTCTAACACTCGTTTGCATAATGACCCATTTCATTACACTTAAAACATCTTACCGTTGGCTTTTCATTTCCTTTTTGATCATCTTCCTTACAGTTACGAGCAATATGACCAGACTTACCACACTGAAAGCACTTTCTAGACTTGGATAAACATTCTCCAGGATGCATTATACCACACTTCTCACAGGATGTCTATTTGGTTTTCTTACCTCCTTGCTTCTTTGATGAATTCTTACCCTTTTCCTGCCAACTAGACCTCTTATTATGTTGTTTGTCATAGAACACTTGATCATCGGAAAACTCCATTTCTACCTTCTCCGCACATCGAACAAGTTTTTCATAACTTTTGAATTCACGAGAAGCTAAATCCCTTCGATACTTTGGCTTTAACCCTGAGTAAAAGACGGTTTATTTTACTATCAAGATCTCGTATGAGTTTGGAGCATACCTTGCCAATCGAGTGAACTTTTCTTCATAAGTAGCCACTGAATCATCCTCCTGCCTCAATTCTAGGAACTTTTTTTCCATCCTAAGACGAACCACCTTAGGAAAATATTTCTCAAGAAACATACCTTTGAATTCGTCCCAGTGAAGATCCTCATTCTCATCACTATCCCTTATATTTTTCACCATCGACCACCACTGATCAGCTTCACCTTCAAAACGGTAAACAGCAAGACTAACCTTTTGATGTTCTGAACACCCCATGACATCAAAAATCTTCTCCAGTGCTTTAATCCACCCTTCAGCTTTCACAGGGTCATATGATCCTCTAAATGATGGGGGATGTTGTCTCATGTAATGTTCCACCACTTACATGTTCCTCTGCGGTTGATCTGGCCGATCTCGTGCATGGATACCACCACTATTTATAGCCTGAGTTAACTGTGCCATCACTACAACAAACTGTTCAGTTCTGATTCCGACCATCTCAGGTTGCTAATTTGGAAGGTTATCTTCCTCCTGATGTCGTCCCATCATAGCTGCTTTGTTTCCTCTGCGGAAAACCATTCTGAACACAGAAATATCTTAGGTGAAGCAACATGGTAATCCGTAAATGCTATATCATTTCAATCATATTATAATTTAACACTTTTCTAACTCCTAAAGTTGTCTAAACCGTCCTTTGATACCAACTATAAGGCCCCAGCCTTAAACCTTACATAATATTGAATTAAATGAATAATTCACATTGAGGATCTTTTCAGGTTTAGAGTTATAGAGAATTAGAACATAACTATTACATCTTAAAAGATTACAAAGTATACACTTCTACTAAGTCTCCATAAAATAAAAACTCTTTAAAAGAAAGATGTCTAGATTCCATGTTTTAGATAGCATGAAATTCCCTTGATCCCATCCTTGACCTTATTCCACTTTAAGTCCTGTGAAAAACATTTCAAAAAAACTTGGGGTGAGCATAAAAAGCTCAGTAAGGGATACAAAAAGAATGAAAACTGTTAGTTTTTCAATCATCAAGTAAACCATGTATACTATATCAAAGTAATACCTTCACCTTCATGAAGTAGTAAAAAAAATCTTCACTGAATAAAGTATCATTACTTACCTTTTTGTAACCAAAGGATTACCATAAAACCCATATAAAGAACACATAGAATATATAAAGGTAACTTGGGACATAAACATACTTAAGTGGAATAACCATACGGTTGACTTCCACACATATCACTTAATGGAATAGCCATACGGCCAATTTCCATACATACTTAATGGAATAGCCATACGGCCGACTTCCATACCCAATGCATTTGAGGTTATAACGTAACCACCCGTCCTGGTATTCACGGCACCACCCGTCATATGGTTTATAACGTAACCACCTGTTAAAATGTCCATGTACCAATATAAAATCATAAAACATAAAACCAATATAAAGGAATGATAACATTTCCACATTTCAATCACAATATATCATAAATATATTGACATAATAGAATCCTTTTTCAAAACCATTTTAAATACCAAAATACATAAATGAGTATATTGTATATATTTTATTCAAAAAACATTACGGCTTGTTGAGAAATCCAAAGATCAAATAATACCTGCGGCGGCGGAAAAGGTCGTTGTCACCGCGTACGTTAAAAAAACATTCCTTTTTGTCGTTTAGTAAAACGCTTCATAGAAAAAGATTCCTTTTGTATAAAAGTAAAAGTCAAAGGGTTTATACACCGTATAAAAGAAAGTTGTGTATAAAACGAAATATGCCTCAATGAAAGGAGATTTAGACGAAGTCCCTTAACTTGGGTCCGACTTGACTCGATCGTTCTTTAACGTCCTGAATAATAAACTTGAGTTAATTTATACTTGATTAAGAACCTTTTAAAAGTTCATTATTCTTTTTATATCACTTATTTCCATGTTATAAACATTATGTAACCATTTAAGTTAATAATGTTTGTTTTGTAAAAAATTTGGTTCTTATGTCGAAAGTTGACTTCTTACAATTACATGTTGTTCATGTGGTCAAAAGTTCTTTATATCCAGAATGAAATTCCCGATTTGGATATAATATGTATCATATATATCCAGAATATACATGTATTTATAATATTACAAAATCATTTAGAGGTAAGAAATGAAATGCACCGTTTATGGAGACGGTAAGCCGTACGTACGCATTAACGCTACTTTCATTTCTTTGTCATATTAGTGGAATTAAAACTAAATGAGAGGTATGTATATTTTAATTCCAGAATTATATTCATCATTTAGATATATCATTAATTATATATATACATTATATACATGTAATTTTAATAGTACAATACATTTGGGGATAAGAAATGAAATGCACCGTTCATGGAAACGGTAAGCCGTACGTACGCATGAACGCTACTTTCATTTCTATATCATACTTTAATGGAAAGAAATAATAATGATATAGAGGTATATTATAATTCCAGTATAACATAATATATAATAACTTTAAATCCATCCTTTACACGTCCCACATATGGCATTAACGAATCACATCACTTTTAGGGGGCGGTAGTCCGCACTTCCTTAAATGAAGATATCATGTTTACCCATAATGGAAACCATAAAGTCATGCCAAAAATGAAAAATACAGAAGCTTAAAGAAAATATAAACATATTATATATCATATATAAAAATAGTGACATCATAATGGCCACCCTTGAAGGTGTTAAATGAGTATTGAACAATCATCGTTTCGGGAGGTAGAATTTCGCCATCCACGGAAACCGTATGTTCTTTAACCATTTGATGTAGTTGTGTGAGAGTGTAGCTCAAATAAATATTATAACAACATCCTAGTATATTGAAGATACTGGTGTTGTTACAAAAGAAGTAAATAAAAAGAGTTTAGAGGGTTGGAGAAGCAAAATAAAACAAATGAACAAGAGAGAATGAATTACCTTTAAAAGTGTAACTCCCTTTTGATTTGAGCCTAAAGGCTTCCTTTGAAAGGATTCTGCCCAAAGGGAATCCTCTAGGATGAGGAGAGGGATGTGGAGAGAGTAATTGGGCAGGGTTTGGCCGAGCCAAATGCTTGAGAAGTGTGTGAAATGGGGTAGACGTGGGGGCCTTTTATAAGAGGAGAGGAGGGGCACTTTTGGAAAGTAAAGAAATATTACTTTATTTGAAAATGTGTTTCGGTTTTAAAAGGTCCCACATTGATATAATTCGTGGATAAGGTGATAAGGGTTCGAAATCCACTCATCCAATTGGTTTTGGCCATGTGTAGGTTTTATATTATTCATTATCTTTCCATTTTATTTAAATCGTCAAATAATGATGTCATCGCTGCATCATTATTATGTCATATATAATTTAATTTATTTAATGTCTCAAAATTATAAAAAAAAACTATGATGTAGGAAATATTTTTATCTTTCCAATGACTATTTATAATCAAAATTTTGACTTGTATAACCCCACTCAAATATTATTTTAGTAAAACAATTTATGTTAGTGTCATTTTCACTTTAACATTAAATAAAAATATATTAATGTCATTTTCCAACTAAAGTGGCTCCATGGGGTCCCCAAGTTGTCCCATGGCTTGTATGGGTCGTCCATGACTCACCCAATAGGTGTAGGACAAGTTTCATGGTGTTTTCGCATTCTTATAATACAATTTTTACCTTAAACTACACTAATTACCTCTAATCGCGATTAATGAAAAAAAGTTACTATTCACCAAAAAAAATTATTTTAATCTCATTGAACCACATTTTACTTCTTAATGACAACCATGTATGTCGGATTTTCAAAATTTAATACACATTAGTGGTAAACATTCATTTAACTAAAAAATCAGTTTGTTTGATTACCACTTAGTGGTTTCACTATTCATCAAAAATTGAAGTTTTTCAGAAAATTACCAAAAATTCACCCTAGGCTATATTTGATATTCCGAATTCAAAAATGAAGTCCATTTTACAAAATTAAAAACATATAAGTCAAATTAATTAATTTAATAATTAATTCCCGCTGTCATGACAAATAGCGTGTTTTTGTGAAACAATAAGTATCAAAAGGTTGATACTAGTTTAAGTCCGATTTCAAAGTGAAATTAATTCCAATGACCACTATTGGATTTAATGGTAAAAATATTTTCTAATTTCACTTTAAACCCAATTAAAATAATAATCTAATCATATAAATAATTTAGATTAAAAAGAGGTTTTGAATTAAAATACAACATTTTACACTATTCATAAAAAATTGAACTTTATCAGAAAGGTACCAAAAATTTACACAAAGTAAATTTTGATGTCCCGATTCTAAAGAAGAGTTATATTTGGTCCAAATTAAAGTATAAGAGTGATCAAAACTATATTTAATGACGGTTTACCATTAAAAGGTGATAAGTGAACCTTTAGTTAAAATTTAGAGTATATATGCCCTAAAATTGAACTCTTTCCGTATTTTAAGCCTTTATCTTTTATTGGGTAAGTGTATAAACATTTAAAAACATATCTAATCATATTTTAGTTATTTCTATCCATTCCCGCCAGTACAACGGCTACTTGTAAACTAACATTTAAAATAATATTATTTTATTACTAGTGTGCTACGTAAGTTTCAAAGAAACTCATCGTTGCGTATCGGGTACGCTATCGAACATAGAAACCCCTTTAAAATAAAATTAATATTTAATTCGTAAATATTAATAAATATGAAAATTATTTATTCTTTATTTACCTGGGATGTTACAGATGGTTCTGAAAATACCTAGAACCCCACCTAGGTAATGAAGATGATATTGGATCTCAATACAGGACTGATGGAAATATTTATTAGATTAAATAGATGATGTCCCTATAATAGAATGGAAGTCCTATGTGTAGGATATGATTCCAGGCTATCCCTCTATTAATGTGATATAGGGATCACACCCTAATAATAATTTTCCACAATATAGAGGACATGGGATCCAAGCTAACTATAATGTAGTACATAACCTGGACTTGGAGTACATTATAGTACCCTTTGTCATAAGGTAATACATATGTTAGTGGTGTATTACCATTTACTTGTATAAGTATATGGATTTTACATGAATTTGTACTTTTACCCACATCCATGTACAAGGTTATGTCCATGTACATCTTTTATGGGAACGTCCATGTGGAAGTAAAAGTTGTGTCCTTCGTCATATGATAAGGACTTTTTCTGTATATATACTAAGGCATTAAATAAGCCAAATGGGAAGTGTCAAAAGTCAGGTGATGAGGGTAACATACCATTTTATACTTAATATCAATTTTAAACACAAGCCATTGCTATGAGGGGCCTACATTCCCCTTCACTCAACAATACATATTGTGTGTAATGGAGTGTTGTTGATTCTGAAACCTAGTTTGTGGAAACTCTCCCACACATCTAGTATCCAATATGACAATTCTTCTCCCTGTTAATTTAGAATCATATCCCTATGATTCATTAAATTAATTTTTCAAATTTTATAGCCATTCGATTCAATTGAAGTATCGTTTTCATTCAACATCTGCAACTATATTTCTTGAAAATGAATATGGTATCACGAAACTATCTAATGAAATTCTACCTCCCCCATCATATAATAGTCATGTTATTATGATCCTATATCTATGATTTCATGAAATCAATAAATTATTCTAGTGAGAAACATTAAATTTGATGGTGTTTGTCTAATAGCAGACCAAATGATCATCCACGATGAAAGAAGAAATCAGTAAGAAATGCACAATCAAAAAGAAGAGGAATGGCCATTATAAAATTTTCATGTTAGAATTAATTCATGATCATTATTGTAATGAACATGGAGATAAACAATTAATCATAAAGAAATTCCCCAAATAGATACCCATAGATAACCCTTCTTGAAATGCAAATGACATGCAGATCAATCTATTCATCCATTGATTCACATTCATTGTAAATATAGATAATATAAGAGGATTAAAATAATAAAACTATCCTAACATGATCTGGATGGACAGATAATAAAAAATTATATTGCTGCATTGTCATTGTTCAGATTCTGAAATATTGTTTTTCATTGATCCATGAGCTATGATCCTGTTTATGTTCATCTAAATGATATTCTCAATCAAAAAACACAAAAGTTCTCCAATAGATAATGGGATATATGGATAAACCTGATAATTTTTATAGATTAAATTAATTCACTTTTTCAAATGGTAAAAATATAATTATTTACAGTAAAATTATAGTCATTTATCACATTAGAATAAATTTCGGAATACGTAAAATAAAAACAACGGTTATGTTATTCCTATGGTAAGCCTTATTCCCAAAACATAATAATTAATTTACAGTTTAGATATGGGTTTCCAATTTGATGACATTACAAATTCTAATGAAAAATAAATACATGTTCTATTAAATATATTTCAAACAATTATTCCGAGTGAATATGGATTCAGAATCAAATTTAGTCGTAATGCATTGTCTCTAAAAAAACATTGATGATCCAATAATAGTAATTGGAATATATTAGTAATAAAAATATCCATATAATATTTATTTATATCCTAAAAAAGCCAAATCACGTTCAATACAAAATAATGTGGGTACTAAGAATTCATTTCAGGCTCCCTCTCCCTTTTTCCCACTTTATATTCATATATTTACACTTGGTACACAGTAATGGTTACTCCATCCTTGATTTCTAGCTCTCCAAAGTTGATAATGTGTGATGGGTTATTTTAATAGTTTCTTAGTTATGACACGTGGAATAAATTTTGTTCTTGACTTAAATGTGGCTATAGAACTAACAAGAGTTCCACCTCAACAACTATTCATTGTATATGCAAAAGGATAATGAAAATACGAGAGATAATTATTCCCCATACAAATATCTATAATCCTTGTCTAGGTGAAATAATTAAGAACACATTTCTTCCATATCAGAGATCCAAATTCTTCATTCATCTGTCTACATAAGAATATGAAATCTTTGCGATTTCCTCATCCAATCATTGATGATATTCACCTTCTATGTACTGGCTCACAACAGCAATGACCACATGAGTTTCAACCCTCCAAATTCATTCTATAAATTTTGTGAACTATAGGATCACTCATACAAGGACTATAATGGTTCCATATAAATGTGGAAATGGTTTTTGTAGTTGTATGGAAAAAAACTCAGAGGTATATGATCCTATCGAATACGACGAAAGTCCTACAAGAATGCATGAAACAGTCCCTCTAGAATTTGAATGGTCCAATCAGTTTGGACGTGAGTATGTCAGTAAAAAGTTTTTCTGAAGTTTAACTGATTCCGAAACTACTCTATAAAATCCATCAATAACAGACATGTGAAATTTGAATCATGGATCGAAATGTTTATTGATGGATGTCCATGGAGTCAGACTATCTCCTAGATGTAGAGGCATCCAAATCACTTTGTAAAACTATTATATTAGATATAAAATAATTAGGATGACTTGGTGACTCGGTCTACAATCATCCATATAGAACCATGTCTCTTCGATATATGTGGTAATCTCATCATTATGTCCATGGATATAACATCCTACATCCACTATGGTTCCTTAAGGGGTTAAGATAAACCCATTGTAACTTGGTTCTAAACCATCACATACTAACAAGTAAGGCATATGGTGGCACACTATACAACTACCTTCTCTATCCTTAGTCACCAAACTATAATTATAGGTCATAGTGCATCTATTCTAATGATATATATTCCACCAACGTAGATGCAGTGAACTATATCTTAACCTCCTCCAACGACATCACTAGTGCCACAACGAATCCTCTAAAAATAGTGATGTGTTCCCCACCATCAAAAAATCCATTATGACTTTCATTTTAGATATATTACTAAACAAGGTCTCACATTTAAACATTTCAATATGATATTCGCTGGATCATACAAAATCACCGGGATAACAACCATTTACTATAGTTATGATTATCAATATGCAGCCTTAAAGGATAATTGTAATGAGGCCAACTTCTCTGATTCTATGTATAGTAGCTACAATCCAAATATCCTACTAAAAACTACTTCTACTATATTCCTCATCCCATATGTATAGACAATATCTATGCCAAAACCCAATTGTAAATCTATTGACCACCTCTGTCACATGTTATAATCCTTCTCAGAGAATATATATTAGAAACACTTGGGGACATAATAGAGGATGAATAGCTCACCCATCCCGTTGTTTATCCATATCATTAGTTCAAAGAGAACCACTACTAGCTCAAGATCTTTATACATGAATTAGTTCGCATTTGGTCTCAACAAACATGATCAATAAGAAATCATTATCTACCCTTAAATCATAACACAACCATGTCTATTTCCTAGTAAATCATCTAATACTACATTATCATCACCCTCCTTTATTAATATCAAGATGGGATCACTCTTAAATATCTTCCTCATGTAATTAAAATTATTTAGGCCCCTTCGATCCAAATGAAATGTTACAAGTTTCTGTTCGAACATGTCATGGGTGATGATATCTTGGAGAAATCTTGAATGAATTTACTATAACAACATGTCAACCCAATTATTATCTACACCTCCATCTCAAACTTGGGTGGCTCCAATGTTAACACTACCTACACATTCATCTGGTCTATTTCCACACCATCTACTAAGATAACATGTTCAATCATGTGGACCACCTATATCAAAACCATTATATTTGATATATAAAAATAAATATGGAGGTCTTGAAGGAAATCTAAAACCATAATCATGTTTCTCAGGTGATCCACCTATGTTGATGAATATGAAAGGATATCATAGATGATGACTTGTAAGATATTGTATAAAGTAGGTGGAATGATCATGTTTAAGAGACCCGTTAACATTACAAGATAATTATTCATTTAAAAGGGAATAACCATATACTCATAGTAACTATACAGATGTCCAAAAGTTTTCTTTGGTATAACTACATCCTATAATCATACCTACTAATATCTTGATTTGATTTCATCATTCAAGAACTGTCATTCCCCCTTTTAACTGATAAATTTTATTTACAAATCCTCAGTCATGGATACATGTTCTTCATGTTCTCCTAGTTCAAGCACTATTACTCCATTCATAACCTCAACTTCCATCATCGTTATTTGGGATGAATACTGGGAATAACCGAGGTGAAATACATGGACAAAATAATCCATTGCTCTATAAGTCCTCTAAAGAAACATCATTCTGAATAACTCTCATATACCAATCAAATATAAGTGTTTAAATATCACTAATTGGAAATAGTTCTATACCCATGGTTTTCCAAAAACCCGTGGGTATATGGTAACCCTATACCCCCAGTTTTGGAAAATGGTGGGCATAAGGATAGTATGAGAACCTATAACCATAGTTGTGCAAAAAAATTGTAGCTATAGTTTTATTTTAAGACCTATAACCATAGTTTCGGAGAAAACAATGGGTATAGGGTATCATCAGAAGAACTATACTGACGGTTAGTCAAAACTGGGGGTATTGTGTTTTTTTATACCTATACCCACGGTTACCGAGAATCATGGGTATAGTTTTCCCACATTATGGTGGGGAAACAAATTAGGTGGGAAACGAAAAACATTTGGTTGGGAAAATGTTTTTCATAGTTTAGATTAATATATTTACAAAAAATATAAATATATGTCTTTAAAAATTCCTTAGTTTGGTTGGTAATCCCATATCCTCCACTACTGTAGGTCACGAGTTCAATTCCCATAGTTTACATTTTTTAAAACAAGGACCATATTAATATATATACGTAGAATTATATATATATATATAATAGATAAAAATCATAGGTTTGTTGGTCCTTTGAGGAGCTGTGGCTGTGAGGCATTTCCTGAGACCTGGGATTGAATTCCCCTGCACCCATTTTTGATACCACACATGGATAATATTAATATATATAGGATGATATATGTATATATAAAAACAAAAATTGATATCCCTATTTGTCCTTGGTGAGGTGTGGCCCTTAGGCGCTTGGTTTGGTGCGGGTTCGAACCCCTATAGCGCCCGATTTATTTTAATACCCCACAGTTTGAAAACTGTGGGGACTGTTGTGTGCCACATGTGCCACGCAGGAACAACATGTTGTATGCTGTGACAAGCCTATACCCACGGTTTAGAAAAACTGTGGGTATAGGTTGAGACCCCTATACCGATGCCTTTCTATCCCATGGTTCCCAAAACCATGGGTAAAGGTTATACCCATGGTTTTGGGGGTTATACCAACAGTTTGGAATCGTGGGTATAGGTCGTTTTTTTAGTACTGTATAAAGGTCACCCCATGTGTAGATAAATGAATATTTATATTCCATAGTGGGGATATAATCCACGAATAACCTCAACAAAGAGTTCATAATACTCCACCACCTCTGTAGGGATATAAAAACACTTAACATCAACTACACCAAGGATCATTCTACCAAATGATGAGTAATAAACATCACCCAAATATGAATGAGTTCATCATGTTATCCTTATCATCCATTTTATCCAAAAGGATAAACGTTGTCACATTACAATGAACACACCACATCCACCACATAAAATTGTAATAGCATGAATGAATAGTATATCACCAGTGCAGACATAATATGACATCATAATGAATTTTTATTGTAAAATAAATGTCCATATAGAAACTATCACATCCATGAGCTAGATCAAACTCACAATACAAGTGTGTAATCATTGATTCACCTTGAAGTTGGAGTCTCAAATTGTATAGTTTGATCCAAGGGCTCCTCCAACAACTATAATACAAAAAACCATATAGGATTCAATAACAGAAATAATTAAACATTTGTATCTAAATAAGAATGATATGGTAAAAAAGATAATGATCAAACTCACATAATATTCAAATATTATAGGTTATATGACTTGGATGTGTATTTATTTTCCCGACCTTGTCCTCCAACTCCCTTTGTTGGGCGTTGTCCACATGGGTGGTGGTGGTCATACGAAAAATAATCATCCACCTCCATATTATATCCCATATATACTACCACATCCTCCACAATATGGAATTTCATTTATATTTATTTCTTTTCCTAGGATATCTATAGAGTGTCTACCGGTCATACATAAGTTGTGTTAGAAAATATCTTATATGATGTAACCTTCCATCATATGATTATCACTGCCTTTCCTTGGGCTATCTAGACCCATCCAATAAGACATAAACTGTATATTCTATATCCTAGGACCTCCTCCTAACAAATATCACACATCAAGATCCTTAAGACTATTATCATATCCATGCAGGTGATGTCTCCACTAATTCATTCCAATTTCCAGAAGCCAACATCTATATATTCTCAGCCATGAAGTAATCAATATCCAATTATATCTATACGAATATAACATATGGTTTAACGTATATAGGTATAATGTTTTCAAGTATTTATCTAAGAATTCCACACTTGAAGGCTTAACACTAGAAGAACTGATTCCCAATTACATTCATTGAGTACCTTGTGTGGTTGGGGAACCTCAACGAATACTCATCTATTACCATGCTTCCCTGTTAATGATACAATGTCTTCAAGATAATAACATACCATAGAGTATCTATAGATAAAATCTATCTAAAATTCACTCCTTGTATGAAAATGAATGTATTTCCTCATTTTAAGACTATGTTATTAAAACCATCCATTATACAAATGATTCACTGAGAAGCCTCATTGTATGAATCACCATATAATATGCTGGTATCCTGACCTGATGGAAAAATCATCGCACCGACTCAATGTAGTCTTCATCCCCCAATAGGTTGGGAATTCAAAGTAAAATCA
Source organism: Viscum album (assembly GCA_963277665.1). Classification (NCBI taxonomy): domain Eukaryota; kingdom Viridiplantae; phylum Streptophyta; class Magnoliopsida; order Santalales; family Viscaceae; genus Viscum; species Viscum album. The sequence goes on along the minus strand of OY728156.1, from coordinate 856,784,242 downwards.
AGTTAACTATCACCGAACATCGTACAATAAACTTATCCTATGAACCTCATCTTATATTATTGTGTGTACTATTTGGTTCACATCAGGTGGTTTCATTGCTAGTGCAAAACCCGAAGGTCAAATATTTGGAACTATTCAGTGTATCAATGCATAATAACTTATTGAATCTCTTATATAATATTATTGAAGATTCATTGATGGTATACAACATAAAGGCTTCATGAAATAAATGAGATGTACCCTGGTCAAAGTGTATGTCTAGAGATAAGATAAATATGAACATGGAATCCAAAACCCATTCCAACTTGCTTCATGTACCATTGTATTCCTTAAAACCAGTATTATAATTAAAAATATCTAAAGGATGGTAATATGACTATGGTTGTATTGACATATTGGCCTCCACTCAAACTCTGTCATCTCTAGCCGAAAATCACAACACAAAACATTAAAAAAAATTTACCAGTCCAATATCGTAGACTACATTCCTTTGGTATAACTATCTACTTTGACTCCACTCATTCACAAACATTTCTAATAGGGCCCGTTCTGTTACTTCTTAATCCCTCCTCCAATAGGGAAAGGCCTAGAAACAATCTTCGAGTAGTCATATAACTAACATGAGAGCCCATATTCTATGTACCTATACACAATCATATCTCTAAGAACATACAATGATAAAATGTAAAAATATTAGAGCAACCATAAATGTATTAAACTAAATTCCATAACCATATAATGAAAATAAGTAATATAAAGAAAACTGGGCCATACATAAGACCACAAAAAAGAGTCTAAAAACATCTCCAACCAAAATGTAAACATGTGAACTACTGTCAAGATACATCATGAAAAAACCATGGCCATTCCGTCTAACAAAGAACCGCATAGTTCATGACCTCATAGGACTCTGCCAAAATATTGATCATCAGCACAAGACAATACACATTCATGAAAAACCTACGAATGGATGTGTATTATAATAAATTTTATAATACCAATAAAATAAAATGAAGATAATAAATTATTAATTGTCAAAAATATATTGGTATATATCTATTAAACATAATAAAAGTATATATATATATAATCAACAAATAAAATAACACTAAAGTTAAACATAGAACAATAATGTCAAGCTAAAATTCCATCTTGATGGTACTATATAAAAAAATATTCGATAACACACCCCATAAATAAAAAATCACTTACAACATCCATTCATGGGGATGTTCTTGTTAGGAAACTTAGTAGGAAGTATGATTTAGATGTGTGAAGAGATATGATACATAAAAAAATATAAATTCCATGGAAATTAGTTATACGAAAAACTCAACATGGATTTCCATTTTTTTAGAGGATCAATGTATATGTAATATTGGTCATGGTAATACCAAGAACACCCCCATGGGTAAGAATATTTTAGAGGATCTCACTTCAACCCACATAGAAGGATTCCAAATTCTCTATCCAAGAATTATTACTAAAATGATCAATAACCGTAATGTACAATGGGATTCCATAATAACCCTCACGGAAAAGGATATGGGGAATGAAACAAAATGAATCATTTTTAATATATATATGAAAAGTGATCCCAACCAATATATAAGGATTATACTGTGTGTACAAGGTGTACATAGAATTTCCCTTCAACACTGGGTCCTACCCGTGTCAATTTAACATTCCCATGTAGACGTACAAGTACACGATATTACCATTACCATATAATTATTACTAGGTCAATAGTCTCAATAAATATTGTGCAAATCCAAGCTGACCATGTCCATGTGGTACTAAACGGCATTCCCTTTTCCATCTTCTCTTCGTTGTTTCCATGTACCCGCAAATATACACGCTAAGCCAATTTGGAAGGATTATTTTTCATGTGGGTATGGTTACATGTCGCGTGATCATTTACATTATCATGAAACCATATACACCAACGAGGGACCCACATAGGGTGTTGATCTATAGTATATGTCCCTTATTATATAATATTATAGTTCTAACAACCATTAAGTGTGTCTACTAATGCACTTTTGGGATTTGATCAAATTGTGCATCTCTTGACAAATATCGAGAACCACATCTCAATGATTCATGCCATCATCGATCAATGAATTTCATAACCCTCAATACTTTTCTGGAATCATTCACACACATCATTCTCCGTTGTAATCCAATAAGATGAATTAGTATCCCAAAATAGTGTGATTTTCTACCATTTCTTCCATCACATACTATTCATTCATTTATTATCCAAGATATACGACTTTATATTGTTCCCCCGTGAAATGTATTCACAAAATTATATTTTATGGTCCTTTTTGAACCACATTCCTCTTGATCAATCTTGAAGAACGATGAATTGGGGAAGAAAAGAATAATCAGAAACATGAATAATGAACCTTGTCCAGTGTTCCTATTGGAATCAATAATTTTATGTTAGAATTAGGAATGAATAGATAAAAAATTAATCATAATGAAATTCCATAAAAAGATAACCAAAATTAAAAATCCATAAAAAATTCTTATCCAAGAATTAATCTATTGGACAATTGATTTTTTATCTTTATATATATAATAGATAAATATTCAAATTAAAACAAATTTACTTCCTCGAGATTCACTGATAATAGATAAATTACGAACATTCATCATTTTCACTGGAGAGATCTCCAAAACTCGTTTCCCATTGTTCACATATCTTTGATCTTGTCAAATGTTTTTCTAAGAGTCATCCCTCAATGCTTACTCCAATTTTTATGTAATGGATATAGGGTTATGAAGTTATCTATGAGACTTTTTTTATAAATGTGTACTTATATATGAAATTTGGTCACTGAATCAATGTGTGAAATAAAATAAATTATTTAATTTAATTATTTCTTTTATATCCATGATAGAATTTCAAAAAACAGACTATATATTATTTATTTTATTTGAGCCGATGGCGTTCCTTATGATCTAAAATAAGTTGTTCTCTTTTATTTATTATTCAGGATTCTATAAAAAAGTTATTCAATGTTTTTATGAAAAATTTCAATGTGTGATATTTGATATTTTTAAAACATTTATTTTAGGAAATCAATGCCTTAGAATCACACCCTATCTCATCACAAAGACTTTAAATTAATCTATTATATATCCAAAAATAATACATAGAAAATAAAAATACATACATTTTTTTTCAAACATTCTATAAGATTCATGATTTTTAAAAACTTCTCCAATCATCTTTAAACCCATCAAATACAGAAAATATGAACCATAAACATAGCATCATCATTATTAATTTATTTATAAACACATTGTAAATATTCATAAAACACCATCCATATTATGATTTTATATTGAATTTATAAGAACATTCCATTTGGTGGATTATTTTCTATATAATATCTTCTCTCTTTGGAATCACTCTATTCTATCAACTTAAAAAAATTGATATAGCTTGAAGATCATAGAATCCTTATAACCAATATTCCTCACATGAATCCTTGGACTAATGACATAGAATGACTCTGTTTGATAATATTTCCTCATAATATGTGGACATTACATATTTATAAGACTCTTATAAGGAATATATCATTATTCTGAATCTGTAGTTTTTTTCTGATGATATATTTTTTTCCATCATATGGAAATTTGACAATATATTATCATTGATTTAACCATCCAGTTCACATATTATATTTTCTTTACTTGATAGAATTGATAATATGTCCTCTATCCCATCCCATGATACAATATATTTATAAGAATCATCATAATAATCCTTTCAATGATAAAAACATCTCGGATTACTAATTTCAATCATCCAATATATGGACCTTGTTATACATCCTTTGAATAATCAACTCATATTATATGAATATCAATATATCATCTTCTTAAATAATCAAGGACTCAACATCATAAATCCCTATTTTGGATTATATTGACAGGTCATTATCAACACTATCTTATACCATCTTGTTTTGATATCTTCACCTATAAAACATTAATGGACACTTTTTTACTTTTGTAACAATTAATTTACAACATTGACATCATTAAAATTATAAAAACTCATACACACACTACCTTGTACAATAAATATCATCCTAGAATGAAAAATTATAATTAATAACATACTAGTTTTTAACATTGTATTGAAACTTTATTCACTCCATAAGGGAAATTTTCCTGTACAACATTTTTAATAAACATATTAAACATTAACAAAAACTCATTTTGACATATTGAGAACAAAAGAAACCAAATAAACACTATACATACACAGAGTATTTGAATTTGTATTTATAGTAGAGGTGTTTTCAAATATGTTAATGATATCATTAGTCATAAGAAACATTGGATGTATTCAAATAATTTATAAAATATTAATTTTAATTGTTCATCCCTCCATTTAATATTTGAGATATAATTTATTGAGAAAATAGCAATGATATTAACCTTTAAATATATGGATACATAATAAAAATGTGTGTTCTTTTAAAATATTTAAATATTAATATAATAATAATATATTAAGAAAAATGCGTAAATTATATTTACAATTATAACATATAAAAAATTATTATGGATTGTATATTTAATTAGGCTATATGATATTACATTGCAGAAATGTCAATTAGGGGAAAATTAAAAATGGGATTCATGAATAATATGATCTTGTGATAATTATTTGAAATCATAAAATGAATATTTCATAATTTAATAATATTTAAAATAATGTGATAATATTCATCAAAATAAAAAATCATGTCTAGATCAATGAATAAATGTTGATGATCTTACAGAGACATTTATCAATATTTAGGGGTCATAAATCAAGCAATGGTGAAATGGAATTTTTCTTTTTTGTTGAATATTCCAATATGTGACATATATTAAATTTAAGATTATTAAATGAAAATAATTATTAATTTTATTCCAATTAAATATAATTTTTTAAAAGAAAAAATGATAAAATTTAAATCTGTTTAAAAAATAGTGGATCATAATTGAAAAAGAATACGATGAATTTTTATCTTCAGAAAGACAATATAAGTTATCAATATTTATCCACATTCCCTCATCATAGAAAATTTTGTAATAAAGGGTGAAATTTTATTTTTTTATGTATTAAAAATAAAATTTCCAGATCGTAGAAAATATCGGTATTTTCTGTGCTATGAAAAAACAATATCAGTCTATATTTAAAATAGATGAATTATCAAATTAATTTTATTAAATAAGACTAAATGGTTATGGATTAATATGTTTATATAAAATACATTATTAGTAATATTTAATATATCTATCATAATATAGATTAATGTAATTTATTTTAGAATATATATTATATCTTATTTGGACAAAATTCATTATTGATATATAATTAATGGATTTATTTATCGGTGTTAGTAAAATAATCTAAATAATACCAGGAAAATCTTCTATATTACTGTTTTAAAGCGTGTTTTTTATGAAATATATATAATTTCAGTTTGAATATTTTATTGAAGAGACTCATTATGTAAAAAATATTCAAGAAATAGTTTAAAATAATGTAGAATGTTTTAATTTAGAATACATCGATTCAATTTTTTAATGATGAAGTTTTTATACAAGTTTATTAATGTTTATATGGAATATTAAACATTTTTTGAATGGATGCATCATTGGGAAATGTAATACAGCTGTTTCAAAACTCATGGATCCTAAAGTCACCAGAACATAAACCTCATTTCAACATTTGACTAAAAAATTTTAGAAGAATAATTATGATATATAAATAAGATAATAAACCTCTTATAATAAAGGAATATTGATTTGGGAAAAGGCGTGTGTTTTTTTCCTTGTCATTGATATAAAAATTATATGGAATATAAATAGTTTATCAAAAATAATTTTAAGGATAACTCTATTGTACGAGATAATAATATCTCTTTTCTATGTATTGTCTAATTAATTGTATTTATTTTTATTTAAAATTTCACTTAATATGATGAAAATATTTTAGTTAAATATAAATTATAATATGAGTTCCATTTAAATAAAATATTATTATTATTAATGTAATTTATACCTTTATATGTATGTAATATTACAAGTAAAAATATACTAAATTATTGATGGTTTATATTCTTAATGGTGTAATATTATTAATATTAAAATTGAATAATATAGTAATAGAATTAAATAATAATTTCGTGATAGTTATTGATATCATATATTTTATTATACTCTAAGAAATTTAAATAAATTTATATAGTGAAAAATTATTTTCATAAAATGTATATCCATGATATTTTTTATATCTTATGTAAAAAAATAATTATCAACTAGAAATAAAAAATAACCCCATGAATAAAATTCTATCTAAATGAATTATTTTGTTGATTATTTCACTCTAATGAAAGTCATAGTGATTAAATTCTTATCCAAAATAATGTACAATATTGATATCTTTTGTATCATTCTAGGGGGTTTTCTTTCACTTTGGTATCAAATTATTGATACTAGTTTTTATTATTGGTAGGTTGATTAAGGTAAGGATAATCAAAATAATAGTTACGGGATACTATTTTTGTAGATACCCCAATAGGTAATTGTTACTAATATATTTTTATTAATGTATATTTATTAAAAGGTATTGAAAATAGAATAATCTGAATATTGGGAATATATATATATATATATAATGTTAGAAATTATATCATGCAGTGATAATAATTTTTAAATCCTAAATATAGTTAGAAAATATTTTCAATTTATATTTAATAGTTTATTTTTTATTGTGCTATAAATTTATAGTTAAATTCAGTTGTCTAAAAATTAAAAACTTGAGAACCTTTCATTTTAAAAAAATGTCTAATATACTAAATGTTTAATGTAAAAAAATTTATTAAATCTATTGTAAAATGAAAAAATTTCTATTTTAGACCATGATTTCTATAAAAAGTATTAAACTATTTCATGATAGATCTGTTAGTATGTTTTTGAGTAACATTGGAATATGTTTATACATTCATGGATACACAATAGATATATCTAATCTCTCATATAAACAAAATTTATACATAATTATTTCTTATAAATGTATCCTCTTAGAATAACAAATACATCAGTTCTTAAAAGGTAATATCATTTACGAAAACATCATATATGATTACATTCCATAATTTTTTTTAAAATTAAACACATTTCTTAGAAATTATAGACAATATTTTGATAATCATTGAATCCATAAAATAAGATATAGGAATATGACATGTATATATGAAAAGGTATAGAACTCTCATAAGGCATTGGTTATAAATTGTAGTTTTCATAAAAGAACATTTTAATCATATTATTTTTGAGGGTACTGGTTTCTTATATTCTTTATTCAATGTAAAAATGAAATTATATTTTAATATTACTATGAAAATAGAATATTCCATGTGTTTAATAGAACGAACACATGTTTTACCAATAATAAGATACATGGAATATTATTAATGAAATTGGATTTTTCATGAATTTTAATCACACTGTTGAAAAAATTGAAAGTTGAAATGAATCATTGGTGACTCCATATTGGTGGATTTCAAAACAACCACCATTGAATAAAAATATAATGAATAGATCACACTAGCACTTTTTATATAAAATTTGAAATAGAGGATTATTTTTGGGAATTATAATTCAAATTAAAATGTTATAAATGTATGTTTTATTTTTTTATAAGACCCAATAAACAAGAATGAATAATTGTTTAAAAATTCATATATATTTAAAATACAATAAAAATCCCTTTATGATAAATTAATTTTCCCTATGAATAGGATACATATTATTGAAATAAATGAATCCCAAAACAATTATGGTAATATTAATTTATATATGTTATTTTAGATTAATCATAGATAATTGATTAGTTGTAATTTATATTTTTGAGTAAAGTGTCCATCATTGGAGCACCCTCGATTTTGACACACTCATATGGCAAAAAAATCTTGGTTGTGAGACCTCATACACACTTACACATATGAAAAGCATTACTACATAAAACATGGGAATAACATATATAGTTAGAATAATATAACCCTTTTATATACATACGAAAGTGTGTAAATAAACAATATAAATTTTATTAGAGATGTAAAAATAATATAAATTATATAGTATAATAGAAAGATACTATATAATCAATCTAAATAATCTAATAAATTTATAATGGATAATTTTATTTCATTATAGAGTGAAAATAATTTCTATGATATATTTATACAACTAAAATACGGGTAGACTAGAAAATGACACAATGGTCCCCATTCTCAAATCCCATATTGGTCACATATCCGAACTCCAGACCATCGAATAGAAACAATCAACATAAATTTCTTTACTATTGATCAAACTTGCATCCATTAAATCATCACTGGTATGAAACGGTGTACCAAATAGGTTGTAAGTATATATTATTAGGTTGACACCACCCGACCTAAAAATAATATATATGATGGAATTTTATTTAACAAAAAAATCAAAAATGTTAATTATTTAATTAATTAATTTAATTAAAACCACGTCAACCAAATTCATCACTACTCTATAATATATCTACCATGTATCAAAACCATGCCAATCGTTACCATATTTACATGGTAAAAAATATCATTTTTGGGCAATATTCTAGAGTGAATAAAATATTTTCTCAAAATTATGCAATTCATTACCATATATACAATATGTATGCCCTGAAAATCCATGTCCAAGACAATTTTTATGAATTTATTCAATAAATTATGTATAATACAAATAAATAGAAATTACATCACAAATATGTTTTATGCCATTTATGAATAATTTACAAAATTTATCAGGGAGAAGCATAGTATATATGCATCAGAAGAAAATATAAATAGTAAAAAACCTCACATATAATCATAACAACATGATTCACCGGCTATATCTATCTATATAATTATTAAATAAAAAATCAATTTTCCTATACTACTATATGAGCATTATATAGTATTACCCAAAAATTCATAACAACCGGGATAACACAATATCACATCACATGATCAATTAATAATAATGAAATTTACTATATACATTTCGATGTCATATTTAATTTATAATTAGATCTTAAATGATTAACATTGAAATCATTAAATAATCACTATGATCCATGCAGAGTTAATATCATAAAAAAACAAAATCCCATGTAATAGAAGTCCAATATTATGATATTATTAAATTCACTTAGAATTAAAGATTCTCTCACATGATCAATGTCCATAAGCTAGGTATATAACCAAATTTATCCAAAGGGGTTCCAAGTAACAATAAAATCTATCATTAAAATAGATGAAGTTCATAATACACTACAATAATTGAAACATTTCACATAAATTGTAATTAAAGAGACCATAGGGTTATGTTTTAGACACACAACATCTAACTGAGGAACAAAAAACACTCATATAAGGATTATCTTACAATAAGAAAAGTAAAAATTGTTATCAATAAAGATAATATATCAAAAAAAATCAATATAAAACCCAATAACATCATCGGTTAAGAGATTACACCAATCTAGATAGAGAACAAATGAAGTGATGGGAAAATAAAAATAGAGTGACATACCATGGATTTGGTCACATAAAAGTGTTGTCTGGAATATTAGATGGTTCCCTAAAATCATACATACGACACCCTAATATTGATATGATGGTTATACAAGATATTTGAAAGTGAAATTATCTTCATGAAACCCTTTAAAATTTATTCTCCAGAAATAACTTTACATGTAACTAATTTACAAGTAATGTATTTCATTTTAGAGGGATATTTTAAAAAACCCATCACCTTGGTTAATTTTAAACCTTATCAAATATTACATGATGCATATGAGATGTTTGAGGTGTATCCTATCTTGCAATTATTACGATCACATTGTCTTCCTAAATATTTTTACATGAATTGTATCTTTATTACATGGTGTGTAATTTATCTATAGATAGTCCCAATCATTTTTCCAATGAAATGTGCATGAATTTTTTATACAACATTTCCCTATACTAGAATTACCTGTTTTTTTATTCAACATTTCCCTATCCTAGTAGGCAACTGAATGATAACGTGATGGAAATAATTAATCTCTATAGGACATATCTAATGGTTAATGTAGGATTTATTCTCACACTACATGGTCACTAACTACCTCATGATCAGCTAAACCTACTCAGATATCTTCTATCTTATTCTAGGCCCAACATGCACTGAAAAAAAACATACATCAAAAAAGGTGTAAATGACATGACCATCCATATAAACTCATGAATGGATTTATATGGATCAATTAATATAAGTGATTAATATAATAAACATCTATGAGTTCAATATACTTATCTGTAAATCCATGGACACTAAAAATACATTCTTATAACATATCATTTGGAACCAAAATAGTCCACTTTTATTGAACATTAGTTTGAGGATGAATTGTTGTATTCAAAAGAAAGTATCATCCTAGATCCTTACGAAATCCCATCCATAATAATGATTTGAAATGAGGATTTATGTATTAAATGAATCTCATCTGAAAAATTGCGATCAAATTACATCCTAAACATAAAGGCTATAAGTATTAAGAATACTAAAGTTCTCCCAAAAGTGTAACATGCATGTTATGATTTTAAAAATTCAATAATCACCCTTAATTCATAATTATTATTAATTTTACAGTGTTATCCTTTCTCAAAATTCATTGTGACGTCATCCCATTAGTGATCATGAATGTGAAAATGATGGAAAATATTAGCTAGCCATTAATGATTATGTTTCACTTGCTGATAGGTGAAAAATCATCATATAAAACTGAATACCACTTAATTCATTCCTGACCACCATATATATCTATGGATATCATAATATATATTATTCAACCGATGATTTACCACCCTTCTATAAGCATGATACTCACTCATCATCTCCTCTCATAGTCTCATAGGAACCCAAACCAAGATATATAAAATATGATATATTTCCAAAGGAATAGATCATATTAATAGGTTATCCCCACCATATTGTCTTCCTCTTAGATTTATTCCCTATGAATTAAATAATTGATCAAACTGGATCAAATAAAAAATAATGGTTAAAATTGAGGTCAAATATCATTTTTAATTTCCCTTACATATCTGGACAAATAGTTGCATGCTTGAAAAACATGTTATCATTCATAACTCATATTAAGACTCTTGATATTACTCTATCTATGGCATTTTTCTCAAATAATATACAACAATTTTTACCTTTCCATTTATAACTGACATATAAATTTCAAAATACTAGACATACATGACCCCCCACATATATTGATGTTTCCTATCTTGTTGAGATAAAATGTGTCATATGACATTATTTTCCTCATATATAAAATATAACCCACCCATGAGATAAGGTATACAACATATCCGGGAATTTATAAGTGTTTCGAATTTAAATATTTTCGTAGAAAAAGTCCACACATGTAGTTTTCTCATTTTATATCAATAAACAAACACTTGATCCTCCTGCGTGAAAATTACTCCATGTATAACTATAGGTGAATCACAACACACAATATTTAAATGACCTATAATAGTTAATCTATGTATATATAATATTTTCAACATTCCAATATGGTAATTAAATGTTATCTTGCCATCATTTTCAAAAAAACATTAACCCCTTCTTGACCAGCCACAACATTAGCACTTCCAAACAAGAAAAGTACAGGTTAAATAACTGATAATATGACTCTAAACCTGGAAATATTTAAAATTAAATGACATTATTGGTTTCATCCAAAGATAAGTTGGATTTATCATACTCTGGGTCCAACGACACCCCATCCTCTAATCATAAATTGCATATTATGATCAATTAATCAATAATGAAAAAAATTTAGATTGGCTTTCAATTTACTCTATGAAATGATAACATGATTAGCATGATATTCTATTGACTAGGAGTAAGATAATATTTTTTCCTAAAAAACTACCAATATTTATCACTAAACGGAAAATACTTCCAATTCATTAAGGCTAGGATTACGGTAAGTTCATTATTGAACACAAATGACATAACTATAGACTCGTACAAGGCATTCCTTCTTGTAAAAGTATTTTACGGTATGTTTGATGGTATAACCCATAACATGTGCTATCTATTTCTCATATCAATCATATACAATATATTATCACATATTTTATGATCTAAGAGATCATCTATTTATTAAACATAAAGTTGTTTCTTTACAATCATCTGGTACAATCACAGAAAATATACACTTCCATGCAAGGTAACACCATTCATTATGGTGAAAAGAATTGGAAAAACCATAGGGACATACTAGGAAATAATAAACAATAATATTATATATCATCCAATTAAAAATATAACAACTAAATAACTTATTATTCTATTCTGTACGGTGGTATAGAAAATGGATACACTACCAACAGTAACTTGATTTTGTACTCAATATCTTGATCGTGTGGTCATCCATGGAACACTTCTAGAAAGATTTCCTAAAAATATTCAACCACAGTTGGAAATTAATCAAACTAAATTTCAATATTATAAAGATTAATAATGGCTATCTATTCTACAATTCCATACATTATACTAAGAGTTGGCCCTGTTCAAGAAGCCCGGTGATCCCACTCACCTTGGTGAGAATATCATCCTCTTTATATAGGAATATAGGTATCTAACATATTTTAATAGTAGATATGTTCCTAGTATAGAATAATTCAATCTATACTAATGATCAAGTCTAAACCTATTATATTAATATAAATTTTTTCATATAATAAAAATTAACCACCAATATCATAATAGGACACCATGAAATGTCTGATATTCTCTGACCACACGACCAATATTGTATTGATTGTCAAAAAATCTTCCAATATTTCCTCATACAATCCCCAAACAAATAAAAAATGTGTCGATAAAAATGAATTTTATTATCATGTATCCATAAAACACATGAAATGGGAGATTTTATAAGAATCCTACCTCTGACAATAGATAGTCTTACACACACTATAATCAGAGTGGTCTTCATAGCGTGTATTTTACTAGCCCCGCAACCTTGGGATCCATCTTGACTACCATATGCTATTTCCTCTTATTGTAAATTTAATTATTTCCCTAGGGTATGAAATCCCTTGAATTTATTATAATGACTTATGGAACTCCACATACCTATCATTTGATGATTAGTCGAGTCCTTCACAAACTATAGTACCTACCTAAACCCCTTCCACTAAACATAGGTTCTAGAATTACCTGTTTTTTTATAAAACATTTCCAAATCCTAGTAGGCAACCGAATGATAACGAGATGGAAATAATTAATCTCTATAGGACATATCTAATGGTCAATGTAGAATTTATTCGCACAATACATGGTCACTAACTACCTCATGATCAGCTAAACCTACTCAGATGACTTCTATCTGATTCTAGGCCCAACATGCAAGGAAAAAAACATACATCAAAAAAGGTGTAAATGACATGACCATCCATATATACTCATGAATGGATTAATATGGATAAATTAATATAAGTGATTAATATAATAAGTATCTATGAGTTAAATATGCTTATCTGTAAATCCATGAACATTAAAAATACATTCTTATAACATATCATTCGGAACCAAAATAGTCCACTTTTATTGAACATTATTTTGAGGATGAATTGTTGTATAAAAAAGAAAGTATCATCCTAGATCCTTATGAAATCCCTTCCATAATAATGATTTGAAATGAGGATCAATGTATTAAATGAAACTCATCTGAAAAATTGCGACCAAATTACATCATAAACATAAAGGCTATAAGGATTAGGAATACTGAAGTTCTCCCAAAAGTTTAATATGCATGTTATGATTTAAAAAATTATATAATCACCGTTAATTCATAATTATTATTCATTTACAGTGTTATCCTTTCTCAAAATACATTGTGACGTCATCCCATTAGTGATCATGAATGTGAAAATGATGGAAATTATTAGCTAGCAACTAATGATTATGCTTCACTCGCTGATAGGTGAAAAATCATCATATAAAACTGAATACCACTTAATTCATTCCTGACCACTATTTATATCTATGCATATCATAATATAGATTATTCAACAGATGATTTACCACCATTCTATAAGCATGATACTCACTCATCATCTCCTCTCACAGTCTCATAGGAACCCAAACCATGATATATAAAATATGATATATTTCCAAAGGAATAGATCATATTAATAGGTTATCCCCACCATATTGTCTTCCTCTTAGATTTATTCCCTATGAATTAAATAATTGATCAAACTAGATCAAATATAAAATAATGGTAATAAATGAGGTCAAATATCAATTTTAATTTCCCTTACTTATCTGGAAAACTAGTTGCATGCATGAAAAACATGTTATAATTCATAACTCATATTAAGAATCTTGATATTCCTCTATCTATGGATTTTTTCTCAAATAATTTACAACAATTTTTCCCTTTCCATTTATAACTGAGATATAAATTTCAAAATACTAGACATACATGACCCCCCTCATATATTGATGTTTCCTATCTTGTTGAGATAAAATGTGTCATATGACATTATTTTCCTCTTATATAAAATATACCCTACCCATGAGATAAGGTATCCAACATATCAGGGAATTTAAAACTGTTTCGAATTTAAATATTTCAGTAGAAAAATTCCACACATGTAGTTTTCTCATTTTATATAAATAAACAAACACCTCATCCTCCTGCGTGAAAATTACTCAATGTCTAACTATAGGTGAATCATAATACACAATATTTGCATGAACTATAATAGTTGATCTATGTATATATAATATTATCAACATTCCAATAAGTTAATTAAATGTTATCTTTCCATTATTTTCAAAAAAAACATTAACCCCTTCTTGACCAGTTGCAACATTAGCACTTCCAAACTATAAAAGTACATGTTAAATAACTGATAATAATACTCTAAACCTAGAAATATTTAAAATTTAATGAAATTATTGTTGTTATCCTAAGATACATTGGATTTATCATACTCTGGGTCCAACGACACCCCATCCTCTATTCATAAATTGCATATTATGATCAATTAATAAATCATGAAAAATAAATTTAGATTGGGTTTCAATTTACTCCATGAAATGATAACATTATTAGCATTATATTCTATTGACTAGGAGTAAGATAATATTTTTTCCTAAAAAACTAACAATATTTATCTCCAAACGGAAAATTCTTCCAATTCATTAAGGCTAGGATTACGATCAGTTCATTATTGAACACAAATGACATAACTATAGACTCGTATAAGGCATACCTGCTTTTAAAAGTAGTTTACAGTATGTTTGATGGTATAACCCATAACATGTGATATATATTTCTCATATCAATCATATACAATATATTATCACATATTTTATGATCTAAGAGATCATCTATTTATTAAATAGAAAAATGTTTCTTTACTATCATCTGGTACAATCAATGAAAATACACACTTCCATGCAAGGTAACACCATTCTATTATGGTGAAAAATTTGGAAAACCCATAGGGACATACTACGAAATATTAAAAAATAATATTATATATCATCCAATTAAACATTTAACAACTACATCACTTATTATGCTATTCTGCATGGTGGTATAGAAAATGGATACACTACCAACAATAACTTGATTTTGAACTCAATATCTTGATCGTGTGGTCATCCATGGAATACTTCTAGAAAGATGTCCTAAAAATATTCAACCATAGTCGAAAATTAATCCAACTAATTTACAATATTATAAAGATTAATAATGGCTATCTATTTTACAATTCCATCCATTATACTAAGAGTTGGCCATGTTCAATAAGTCGTGTGATCCCACTCACCTTGGTGAGAATATCATCCTTTTTCTATAGGCATATATGTATCTGTCATATTTTAATAGTAGATATGTTCCTAGTATAGAAAAATTCAATCTATACTAATGATCAAGTCTAACACTATTATATTAATATAAATTTTTTCATATAATAAAAATTAACCACCAATATCTAAAGAAGACACATTGAAATGTCTGATTTTCTCCGAACACACGACCAATATTGTATTGATTGTCAAAAAATCATCCAATATTTCCTCATACAATTCCCTAACGAATAAAAAATGTGTCGATAAAAATGAATTTTATTATCATGTATCCATAAAACACATGAAATGGGAGACTTTATAAGAATCCTACCCCTGACAATAGATAGTCTTACACACACTATAATCAGAGTGGTCTTCATAGCGTGTATCTTTCTAGCCCCTCAACCTTGGGATCCATCTTGACTACCATATGATATTTCCTATTATTGTAAATTTCATTATTTCCCTAGGGTACTACATCCCTTGAATTTATTAGAATGACTTATGGAACTCCACATACCTATCATTTGATGAATAGTCGAGTCTTTCACAGACTACAGTACCTACCTAAACCCCTTCCACAAAACTATTCTTGTATTCCCCTATAAGATAATTTTTTTGGTACTATTATTCAACAAAAATGAAAACCCAATGTGAATTAAGAACAATAATTCAACTGGTGTATCATGTTACCAAACTTATCATAGTACAATGGAAGACGATCTGAAGATGGATTCCCACTACCAAGACTGTTATGACTGATGTCTCCTTGGAAAAAAACATCATAGTGATACTTTAATCCATAAAAAGCATATTTTCTACTTCTCCCTACTCTAACAATCTGGCTACTACTCATAGACTCTACCATATTCTAATCCATGTTGAGTTCCTAAATTATCAAATCCCAAAATGTCGTAGATAGATCACATTCACAAGAGACCTGATATCAAATTTAATTTAAACATAAAAATATCTCATCATTGAGATATAATTATATACTAATGATCGAACAAAGCATTGGAGGTCAGTGAAATCCACATCATAGTCCCAAAAAATATGTTCTCCTTTATCAGAAGTATGAATTGATGATAATTATCATCCATAATCTTTATGGGATGAAAATTTCTCAGGAACATTGTAATGATGTCTGTATAATATTTCTTCACTATCATCCTATAATTTTATATAATATACCAAAAAGGATTTGTTGGTCCATATATCATATATTCAATATGATCCTACCCCATATATATGGGTGTCTCGAGGTTCGTGGAGATATTCTATGAATAATTTATCTATAACTCCACTACTTATAGGCCTGTCACTCCTATGAATGTATCTAGATGTTCAACTAGAACACTCTATCTAGTTATGAAATCAAATAAATATTGAGAACAGTCTTATTTCACAGAAACACATGACATTAAATATAATATTATGATGTTGAACATCCATATGATTGTTTGGAGATATATAAAACTTATGATCTGGTGGGTTACGATGATATTTATATTCAATCTTCTTAATTGGAAAATAGAATATTATGAGGACAGAATATTTTTTAACGAAAAACACAGTTCGTAGAACTCAGGATATAACAACAAGGTAATCATAAACATCTAACAAAAATAGGGATCCACCAAACAAGGGACTCTCTAAACATGACTTTTAGGTTTTAATCATGGTAGAACAATTTATTTCATTTTATTTATTACATATAATTGGTATCAATATATCTCATGAAAAAATTCCTGTATACATCAGATTCAATAAATATGTCTATATCATTCAAAATGCATTTCAGTATAAAAACATATGTTCCTATCATTTTGAATGAATACATATCTCATTCCATTTTTGGAAATAAGTATTAATCTCATGAAAAAATAACATCCTGATATAAAAACACCACACAACATGGGAGTCACCCTAGGAAAAATAACATAAATTTTAACAAGAATACATGATGAACAATACTCTCATCCCATAGTATTAACATTTTCCCTCATACATGGGTTAGATACTCCCATGAACAATCTCATTTTCAATTCCAAACAGATCCTTGTATATTTTTTACATTTCATGGATAGTAATTACATTTAATAGTAACCTAGTGTTCAGTAATACTACATTTTAATTCTCCTAGTTATGACACTCACTTATGTGTCCATAATGGGTGGGTTATGAGACCTCAACACCCTTCCCCCTATGTTATATTCAATCGATAATTAGTAGGGTTGTGATATGTATTTTCTATAGACTATTAGACCTATTTATAACGTTACAAAATAGGGAAAATAAACAATATCATCCATATCAGAGTAAGATAAATGAAAACCAAAATACAATACAGTATAATCCCAACTATAAAAGAAACTAAATAATAAAATTAATAAGACAAATTATAATTTAATGTTATTATTTAATGAAAATAAATGTCACGATAAAATAATACAAATAAAAACTACCATACTCAAATAATGACTCAAAAATCTCATATCATAAACCCCATGTTTGCATTATCTCCAAACTGTACCACATCCAGCAAGATCTAATATATAGTAAGGTCCCTATACTTTATCCAAACCTACATCCATATGATATTATCATTTACAAAATAATAGAATAAATAGAATGTGAGTATAAATTAGTAGGTCGACACCACTACAGATAAACATAACAATCCCAATAATAAATGAACGAAATAATGTATTAATATTGGGTATTAATTAATAAAACAATTTAATTGACACCAAATAAACCTAATTTAGAACCATGCTATAATATCTCCTTGAATGATTCATTTCTATGCCAATCAAAAAAATATATCAAATGTAAAAAATAACCATATTCATAATAATTTGGGAGTGTTTCTGTGCATGGATCACATCCATGAAAACCATAAAAATATATCTATGGTATAAATCATAAAAATTGTGGACAAACCCATTATATAAAAATTTCAGAAAAAAAATATGTTGAATCATAGTATGTAATCATTACAACATCGATCAAGGCTATGATTGGAATATAAGTACTAGAGAATGTATCAGGAAAAATTATGGTATACTCTAATTTCACTACAAATAACTATAAATAGTCTTTTTTATAAGTATTACATCATGAATCATATGGAATAACAATCTATTTAATAAGTTCATCATGAATCACTGGGGATACACCGATATATGTGCATTATATTTTTTACACAATGAGTAATAAAATCCTGGATAATGAATTATAACATCCTTGGGTAAGTGGTTAATTATTCAAATTACCATTTATATATCAATCTCACTTTATTTTATACTCTGTTTGTAAACCAAT
Organism: Viscum album; assembly: GCA_963277665.1. Lineage (NCBI taxonomy): Eukaryota > Viridiplantae > Streptophyta > Magnoliopsida > Santalales > Viscaceae > Viscum > Viscum album. The sequence continues at coordinate 856,764,937 of OY728156.1, read as the reverse complement.
ACAATGATATTCATTTCAATATGCATTCCAATACAATGTGAATCTATATCGTGAAAAAACCCAAATCCCATTACATGATAATCTCACATTAATATATTAGTTGATTCATTTAAAATATATTCATTGATCACCTGATATGTATGAATAAACCAGTTGAATAAAAAATTAGATTGAAGTGGGTTTAAAGTAAAAATTTAATCTATAATTTAATTATTTCATGAACATAATTTGTCTCCAAAATTGAAATATTAATCATAATGTGAAATTAAATATTCCATAGGATTATTATTTAGACACTATACCTTTATAAGAAGATCAAATAATGATCCCCACATGATTTGAAAACATGAATGAAAGGAAAATTGATCGGAATAAAGATCCTAGATCAGGATTAATCAAGATAGATACCAATAATGACCATGGTAATGGGATTACACCACAACTGGTAGAGTGCAAATTTAGAGCAGGTAAAACCTAAACCAAGCTGATTAATAGGAATTTGATCTCATAAATAAGAAATATCAAAAGAAGGCTAGAAATACAATATCACCTAAATGATTCCATATGGTTTAGAGGACAATTCTTTATGAAGACAGAATGATAAATCAAACTCACGACACCCTTTAAAATGGACTCATAGAAAAATAACAAGTAATGTAATTTCTTTACACACATTGTATTTATTCTTTAAAGATAATAATAAACTAATTAAAAGGTATAATTTTAAACCATATTGATCATTACATGGTTTTAAATGATAATTTAATTTAATCATCTCACTTATTGGCATTTTTCATAAATTTTTCCGAAAACTGTTACATGCCCTCTAACATCATTACAAAGAATTCTATTTATTTCCTAACCTACATCAACAAGTATCCCTCCAAAATAACATGAATGAAATACAAATAATAATATGTAGGGAAAAACCCATATCCAATTTAACACATTTGTTTACAAGATCCATTAATTTAAATAAACATAAAATCAAATAAAATCAATTCATTTTCTCCAACAATGAATCTCTTGCAACAAACAAGAATAATCCATCATGGCTCTTATGAAGAACACGGAGAGGTATCTACCATGAAATGGATATGATATTACAATAAATGAATTTAGGAATTGTGATATTAGTAATAATCAAGTTTTTTATGAGTATAAAATATAATTTAAAACTAACTTAGTTGTATTTGTACCTTTATCCTTGTTTTCAATATGATTGTATTATATTGTAAACTGACTAAACCATTGGGAATACTTTAAAAATGTAATATATAATAACTGAAATTATTAGAGAAATTTGTGTAATGGTAAGAACATTAATTTTACACCTGGTCACCATTAATATAGTACCTTCTCTTTTATATAGTTATCATAATTTTAAAAAATTTAATCTTTTTTCAATATTAATGATCGGTAACTATCATGTATATTTTACAAGTAGAATAATATAAAAGTGGGATATATTAATTCAAAAAAACCCATACAGATTTATTTTTAATAATAGTGTTTATTAATCATTTATAATTATATTATTATCATTTTCCCCAAAGGAATCAATTATCATAGAATTTATTTATTTTTATATTTTTAAGGAAAAAAATTATTCTAATCTATTTATTTATTTTCATACTAAAATAAGGGAATATTTTGGCCATATTTATATTCTATAAATGTATAATTACTCTCTAAAATTAAGAATATATATAGTTCATTACCTTATGTCCCTAAATAAGATTATTTTCACCACATTAAAAGAGGTCAATTCTGTCAATATCATAGAATTGAGAGTATTGAGAGAATATCCCTCCTATAAAATTATAATATTATAGAGGTTCTAAATATTTAAATATTATAAATAATAAGGGGACAATATTTTTTGTATTAAAAATTATTCTTAAATGTTAGAATTAATTATTAATACGAAGTGATAGAATGACAGTCATTTACGAAGGGGTTTCTATTTACATGCGGCAACTTTATTTAATTAAACATAATAGATATAGAAATCATATTCACCAATCTAAAAATTTAAATGAGGTGTGTTGAGTATTCTGAGGATATTGATAATATATTTCAATAATGAGATACTATTCATTTGAAATATTAAAAAGGTATTATTTAAGTAATATAATGTTGAAAATGATGAAGAATATGTAAAGATATATTGTTATTTCATTAGAATGAAAATAAAGGACTACATGGTTACAATTTCCAATGATAAATCTTTATTACCTTGTAGTATCTCAATACTATTCATTAGAGATACATTAGTAATTATTTATATATTTTATTGTAAATGTGATTAGTAATTTTTCACTGAATAATTTAATTATTTTCATGATGATTGATTCTTTAAATAATTGGATTCTGAAATTTATTATCCTCGAGCTTCTTATGAGTATATGATCATTTTAAATTATTTATATAAGTTAAATCCATTTGTTTAGGTTAAATTCCTTGAAAATGGGTTTTAATCATTTTTATAGGATAAAAATGAAACATTATATAATTTTACTAAATAATAATATTAATATTCCTATCCTGGGACATATTATAAAAAATTTACATATGTAGACTGTAATGAAAAAATATAAATTTTTTATAGATATATGAACTCATGTTTGGCGATGGTGGTTATTTTATGTGTTTCAATAAAATTGTATTTATGGAATTTAATATTTCATTACTTAAACTCAATTAATAATGACAATAAGAGTAATAAAATATATATGGAGATAGAAAGAAAGAAAAATTAACCCACTAATGTAAACTCTATGGTCATGAATTCTCCAGTAAAGATATATCCTTCATTAAGATTACTAAAAATAAATATAATAGTTAGTTATAATATACAAAATATCATGGAATGTGTTAAAACAATACGAGGGTAGTAGTGAATATTGAGTTGTGAGAATATTATAGTATATATACTACAAATGGGAAATCAGACTATTTCTATAGGACTATCCTCAAACCATTGATGAATATGAATGTTATAGTATTTTTAAAATCAAAATTAAAAAATTTATTAATAATTTAACCCTGTTAATTAATAATTATATGTATCATTTTAATGATACAATGGTAAATTACCTAGAGTAATATGCTTTAGAAACTATATTCATCTGTTTATGAATGTCTCATAGTTATATTATAGCCAAATTTAAATATTATATATCATATACATATGATCATTCCCTTTTTCTAATAATTATTTTTTAACTATTATTTTTTATTTTTTATGACTGATGAATTATCCTTAATAAGAAATTTCAGTTTTTTTGTTATCCATTACTAGGAAACATGATCACTTATTCCTTTGAATAATCTCCCCATTAAATATTTTTTCAGTAATGTAAAATGTGATGCGATAAAACAATTACTTAAGAAATGTTAATTAATATTTATGTTGTATTTTATAAATTTACCACATTTCAGAAATCACTAGAACATAAAAAGTATTTCATTGATATTAATATATCATATTTAAGTAATTTTTTTATAAAACAGTTAAAAAGTAAGGTGATTCTCTATATTGATAAATCAATCGTATATTTAGGATTTAGTTGTTTATGTATTGGTACTATATAAATTTTTTATATCATAAAAAATGTATATTAGAAACAAAATTTAATTTTAAAATTTTAAAATTAGATCTAGGGTTTCTCCTTTTTTAATGGTTAATTATAATTTATGGAGTGTTATGTTTTTGTTACCATGATATTGAACTATTTATGCATGGAAACTTCTTATTATCATAACTTTTTATATTTTTTATAGAATATTTATCCAGAACAATATGAAAATATAATAATAATTGTTTTTCACTAATTCAATTATATTATTAATATTCATTGATTTACTATTACTATGTTTTATGATAATTTCTTTTTTCTCATAAAATTAATACTTTTTTAATATTTTTATATTTAATCAATTCGATATATACGGAATCACCTATTCTATGATATTTTATGATAGAAAAATATTTGTATTTTTTGGGAATTTTATATAATATAATATGTAGAATAATTTCATAAAATATTAATATACCTAAAGAAATATATATATATATATAAAATATCTGACTAGTCACAAAAGTTTTATTTCCATGTTAATATTATCATCCTTCCAGTAGATGAATATTTTTTCCATATAATTCATTGTTGATTTATTGGACAGTAATTTGTTTAGAAGGGGTTTTTTGTACCCCTGGTTACTGTTATGTAACCCTTTACTAGATGTTTTTCATGGTTTTAATGTTATGGGTGATGAATGGGAGATTCAGGAGAACATTGAATGATGTTTTGAGGCAAAGGGGAAGTCCCAAGGACGGCGCACAGTTTTTCTAGACCGTGCAGCAAAACCGTGCATAGTTGGTCTTGGAGGCAGTAGCTTCTGCACGAGTGGTGCACAGTTTTTCTAACCGTGCAGCCAAACCATGCATGCAGGGTCTGCCAAATAAGTTTCTAACACATGGTTAGCGCATGGTTTTTTCTAACCGTGTGAGAAAACCGTGCGTCCAATTAAACAAGATCCAATAAAGGTAGATCTCATGTGTTTTGGCCTCTTTGTGGCTCATGTTTTCATCTAAGCGGCCATAACTCGGTATTTTTCTTCTCCAAAGGTCAAAGAGGGTTCTCCCATCATTCTGAAAGTTATTCGAAGGCTTCTATTGGCAAATCGAAGATGGATTCTTGAGGTATGTGATCTTTCTTCTTTGTTCTGGATCAGTTTCTTAGATCTGCTTAGATATACTTTTCCGTATTTCTTATTTTCATAGATCTACGCCGGTTACTGTTATATAGAAGTGTGTGGATTCCAAATAAGTTGAGATTTGGTATTGATCATTCTATGAAAAGATATCTATGGAAGGTTATGAAGAAGAAACCCAGTTTTCTTGAGCGTTCTTCGACCATTGTGGTTTTCATCAAAACCTATGAGGTAGGGGGCTTCTTAATCGACTCCACATAGAAGAACTGATTGACATGTTTCCAAACTAAGTGTCTGGTGTGGAATCGATAGTGAAAAGCCTATAATAAAACTTATTTAGTGATGATTTATGTTTCAGTGAAATTGTGAAATCTTTGTGAATTTTTGTGCAATGTGATTTGGTTTCTTGAATTTAAAATGATGATTTCAATTTAAGTATTTTCTGAAATTCTAAATGGTTTGATAAAAATTGAGTTTTCAATAAAAAGTGTTCTTTATTGAAATGGTTTGAGATTGAAATGACTTTGACAGAATTGGATTTTAATAAAAAGGGAGTTTTATTGAAATAGTTTGTAATTGAAATGGTTTGGAATTGAATTTTTTTCTATGTAAATGGTTTTAAAAAAAGGTGTTTTTATTGAAAGGGTGTTTTGGAATGATTGATGGGAAAATGTGGTGTGTGTTCATATTTCATTCAGGACAGATAAGGGTTATGGGTCTCACCCATCAGTGTTGGGATCGATAAGGCTTAGATCTCTCCCCCATCAAACATTCATATTGCATTCGGGATAGTTAAGGGTTAGGGGTCTCCCCCATCAGTGTTGGGATGGATAAGGGTTATGGATTCCCCCCATCAATCATTCATGTGAATTTGGGTTGTATAGGGGTAAGAATTATACCCCATCATTATTAGGATGTATAAGGGTTATGGATTTCCCTTATTCTAGGTAGTATGGATGGTTGGTTGCATGGGTTTGTGGAATGTTTGGGTATGAAAAAATGGGATCCTTTAAAATGGTTCTAATGATTCTTTGGTTATATTTCTTGGAAAAATAAATTTCTGGAAAATTGGTTTCAATTTCCTTTGGAATGACTCTAATTATTAATGGTTTTGGAAACTTATTTATATTTAGTTATAAACTAATTTTGATAAAATGGTGTACATAAACTATTATTTATATAAACATTGCAAACCCTTCTATTCTAGTGGCGTGAGTAATGATGTAATTGGGGAAAACTATAGATTTTTATACTTACCCCTTCTTTGGAACTTTGGTGCATTTTTAGATATTGTATTTCGGGACACGGGTAAATGTAAAACATCTTATTGCTAGTTGCCCGTGGTGATGATTGGGAGATGTTTTGTAGCTTCGAGCTTGTAGATCATGGAGTCGTGGTATCTTTTGAGAGTCTTGAGTCGTTCATCTGCTATATACCTTGTTTCATACTTTTGACTTCCGTTTTTGTGTACATGATGTGGTTTGACATATATAATCTATTTAGTGGTATTTCATTGTACAAGAATTATATAGTGAATGTTAGGTTATGCTAGTTTTGTTTAAGTGTTATTTCTTAAATGGAAAATCGTCCCCTAACTTATATTTGAAACACTTCAGCATTTATTACCGGCCTTTGGTGACATGGGTATGTTTCTTAAGGCCTAGTAATGACTCGGTGTGCTCTCTAGCCAATGAGAATTGGCGGGTCATTAAAAATGGTATCAGCTGGTTTGGTCTTTACATAACAAGTAGTCGTCGGTGATCTTGGTCTTGGAGTTGAAATTAATTCTTGTCTATTCCTTGGGTCGAAATATTAGATAGGAGTAGGATTGTCGGAACATCAAATGTATAGGATAAAAGGACGTTTCTAAACTATTTATGCGGAACTTTAATTAACAAGGGTGTTGGGTACATTAGTGTTTTGGATACACCTCTAGAATGTTGGGATATCTCATTATCATGGGTTTATCCATTGATATGAATATGACATGAATTGTAGAGGAATTATTTCGCACTATGATTGCATAACTAATCATGAGAAATGAGTATGGATTTTGTGCAAGGTGCAAATATTTGAAAAATGCATAAAATATTTTAAATTAATAGATTTTGATAACATGGTATTTGGTGTATTTTAATAATGGGTTGATTTTCAAAATGAATGAGGAATTTTTAAAAAAAATATTTGATGGGAAAAAGGTTGTTTTGAATAAAATGTTGTGATTGATGATGTGATAGAATTTGTAATGAAAATCAATTAGTTTCTAGAGAGTAGGATTGACAAATTTTGTTGTTGTTTTAGAAAATGGCACCTCGGTGGCATCATTAGAACCAACCATAAGAGGCTGTAGAGAATGTGGTTTCACCAGAACCAAGTGTGAACCAAGAGCTGGTTCAGAGTATTGTCTAGGATTTTCATGCTATGGATATGGGGAACCAGAGGAATGAACCATGTCATGTGGATAATACCATCTAGTTCATGAAGTAGAAGACACCGAACATTCTGGGTGATGATGTACCAAAGAAGGCAGAGGTTTCGATAAGTATGATGAATCGAATCATCGATTTCACCGACACACCAGTAAAGATGAAAGTAAAGTTGGAGTCATATGTGCTCGATGATCTTGCATGTCTATGGTGGGATATAGCAGTCCAGGATAAATTGGTTGAAGGCCTTACATGAGAGGATTTGGAAGAATTGTTCAACAAACAATTCTATCCTCACATGTTCATGATCCAGAAAATGATAGACTTATTTAGCTCGAATCAAGAGAGTCTTTCTGTCACATTGTTTGCTGCTAAATTCATGAATGTAGTCATTTTTTCACTAGAGGTCACGGAAAATGCATCGTTTAAGTCACAAATTGTAACACCCCAAGTAAATAAAGAATATGACATTTTTATATTTATCCATATTTTTTAATAAAATACTAATATTACATTAAAGGGTATGCTATGCTCGATGGCATACCCAATACGCAACAACGAGTTTCTTGGGAATTTTATGTTGCACTCTAATAATAAAATAATCTTATTTTAAATGGTAGTTTACACCGAGCCGTCATAATGGCGGGAATTAATATAACTAACTACAAAATGATTATATATGTTTGTCAAATATTTTTACTCTTTACAATAAATGTTAGAGGATTAAAAATGCGAATGAATCCAATTTTAAGTGTAGACATTCTAATATTCTTTAAAAGGTGGATTAACCGTCTTTTGAAGGAGAACCTCTTTTAAATCCACTTTTTGACAATTTTATGTGTTATATTTGACAAAATAAAATTTATATTTATAATCGGGAAATCAAAATTTTTTTGTGTAAATTTTTGGTATCTTTCCGATAAAGTTCATTTTTTAATGAATAGTGAAAAATGTTGTATTTTAATTCAAAACCTCTTTTTAATCGAATTTATTTATATGATTAGATTATATTTTGAATTGCTTTAAAAGTAAATTTAGAATATATTATTACCATTTAATCTAATAGTGGTCGTTGCAATTAATTTCAATTTGAAATTGGACTTAAACTAGTGTCAATCTTTTGATAATTATTGTTTCATAAAAACACGCTATTTGCGCTGACAGCGGGAATTAATTATTAATTTAATTAATGCAACTTATATGTTTTTAATTTTTTAAAATAGAAATAATTTTTTAATTCAGAATATCAAATATATCTTAGGGTGAAGTTTGGGTTTTTTTCTTGAGAACTTCAATTTTTGATGAATAGTGAAACCACTAAGTGGTACTAAAGAAACTGATTATTCGTTTAATGAAATTTTACACCCTCTGTGTTTTGAATTTCAAAAATCCGACACACATGGTTGTCATTATGAAGTAAAATGTGGTTCAATAGGATTAAAATAATTTTTTGGTGAATAGTAACTTTTATGTTTTTAATCGCGATTAGAGATAATTAGTGTAGTTTAAGGTAAAAATGATGTTTTAATTATATGAGATGAGCTTGACACATGTCCTACACTCATTGGATGTGTCATGGCCGACCAAGACAATCCATGGGTAAACTTGGGGACCCAATGGATCCAATTTGGTTGGGAAATTACATACATAACTTTTTATTTAATGTTAAAGTAAAAATGACACAAACGTGAGTTGTTTTACTATAACAATTTTTAAATGGGATTATACAAGTGAGATGTTATACTATAAATAGTCATTGCAAAGATAAATATATTTCCTACATAATATTTGTTTTTTTAATAATTTTTTGCATTAAATAAATTAAATTATTTATGACATCATGATGATGCAGCGATTACCTCATTATTTAACGATTTAAATAAAATGAAAAGATATTGTAAAATATAAGACCTACACTTGTCAAAAACCTATTGGATGGGTATATTTCGAACCCTTTTCACCTTATCCTAGAATTATATCAATGCGGGACCTTTAAAATCCGAAACTCATTTTAAAATAAAGGAACATTTCTTTACTTTCCAAGAGTGCCCCTCCTCTCCTCTTATAAAAGGCCCCCACCTCTACCTCCATACCCACACTTCCAAAGCCTTTGGATCGGCCAAACCCTGACCATTTTGTATCTCACATCCCTCTATAACTCCTTGAAGCCTCACTATGGGTAGAAGTCTTCCCAAGGAAGCCTTTGAGCTCAAACCAATGGGAGTTACCCGATTTTAAGGTAATGTCTTCACTTGAGTCCTTTTGTTTTCTTTTGCTTCTCCAACCCCCCTAAACTTATTTTATTCATTTATTTTTTAACAAATCCAGTATATTAATTATACTAGGATGTTTTTAAAAGATGTATTCGATCTACAGTTACACACACCTTTATCTAATGGTAAAATAACATGTTGTTTCTGTGGTTGGCAATTTTCTGCCTCACGAAATGATGATTCTTCAATATTCTATTAACACCATTAAAGGTGGCCTTTATGATGTCACTATATTTTATATATGATATATAAGGTATTTATGTTTACTATATGCTTCTGTATTTTATATTTAAAATATACCTTTATTCTTTTCATGTTGTGCAAATGCGATAATTTCATATGAGGAAGTGTGGACTACCGCACCTCAAGTGATGTGACTCATACATGCAATGCATGGAATGTATAAAGAATTAAATTGATGAATATATGTGAACTATATAACATATATCTTATACTGTAATTATAATATATATATATATATCATTTATTTTTAATTTCATTACTATGAAAAAAAATTGAAAGTAGTGTTCATGAGTACGTACGGCCTACAGTCTCCATGAACGGTGCTCTTCGTTTTTTATCTCTAAATGATATAGAATAGTATAAAATGAATATTTAATTTATATATATGATATTTTAATCATTAATAATATTCTGGAAATTATTTACTTTTAACTACATGGGAAATCATTTTTCAAACAAGTTCATTTTTGACTCATGTACCAAACATCGTCCAAAACATATGATATGAACTATCATTATTAAACAATTATTATAACATTATAATATGTGATATGAACTGAATAATAATATTTAAAGGAGTTGCTTAGGAAATTATAAATTTACCAATGTTTATTATTCAGGAATATAAAGAAACGAACAAGACAAATCAGACTTGAGGTAAGGGACCCTACCCCTCTCTTTCTTTTTAAGTACACTCTTTTATGTCATTCCTTTTAAGATAATATTTCTTCTGATTGGGATGTTATTTTATATTACACCTACTGTAATTTTTATTTTCATATGATGAGAGACCTTATTTTCTCTCATCAATCCTTTTTGGAAGTTTTGAGTGGCACTGTTAGGCTGCTGAATTTTCGTAAGAGATCCAACCTCTCTCTTTCTTTTTAAGTACTCTCCTTTATGTATATTCTTTTAAGATCCTCTTTTTTATGTTGGGGGATGTTACTTTATATTCCTATTACTGTAAATTTTAAGTTAATATGATGAGAGACCTTATTTTTTCTCATCAATCAATTTTTGGGAGTTTTATCTGGCATCGTTTGGTTGACAAGTTTTCGTAAGGGATTTTCTATCTCACTATTATTCACGTGAGATTTATGCTACATTTGCCACCTTTTCCTTTGAGTGGTATATGTACTTCCCATTATTCTAAACATTGTGTAATATAATATCGGTTATGATTATTTATATCAATGTTTTATTGTCCTTCTTTCATGGGGTGTGTGTTTTGAAAGATACCCAAGTTGGTATGGGAACCTTTAACCCTATTATTTTTAAAAGACTTATTTTGTTATGTATTTAAATTCACATACTATTAAGTTGTGATATGTTCTTATATATCCTTATTAATGTAAATTTTCTATCCAAGTGATGAGATACCCTTTTTATCTCTCATCAAATCTTTTTCTGAATTTTGAAGTGATGCCGTTAGGCTGTCGAATTTTACCAAGGGAACATCTTAACCCAATTTCGATTTCTTTGGGTACAACTTGTAGTTATTGAATATGTCATCCTTTGAATATATGTGAATGACCTTTGATCATTTTACACTTATTATACACTTATATTTTGTTTATTTACATTTGTCACACATAATTATGAGATTGATTTGCCCTTAATTTAAGGATACCTTCTTTATAAGGGATTTCATCTCATTTTACATTTCTATTGAGTCTTCATTGTTGTTATGAACCAATTAACTCTTATATGGTGTATATACTGTCCTTTGGAATATTATATCATGAATCAATTTTTCTCATTATATTATAATGTTATTATTAAATGTTATTCCTCAAATATTGTATTCAAATGTCTCTCATTTTTTTAAAAACCCTTTAACTAAAATATCGTTTTAAATGTTTTAATGATTTATACTTATAATTATTTCTCATTAATATGCATGTTTGAAAAATAGTTTTAAGGATTTATTTATATGGATATTAATGGTTTAAAATTTTAAAAGCTTCAATGTTGTATGGGACACTTTGATTCAAAAATATATTTATTAAATGTTTTAAATGGTTTTGAAAATGGTTTTTAGACTAGATTCATTATTTCAATATCATAAAATGTTATATTGTTATTACAATGTGGGAATGATATCTTTCCATCATGTTTAAGTTATGTTCTATGATTATGTTAAGGTTCTTGGGCATTTTTTATGAATACGGGTGGTTCCGTGATAATCTAAGGGCGGGTGAGCCCAATATAGCTCTCCAATGCATTGTGTAATGCGAAGGAGTGAAACGTTAAGGTTTCTCAGAAGAGATTTAGGGAATATACTGTGATGGGTATTCCAAACGAAACCAAGAGGGTTACTCCCTATGTAAGAATGTTATGAATGCCTCATGTTACCTTTATGTCTTATGATTTCTATTATTTATTCATGTTTTGATGAGGTATTTTAAAGTGCATATGTTTTATGAGTAAATAATGATTTCATTGATTCTTATGTGTACATGTACACTTGTTTCCTTTCCATATTTTTATATCCCTTGCTGAGATTTTTATGCTCATCCCATGTTTTTTGAAATGTCTTTCACTGGTCAAGGTAAAGTTACATGATATGATGATAGTGTGAAGGAAGTGTCATGAAAGAATCCATGTTTTATTTTAAATATGTTTCCGTTGATGGGAAAAAATGAATAATATCTTTATGTAACCACTTTGTTTAAATGTGGAATGTGATGAATGTTTTATGATCTAATTCTCTATAAATATAAACTTGAAATGATCCTCAATGTGTAATCTTTTATTAACTCAAGATTAAGTATGGTTTAAGGATGGGGCCTTATAGTTGGTATCAGAGGTCGGTTTAGACAACTTTAGGGATTATAAGTTTTTGTTAGACAGATGATTAGTCCCAATATCTATTATTTCAGTTAAATCCTTGTTTTATAACATTCTTCAGGTCAAGTAAAGTCGGCTAAGAATGGAAGGAAAAGGATCTCAAATGACATTACTATCTCTTCCTGATGACATACTTGCAATAATTGTTTCTAAGTCATGTTCGGATGATTGTGAAACATTTTCCAGAATACAACTCACTTGAAAGCAGTTGTTTGAGATATAAAACAACTCCATTATACCTCGTTATTATCGTGGATCATGGGTTGTTTTTAGACGAATACTATTTTCACAATATTATCATATTTTCAAGAAAGGTAAATATTATCAAGGTATTTTCAAATATTTTACCTCATCACAGGAATTTAAAACATATTATTAATTTAAAAACGGGGCTGAGGAAGAAGACCCTTACACAACCTATTTATATTTTCTTTTAAAATATAGTCTCTCAGAACATACTTATGGTATTTTAAAAGGACCAATAATAGAAAGTTTCAACTCAAATTTTGTCCGACTATTTTATAGACATAATGTTTTATCATATGTTTTGGAATTATATGTCATACATGATTATTTTCCATAACTGTTTTTCTGTGAACACCCACATGACCCATGTTGTACAAGGTGTATTTGGATGGTGGAAGCAAATGTGTTTGAAGTATCTCTAAATCTTTTTTGTAATGCATGGGACTTCTACCTATGTGAGCAAGATGACGATGAAACCGAGTGGATTCCTTCATCAAGGTATGATGTTATTCATTTTGGGAATCGTTTTATTTTATCTTATGGTGGTGAAATAAGACTTCAATAATTAAGATGTTGAGATCTTAACAAATTTGGATGAAAATTAAATGTATAAGGAAACTATTGAGGTTAAAACGTGTTAGGGTTATTTTAGGAGTTTTATAAAAAGGACAACACAGAGACCGTGTGACAACCCGTCGCGTCGGACAAAGCTGCAGGAATCGAACCCACAACCAAAGTGCGACTAGTAATTATCACCTACCACTGGACTACATGAAGTCCCTGGTTAGTTTTACTGACCCTTTTTAGATAGATGATATTATTAATTAAGAGTAAGTTTATTTTGGTTTATCTATGGAAATTTATTAACCTATCAGGGAGGATATGTGATTAGGTTGATTACATTTCAATACGAGACTTTAAGAGCAACTGATGTTGTTTGGAGATAAATGTTACAATTTAACATGGAAGACTATGTGACTAAATACTTCAAATATTTGGGTTTCAATCTTAGTTTGGTTTACTTTAAAAAATTTTGTGGACAAATTTTTTATTGAATGGTCCTCGTTGAACATTGGGTTTTGTTGGACAAATTTTGGAGATTAAGAATAGATTTTATTTTTATAAAGGGTTATCCTTTTCTGGATTATATGATCTTGTACTAACATTATTGGTTTTGGTTTTGGTTAAAGTCTAAAGACATGGGAAGTATATAGTTCTCTTTTGTGGATTAGGTGATTCTCTAGAAGTTGATTATAGTACTCGTAATGTGAACAAGTCTTCCTAAATACTCATATTTTGGAGAAAATATGAGTTTGTGTAAGGAATCTAATAAAAGTTGAAAGTCAACATGATAAGTGATTATGTTTCCTTATGAATAAATTCCTCAATAAAAAGTAACTTAAAACAAAAAAAAATTCTATTATCTTTTCCTACTGGGGAATCGAATACCATTTAACCCATCACATGTTTGTGATTTTCTTGAGGTTAACTTTCTCCTAAACATGTTTTCTATCACTCTCCATCAGAACAAGACATTATGTTTTCTCTACCATGTCCATGTTTTCCTACATGGAATCCTAGTATTGGTTGACTCGGGTGACCTCTGTACTTATCTTTCATTATTTTAAAGTGATTGTTTTACTAACTCTTGTTCCGATGTGGGACTTTCAAGGATGTTTACTTGCCAAATTTTAAAATTGCGAGGACGCAATTCCTAAAAGGGGTGAGGGATGTAACACCACAGGTAAATAAAGAATATGACATTGTTATATTTATCCATATTTGTGAATAAAATATTAATATTACTTTAAAGGGGATGTTATGCTTGATGGCGTACCCAATACGCAACAACAAGTTTCATGGGAATCTTACGCTGCACTCTAATAATAAAATAATATTATTCTAAATGGTAGTTAACGCCTAGCCATTGTAATGGTGGTAATGAACAGAACTAACTAAAAATGATTATATATGTTTGTCAAATATTTTTACTCTTTACAATAAATGTTATAGGATTAAAAATGCAAATGAATCCAATTTTAAGCGTAGACATTCTAATATTCTTTAAATGTTCGATTAACCGCCTTTTGAAGGCGAAACTCTTTTAAATACACTTTTTGACAATTTTATGTGTTATATTTGTCAAAATAAAATTTTTATTTAGAATCAGGACATCAAAATTTTCTTTGTGTAAATTTTTTGTACCTTTCCGATAATGTTCATTTTTTAATGAATAGTGAAAAATGTTGTATTTTAATTCAAAACCACTTTTTAATATAATTTATTTATATGATTAGAATATATTTTGAATTGTTTTAAAATTGAATTAGAATATATTTTTACTATTTAATCCAATAGTGGTCGTCGGTAATAATTTCACTTTGAAATTGGACTTAAACTAGTGTCAATCTTTTGATACTTATTGTTTCATAAAAACATGCTATTTTCTCTGACACTGGGAATTAATTATTAAATTATCTATTGCAACTTATATGTTTTGAATTTTTTAAAATAGATATCATTTTTGAATTTTGAATATCAAATATAGCTTAGGGTGAAGTTTAGGTTTTTTTGGAAAACTTCAATTTTTGATGAATAGTGAAACCACTAAGTGGTACTTAATAAACTGATTTTTCGTTTAAATGAATTTTCACAACCTCTGTGTTTTGAATTTCAAAAATCCGACATACATGGTTGTAATTAAGAAGTAAAATGTGGTTCAATGAGAATAAAATAATTTTTTGGTGAAT
This sequence comes from Viscum album, assembly GCA_963277665.1. NCBI lineage: Eukaryota > Viridiplantae > Streptophyta > Magnoliopsida > Santalales > Viscaceae > Viscum > Viscum album. The sequence goes on along the minus strand of OY728156.1, from coordinate 856,749,430 downwards.
AGTAACGTTTATGTTTTTAATCGCGATTAGAGGTAATTATTGTAGTTTAAGGTAAAAATAATGTTTTAATATCATGAGATGAGTTTGACACATGTCCTACCCTCATTGGATGTGTCATGTCCGACCAAGACAATTCATGGGTCAACTTGGGGACCCCATGGAGCCACTTTGATTGAGAAATGACATAAATTACTTTTTATTTAATGTTAATGTAAAAATAACACAGGAATGAGTTTTTTAACTATAACAATTTTTAAATGGGGTTATAAAAGTCAGATGTATTACTATAAATATTCATTGGAAATCTAAGATGATTTCCTACATCATATTTTTTTTTTAATTTTTAGACATTTTATTCATTAAATTATTTATGACATCATGATGATGCAACAATTACCCCATTCTTTAACGATTTAAATAAAATGAAAAGATAATGTAATATCTAAGACCTCCACTTGTTAAAAACCTATTGTATGGGTATATTGCAAACCCTTATCACCTTATAATCAAATTATATCAATGTGGGACCTTTTAAATCCGAATAAATTTTAAAATAAAGGAACATTTCTTTACTTTCCAAGAGTTCCCTTCCTCTCCTCTTATAAAAGGCCCCCACCTCTACCTCCTTACACACACTTCCAAGGCCATTGGCTTGGACAAACCCTGACCATTATGTATCTCCACATCCCTCTCTAACTCCATGAAGCCTCACTTTGGGTAGAAGTATTCCCAAGGAAGCCTTTGATCTCAAACCAAATGGGGTTACCCTATTTTAAGGTAATGTCTTCACTTCAGTCCTTTCATTTTATTTTGCTTCTCCATCCCCATAAACTCTTTTTATTCATTTATTTTGTAACAACTCCATTATATAAAATATACTAGGATGTTTTTATAAGAAGTATTCGAGCTTCACTTACACACACCTTCATCAAATGGTTAATGAACATACTATTTCTGTGGTTGGTGATTTTCTGCCTCACGAAATGATGATTGTTCAATATTCATTTAACAACTTTAAAGGTGGCCATTATGATGTCACTGTATTTTATATATGATATATACGGTATTTATTTTTACTATATGCCTCTGTATTTTATATTTAAAATATACCTTTTTTCGTTTCATGTTCTACAAATGCGATAATTTCATATGAGGAAGTGTGGACTACCGCCCCCTCAAGTGATGTGACTCGTACATGCAATACATGGAAAGTATAAAGAATGAAATTAATGAACATATGTGACCTATATAACATATATATTATACTTTAATTTTAATATATATATATATATATATATATCATTTATTTTTAATTCCATTAATATGACAAAAAAATGAAAGTAGTGTCCATGCGTACGTACGACCTACCGTCTCCATGAACGGTGCTTTTCGTTTTATGTCTCCAAATGATATGGAATAGTATAAAATGAATTTGTACTTTATATATATGATATTTTAATCATTAATAATTTTATTTAATTATTTACTTATAACTACAAGGGCAATCATTTTTCAACCAAGTTCATTTTTGACTCATGTACCAAACATCGGCAAAAACGTCTGATATGAACTAACATTATTAAACAATTATTATAACATTATAATATGTGATATGAAATGAATAATAATATTTAAAGGAGGTACATAGGAAATTATAAATTGACCAATGTTTATTATTCAGGAATATAAAGAAACGAACAAGACAAGTCAGACTTGAGGTAAGGGACCCTACCCCTCTCTTTCTTTTTAAGTACGCTCTTTTATGTCATTCCTTTTAAGCTCACCATTCTTATTATTGGGATTTTATTTTATATTACTCTTACTATAATTTTTATTTTCATATGATAAGAGACCCTATTTTCTCTCATCAATCCATTTTGGATGTTTTGAGTGGCGTTGTTAGGCTGCTGAATTTTTCTAAGAGATCCAACCTTTCTCTTTCTTTTATGTACTCTCATTTATGTCACTTGTTTTAAGCTCCTAATTGTTATGTTTGTGGATGTTCTTTTATATTACTCTTGTTGTAAATTTTATGTTAATATGATGAGATACCCTATTTTTTCTCATCTATCCATTTTTGTATGTTTTATCTGGCGCTGTTAGGCTGCCGAGTTTTTGTAAGGGATTTTTCATCTCACTTTTATTCCCATGAGATTTATGCAACATTTTCCACCTTTTCCTTTGAGTGTAATATGTAATTCCCATTATTCTACTCCTTGTGTAATATACTTTTGGTTATGATTATTTACATCAATGTTGTATTGTCCTTCTTTCATGGGGTGTATGTTTCGAAAGATACCCAAGTAGGTAAGGGAACCTTTCACCCTCATCATTTTAAAAGACTTCTCTGGTTATGTCTTTTAATTAACATACTATTAAGTTGGGATATGTTATTATATATCCTTATTAATGTAAATTTAATTTCCATGTGATGAGATACTCTTTTTATCTCCGATCAACTCTTTTTCGGAATTTCGAAGTGACGTCGTTAGGCTGTCGAATTTTTACCAAGGGAACTTCTTAACCCAATTTTGATTTCATTGGGTTCAACTTGTAGTTATTGAATATGTCTTCCTTTGAATATGTTTTAATGAACTTTGATTGTTTTACACTTAATATACACTTATATTTTGTATATTTATATTTGTCACACATAATTATGAGATTGATTTATCCTTAATTTAAGGATGTCTTCTTTATAAGGGATTTCATCTCATTTTACATTTCTATTGAGACTTCATTGTTGTTATGCAACAATTAACTCTTATATGGTATATATACTACCCTTTGGAATATTCTATCATGAATCCATTTATTCTCATGATATAATAATGTTATGATTAAATGTTATTCCTCAATTATTGTATTCAAGTGTCTCTCATTTTGTTAAAAACCCTTTAACTAAAATATCATTTTAAATGTTTTAATGATTTAAGCTTATAAATATTTCTCATTAATATCCATGTTTTCAAAATGGTTTTATGGACTTATTTATATGGATATTAATGGTTTAAAATGTTAAAAGATTCAAAGTTTTATGGGACATTTGATTCAAAAATCACTTTATTAAATGTTTTAAATGGTTTTGAAAATGGTTTTTATAATAGATTCAATATTTCAATATCTTAATGTGTTATATTGTTTTACAATGTGGGAATTTTATCTTTCTATTGTGCTTAAGTAATGTTTTATGATTATGTTATGGTTCTTGGGCATTGATTATGAATACGGGTGGTTCCGTGATAAACTAAGGGCGGGTGAGCCCAATATAGCTCTGCAATCCATGGGGTAACGTGAAGGAGTGAAATGTTAAGGTTTATCTGAAGAGATTTAGGGAATATACTATGATGGGTATTCCAAACGTAACCCAGAGGGTCAATCCCTACGTAATAATGTTATGAATGCCTCAAGTTACGTTTATGTCTTATGATTTCTATGATTTATTCATGATTTGATGAGGAATGTTAAAGTGCTTATGTTTTATGAGTAAAGTATGATTTAATTGATTCTTATGTGTACATGTACTCATGTTTCCTTTCCATATTTTTATATCCCTTACTGAGATTTTTATGCTCATCCTAAGTTGTTTGAAATTTTTTTCACCGGTTAAGGGAAATGTACATGATATGATGATACTGTCAAGGAATTGTCAAGAAAGAATCCATGTTTTATTTTAAATATGTTTCCGTTGATGGGAAAAAATGAATACTATCTTTATGTAACCACTTTGTTTAAATGTTGAATGTAATGAAAGTTTTATGATCTAATTCTCAAAAACTATAAACCTGAAAAGATCCTAAATGTGTAATCTTGTATTAACTCAATATTAAGAAAGGTTTAATACTGGGGCCTTATACACATCATCGAATCGGAGGTAAGGAAAGAGATTCGATCAAAGATTATGGTGCTCTATATTATAGATTATATATAGATGGTGTACATAGAGATTGTTGCTGAACGTGATATCTCAGGATCAATAGGAGGAGGAATGCTAATAACTTTAGGAAAGGGTGGGAAATCAACCACTGGGAACAAGATAAAAAAAGACACTTATTTCCACAGTTCATGTCGAAATCGGTATTAGACAGCGGGATCAGTGAACCTTCATCCACGACCCAAGAGCAACTAAGGTTGTTTTCATTGTGGTTCTCTTGACTAAAAAATGCAAGATTTCACATCACATCCTAGAGCTTGTCACAATTGAAAACATATGGGCATGTATAATACTATTGTAGGAATACACCAAGGTCAGGTGGGCATGATACCCCTCAGGCGTCGCAAACATCATATTCTTTATGAGGACATCGAAAGTAGAATCAGTCTCATTGACAAAACAATTCTAGCAAATGCGATTTTCGAAATACTATGACTCCTAAACTAGGGAAATCATAGAAAGGCAACAAGGAGAACAATTCAGCGAAGAAGCAATTGTATGGAGCTGAGAAGATGATGGTCGATGATCAGGTTGGACTATCCATGGTGAGAGGTATGATTCTCATGCATTATAACCTTGTGCAAGTTCTCTTTGATACTAGTGCTTCTCATTCCTTCATTTATTCTTGTGCTGTTGAATTTCAATGTTTAAAATTGGAAATGATGCCTTCTATTTTGAAACTAAAAATTCTTCTTGGTGAAAGAGAATGTCAATAATTTGTGTGTAGAGAATGGGCTATAACTGTTGATGGAGATGAGTTATAATTGGACTTCTCGATGTTGGGCATGGATGTATATGACATATTACTGGGTATGTATTTGTTGAAAATGATTAAGGCTCACATAAACTGTTATATGAGAGCAACTAGTTTCACGACAGAGGATGACATCAACCATCTCTTCAGAGGACAGAGGATGGTAATGAAAGGTGTAAAGGGATTGTTGGCACCAATGGTGCGAATGGTCTCTTACCAACTGGAAGCATTGACTTTGGCATCAATTAAGGAGATTGAGGAAAATAGTTTTCCAGCTATTGTGGATCAATATCCATATGTCTTTCCCAACAACATCTCAGGGTTACCACCTCTAAGGGAAGTGGAGTTTAATATTGATCTCCTTCCGGGTACCAGTCTTATTTCCCTTCCTTCTTATAGGATGGAACCAACAGAGTTACCGGATTTTAAAGTGTAGTTAGAGGAGCTGGAATGCAAGTGTTTCATTTAACCATGTACTTCTCCATGGTCAGTACCAGTGTTGTTTGTGAAGAAGGGAGATGGAACTATTCAACTGTTTGTGTATTATCATAAACACAACTATGTGACGATACATAATAGATATCCACATCCATGCATTGATTATATGTTCAATAAATTAAGGGGAGATCATTGGTTCTCCAAGATTGACTTGCCATCAGGATATCAGCAATAGCGAGTTCAGAAAGAGGATATTCCAAAGACAACTTTCTGAAGTAGATACAACCACTACGAATTTGTATTCATGCCATTCGGTCTATCTAATGCACCAATAGTCTTTATGATATTGATGAATCAGTTTTTTCAGTGATATCGAGATTCTTTTGTTTTGGTGTTTGTGGATGTTAGTTTGGTCTATTAAAAAAAAGGGCTGCACATGAGGTGCACCTAGAAGCAGTGTTAAAAATATTGTGAAATCATCGCTTGTATGCCAAATTATCAATGTTTGATTTTTGGATACAGGTAGTATGTTTTATTGGCCTTTACATTTCAGAGAAATGTGCTTCTGTTGATCCTGAAAAGATATAATCCATTTTCACTTGGAAATCACCATTGAATGTGTCTGAGATACATAGTTTTCTTTCTCTAGCTTGTTACTACCGACGCTTTGTGTGTGTTTTCTCACTAATAGATTCACTAATGACACATATGACTAAGAATAATGCTCACTTCCAATGGACTGAAGTATATCAAAAATCCTTTCATGAACTGAAATATTAGCTTACATCAGCACCTATATAGAACTTTCCAGAATTAGGAAAGGGATATGTGGTGTACTGTGATTCTTCGGGATTAGGGTTGGGTTGTGTTCTCATGAAATGTGATCATGTGGTTGCTTATTGTTCAAGTAATTTGATGGTGCATTAGAAATATTACGTAACACATGATTTTGAGTAAGCTGTAGTCATCCATGCTTTGAAACATGGAGAAATTATCACTTTGGTGAGAAATTTCATGTGTTTATGGATCAAAAAAACATTAAACACATTTTCTCACATCGAGATTTGAATATCAGGCTAAAACTATGGATGGAGTATCTCTAGATTATTTACATTGTATTGATGTACACACCCGGAATAGGGAATTCGGATGCTAAGGCATTGAGTAGAAATTCATATGCTCAGTTGGAGAAAGAAGCTTCAAATGAATGGCAGTTGATGTCAGTCTTAGCCGACATGCATGTGGAATATGAAGACCGAGGTAATTTTGATGTTTTCTTTTTAGCTACACTTGTTCATGATTTAGTAAATATGATCAAAGATGCATAAAATAATCTGATGCAGAATGTCTGGTTGTATGATCCAAACTCAATGGTGGAGAGACCATTGATTGCTGGAAACTTGATGGGGGTTCGTTTTTTTTAAGTGATCGGATGATTGGACCAATTAATTATCAGGAACAAGTCCTTCATTCATACCACCATTCAATATGGACTATACATATAGGTACATTGAAGATGTATAAGGCGTTGAAGGTGTAGTTTTCGTGAAGCGACATGAAATTGAAGGTGACCGAGTTCATCTCATGGTGCTTAACATGTCAGCAGGTTAAAGTAGAGCATCAGAGACCAGCTGAAATGTAATAATCTGGGACCATCCATGTGTGGAAATGGGATCAAATAGCAATGGATTTTTATAATGGTCTTCCAAGAATGGTCAGGAAATAGTATTCCATTTGGGTGATAGGGGATTGTCTAACCAAGTCGCCACATTTAATCCATATTCGTGAAACCCATTCGGTGGAAGATATTTCAAAAATCAATATCAGAGAATTGGTAGAGGCATGGTGTATTATTTTCTATAGTATTAGATAGAGATATGAGGTTCACGTATCATTTCTAGAAATCATTATAGAAAGCGCTCAGAACTCAGTTGACTAAGAGTACAGTGTATCATCCTCAGATGGAATCTCAATCTGAGCAGAAGATACAATATTTGGAAGATATTATGTAGTCCTGTGTAATGGATTTTGGTGTCTCATGGGAGGATCATATACCCATAGAGGGTTTCTAATACAATAACAGCTACCATGAATCGATATGTATTGCTCTGTTTGAAGCATTATATGGGATTCCTTATCATTGTCCACTATGCTAGGTGGAAACTGGTGAAACATTACAAGATGGACCAAGCCTCGTCAAAGAAACAACATAGAACATCCAGTTGACTGGAATGAGGATAGAGACGGCTCATAGTCGTCAAAAATCTTATGCGGATCACCGTCTAAGACCGTTGTCATTCGTTGATGGTGATCATGTCTTCTTCAGGTTCTCTACAGGGTATGGACATCGTCATTTCGTGACGTAGGGAAAGTTATATTTTAGATACACTGGCCATTTTGAGATTCTGGAATGTGTTGGAGAGGTGGAATATATATTGGCCTTACCACCATGGTTCAGTATGGTGCATAATGTGTTCCAGGTATCACATTTTAAAAAGTATCAGCATTATCCAGACCATATGATTAGATGATATCACATTGATCTAGATATGGATGCTTCATTGATACATATCCCATTATATATTTTGGATATGCAAGAGGAGTTTTTCATTGAAAAAGCATCGGTCTACTATGGGATTTATGAAAGAATGATCATATTCATGAAGATACATGGGAATGTGAGAAGGAAATGAATGAGGATAGGTCAGAATTCTTTCAGTTCGGTGATGTTTTTCTACATTCCGGGGATGGAAAGGCCATTGGTGGGGAGAATATAGTACCCCTACTTTCGATATGTAACCCTTACATGATTTTATTCATAGTATTAAAATTAACCGTGATTTATGGAAAAGTGTGGAGATCATTGAATGATCTTTTGAGGCAAAGGGGAAGTCGCCCAGATGGCGCACAGTTTGTCTAAACCGTATAGAAAAAACATGTGTAGAAGGTCTTGGAAGTTTTATCTTCCACAGGGGCGGCGCACAGTTTTTCTAACCGTGTGTCCAACCCATGCATGGAGGGTCTGTTGAGGTAGTTTCTAACACACATTTAGCGCACGATTTGTCAAACCATTTGAGCAAACCATGCAGCCACTAAAACGAGATCCTATAATGATGGATATCATACGTTTTTTCCTTTATGTGGCTCGTCTTTCAAACTATGAGGCCCTAACTCAGGATTTCGCTTTTCCCAATGTAAAGGAGGGTTCTTCCATCATTCTGGAGGCGATCCGAAGGCTTATATTGGAGATTCAAAGATGTATTCTCGAGATATGTGATCGTTCTTCTTCGTTCATGATTAGTTTCTTTGATCTAATTAGATCTACATCTCCAGTTTTACCGGTTTCTTAGATCTATGACCATTATGGGTATATATATGTGCGTGGTTGCAATATATGATGATATTTTGTATTGATATTTCTAGGAGAATAGATCTAATAAGGGTTCTTGAAGAAGCAACCCGGTTTTCTATAGCATTTTTCGACCATTGTGGTTTTCATCAAAACCATTGAGGTATGGGGATTTTATCTCGACTCCACATAGTAAAATAGAGTGTCATGCTTTAGAATTGAGTTTTTGGTGTGGAATTTATTCTAAAAAAAGATTAAATCATCTATAGTGATGATTTATGGTTTTTGAGAAATTATGAAATTTTGGTGAATTGTTGTGAAAAGTGATTTGGCTTCATGAAATTAAAATGCTGATTTTATATTATGAATTTTCTGAAATTGTAAAGGGTTTGATGAAAAATTGGTTTTCAATAAAAATGGTGTTTTATTGAAATGGTTTGATATTTAAATGATTTTATGGAATTGGTTTTCAATAAAAAGAAAGTTTAATTGAAATGGTTTGGAATTGAAATATATTGGCTTCGAAATGGTTTTTTTGTAAAAGGTTTTCAATAAAAAAGAAGTTTTTATTGAAAGGGTGTATTGGCATGATTTATGGGGATGTTTGGTGTGTGTTCATATTGAATTATAGACGGATAAGGTTTAGGGGTCTACACCCTCAATTTTGGGATGGATAAGTGTTATGGATCTCCCCTGTCAAACATTTATATTGCATTCGGGACAAATAAGGGTTAGGGGTCTCCCCCATTAGTGTTGGGATGAATAATGGTTTGGGATCTCCCCTATCAAACATTCATTTGAATTTTGGTTGGATAATGGTAAGAAGTCTCCCCAATCATTTTTGGGATGGATAAGGGTTAGAGATTTCCCCTTCTTCTTGGTAGCATGCATGTTTGGTTGCATGGGTTTGTGGAATGGATGGGTATTCCAAAAAGGGATCTTGTGAAATTGTTCTAAATCTTGTTTGGTTGTTTTTTTAGGAAATATAACTTGATGTAAAATCGGTGTCAATTTCCTTTGGAATTCATTTGGTTATGAATGGTTATGGAAAGTTGTTTATATTTAGTTATATATTATTTTTGAGAAAATTTTTTATATTAACCGTTTTTCATATAATCATTGCCTACATTTCTATCATGTTGACATGAGTAAGGAAGTCATTGGGGAAAACTACTATGTTTTATACTCACCCCTGCTTTGGCACTTTGGTTCTTTTGCAGATATTGTATTCCCGGACACAGGTAAAGGTAAAAAATATTATTGTTAGTGGCTCATAGTGATGCTTGGGAGATGTTGTGGAGCTTGGAGATTATGGATAACAGATTCATGGTGTCTTTTGAGAGCATTGATTCATTCATCTACTATGTACATTGATTCTTTTTTGGGTCATCCGCTGTTGTGTACTTTTTTTGGTTTGACATAATGATGTTTTTTATTGGTCATTCTTTGTTCTTGCATTATATAGTAAATGTTTGGTTATTCTGGGTTGGATTATGGGTTATTTATTAATGTGAAAATCATCCACCAAATTATATTTGAATCCCTCCAGCATTTATTGTAATCATTTGGCTTATTGGGGTTATTGTTAAATGCCTCGTAATGATTCGTTGTACTCTGAAGCCAATGAGAATTGGTAGTAATTACATATTTTTGGAGAAATATTAACTTTGTATTGATAATAACTTATTTGGAATTAATTTCCATAATTACTATGATTAATATGAGACAATTTATTGAATTATGTTGATATTTATCTCAAAAAGAGTGATGTATAAAAAGAATATCTTCATATGGAAGATGTTATAACTACATATAAATAAAATGTAATTGGAATTCATTATTATTTTATTACTTATATGACCCATATATTCCAACAAAATTCAATTTTGGATTATTTAATATTAATTTTATGTCTAAAATGTGTAAACCATGATTATAAAAAAATAAAATTCATTTTATAGATTGGGCTGATAAAAGAATAATTGTTTTGGGTGTAAAGTGGTTCACAAAAATTTTATGGTTATAAACCACATTTTATTTAAGATTATGATCATATTACAATTTTCTATAGAAATGGTTTGTTGATTAGCATTATGAAAATGATTCAATACTCTAAATCATTTATTTTATTCACAAGTAAAAAACAATCCTTTCCTTAATAGTAGTTATTTATTATTTCTAAATACGTATAATTCAATTGGATTTATGTATTGAACTCATTTCCATTTCTAGGGGAACCAAATTAAATATGTTTTTTATTTTTTATTCATCTTTATGTTATATAATATCTAATATTAGGGGCATAATGACCTCAATGTTTCATTATATCTCATATATTTTGATTTTAATTAATTAATTTCTAAAAATAATATTATCTTCTTATGAATATATTTTTTATATTATAAATCATCAAAAACTACAAGGGTTTTCATGTAATTGTTTTATTTTAAAATGTATTATTAATTTGGTTAATTACATGAAATCTAAAATTATAAATTCTATTTTTTTTAATAAAAATGAATTAAAAAAAACATGAAATGTATGAGGAATAATTTCTAAAATAAATTTGTGGCTTCATATGATAAATAAAATATAAATATTCATTAAAATAAAATATATACTAGGTACCTTAACTACACTCAATCTTTTTTATGATTTTTGAATTTATCAATATTTTATTTATTTTCAACGTGTTTAGTGAATGAGGTATACATTGTCTATTTTCATTATATACAATGGTTTTATTCATACAATCACACACAATTATGTTGATGATGTTTGTATAAGATGGTATAACATAATTTTTCAATAACCATGATCAGGTTATCTTGTATATTGGTCATTTATGGGATTCCCCAACTATACGATGATGAGGAGTGTATATATATGGTATTTGTATTTTATTTAATCATTATAATACAATGGTGTGCAATTATATTTTTTTCACTTTTATGTAATATATCCATTTTCAATGTTATTGGTTATCACTATTAAATTCAACATTATTAATTAAAATATTAATTTATTAGGAATTAAAATAAATTCCTTTGTGTACAATAATGTTTTTTAAATTTTTATACTTTTTACTTATTTGGAATCACAGTTTTTTCATCATATTTTATATTTTCTTCAAACTATTTTAAAATTATTTATATTATCATTCATATTAGTCCACAAATTGGTCGGTTGAAGGACATTATATTGACATGGTAGGATTAATCCTCCTATATACTTGCCATTATTTTTTCTTGGGGATTTTTAATGAAAAATATCTATCATTTTCTTCCACATAAGAAGCTACACATGGACTATGATATTATTAAAAATATAACATTTTACTTAGTTTCCAAATTATACATAATCATGTATTAATTTATTATAAATATAAAAATATTATTGTTATATTGTTTAATAAATTCACAGAATATTAGTATAATGTAAAACATGCAAAAATCTCTATTTGGAATAATTAAATAAGGTTAATGAAAACAATTATGGGGAACTCAAACTAATAAACATATTGAATTTTAATACTTAATAATATTTGATATCATGACATGAATTTTTTTTTCTACTATTTTTTATAGATACTAATGTAACTGAAAAAATTATACCATTTTATATTAAATAAATCATTCTAATAAACCATTGAGACTCTTTAGTATTTTCTTAATTTTTTATTATTAAATATAATGTTAATTATTTTTATTAGTTGTTTATATATTTATTATAAATTATATTATTGAAATTTTACTTTTTTAGTTGCAACCTATTATATAATTATTATATAAAAAATATTATAATATGAAAGGTAGTTTCACTTATAAATCTATAATATTTTTCTACATCATGGTATCATAGATAGAAATCAAATATTTCTATATAAAATGTTTTCATGTGATATGAGTGATGGAGATTCATATCAATTTTTTTTTATGGGAAATAATTAATTGTAAAAATAGCCAATAAAGATACCAAGATATTCTATACCAATTTATATAAATAAATATTTGATTATTATTTATGATAATATAGAATTTTTTGATCATTATAAGGAGTATAATTCTATATAAAATCGAAGATATCATGATTAATCCTTTATTTATACACACATTATAGTATATAAGTAATTCTAATATATTTTACTCACTCTATAAAACACTATGAGTATGTTCTAAATACATTTCTTGTTATATGTCTTATAATTCTATGTTAAATGATGTAGAATATATGTGAATTTTCAATGTAAATATGGGTAAATTACTTGTAAAAAATGATAGATGTGAATTTATAAAATAAAAATAGGTTTCGATGTAGGATTAATGATATATAAATATGGAGGAATATGATGGTAATGAATATGGAAAAATAAATATTACATGAAATTGGAAATATATTAAATTAAATAATTAGAATATTGTCAATTCATTATAATGATTTATTATGGAAGAAAAATTGATATTTATTATATTTCCATCAAATAAATATGAAAATATTATAGATAATATGAGAATATATAATCATAAGTGATGATTAGAAAATAATTTTTTTTACATTTAACTATGTAATAATAATTGTTTTCATTATACTAATAGAATATATTTTTTGAAACATTACACAAAATTTTGTTTATTTTAATTGTATATGTAATGAGTAATATGGAATCCTCATTCGGTATGATCAATCTATCATATAGAATATTACATGTAAACAACTGTGGTCCCTAATCAAGAGTGGTTGGAAACTAGATTTGTTTGTTTAACTATATTAATTCATGTAAAATTGTTATTTAATGGAATATAACATCTAAATAAGAATTAAATACTATAGTAAATATATATACATTAATCATATTTTATACTTAAAAATGATAATATAAAATCCCAAATGATCATATGTGAATCATACATCCTAATATGAATTTAATTTAATACTCATGTACTGATAAATGTATTATATTAATGAATGGATAAATATATAAAAATGTGTACATAACATAATAAAAACAATAATAAAATTAAATAATTTCTTGAATATATCTTTATAAACGAATACATTTATATTAAGTCATATATAATTTACACACAAAATCATACTTATTATCCTTATAGAAACAATATTTTTTTGAACAAATAGTGATAGTAAATCCTGATTAAAAACTACTACAACCCTTCAAATCCATTATTTTTAATTTGGTCAGGTGTATTTTTTTTAATTTAAATAATTTAAAAAATTTATACATAAAAACATCAAGGTTATAACTAATTAACCTAAATACATTTACATTTACTTAGACATGTTTTTATAAAAACTATAATAATAAGAAATTTTTCACTCAAAAATTTCATTGACTATATATATTGACTTGGTGGAAATTTTTATTCGTAAAAATAATATTTATTACAGTATATCACTATTTACATTGTAACATTAATCTTCAATAACAAAATGGTTAATTATTATAATGAAAATACGTTATTGGACGTTTCTTGATCATTTTGTTGTCTTACATACAACAAAATACATCATGTATTCCTATAAATGCTTGTATAAACCCCCTTTGTTATTAATAAAGAATCTATGGATGATTTTGTTTTTCAAAAATGCATGGGAATCTCTTGGAAATCATATTCATTTTTTTAACATCCACCATCCTCCATTAACATTCACCTCCCATAACATGTGGATTTACATGAGGTTCTCACTTAACAAGGGTTTACAGTACAATACATCTCATAGATATTTACCATTCCCTACAAATTATTATTAATATCCATAAGGAATTCCATTTGATAATTTATATGAATGAGAGAAAATTGTAAAGTTAAGTAAAAATAAACACACCAACATCCACCCATGTCTTTAATTATTAATTTTCATTAATGGAAATTAATATATAAAAAATTAGGAAAAAATGAAGATCATTAGAAAATTGTAAAATCAGAATTTTTTTTACAAAAAAGCTATAATGGAAAATAAATCATATGGGATTTTGTTAATAGATCCAGTTTTAGCCTATAAGAATAGTAAGAGGGTCCCATGAACCTATTTACTCCCAATAAATATCAAAACACAGACTCTTTTCCCAGATTTCATAACTAGAAACCACTTCACATAAATATTATATCTATGTTCCCAATCCTCCAAGTCTCATATATAAGATCCCATTATCCATGGTTCCATAATATATAGCCACTTCACCCAATTCACATAAATTAATTCAATTCTATCTATGATCAATATTAGGGTATCATTTACCCCTAGTCCAAAATCAGGGGTCTACCCATCCCTGGTATCCTCCATAGCCTCATTAAATTTTTTGATAGATTGTACACACTATAGTTATCAAATATGATCCTGCAATTACATTGATTACAGTTCATCTTATTTTATTAGAAACCAGAGTGAAATTCAACCATGTATTAATGTGATAATGAGGGACCCTATAAATATGTTTTCAAGGACTCCTTTTTTTTATATTCTCAACATAATTAACCCAAATTGGGAATGTATCTAGATAAAGAGAATTAAAATTGAATCTTTGGCCATGAAAATGTTTAAGGGTCCACATATGGAATCCATGTCTATTGTTGGATCAAAAACCTACCAATTACTTCTTTATCATTATAGTTATATAAAAATGGGGTATTATTTTTTTATGAAACAATGAGATCATAATAAATAAATTAATTGAACACATACCTCCATATAGGTGTATTATTATGTTTATTCATAAATTCCTCTAATTAATATATATCTCCACTGATTCCAATTTGTATTAAATTTCTAGTTTCCAATAGATATATGGTAAATTCTAATATAACCATATAATTTATGTATAATCCCAAAAAATCCCCTCCCTAGCATAGTATAAATTTTTAATAACATCAGTAACTATTCATCTAGAGATAGATTGGAGACAACCATATTTTCTCCCACTCGAAGGAGATGTTACTAGACACACTATCTATTATCATTATGTTATAGATAGAATGAAAAATAAAATGTATTCTAATCAATATAACCAAATAAATACAATATTTTAACGACTATAATGATACATTTTTCTGTGTTCATGATATTATAATATATGGACATATCCTGACATATGAACCTAAATTTTGTAAATTGAATTTTTTTTGAATTTAATTTGTCACGACCCGCCCTCGGGGTCCGTGCCGTGACTACCCCAAGCCCGCCTTCCATAGGCCAGGTGCTGGAGACTAGCACCAAGGCGTAAATCCCGGTAAAAAGGGAAGGCATTTCCTTTGTAAAGTAAACAAACACCACAGAGTAAGCAAGTGGAAAGTAAACACTAAGTAAAAACAGAGTACAACTAAAATTGCGGAAAAGTAAATTGTCCAGTATACAAACCCAAACTGAAAGTAAAGTACAACTCGAAAGAAAAAATAGCAACTGTAAAGTAAAAGCCGCTACACCGAGCTGTCCACTGGGTATCCCACCTGAAGGGTGGGTACAGATAGATCCACTTCTCCATGGGTCCCGTCGTCCGTTCCGAACACGTCCCACCCAGTGGTCCACCTCCAGGCACCGTCCTGCTCTGCAAGCCTCAGCCAAGATCAACGCTGTCTGTCGTATACAACCAACACAACGTAGTGCGGGAATAGCCCGTGCAGGGGTGAGTATAAGCTACTTAGTAGGGACCCCGAGACCCCTGAAGGTCTCTCAAAATCCACAAAGGATAAATCACGAAGAAAGGTACAATCACGAAGTAACAACCGACACTGCTTAGGTATATGCCCATACATATACCTAAGTCACCAATTCCAACAGGCTCCATCCTCCGAGCCCAAGTACAACTCAGTCCACACAGGAAAGTAAATGTATTCCACACAGGAAAGAAAAACGAAATCCACACAGGATAGCACTACACAATCCACACAGGAAAACAACTGGATTCAGCTCACATAGGTAAACTTCTTCGAAGGATGATAAAGATGATCTCTGATCCATCTAAGTCATCGGACCCACGAAGGATCGATAGGTATCTAACCCCCGCAAAAGACCCACACAGGATCGGGCCCACATAGGACCTGTAGGCGCTGGTTCACACAGGACCGCTGAGCGCAAAGACCCACACAGGATCAGACCCATACAGGATCGGGCCCACATAGGACCTGTAGCACTGATCCACGTAGGATCGCTGAGTGATGTAGTCGTCGTCGTCGAATCCACACAGGATCTCTGTACTATCGTCGTCGCAGTCACAGTAGCAGTAGCAGTAGCAGTAGTCACAGTAACAGTCGCAGTAATAGTCGCAGCCATCACTAGGGTTCCCGCAAATAGAAAACTCGTACAAGAGGGTCCACTCCACGAGCCGAGAGGCTGATACATCAACTGTCACAAAGTCCAGAGTTGATGTATCCAAAAGTTCCATATCGGCAACACGAACTCAACGCAACAGACGGCGCGTCGATCAGACACTCGGTCTGAGAGTTATTGGCTTTTTCGTCCCAGGGGCCTGGTTGGTTTTTAAGGAAAAACCAACCCGACCATAGTCCACCTACGTCCAAACCTCAGGTGGAGTATTCCAAAAGATCCTTCTCACTAAGAGGAACACAACAAAGCTGACGGCACGTCAATCAGACGTCCGTAGCTCAAGATATGAGTGTTTCCGCTCCGAAGGCCCGGTTGGTTTCGTGAACGAACCAACCCGGCCGAACTCAAAAAAATTCCTAAACATTGAGTGAGATATACTTAATCGACCGTCTCGATCCAAGGATCGTGTAGCCGCTGACGGTTCGTCAATCGGAGGTCTGTGGCTCATGTTATGGCCAGAAAACCGAAGACGACACGAAAACGGGGGGTCCAGGTCAGGGCCGACCCCCCCCCCCCCCCACCGCCTGGGTCGGCCCGCACTGGGTCGACCCGACCCGGGTCCGACCCGGCCCGGGTCCAACCCGGCCCGGCCGGCGGCGGTCCGGCGCGGCGCCACTGGTGTCACGCGCGGGGGGCATGGCCCCCGCTTCCAGCTGGCGGCGCGGCTTCAGCCGCGCCTTTGTGGAGAACCGGCCCCCTTCGTGGGGGCCTGCTTGAGGGAAACCGGGGGGCCTCATGCCCCCTCAAAGAAACCCCCCCCCCCCAAATAAATGGGGGGGGGGGCTTTTTTGAGTTGACCGGGGGAATTAAATTCCTCCGGTCTTTGACCTTCCAGCCGGCCACCTGGCCGGCCGGTTTTTCTCCAACGGGACCGGCAAAGCCGGTCCCCTTTCGGCTTCCGACACCGGCGGCCCGACAAGCCGCCGGTCTTCCCGTCTCGCCGCGGCCCGGAACCGGCCGTGGTGTTCATAGTCCGGCGCGGTGCGACGGCACCGCGGCCCTCCGCCGCGGCCCCGCTCCGGCCGCGATGCCTTCGATTCCCCTCGACGCGGCGCGATGGCGTCGCGTTCATGATGATCCTTCCACGGAGCGGCGCGACGGCGCTGCGCAATTCAACCGAGCGAATTCCCACGTGGTGCGACGGCACCATGCCATCTCGTCATCCACAAGAAAAATAATCATCATCACGAACAAAAGAGGGGGAATTCGGCTGTGTTCGTGCGGTCCGACTCCCCTCACATTAGATGATAACTCTTAAATATTTAAATACAAGATTATCATTCTAGAACCAAGAACGAGAATAAATAAAAACCAACAACAACCCCTACCTTGGGTTCAAGTTTGAAGATCGTCAACGACCCGCGGAAGACAACATCGCGGAGGTCGGGCGTCACGGTAAACGTTCTTCAAATCCGATGACGAAGAGGTACGTCGATGGCGAATCTTCGTATTTCGATGAAGGATGTCCGAGGAGGAAGCGGCGTTCCCTTTCGTTGACATGGAAGACGTTGTCGATCTTCGGAAACAACGGGCTACGAAGATGAGAGGAGCGGCGTTCTTTGTCGGAGCTCGAAGGTTCTTCGCGTTCTTCGTCAAGGTTGAAGAAGAAGAAGGAGCTCCCAAAATCCTCTCAAGAAGGCTAGAGAGTTCTAACCCCACAAAATAAGATAGAGTCTTATTTCATTCACAAACCAACAAATTGAATTTCAAAGGTTTGAAATTCAAATAAAATAACTCCAAATTAAATAACAAGTTGTTATGTCATTTAAAGAGGGGTTAAAGGAGTTTTGAGACGAGATGGAAGGTTGGGTTTTGTGTGGGCCCCACCACACTTAATCCTCCCAAGGGAGGTTAAGTGGATGTGGGTCCCACCATTAACTTCCTTTGAGAGGAGTTAACCAACATGTAAGAAAAATAAAAAGTGTTCCACATTTTTATTCAACTTTTTATAATTCTCCCAAAAACTAACTTTCGACCCGCAATAAACGCAACTCCAGAAAAGGTCTCCTTAAGAGACTATCAGCGCTGTGAGTTCATCGGTGTCCTCGGATTTCAATTCCGAGCACCGGATCAAAAGTTAGAAATTCCCGCTCGCTCGTTCACTGAACGTACCCAAGCCAAACTTCGGAAATTGATTCCGGACACTCCGGGCCTCGGAATCAGGTGCCGTCAGAAACCAGGCTCTTGTAAAATTCTTAAGAAAAGTAAGAAAAAATCTCCCTTTAATTGTACGGGTCTTCACATTACTCCCACCTTAGGGCTTTACGTCCCCGTAAAGATACATCAAAAACTAGGGAAACAAATGAGGGTACTGAACATGCATCTGAGCCTCCCGCTCCCATGTGCTCTCCTGGAGGTTCCCGTGCTGCCATCTGATGCGCATAAGAGGAATCGATCACCCACGTAGGACCCGCTCCTGTCGATCCTCTATCTCCACCGGGACCTCCGTAAAAGTCTCCCCATTGTCAACGTCAAGGTCCCCATGGTCAATGATGTGCATCGGGTCGTGCACGTATCTCCTCAGCTGAGACACGTGGAAGACGTCGTGCACCCGGTGCAACTGAGGTGGTAGAGCCAGGCGATAAGCCACCTCACCAATCCTGCTGAGGACCTGGAAGGGTCCGATGAAGCATGGAGATAACTTTCCGCCTCGGCCAAATCTCCGAATACCACGTCGAGGTGAGACCCGCAAGAAGACGTGGTCACCATCCTCGAACTCTAGTGGCCTCCGCCTCCTGTCAGCGTATGACTTCTGCCGGCTCTCAGCTGTCCTCATCCGCTCCTGGGTGACCTGGACCTTCTCTATCGTGGCCTGGACTATCTTCGGTCCCACCAGTGCTGACTCCCCAGGGTCTGTCCAGCACAAAGGAGATCTACAAGGTCGGCCGTACAACGCCTCATACGGTGCCATCCCGATGGTGGAGTGGTAGCTGTTGTTGTACGCAAACTCCACCAAGGGTAGGTGGTCCTCCCAGCTACAACCAAAGTCGAGGACACATGCGCGGAGCATGTCCTCGAGAGTCTGAATGGTCCTCTCCGTCTGACCATCCGTCTGAGGGTGTAAGGCTGTGCTCAGACGTAGCTGCGTCCCGAACGCCTCCTGCAACCACATCCAAAGTCAGGAAGTAAAGAGATCATCTCGATCAGAGACGATAGATGATGGCACGTCGTGGAGCCTCATAATCTCCTGAACATACAGACGTCCCAAGATCTCCACTAAGCCCTGCTCTCTGATGGGTAGGAAGTGTGCCGACTTGGTGAGTTGGTCAACAATCACCCAGATGGAGTCGTGACCTCTGGAAGTGCGTGGAAGTCCAGTCATGAAGTCCATAGATATGCCGTCCCACTACCACTCCGGGACCACGAAGGGTTGTACCAAGCCTGTTGGTACCTGATTCTATGCCTTCACCAACTGGAAGGTGAGGCATCGAGAAACGAACTCTGCTACTGCCTTCTTCATGCCCGGCCACCAGTGCTGTCGTCTGAGATCCTGGTACATCTTCGCCACTCCAGGATGTACCACCAAAGGAGAAGTGTGAAACTCTCTCGGCACCTCCTCTCGCAAAGTGACTGGTACCATGGTACATCCTCTGAAAAGGATGTCGTGCTCTGCTCCAAGGGAGAAACCATCAGGTGCCTGTCCCGAGGATATCTGTGCACGCTGTGTCTCACAGTCAACGTCCTCACGCTGTCCCTCTCTGACCCGCTGTAGTAGTGGAGGGGTGACTGTGAGAGACTGGAGGAAGGCTGCTCTATCTCTATCCACGAAGGATATCTGCAAAGAGGCTAGCTGCTCCGTTGCCTCCTCATGTAGCTGAATGCCCGTCCTCATGCTGAGGGCATTGGCTACCACGTTCCCTTTCCCAGGAGTATAGACTATCTCAAAGTCATATTCCTGGAGGAACTCGAGCCATCGCTGCTGTCTCAGGTTCAAGTCCTTCTGCGAGAAGATATACCTGAGACTCTGATGATCGGAAAAGACTGTAAAGTGCTCGCCCATCAGGTAGTGTCGCCATGTCTTCAGAGTGAAGACCACTGCTGCTAACTCCAGGTCATGGGTAGCGTAGTTCTGCTCATGCGGCCTCAACTGATGTGATTCATAGGCGATCACTGCCCGCTCCTGCATCAGAACACATCCGAGTCCGGTCCCTGATGCATCGCAGTAGACTACATACCCTACTCCCTCCTCAGGCAACCGCAAGATAGGTGCGCTGGTCAATCTCTGTCTTAGCTCCTAGAATCTCTTCTAACATCTATCTGGCCACACGAAGGGTTTCCCCTTCTTCGTCAAAGATGTGAGTGGTGCCGCAACTCTAGAGAAGTCTGGCACGAATCTCCGATAGTATCCAGCTAGTCCCAAGAAACTCCGAACCTCAGTCATGCTCCTGGTTGGCTCCCACACTAACATAGCCTCGATCTTCACAGGATCCACTGCAACTCCCGCCTCAGAGATAACGTGTCCCAAGAAGTGGACCTCACGTATCCAGAACTAGAACATCGAGAGCTTACCATAAATCTGGTGCTCTCGGAGTATGTATAGTACAACTCGCAAGTGATAGGCGTGCTCCTCCTCAGTCGTAGAGTAAATCAGAATGTCGTCGATGAAGACCACGACAAACCGATCGAGGTATGGCCGAAAGATCCTGTTCATGAGGGCCATGAACACTGCTGGAGCATTGGTTACGCAGAAAGGCATAACCAAGAACTCATAGTGGTCATACCGACATCTAAAGGCCGTCTTCTACACATCCTCGACTCTGACTCTGAGCTGATGATAGCCTGACCTGAGGTCTATCTTCGAGAACCACCATGCTCCCTTGAGCTGATCAAAGAGGTCATCAATCCTCGGTAGCGGATACATGTTCCTCACTGTCACCTGGTTCAGGTGACGATAGTCAACACAAAGTCGAAGGCTCCCGTCCGCCTTCTTGGCGAACAATATCGGGGAAGCCCAGGGTGAAACACTGGGTCGGATGAACCCCTTGCCCTGCAAGTCCTCCAACTGTACCCGTAGCTCTCGAAGCTCGGTCGGGGCCATCCGATATTTTGGAGTGGATATCGGGGTTGTCCCGGGGTACATGTCAATATAAAAGTCTACCTATCTGCGAGGAGGTAGCCCCGGAACGTCGTCGGGAAAAACTTCCACAAACTGATCCACCACTGCAGGAAACCTAGGACTCCGCACGTCAAATGCTCCAAGGATGAGGCTAGCCATCTGATGAGTGATGGGCTGTCCTCTCCTCCGCGGAAGTCCATCCTGTGCTTCTAAGGCTCCCTTCTCGCCGGTGAAGGTGAACCTGCTCCCGTCGGTGCGTACACATCGCACCTTGCACCTAAAACAGTCAATATGCGCATGGACCGTAGATAGCCAATCCATGCCCAAGATGACGTCGTAAGGCCTCGACGCTGCTACAAGAAGATCCCAGCCGATGCTCTCGCCTCCTAAAGTAAGCTCACACTGCCGGCACCAGTGCGTAATCGTCGAGTCTGCTCCCGTAGGAGTCTCTAGCCGTAAGGATCGAGCCAACGGCTCTGTCAGAATCTCCGCGCTCCGAACAAGGGCAGCGGCTATGAAAGAGTGACTCGCTCCTGTGTCTATAAGAACTGCAGAAAGGGTGGAATAGACACAGATAATACCTCGAATCATCTCGGGTGCGCCGTGGTCGTAGGCCTCTGCTGCCTGGAGCTGTGCCTGTCTCTGCCCGCCAGCTCCCTGTGGTCGGGGTGGACCTCCAGGTGGTGGTGGTGGCAGAGCCTCAAAGCGTCGCCCACCACCTGCTGCTCGGCCAGCTCCTCTGCCTCGTCCGCCTCCTCCCTGCGGACCGCCACGGTCGACCCTCTGCCTCTGCCTCGGTGGTCCCTCAACTGTCTGCTGCTCCTCGGCACGGCGGTTCGGGCAGTCACGAGCCATGTGGCCCTGCCCGCCGCACGAGTAGCACTGTCTGCCTCTCGAAAGACTGGCTCCTCGCTGTGTGCCCCGCACTGCTGAGCCAGTGTCCTGAGGTCGTATGCCTGAGGGTCTGGTCTGTCTGGACCCCTGAGTCATCCGTCGGCTGCCTGCTGCTGATGACTCTGCCACGTGCCGCACTGCAGTGGGTCTCGGTGCTGGTGTAGACTCAGCAAGGAAGCTCTCGATCAAAAGGGCTCACTCCAGTACTCCTGTCTGAGTCGGTATGCTGAGGGAGATCAGCGATGCCCTGATCTCGTGTCTCAAACGCTGCTCGAAGGTCCGGGCACGGAACAATGGGTCTTGTACCATGTCAGTCGAGTAGCACGAGAGATCGGTAAATCTCGCCGAGTACTGAGCGACCGTCATGCTGCCCTGCCGCAGCTGAAGAAGCTCCTAGATACGCACTGCACGAAGGGTGGCTAGGACGAACTCCGAGCGGAAGAGGCTCTCAAAGTCTGTCCATAGAAGAGATTCCTCATCGTGCACCTAGAGCATCAAGCTCCACCATCGTCCTGCTGCTGCGTGTAGTAGGCTCGCAGCGAGGATCACCATGAGGTCTGCTGGTGTCCTCACTAGCCTAAACACACGTACCACTGCCTAGAGCCAGTCCTCAGCTACCTGGGGATCCATCTCCCCGTGAAACCTGGGTGGTCGCTGGCACTGAAACTCATGCAGTGCGCTGAGGTGACGTGCATCGTCAGTGGCTGGTGCTGGAAGTATCAGTGGCTCTACGGCTAGAGCTACCACCGGTGCCACTGCTGACAAAGGGCCCTGCACCGAGGCCTCGTCGCTCGGTGGCCTGTCGTCACACTCGACTCTCGGAACCCTAGCTGGCTGCCGTCATGGGGCCATCCTGAAAATGAAACAGGTGAGCCATGGTCAGAAAAGTATACCTGGTGAGCTGATATAAGTAATCACAAAGAAAACTTTGAAACACACATGCAATCAATGTTTTCGTGCATTAAGTCGGAAATCAGAAATCAGGGTCCTGGTGTACGGATACGTCAGCCGCCGCACCAACACTGGACTCCCTAGACTGAGAACCACACTCAATACGCTAAACATTATTTCTTCACATAGAAAAGATCAGAGTTCGCGGTAGAATCGAACTCCTTTGATACCAATTTGTCACGACCCGCCCTCGGGGACCGTGCTGTGACTACCCCAAGCCCGCCTTCCATAGGCCAGGGGCTGGCGACTAGCACCAAGGCGTAAATCCCGGTAAAAAGGGAAGGCATTGCCTTTGTAAAGTAAACAAACACCACAGAGTAAGCAAGCGGAAAGTAAACACTAAGTAAAAACAGAGTACAACTGAAAGTGCGGAAAAGTAAATGGGCCCGTATACAAACCCAAACTGAAAGTAAAGTACAACTCGAACGGAAAAACAACAACTGTAAAGTAAAAGCCGCTACACCGAGCTGTCCACTGGGTATCCCACCTGAAGTGTGGTTACAGATAGCTCCACTTCTCCATGGGTCCCGTCGTCCGCTCCGAACACGTCCCGCCCAGTGGTCCACCTCCAGGCACCATCCTACTCTGCAAGCCTCAGCCAAGATCAACGTTGTCCGTCGTCTGCAACCAACACAACGTAGTGCGGGCATAGCCCGTGGAGGGGTGAGTATAAGCTACTCAGTAGGGACCCCGAGACCCCTGAAGGTCTCTCAAAATCCACAAAGGATAAATCACGAAGAAAGGTACAATCACGAAGTAACAACCGACACTGCTTAGGTATATGCCCATACATATACCTAAGTCACCAATTCCAACACGCTCCATCCTCCGAGCCCAAGTACAACTCAGTCCACACAGGAAAGTAAACGTATTCCACACAGGAAAGCAAAACGAAATCCACACAGGATAGCACAACACAATCCACACAAGAAAACAACTGGATTCAGCTCACACAGGTAAACTTCTTTGAAAGACGATAAAGATGATCTCTGATCCATATAAGTCCTCGGACCCACGAAGGATCGATAGGTAACTAACCCCTGCAAAAGACCCACACAGGATCGGACCCACATAGGATCGGTCCCACACAGGACCTGTCGCACTGATCCACGTAGGATCGCTGAGTGATGTAGTCGTCATCGTCGAATCCACGCAGGATCTCTGTACTGTCGTCGTCGCAGTCACAGTAGCAGTAGCAGTAGTAGTAGTCACATTAACAGTCGCAGTAACAGTCGCAGCCAGCACTAGGGTTCCCGCACACAGCAAGCTCGTACAGGAGGGTCCGCTCCACGAGCCAAGAGGCTGATACATCAAATGTCAC
Source organism: Viscum album (assembly GCA_963277665.1). Lineage (NCBI taxonomy): Eukaryota > Viridiplantae > Streptophyta > Magnoliopsida > Santalales > Viscaceae > Viscum > Viscum album. Next base: position 856,724,393 of record OY728156.1, on the reverse strand, counting down.
AATGTCCATAGTTGATGTATCCAAAAGTTCTGTATCGTCAACAGGAACTCAACGCAATAGACAGCGCGTCGATCGGACGCCCGGTCTGAGAGTTTTTGGCCTTTTCGTCCCAGGGGCCCGGTTGGGTTTTAAGGCAAAACCAAACCGACCATACTCCACCTGCGTCCAAACCTCGGGCGGAGTATGCCAACAGATCTGTCTCACTAAGAGGAACACAACAAAGCTGACGGCACGTCAATCGGACGTCCGTAGCTCAAGATATGAGCGTTTCCGCTCTAAAGGCCCGGTTGGTTTCGTGAACGAACCAACCCGGCCGAACTCAAAAAAATTCCGAAACTTTGAGTGAGTTATACCGAATCGACCGTCTCGATTGAAGGATCATGTAGCCGCCGACGGTTCATCAATCCGAGGTCTGTGGCTCAAGTTATGTCCAAAAGACCGAAGACGACACGAAAACGGGAGGTCCGGGTCCGGGCCGACCCGGCCCGACCCCCCCCTGGGTCGGCCCGAACCGGGTCGACCCGACCCGAGTCCGACCCGGCCCAGCCGGCGGCGGTCTGGCGCAGCGGCGCGACGGCGCGGCCCGGCCGGCGGCCGCGCGGCCTGGCGCCGCCGGTGTCATGCGCGGGGGGCATTGCCCCCGCTTCCAGCTGGCGGCGCGGCTTAAGCCGCGCCTTTGGGGAGAACCGGCCCCCTTCGTGGGGGCCTGCTTGAGGGAAACCGGGGGGCCGCCTGCCCCCCCTCAAAGAAACCGCCCCCCCCCCCCAAAATAAATGGGGGGTTTTTTTTGAGTTGGCCGGGGGAATTAAATTCCCCCGGTCTTTGACCTTCCGGCCGGCCACCTGGCCGGCCGGTTTTTCTCCAACGGGACTGGCAAAGCCGGTCCCCTTTCGGCTTCTGACACCGGCGGCCCGGCGAGCCGCCAGTCTTCCCGTCTCTCCGCGGCCCGGAACCGGCCGCGGTGTTCGTCGTCTGGCGCGGTGCGACGTCACCGCGCCCATCCGCCGCAGCCCCGCTCCGGCTGCGGCGCCTTCGATTCCCCTGGACGCGGCGCGACGGCGTCACGTTCATGATGATCCTTCGACGGCGTGGCGCGACGGCGCTACACAATTCAACCGAGCGAATTCCCGCGTGGTGTGATGGCACCACGCCATCTCGTCATCCACAAGAAAAATAATAATCATCACGAACAAAAGAGGGGGAATTCGGCCGTGTTCGTGCGGTCTGGATCCCCTCACATTAGATGATAACTCTTAAATATTTAAATACAAGATTATCATTCTATAACCAAGAACGAGAATAAATAATAACCAACAACAACCCCTACCTTGGGTTCAAGTTTGAAGATCGTCAACGACCCGCGGAAGACAACGTCGCGGAGGTCGGGCGTCGCAGTAAACGTTCGTCAAATCCGATGACGAAGAGGTACGTCGATGGCGAATCTTCATAAGTCGACGATGGAAGTCCGAGGAGGAAGCGGCGTTCCCTTTCGTTGACACAGAAGACGTCGTCGATCTTCGGAAACAATGGGCTACGAATATGAGAGGAGTGGCGTTCTTCGTCAGAGCTCGAAGGTTCTTCGCGTTCTTCGTCAAGGTTGAAGAAGAAGAAGGAGCTCCCAAAATCCTCTCAAGAAGGCTAGAGAGTTCTAACCCAACAAAATAATATAGAGTCTTATTTTATTCACAAACTAACAAATTGAATTTCAAAGGTTTGAAATTCAAATAAAATAACTCCAAATTAAATAACAAGTTGTTATGTCATTTAAAGAGGTGTTAAAGGAGTTTTGAGAGGAGATGGAAGGTTGGTTTTCGTGTGGGCCCCACCACACTTAATCCTTCCAAGGGAGGTTAAGTGGATGTGGGTCCCACCTTTAACTTCCTTTGAGAGGAGTTAACCAACAAGTATGAAAATTAATAAGTGTTCCACATTTTTATTCAACTTTTTATAATTCTCTCAAAAACTAACTTTCGACCCGCAATAAACGCAAATTCGGAAAAGGTCTCCTTAAGTGAATATCGGCGCTGCGAGTTCATCGGTGTCCTCGGATTTCAATTCCGTGCAACAGATCAAAAGTTAGAAATCCCCGCTCGCTCGTTCACTGAACGTACCCGAGCCAAACTTCAGAAATTGATTCCGGGCACTCCGGGCCTCGGAATCAGGTGCTGTCAGAAACCGCATTCTTGTAAAATTCTAAAGAATATTAAGAAAACATTTCCCTTGATTTTTACGGGTCTTTAAATAATTTTTACTAATTATTATACCGAGTAAGGATCTCTGGGGTTAATTCCATAAAATAACATTGTCTTAAATTCCTAACCATAAATTTCACATCAATTTCATAGAAAATAGGCATTAAAATCCATGATAAAAGTTCTAGAATAGTGTATTTAAAATCACATAAACTATTTGTGTCAACATGAAATAAAAAGGATCCAACACTATTTGTGTCCCATGACCATTAAATGTATTATGTGTACTATTTTATAAAACAAACTGTATATGCTATGTTACACATCCTGGGGATACAAATTCATCACATATCCTAATTCTATTTCAAACACCACAACATCTAAAACATCATTGGATAATGATATATTTTAATGTTCCTATCGGAGTTTCCTAAATTAATATTATAATAACAATAAAAATACACAACTGGCTTCGATAACTTGTATTGAGTGATATTTTTCTGATTTTATTATAGGAATCTATTCATTCGAATGTATTTTAATTCACGAGTGTTTTGTAATTGATATTTTTGGACATACCTAATAACATTGACATTAACTAGTGGTATCATATATTTTATTCCATAAATAATAATACATGGTATATTTTGATGAAAACATATGAGTGGGATCATATCCCTATTCAAATTAACAATTATCATTACCATATTATGGTTATAGTAGAAAATTACAGAAAAAAATTCCCAATAATAAGATGGTTTTTATCATATTTATTTGAAAACTAATGACTCTCATATGAGGTATGCATGTCATTAAATTCATAGTTCACATTTAGAACCCACAATTATGGTGGAGGTTCCAACCCTTGGCACATAGTTTATAATTTAATAAATGATATCTATTATGGTAAATAGTTAATCCTTTAGAATTTTCATTCAAATATGAACACTAATATATTAAATACACTTCAAGATATTTTGATAGTGACTTTATAATACAGTAGCTGATCATCATCATTATACGGAATATATAAATATTATGTTCATCTTTATTGTATGTGACATTGATTCATAGATGTTCCTACCAATTATACCTACGGTCATAGACCTTCACTCACTGATATGAAGACCAACCATGTAGTCCATCCTCATAATATCAATTACATGGCTGCTCCCCATGATATGAAGATCACCACGAAATGAGGACCCCTCCTTTGTAGGTGTTCAAGAACTAGTGACCATCTAGACTCTACTAATTATATCAAAACCAATAGATCATGACATCGTCCTATTAGAGTAAGATATAATGTTTTACCACATTATAAAGAAAATAAAAAGGGGTAGTTACTCTCTAGGATTGTTAATATAATGTCAATGACCATTGTTCCCCACCACAAAGATCATGTTTCTTGGTAACTATTCATATTTATTTAATTTACAGTCTAGAAAGCCCTCCCCACATCAAACCATTAATGAGTTTACCTTTATTGTAATATAAATTCATGATATAGAATCTTAATAACCAATTATATCCATCATGGGAATAAAAAAAATTATTATACATGAAATATTGTTCATGAATAATATAATTTTCTCCACATACATTATATAATTAACCTATTTAATCTATTTTGGTGATTTTGAATGATCTTGGTCTATTTGAAAATTTTATGGATATGTGAAAATTACACTCTAATTTAGTCGATGAACAGATCATGGAGAATGATATAGACTATATGTTCATGTTGAACTGGTGGGAATAAGATTGAATACTAGATAGGTTTTGACCTATTGTCACTCTTCAATAGGAAATTAATATGAAAATTTAAAATTAATGTATACATTCTCTTCTATCACAACATTATAAAAAATATCTTATATTATTCATAAATATCTATCATATATTGTGTACATCAACCATCTCATAATATTGGATGATAATTTCCTACAATTCACCATAGATAAATTTTCAGTGGATCAAAATCCAATATTAGGGAATCACAGAGATTTCTTACAGAACTAAAGACATAATAGTTTGATGGAAACATAGAAGAATATTGTTTAAAAGTTTTTTAATTTGTACATTAATGGTTCGAATGAACATCAATATCAATATTTTTCCCCGATTATAGGACAATGATAGTTTTTGCGGAATATTTACTACAATGATATCACATTTCCCTGGGGATAATTAATTTGTTATTCATATTCTACTAAATAATTAATGTGAATAATATCTTTTATGGGGTCCACAAATGAACTGTTCTACTTATATGATTATGTATAATGTTTCCATAATGATCATGTGTGCCTCTAGTAAAAGTGAAATAATATGAATCCATGGAAAAACCATTTGTGCAATTAATCTCTCACCCCAATTGTAGAGACCCAAAGCTTGACGGTCATGGAAATTACATTACTTTTCTGGAATACCTAGAACATAACTAAAACAAACACAGATGTAACATAATAGTTTATTGTCTTTCAAAAATCAGAACAGAATCTTCTAATCGTGGTGAATGATCTTCAACATCTCCCATAAAGATCTTTCCCTTTTGTTTTCTAAGCTAAATCAATTCATTATATCCTGGGGAAAAGAAAACATATAAAGGGTGAGCTCAAATTCTCAGTAAGGGTAAGAATGGAGAAAATAAATCAAACCATATAAATTAGAAAATAAAATCCTCAACATAATGTTTAAACATTGAAATCATTAGAAATGGAATAAATCATTGAAGTACATGAGGCATATATCATAATAGAACATCATTCATGATAAAATAGCTTGGAAATAAAACTTTTAATTGTGGAAAAACATTAAGAACACGATATGATTTCCATAGTAGCCAATGCATTGCAACCAAGACTATCTTAGTGGACAAAGTCCCTTTCTGAATTGAGTTCACTCCTTGTTCTAGTCCGGTAACACTGAACCAGATTAACTTGTCTTTCCCGCCATGTCTACTCATGAGATATAAATCATTACCCATTGCATTAGAGGGAGATATAGGTACCACCCATCGCATAATGAAATCAATCTAACATGTACCACAACATATACATAAATCATTCATCATAACCCAAAGAATAAAATTGGTTTCATAAACATCATCTCATCATAACATAATCAATATAAAAAAATAGATATAATTTCATCAAAATAAGAATCAAACCATGTAAATAATAGAGAAATTATAATTGGAACGTATACATATGAAATAATGTCATATTAGATGGAAAATGGTTTTGATAAAACACTTGAAATGAATTCTTGAGGAAAATATCCTTTCTTATTCAAAATGATTTTCTTTTCACAAAATTCCATGAAATTTTAAGAAAAAAATAATTTTGTTGAAAATATTCAAGAAATATAGTAGAGTACGATTCATGAAAATATGGCGATATAAAGCCATAAAAATATGATCATGTCGTATAAATTAAAAAACATTCTCCTAGTACTTCCATCGATAATGTAAAAAAGTTCCACCTATGGTAAACAAAAGAAAGATTCCTTCCATAACACAAATTAAAAGTCAAAGAGGGTTAAACATGAAATTAAAAATACATTGAAGAATATTAAACACTATGAAAATAATTTTATGGGCATGGATGAAAAAATATAACCCCAGGTAATACTTACGTATAAGAAATCTCGGATAAAAATGAGATTGAAAAATTATCCCTTAACTTAAGTCTGATATGCTTCGTACGTATCTAAACCTTATGTATAATGATTTAAATAATTTAATTTACTTATTGAAGAATCATATTCATTTTTATGATATCATATATGGGTCAATTATGAGTTTACAATACCCGTTCTTTTGTAAATACCCTGTCAAAGTAGCATCTTTGTTAAAATCGTTTCATTTATCGTATGTGTTTTGATTTGTTGATCATGATGTTATTATTACTTATATCATGATTTAATAACATCCAAAATATAAATAATGATTTATATATCATATATATTCAGTATTTTCATATATATTTAATAGATAGATGAATGAAATGAAATACACCATTCATGGAGATGGTGGGTCGTACGTATGCATGAAAGCTGTTTTGCTTTCCTTATGGAATAGAATGGAATTAAGTAGATGACATACATATATATATAAATAAATTAAGTAGCATTATTATGTCATATATTTAATTATTAATTAATATATAAACATTATAATCATTCTTGAATTGTCATCATGGAAAATGAATCTCATCGCATCGTGGAGACGGTAATCCGTACGTATGCACAAGCGATGATATCGTTCCCATATTTATTTAATGGAATTCTAGTGGATGATGTAATATAATAGAATCAGTATGACTTTATAATAATCATATATAGCTTTTATTTACACCAATATACCCATCCAAGTACGTTGGTGTTGGAAAAACAGATTACACCACGGCGTGGAGATTGTATTCCGTACGTTGGCACACGTGGTGATTTCGTTTTCTGTAGGATAGATAGAAGGTGAAATGAAGTTGTTTAATATTTTTAATAACATACAAGTTTGTAAATAATATTTATGTTATTACTTTATAATTAAACAACTAATGAAGAGGAAGTAGAAGAAGAAAAAAACTTGGAATAGTCGGTAGAAGATATTACCTCTTCCTTGACGCACCTCCTCTAAACATTTTTTTAGGGCACTAGAGTTGGTATTTTGAGAAGACTAGAAACTATATGATATAAATAGAGAGTATTAGAAGAGGAATTGGCAGGTGTTGTCTGATCATCAAGGATCAATAGGTTTTGAAGAGTAGAGGGAAGGAGTGCCCTTTTTATAAGGGAGGAGAGAGGCACCTTAGGAAAAATATAAAATATTATTTTATAATAAAGTCATATTCAGTTTTTAATATCTCAAAATTGATTTATTTTAAATTAGAGGCGTGGATGGGTCAAAATATTCTCAACAAATAGCTTTTAGATAATTTTATGTTCCTATTTTATCCTTATCATTTAGATTAAACACTATGTTAAATAATTTAACTTTTACTATGCCTTTTTGTTTTCAAACCCTTTATTATTAATAAACATAATTTACAAATCCAAACAAACCTCATGCAGTTCATTATTAATATATATATCTTTATCTATGTCATTTTTCTGAACCATAGATATTTAGGAATAAATTACAATTAATAATATAATATTTTTAAAAAAAATTATTTTATGTCAATATTGACACTATTTGGTAGTTGTATTTTGTGAAAATCATAACAGAATGATTATTTCTAAAAAAGCTAATTAAATCAATACTAACATGTCATATTAACATAGAAAATTAATGTAATTCATATTAATTTAAAAATTACATTTATTTGGCTATTTATAACATCAATTATGTTAATATTTCATTAAATTATTTAATGTCTAAAACTTATAAATAAAAATCAATTATGTAGGAAATATTTTTAGCTGTCTAATGAATATATATAGTCTAATTTATCTTATGTGTAACCCTATATAAAAAATTTTAGTTATTAAACTTTGATGTTAACTATACTAATTTTTTATTAAATAAAATAATAATAATTGCCCTAATCTAATCCAAGTGGACCTAAAGGGTAATATTGTATCCCAAAGGTTGTATTTGGTCGAATTACACTTATCCAATAAAATTAGGACAGTTGTTAGGGTAATAATAATATCATTTTTACACTTAATTACCATATTTACTTTTAACCGTGGTAAATAAAAGTAAAAAGTTATTATTCACCAAAAAAAATTATCTTATTGAAACACATTTTACTTACTGATATCAACCTGACTCTCATGTTTTTTAAATTCAACTCACAGAAGTGGTAAAATTATGTATTATATAAATTTGAAAATTCTCTTAAGAGGTGGGTAAAAGACGGTTAAAAGTTCAATAAAATTTTTATAGATCTAAAATTATTATAAAATGACTCCAATGAATTAAATTGAACATAAATATGTATTATGTATCAATTTTTACCTATGATACATTTATATAAAATAAATAAGTATTTAAATAAAATGTTCTTTTGTTAGTAACCCAGTGTTTTAACTATTCATCAAAAATTGAATGTTTTCAGAAAAATACCAAAAATTCACCCTAGGGTAATTTTGATATTCCGAATCCAAAATGAAGTCCATTTGGAAAAATAAAATTTCAATAAGTGGGTAATACTATTCATAATGGCTAGTTCATAATAATATAATATTAATATCTCGTTTAGTGAAACTTGGTATTGAGGACAACACACACTATCGATGAAGGTTGCTCTGGTGTGCAACACAAACCTAGAATATTGTTTGAGTATAATGTAAGCTAAAACAGTGTTGCATGTAGCGCAAGATAATCTTGGTGAAGTTTACAACACAAGACATCAAAATAATTAAAAATAATATTTCTCATAAAATATCAGGCTGTTACATTCAACCCCCCTTAAAATGAATTTCTCCCTCCAAATTCGTTGGGGTTTTAAATGGTTTACTACTTGAAGGTTTCATTCATAGAAACCCACATCGTAAAAAGGAATACTAAAACTTCATTTTTAAAAGGAAAGTTAGAATCATAACCGCCAACCAAATTAACTCAGCACTGGGTTTTCACATAGGACAACATAGGTGAAAATATGGATATAGATGAGAAATCTGACCACCATGTTCTGACAGAGTGTTGTAGAGGACATGGATATGAATAAGCCAAAAATCAAAAAGCCCTAAATTTTTTATGATTTATGGTACCATCATATTCATCAAATATAAATACACTTGGACAACATTTTTTGTTTTCACGATCATTTCCCTACCGTTGAAGAATTTGAATTAGAAGAAATAGATACATTATTTTGGTATACTTTCACCATTGTTCATTCAATGAACAATTTAAACTTCATATCTTAAACAAATGAAGTTGAATTTGTCATTCGTGATGTGTTATCAGATCATGTGATAGAATTATGTGTCATTTCATATGTCTCAAACAAAAGGTTAGAAAAATTTATCAAATATGCATAAGTCCATTTATGTTGAGGATAATTGTATACGATTCCAAATATGGACTTATACTTCATCTATCATACAGATTAATAAAATAAAACTTGTTTCTAATAACCAGGGACTTCCTTTAGGCATGTGGTAAGAAACAAAGGCATGTCGTACTTCGGTTGTGGGTTCAATTCCCACAACCTTGTCCGATGTGACCTGTTTTCTCACGTCCTGCAGGTTGTCCTTTTTCTAAAACTATATTATTATAACAATCCAATAATATCAAAAACTTACATCCTTAAAAAAATAATATCTGATGTCAAACATAATGCATTCCAACCATTAGGATTATCAGAAATACTTTTGTCCAATCTCATAGTATACAGAAAATTAATACTAGAAAGATCATCTACCAAGCATATGAATACCATCATATATCCCCCATATATAATAATATATATCGTGTTGGTCACATTCCAAAAAAAATGAATAATATAATCATATATTCTCTCAAAAAATGATTACCCACAGAACTTTAGTGAAAACATGAATGCTGTAAAAAACATTTCTCTTTCCATATACCAAAATCCCAAAAAATCTATATACTCAAACTGTGATATCACTTAATCCTTAAATCAATTACGAGGTCATGAATACTATCAAACATATTATTTTCAACTTATCCATACATTATGTTCATATCATCTACATTCTAAAAATATCTGAATAACCATTCATGGTTACCGGTACCATTCAACATATACTTTCAAATCTCAAGCAAAGGCAATAGTGTAACAATCATTAGATTTTTCTTTGTTCCATAGTACCATACCTTATTCTTGATAAACATAAAATCATTACCCTGCCATAATAAACCATTGACTGAGCTTCATCATTTCTTCCATCTCATATATCATTTGTAGTCTCTTCATCGACATCCACATAAATACTACCCATGTGACCGCGTTGATTCTCATTATGAGATTTTCCATAAGGTAAATGGTTTGCATAATTCTTGTAAATTAAACATTTAAAACACTTAACAATTGTTTATGTCTTAGTAATACCATTATAATAGTCCATGGTGTTAACTAAACCTTTTATATTAAAATTACTAGATTTGTGTCCTTCATTTCCACACCCAAAGAATCTTCTAGTTCTTTGGAAACATTCTCCCTGATTCCTCTTCCCACATGATTTACATGTGGGAAATTGAACTTTTTTCCCTCTATGATCATCATGAAACTACATATTTCTCTTAATAGCTGGGTTGGGAATCTTACCAATGTTGATATTATTGATGATATTAGTAGATTTCATATTAGTCCTAATAATGATGTTTAGACTTCCAAATACTGTTTCATTTGTTTTCTCATGAATAATATCATTCCATTGTCTATTATAACCTCCATTATCGTGAATCATCATGTTTCCAACTATTTTCTAAAACCCAAAAAGAATATTGTGAGAGGTAAATGTCATAATCAAGGGGTGTACATTAAATATCTAATATATTAGGTTTAATCATAGGTTATTCACAATAGTTATCATAATTTTATGACTGTAACCTATACTTATAATTAACCTTAGTAAAATCCCTAGATATGCCATAGAAATATCTCTGGGGATCTCACTAAAGTTCTCACATCCCAGTTTCCAATGGATGACCAAACCAAACCTTTGATACAAACTGTAGAGACCCAATCATTGACATACATGAAAATTAAATTACTTTTTCGGAATACATAATATGTAACAAAAACAGACACCGAAGGACCATAATAGTTTAGTGTCTTTGAAAACATAGAACATTATCTTCTAATCAGGGTGAAAGTTATTCAACATCTCCCATAAAGATCTTCCCCTTTTTATTTAATACCTAAAACCATTAATTATATCCTGGGGAAAAGAAAAAATATAAAGGGAGTGCTCAAATTCTCATCAAGGGTTATCATGGAGAAAATAAAACCAACCATATACATTTGATCCTAAAAACATGAAGATAATGATTAAATATCAAAATCATGAGAAATGACATAAATATTGGATGTACGTAAGGCATATATCATAATGGAATATAAATCATGATAAAATAGCTTGGAATGAAAACTTGTAATTCTGGAATAACATTATGCACATGATATGATTTCCATAGTATAAAAGAGATTTCTACCAAGACCATCTTAGTGGACAAAGTCCATTTCTAAATTGAGTTCACTCCTCGTTCTAATCCTGTAACATTGAACCAGATTAACTTTTCATTCCATCCATGCCAATCTCATTAGATATAAATCTTTACCCAATGCATTGGATGGAGATATAGGTCCCACCTATCTCATAATGGGATCATTCTTACATGTGACACAACGTATACAAAAATCATTCATCATAACCCAAAGAATAATATGGGCTTCATAAACATCATATCATCATAACATAATCCATATAAAACAAATGTAATTGATTTCATCATAAGAAGAATCAAACCATGTAAATAATAGATACATTATACTTGAAACATACACATATGAAATAACGTCATCTTATATGGAAAATGGTTTTGATAAAACACTTTAAATGAATTCCTGAGGAAAATATCCTTTCATATTAAAAATCATTTTTTCATGAAATTCCATGAAATTTTAAAAGAAAAGAATTATGTTGAAAATATTCATGAAATCTCATAGAGTAAGATTCATGAAAATAAGGAGATATGAAATCGTAAAAATCCTTTTATGCCGTATAAGTTAAAAAACAGTCTCCTCATACTTTTGTTGGAGAAGTAAAAAAGGCCCTCATATGGTAAACAAAAGAAAGATTCCATCCATAACACAAAGTAAAATTCAAGGTGGGGTAAACATGACATTAAAAATACATGGAAGAATATTAAAAACTTTATGAAAATAATTTTATGGTCATGGACGAAAAAATATAACCCCAGTAAATACTTACGTATAAGAAATCTTGGATAAAAATGATATTGAAAAATTATCCCTTACAATAGGACCGATATATTTCGTACGTATCTAAAAATCATGTATAATGATTTAAGTAATTTCATTAACTTATTACAGAATCATATTCATTGTTATGATATCATATATGTTTCAATTATGACTTTACAATACCCGTTCTTTTGTAAATTCTATGTTAAAGCAGCATTTTGGGAAAAATCGTTTCATTTATAGTATGTGTTTCGATTTGTTGTTCATGATGTTATTATTACTTATATCATGATTTACTTACTTCCAGAATGTAAATAATGATATATATATCATATATATTTAGTATCTACATGTATATATATAATATTGATTAATGAAATTAAATACACCGTTCATGGAGATGGTAGGTCGCACGTACGCATGAACGCTGTTTTCCTTTCCTTATTGACATGAATGAAATTGAGTGGATGACATAAATAAATACATACATATATATATATATATATCTAGTAGCATTATTATTTCATGTATTTCATGATTACTTATTTTATATACTTTATAATCATTCTTGAATAGTTGTCACAGAAAATGAATCTCATCACATTGTGGAGACTGTAATCCGTACATACACACGAGCGATGATATCGTTCCCATATTTATTGAATGGAAATGGAGTGGATGATGAAATTTCATAGAATCTTTTTGATGTTATAATAATCATATATAGTTATTCTTAACACCATTATACCGATACATGTAAGGTGGTGGTGGAAAAACAGATTACACCACAACGTTGAGACGGTATTCTGTACGTATGCACCCGCGATGATTTCATCTTCCATAGGATGGATAAAAGGTTAAATGATGTTGTTTCAAATTTATAATTACATATCAGTATATTAGTAATACTGATGTTATTACTTTATAATGAAACAACTATATAATAGGATGTTGAAGAAGAAAGAAACATGAAAAAGTCGGTAGAAGAGATTACCTCTTCCTGGATTCACCTTCATTATACTTCATCATAGGGCACTAGAGTTGGTGTTTTGAGAAGACCAGAAACTCTATGATATAAATAGAGAGATGTAGAAGAGGAATTGGAATGGTTTGTCTGAGCTTCAAGGCTCAAAAGGGTGTGAAGTGAATAGGGAAGAGGTGCCTTTTTATAAGGGAGGAGAGGGGCACCTTAGGAAAAACATAAAATATTATTTTATAACAAAGTCATATTCATTTTTAATAGCTCTAAATTGATTTATTTTTAATCTAAGGTGGGGATGGGTCTAAATCCTCTAAATCAATAGGTTTTAGACAAGTTTATGGTGCTATTTTATCATAATCATTTAGATTTAACTCTAAGTTTAATAATTTAACATTTACCGTGTCTTTTTGTTTTCTTACACTGTATGGTTAATAAAGATACTATAAAAATCAAAACAAACCCCAAGTGGTTAATTATTAATATATATATCCTTATCTAATTCATTTGGCTGAACCGTATATTTTTAGGAAAAAATAACAATTAATAATATAATATTTGTTTTAAAAATATTTTATATCAATTATGACACTATTTTGTACATGTTTTTTTGTAAAAATCATAACATCATGATTAGTTCAAACATATCTAATTAAATCAATACTAACATGTCGTATTAACTTTGAAAATTAGTTCCATTCATAAAAAGTCTAAAATTACATTTATTTGGGTTTTTATAACATCGATTTTGTTAATATTTCATTAAATTATTTAATGCCTAAAAATTATAAATAAAAAACCATTATGTAGGAAATGTTTTTATCTTTCTATTTAATATTTATAGTCTAATTTATCTTATGAGTAATCCTATATTAAAATTTTTATAGTTATTAAACTTTGATTTTAACTATTTCTATTCATTTTTAAATAAAATAATAATAAATGTCCTAATCTAATCCAAGTGGACCTAAAGGGTAATATTTTATCCCTATGTTTGTTTTTGTTCGAATTACACATATCCAATATAATTAGGATAGGTGTTAGGGTAATAATATTATCATTTTTACCCTTAATTACCATATTTACTTTTAACCTTGCTAAATAAAATAAAAAAATGACTATTGACCAAAAATTATTTTAATCATACTGAACCAAATTTTACTTTTTGATATCAATCATGTCTCTCAGATTTTATAAATTACACTCACAAAAGTGGTAAAAATATGTTTTATGTATATGTGAAAATTCTCTTAGGAGGTGGGTAATATACGCTCAAAAGATCAATAATATTTAAATATATATAAAATTATTATAAGACGACTCCAATGAATTACATTGAACATATATAGGTATTATGTATCAATTTTGTCCTAAAATAAATTTAAATAAAATAAATAACTATTTAAATCAAAAGTCGTTTTTTTAAATAGTTACCCAGTGTTTTCACTATTCATCAAAAAATGAATGTTTTCAGAAAAATACCAAAAAATCACCCTAGGCTAATTTTTATATTCTAAATCCAAAATGATGTCAACTTTAAAAAATAATATTTCAAAAAATGGGCATTACTATTCATAACATCTAGTACATAATAATATTATAATAATATCTTTTTCAGCGAAACTCGATATTGCGTACAACACACGCTATCGAGAAAGGTTGCTCCGGCCTACAACAGAAGCCTAGAATAGTGTTTGTGTATACTATAAGCTAACATAGTGTTGCATGTAGCACAATATAATCTTTGTGTATCGTACAACAGAAGACATCAATGTAATTAAAAATAATATATCTCATAGAATATTGGGCTGTTAAACCAATAATATATTTTTTACACCGCATTCGTAAATAACAGACAAAAAACAATGTCGTTCATGATAATAGATACCTCAATGGAATTCTTGGAGAAACCCCATCTCGCATGTCCTGATAAGTTCTTACATTAACAACCCAAGTCTTTATTACACACATAAAATTGATTTATTAATCAAAAAATCTATTAATATAACCCATAATATTGAGAGTTATAGTGTATTTGTGGCTCAGGAACATTACATTAAAACTATAGACATAAAACAAAACATGTATATTGAAAACATCTTATAAATGACAACATACCTTTGTATTTATCTTTTCATGGGATAACCTGACAACATACATAAGAAAAAGGTGAGCTATAGTGACTAATAAAGGAGTAATAAAGAAGAAACTTGAAAAATTATATACTTGTTTGGAAATAGGCATATCAAGTAAGAACAAGAGAATCATGAACATTGTGACATAATATAGCATGATTTTCATAACATGGAAATATATAAATAACAAAAAAATTCCATTATAAGCATAAGGAATCAGGTAAAATCATATTCCAACATGGTGGGAAACTGTACTATAACTAATTAAGAACATCCTTATCCCAGAATGAAATATCAGGATATTAAACATTACCCAATTCATTAGAGTGCTATTGGGGTGACAATTTAATTAACATTTTAATCTCATGATTATGTGTTCCACATTGATCATATAACATGGAGACATTATAAAACATAATTTATTACATTATAAATGATTATGGAATACATTTATAAAATTCTATAATCAGAATGTATATGTTTATAAAAGATAATACCCTTTATAGGGAAATGGGCATGATATTCACTACATAATGATTTTGGATTAGAAAATCGTTATGCAATTCCAGTAGAAAAATGAAAACATCTGGGGATACATAGAATTGGTTGATGAGAGGGAATGAGGAATCTTGTCATTTAGACATGAATTGGTATGTATGGGGATAATTTATAAAATTATTCCATCATATGAAATTGAATGTCACAAGCTCCATATAAAATAAATGCTTGAATGAAATTTAGGAGAGAGAAAACCCTTATATAATTTCGACATGGTAATGAGTGTAAATGGGAGGGATTATTGATAGATAAAAAGGTATATCATCATTAAAATAAAAATAAGTCTAGTATGGGTGGGGTTTGAATACATAACCGATTAATTTTAATTGAAAAATAAAATATTTTAAAAATAGAAGAAAATAAGGAAAAATGACAAACAAATAAAAGTGAGGATCCCTGAAATTTTTGTGGTATTGTAAATTCTTGTAGAGGCTTCATGGGAACTTTTGGTCACCTTTGGAAGACTTTATAGTGTAGAGTATGATGTTGTTCAAGATTAATATTGATTTAGTGAAGAGGAATGGCTGCTTCGGTGGGTTTGTATAGGAAAGGTGGGGGAATTATTTATTATTTTGGTGTTGGACCATACACAGTAATATATTCAAAACCAAAGAAAAAACTATTTGGGTTTTCCTATATATTTCTTCCAAGGTGAGTCAAAAAATTTATGTTATATTCCCATGACCTGGACCTTCTCTATCGTGGCCTGGACTATCTCCGGTCCCACCAGTGCTGACTCCCTAGGGTCTGTCCAGCACAAAGGAGATCTACAAGGTCGGCCGTACAACGCCTCATACGGTGCCATCCCGATGGTGGAGTGGTAGCTGTTGTTGTACGCAAACTCCACCAAGTGTAGGTGGTCCTCCCAGCTACAACCAAAGTCGAGGACACATGCGCGGAGCATGTCCTCGAGAGTCTGAATAGTCCTCTCCGTCTGACCATCCGTCTGAGGGTGTATGGCTGTGCTCAGACGTAGCTGCGTCCCGAACGCCTCCTGCAACCCCTTCCAAAGCCGGGAAGTAAAGCGATCATCTCGATCGGAGACGATAGATGATGGCACGCCCTAGAGACGCACAATCTCCTGAACGTACAGACGTCCCAAGATCTCCACTAAGCCCTGCTCTCTGATGGGTAGGAATTGTGCCGACTTGGTGAGTCGGTCAACAATCACCCAGATGGAGTCGTGACCTCTGGAAGTGCGTGGAAGTCCAGTCACGAAGTCCATATATATGCCGTCCCACTTCCACTCCGGGACCACGAAGGGTTGTACCAAGCCTGCTGGTACCTGATGCTCCGCCTTCACCTACTGGCAGGTGAGGCATCGAGAAATGAACTCTGCTACTGCCTTCTTCATGCCCGGCCACCAGTGCTGTCGTCTGAGATCCTGGAACATCTTCGCCACTCCAGGATGTACCGCCAAAGGAGAAGTGTGAAACTCTCTCATCACCTCCTCTCGCAAAGCGACTGGTACCATTTTACGTCCTCTGAAAAGGATGTCGTGCTCTGCTCCAAGGGAGAAACCATCAGGTGCCTGTCCCGAGGATATTTGTGCACGCCGTGTCTCACAGTCAGCATCCTCAAGCTGTGCCCCTCTGACCCGCTGCAGTAGTGGAGGGGTGACTGTGAGGGACTGGAGGAAGGATGCTCTATCTCTATCCACGAAGGATATCTGCAAAGAGGCTAGCTGCTCTGTCGGCTCCTCAAGTAGCTGAATGCCCGTCCTCCTGCTGAGGGCATTGGCTACCAGGTTCCCCTTCCCTGGAGTATAGACTATCTCAAAGTCATAGTCCTGGAGGAACTCGAGCCATCGCCACTGTCTCAGGTTCAAGTCCTTCTGCGAGAAGATATACCTGAGACTCTGATGATCAGAAAAGACTGTAAAGCGCTCTCCCATCAGGTAGTGTCGCCATGCCTTCAGAGTGAAGACCACTACTGCTAACTCCAGGTCATGGGTAGCGTAGTTCTGCTCATGCGGCCTCAACTGACGTGATCCATAGGCGATCACTGCCCGCTCCTGCATCAGAACACATCCGAGTCCGGTCCCTGATGCATCGCAGTAGACTACGTACCCTACTCCCTCCTCAGGAAACCTCAAGATAGGTGCGCTTGTCAATCTCTGTCTCAGCTCCTGGAAGCTCTGCAGACATCTGTCTGACCACACGAAGGGTTTCCCCTTCTTTGTCAATGTTGTGAGTGGTGCTGTAACTCTAGATAAGTCTAGCACGAATCTCCGATAGTATCCAGCTAGTCCCAAGAAACTCTGAACCTCAGTCATGCTCCTGGGTGGCTCCCACGCTAACATAGCCTCAATCTTCGCAGGATCCACTGCAACTCCCACCTCAGAGATAACGTGTCCCAAGAAGTGGACCTCACGTATCGAGAACTAGAACTTCGAGATCTTACCATAAAGTTGGTGCTCTCGGAGTGTGTCTAGTACAACTCGCAAGTGATAGGTGTGCTCCTCCTCAGTCGTAGAGTAAATCAGAATGTCGTCGATGAAGACCACGACAAACCGATCGAGGTACGGCTGAAAGATCCTGTTCATGAGGGACATGAACACTACTGGAGCATTGGTTTCTCCGAAAGGCATAACCAAGAACTCATAGTGGCCATACCGACATCTGAAGGCCGTCTTCTGCACATCCTCGTCTCTGACCCTGAGTTGATGATAGCCTGACCTGAGGTCTATCTTCGAGAACCACCATGCTCCCTTGAGCTGATCAAAGAGGTCATCAATCCTCGGTAGCGGATACTTGTTCCTCACTGTCACCTGGTTCAGGCAACGATAGTCAACACAAAGTCGCAGGCTCCCATCCACCTTCTTGGCGAACAATATCGGGGAAGCCTAGGGTGAAACACTGGGTCGGATGAACCCCTTTCCCTGCAAGTCCTCCAACTATACCCGTAGCTCTCGAAGCTCGGTCGGGGCCATCCGATATGCTGGAGTGGATATCGGGGCTGTCCTGGGGAACAAGTCAATATAAAAGTCTACCTATCTGCGAGGAGGTAGCCCTGGAATGTCGTTGGGAAAAATGTCCGCCAACTGATCCACCACTGCAGGAAAACCAGAACTCCGCACGTCAACTGCTCCAAGGATGAGGCTAGCCATCTGATGAGTGATGGGCTGTCCTCTCCTCCACGGAAGTCCATCCTGTGCTGCTAAGGCTCCCTTCTCGCCGGTGAAGGTGAACCTGCTCCCATCGGTGCGTACACATCGCACCTTGCGCCTAAAACAGTCAATATGCGAATGGACCGTAAATAGCCAATCCATGCCCAAGATGACGTCGTAAGGCCTCGACGCTGCTACAAGAGGAGCCCAGCCGAAGATCTCGCCTCCTAGAGTAAGCTCACACTGCCGGCACCAGTGCGTAATCGTCGAGTCTGCTCCTGTAGGAGTCTCTAGCCGTAAGGATCGTGCCAACGGCTCTGTCGGAATCTCCGCGCTCCGAACAAGGGCAGTGGCTATGAAAGAGTGACTCGCTCCAGTGTCTATAAGAACTGCAGAAAGGGTGGAATAGACACAGATAGTACCTCGAATCATCTCGGGTGCGTCGTGGTCGTAGGCCTCTGCTGCCCAGAGCTTTGCCTGTCTCTTCCCGCCAGCTCCCTATGGTCGGGGTGGACCTCCTGGTGGTGGTGGTGGCAGAGCCGCAAAGCGTCGCCCACCACCTGCTGCTCGGCCAGCTCCATTGCCTCGTCTGCCTCCTCCCTACGGACCGCCACGGTCAACCCTATGCCTCTGCCTCGGTGGTCCCTCAACTGTCTGCTGCTCCTCGGCACGGCGGGTCGGGCAGTCATGAGCCATGTGGCCCTGCCCACCGCACGAGTAGAACTATCTGCCTCTCGAAAGACTGGCTCCTCGCTGTGTTCCCCGCACTGCTGAGCCAGTGTCCTGAGGTCGTCTTCCTGAGGGTCTGGTCTATCTGGACCCATGAGTCATCTGTCGGCTGCCTGCTACAGATGACTCTGCCATGTGCCGCCCTGCGGTGGGTCTCGGTGCTGATGTAGACTCAGCAAGGAAGCTCTCGATCAAAAGGGCTCGCTCCAGTACTCCTGTCTGAGTCGGTATGCTGAGGGAGATCAGCGATGCCCTGATCTCATGTCTCAAACCCTGATCGAAGGTCCGGGCCCGGAAGAATGGGTCTTGTACCATGTTAGTCGAGTAGCGCGAGAGATCGGTAAATCTCGCCGAGTACTGAGCGACCGTCATGCTGCCCTGCCGCAGCTGAAGAAGCTCCTGGATACGCACTGCACGAAGGGTGGCTGGGACGAACTCCGAGCGGAAGAGGCTCTCAAAGTCCGTCCATAGAATAGATGCCTCATCGTGCACCTGGAGCATCAAGATCTACCATCGTCCTGCTGCTGCGTGTAGTAGGCTCGCAGTAAGGATCACCATGAGGTCTGCTGGTGTCCTCACTAGCCTAAACACA
The DNA here is from genome assembly GCA_963277665.1 of Viscum album. Lineage (NCBI taxonomy): Eukaryota > Viridiplantae > Streptophyta > Magnoliopsida > Santalales > Viscaceae > Viscum > Viscum album. The sequence continues at coordinate 856,704,191 of OY728156.1, read as the reverse complement.
CGTACCACTGCCTCCAACCAGTCCTCGACTACCTGGGGATCCGTCTCCCCGTGAAACCTGGGTGGTCGCTGGCGCTGAAACTCATGCAGTGCGCTGAGGCGACGTGCATCATCAGCGACTAGTGCTGGAAGTATCGGTGGCTCGACGGGTAGAGCTACCGCCGGTGCCACTGCTAACAAAGGGCCCTGCACCGAGGCCTCGTCTCTCGGTGGGCTGTCGTCACACTCGACTCTCGGAACCCTAGCTGGCTACCGTCGTGGGGCCATCCTGAAAAGGAAACAGGTGCGCCACGGTCAAAACAATATACCTGGTGAGCTGATATAAGTAATCACAAAGAAAACTTTGAAACACACACGCAATCAATGTTTTCGTGAATTAAGTCGGAAATCAGAAGTAAGGGTCTTGCTGTACGGATACGTCGGCCGCCGCACCAACACTGGACTCCCTGTACTGAGAACCACACTCAATATGCTAAACATTATTGCTTCACATAGAAAAGATCAGAGTTCGCGGTAGAACCGAACTCCTTTGTTACCAATTTGTCACGACCCGCCCTCGGGGTCCATGCCATGACTACCCCAAGCCCGCCTTCCATAGGCCAGGGGCGGGCGACTAGCACCAAGGCGTAAATCCTGGTAAAATGGGAAGGCATTGCATTTGTAAAGTAAACAAAAACCACAGAGTAAGAAAGCGGAATGTAAACACTAAGTAAAAACAGAGTACAACTGAAAGTGCGGAAAACTAAATGGGCCAGTATACAAACCCAAACTGAAAGTAAAGTACAACTCGAAAGGAAAAACAGCAACTGTAAAGTAAAAGCCGCTACACCGAGATGTCCACTGGGTATCCCACATGATGTGTGGGTACAGATAGCTCCACTTCTCCATGGGTCTCGTCGTCCGCTCCGAACACGTCCCGCCCAGTGGTCCACCTCAGGCACCGTCCTGCTCTGCAAGCCTCAGCCAAGATCAACGCTGTCCGTCGTCTGCAACCAACACAACGTAGTGCGGGCATAGCCCGTGCAGGGGTGACTATAAGCTACTCAGTAGGGACCCCGAGACCCCTGAAGGTCTCTCAAAATCCACAGAGGATAAATCATGAAGAAAGGTACAATCACGAAGTAACAACCGACACTGCTTAGGTATATGCCCATACATATACCTAAGTCACCAACTCCAACACTCTCCATCCTCCGAGCCCAAGTACAACTCAGTCCACACATGAAAGTAAACGTATTCCACACAGGAAAGAAAAAAGAAATCCACACAGGATAGCCCAACACAATCCACACAGGAAAACAACTGGATTCAGCTCACACAGGTAAACTTCTTCGAAAGACGATAAAGATGATCTCTGATCCATCTAAGTCGTCGGACCCACAAAGGATCGATAGGTAACTAACCCCCGCAAAAGACCCACACAGGATCGGACCCACACAGGATCGGGCCCACACAGGACCTGTAGCACTGATCCACGTAGGATCGCTGAGTGTTGTAGTCGTCGTCGTCGAATCCACACAGGATCTCGGTACTGTCGTCTTCGCAGTCATAGTAGCAGTAGCAGTAGCAGTAGTCACAGTAACAGTCGCAGTAACAGTCGCAGCCAGCACTAGGGTTCCCGCACACAACAAGCTCGTATAGGAGGGTCCGATCCACGAGCCGAGAGGCTGATACATCAACTGTCACAATGTCCAGAGTTGATGTATCCAAAATTTCCGTATCGTCAACATGAACTCAACGCAACAGACGGCGCGTCGATTGGACGCCCGGTCTGAGAGTTATTGACCTTTTCTTCCCAGGGCCCCGGTTGGTTTTTAAGGCAAAACCAACCCCACCGTACTCCACCAGCGTCCAAACCTCGGGCGGAGTATTCCAAAGGATCCGTCTCACTAAGGGGAACAAAACAAAGCTAACGGCATGTCAATCGGACGCCCGTAGCTCAAGATATGAGCGTTTCCGCTCCGAAGGCCCGGTTGGTTTCGTGAACGAACCAACCCGTCCGAACTCAAAAAAATTCTGAAACTTTCAGCGCGATATACCGAATCGACCTTTTAGATCGGAGGATCGCGTAGCCACTGACGGTTCGTCAATCGGAGGTCTGTGGCTCAAGTTATGGCCAAAAGACCGAAGACGACACGAAAACGGGTGGTCCGGGTCCGGGACGACCCGGCCGGACCCCCCCTGGGTCGACCCGACCCGGGTCCGACCCGGCCCGGCCGGCGGCGGTCCGGCGCGGCCCGGCGCGGCGGCGCGGCCCGGCGGCGCCGGTGTCACGCACGGGGGGCATGGCCCCCGCTTCCAGCTGGCGGCGCGGCTTAAGCAAAGCCTTTGGGGAGAACCGGCCCCCTTCGTGGGGGCCTGCTTGAGGGAAACCGGGGGGCTGCCTGCCCCCCCTCAAAGAACCCCCCCCCCCCAAATAAATGGGGGGGATTTTTTGAGTTGACCGGGGGAATTAAATTCCCCCGGTCTTTGACCTTCCGGCCGGCGGCCCGATGAGCCGCCGGTCTTCCCGTCTCACCGCGGCCCGGAACCGGCCGCGGTGTTCGTCGTCTGGCGCGGTGAGACGGCACCGCGACCCTTCGCCGCAACCCCGCTCCAGCCGCGGCGCCTTCGATTCCCCTTGACGCGGCGCGATGACGTCGCATTCATGATGATCCTTCCACGGCGCGGCGCGACGGCGCTGCACAATTCAACCGAGCGAATTCCCGCGTGGTGTGACGGCACCACGCCATCTCGTCATCCACAAGAAAAATAATAATCATCACGAACAAAAGAGGGGGAATTCGGCCATGTTCGTGCGGTCCGACTCCCCTCACATTAGATGATAACTCTTAAATATTTAAATACAAGATTATCATTCTAGAACCATGAATGAGAATAAATAATAACCAACAACAACCCCTACCTTGGGATCAAGTTCGAAGATCGTCAATGACCCGCGGAAGACAACGTCGCGGAGGTCGGGCGTCGCGGTAAACGTTCGTCAAATCCGATGACGAAGAGGTACGTCGATGGCGAATCTTCGTAAGTTGACGAAGGAAGTCCGAGGAGGAAGCGGCGTTCCCTTTCGTTGATGCGGAAGACGTCGTCGATCTTCGGAAACAACGGGCTACGAAGATGAGAGGAGTGGCGTTCTTCTTCAGAGCTCGAAGGTTCTTCGCATTCTTCGTCAAGGTTGAAGAAGAAGAAGGAGCTCCCAAAATCCTCTCAAGAAGGCTAGAGAGTTTTAACCCAACAAAATAAGATAGAGTCTTATTTTATTCACAAACTAACAAATTGAATTTCAAAGGTTTGAAATTCAAATAAAATAACTCCAAATTAAATAACAAGTTGTTATGTCATTTAAAGAGGGGTTAAAGGAGTCTTGAGAGGAGATGGAAGGTTGGTTTTCGTGTGCTCCCCACCACGCTTAATCCTCCCAAGGGAGGTTAAGTGGATGTGGGTCCCACCTTTAACTTCCTTTGAGAGTAGTTATCCAACAAGTAAGAAAAATAAAAAGTGTTAAAAAATTTTATTCAACTTTTTATAATTCTCCCAAAAACTAACTTTCGACCCGCAATAAACGCAACTTCGGAAAAGGTCTCCTTAAGCGAATATCGGCGCTGCGAGTTCATCGGTGTCCTCAGATTTCAATTCCGAGCAACAGATCAAAAGTTAGAAATTCCCGCTCGCTCGTTCACTGAACGTACCCGAGCCGAACTTCGGAAATTGATTCCGGGCACTCCGGGCCTCAAAATCAGGTGTCGTCAGAAACCGCGTTTTTGTAAAATTCTAAAGAAAATTAAGAAAAATTTTCCCTTGAATTTTACGGGTCTTTACATAATTTTTACTAATTATTATACCGAGTAAGGATCTCTAGGGTTAATTCCATAAAATAACATTGTCTTAAATTCCTAACCATAAATTTCACATCAATTTCATAGAAAATAGGCATTAAAATCCATGATAAAAGTTCTAGAATAGTGTATTTAAAATCACATAAAGTATTTGTGTCAACAGGAAATAAAAAGGATCCAACACTATTTGTGTCCCATGACCATTAAATGTATTATGTGTACCATTTTATAAAACAAACCGTATATGCTATGTTACACATCCTGGGGACACAAATTCATCACATATCCTAATTCTATTTCAAACACCACAACATCTAAAACATCATTGGATAATGATATATTTTAATGTTCCTATCAGAGTTTCCTAAATTCATATTATAATAACTATAAAAATACACAAGTGGCTTCGATAACATGTATTGAGTGATATTTTTCTGATTTTATTATAGGAATGTATTCATTAGAATGTATTTTAATTCACGAGTGTTTTGTAATTGATATTTTTGGACATACCTAATAACATTGACATTAACTAGTGGTATCATATATTTTATTCCATAAATAATAATACATGGTATATTTTTATGAAAACATATGAGTGAGATCATATCCCTATTCAAATTAACAATTATCATTACCATATTATGGTTATAGTAGAAAATTACAGAAAACAATTCCCAATAATAAGATGATTTTTATCATATTTATTTGAAAACTAATGACTCTCATATGAGGTATGCATGTTATTAAATTCATAGTTCACATTTTGAACCCACAATTATGGTGGAGGTTCCAACCCTTGGCACATAGTTTATAATTTAATAAATGATATCTATTATGGTAAATAGTTAATCCTTTAGAATTTTCATACAAATATGAACACTAAGATATTACATACACTTCAAGATATTTTGATAGTGACTTTATAATATAGTAGCTGATCATCATCATTATATGAAATATATAAATATTATGTTCATCTTTATTGTATGTGACATTGATTCATAGATGTTCCTACCAATTATACCTACGGTCATAGACCTTCACTCACTGATATGAAGACCAACCATGTAGTCAATCCTCATAATATCAATTACATGGCTTCTCCCCATGATATGAAGATCACCAAGAAATGAGGACCCCTCCTTTGTAGGTGTTCAAGAACTAGTGACCATCTAGACTCTACTAATTATATCAAAACCAATAGATCATGACATCGTCATATTGGTGTAAGATATAATGTTTTACCACATTATAAAGAAAAAAAAGGGGTAGTTACTCTCCAGGATAGTTAATATAATGTCAATGACCATTTTTCCCCACCACAAAGATCATGTTTCTTGGTAACTATTCAAATTTATTTAATTTACAGTCTAGAAAGCCCTCCCCACATAAAACCATTAATGAGTTTACCTTTATTGTAATATAAATTCATGATATAGAATCTTAATAACCCATTATATCCATCATAGGAATAAAAAAAATTATTATACATGAAATATTGTTCATGAATAATATAATTTTATACACATACATTATATAATTAACCTATTTAATCTACTATGGTGATTTTGAATGATCTTGGTCTATTTGAAAATTTTATGGATATGTGAAAATTACACTCTAATTTAGTCTATGAACAGATCATGGAGAATTATATAGACTATATGTTCATGTTGAACTGGTGGGAATAAGATTGAATACTAGATAGGTTTTGACCTATTGTCACTCCTCAATAAGAAATTAATATAAAAATTTAAAATTAATGTATACATTCTCTTCTATCACAACATTATAAAAAATATCTTAATATAATTAATAAATATATATCATATATTGTGTACATAAACCATCTCATAATATTGGATGATAATTTCCTACAATTCAACATAGATAAATTTTCAGTGGATCAAAATCCAATATTAGGGAATCACAGAGATTTCCTACAGAACTCAAAACATAATAGTTTGATGGAAACATAGAAGAATATTGTTTAAAAGTTTTTTAATTTGTACATTAATGGTTGGAATGAACATCAATATCAATATTTTTCCCCGATTATAGGACAATGATAGTTTTTGCGGAATATTTACTACAATGATATCACATTTACCTGGGGATAATTAATATGTTATTCATATTCTACTAAATAATTAATGTGAATAATATCTTTTATGGGGTCCACAAATGAACTGTTCTACTTATATGATTATGTATAATGTTTCCATAATGATCATGTGTTCCTCTAGTAAAAGTAAAATAATATGAATCCATGGAAAAACCATTTGTGAAATTAATCTCTCACCCCAATTGTAGAGACCCAAAGCTTGACGGTCATGGAAATTACATTACTTTTCTGGAATACCTAGTACATAACTAAAACAAACAAAGATGTAACATAATAGTTTATTGTCTTTCAAAAATCAGAACAGAATCTTCTAATCGTGGTGAATGATCTTCAACATCTCCCATAAAGATCTTTCCCTTTTGTTTTCTAAGCTAAAACAATTCATTATATCCTGGGGAAAAGAAAACATATAAAGGGTGAGCTCAAATTCTCAGTAAGGGTAAGAATGGAGAAAATAAATCAAACCATATACATTAGAAAATAAAATCCTCAACATAATGTTTAAACATTGAAATCATGAGAAATGGAATAAATCATTGAAGTACATAAGGCATATATCATAATAGAACATCATTCATGATAAAATAGCTTGGAAATAAAACTTTTAATTGTGGAAAAACATTAAGAACATGATATGATTTCCATAGTTGCCAATGCATTGCAACCAAGACTATCTTAGTGGAAAAAGTCCCTTTCTGAATTGAGTTCACTCCTTGTTCTAGTCTGGTAACACTGAACCAGATTAACTTGTCTTTCCAGCCATGTCTATCTCATGAGATATAAATCTTTACCCATTGCATTAGAGGGAGATATAGGTACCACCCATCGCATAATGAAATCAATCTAACATGTACCACAACATAAACATAAATCATTCATCATAACCCAAAGAATAAAATTGGTTTCATAAACATCATCTCATCAGAACATAATCAATATAAAACAAATAGATATAATTTCATCAAAATAAGAATCAAACCATGTAAATAATAGAGAAATTATAATTGGAACATACACATATGAAATAATGTCATCTTAGATGGAAAATGGTTTTGATAAAACACTTGAAATGAATTCTTGAGGAAAATATCCTTTCTTATTCAAAATGATTTTCTTTTCACAAAATTCCATGAAATTTTAAGAAAAAAATAATTTTGTTGAAAATATTCAAGAAATATAGTAGAGTATGATTCATGAAAATAAGGCGATATAAAGCCGTAAAAATATGATCATGTCATATAAGTTAAAAAACATTCTCCTAGTACTTCCGTCGATAAAGTAAAAAAGTTCCATGTATGGTAAACAGAAGAACGATTCCTTCCATAACACAAATTAAAAGTCAAAGCGGGTTAAACATGACATTAATAATACATTGAAGAATATTAAACACTATGAAAATAATTTTATGGGCATGGATGAAAAAATATAACCCCAGTTAATACTTACGTATAAGAGATCTCGGATAAAATTGAGATTGAAAAATTATCGCTTATCTTAAGTCTGATATGCTTCGTACGTATCTAAACCTTCTGTATAATGATTTAAATAATTTAATTTACTTATTGAAGAATCATACTCATTTTTATGATATCATATATGGGTCAATTATGAGTTTACAATACCTGTTCTTTTGTAAATACCATGTCAAAGTAGCATCTTTGTTAAAATCGTTTCATTTATCGTATGTGTTTTGACTTGTTGTTCATGATGTTATTATTACATATATCATGATTTAATAACATCCAAAATATAAATCATGATTTATATATCATATATATTCAGTATTTTCATATATATTTAATAGATAGATGAATGAAATGAAATACACCATTCATGGAGATGGTGGGTCGTACGTATGCATGAAAACTGTTTTGCTTTCCTTATTGAATAGAATGGAATTAAGTAGATGACATACATATATATATAAATAAATTCAGTAGCATTATTATGTCATATATTTCATTATTAAATATTATATAAACATTATATTCATTCTTGAATTGTCATCATGGAAAATGAATCTCATCGCGTCGTGGAGACGGTAATCCGTACGTACGCACAAGCGATGATATCGTTCCCATATTTATTTAATGGAATTCGAGTGGATGATGTAATATCATAGAATCAGTATGACGTTATAATAATCATATATAGATTTTATTTACACCAATATACCCATCCAAGTATGTTGGTGTTGGAAAAACAGGTTACACCACGGCGTGGAGATGGTATTCCGTACGTAGGCACACGTGGTTATTTTGTCTTCTGTATGTTGGTGTTGGAAAAACAGGTTACACCACGGCGTGGAGATGGTATTCCGTACGTAGGCACACGTGGTGATTCTGTAGGATAGATAGAAGGTGAAATGAGGTTGATTAAAAATTTTAATAACATATAAGTATATAACTAATATTTATGTTATTACTTTATAATGAAACAACTAAAGAAGGGTAAGTATAAGAAGAAAAAAACTTGGAATAGTCGGTAGAAGATATTACCTCTTCCTTGAAACACCTCCTTTAAACATTTTTTTAGGGCACTAGAGTTGGTATTTTGAGAAGACTAGAAACTATATGATATAAATAGAGAGGATTAGAAGAGGAATTGGCAGGTGTTGTCTGATCTTCATGGATCAATAGGTTTTGAAGAGAAGAGGGAAGGGGTGCCCTTTTTATAAGGGAGGAGAGATGCACCTTAGGAAAAATATAAAATATTATTTTATAATAAAGTCATATTCGGTTTTTAATATCTCAAAATTGATTTATTTTAAATTAGAGGCGTGGATGGGTCAAAATCCTCTCAACAAATAGGTTTTAGATAATTTTATGTTCCTATTTTATCGTTATCAGTTAGATTAAACACTATGTTAAATAATTTAACTTTTACTGTGCCTTTTTGTTTTCAAACCCTATATTATTAATAAACAAAATTTACAAATCCAAACAAACCTCATGCAGTTCATTATTAATATATATATCTTTATCTATGTCATTTTTCTGAACCATAGATATTTAGGAATAAATTACAATTAATAATAAAATATTTTTTTAAAAAATTATATTATGTCAATGTTGACACTATTTGGTAGTTGTATTTTGTGAAAATCATGACAGAATGATTATTTCGAAAAAAAGATAATTAAATCAATACTAACATGTCATATTAACATAGAAAATTAATGTAATTCATAAAAATTAAAAAATTACATTTATTTGGGTATTTATAACATCAATTATGTTAATATTTCATTAAATTATTTAATGTCTAAAATTTATAAATAAAAATAAATTATGTAGGAAATATTTTTAGCTGTCTAATGAATATATATAGTCTAATTTATCTTATGTGTATCCCTATATAAAAAAATTTTAGTTATTAAACTTAGATTTTAACTATACTAATTTTTTATTAAATAAAATAATAATAAATGTCCTAATCTAATCCAAGTGGACCTAAAGGGTAATATTGTATCCCAAAGGTTGTATTTGGTCGAATTACACTTATCCAATAAAATTAGGACAATTGTTAGGGTAATAATAATATCATTTTTACACTTAATTACCATATTTACTTTTAACCGTGGTAAATAAAAGTAAAAAGTTATTATTCACAAAAAAAATTATCTTATTGAAACACATTTTACTTACTGATATCAACCTGACTCTCATGTTTTTTAAATTCAACTCACAGAAGTCGTAAAATTATGTATTATATATATTTGAAAATTCTCTTAAGAGGTGGGTAAAAGACGGTCAAAAGTTCAATAAAATTTTTATATATCTAAAATTACTATAAAATGACTCCAATGAATTAAATTTAACATAAATATGTATTATGTATCAATTTTTACCTATGATACATTTATATAAAATAAATAAGTATTTAAATAGAATGTTTTTTTAGTAACCCAGTGTTTGAACTATTCATCAAAAATTGAATGTTTTCAGAAAAATACCAAAAATTCACCCTAGGCTAATTTTGATATTCTGAATCCAAAATGAAGTCCATTTGGAAAAATAAAATTTCAATAAGTGGGTAATACTATTCATAATGGCTAGTTCATAATAATATAATATTAATATCTCGTTTAGTGAAACTTGGTATTTCGGACAACACACACTATCGACGAAGGTTGCTCTGGTGTGCAACACAAGCCTAGAATATTGTTTGAGTATAATGTAAGTTGACATAGTGTTGCATGTAGCGCAAGATAATCTTGGTGTAGTGTACAACACAAGACATCAAAATAATTAAAAATAATATTTCTCATAAAATATCAGGTTGTTACATTCAACCCCCCTTAAAATGAATTTCTCCCTCCAAATTCGTTGGGGTTTTAAATGGTTTACTACTTGAAGGTTTCATTCATAGAAACCCATATCGTAAAAAGGAATACTAAAACTTCATTTTTAAAAGGAAAGTTAGAATCATAACCGCCAACCAAATTAACTCATCACTGGGTTTTCCCATAGGACAACATAGGTGAAAATATGGATATAGATGAGAAATCTGACCACCATGTTCTGACAGAGTGTTGTAGAGGACATGGATATGAAAAAGCCAAAAATCAAAAAGCCCTAAATTTTTTATGATTTATGGTACCATCATATTCATCAAATATAAATACACTTGGACAACATTTTTTGTTTTCATGATCATTTCCCTACCGTTGAAGAATTTGAATTAGAAGAAATAGATACATTATTTTGGTATAATTTCACCATTGTTCATTCAATGAACAATTTAAACATCATCTCTTAAACAAATGAAGTTGAATTTGTCATTCGTGATGTGTTATCAGATCATGTGATAGAATTATGGGTCACTTCATATGTCTCAAACTAAAGGTTAGAAAAAATTATCAAATATACATAAGTCCATTTATATTGAGGATAATTGTATACGATTCCAAATATGGACTTATACTTCATCTATCATATCGCTTAATAAAATAAAACTAGTTTCTACTAACCAGGGACTTCCTGTAGGCATGTGGTAAGAAACAAAGGCATGTCGTACTTCGGTTGTGGGTTCAATTCCCACAACCTTGTCCGATGCGACCTGTTGTCTCACGTCCTGCAGGTTGTCCTTTTTCTAAAACTATATTATTATAACAATACAATAATATCAAAAAGTTACATCCATAAAAAATAATATCTGATGTCAAACATAATGCATTCCAACCATTAGGATTATCAGAAATACTTCTGTCCAATCTCATAGTATACAGAAAATGAATACTAGAAAGGTCATCTACCAAGCATATGAATACCATCATATATCCACCATATATCATAAGATATATCGTGTTGGTCACATTCCAAAAAATTGAATAATATAATCATATATTCTCTTAAAAAATGAATACCCACAGAACTTTAGTGAAAACATGAATGCTGTAAAAAACATTGCTCTTTCCATATACCAAAATCCCAAAAAATCTATATACTCAAACCATGATATCACTTAATCCTTAAATCAATTATGAGGTCATGAATACTATCAAACATATTATTTTCAACTTATCCATACATTATGTGCATATCATCTACATTCCAAAAATATCTGAATAACCATTCATGGTTACCGGTACCATTCAACATATACTTTCAAATCTCAAGCAAAGGCAATAGTGTAACAATCTTTAGATTTTTCTTTATTCCATAGTACCATACCTTATTCTTGATAAACATAAAATCATTACCCTACCATCATAAACCATTGACTGAGCTTCATTATTTCTTCCATCTCATATATCATTTGTAGTCTCTTCATCGACATCCACATAAATACTACCCATGTGACCGTGCTGATTCTCTTTATGAGATTTTCCATAATGTAAATGGTTTTCATAATTCTTGTAAATTAAACATTTAAAACAATTAACCATTGTTTATGTCTTAGTAATACCATTATACTAGTCCATGGTGTTAACTGAACCTTTTATATTAAAATTACTAGATTTGTGTCCTTAATTTCCACACCCAAAGAATCTTCTAGTTCCTTTGAAACATTCTCCCTGATTCCTCTTCCCACATGATTTACATGAGGGAAATTGTACTTTTTTCCTTCTATGATCATCATGAAACTCCATCTTTCTCTTAATAGCTGGGTTGGGAATCTTACCAATGTTGATATTATTGATGATATTATGAGATTTCATATTAGTCCTAATAATGATGTTTAGACTTCCAAATACTGTTTCATTTGGTTTCTCATGAATAATATTATTCCATTGTCTATTATATCCGCCATTATCGTGAATCATCATGTTTTCAAATATTTTCTAAAACCCAAAAAGAATATTGTGAGAGGTAAATGTCATAATCAAGGGGTGTACATTAAATATCTAATATATTAGGTTTAATCATAGGTTATTCACAATAGTTATCATAATTTTATGACTGTAACCTATACTTATAATTAACCTTAGGAAAATCCCTAGACATGCCATAGAAATATCTCTGGGGATCTCACTAAAGTTCTCACATCCCAGTTTCCAATGGATGACCAAACCAAACCTTTGATAAAAACTGTAGAGACCCAATCATTGACATACATGAAAATTACATTACTTTTTCGGAATACTTAATATGTAACAAAAACAAACACCGAAGGACCATAATAGTTTATTGTCTTTGAAAAAACAGAACATAATCTTCTAATCAGGGTGAATGTTCTTCAACATCTCCCATAAAGATCTTCCCCTTTTTATTTAATACCTAAAACCATTCATTATATCCTGGGGAAAAGAAAAAATATAAAGGGAGTGCTCAAATTCTCATCAAGGGTTATCATGGAGAAAATAAAACCAACCATATACATTTGATCATAACAACATGAAGATAATGATTAAATATCAAAATCATGAGAAATGACATAAATCTTGGATGTACGTAAGGCATAGATCATAATGGAACATCAATCATGATAAAATAGCTTGGAATGAAAACTTGTAATTTTGGAATAACATTATGCACATGATATGATTTCCATAGTATCAAAGGGATTTCTACCAAGACCATCTTAGTGGAAAAAGTCCATTTCTAAATCGAGTTCACTCCTCGTTCTAATCCTGTAACACTGAACCAGGTTAACTTTTCATTCCATCCATTCCTATCTCATGAGATATAAATCGTTACCCAATGCATTGGATGGAGATATAGGTCCCACCTATCTCATAATGGAATCATTCTTACATGTGACACAACGTATACAAAAATCATTCATCATATCCCAAAGAATAATATGGGTTTCATAAACATCATCTCATCATAACATAATCCATATAAAACAAATGTAATTAATTTCATCATAAGAAGAATCAAACCATGTAAATAATAGATACATTATACTTGAAACATACACATATGAAATAACGTCATCTTATATGGAAAATGGTTTTGATAAAACACTATAAATGAATTCCTGAGGAAAATATCCTTTCTTATTAAAAATTGTTTTTTCATGAAATTCCATGAAATTTTAAAAGAAAAGATTTATGTTTAAAATAATCATGAAATCTCATAGAGTAAGCTTCAGGAAAATAAGGAGATATGAAATCGTAAAAATCCTTTCATGCTGTATAAGTTAAAAAACAGTCTCCTCATACTTTTGTTGGAGAAGTAAAAAAGGCCCTCGTATGGTAAACAAAAGAAAGATTCCATCCATAACACAAAGTAAAATTCAAGGTGGGGTAAACATGACATTAATAATACATGGAATAATATTAAAAACTTTATGAAAATAATTTAATGGTCATGGACGAAAAAATATAACCCCAGTAAATACTTACGTATAAGCAATCATGGATAAAAATGAGATTGAAAAATTATCCCTTACCATAGGACCGATATACTTCGTACGTATCTAAAAATCATGTATAATGATTTAAGTAATTTCATTAACTTATTACAGAATCATATTCATTGTTATGATATCATATATGTTTCAATTATGACTTTACAATACCCGTTCTTTTGTAAATTCCATGTTAAAGCAGCGTTTTGGGAAAAATCATTTCATTTATAGTATGTGTTTCGATTTGTTGTTCATGATGTTATAATTACTTATATCATGATTTACTTACTTCTAGAATGTAAATAATGATATATATATTATATATATTTAGTATCTACATATATATATATATAATATAGATTAATGAAATTAAATACACCGTTCATGGAGAAGGTAGGTCGTACGTACGCATGAACGTTGTTTTCCTTTCCTTATTGACATGAATGAAATTGAGTGGATGACATAAATATATATATATATATATATCAAGTAGCATTATTATTTCATATATTTCATGATTACTTATTTTATATACTTTATAATCATTCTTGAATAGTTGTCACAGAAAATGAATCTCATCACATTGTGGAGACGGTAATCCGTACATACACACGAGCGATGATATCGTTCCCATATTTATTGAATGGAAATGGAGTGGATGATGAAATTTTATAAAATCATTTTGATGTTATAATAATCATATATAGTTATTCTTAACACCATTATACCCATACATGTAAGGTGGTGGTGAAAAAACAGATTAAACCACAACGTTGAGACGGTATTCTGTACGTATGCACCCGCGGTGATTTCGTCTTCCATATGATGGATAAGAGGTTAAATGATGTTGTTTCAGATTTATAATTACATATCAGTATATTATTAATACTTATGTTATTACTTTATAATGAAACAACTATATAATAGGATGTTGAAGAAGAAAGAAACATGAAAAAGTTGGTAGAAGAGATTACCTCTTCCAGGATTCACCTTCATTATACTTCATCATAGGGCACTAGAGTTGGTCTTTTGAGAAGACCAGAACCTCTATGATATAAATAGAGAGATGTAGAAGAGGAATTGGAATGGGTTGTCTGAGCTTCAAGGCTCAAAAGGGTGTGAAGTGAATAGGGAAGAGGTGCCTTTTTATAAGGGAGGAGAGGGGCACCTTAGGAAAAACATAAAATAATATTTTATAATAAAGTCATATTCATTTTTAATAGCTCTAAATTGATTTATTTTTAATGTAAGGTGGGGATGGGTCTAAATCCTCTAAATCAATAGGTTTTAGACAAGTTTATGGTACTATTTTATCATAATCATTTAGATTTAACTCTAAGTTTAATAATTTAACATTTACCGTGTCTTTTTGTTTTCTTACACTATATGGTTAATAAAGATACTATAAAAATCAAAACAAACACCAAGTGGTTAATTATGAATATATATATCCTTATCTCTTTCATTTGGCTGAACCGTATATTTGTAGGAAAAAATAACAATTAATAATATAATATTTGTTTTAAAAATATTTTATATCAATTATGACACTATTTTGTACATGTTTATTGTAAAAATAATAACAACATGATTAGTTCAAACATAGCTAATTAAATCAACACTAACATGTCATATTAACTTTGAAAATTAGTTCCATTCATAAAAAGTCTAAAATTACCTTTATTTGGGTATTTATAACATCAATTATATTAATATTTCATTAAATTATTTAATGCCTAAAAATTATAAATAAAAAACCATTAAGTAGGGAAATGTTTTTATCTTTCTATATAATATTTATAGTCGAATTTATCTTATGTGTAATCCTATATTAAAAATTTTATAGTTATTAAACTTTGATTTTAACTATTTCTATTCATTTTTAAATAAAATAATAATAAATGTCCTAATCTAATCCATGTGGACCTAAAGGGTAATATTTTATCCCTATGTTTGTTTTTGTTCGAATTACACATATCCAATATAATTAGGATAGGTGTTAGGGTAATAATATTATCATTTTTACCCTTAATTACCATATTTACTTTTAACCTTGCTAAATAAAATAAAAAAATGACTATTCACCAAAAATTATTTTAATCATATTTAACCAAATTTTACTTTCTGATATCAATCGTGTCTCTCAGATTTTATAAATTACACTCACAGAAGTGGTAAAAATATGTTTTATGTAAATGTGAAAATTCTCTTAGGAGGTGGGTAATATACGGTCAAAAGATCAATAATATTTAAATATATATAAAATTATTATAAGACGACTCCAATGAATTACATTGAACATATATAGGTATTATGTATCAATTTTGTCCTAAAATAAATTTAAATAAAATAAATAACTATTTAAATCAAAAGTGGTTTTTTTAAATAGTTACCCAGTGTTTTCACTATTCATCAAAAAATGAATGTTTTCAGAAAAATACCAAAAAATCACCCTAGGCTAATATTTATATTCTAAATCCAAAATGATGTCAACTTTAAAAAACAATATTTCAAAAAATGGGTATTACTATTCATAACAGCTAGTACATAATAATATTATAATAATATCTTTTTTAGTGAAACTCGATATTGCGTACAACACACGCTATCGAGAATGGTTGCTCCGGCCTACAACAGAAGCCTAGAATAGTGTTTGTGTATACTATAAGCTAACATAGTGTTTCATGTAGCACAATATAATCTTGGTGTATCGTACAACAGAAGACATCAATGTAATTAAAAATAATATATCTCATAGAATATTGGGCTGTTAAACCAAAAATATATTTTTTACACCGCATTCGTAAATAAAAGACAAAAAACAATATCGTTCATGATAATAGATACCTCAATGGAATTCTTGGAGAAACCCCATCTTGTATGTCCTGATAAGTTCTTACATTAACAACCCAGGTCTTTATTACACACATAAAATTGATTTATTAATCAAAAAATCTATTAATATAACCCATAATATTGAGAGTTATAGTGTATTTGTGGCTCAGGAACATTACATTAAAACTATAGACATAAAATAAAACATGTATATTGAAAACATCTTATAAATGACAACATACCTTTGTATTTATCTTTTCATGGGATAACCTGACAACATACATAAGAAAAAGGTGAGCTATAGTGACTAATAAAGGAGTAATAAAGAAAAAACTTGAAAAATAATATACTTGTTAGGAAATAGACATATCAAGTAAGAACAAGAGAATCATGAACATTGTGACATAATATAGCATGATTTTCATAACATGGAAATATAGAAAAAACATAAAAATTCCATTATAAACATAAGGAATCAGGTAAACTCATATTCCAACATGGTGGGAAACTGTACTATAACTAATTAAGAACATCCTTATCCCAGAATGAAATATCAGGATATTAAACATTACCCAATTCATTAGAGTGCTTTTGGGGTGACAATTTAATTAACATTTTAATCTCATGATTAAGTGTTCCACATTGATCATATAACATGGAGACATTATAAAACATTATTTATTACATTATAAATGATTATGGAATACATTTATAAAATTCTATAATCAGAATGTATATGTTTATAAAGGATAATACCCTTTATAGGGAAATGGGCATGATATTCACTACATAATGATTTTGGCTTAGAAAATCGTTATGCAATTCCAGTAGAAAAATGAAAACAACTGGGGATACATAGAATTGGTTGATGAGAGGGAATGAGGATTCTTGTAATTTAGACATGAATTGGTATGTATGGGGATAATTTATAAAATTATTCCATCATATGAAATTGAATGTCACAAGCTCCATATAAAATAAATGCTTGAATGAAAGTTAGGAGAGAGAAAACCCTTATATAATTTCGACATGGTAATGAGTGTAAATGGGAGGGATTATTGATAGATAAAGAGGTATATCCTCATTAAAATAAAAATAAGTCTAGTATGGGTGGGGTTTGAATACATAACCGATTAATTTTTATTGAAAAATAAAATGTTTTAAAATAGAAGAAAATCAGGGAAAATGACAAACAAATAAAAGTGAGGATCCCTGACATTTTTGTGGTATTGTAAAGGCTTGTAGAGGCTTCATGGGAACTTTTGGTCACCTTTGGAAGACTTTAGAGTGTAGAGTATGATGTTGTTCGAGATTAATATTCATTTAGTGAAGAGGAATGGCTGCTTCGGTGGGTTTGTATAGGAAAGGTGGGGGAATTATTTATTATTTTGGTGATGGACCATACACAGTAATATATTCAAAACCAAAGAAAAATCTATTTGGGTTTTCCTATATATTTATTCCAAGGTGAGTGGAAAAATTTATGTTATATTCCCATGGTCTGAATATAGTAAATTATAAGCTTTTTCTATGTTTAGGTGACTCACACATTCAAGGAAACTATTATAAAATATTAAAATATTTTACATGTCATAAAAGATTCACTAAGGATTTATATGTTAAATACAGTGGTCATAAAATTATAAAATCTTAATTGAGAATATATATTTTTCAAATCAAACCATTTATAAAATTTTATAATATCACTATATGGTAATTATGATGTCATAAAACATATTGCATATATATACGTTATTTAATTTTTATCATAAAATTTGACTAATTTAAAAAACTATGAAAAGTTATCCATTGGATAATTTCAATGTCTGGATTCAAAAAATAACCTTCATTTTATATAAGTAATTTTCTGAATATTTAAATTTTTACATTTAAATTGAGAAGTGACAAAAAATGAAAATTGAATGGTTTTGACAAAACCCATTTCAAAACATTAATAAAAATTACACTTGACTTCATAAAAATTTTATACTAATTTATTCATAATAAGACATATTTGAAATATAATTTTATTAAAGTATTATAGATATCAAACATTCATTTATTCATTCAAATAAATTCATAAATATTACATATTATTATTTATTGTATAAAAATATAAATCTAATAAAATTGATTACCTGATAATTTATGGATAATAAATTGATATAATAATAATTTATAATAATTTTTAGTATAATATTATTTAAAAAACCATAGTTTAATAAAATAATGTATATTATTCTCAAAATTACCATTTTTTGCAAACAAAAATCAATTTCTCAAGTTGTTTTTTATATGAAAGGCTCTTCCCATTATAGAATTGATGGATGAAAAATTTTATTTATAAATAGAGAAAACACATTGCGTAACTAATACCTTATTACATACCCCCTAATAACACTTGAATAATACCCAAGGGTATGGTGTGTGATGGTGACAGATTCTTTGGGTGGCATGGATAACATCACGTATGTGGTGATCTATAAAACATGAATTTATCCTGTAGACAATTTTGTTCAATTGTAACGTGTTGAATATTATATTGGGAATGGTTACGAGAAAATCTGGATGATGGTACCTCCTATTTGAGATGAGACAAAAGATCATCGTATGGGCCGAGTCTACTGGATGATACCATCCTCTTGGTTATATATGTTTAAAGTATTTTTTAAAACATAATATTTATATTTGTTGCGTGATCTATGATAAATGGATATATCAGTAATTGTAATGATACCTAATGGTAATTAAAACCTAATAATAATAAATTGAGTGCATTAGTTTTCTATATTTCTATTAGATTAAAATAATGGAAATTTTATTCATAAATTATCAGGTCATTACACCAATCCCCTGTTTAGAATTTCACACTTGAATGTTCATTTTCCAACACTAAATAATATGTTGTTAACTTTGCATAATCACTTCTTAGGGTTCCCATGTTTCTTTTTCAAACTTTCTTTTTCTCCACAATACTTTTACAGGGTGCATTGTCTTATTTTTTAGAACATTTTCCCTACAATATAAGATCGTCATTACATTCTCTTCACAGGACAGGTAATTATACAATTGTACCACCTCTAGATTAGGTATATTCAAGGTGTCAGGTATTTTATTCCTCAAAAGTGAAACATGGAATACATGTTGTACTTGAGACAGGTTCAGTGGGAGTTCTAGTCGATATGCCACTACACAGATGCAATCAAGGATATCAAATGCACCGATGTAACATTGACTAATATTTACATTATTCCATAATAACATCACAATCATCCTTGTTGATATTCTAGGGAAATCCATATTTCTATCTTCAAATAATTGGTCTTGTCGATGGTTGTCATAACAGCTCTTTTGTAGATTCTGTGGTTCTTTCATGTGATGATAAATGGTATTAACCTTCTCCAACATTTATAAAACTATTTTGTGACCTTGTAGTTTTCTCAGCACAACATCATCCCAACATGCTCCTGTTATGCACCTCTTTCCGTAAAGGACTTCATAAAGATCCATTTATATGCCTGAGTGGAAACTATTGTTTCATGAGAACACTAGCAGTGGAAGATGGTGATCCAATTTTCCAATGAAGTCCATTGAGAATTCTCTCATCATGTCCTTAAGTATTTTGAGAGTCTACTCAGATTGGATATCAGTTTAAGGATGATAAGAAATGATGATGATTGGCTCATTATTTAGAATGTGTTGGAGAATCTTCCAAAACAATGAGGTGAATCATGGATGTCAATCGGATACAATTAAATGTCGCACACCATATACCAATACAAGATATATTATGTGTATCCATACTATTTGATCAAATTGAAAATACTATCAAATCACAATGAAGTGTGAAATGTTTGTAAGACGATCCACCAAAACCCAGATTGCATTGATTACATTGGATGTCTTTAGATGTCCAGTGATGAAGCCCATGTTGATGTTCTCCCATTTCCTTATTGGTTTAGGTAATGGTTATATCATCCCCCAAGCCTTTTAACTCATAGCCATCACTTGCTGTCAAACCAGTAAAATTGATTTATTTTGAATGATATACTTCAATATGTTATCCGACCAATAATTCTCTCGAAGATCCCGATACATATTTGTGATTCCCTTGTGAATAATAAAATTTGAACTATGAGAAAAATCCAAAATATCATTCATTAAATATAGTTGTTATAGAACACATGTTATTAACCCAAATATTACAATCCCTTCATCATTAATATTGACCTCTAAGGATTTATATTTTTTGGTAGTTTCCACGTTCTTCTGAATTCTGGCATCATAATTTTGAGTATCCATTAAACTTTCCAAATGATATGTTTTAGAAATATTTTTTGAAAGGATTCATGAAGATCTCATCTCTATATTTACCATTTAAATATTTATCAAATATATGAAGATTGGATTCCTCTCAATTATCATCAATAATAGTATCATTGGGCCCTTTCTACATTGAGAATCATCCACATTGTTCGTTTTACCATGGTGGTAATTGATTGACCCATCACTATTCTTGAATATTTAACAATATCATCATTTGAGCATTTTTTCTTATTTATGTATGAATATATATTTGATAATTTTTTGATCCTTATATATTTCACACTTATCCCGAGTGAGATAATTCCACCATATATTCCTTGAAAATATCACATACGGTAAATCTGGATCAAGGGTGGGATTGTTTTCTCCTGAACATTCAACTATCTTGTGGCATACGCGATGAATTTATCATTCTGCATCAAAACAAAACCCATGCCCTTCATCAAAGTATCACCAAGAATTACAGAATGATAGCCACTTTTTGGTAGTGTTAGTATATGGGTTGGGATAATCCTCTTCCTCAACTAAAAAAACCATTCTACAAATTCATCATTCCAAGAAAAAACATAACTCCCTTCCATGAATGATTGATAAAAGGGTTTTACAATCATGAGAAATTTATATAAAATTAGTGATAATATCCAGCTAAAACTCAAATGCCTCACATATCTATCATAGATATCAGCCTCAAACATCTCTTAATTTATATTGTTTTGGTAGGATCCAGAGATGTAACATATTTTTATTTTATTCCCTATGAATTGAAATTCATTCATTGGAACTCACACTTTTTTTAACCTTTCATATAGCTTATCTTTTCCCATGGCCTTCAGTATAGTGCTTAAATTCTCCTCATTCTCCTATGTTGTTTTAGAGTATACATAAATATCATATTTAATACTAATTTTTTTTCATGGTAATCTATATATATAGTTTTTATCTTTTAAATTAATATTTATAGATAATTAGTGAGTATAAAATGAAAAAATAAAAGTTCATAGTTCTCGTAACATGTACAAAAATCATTCTTGGGGATATCATATTTCTTCACCCTTCTATGGTAATATCCCAATCGCTAATATTCCTTTGACAATTGTTGTTATCCTTATAGGAGATCGAGATATTCATTAATTTCTGGAAAAAGATATTTTGGATTTATCATGATTTTATTCATCTCATGATAATGATTGCAATGGCGCATTGACACATCCATCTTCTTGTCAAGGAGGATTGGTAAACCACATCGTTATAAAATTGGGCATATAATCCCTGTATCCAGATTATCATGTAGTAGTTTCTTTATATCCTCATGATTCACAAAAACCATTCTATACTGTTTTTGGGTTATTTGGAATGACCCAGGTATATGATTAGTCAAGAATTCAACATCAATTAATGGAGGAAGGTCTAGAAATTTGTTATGATACAAATAAGTGAGAACCACCAAAATAGGAATGGATTCAATGATGGATCCTTATATAATCTAAAAAAACTATGAAATATAATAATTCATATAGGGATGTAACATCCATACTTGAGAAGATGGTGCTAATGAAGATTAATCCTCCTCATATCACTTGTATAGAATCCGAGGTCGATTCACCATATAGTGAGTGATTTCCCTATCACAAAAATTTATGGTGGATCTATATTGGGTATTCCCATCCATTTCCTGAATTTCATCTAATTCCACCACGGGTTGAATGATTTTGTTTTCCTAGATGTTCAATCCACAAATTTTATTGGGCAAGGAGTTATATTCATTGGATGAAATAATTTCCCATGTTTTTGTTATCACCATAATCTCTTCATACATGATTTGTGGTGGTGTTTATATTTTTCTACAAATATTTAGGTACATAAAAGGATGCATTAAACCATAAAAAAAACTATGTTCACTATTCATGATATAATAAGTTGCATATCTATCACCGATTTGTGGTCAGGATTCACATTGGTTGTAGTGATGGAAAAAAATCATCCTTGCAGACATGGAGGTTATTAGTTTCCATTAAAAACCCTTTGCACAGGGTTCAGGATTGAATAGTTCCCTGGTTCATTGTAGTTTTAGAAATGAAAAATGAATTTAAGATATAATTGAACTTTTATTTCATCTATGGAAGTCGATGGGGGTTTCTTGTTGTCAATCGTTCGCTTGGTACCCTTTCCGCCTGCACCAATAGAATTTCCGCAACCTCTTCAGGAAATTTACAGGGTGCCCATTTTCTGCACATTTGGAAAATGGGATGCTGGAAATTCATAGCATCATTGGATTTGTTTATTAGTCAACGCGAATAAATTTCCACATTTTTCTTCTTATCTCTAGGATAACCCTAATATTTTTGGATCTCCATATCCACTTTGAGGGAAAATTTAAAAAATTCCTCATATTTGTTAATCTTTTGGATCTATATGAATATCCACAGGTAAGGATTTATCCCACCAAATAAGTGTTCAACCTTGAAATTGGGGGTAATGAAAAATCAATAGGAGTATTATGCAAGTTTGATTATTTTTTCCTCATACTCCACAACAAATTCATAGTCTCTTTCCTTGAGTTAAACGAAATATCTTTATATATTAAGGAGGGTTCATGGAAAATTTTATCAAAAAATGGTTTCTGGAAATTGTTACATCACATTGGCTTGATCTATTCCACATTCATTTTAATTTTTATCAATATAAATTGTTGATTAGTTTCATACTCTATATGATAATCATCTAGAAAATACATACCTTGTACAAATCATTAACGAATGGATAAGGTATTCTAAGTGGATCTTATCCATTTTATGATAATTTAGGGATCCAATTATCAAATGAATGTAGGAGTCTATGGTATCATTAATCAATCGATTGGAAGTTGTTCCTTTTTAGGGGGGGGGGGGTCGAATATTTTTATTAACCCAATTTTCTAAAAAATCATTAATTAAAAGTGAGATTATTGTGATAATGTTTGCGATTCCATCTCCCATCAGATAGGGAATCTCATTAGAAAAGCCATCACATAGATCTTCACATCTGTTGTTAGCTCGGGTATTACTATTATCATCCATTTGATAGAATAAAATAAATATTAGGTGTATGTATTTTAAACTATTTGACACATAAAGGGGAATATGATAACAAAATGAAAAACGTGTACATTAAATTTATTTATTTAACCTATTAATTTTTATGCATAAATCCTGATTATCCATGATATATTTCGTAATGGATATTCTTCTGGGATTTTTCTCCCTTAATAATGGTTAATACTATTCTTTTTTATTTAACAAAGCATATCCGCTGGTAGTTTTTAACCAAGAGTAATGAAATTCCCTTTTCACACAATCATTCTCATTCGAGTCTAGATCAAAGTGGTGTTCTTGGGTTTTACCCGATGATAAATCTATCCTAGAGCTTCCAGTACATGTTCAAATCTAGACATTTATTTTTTTTATAATCCAAATACTCTATAACCACAAAAATTTAAGATTATTTTATTTTATATAGTCTTATTACAATGGTTTTCACTAGAGTTTTCTAACCCTAATAATGAAAATATATAAACCTCTCTTTGATACCAACTATTACAACAATTGTGTTTATTACACATTTATAAATAATTTATTAATTAATCATGCACTTAATACATCTTTGGTGATAATGAGGTCCAAGGTCATTGGGGTTTTGGAACATTACATGAATATTTAAGACAAAAATACAAAATCATTATTGAAAAATTATTTTACATGACCATAACAATCCTTCATACATATAATTTCATAGAATAACATGAGGGAATACCTAAAGAGAAGGGGGAGATTTAATGACCAAAAAAGAGTAATAAAGAATTAAAATAATTATACAATAGTTGTTAGATAAAAGGTATATTGATGGAGAACAAGAGAAACATGAACATAAACCCATGATATATAATTATTATTATAACCTGGAAATGTGCCAATAACTAAAAACATTGTATCATAAATGTAATGGAATCAGGTAAACCAGTGTACATCAGGGTGTAGAAATGTAATAAAAGAAATAAGGTAAACCCATATCCCAACATGATGTATCATGGTACAAAACATTATGCAATTCCTCGGATTCCTATCCTAGGGAACCCTTCTTGAACATTTTATTATCATGATTATGTGTGCCACATATATCATATAACATAGATTTATACAACATCATCAATTATTCCACCATAAATGAATGTGGAATAAATATATAATATTATATAATCGATCTTTATATGTTCATAAAGGTGAATACCTTTGATAGAGTTATGAGAATGATGTTCACTAGATGATGATGTTGGCATGGAAAATCATATAGCACTTTCTCCAACATAATGATATCTCATTGGATTAATAAAATAATTTGATGAGACTGATAGTGGAATATCATCATTTAGAATTTAAATGATATATAGGGGGATCATGGATCATCATATCCCAACATATTAATTGGAGTATTATATGAATAATATAATAGAAATACATTAAAGGAAATGAAGAGATTGAAATATATTATGGAATTTTGGTGCGGTAACCGGTGTATAGGGGAGGGATTAATAAGAGTGAAATATATATCTCATCATACATAAATAATAATGGATGTATAGGGGAGGTGTGGAAACATTCCCCATAACATTTAATTGAAAAACATATGTGTATAACTATATAAGAAACATGAATAAAATGGTAAAAGAATGAATTTTAGGATCCCTTACTTGGATGTGTGATCCCAGAGGATTGGGAGAGGCTTCATTGGAGTATTGGGGTTCCTTGGTAGGACTATAGAGAGTAGTGGGAAGATGGTGGACAAGAATAAAAGTGATTTAGTGAAGTAGAATGGCTTCATGGGTGGATTTATATAGGATAGTTGGGGGAATTCTTTATTATTTTGATTTTGGATGCTACATAATAAAATATTCAAAACCAGAAAGCAAATAGTGGTTTTAGCCATATTGAATCTATCAAAAAGTTGTGAAGAAAAATTATTTTATAATTCCAACGGCTGAATACATTAAAATTTTATAATTGCTTATGTGTAGGTGAGTCACTCCTTTATGGAAATGACTTTATAATATTGATATATTTTACATGTATTGGAGGATTCACTAAGGCATTATTAAAAAATCAAATAATATTAAAATTAGTTTATTTTAATAAAAAAAGTATATTTGGGATAAAATAATGTTTATATTATTTTATTAAATCATTATTTAGTCAATATGACATCATAAAACACATTATATATTTATACGGTATTTAATTTTTATCCAAAAATTTCACATTTTTAGAAAAATATGAAAAATTAACAATTTGATAATATATAAATCAATATTACAAAAAAGATATTTATTTTATCTCAAAAAATTGTAAAAATATGAATTTTTACTTTTATAATTATAATTGAATGTTATTTAAAATTCACAGGTTTTGACAAAAAAAAATTAGTCCTTAATAAAAGTCACACATGACTTCAAAGAAAGAATATACTCATTTATATTAATAATGTTAATTTGATTATAATTCTTTATAAAAATATAAATTTTATAAAAAGTCCAATAATTCATTAATATACATTTTTAATACTCTAGTCTCTATTTTTCTATATTTATATACATCTCTTGTCAAACTATTTACCTACTCATTTACAAATAAGGAACTAATATAATGATAATTTATATTAAATTTTTTATAATATTCTTAATAAAAATAATAGTTCGACATTATAATGTATATGCTTCTAAAAAAGAACATTTTCACCTGAGAATTAAATTTACCAAATTCATAATTTTTTATGAAATACAATTCATATAATGCAATTGATGAAATATTAATTTTATTTATTAGAAGGTATTACAAAATAAGTAACTACTACCTTATTAAATAACCATGTCTAAAACACACATAATAAATAAGGAGAAGGTGTGCTATAAGATACCCAGTATTTAATGAATAATATATATTCTAATCTATGTCTATTTATGAATTAGATAGTTTTTTAGAGGCATAAAATGAGAATAAATCCAATATTAAGCATGGAATACACTAATATTTTTAATAGATTGTTTTCCTGCCTTTTGTTGGCAAACCATTTTTAAATAAAAATTTTGAAAATTTTATAAGCACTATTTTTCAAAATAAACTTATTCTTAATGCTTGGGACATTGAAATTTATTTGGATAATTTTTTGGTATTTTTCTGACAATGTTCATTTTTTAATGACTACTGAAAGATATTGCATTTTACATAAAAACGACATTTCCATCTAATGTAATTATATGGTTAGATTATCATTTTAATTAGTTTTAAAGTTTAAATAGAATATATTTCTTCCATTTAATCCAATGGTGGTCATTGGGATTAATTTCACATTGAAATTGGGCATAAACAATTGCCAAATTTTTCATAGATATTGTTTCAAAAAAAACCCGGTATTTGTTTTGACAACGAGAATTATTTTTAAATTAATTATTGAAATTTATATGTTTTGAATTTGGTAAAATTGATTCCATAATTCTAAATAGAATCTCTAAATTATTTAATTAAGACTCTTTTGTTTTCGGACATTATGAATAGTAATGACGGTAATTATCTTTAATTATCGTGATTAATTAGTAATCAGGTAGTTATGGATAAAAAATAATATCATAATAACAGAAAATTACCCAAAAATATGTCCTAATGCTATTGGATGAGTCATGGCCGACCATGGTATGCCTTTTTCAAACATAGGGACTCCATGGAATCACTTTTGTGTGATAATGACTTTTTATCTTTTTATTTTAAAAGAGAGTTAAATATAATAAAGTATGTAACACCTAAGTAAAACATTTTTAAATTTTCTACATAAATTATCACTTAGACTATAAATATTCATTCGAAAGCTAAAAATATTTCCTACATCATAGTATTTTTTCATAATTTTTAGACATTAAATAAATTAAATTACTTATGACATCATGATGATGCAGCGATTACCTCAATAATGAACGATTTAAATAAAAGGAAAATATAATGTATAATATAAGTAATACACTTGTCAAATTCATATGGAATGACTCTAACTATAACCCATATCACCTTATCCACTAAATATATCAATGTGGGTCATTTTAAAGTCGAATGTCATTTTACAATAAAGTAACATTTCTTGGCTTTCCAAGAGTGCCCTCCTCTCCTCTTATAAAAGGCCCCCCACCTTTACCTCTCTAAACACACCTATCAAGCCCTTGGCTCAGCCAAAATATGATACATTAAACTCTCCACATCCCTATATTGAACCTAGTCACCATAACTTAGGCATAAATCTCTTCAAGAAACCCTTTTGGTTCAAACCAAGAGTAGTTACCCGATTTAAAGGTAAATACTTCTCTAATGTTTTTTTGTTTTATTTTGCTTCTCCAACCCCATAAACTCTTTTTATTAATTTCTTTTTTAACAAAACCAGTATCATAAATATACTAGGAGGTTATTATAAGATGTATTCTAGCAACACATACACACACCTATATCTAATGGTTAAATAGCATATAGTTTCTATGGATATCGAATTTCTGCCTCATGGAACGATGATTATTCAATATTCTTCTAAAACCTTCAAAGTTGCCCATTATGTTGTCACTATATTTATATATGGTATATAATATTTTTATTCTTTTATCATATTTATTTATAATTTATGTAATACCATTATGGTTTCTATTATGGATAAATGTGATATCTTTATTTTAGGAAGTGCGGACTACCGCCCCCTCAAAGTGATTATATTTTTTAATGCCATATGTAGGACGTATAAAGGATGGATTTAATGATATAATATATGATATTATATAGAATTAGAACAAACTTTTATATAATTATGTTTCCATACCATAAAATACGAAATAGAAATGAAAGTAGCATTCATGCGTACGTACGGCTTACCGTCTTCATGAACGGTGCATTTCATTTCTTACCTCTAAATGTTATGTAATATTATAAATTCATTTATATACTGGATATATATGATATATATGATATCTAAATCCTGAGTATAATTTTTGATATAATGGATACATGGACAACTTGTAATTATAAATAGTTTATTTTTGACTCAAGTACCAATGATCGACAAAATGACCATTATTAACTCAAATAATTACATTTTGTTCATAACATTGTAATAAGTGATATAAAAGGAATAATTAACGTGAAAAATGTAATTATGTAAGTATAAATTAACTCAAGGTTATTATTCAGGAGGTTAAAGAATGATCAAATCAAGTTGGACCCGAGGTAAGGGACTTCGTCTCAATCTCCTTTCATTGAGGCATATTTTGTTTTATACAAAAATTTATTTTATATAGTTTATAAAACCCTTTGACTTTTACATATATTCAAAAGGCATATTTTTTATATAATGCTTTTACTAAACGAAAAAAGGGAATGTTTTTTTGGTCGTACGCATGCGGTGACAATGACTTCTGCGCCTGCGTGACCATTATTTGAGTTTCGGCTTCCTCTACAAGCCATAACATTTTATAAAATGAAAAATAAATACCATGTTTTAATTTTCATTTATATTGGTATTTAAAACGGTTTTCATAATGTTTTTATTATATCAATGTGTTATTGATATCTTGTCATTGAAATTTGGAAATGTTATGTTTCCTTTAAGCATGTTTTCTGTGATACAATTATGTTATGGTTCTTGGGAATTGTTTATGAAGACGGGTGGTTCCGTGATAAACTAAGGGTGGGTGAGCCCGATATAGCTCTCCAATGCATTTGATAACACAAAGGGGTTAATCGTTACGGTTTCTCCGAAGAGATTTAGGGAATATACTGTGATGGGTATTTCAAAAGTAACCATGAGTGTTAATCCCTATGTAAGAGTGTTATGAATGCCTCGAGTTACCTTTATGTCTTATTATTTCTATGATTTGTTCATATATATTATGATTTCATGAGGTATGTTAACGTGCTTATGTTTTTTGAGTAAAGTATGATTTCATTGATTCTTATGTATACATGTACTAATGTTTCCTTTCCGTATTTTTATATCCCATACTGAGCTTTTCATGCTCACACCATGTTTTTTAAATGTTTTTCCTAGGTCAAGATAAAGGTACATGATATGATGATTGTGTCAAGAAGGTGTCAATAAAGAGTCCTTGTTTTATTTTAAATATGTTTTCGTTGATGGGAAAAAACTAATACTATCTTTTATATAACAACATTATTTAAATGTGGAATTTAATGCATGATTTATGATCTAATTTTCTATTACTCTAAACCTAAAAAGATCATCAATGTGCATTATTGAAATAACTCAAGATTAAGCAATGTTTAAGGGTGGGGCCTTATAGTTGGTTTTAGAGGTCGGTTAAGATAACATTAGGAGTTAGAATTCTATTAAATGATTATAAAAAAAATATTTTTTATGGTCAAATTTAAATAATATAGCATATGAAGATTACCATGTTTCTTCATCTAAGAAATTTTTGTCCTGAATGGTTTTCCACAGAGGAAAGAGGGAAGCAGTGCTAGGAAGGCATACAGAGGGAAATGACCATCCGAATCAGCATCCTGAGATGGTCGGAATCAGAACTGAACTGTTTGTTGCAGTAATGGCACAGTTGACTCAAGTGATAAATGGTGGTGGTATCCATGCACAAGATCAACAAGATCAACAACAATGGAACACGTCAGTGGTGGAACATTTCATTAGGCATCATCCCCCATCATTCAGAGGATCATCTGACCCTGTGCTAACTGGAGGGTTGATTAAACCACTTGAGAAGATTTACGATGTCAGGGGGGGTTCAGTAAATCAAAAGGTTAGACTTGCAATTCACCATTTGGAGGGACAAGTAGATCAATTGTGGTCGATCATGAAAAATATCAGGGATGCAGATGAGATTGATGCTCTCTACTGGGATGAATTCATTTGTCTGTTTCTTGAGAAGTATTTTCCTAAGGCTGTTCGACATAGGATGGAAAAACATGGAATTGAGGCAAGAGGATGACTCAGTGGCTGCTTATGATGAAAGGGTCACTTTATTGGCAAGGTATGCTCCAAATTTTATCCGATACCTTGATAGTAAAATCAATCGTTTTTACTCAGGATTAAATCCAAAATATCGAAGGGCTTTAGCTTCTCACGAGTTCAAATGTTATGAATAGCTTGATAGATGTGTTGAGAAGGTGGATATTGAGTTTGCCGATGATCAAGTGTTCTATAACAACCAACAAAAGAAGAGACCGAGTTGCAAGAAGAAAGGGAAGAATTCATCAAAAAAGTCTGATGGTTTGAAATCTAGGTTTCCAGATTGTGATAAATCTTGTAAAATCCATGCTAGGGAATGTATTCTGAATTCTGAAAAGTGCTACTTATGTGATAAAATGGGACATAAGGATTTTTATTTCACTGACAAAGATCAATGTGATGGTATGAACAAATTTGATTTACAGTAAGTGAAATGTTTCAAGTGCAATGATATGGGTCACTATGCAAACGAGTGTCCGACAAAGACCTTGAGTGATGGGAAGCAGTTAGACTACAAGCAGAAGGGGGTGGTGAAATCCTTTGCAACTACTTCAACAGATGTTGGTCCATCAAATGAAGTGGTATCAGGTAATTTGTTTGTTTTTTTAGATTATGCCAGTTTGTTGTTTGATTTAGGGTCTATGCATTCATTAATCTCTGAAAAATTTCTAGTAAATTGGGAATACCATTTCATGAAATGACTCCTGAACTTGTGGTAAAAACACCTAGGGGAAATGTTGAGGCAAAAAGAGTTTATAAGAATCATCCTATCCTTATCCGTGGAAAGAACCTACATGCAAACCTTATTTTTTTACCTCTAGTAGAATTTGATGTTATCATGGGTATGGATTGGCTCTCTATTTACCATGATAAGATTGACTATAGAGCTAAAGAAGTATCTTTTTAGAAATACTATTAGTTTGTGTACAAGAATGATCCCATACTGTTGAAAAAATATCATGAGGCTGAGAAACATGTAAAAGATGGATTTGAATTTTACCTTGAACATATTGTTGAAAAAAAATGAACTGTTCAGATTAATGATGTGCCAGTGGTAAATGAGTATACTGATGTTTTTCCTAATGAGTTTCCTGCAATAATACCAGATCAGGAAGTTGAATTTACTATTGACTTAGTTTCTGATGCTAATTTAATTTCAAAACCCCCTTATATAATGGATCAAATTGAACTTTTAGAGTTGAAGGAGAAATTGCAAGATTTATTAGAGAAAGGATTCATTCGACCTATCAAATCAACATGGGGTTCTCATGTCTTAATTGTTAAAAAGGAATATGGTTCAATTATACTTTACATTGATTATAGATCCTTGAATAACATCACTGTTAAGAACAAATATCCTTTTCTTCATATCAATGATTTTTTTGATCACCTCCAGGGAGATCAGAATTTTTCAAAGATTGACCTGAGATCGGGGTACCATCAGTTGAAGGTAATGGGAGAAGATATTCCGAAGACTGAATTTCGTACAAGATATGGCCATTATGAATTTGTAGTTATGCATTTTGGTCTAACCAATTCACCTTCTGTATTGATGGACCTTATGAATAGAATTTTTCATGAGTTCTTGGATAAGTTTGTGGTTATCTTCATTGATTATATTTTGGTGTTTTTTTAATGTAAATAGGAGCATGAAAGACATTTAAGGGTTATTTTTTAAACCTTAAAATAAAATAAAATGTATGGATAATTCAGCAAGTGTGAGTTTTGGATGCAAAAAATTTATTTCCTTGGAAAAATTGTTTCTAAAGATGGGATACCCGTTGATCATTAAAAAACAAAGGTTTTTGAAGAATCTCCAAGACCCACATATGTAACTAGGATACGTAGAATCCTTGGTTTTGCAGGCTATTACAGAAGGTTTGTTAGAAATTTTTCCCAGTTATCTAGTCCAATAACTAAGCTAACTCAGAAGGGTGTTATGTTTTTCTGGACGAAAGTATGTGATGATTGTTTTCAGGAACTGAAAACAAGATTGGTGAATGCACCAGTTTTGGCACTAACTTACAGGAATGGGGAGTTTGTTATCTACAGTGATGCTTCATTAAAAGGACTTGGTTGCTTCCTAATGAAAAATGATCAGGTAATTGTTTATGCTTCACTTTGGTTGAAAACTCATGAGGTAAATTACCTTACACATGATTTGGAATTTTCTGCTATTGTTTTCACTTTAAAAATTTAGAGGCAACATTTTTATGGTGTAATGTGTGAAATATATTCTGATCACAAAAGTTTAAAGTAAATATTCACTCAGAAAGAATTGAACATGAGATAGAGGAGATAAATATATTGAATCAAGTATTACAATTGTACAATTCATTACCATCCGGGAAAAGAAAATAATGTGGCTAATGATTTGAGTCAAAAAAGTAATGTTGCATTAACAATGATTCATTTGGAACATGATATTTTCATTAAGGTTTTGATGAACATTGGCATAGAAGTTGTTGGTGCAGGATTTCATTTTGTTTTATTTAAGGTATCAGTGAAATCTTATCTATCAGACATAATTAAGAAATCATAGAAGCAAGACAATGAGTTTCAGAAATGGATCGACCTGGTTCAGAAAGGTATGTTTCCTGAATTCATCATTGATAATTATTGTGTAAGGAGATTTGGGAAGATATTGTGTGTCGTGTGATTCACATTTGAAAAGATAATTGTTATGTGAAACTCATAGTTCTCTGTTTTCAGTTCATCCAAGCATTACTAAGATGTATAGAGATATTTGGGAGTACTACTGGTGGGACGGAATTAAAAGAGATATTGCTGATTTTACTGTGAAGTGTTTGAATTGTCAACAGGTTAAAGAAAATTGGTAGTTACTGAAGGGAATGCTTCAACCTTTATCAGTTCCAGTGTGGAAATGGGAGAATATATCCGTGGACATCATTGTGGGATTGCCGAAGACACCTCGAGGTAATAATGCAATTTGAGTTATTGTTGATCGCTTGAA
Source organism: Viscum album (assembly GCA_963277665.1). Taxonomy (NCBI): domain Eukaryota; kingdom Viridiplantae; phylum Streptophyta; class Magnoliopsida; order Santalales; family Viscaceae; genus Viscum; species Viscum album. The sequence continues at coordinate 856,670,261 of OY728156.1, read as the reverse complement.
TAAATCTTCCCAATTCTTTGCTCTACGAGATACTTTTTACCTAGATCAACTTTCCCGTTTGTATCTTATAGAGATAGTAAGGTTATATGGAGTTCCTCTTTCCATTGTATCTGATCGTGATCTCAGGTTCCCTTATAACTTTTGGAAATGCCATCATAAGTCGTTGGGTACTGAATTATATTTTATCACAGCTTTTCATCCTCAATCAGATGTGCAGTCAGAACGAACTACTCAGACATTGGAGGATATTCTACGTGCTTGTTCGATTTTTTATCACGGAAGTTGGGACCAACTTCCTTCATTGGTTGATTTTTTTTATAATAACAGTTTTCATTCCAGTATACAGATGACACCATTTGAGGCATTATATGGGAAGCGGTGTCGAACTCCAGCTCTCTGGGATGAAGTGCGTGAAAGGAAGTTGATGGGACCAGACTTGGTAGAAGACTTGGCAAAAAAGATTAGCTGATACAGAGACACATGATAACAGGTCAAAGTAGGTAGAAAAGTTATGCGGACAACAGGAGGAAGGATCTCTCTTTTGATGCAGGCTATCTTGTTTTTCTCAATGTTTCACCATGGAAAAGTGTGATATGATTTAGTAACAAAGGAATGATATGTCCATGGTTCATCAGACCATACGAAATTCTAGAGAGAGTTGGATCAGTTTCATACCGAGTGGCTTTACATTTTAGTTTATCTCAGGTACACAATGTTTTTCATGTTTCAATGTTAAGGAAGTACATTCCAGATCCATCTCATGTTTTGAGTCCAGAGGTAGTCCAGCTAGAAGATAATCTATCTTACGAGGAACAACCAATCCAGATTCTTGATCACATAGTGAAAGTGTTGTAGAATAAGGTGATTCATCATGTAAAGGTTTTGTGGAAAAAATACATGATTGAAGAGGCAACATGGGAATCTTAAAATGCAATGACGGATAAATTCCCCCACTTATTCGATAAGTAAATTAATTGTTCAGACCCGATTTTTTAAAGAGGGGAAGTATGCAACATCCCAAGTACGTAATTAATAATATATTTTCTTATCTATGTCTATTAATGAATTATATAGTGTTTTGAGGTTTAAAATGGGAATAAATCCAATCTTAAGCATGGAATAAACTAATATTTTTAAAAGATTGTTTTATTTCCATTTGATAAAAAACCATTATTAAATCAAACATTTACAATATTATAAACTCTATTTGTCAAAATAGAATTTTTATTTATGATTGGGACATTGAAATATACTATGGATAAATTTTGGTAATTTTTCTAACAAGGTTCATTTTTTAATGAATAGTGAAAAATAATGCGCTTTACATCAAAACTAGTTTTTCATCTAATTTAATTATATGACTAGATTTTCTTTTTAATTTATTTTAATTATAAATAGAATATATTTTTACCATTTAATCCAATGGTGGTCATTGGGATTAATTTCACTTTTTAATTGTTCATAAACTAGTGCCAAACTTTTCATATATATTATTTCAAAAAAACCTGCTATTTGTTTTGAAAACGAGAATTATTTTTAAATTAATTATTTCAATATATATGTTTAGAATTTGGTAAAATGGATTCCAAAATTGGAATCATTATTCAAAATTATGTAATTAAGAATCTTTTGTTTCTGGACATTATGAATAGTAATGACAATAATTATCTTTAATTATCATGATTAATTAGTAATCAGGTAGTTAAAGATTATAAAATAATATCATAATAATAAAAAATGACCCCAACATGTCCCCTAATTATACTGGTTACTTCATGGCCAACCATGGTATGCCATTATCTAAACATAAGGACCCCATGGAATAACTTTTGTGTGCTAATGACTTTTTATCTTTTTATTTTTAAAGAATGTTAAATATAACAAATTATGTAACACCTTAGTAAAAAAATTTAATTTTTTTTCTAAATAAATGATATATTAGACTATAATTATTCATTGGAAAGATAAAAATATTTCTTAGATCATTTTATTTTTTTAATAATTTTTAGACATTATATAAATTAAATTATTTATGACATCATGATGATGTAGCGATTACCTAATTAATGAACGATTTAAATAAAATGAAAAGATAATATAAAAGCTAAGACATAAACATGTCAAAGTCATATTTGATGGGTATATTTTGAACCCTTATCACCTTATCCTATAAATATATCAATGTGGGTTCTTTTAAATTCGAAACACATTTTAAAATAAATTAACATTTCTTGGCTTTCCAAGAGTGCCCCTCCTCTCCTCTTATAAAAGGCCCCCACCACTACCTCTTTTACACACACCTCTCAAGCCATTGGCTCAACCAAAATCTTCTCATTTCATCTCTCCAAATCCCTCTCTTCATCCTAGAATCATTAACATAATCATAATGCTCTGCAAGAAACCCTTTTGGTTCAAACCAAGAGGAGTTACCCGATTTAAAGGTAACGACTTCTCTAATGTTATTTTGTTTTATTTTGCTTCTCCAACCCCCTAAACTCTTTTTATTCATTTTTTTGTATCAAAACCAGTATCATAAATATACTAAGATGTTTTTATAAGATTTATTCGAGCTTCAATTACACACAGCTACATCTGATGGTCAATGAGCATAGAGTTTTCGTGGATGGTGAATTTCAGCCTCACGAAACGATGATTATTCAGCATTCCTATAGCACCTTCAAAGGTGTCCATTAAGATGTCACTATATTTATATATTATATATTATATGTTTATGTTTTCCTTAAGCTTCTTTATTTTTCATTTGTGGCATACCATTATGGTTTCTATTATGGGTAAACGCGATATCTTCATTTTTGGAAGTGCTGACTACCGCCCGCTCAATGTGATTTGATTTGTTAATTCCATTTGTGGGATGTATAAAGGATGGATTTAATGATATTATATATTATATTATACTGTAATTATAATATTCCTTTATATTTTTATTACTCCATTCCATAAAATACAAAAAAAATGAAAGTAGCCTTCATGCGTACGTACGGCTTACCGTCTCCATGAACGGTGCATTTCATTTCTTACCTCTAAATGTTATATAATATAATAAATGCATGTATATACTGGTTATATATGATATATATGATATCTACATCATGAATATTATTGTGGATATAATGGATTCATGAACAACTTGTAATTATAAAGAGTTTTTTTGACTCAAGTAACAATGATCGACAAAATGACCATTATTAACTCATATAATTACATAGTGTTAATAACATTGTAATAAGTGATATAAAAGGAATAAGGAACTTGAAAAAGGTTTTTAATAAAATATAAATTAACTCAAGTTTATTATTTAGGAGGTTAAATAATGATCAAGTCAAGTCGGACTCGAGGTAAGGGACTTCGTCTCAATATCCTTTCATTAAGGCATATATTGTTTTATACACAACATTCTTTTATACGGTGTATAAACCCCTTTTACTTTTACGTTTATTAAATAGGAATATTTTTTATACGAAGTTTTTACTAAAAGACAAAAGGGAATGTTTTTTGTCCTATGTTTTAGGTGACAACGACTTTTCTGCCGCTGTGACCATTATTTTAGTTTCAGCTTCCTCTATAAGCCATAACAGTTTTAAAATGAAATATAAATAAAAATTTTTACTTTTATTTTATTTTGGTAACGAAAATGGTATTGATAATTTTTTTATTATATCAATATATTATTGATATTATGTGATTGAAATGTAGAAATTTTATCTTTACATTAAGCATGTTTTATATGATAAGATTATGTTATGGTTCTTGGGCATTTTTTATGAAGACGAGTGGTTCTATGATAAACTAAGGGCGGGTGAGCCCGATATAGCTCTCCAATGCATTGGGTAACAAAAAGGGGTTAAATGTTAGGATTATTCGAAGAAATTTAGGGAATATACTATGATGGGTATTCTGAACGTAACCATGAGGGTTACTCCCTACGTAAGAATATTTCGAATGCCTCAAGTTACATTTATGTATTATGATTTCTATTAATTATTCATAAATTTTATTATTTCATGATGTATGTTAACGTGCTTATGTTTTATGAGTAATGTATTATTTCATTGATTCTTATGTATACATGTACTAATGTGTCCTTTCAATATTTTTATATCCCTTACTGAGCTTTTTATGCTCAACCCATGTATTTGAATTTTTTTTCACAGGTCAAGGGAAATGTACATGATAAGATGATAGTGTCAAGGAGGAGTCAAGAAAGAATCCTTGTTTTATTTTAAATATGTTTCTGTTGGTGGGAAAAAATACTATCTTATATGTAACCACATTATTTAAATGTGCAATGTAATACATGATCTGATCTGATTATCTAAAACTCTAAACCTAAAAAGATCCTCATTGTGTATTCTTGAAATATCTCATGATTAAGTAAGGTTTAAGACTAGGTCCTTATAGTAGTTATCAGAGGTCGGTTTAGACAACTTTAGGAGTTATAATTATATTTAATGTTATCAAAAAATATTTTTATATTCTATATTTTAAATTATATTGAATTTTCAGATTACCATGTTGCTTCATCGAAGACATTTTTGTTCAGAATGGTTTTCCACAGACGAAATAGGGAAGCAATGCTAGGAAGGCATACAGAAGGAAATGACCTTTTGAATCAGCATCCTGAGATAGTCAAATTGGAACTGAACAATTTGTTACAGTAATGGCGCAGTTCACTCAAGCGATAAATGGTGGTGGTATCCATGCACAAGATCAGCCAGATCAACCGTAGAGGAACATGTCTGTGGTGAAGCATTTCATGAGGCAACATCCACCGTCATTACGAGGATCATCTTACTCTGTGCAAGCTGAATGGAGGATTAAAGCACTGGAGAATATTTTCGATGTCATGGGGTGTTTAGACAATCAAAATGATAGTCTTGCAATTTTCCATTTCAAGGGAGAATCATATCAGTGGTGGTCGATGGTTAAAAATATCAGGGACGTTGATGAGATTGATGCTCTCTGCTGTGATGAATTCAAAGGTATGTTTCATGAAAAGAATTTTCCTAAGGATGTTTGACTTAGGATGGAAAGACAAACCTTGTAATTGGGGCAAGATGAAGACTCAGTGGAAGGTTAAGAAGAAAGGTTCACTCGATTGGCAAGGTATGGTTCGAATTTTATATGAGACCTTGATAGTAAAATCAATCGTTTTTACTCAAATTAAAGCCAAAATATTGAAGGTCTTTATCTTCTCACACGATCAAAAGTTATTAAAGGCTTGTTCGATGTGCTGAGAAGGTGGAGATGGAGTTTTCCGATGATCATGTGTTATACAACAACCAAAAGAAGAAGAGACCGAAGTGGTAGGAGAAAGGGAATAATTTTTCAAAAAGGACTGATGGTAAGAAAACTAAGATTCTAGTTTGTGATAAATGTGTTAAAAGGCACGCTGGGGAATGTCTTCTAAATTTTGGAAAGTGCTACCGATGTGGTAATATGGGACATAAGGCTCGTTATTGCACGGAAAAAGATCAAGGTGATGGTAAGACCAAATTCTATTTATAGTTAGTGAAATGTTTCAAGTGCAATGAGATGGGTCACTATGTAAACGAGTTTTCGATAAAGAGCTCGAGTGATGGGAAGCAGTTAGACTAAAAGCAGAAAGGGGTGGTGAAATCCTTTGAAACAACCTCAACAGATGTTGGGCCATCAAATGAAGTGGTATCATGTACTTTTTTTCTTTTTTCAGATTATGCCAGTGTGTTGTTTAATTAATGGTCTACACATTCTTTCATCTCTGAAGTATTTTCCAGTAAATTGAAAATACCATCTTAAGAAATGACTCTTGAACTTGTGGTAAAAACACTAGTGCGAAATGTTGAGGCCAAAATAATTTATAAGAATCTTCCTATCCTTATCTGTGGAAAGGACCTACTTTCAAACTTTATTGTTTTACCTCTAGTAGAGTTTGATGTTATCCTGCATATGTATTGGCTCTATATTTACCATGCTAAGATTGACTGTAGAGCTAAAGAAGTCTATTTTCAGAAAGAGTTTCAGTTTTTGTACAAGAATGAACCCTTACTGTTGATAACATATCAAGAGGATGAGAAACATTTAAAAGATGTAAATGAATGTTACCTTGCACATATTGTCGAAAAAAAGGAACTATTCATATTAATGATGTGCCCGTGGTAAATGACTATATTGAGGTTTTTCCTGATGAGTTTCCTAGAATAATACTAGATCGGGAAGTTGAATTTACTGTTGACTTAGTTCCTGTTTCTAACCCAATTTCAAAACCCCATTATCGAATGGCTCAAATTGTAATTTTAGAGTCAAATGAGAAATTGAACGATTTATTTAAGAAAGGTTTCATTCGACCTAGAACATCACCATGGGGTGCTCCTGTTTTATTTTTTAAAAAGAAAGATGGTTCAATGAGACTTTTCATTGATTATAGAGCCTTGAATAACATCACTGTTAAGAACAAATATCATTTTCCTCATATCAATTATTTTTTAGATCAGCTCCAGGGAGCTTGGTATTTTTCAAAGATTGACCTGAGATCTGGGTAACATCAGTTGAAGGTAAAGGAATAAGATATTCGGAAGACTGCATTTCGTATTAGATATGCCCATTATGAATTTGTAGTTATGCCTTTTGGGCTAACCAATGCACCTGTTGTATTCATGGATCTTATGAATAGAATTTTCCATGAGTTCTTGTATAAGTTTTTGGTTGTATTCATTGATTATATTTTGGTTTTTTCTAAAGGTAAAGAGGATCATGAAAGACATTTAATGGTTATTTTGGAAACCTTAAAAGAAAATAAATTGTATGGGAAATTCAGAAAATGTGAGTTTTGGTTGTAACAAATTTCTTTCCTTGGTCACATTGTTTGTTAAGATGGGATAACTATTCATCCTGCAAAAAAAAGGTTGTTGAAGAATGTCTAAGACCCACAAATGTAACTGAGATTCGTAACACCTTTGGTTTGACAGGCCATTTCAGAAGGTTTGTTAGAAATGTTTCCAGGTTATCTAGTCCAATGACTATGCGAACATGGAAGGGTGTTAGGTTTATCTAGACAAAATAGTGTGATGATTGCTTTCATGAACTGAAAATAAAATTGGTGAATGCTCTAGTTTTGGAACTACCTTCTAGGTATGGGTTGTTTCTTATCTACAATGATGCTTCATTAAAAGGACTTGGTTGCGTCCTAATGCAGAATGATCAGGTAATTGCTTATGCTCCACTTCAGTTGAAAATTCATGAGGTAAATTACCATACACATGATTTTGAATTAGATGGTGTTGTTTTCGTATTAAAAATTTAGAGGCATCATTTGTATTGTGTAATTTGTGAAATATATACTGATCACAAAAGTTTGAAGTATATATTTAGTCAGTAAGAATTGAAAATGAGACAGAGGAGATGGCTATAATTTATTAAGGATTATGATTGTACAATTCATTACCATATGGGAAAAGCAAATAATGTGGCTGATGATTTGAGTCGAAAAAGTTATGCTTCATTAAAAATGTTGCATTTGGAACATGATCCATTGGTTAAAGATTTGATGAAAATTGGAATAGAAGTTGTTGGTGTAGGATTTCCTTCTGTTTTTTCTGGTATCACTGAAATATTCTCTATCGGACAAAATTAAGCAAACAAAGAAGCAAGAGAGTGAGTTGCAGAAAAGGGTAAAGCTGGTTCAAAAAGGTAAGTTGTCTGAATTCAACATTGATAATGATTGTGTTTTGAGATTTGGGAAGACATTTTTCATGCCGTGTGATTCACAGTGGAAGATAGAGTTGTTATGTTAAGCTCATAGTTCTCCGTTTTTAGTTCATCCAGGCAGTACTAAGATGTATAAAGATCTTCGAGAGTACTACTGGTGGGGGGAAATGAAAAGAGATATTGTGGATTTTACTGTGAAGTATTTGACTTTTCAATAAGTTAAAGAAGATTGGCAGTTACCGAAGTGGATGCTTCATCCTTTACCAGTGCCAGAGTGGAAATGGGAGAATATATCCATGGACTTCGTTGTGGTATTGCCGAAGACACCTCGAGGTAATAATGAAATCTGGGTTATTATTGATCGCTTGACTAAATCTGCTCATTTACTTGCTATACGAGATACATTTTCCCTAGATAATCTTTCCCTTTTGTATCTTAAAGAGATAGTTAGGTTACATAGATTTTCTCTTTCCATTGTATCTGATCGTGATCATAGGTTCACTTCTAACTTTTGGAAAGGCCATCAGATGTCTTTGAGTACTGAATTAAATTTTAGAAGATCTTTTCATCCTCAATCAGATGGGCAGTCAGATGAACGATTCAGACATTGGAGGATGTGCTACGTTCTTTTTTGATGGATTATCAAAGAATTTGGGACCAACATCTTTCTTTGGTTAGGTTTTCATATAATAATAGTTTTCATTCCATCATACAGATGGCCCCATTTGAGGCATTATATAGGATGTGGTGTCGAACTCCATATTTTTTGGATGAAGTGGGTAAAAGGAAGTTGATGGGACCGGAATTGGTAGATGAGTTGGCCGAAAATGTTCAGCTGATACATTAACACCTGAGAACAGCTCAGAGTAGGCAGAAAAGTTATGCGGACTACAGGAGGAAGGATCTCTCTTTCGAGGTAGGTGATCAGGTTTTCCTCCAAGTTTCACCATGGAAAGGTGTGATGCGATTTGGTAAGAAAGGAAAGCCGAGTCCAAGGTTCATTGGACCATACAAAATTCTGGAGAGAGTTGGATCAGTTGCATACCGAGTGGCTTTACCTCCGAGTTTATCTCAGTTACACGATATTGTTCATGTTTCAATGTTAAGGATGTACATGCCAGATCCATCTCATGTTTTGAGTCCAGAGGTAGTCCAGTGGGATGAGAATCTATCTAATGAGGAAGAACCAGTCTAGATTCTTGACCACAGGGAGAATGTGTTGTGGAATAAGGTGATTCATCAAGTAAAGGATTTGTGAAAAACCCACATGATTGAAGAGGCAACATGGGAATCTGAAAATGAAATGAGGGATAAATACCCCCACTTATTTGATATGTAAATAAATTGCAGGGACATGATTTTTCAGAGGGACGGATGTAACATCCCAGTTAAGTAAAGAATAATAGATATTCTTATCTATTTCTATTTATGAATTATGTTGTGTTTTAGAGGCTTAAAATGAGAATAAATCCAATCAAAAGCTTGGAATACACTAATATTTTTAAAATATTATTTTACTAACTTTTTATGGAAAAACATTTATAAATAAAAATTTAGTTAATTTTATAAGATATATTTTTCAAAAAAAAACTTATTATTTATGTTTGTGACATTGAAATTTACTTTGGATAAATTTTTGGTTTTTTTGACAATGTTCATTTTTAATGAAAAGTGAAAATACTGCATTTTACATCAAAACTGATTTCTCATATATTTAATTATATGGTTATATTATCTTTTTAATTTTTTTTAATTTGTAAATAGAATATATTTTTACCATTTAATCCAATGGTGGTCATTAGGATTAATTTCACTTTGGAATTGGGCATAAATAAGTGCCAATATTTTCATAGATATTGTTTCAAAAAACCCCGCTATTTGTTTTGACAACGTTAATTACATTTAAATTAGTTATTGTAATTTATATGTTTATAATTTGCTAAAATGGATTCCATATTTAGAATCAGAATTTACAAATTATGTAATAAAGACTCTTTTGTTTCTGGACATTATGAATAGTTACGACGGTAATTATCTTTAATTATCTTGATTAATTAGTAATCAGGTAGTTAAGGATAATAAAATAATATCATAATAATAACAAATGACCTCAAAATGTTTCCTAATGCTACTAAATATTTCTTGGACTACCATGGGATGCCATTTTCCAAACTTAGGGACCCCATGTAATAACTTTGGTGTGATAATGACCTTTTATCTATTTATTTTTAAAGAAAGTTAAATATAACAATGTATGTAACACCTAAGTAAAACAATTTTAATTTTTTCTAAATAAATGTTCTCGTAGACTATAAATATTCATTTTAAATATAAAAATATTTCCTACATAATAGTATTTTTATATAATTTTTAGAAATTAAATAAACTAAATTATTTATGATGGAATGATGATGTAGTGATTACCTCATTAATGAACAGTTTAAATAAAATGAAATGATAATGTAAAATATAAGACATAAACTTGTAAAAGACCTATTTGATGAGTATATTTCAAACACTTATCACCTTATCCTCTAAATATTTCAATGTGGGTCCTTTTAAATTTTAAACTCATTTTAAAATAAAATAACATTTCTCGACATTCCAAGAGTGCCCCTCCTCTCCACTTATAAAAGGTCCCCACCTCTACCTTATTACACACACCTCTCAAGCCATTAGATCATCAACTCTATTCTCATTTAATCTCTATGCATCCCTCTCTTCATCCTAGAATCTTTATATTAGGAATAATTCTCTTCAAAAAACACTTTTGGTTTAAACCAATAGTAGATACCTGATTTAAAGGTAATGACTTCTCTAATGTTCTTATGTTTTATTTTGCTTCTCAAAACCACTAAAATCATTTTATTCATTTCTTTTGTAAATAAAAAAGTATCTTATATATACTAGGATGTTTTTATAAGAATTATTCGAGAATCACTTACACACACCTACATCTAATGGTTAAAGAGAATATAGTTTCCATGGATGGAGAATTTATGCTTCACAAAATGATGATTGTTCAATATTCTTCTAAAACCATCAAAGGTGGAAGTTAAGATGTCACTATATTTATATATGATATATAATATTGTTATGTTTTTTCTTAAACTTCTCTAATTTTTGTTCATGGAATTCCTTTATGGTTTCTATTATGGGTAAATGCGATATCGTCATTTTAGGAAGTGCGGACTACCGCCCCCTCAAAGTGATTTGATTCGTTAATGCCATATATGGGATGTATAAAAGATAGAGTTAATGATATTATATATGATATTATACTGGAATTATAATATACCTTTTTATAATTATGCTTCCATTCTATAAAATACGAAACCGAAATGAAAGTAGCGTTCATGCGTACGTACGACTTACTGTCTCCATGAACGGTGAATTTCATTTCATACCTCTAAATGTTATTTAATATTATAAATTGATGTATATACTATATTTATATGATATCTAAATCATGAATATAATTATGGATATAATGGATACATGAACAACTTGTAATTATAAAGAGTTTATTTCTGACTCAAGTACCAATGATCGAAAAAACATCCATTATTAACTCAAATAATTACATAGTGTTCATAACATGGAAATAAGTGATATAAAAGGAATAATGAACATGAAATTTTTTCAAAATCAAGTAGAAATTATCTCAAGATAATTATTCTGGAGGTTAAATAATGATTGAGTCAAGTTGGACTCGAGGTAAGGGACTTCGTCTCAATCCCCTTTCATTGATGCATATTTTGTTTTATACACAACTTTATTTTATACGGTGTATAATCCACTTTGACTTTTAAATTTTTTCAAAAGGATTATTTTTTATATAATACGTTTACTAAACATAAAAAGGGAGTGTTTTTTGTCGTACGTATGGGGCGACAATGAAGTCTCCACCGTTGTGACCATTATTTGAGTTTCAGCTTCCTCTACAAGCAATAACTTTTTTTAAATGAAGAATAAATACCATGTTTTACTTTTCTTGTATTTTGTTATTGAAAATAGTTTTGATAATGTTTTTATTATATTAATTTATAATTTATATCTTGTGATTTAAATGTGGAAATGATATGTTTCCTTTAAGCATGTTTCATGTTATAGGATTATGTTATGGTTCTTGGGCATTGTTTATGAAGACGGCTGGTTCCATTATAATCTAAGGGAGGGTTATCCCGATATTACTCTCCAATGCATTGGGTAACGCGATGGGGTTAAAATTTAAGGTTTCTCCAAAGAGATTTAGGTAATAATCATTGATGGGTATTTCAAACGTAACCATGAGGTTTACCCCCTACGTAAGAATGTTAGGAATGCCTCATGATACCTTTATGCATTATGATTTTTATAAGTTATTCATAAATATTATGATTTCATGAGGTATGTTAACGTGATTATGTTTTATGAGTAATGTATTATTTCATTGATAATTATGTATACATGTACTAATGTTTCCATTCTGTATTTTTATATCCATTATAGAGCTTTTTATGTTCACCCGAGGTTTTTGAAATGTTTTTCATAGGTCAAAGGACAGGTACATGATATGATGACAGTTTCAATGAGGTGTCAAGAATGAATCCTTGTTTTATTTTATATATTTTTCCATTGATGTTAATAATGAATACTATATTTATATGTAACCACTTTATTTAAATGTGGAATGTAATTCATGTTTTATGATCTAATTCTATAAAGCTCTAAACCTGAAAAGATCAATAATGTGTATTCTTGAAATAACTCATGATTAAGTAATTTTTAAGGTTGGGGTCGTATAAGTGTGATGGTGACAAACTCCTGGAGTGTCTTGGATAACATCTCATTGATGTTAATCTATATTAACAAGGGCAAATCTCGTCGGTGGTTCCGTTGATTCTTAACATGTTGAAGCTTTGATTGGGCATGATCAAGAGTGTAGCCCAGTGATACTGCCTTCTTTATGACCCCTGAAAAATGGGAATCATATGACTTGAGTCTACTGGATGAGGCCATCCTCTCCTTTTTCTATGTCAAATGTATTGGTTAAAACCTTAAATTTATATTAGTTGTGATATAATTTTTCAATAACTATATCATCGTTGGTAGTGATAAATATGTTTCATTCAATCACAATTAAAAAAAGAGTGCATGTATTTTTTATACCAACATGACATTAAATAAATGGAATTTTATACATAAATGATTGCATGACTATAGTTACCACTTTTACAACAAAAAGATACTAAATTATATTGTGAATGTATCATGTCAAAGAGATTGAGTAACATCAATATCTTCCCATTGTGTTTGTGTAATTATTAAACCTCTATCACTAAGAAATTATCATTTTTATATTCTAAAAGGATAATCCCATGAGAAATCACTATATATTTTTTCATCATCTTGATCAATATCCCTAACTACAGTCCCAATTTTTGAAATCCTTCATAATGTATCTCCAGATTCCACTCCATAATCCATATTTTTTGGTGTGATAATAAGAGACATTTATATCTCACGAGATCCATAATCAAAATTTATCATCCTACAAATTAGATATCAATAAGGATCATGACCTGTCACTTGATTTGAAAATAGAGGGCGATGAATCCCTTTACTATACAGGTGCATATGTAGATATGTATCTAGTTGTAAGATTCATATTGTAGTAGTACGTTTTCATTATCCTTTAGATTACATGTTGGATAAAATTGACATATTTGATAATAATGAGGATATATTCATTCAAGCACATTATATAATCAAATTCTTAATGGTGTAATATAATACATGAGTCAATGATATAATAATGGTATTGGAACTCCCTAAAATATACTAATACTTCTTTATTATGATATCTTTTTAATGAGAAAATGTCATTGTATTCATATGACTTACTTACCACAAAAAAATAGCAATCTCTCTATTGAGATATAATTTTCAATGTTTAACAATATAGAATAAATTGATCCATATCAATTATTATTTACTCATATTAAATATCCCAATATGGTGAAACTACCAGTATATGGTCAATATAAATCATTTGGTAAATTTCACATACAATGAACTAGTTAACCATTTAGAGCATTGTTCAATCACTCATCAAAATTTGGGACATAAAACATTGTTTCTGTAAGAAAAGTGGATGATTAATAATTATAATATATACCCTTGGTCTAGAAAGTGTCACTATTTTATTTGATCAACCGACCAATGAATAATACCATATATCAAAAAAGAGAACATCCTAACCTACCCTATTAGGTTTCAACAACATCCAATATGTATTAGTTTTCCAAGAGCATAGTATTATTAGAAATACATAATTATAAAGTGGCATATTATACTAGAATTGAATTCATATAAATGAGATAAAAATAAGTGCATCCATAATAGAAATTATAACCTTATGTTGATGATTTTATTCCTTCCCAAACTATTTTTTGATACAAATATTTTACTTATTAGCTAGTATTTTTTCCTGGGAGAAACATCAGATAAACTTATTTAACAACCTATTACCTTATATCAATAATTTAGTAATAATGTTTTTTTCCTTCTGTTCAATAATGTATTAAATTTTTTAATTAATGTAAATTGGGTAAAAAAGTAAAATATAATAGGGTTTTTTGGTTCCATGTTTATTTCATGTTTTTATTATGTTTTTACGCATAAAATGAATAAGTACAATCTATACGAATGATTCATGATGTTAATTTAAATCATGATAATAATATTTTTTCCTGACATGATAAAAAAAATTGTTTCATGATGTTTATAATATTCATAATTTTAATTTCATCAATGATGATTAATGTGTGAGATCATGATTTTTTAATTGAGGATATGCCTTTTCATCGTATACACAATTGAGAATATTAACATCGTGAATGGTTGATTAATGTAGTGAATTTCTCATTCCCAATATTTTTTTCTATTATATCTTCAAAAATATTTATATTTATTGGTGATTCCTCTATCTGAAAACCCAAGGGCCACCCCATGAGGTTTTTTGGTGATTTCATCAATTCCAAATTATTATGTTTCAAATTTTATAGCTGGTGAGTTTTCTCAATTTTTTTGGAATTATATTCATTTCCCATATATGATTGTGGTGTTATATAAAGTTTTACGAAATAATATTATTGTTTTTATTAATATATTATGATTTCAGATTTCATTATTGATCACTTTCTCTTCCTTTCATCATTGGTATTTCCTATAGTACGTGTTGATTTGATCAATAACTAATGGAAGGAAGTTCAATGTGATTTTTCCCAAATATTAAAACCATGGTATTCTAAATTGAATAAAAATGAGGTTTTAAATGTTGTTTAAACATTTATTTGGGATAACTATTTTCTGACATTTATAATGGCCCGAAAATTGTGCAATTCCAAAAAAAAGTATTGAAATTATAAATTTTGGGCTAATTTGAGGAATATTTGTATTTTGATTTTAAAATATATTTTATTAAATGATTTTACATGAAAAATTATTATTAATAGATTAAATTTTAAGATGATACTAAAATAACTGAATTTATTAAAAGCTATGATTTTTATTAAATGATATTAGAATTTTTAAAAATTAAATAGAAGAAATTAGATTCTGAACTCATTTGAAATGAAGGATTTTCACAGGACTTATTGATATAACCAAAAGAGATCAAATTTAACTATGTATTTTGTATGAAATTAGTAAAAAACCAAATAAAAGGACCCCATTAAAATATATTTATGATTACAACATTGAAATAAAATTACTACATCAAAATTTTCTTTTGTGGGGTGTTGAGTACTAATGACATGATTAGAGGGATAAGGGGAAATTTAATAACTCACAGTTTATTATTAAAACGATTTTCCATAATGGGGAGTTGAGGCCTGATCATAGGAACATGTGGATTGATGGAGATAACACTCACTGACAATTCGATAGTTGAAATCGAAAGATGAATCAATCCACCCTCAGGACTAGCTTGGATATTACAATACCATGGTATCATGGATTATAACTGATCATAGGAATCAATTGAGGGTTTTTAATATTAAAAATAATTTGGAATACAATAAATATTTTATTAATATACCTTATGATGAATGGACTCAGGTTTGGATTTCATTGAGACTAAGTGTCCAGATACCTTTAATTAAAATGATACTTAAGACCCCCTGATTATTTTCTATAAGTGT
This sequence comes from Viscum album, assembly GCA_963277665.1. NCBI lineage: Eukaryota > Viridiplantae > Streptophyta > Magnoliopsida > Santalales > Viscaceae > Viscum > Viscum album. Next base: position 856,654,371 of record OY728156.1, on the reverse strand, counting down.
ATATTTGGAATAGATTGATATTACATATTTATTTTCCCTAAATGTTTATCTATATATTTTGAATTCAAAAAGATATAATTAATATTAATTAATTTATATTCATATATATATATATATATTGAGTTATGGATATGAATACCATGGTTGATGATTAGAGTGTTGTCTACTGATCTGGTTATGAACCTTGCCTCAGAGGAAACATTTAAATAAGATGCATCAAGAAATATTTAGTGAAACATATAATGGGAAACCTCTAGTGTGCTTCAATTTTTTTTGATAATGTCGTGAATTTTATTCTTGACCTATGAAATTCTCATGAACAAGTTAATGTTCAAACTCTGGTAGAAAAATCTCAATTGAATAAATCTAGATGAATTTATGAAGCTTTTATTTATCCAAAAATTACATATCAATGAGGGATAAAATAATACTCAAGTGGATAAAAATTATATGAAATTTATTGAGATAATTTTTTTATATTTGTAAAATCCCTAATTTTATTAATGTGAATTGTGTTACAGTCAGGTTTGAGTGGATTAGTGGGTGTTAGTTAGATTTTATAGTGACAATTTTGAAGCATTAGAAGATGGATGGGAAAGACATTAATGTTATTTTCATTCATCAACTATATCCAAATTCAATGTAATGGGGATATCTAGGGTGGTTATTAACATCATGAATGTAAAAAAGTCCCGAAAACCGTATCAAAAGGGTTATTCTATTCTCTTTTATTTTATTATAATGGTTAATAAAATATGAAAATTACGACTTGATGGGTTGATATGGGTCTTTAACCTATTATCAAATGATATTTTTTCATCCTAATTGTTTATTATTATAATGATGTTTTTTATTGAACATTCATTGTTTAGATGGACAGAGATATTAATTCGGTGTAGAAACGATTTAGTTATTCTGTTATTTGTATATATATTAATTCAATTAATGAAATGAATTTTAGTGATGAGTTTGTAGTGATTCTAAATATAAAGAAAATTCCAGAAATATTGATTTTTAAGGATGTAAACATTTTACTATATTATAGTGTTAATGTTTTTGGAATTGGAAAAAGGTTTTTAATAAGGCACCAAAGAAATGTTGTGCTTATGGAAACTCAGGACAACAACATCATTATCCCATTTCCTTTATTTCTCAACATAGTGGGATAGGATCATTATCACTATAATGCACTGCATTTCAGATGAATACATTAATAACTAAGCTGTTTGGGTCACATAAATCCATAATTAATATTATTCAATAAGTGGAAGAGTCTCTAGAAGAAGTTGATGTGGATCTTTTTATTGTGACAGTTAATTGTTCTATAAAACAATAATTTGTCGAAACTTTGTCTAAAACTTACTCATCCCTCTATTTTAATTCACATATTTGTTAATTTTTTGAATCTATATATGGTTATTTTATTTTATGTTGTGAATATATCAATGTAACTCAGAATTAATATAGGAAATAATATTTATCATTGTTTTTAGTTTTTGGTTTTTTATATGTTGAGAAAACAAGGACATTTCTAGTTAACAACATAAAACATGTCATCAAAATTTTTATGAAGGATTCAATGATTGATTATAAGAAAAAATTGATGGTTACCATTGGTGCATCTCCATTAATATGCCTAATTTGGTTGTTGGTATTTGTTAGGAATGTGCGACACATGTTCATATAGATCTTTTCCTCACAATTAAGAGGTCGTTATTTTAGTATTAGTGATTTATTTTGTCTTGGATTAAGGTTCACTGAGTTATGATTTTCATCAAGTTGTCTTCAAGTTTCATAAATTTTTTTTCTGATTTATCCTTAATTTCATAGGATAGAAATGATGACTGTTATGTTGATTTAGTAACTAGTAATATATAGTTATATATTCCATCTTATTGTATGGAACCATTGAATATTAAAGAGTGTAAATATTAGTTGAATGATCTTATAGAGATATGTGTTGTGTCTGTGTGTGTCATATGAGGATACACCTATTCTCTTTGCTAGTAAATGTGACGGAGCTCCTTAAATTTGTTTCGACATCATAAAATACCATTTTTTTATTGTGAAGAACAAATATTTGATTCCATTTTTTGATGATGTATTTTTCCGGAAAAAAGGGCTGAAATTTTTAATGAATAATAACCAGTGATATTTTCATCCTTAATTGATGATAAATGAGTCTAATATGAATTTGACGTTAATTTAGATTAATTCTGGGCATTACATGTATCCTATTATTATATCTTATATGTAAAATTCTCTAGAGTATTTATAGATTTACTATATATGAATTTCTGTGATTAAATTACAACATTAGTTGTTTTGGGGGTCATATCAAAGATTATAATCAATTTGAGGAGGACCTTATGCACCATTTTAATGAATTCCATGAGATCTTGAAAATCATTTATTTTACATGAATAATTTGAAACATTGTTTATGGATTTGGGATGTGGCATTCAAGGGAAACATGGTCTCAATAAATTAAATCTCTATTGAACCTATGAGTATGAATTCTATTATGATATTGGATATACCACATAATGTTATTTATATTTGGTTTATATTAGGATGGGGGGTGTGACATGAAAATTATTGAAAAATGAAATTTTTTAGCAATTTATAAACCATGTTTGAAATATTATTGCAGTAAAAGGGTTTTGATTCTAAGGGGAGGGTAAAAATTTATTTCTGTGACCCTGTTTTCTAAAACAAGAAAACTATAAATAGTATATTAATTTATCATTAATAGTTTATTTTTTAAAATTAAATGAGATATTATAGTTATTAAAACATTATTTATTCCTATAAAACCAATTGATATTGTAGAAATAATCATCTTTCAGGATAAATAGTGGTTGCGAAATATGATTCTAGAAAAATGCACGGGGAAAAATATTATGAAAAGTTGAAATTTCAACTTCCTAATTTTTTTTGTTGATTTCAGAACCTTGATAATTGATGAATTAATTTCTCTATCTTTGTCAATAATCACAATGATCACTGATTCAAAAATATTTCAAAAATTAGAAACACCAAACTATAAATGATTATGAATGCATTTTTTTATAATAGTTCTCACTGATTTAATCTAGTAGTATTGGAATTTTGGTTCATAGAAATGAATCCATGATCATTCACATTAAATGATCATGGTGTTGTTTAATTAAAACCTATAGGTTGAAAAATAAATTTTAGTTTTATGATATAATCAGTTATCCCATGATCATAATGAAAAACTCTATTTAACAGCTCATTAATAATTATTGAAAAATTATAATAAAATTGAGAAATAAATATTTTATGAATCAACCACCCCATCAAATCTAATTCTTTGATGAAATTATTTATCGAAGAAGATAATATAAATGACTTAAAGAATTATAAATCCCTGAAATGAAAACATGATTTACCTACTTCATGGGTCATTGGATACATAATTAGATGATTCGAAAGTCATTTTTAGAGAGCCCCCCAAACTTCTTTGAGGAGTAGTTAGTTGGGAATGAACATAGAATAATATCTTGCTCAGTTATCTGTAATAATAATGATGAGAATATTTAATTAATAATTATAAATAAGTTTTATAAAAATATAAAGTCAATAATTGAAATTAATATTTTCATTATTATTAATAATATCAAATATTAATGTAAATAAACAAATTATTAGTGTTATAAATAATAAAAATAATTTTAAGTATATAAATTAAGAAAATTTTATTGATAATGTTAGATTAAAATAAATATTAAATTATTGAGGGGATTAATTTATATATATTTATTATACTGTATTATTGTTTACCTATTATATTTTATATTATTATTTTAAATAATAATTATAATAATAATTAATTTAGTTTTAATTGATTTATATAAATAATTTATTATTATTTTCCATTGTTCGACAAGTCGGGGAGGGAATCTTCTCAGAGAAGCTTTGTTTTTTTCATTTCCACCAAAGGAGGGAAGTCAATATCCAGTCATCCCGTCAGTTTTGGCTCTACTTATAGGGTTTACTCTAAGAATATCCTCATATTCTTCACTATAGAACACTTCTTCATGGCTCCTCTAGTAAGTGGAAAAGTACAATGATTCTTCATATTAAAAAGATCGTTATCTAGTTGGTTCACCATTATTCTATAAAATTGTGGATTTTTAATTTTTCATCAAGGATAATATGGTGGTGCATGGAAATATTTTTCCATTAATGATTCTTCATCATCCTATGACTCGGGAGTTATAGGATCTGTAGATGGGATCCAGTTGAGGTTCCCTTCCATCAGTACTAACGGTGACTCTACAATTATGATCTGGGTTTATGATAGTTAGATCCAATTATAGCGCATAACGGTTACAATGAAATATACTAGATTTGGTGATGGTTACTTGATCTAGTTGGAGGAGTATTAGTGGGATACATGGTCGGTAGTGGATTGTGGAGAACACAATTGGGTTACCAACAAGGTTTCATGGAAGATGGGAGCCGATGGTGGGATCTATTTAAAATAGTATATGGAGACCTATAAGTGGAATTGGTTTAGATTTTTTCATTGGATGGAGGGAGATATCATTGGATTCTTTCTAATTGTTAGTTATTTATTGGAATATAAAGGGATTCCAATTGGCTAGTAGAAAAAATTGTGTTCAATTTGAGTGTAATTCTTATACTAGGTGATAAGAAGAGATTTCTCAATATGGGAGTCACTATTGGGATTCAAAATGTGATTCATATTGATGGTGTGTAATTATGTTGTTGGTCAATCATTGATTCTAATTATAATTTTAAGAAAATAATCAACTACAAACTAAAAATATAATAAAAAATATTATGATTTTAGGAAATTAAAACTGAGAAACTAAAATAATTAGTTAAATAAATAAAAATCATATTAAAATATGATTTAATAAATATTTAATGTAGTGGGATAATTAATTAAATCAAGTTAAAAATATCATAAAATAAAACAGAACTTAAATTAATAAATAAATGATATTATTATGAAAATATATTAAATTATTTGATATAGGATATAAATATTTAAATAAAACATTACATTTCAATGATTTAAATTATATAATGACATCAAAATAGATAAATTTTTTAAAGGTAATCTCTATGAATAATACAATACATAAATTAAATTTATAATTCAGATAATTAAATATAAATACAATGAAAAAATATTTATTTATTCAAATGAAATGAATGAAACATATAATTAATATATTAAAATATATTTATATATTAAATAAAAATATGAACTAAATAAACTATATTAAATAATTAAATAATTAAATAAAATAACATATACACATACATAAAGTGATATATTAGTATATTCAACAACATAAAATCCAATGCTAAATTATTTAACTATAAAGAAAAAAACTAGTTATTTAATCCATCAAAAACAAAAACAATTTGTTGAAAAATATATATCTTGAGGCCACATATAATTCCTCAAAAACATAATAACATATTTTCATAAATAAATTCCTACCTTATTTTCTTTATTAAATAGAATTTTCTTTTAAAAAAAAATCAACATAGAAATAAAAATTCTTGTTATTTAAAAATAGATCAACAAAAAAATGAGTTTCTGATATTCCAAATGAAATTATCAAAAGAGTTCTTGCCTAATGTCAAATACCCAAGATGATATCAAATTAAAAGATGAATCATTAAATTCTGGAGATATCATGGATCACATATGTACCCTCCTATTTAAATACTTCAATTGAATTCCATATTATCCATATATAATAGAATAAATGTTATATATAAGTAAAAATACTATCATATTAAATGTAAAATTCTACATTGACATTTTCCTAGGATTGAAAAAACAATGATTAATGTTAATTTTTTTTAAGAAATTTATTGACAAAACATAAATAATTTTCATACATGTAAATTATCCACTTCATTATTTGGTGTTCAAAATCCACCTCCCCTTAATAAACTCATTTTTACAACTCGGATCAACATTCTTATTTTATAATTTTTTTTGTATATTTACCCAATGATGTAGCTTGGTCAATGAACTATACATATGTCGTTATTTGATATATAGAAAAAGAATTACATACACATATCTAGTTATTAGTGTCTAAGATGTTCATTTGGGTTCTCATTTTCAAATTTTAATGTAATTTAATAGAAAATATATGACTAACATTTAATTTGGATCCCTAAATTGATATCTTATTTTTAGAAAAATGATATCATATAAAGATGTTAAAATCATTAGTTTCCAAATGTAATGATAATAATTACACACATATATAACCAATATCACTCTCATTTATATTTTTAAAAAATTATATTCATAAAAGAAGTATAGAACTACATTCAACAGTCCATATGATTTATTTTCATTTTATGGTTTTGTAGATATTAGATATTGAAATGAGAATTTAAATTAGGTATTTATTAGTGGAAATATTCGGTTGTTTTTCTGGCAGAGCTCATACCTTATGACATGATATGTAATTTAGAATAGTACTCCTCTAACTTGTTTGAAATTTTCATTGGACTATTATATTAATATTTAGTTATAAATATTTTTAATACTTGTTAGTGATCCATTGCATGAGATAAATTCCCTGGAGAATGGATGAGGTTCGGTGGGTTTGGACTATATTTGATAGTGCTACAAATCTACATGACTCAATATACTATGTAGGTGTCCTTATAAGACCCTTGATATTTAAATTTTACATGAGTTTGAATGTGTTAAAACTGAATGGTCTAGGTAGAGGTAGAGGTAATGCGGGAATGATAGGTTAATGTCGATAAATAATGTCGTGGTATAGAGATGTTATGATGAGAGTATGTTCTTTTATATATATGGGGAAATTTTTTCCTATAGAAAATGTTTACAAGGGGATAGAGAATCAATTATTTTACGATTATAAAACTAGTAGGACTGATTCTGTGAGTGGAGAGTTAAAATATTGTTTTATTCAATCTTATGGAAATCGTGAAGTCATTATGGTATTTTCTTTGAGAGATGACTCTAAACTGAGATATACAAATCATGGGTAATGAGTAAATACATAATATGAATGGAGGAAATAATTTATCTACACATTAATTTAGTGGACACCTCTGAGACTTGGTGAATGTGACGAATAGGTGTTCCCTCCGGGTTAATAGCTATGATACCTCCCTTATAAGATGTGATGTGAGACCCTTGTAAGAACATAGATTTCTTATTATGAACCAATGGTTTTATATCTAAATATTAGATTATAGGTTAGGGGTTCATTTTACATTATGATTAATATTGTGAACCTCCGTTTTATGATATGAATCATGTCAAGAGAATTTTTTAAATAAACAATTCTAGAATTATTTTTAATGAACAATAATTCATTTGATAGGGATTAATGGATGAATCACCATCCCTTTGATTCCATATGATAGTGAATGGTGTTTTTAGTTATTATAATTAATAAAGTCCATATATTTCTTTTTTTTCATTAGTTATCATTAACACGCTATAACATCAGTATATTTTGGACACAGTTCTCGATGATGTCCATTAGAGTATAGTGGAATAATCCTAAAGAAAGGCATTTTTCTAAGCATATGTGGACGATGTCCCGAGATGGTTTCTACACATTATCAAATGAATTTTATGTGAAGGAACATGAGAAGGTGGTTTTTTGATATTATTGATGGATATTTTTGTATAATTTGTTCTTAAATTGGTTATTTCATTTCACATTTGGTTTGGTGCATATTTAGTGCAATATTCACCATGTTTTTTATTGGTTCATTGATTATAAGTCCACCATTGAGTTTTCATGACTTTATTCATACATGTTTAATTTTATATAATTAATTGTACATGTTTATAATTAATTTTAGGATTCACTAGAAATATGAATGGTGACTGAGATCATGTATGAGGCTCTATGGGAAAAGTGGTTTCTCAAGAGATCCCAATGGGGATTTAATTATTTTTACAAGGTAGGTGGATCCTATAATACAATTTAATGTATATTTTTATGTATTTGAGTTCATTTTTTTTCACACAAAACGAGTTTAGTTTAAATGGGGCTACGAGTAAGAAGATATGGAAAATTATAGTGAAGAATAAATCCCTTATAATGAGAATATGTTCTTTTAAAATAGGGTGTTTTGGACTACATGGATATTATTACCCAAATGTACAAGTGTAACGACATTTTTAAATGAGGCATCGGGTTAGGCATATTGTGTGAGTGTAGATATTGAATACCTTATTATTCAATCCAAGTGCTCATGTGAATGAATAAGAGTCATGGAGTACACTGAATATGAGAGAGACTTACCTATTCCAATTGGAAAACTAGAACAACATTAATATGATTTTAGGTGACTTTTGATGTTTTTATTTAGTGATAAGATCCCAATGGGATTTTGGATATGTGTTATAGGTGGGTTTCCCACTAGGTGATGGTATAATAGATCTTTCATGAATTATACGAGACATGACTAAGATGTGGTCTGTGGGTGTTGTTTAGGAATAAGAAATATGATGCTAAATGTCTTACTGTCGGTAATTGGACCTCACCATATGGGATAGGTATGTAGTTACATATATGTTAATAGATAAGATGGTATTCTAGGCAGCTGACGAATGAATGAAATTACCATTGTGATGTTATAATGAACTATTGTGTCAGGGTTAGTGGAGACTATATGAAGTGATGTCAAAAAATAATTACAGATGCGAGATGGAATCAATGTGGATAGACCATGAAATGTATTATGGACCAAATACTTCATTATCATTTAAGATGTTTAAGGTCATGAAGTGGGATAGTTCTCATGAAAATATTACCCTGAGGTCAGCTATTGAGATTTGTAACAGGTTTTCAACATGTGTGTTTCTTCTCATATTTAACGGTTATTTACCTATAAATTATTGTATAGTTTTGATGCATGATTTTGCAACAACATATTCCTTAATCATCTAACATAATACCCTAATAAATTCCCCTAGGTCTAAATAGATCTGTAGATGAGAATATGACCTTCCTATCATTTACTAGGATTGGTTGGCCTAATTGTGTAACTTAACGAGAGTCTTCGTCAATGGTATGGTGTGTTTTTTTGACCTCTATTAAGCGTGAATGTATTGGATTGTGTGTATGAATTGTACTATGAAATGAATGTATTATGTTTAGTACTTCCCGTGAGAGGGACGAGTTTCTGTATAATGAGAGACATAACTAATGGAACCTAACTTGATATATTAGAAACTCGGTTGAGATATGGATGTAAGATCATGACATGTGTGTATGGGTATTTGGTCTTGTTTTTTTATTCCATTATAATCAAAATATTTGGGAAGAGACTGGGAATCAATCAGGGTAGCTCGAGATAACGATATTAGTTGATTCTAGTTTGGAAAAATATTTATTTTATATAATTGTGTTGGTATTGAAAGTAAATAGTAGCCTAAATTGAATTTAAATATCATAATGTTTCACATCAGCTTCATTAGAAATTGAAAATATGTTTGTCATGTTTATTTCTATAATTTATATTCCTCATTAATACAAACACATGGAGAGTCATATATAATCCTTTCATGGTAGAACCCTTATCTGTTTTATTCTGAATCCTTAAATGTGTATATCAGTGTGTGTGAGTCTTTATGGATATATTAAATTTAATGTCATATATTATTCAAATGATTGAAATTTATAATCTCAAGGGTATCAGGATACTGGTTTTTAGCATGTGGATGGAACTACAGCTCCACTACATGTGGTATATTTTGTTTTATATTTATTTTTAATTTTATTATAGTGTGATTACTATATGTTATGTATGAAAATATATGTCATAATGTGTTATTTGATGGTTTATTATGAATACATTAATTTCAATGGATCTATATGATTCATGTCTAATTGTTTATGTTTGAATTGTAATTTTTGGACGTAGTATACCCATCATATGCTTTATTCCCTTACCTCAATTGGGGGGCATAAAACATTCAAGGAGACGTTAATGAGGTCTTATAATGTTACTAGTTTGAGTAAAATTTTGTTTATTAAGGGTGGGGTGTTCATACATATAAAATTATTACATGTATTTTAAAAAATAATCTATTGGTTTTAGGCACAATAAATATATTACATAATCATGAAGATAAATCCATTACCTTGATATACCATAGATTTTTAAGTGGTTTTTTCTTTATCATAATAATTGGTAGATTATACTATGAAATACCATTCCAATTCTAGACATACACCATATGCACAGTAGAATAAATATAGTATAGTACACATGGTGGCATTAATTCTAAAACGAGAAATGATTTCTTCTACAAATCATTAACCGAATCAATATCAAAAAAATTACTTGTTGATGTATTAGAATATAAAAAGTTTACTCATAATAAAATAAATAGATATTACAATCACCTATAAATATAGAAAAAATAGAATAAGTTATACTCCATCAAATGATATTAAATATTTGGATTTTAGGTAGTGACCATGTTGAAGGAATTGATCAAATATATATGATTAAGAGACCCAATGAGGTCATTCAAAAAGATAATATAATGAATATCACCTAATATATGCTGAATATTTACAACGTCCAAAAATGATTTATCATAATGGACATAATCTAGATAATGGTTTACTCCATTATCATCATGTTAAAAAAACATTAAAAATAGGTGGCCTATGTTTCAATGGAACTGTAAAAAGATGTAGTAGAGTAGTAGGAAATATAGAGAAAGGTACATAGATATTAAATGATCAAATGAATAAGAAATTATTTTTTCAGAATCATATAATACACCTCGTTTTAATAAATCAACTGTTAAGGACACAATCTCCTCTCAAGGAACCTGAAATGAAATCTACATAATCACATTCATCGACGAGTCATTGAATCGAATGCCAATAGAACAATAATTGTAATAGGTAGCCTCTACTAATACCCATTGTAATATAGTCACTCATATACATTGTAAACATATCATTATTTGGTTTTAATAATTAGAAAAAAGATAAACAACATCATATTTGTAGTCACAGTATAGATTGTTAATTTTCATATGCTTGAATAAATGATGTGCTGCTTTTGATGATTTATATAAAATTTTCACCCCCTTAATTACTGAGGAGTTAATAGAGGGTTCATAAGTAAGGGGAGTTGAAATCAGGAAGATTGACACTCTCTTGGAATCATATGTTCTAATAAAATATAAAAATATCAAACTTATTTATATACAATACAATTAACTAAAATGTGAAATAAGTATTTTATTGAATTAATATGGGAACATTGAATCCCAATAATACAAAAGGACCAACTATCAGAAAAGTAGTAATGTTGGCATCATTATGGATTGTGAATAGTAATTCATCCCATCAGCATATAAATCATTATTACTATTATGAAACAGAACAACTTTTTAATGGTGTATATGGAACACACACATCAATAAAGTAGAACAAAAAACCACTAACATCAAATTGATCAAAAAAATCCAATTTTAAATAAAAAAATAAGGAAAAAAATGTCACAATGGTGCGTTAAGATGATTTACCCATGAGCCCTACGATGCCTTGGAACCTCTCACCTACATGAATGGTTAAAACCACTAAAGAAACAATAAATGTCACCATTGTCCCATCTACCGGGAACCTCCGAATTGATATTAGTCCTTATACAACCTATGAGCTTCATGAGAAGAACCAAAAACACTATTAAAACTATCACAAGAATATAGGAAGACCAAATCATGGAAAAATATCAACATCATGCAATGTCACCACCATTGATGGTTTCCTATGATATGCGAGAATTATATTCCAGAAAACTAAAAGAATATAGATCACAATGATTTTGTGAGGAACTAAATAGGAAAATTAAATGAACCCCAATATAAATGGTCACCTATGTCTGAAACCTAAAACACGAGCTCATTGAAACCATATGGAACCGCAATACCAGGTTTAAAAAACCATTCCAACATTGGTCTAGAATTATCACAACTATGGAATGAACGAACCCAAAAAAATGGGACCTAGAACCCCCTAGTGAAGCATCTACCCTCATTGACTTTCCAATGAATATGACACATTGTTGGGAAACCGATGATGACATATAATGAAATGAAAAGGCCCATTACCAATAATGGACCTAACGGAAGAAATTATATCAAGGGACGAGATGATGCAAAAGGATAAAAAACCAAAACACTAAATTAAATCATATAAGAACAAAATCAAGATAAATTCATCCAAGAGATATAACTAACATAATGAATAATATGACATCAATGCAATAGAGATACCCTAGCGGTGTAAGGGGAGAGAAAGAGAGGGGACACATGATGTGGGTGGGTGCTAACATGTTGTAAAAATTTATCCCATCACATTTTCTATACTATTTTTTCATAATTATATTATTGGAAGGGATTTACGTGAGAATTTTTCTTTGCCCCCAATTCCTCATTTTTTACTAAACCACATAGTTCAAATCATCATCTTATGTTTTAGAAGTATGAAATCTTGATGCATTTGGTTGTTGTCTAGGCTATGATCTCAATCAAGATTACCATTCAATCATTGATAGAACATATGGGAGATAATTTCAAGGCCCCTATATTCCATTTTTAGTTCATCCTAATAATTTCATCATCCAATATATATATCATATAATGACTACCCCAACTAAATACTATTATGATTATCATCAATAAAATTGTTTGTGGGATATCATATATATTGGAAAAAAATTCCATTTTACATTACATAAAATATATAAGATATGAATTCAACTGATCCTCAGCTCATATGGATAATGGGCTCAATCACATAATTATATGAACACGCTGGAACTTCAGATATAGTGAATATGAAATTGTTAAATATAATATGATATTCATTGGACACAAAATGATCAACCCATGTAACAATATAACGACCCAACTACATCCCCATTTTTGAAATAAAATTTATTTATATAAATTCTAGGTCATTCACTAAAATTCCACATTCATCATCCCTAATTTATGCCTTTGAATTAAAATGATTAATATATATGCATTTTTATGACATAAGTGTCTTATAAACATTATTTATCGGCACCCTAGGTTACTATATAATGATATTTTCCGCTTTAAGATTACTGAATATTAGTATATAGATGTGTGGTTCTTAAAATGGGTGGAGAAGAAGTTTATGGTAGGATACTCTTTATAAGTTTATACTATCAATTACCAATATTTTTATCCAATTAATACATTGGTTGAATATAGGGAGGGAAATTTATTTCTCAATAATATAATTGAGGATGAAAACACATATGATGGAAACAAAATTGTTTTCTGGAAAAGGATATAAATCCTCTATTGAAACACTTTTCACAGGATGGTTAAGAAAATAGTTACATTAAGAGATAACAAAAAAAATATAATAATTCAATAAAATTATCTTGTATGATTGGTCAATAACATATGTATATTTACCATATGATGATTCTGATAGTAATTTAGATGAATGATAAAATAATCAATAATTATATGAAAATAAATATAAAAATAATAAGAGTGTTTTTAGGCATTATAGATTCAATTCCCATGGTAACTAAAAATTATGATTAACCAATACATTTATACAAGGGACAACAAAATGATAAGATATATATTTCCCCTATTATTTATCTCAAATATAATGATTCTAGTCTATATTATAGTAACTATTATAGAAAATATTATAAGTTATATATGAGGGATGATCAATTGGTATTTGAGGAAGAAATCATAACTACTATCAATGAAATAAAAAATATAAAATATTGGTAAAATGTAATATATGTATGGTCCAAATAGTGTAATTCTTATTCAAAATTTAGTGAAATTTAATAACATGTACTATCAAAGGAATCACAGATATGTATTTAATTATAATTATAATTATATTCTCGTTTTTTATCCCTATGGGGATTCTCATTGGGTATGTTTAATAGTTGAAATATGTTAATATTAATATACAACATGAATAATTCATCAGACCCATTCATCTATAGTGGATTTCTAAGATGATAAGATGATAAAGGAAACCCTAATTAAATTTATATAAAAAAAATCGTTTCAAAAAGCATAATATAAAAGAAAAAGAATAGTTGGATAAAAATTTAATTTATTTTAGTTAAAGGAATTTTCACTATCGAATGATTGATTCCACATTCATCGTGATGCATCTATAGAAACATTAAACATTTGGATTTATACAACATTATGTAATGAATGGATATTATAAGTATACATATAATTAAATGGAAAACCCTTATGAAGGGGTAAATTAAATAAATGGTCATTTAAGAGTATTTTGTCTCATTGTAATTATATTTGGATTTTTGTACTATTCAAATTCATATCAATGTTTAATGGACCATAACATAATACCATTTTGGGGAAAAACTATAAAGTGTCATTTGGATGAAATAGTGGTGATATCTTATTATCACTATTATCATATTATTGATCCAATTGAAATATTTAAAAATACTATTTGGGAAAGATGATGATAAATCACATGATCTGTGTTATTGGGGGAACATCAAGGAAATTATTCATCATTGTGTTATGCAATTAGGAAATTAAATTCATCCTATAATAGAATGAGTTAATATTATAGACGAATCCTCCACAAATATTAAATAATGTAGGATTATTCAATGTATGTCATGCCTATATATTATATTTCATATGCATAATTATCAATATATTAAAACCCATCATAATGTAAATGATTAAAGGGATTACTTATAACTGGGATGGTGATTTTAAAATAGAATTTGAAAATACTTATTGGTAAAACTTATAACAAATGGACATAGATATTATTTTGGTTGTAAAGCCTTTTACTCTTTCTGTGGAAACAATATAGAATTAACTTGATGCATAGTTTTCTTTGATGAATGATGCATGAATGAAAGATAGTGTCTATTATCATAGTAGAACAATGTTGGTTACCGAAATGAAATATTATTGAATCATGAAGAATTATATTGTGATGATCATTAATGTAAAAAAATAAGAGCATATTCTCACATAATATGCTCGACCCAAACACTCATATTGGCCTCATGAAATATATAAGTTTTCTCTCAATGTAAATTTGGAACCTATAATGTTGGAAAATAATTTTAAATAGTTTTATATTTATCCCATATGCAAATAAATGATAAAAATTATAATATTAAAATATTATTGTTATGTGAAACCTATCTACTAAAATATAATGTTAGATATGTAGTTCCCTTATAAATATCCCTTATTCATATTTAAAAAATAAAAATAGTATAAAGGTATATATTATGTTCTTGTCAAATTCTAAATAAGGGATGGATTTGAAACTATATGTTAAACATGGTTAAAATGACGATTTTATTTTTCTCTCCATGAAACCATTTTATCAAATTCCATCAAATTATTATAAAGATAATGAAATAATAATTATAAATATGAATTCTTCACAACAATCATTTAGTAAATAATACCTATATCATTGTTGATATTAGATATCCAATGTCATTTAATATTTATAATCATTAAAACCAATTTGATAAATTAAATAATCATGGATTAGTTACCAATTAATTATTCTATTTTAGTATTGACAATTAAATTACCCTTAGCTACAATATTTCTTCATATCTAGAACTCATAGAACTAGTACGATGATACCCTATTCATTATAGTTATTTTTATGGATGATCCATAATAAGATGATATGGTCATTCTTATCTCATGAAATGGGGTGGTCAAAATTTCCATCAATAATGGTATAAAGGGGAAGAATGATGTTAAAACCACCGCCATATGGGATGAAAAATATAAATGATGATTGACACAATAATTGAATATATGTATTCTTTAATGGCAACCTTCCAAGTGTTATTAGACAACCTTATCAATCCATTAATGAAATTATACACTAATGGGTATTATACATCAAACATGGTTAATTGTTTAATATGGTTCTCTATATATGAATAATTTATTGAGTCCTTCCCAAAAGAGACAATTACTTTAATGAATTTTGTTATAGGGGGAGCATGTGGATCACCGATTGGGAACCATATTCTTTTACAAAATCTGTAAAACTGGATGTTTCTAGCCATCAACGAAGGATAATATGTTTAAAATGAATTAAAATTATTGTCAAAATAATATAAATTTTTAGTAATTTTACTAAATATTTGTTTAATACCCGAATATAATAATTTCAATTTTATATTTTTGGAATATTTTATGTGTTTCCATATCCCCACTTGTATATAAATATTTTACATCTTTATTAATAATTACAAGGATTTATTCTAAAAGTGCTCCATGTATATTTCCCACATATATATTGAAATATCGATTTCATCAATTTTATACTGTCTAATATTATAACCAAATTCTATATCCATTACACAATATTTAAAGGCAATTATTGAAATATATCTAATTCCAAATTTAGTATAATGTATATATAGATAAATGTCAAATCTATCCACATATCTCATTATTTTGATAGAGTGATATAAAATATAATAGAACTAATTGAAACTATATCAAATATCCATAAATAGAAGGTAGAAAAATAGAAATTCATTTCTAAACAAGTATAAGTATACATAGTGGTATTTTCATGCCTCAAAATTTACTCTCATGATTGGTACCCCATATTATCTTTTGCGTGAGACTGATGATGTCCTACCAACCATGGATCACCTATAATAACATTATATATCCAATATGATATATTTTTTATGGGTTTTTAATTTTAAATATGCCTAGATGAGATATATTAAATTGATGATAAAATGTAATATACAATGTATAAATGGTTGATCATCATAATTGAGTCATGTGAGTGTTCAATGTTAGTATTAATATGAAATGATTTATATAATGGGAACTGGTGTTTTCCAAAGAATACATAAATATTGAATTGCGATCCAAAATATAATGCAAAAATTGGAATAACCGTATGATATACATATGGTCTATAATAATCGATATTATTTCTTGATAATAATAGATGAATATCGTTTCCCATTTTTCACAATTTAATGTATCCTCATAATAATATCATATATATTCATGACAGATTCATATAGGTCCTCCACAATTGGCCTCAAATTGAATGAATGATAATTAATAGTTTCATGTATATAAAATTCATGTCTCACCATACTTATTATATAATGATAAATACAATGAAATCATCAACTCATTATAATGTGTTAAACAATTGATAAATACAAGGATTCAAAAAATATGCTCAAATATAATTTATAATTATTTTGATAAAGTACGGATATCATTGGTGGATATAATCATAATTAATTTATAATATTATTGTACTATAACTCATATATCATTATCGGTGACCCAATATAATGATATTTACAAGATATTGGTATTCTATACAATTTTTTATGAACATATATCAATACATATGACCATATGTTATTAAAATTTTAAGGGGATGAGTTTTAATATTTTGAATAATGGGATTGAAAACATTATTTGAAAATGTAAACATGCTATCTAACTTTGTAATTCATTATAATTTATTATTATAATGGTTTAATATAATAAAAATTCTATTCTAATAAAAAATTTAGAAAACATTTCCCATTAATAACTAATAATATACCATTGATAATGACACGAAATATTAGAATATATGGAATGATCCTTAGAAAAGAATTACATATAATTAAATAGATAAAATTCCGGGATTGAATTGGATTGGTAGAATATCATTCCTATTACTAATAGATCATTTTTAAGGATGTATATTTCATAGTTTCATATAGGAAATTTATTGATTATTGTCATAAAACTATAGACATCAAGACATTAATGCCCTATCAACATGATTATAAACTACATAGAATAGGTTACCCATAAAACATCCATAAACTATATAAAATCTATGTATTAAATACATAATTATTAACTTATTTCTATAGTTCATTTCCATATAACCTTAATCAAGATGAAATTGAATTATTAAATTCATTACGTTAAATTATGTTGAATTATTTCACATGATGTTAAATGTCAAAACATAGTGTCCAACCCATATTTTATTAAACTATTAAAAACGTTCCATACAAGATTACTATAATCTATATGGGATTATTTATTATGTGTGACCCAAAAGAATATTCTTCGCACTCTATTATAAGATCTCTAATACAAAATAATTTTCTTTCTTCTAGTATTTTCTGATTATTGATACACTGGACACCCATAATGTTTTCATCTACATATCATATTATAAAAATAACCCTTATAAGAATAACATGTGTCATGATTTATATTATAGTGGGATAAGTATAATTTTTTAGTATCTTACTTCTTTCATAGACATTGACTACATCATATTGATTTACTACAATTAGGATAAAACACATACTCTGACTCACATTAATTATCATATAGTCATCCATTTTTATGTGACCTTGTACAATTTTCATTTTGTTGAAAATCCATTAACATTTGGTTTCCTCACATTATGCGCCAATATTAGCATCACAAAAATAACCATTTACACTAAAAATTAGTTAGATATGCACATAAACCATATAAGAACATCATGTAATGTTGTTGTGATTATATAAGGATATATATAATGATTTCCAAATGTACAGAACCGTATCTGACCACCAAATCCTATAAATATCAAACCATTTCAAACATTGTTTTCTAGGCCCACTAATTCAAATTATTTTAATCAATATTCATGTGGTTGGATGAATAAATTTTAATTTACTCCATATATATTTGTTTTATATGTGAATAAGATACAATATAGAATTATGGATTCATGTATTCTTTCTATAATTGTATACATAGTGATATGTGTGCCCATATATTTCTCTAAATTTATAGAGAATCAAACATCAATACTAGTGCTCTTGATTTTACGTATCCATATTTGGTGTATCAAAACTTCATCGAATAAGGGTGATTCCAAATCGGATTATCTAAAGAATAATGATTAGTTTGATTCATTATTCAACAAGAATGTATTGATATCATAATTTCCTACTTTCCTAATTTGAGATTCATACATTATCACACTAAAAATATAGAATCTTATTGACATATTGTATTCCAAGAATCGCATTATCTTTTCCTCGACGGGATCATCCTTATGGTAAAGCGATTTTATTTGTATGCATAATCTAGTTATATTAAATGTATCTACAAATAAATCGTATTAAAATGACCACAAACTACATAGCAACTATTTTCCTGTCTAAATGACAAAAATTGAAATTAATATTGTCCAAATATCATTAACCATAGAATTGTTAATGCATTTCATGTTATGTGATGAAATTTCTATATATGAGATCTATATATAAATGTAAGTGTACTCAATGTATGGTTAACTATTTATTTAATTATATTTCAATATAATTACCCCATAAAATTGATTTTGTGTCTTGATTCATTTTATAATAAAATATAGTGATACATTGATTTAATTACAATGTAAAATTGAAGATTCAATCACAACCAACCCCCATATAGTGTATGGTAACTGTTTTATATTGTATGTTTTAATACGATAGTCTACGACATTGTTCTGTATCCTAATTAACAACTATGTGAGTCTTGATTACTGTTATTTTATTATATACTATTACCTCCAAGGAATATAATGTTGATGCAAGAATACATCATCAACTGCATCTATTTACATTTAGCAAACAATAATATACTTACAATGGATATTTCTAGACTAGATTACTCCTAAAAAATTTAATATCCACTTCACATTCATTACGAATTGAATGATATGTGTTTGTATGACAATTAATCATCAATTTACCTAATAAATGTATTTGGATACAAAATAATGTATATTCATGGTAGTGATAAATGTTATTCCAAATTAAAATTCTATGCCATATGAATTATTTATTATCTAGAGAGTGTATCATATCCCCAATATCTTTAATAACGTTGTTTTAGAACCCTTCATAAGAATTTTTACGGTGGTTTTCATTAAAAATATTGTTTAATCTCATCATTTATAACATGGCTTTATTTATATATGGATTTATATCATTTCTGTTTTCAATCAATGGTTTTTTAGAACACAATGATCATGGGGGTAAAACCCCTTGTTTTTGAAATTTTTTTTGAAATAAATTTATATTATTCTCAATATATTAATATTAATTATACACTAATTCAAACATTCATTATAAACCACACAAAGATATCATTTTACTTCATTTAACAACAACATGGTTTGAATTAAACAACACAATACGTTTCAAAGAAACATCATTTTCCAATCATAATTATTTAAACGAGATCAATAAAACATGGTTAAAAAAACTAATATGAATAGTAATTACTCAATTTTAATTATTATTAAAATATATTTTATTTAAATAAAATACTTTGAAAATTCAAAATTCCTTTTTTATAATTTCTTTATATTTTTGAAAATATTATATTTTCAAATGAAATGATTTTTATACCCATGTATGAAAAATATTAAAATTAATTTTAAAAAATTATAGAAATTTAATTTAATAAAATATAAAAATTATTTTAATTAATAATTTTAAAATTAAGTTATGTGTAATTTGTTCTTAGTCTCTCAAAAACTACATTTTGGATTAATTATGAAAAATACGGATTTTTACATCAAAGCTTCTTTTTTATGAAAAATATGTACATAATTAAATTAAATCCAAATTGTATTTAAATAATAAATTTGATATATATTACATTAATTAATTAATTTTAGGTCAATGTGAATAATATTTCATTGAAATTGGATTTAAAAATAGTTCAACCTTTTAATCATTATGGATTAAAAACTCACTTTCGTGACACATCTGCAAGATTAAATTTAAAAGTATTTCGGCCCATTTATGTATTTTTATTTTGAAAAATGGGAAAAAACTTTTGAGTAAAAATAATGTATAATATATAATATGTTAAATAATTTTTTTTATAATAATAATATTTGTGAATGCGAATAAAATTAATTAAATAGATTATGATAAATTTTAGTCTTATAAAAGACTAAACCATAATCCTTAAAACCCAAATGACCTATACATTTGTCAGAGATACATTTAATAAAAATATTTAGACCATTTACTCATATTTTTTTACATTTTTGGATTAATTTCTATTAGAATGTATTTGGTGGAGTTCCCTCTTTAAAAAGTTAGACAAATGTCACTTCTCCTCCACTATTAAAATAAACTCACCCATCCCACTTATTCAGACCCCCAATACCAATAAATTTACAAAAAACTACTAAAATAATATCAAACACCCCTTAATTCATCCTAGTAGAATTAATTTTTGAATTATACTATCAATGGAATACGTTTTGTTCAAACAAATGAAAGTTACCCAAAGAGGATTAAAGAGATTTCCTCAATGTCCTTTGTTTTACTTTTATTCTGAAACCCTATGATATTATAATTACATGACTATATAATATCCTCATAATATTAAATTACATAGATTTTCTATTATAATTTTTCATCCTACACCTACAAAACACCAATCTAATGGGTAAAAAACAAAACGTTGTTGTGTACAGTGAACTTTTGCCTCATGAAATGATGTTTTTCATTTTTCCGTTACCACCTCTCTTGGGTGGGTATTATGATGGATGTTTTGTTTTTATAAGAAATAATATGTGTTTTTAATTTATTTATTATTAATTAATTATTGTTATTAAACAAACCTTTATGATATTTATTTCAGGAAAACATGAAAAGATTGATTGAGGATTAGTGAACTACCACTCAGATCGATGTGATTTTTTAAATAATTTATTAGTATTTATTAAAGAATGTATTTATGAAATTATATGTAATATCTAACATAAAAATGATAATTGATTATTATTTTATATATACATATATTATATTTAAATTGTTTCATTCAATACGATAGTAATAAGAAAAAAACATTCAGGAGTACATACGACACACCATCTCCATAAACAGTGTTTTTGTTTCCTATTTGTTACACATATAGATTATTATATATATTTTACAAATTAATATATATTATTTTTATATATTTTATTACACTCTGGAAATATGTGAATCATTATATGAGTAATAGGATAAATAATAAATATGTAAAAACATAAATGAAAAACAATGAAAATATTAACCAAAGCATAACATTAACATTTAATTATTAGTAAATGGTATATATAAAGTCCTAATGAAATAATATATCATATTTTATTAAATAATATTTTTATATAGTAGATTTATAATAAATTATTTATTATTATACATGTTGTTTTTATGAGTGTGACAATAGTACATACATAATGTAAGGGTTATCTACTGTAACTTTTATTTATAAGAGACTTCTGCTTAATTCGACATTCCTTCAATTATGCGGACTATATATTTCCAATAAATTTATTCTATGATTATTAACATTAATTTTTTATATTTACATACCAATTTCATTATCTATTTTTAATGGGGTTTTACTATTAATATTTTTCTAAATTATTATGAATATCTGTGGAAATTTTTATTCATTGAGACATATGATATTTTATAAGCCTATATGCATGGACAAGGTGTATATAAGGAATTCTTAAATTTTATACCATTTATATAAATATTTTTATTATATTTAATGCTTCATGAAATTTTATTTTCATACATAGGGATTATGAATAAATGTTATCAAGTAAAAGTATTTTATTCAAACATTCTCTTAATTTTTTGATATTTTATAAGATTATGATTCATTGATGAAATATTATGATATATATCTCAAAAAAATCTCAAGATTTTTCATAAAAAATGATCATTTGAGATGAATTTATGTAATGGAAATATTTATTTTACTATTTTTTAAAATTTATAATTAAATGAATGTTTTTTTAATCCATTAGTTTTTCACTTTTTGGTAGAAAATATTATTATTTCAAAAACAATGTTTTCAAAAAATGATGAACATAATATTATTATAAAATAGTATTTAAAAATAAATATAAATGAATAATTATTTAATACTTTTAAAATATTTCAAATGTATTTTTGAGGAGAAATATTTTCAATATTTTTTGAAGCTTCTTTAAAATGTTTTTAACTAGAAATGTTTTCAAAACACATAATGTTTTAAAAATAATTTTTCGATTAATAAAAGTTTCTTTTTCTAATTTTTTTTAAATAGATATTTATAATTATTTTCCATATAATATGACTTAATTTTTTGTTACATATTCATATATATATAATTATCGAAAGGATTCATTCATATTATTTCCCTAATCTAATTAATATGGAATGATATTTATGTAACCCTTTTACCATTCACGAAATGGGGAATAAACACTATTGAGTAATGTATTTTTAATGTTAAGATATTCTAGTAGCGATCTTATTCTAATAAGATCGTTAGGGGAGTGAACCATGACTGTTATAATAGTATAATGAGGGGAATCATACTATGACCATGGCCTTAGAAGCGATTCCTTGATAATTATTTAAATAATTTTATATTATTATATGTATTTCAGAATACCATGTATTATTCAAATGTTATTCCCTCATGTATTATGAAATTGATTAAATTATTATTCAACTATTATGAACTAAAATAATTGTTCCATGATTCATGATAATGATCATTTTTAATGAGGGTATGATATTCTAATGTCATAATAACATTCTCATTCACTTATTATCTTTTTTATCACTATAAATATAAATTTTAATATAACTAATAATCTAATATTACCCCATATCATATGCATTTTCCCATTTTATGGGGATATTTATAATTTATGATGTTTCTAATAAGGGTGATTGAAATTAGAAAACTAGGGAAAATAAAACATTTCTTCTATGTAATAGTGTTTGTAGTTACATGTTTCCAAAGGAATTAGAAAAATACAATGTTTATGAATTTATTGTGAAATGTTTTAATATTTATTAAAAAATGTTATAATTTAAATTTTTGAGAAGTGAGGGTCCCTATAGTCTGTATCAATGAAAAATATAGTTTTCCGTTTGAAAATAGGATGGTAAAACCATAATGAGAACTATAAATAAATGTCTAATGATAAGTGTAAGCATACATATATATATAACAAAATGTACTATAATTTTGATAATGGATAGATTGAGTGGTATTATATATATACATATGTAATAGGATACTACTAGTAGATGGGTATCTAGAATAGATATAGATAGGGATAAAAATACTCAAAAATTGAATTTATATAGACAAAATTCAAAAGCTATTCCCACACAATGTGTACTATTGCACAGCTGAATTGACACTCCCCGGGGATATGCCATGGAAATTCAGAAACTCTTCATGATATATCTATAAATATTTAAATATATGTTGACTTTGAATGACCTATGATAAACTGATGGTTTCATTGATTAAATAATGTTTCATATTTTATACATTCTATAAGTGTTTTATTTTTCACTATAGAGATCCCTATTGTGATTATTGTTTCATATTAAATTATTTTGGGTTTTACTCCATGGAAAGTACCCAATTAAACAAAATCAACCCTAATTGTGGTTTTTCGTTAAAATATTGTTATCATGAGTATCCATAAGTAATGAGAGATACACGGAAGAATACCATTTCAATGATAACTCATTTATCACAATATATCAATCATATTGAATATAAAAATTGGAATGGTGGGAACAACATTCCATTGAGTCAATCACGAGAAAACATACACCTTTGTTTTTTAGCTCATTCGATCCAATTATTTTCGAAAAATGTACCAATACCACTGAAATGATAGTTTCCCTTATCTAGTGTTCAGAAAATGAACAAGTCATTCTCGTATTTTATCTTCTAGACAGTGAACTGAACTAGTGGTTGACAATACTCAAGATATTGAGGTAGTAATATGAAACTTGATTACATGTATTTATATGAGTTGAAGAACTTATATTTCAATAATGATTTTTTTAAATTCTTTAAACATAAAAGGGGAAAGATATCATTGAGTTAAATATATTGGATGATGAATTAGTTGGTTCTTATGGGAATAATTTAAGAATACTTTTTAACTACTCATACGGTATAATCATACAACATGAAATTAATTTTGATTAGTTTCTCGATTGATTAATTACATGAATTATATTAGTGTTGTCCATAAGAGACATTTTTAGCACTCAGGGTATTTTGAATGGTGATATCATGTTTGAAAATGTGTTTTATGATATGTATCTATCTTATGGTTTGGAAAAAAGGATGAGAACTGAGTTTATATGAAAAGATAGAAATCATGATGAGAATAATGTGATCTTCCTGTAATCTTATATGTGTTGATATATACAAGGTTGAAATTTCATTAAGGGGTCTACGAAATGTTTTATATCTGTAAGGGATGTTTATCGGTAATTATATTCTATATGGTAAGGGGATAAGCTAGTTAAATATTGGAATGTAGAGAAAACTACACAAAATTCACATCCCCATGCCACTTCTACAAGTTTACGGGAAATGATAATTTTTTAAAAAAATACAATAACTAGATTGTTAATGATGATGATTGAAGTCATAAATCTTTTATTCTGAGGGAAAATGGGGAATATAATGAAATAAAATTTTTGATATGTTTTGTTATAATTATGTATTGAAAGGTACAGTTACCAACCAAAATATGATTGATAGTGTCTTATTTTATTTTGAATATTCCCAATAATTCATACCTAATGAAATAAATATGTTTATTAAGATTCCACCAACATTATTAAATGTGTAATTAGTTGTTAAAACCCAAAATGTCATGATGATTTCATGTCATGTATATGTATCATCTAGGATTGATTTTTGTGGGAATGTGATTCCAACAAATCATTTCAATATTATAATTGTTGAAATTGATGTCATCATATGCATGGGATTGGGTTGACTACATAAATATCAAATCAACTGTCATGTAAGGGAATCTAAAATTGTTATTTCAATCAAAAATATTATTATATTTCAATGTGATGATGAATGTGAATTTTTTATATATATTTCATCACATGTATTGGTATTAATTCAAATTGGAAAGGGGTGTTTATCTCAAATGGTTGGGGAGAAAATCTACATCGATGATACTATAATTTTTCAAGAGTTGGTTATTTCATTCTAAATATTTTTCTATACTTCCACAAAAAAATAAGGTTGATTTATCTATATATCTCATACCTTGATACTCACCAATTTCAGGGACTCCCAATATAATTACACAAATTGAGTTATAGTAATTGTTGAATAGAATATATGAATAACATATTAAGGTATTCATTCAAAAATGTGTCTGGCCCAGGGGTGAACCTATCCTTTTTGTGAAAAAGATAGATGTATGAATGTAGATAAGAATTTATTATTAAGAGTTATACAAGATCATGATAAATAACATGTATTTTCATCCCCGTATTAATGACTAATTTAGTCAATAGCGCAGAGTTCAATAAATTTTCATGATTGAACTCCACTGTCAGTATCATCAATTGTGGGTGAAGAATGTGGATATACCAAATATGTCATTCCTTAAATGGTATGGAAACTATGATTATAAATCTATTTTTTCCTTACTAATTCCTCTTATATCATCATAGATTTAATGAATAATTTCATTATAGATTATCTTAATCATTTTTTGGTAGATGATATTATTATATATTCAATGATCGATGAAGAGCCATAAAAATGCATAGGAATTATACAAATGACCCTATAAAAAGGGAAATATTATAAAAAATAGAATTTGTGAATTTTGGATGTGGAATGATTCATGTTGAGTTAAATAATCTCAATAGAGTGTATTATAGTGGATCCATCAAAGAAGGACGCTATTAAAGGATTCCCTAGACCGACAATGACGATTGAGATTCATTGTATTCTTATTTTAGCTAAATATTATTGATGGTTTTGGCAAAAATCACATGACAATACATTCAGATGACACCGTTGACTTAGTAGGTTTTCGTGTTCATCTTGATTACTGAATTTGAGGAAAATATGGGGGATCTAAAGAGAAGGATGGTTTGTGAACCTCTTCACTCATTACCATTAACAAGAAGGGGGGTTTTATCTATAGTGAAACATCTAATAATAGATTGTGTTGTATTGTTATATAGAATATATATTTATATCATATTCCTCATTTCAAATGAATATTTAGGAAACACAATACCTAACATATTATTTAGAGTTAGTATAAGTAATTTTTTCATTAAATATATTGATACATTACCTTTATAGAAAATTTTGTGACATATAGACCAATCATTAAATTTTTAAATATATATTCACACTAAAGTAGTTTAACATGATATTGAGAAGATGGTTATATATAATAATACATTATGTCTTGCTCAA
This sequence comes from Viscum album, assembly GCA_963277665.1. Classification (NCBI taxonomy): domain Eukaryota; kingdom Viridiplantae; phylum Streptophyta; class Magnoliopsida; order Santalales; family Viscaceae; genus Viscum; species Viscum album. Next base: position 856,626,938 of record OY728156.1, on the reverse strand, counting down.
TACATTACCACCATGGGAATGAGAACAAGGAGGACGATGCTTTGAGTTTAATTTACAATTATTGCTTCTCTTTAATGAGGACCCTAAAAGATATAATATTTTAGTATTTTCAATATTTTAGTATAGAAATCCCTATAGAAGGTGAAACAATTATTCTGATCAATTTAATGTTTGTCCATAAATTGATGTAATGATTAAATTTTTTGAAATGGATGTTGTAGATCCTAAATAGATGGTTGTAAATTTTCTTATGTATAAACATTATCATGATTAAATGATAAGGTTTGGGAACTGTTTATGTGTTCCTTCTACAACTGATTTCTAGATTGATCTTTTAGAGGAATCTCACTGATCTCCATTCATTATTCATCCTTCAATTACAAATATGTTTAGAGATATTAAACAATACTTCTAGTTGGCTGGAATGAAGAAGGATATCGAATATTCTGTATCTCGATGCTTGGTATGTAAGCATGGTAATTCTTAATGAAAAAACTTAATGGAATGTTTCATCCATTACCCATAAAAGAATGGAAATATTATAACATCACTATGATCATCATTTGGAATATATTATTTTCACCATATATAGATTTTCCAATTTAAAAAATTCTTATGATTAAATTCATCATCTTATGATGATGTGCATAATGTATGATCTATATAAAATAGTATCATCTATGAGGAATTTTAGAATAATTTATATTGTATAATTGTAATATATATTTATATTTATATATTTAAAAATCCAAATTTTTTTTTTTTTATATTTTAACATGTGACATATTAAATAAAATTTCAAAATTTTGTAATATTTATATATGTTGATAACTTGTAATATCATTTTTTATATGTGTGAGTTGTTTGGGAATTATATATCTATAATAAAATTATATAACCAATAATAACCAATGATAAACCGTTATTGTTTTCATATATAGAAAATAAAAAATATCTTGACCTTATTTTTAATTATTTATGCTATCATTAGACGTATTTCCCATATTATAATATTTCTTATCAGGAACGTAATATATAAAAGATAACATTATCCTTTTATCGATGTCTGAACCCATGATTAATCATGATATCTAGTATAGTTGAACCAATTGAAATTATTATCCAATTTGAAAAAAAATTGAAATTATTTTTCAAAATATTGTGTTTGTGTTCTAAAAAATATATCATGATATGAAAAATGAAAAAGACAATGTAAAACTCTCAAATGCGCAATGAAAGGAAAAATGTAGGATTAATTCTTTAATGTTAATACATATAACATTTATTAGTGTTTATTCCAACCCATTTATTTTCATGAATATTTTCAAACCAATATGAAATATATTATCTATTCTATTATTTTGGTGCATGATAATGATATATTTTCTATTTTCTATTTGAAATTTTAAGATGACAATTTGTGGCCTTTTATAATGAATATTATTAAAGATTATGAAAATGAATCAATAGAATGAGGGGAGTTTGAGAAGATATTTTTCAATAAAAAAATTCAACCAAAACATCATGATTAAATTAAAATGTAACCCCTAAATATTAAATAAATAGATATTTAATAAACTGGTACTTACAAAAAAAAAACATCACAATCCATTCATGGAAGTATTATAGTTTTATTATTATCCAATAATGAAAAATAAAAAAATATATTTGATTAAAATAATGATAATAAACTAGTTTTAAGGAACATTACTAAAAATGAATTATTTTTCTATCCTATAAATCTAGAAACATCTATTATAGTCTCAAATTATGTAACTCATAGTGGAAAAATTGAAAATTACGACTTCAAGGAAAATAATTTGATAAAATACTTAGAGTGAGGAAACTTTATGTCCATACCAAACAAATATATAATGAGGAATATATGTATGTTCATAGATGAATGATTAAATTATATATTTGATTTGGATAGGGCCATTATATAATATAATTTTTAACAAATATATAGAAAAATATTAATTATCATTCAAATTAACAACCTAAAAATCAAGGAATGAAAAGTAATGATTATAAAAATTAAAACAACTATTGAAAAAATTAAAAGATGAATATTAAAAATATAATTTTTCAACCACTAAATCTATCAGTGAAATTGAAATACTATGTAGTAATAAATTTTAATGTTGGTCATGAAGTAACATTGAATAATGTAACAATTATTATATACTCCATAACATTAAATGAATAATTTGATACATGATTTAGCAGTGGCTTCATGCATATAATATTTTCAAAGAAACTAATATTACTATCATAGTGGATTTATGTTGATTTATTGATAAAAACATCTCGTTTTATAAAGATTTAATTTCAATGACTAAAATTAATCACATATATATTTTTAAGTTAATGTGATTACTAAAAATTCTTTTTTATAACATAAGTAGAATATAAATGGATTTAATAAATGTATTGAATTTCACTCTATATTTTCCACATTAATTTCCTATATATGAAATTTAAATTTCATATCGTGAATCAACTTGTGATAATATATGTGTGAAGGTGTATCCATTAACTCCAAATAGAAATTACTGTTTTTATATGGGTCTTAAATCAAAAAAATCTGCATATTTTACCCAAATAGTAGGATATACAAACCATATTATATTCATTTTTTATGAAGTATTATGTTAATTAATTTAATTATATGACTATTATTCTTGAGAATAATAATGTTTAGATTTAAATATTATGCATAACTAGTGTAATTTTTTTTCATCGACTCATCATGCATTAATCGCAATATAATTATTGGAATTCAAAAATAATCCTTATATATACATGATTAGGGTTTTATATTAACATGTGTATAAAAATGGGGTCTACATAAAAGATTTTTATATAAATAGATCCATCAAAGTCTGTGAGAAATGAATATCATGAACAAAACATAATAACTGTAAAAAGATAAATAATATTCAATTTTGATAACATTTTTTATCTATTATATATTGATCAATACATCTAAATTAATAAAATGTAATTTTGATATTGTATATTAATTTTGAAAAGAAATAATATTCTAAATAAAGCCTTCAGTAAATGATATTGGCATTATGACTTCATAGTGACATAATTTAGAGTAAGAAATTCCCAAAGAATATTCATTGATATGATTAATATGTTTCTTATATAATGTATAAAAAAATTTCATATATTCATTATATAATATATTTGATAATATATTAATAGAATGGTAGAGAATAATGAATATTTTTGGATTACTATTTAGAAATTTTTAAAGGAGATACTGGATGTAAAAATTGGTAATGGAAATTTTTTGATACATCATATATCATTTGGGGTCCTATAATTACTCGACAGTTTAAATTAATGGATTATTTATTTATATAGATGATTGTAAATATACCCATAATGACCACTATGACAATGATATATCATTTAGTTAGATTAATTTTGTAATTTCCCGACCCTAGTTACCTAGAGTTGGAGCATTGTTTTAATACATTGGCATTATTACATTGAATCATTTCCCAAAGGACCAATCAGATTACCGGTCTTTGAAAATAGATTACATATATGTATGTTAAATTACAATTTATATTATAAAACATGAAATAAATATTAATTTCATAATACCATTATTCCCCTAGATTTACCATGCATATCAATCATAGAACAGATAATCTCATATTGTGAAGAAAAAAACGTAAGAAATGTGTGAGCTTAGATGCAAAGTAAGGATAACAATATGACGAAAACTATCATAAATAAGCATAAAAATTTATGGAAATGTAAAAGAAAAAAATAATTTTATACTAAATATTCAAAAAAATATGGAAATGTAAAATAAAATAATTTCAATTACTTATTCACATGGGTATTTTACTATTCAAATATTCACATGTAATATCAATAGCCAAATTCAGAATGATGGGATGCATAATGCCAGACATCATAACCCAATAGTAATGGCCTTGTTTTGAAGACAACAAATAAGATTAATTCAAGGCCTTTTTCAAATATAATAGTATGTCTCATGAGTCCTACCGATGAATCTAAGAGCTATAGCTACTCCACCCATCACTAACTAATTCCAATGGATTCCACATATCAAAAGGTTATAACATAACATAATCATTCATATTAAAACTAGAATATGAAATGTTAATAATTTAACCATAAACATTTAATATTATAAATATAACACATCCATTGTAAAAAAATATCAAATATCCTTCAATACAAATTTGAAGATTGTATCATAACAAATCAATTTCATACAAGTAAAAAATCCATCAGTGGATGTTGACATCGATGAATTCAAAACATTTGGAGGGAAATATATATTTCTTTTTTGATATCATTTAAAAGTCACAAATTTTTTAAAGAAAACATTTATTTTGAAAATAGTCTTATAATATTTTAAGGGAGGCTTCGAAGATTTTATAAAGTCATGAAATAGCTTTACTCACTGTATAAGTTAAAAAAATATTATATAATAAATTTTTCAAAAAGGTTGTAAATGACCTTGTTTTGAAAGATGAAAGAAATATTCTATTATAAAAATTATATAAAAGGAAAAATAGAGAATAAATTAATTATTCAGATAGTCTAGGAAATAATAAAAATGATTTGTAATACCTTTTTAAGAAACATATATGTGGATGATAAAGAGATTCTAGTAGATACTCACATAAGAAACTTAGGTTAATGAAAAGATTGTAGAATTTACCCTTTACTTGAACATTTCCATGATCAAGGGTATATTAAACTACATTATAATTGTTAAAATAATTTTTATTAAATTATAAAATAACCAAATTCATAATTATCATATCATATATGATCTTTAAAATGGAATTGTTAAAAATACTGAAGCAGTATCATTGTTTTGTTTGTTAACAAAATCATTTTCCATTATATGATTTTTTATATAAGACATGATTTTTATGGATTGGAAGTAGTGGATTCATATCCAGAAGGATATTAAGTTCTTAGATATTATTTTTATTTATAAAATAAAAATTATTCACGAATGGTTACAACTGTGAATGAATCTCAACGCATTCGTGGTTATGGTAATCTCTACGTACGCACAAGCGACAATGTCATTATATTAATAATAAAATCATATTTAATTGGATGTTATATAATATTTATTGAATCATTATAATGTTATATATATTATTTACATAATTTATAGTCATTATTATACCATTCAAAATAATGAAGTGTTGAATAACAAACTATACCACGACTTGGAGATGGTAAGTCGTACGTACGCACATATGGGGATGCTTAATTCATAGGATGAATAGAATAATGAATATTTTTTTACCATATTTATAATGAAATAATTGTATTTATAATGCATTTGAGTTAATATTATTCTATTGGAAAAAAATAAATTGGACGTTTAAGATGAAAAGAACTGTAAAAGATGTGGTGAAATCATTACCTCTTGCTCGGGTTAATCCTTTAGATTTGCTAAAAAGGACCAATTTAATTTAGATTATTATTAAATTAATGTTAATATATTTAAGTGAGGGTAGTTGGGAGGATATTTGAGTAGAGGATGGCTGAGCCAAATGGCTTTTGAGGCATGATTTTTAAAATATGGGGATGTACCCTTTTATACGGGAGGTGAGGGTCACATTAGGTAATAAAAGTAATATTATTTTATTATAAAATAATATTAGGTTTATAATGGCTCCTAAAAGATTTTTTTTCAATTATATGGTGGAGTTATATCTAAAATATATCAACAAATATGATTTAGGTAGGTTTAGGTAACCATGTTAACCTTATCATTTTGATTTAACTCTTAGTTTAATAGTTAAACTATTACAATTTCTTTTTGTATTTATATATTACATGGTTAATAAACATAATATAAAATGAAATGAGATCCCATAGTGGTTATTTAATTCACATATATTATTATATATATATTTTTGGCTTAACCTTATATTTTTATAAATATTATATCAATAAAAAAAATAGTTTTTCTTTTAAAAACTCAATTATGTCAATTATGGAACTATTTAATATTTGATAATTTAAAGTCATAACAACGTTATATGATAGAAAAAATTTATTTAATAAACACAAAAATGTCATATTAACGTATAAAATTCATAAAATATATAAAAAATCTCAATTAACATTAATATTAATTTTCATTTAATATCAATTATTTTAATATTTTAAAAACAATGAAATTACATCAACGTCGTTGTGTAATAAATATATTTAATTATTTAATGTCTAAAAATTATAAATAAAATTCCATTTGGTAGTAAATCATTCTGTATATCTATTGAAAATTTATCGTCAAATTTATCCTATGTATAACCATATATTAAAATTTTTTTGTAATTAAACATTGAATTTAAAACTTTTAAATATTGTTTAAATAAAATGAATATAAATTTCCGAATCTAATCCAAGTAGACCAAAAGGATCATATTTTATTTCTTTGTTTTTTTGGTCGATATACATTTATCCAATAGATTTAGGACATGTCAACTATTTCAGTTGTATTTTGATATTTAGTTCACAAACGTGGTAAAATTACGTTTTATGCAAATTTGCAAATGTACCTAGAAGGTAGGTAAAAGACGTTAAAATTTTCAATAAATTTTTATACATTTAATTTTATTATAAAATAAATCCAATAAATTACATTTAAATAAAATTTGTATTATTAATCTATTATTAATTTGAAATAATAATAAATAAAAATTTTAATTATTAAAATAAAAGACACTTTTAAACAATAACACAATGTGTTTCACCATTAATTAAAAATAGAGTATTTTCATAAAAATAAAATAAGTTATCGCTACGATAATTTTGAAATTATGGATAAAAAATGATTTGGTTTTAAAAAAAAATCAAAACATATAAGTTGAATTATTTAATTTAAAATCACTTCTCTTTGTCAAAACAGGAAAGCATGTTTTTAAGAAATAATAACTATCCAAATATTGACATGTGTTTATGTACAATTTATATGTGAAATTACTTTTAATGACCTAAATTATATTAACTGATAATAATATAATCTAATTATACTTTAAAACCACTAAAATTCTCAATTTAACACTACAAATTATTTATATTAAAAAAGTCATTTTCAATTAAAATTCTGTATTTTCAACTATTCATCAAAATATGAAAGTTATTCGAAATGTACCAAATATTTATTCAAAATAATTATATATGTACCACTTCTATATAATAATTTAATTACCATAAATTGAATATATAAAAGTGTCAAATATTTGTTGTAAAATTGTTCTTCAAAAATGTTTTGTTAAAATTGCATTTTTTTTAAAAATTATTTATTTTATCTGAAAAAATAAATTTATTCTTATATTATGTTTAAAAAACACAAAATATAGATTCCAAAATTATATTATGTATATAAGAATAAAAAATCAGTTAATACTATTCATAACAGCTATTTGAACGACTAGTTTGGTAAGTCATGGTGCGCTCGAACTCAGTGTTGCGTGTAACACAAGATATGAATTACATTATAGAGATAACATGATATGGAATCTGGGGGTGTAAAAATATCCCATCCTTTAATATATTGTGTCCTCGCAATTTGAAAATGTTCTTCAAAATAAAAATTTTAAAATAGAAAATACCTTTGTCTAAAAACTATATAGGAAATATCGTTAATAAAATTCAGTAAAAGAAAATGGGAAAAATAAAATGAAAAATTAAGCACAAAATTTTGGTATTGAATAGGAGAGAATTAGTGGAAATTATATAGACTTAAATGATGAAAAAACATTAATATTTATTAAGAGTGATTGAGGTCTTCCATCAGAAACTTATGAACAATAAATGTAAAATTTAGGTCTTCAAAGACCTAAAATTATGTTGAGTAAAAATATCAACGGTTCAATAAAACATATTATATTAAGACAACACATTTTTTGTTTTGAGATCCATTCCTTAATGTTTAATAATTAATTTCATCATAGAATAAAATAAAAAATAATGCTTTACATATAGATTTCAATAATTTATGTAATTTATACCACAAACTCACCTTTCAGTCAAAAAATAATATAACTCATATATATTGTATTTATCCTAATCATATATGGTTATGAAAAAAAGTAATTTATAATTCATGTTTAAGACAATTTAATGAAACTACATTATACAATCCAGGACATCATATAGGCTAGTTGTAGGTAATGCACCCTTGTCGCCCTTTGGTTGCAGATTCAATTTTCATGGCCTTGCTGAACATGTCGTGTTGTCACTAGACCTCTAGGTATTACTTTTTATAACAATCCACAAATAATCATAAGAAATATTTTAATCATTAAAAATAGTATATAATTTCTAACCTAATTCATTCCAACCTTTATACATATCCAAAATAATTTTTTGCAGACTGAGAGTCCAAAATTATAAGGAAGGTAAACATAATTAATATCTCTTCTACTACAAAATAACATGTGAATAAATTCATAATGTATTCTATAAAAACAAATTAACAACCATAATTACCATATATCATTATTCAATACATTCATTCTCTCTTATTTCTTATAGAATACAATATATACTTCTTATAATGAAAAAATATTGTAAAATCAAACAATGATTGTATAAATAAACAATTAATTATTTCCATGGTATTCATTAATATCTTATATTCATTATCCAATGCAATTGTATATTATTATAACATCATTATCTCTCATTCTGTCACATATTTATGGTTATATTTCCCCCGACCATATATTTTCCAAAATTTTAAACTTAAAACTGTTACACATCAATTGCTACCATAAAATCACAAATCCAAAATGAAAATGTAGTACATTGCAATAATTTTATACAATATAATTCGTATTAATTGTACTGTAATTACACAATTCATTAATAAGAACTGCCGAAATCTAGTCATTCCTCTTCATCTCCATTATTATTATATCTTGATTATTATCCAATATCTTCATTTGGGTGTACTCTGATGATTGTGACATTGATTCAGGTAGTATCCCAACTCCTTCGATATTAATCAATGATCATTTGAAGCCTTTTTCTTACCCTTGAAATCAATAACTTGTTTTCTTTTTCAACACACTTATAACAAACTACCATTAAATTCGTGCATTTCCTAGGGTGATTCTTTCCACAGTTTTCCCATATGGAAAAATCCTTCTTTCCTTTCTTCCATTAATCTATCTCTTTCTCTACAATCCTCTTCTTCTATTTCATCCAATCAAAGACATAATACTTAGATAATTATTTAAATTTCCTATTAACAGATGATATTATTTCTCAATATGATGAGAATATATGGAAGAGTATTTCCGTTCAAAATGTTGTCTTATAACCATGAATGATGTGATCCTTCTAAATCATTTAATCATGATTATTTCTAGAGTATGCATTCCATATAATGGGAAACATTACTAAACATAGAAATTCAATAGGCTAGTTTGTGAAACACAATGAATAATTCTAAACATATAAAATACATAATGCATATTAAAAATTATATGCATAATGTCCATAATCATAAAAAATATCTTTGAAAAGGTATTTACTCATAAATCCTTTATAATGGTTTTTAAAGAAAATGTAAATTATCTGAAGCATATCCCTCGAGAGTGTCGTACACAAGAGTGCAACATGGCCCATTTTCGTTCACCACGATACCCCAATTCAAGACCAAAATACGTTGTCAGGTTTTTCACTCCAAGGTATATTATTCAGAGCTTCCTCTACCTACTTGTATCCAATCAAATATTTAGTTCTTTGAAAACTAACAAAATATATACATTACCTATGTTTTTGTAAGTTCATCTATACAAATCCTCAAAGACTATTAGGGGGTAATGTTCTCATATATGATTTTATCAAAATATAGTATCCATGTTTTGTATTAAACATCCTTTATAACCTATTATAATGACCCAATACGATTTTCCTAGATTTAGTGCATCTTTTTAATACATTGGAATTATGAAAAGGAATAATGTCTTGAAGGATTGATCTGTTTAGCAGTCTTGGAAAATATATTATATATAATAACGTTACATTATAATTTTTAGAATATAACGCAACCTAAATAATCTTTTATGAAAACCATTATTGACCTATCTTAACAGTACATATCAATCATAATACACATTTCACATCCTGGAAAAATAAAACATAAGATAGGGGCATGCTCATATGATCGGTGAGGATAACAATATAGGTGAAACATTCATAAATAAGCATAAACATTTAAGGCAATGTATAAGAATAAAACCCATGACTTTTGAATATAATCATCAACATAATATGGTAATGATAAATAAAATAAATAATTGAATTATTCAAAATAATATTCTACTTTTCGAATAATCACTTGTAATATCAATAGCCAATTTTATAATGATTGAATGCCTAATGCTGGACATCATAACCACATAGTCAAAGCCTCAATCCAAGTCTACAAATATGATTTTTTCAAGGACATGTGTCAGGACACCAGTTTGTCTAATGGAACCTACCCATGCATTTAGAAGCTATTGCAGGCTCCACCTGTCACATACTTTGTCCAATTCATTCCTCATATGAAAAGGGATGAAACATAACATAGACATTCCTATTAAAAATAGCATACAATGGTAATACATTTAACCATAAAACATTAATGGGATAATAGTAACACCTCCACTCTCAAACATATCACAAAACCTACATTACAATTTAGAATATTGTATCATAATATATCAACTTCAAATAAGTACAAAATGCATTAATGGATGTTGACATAGATTAAATAAAAACCATTAGATAGAAATATGTGTTTCTATTTTTAAATCATTTAAATGTAACATAATTATAAAATAAAATAATTAATTTTAATATATTCTTATAATCTTGTATGGGAATCTTTGAAGATGCTTTAATTGCGGAATATATCCTTACTAACCATATTAGTTAAGATAACATTCTTTCCTTAATTATGTCGAAAATGACATGAAGGACCTTGTTTGGAATGTGAAAGAAATATTACTATAAAAACATTATATAATAAAAAATAAAATGGTATAAAATACTTAAACCCATAATCTAGAAAATATTAAAAGTGTTTTGAAATACACTTTTTGAAAAATAGATTTCGATGATAAAGAGGTCTCTGTAGATACTCACGTATATACAACCATGAATAATGAAGAGAATTTAGAATTAACCCTTACATTGTACTTTTCCTTGATCATGGGTATGTTATGATCCTATATAATAGTTAAATAATTGTTATTAAATTAATCAAAAACCACATTAATAAATATGATATCATATATGATCTTCTAATATTTGTTTTGCTAATAATATATCATCAGTATCATTGTTTCTGGTATTAAAAAATTTGTTTTACCTTATATGCTTTGTTATTTTAGCCTTGATTATTATGTATAGGATGTATTTGATTCTTATCAAAAATGATATTATGATCATAAAATTTAGTTTTATTCATCAATTGAATATCACTCTTGAATGGTTATGACGCAAAATGAATCTTAATGTGTTCATGCAGACGACAATCCGTAAGCACGCACGAGCAGAAATATCATTCAATTGATGGTGAAATAGTACGTAATGGAATGATATATCTTATATAAAGAATCATTATCATGTTATATTTATTATTTACATCATCTATATTCATTATTACATCCATCCAAATAATTAAGTGTCGAATATAAAACTACACCACGTTATGGAGATGTTAAGTCGTACACACACACGTATGATGACTTTTCATTCACAATATTGTTACAATAATGAATATGCTTTTACCATATTTATAATAAAATCACAGTATATATAATGTACTGGATTTCATAATTTTGAATAAAAAAAAAGACAATGGATGTGGAAGAGGAAATGAACTTTGAAAGAGGTGGGGAAATTACATCCCCTTTCTTCTTGTGATTCCTTTTTGAATTGATCAATAGGGCTCCTATAGCTAGATTATGATCAATTTAAGGTTTCTAGGATTAATTTAGTGTAGTTTGGAGGATATTTCAGCCGGGGTTGGCCTAGGAAAATTACATTGTTTTTTTTAATTTTGAGAGAAGGGGAAATTCCCATTTATAAAAGTGGTTAGAGTCACTTTAGGAATAGCATGAAATATTATTTTATTATAAAATCATATTAAGTTAATAATGGCTCCAAAAGGATTTATATATATGATGAGGTAAGGCTAGGGGGAAAAATATAAACCAATAGGGTTTAGATAGTTTTAGATCACCATATTAACCATATCTTTTATTTTTAACACATTGTTTAAAAGTTTAACTTCTACAATGTCTTCATGTAGTTTTATTTTACATGTTTAATAAACATACTATAAATTTCTTAGAGAACCCCAAGTGGTTAATTAATGAAATATATATTATTATATAAGTCTTTTGGCCAAAACATACATTTTTAGATATATTATATAAATTAATAATACATTATTTTTCTAAAAACTCATTTATATAAAGTTTGATACTATTTTGAATTTGGTTTTTTGTGAATGTCGAAAAAACTTTATCACTTAGAAAGAATTTTTTTAATAAAATCTAACATGTCCTATTAACAGATAAAATTTGTGGAATACATCAAAAGTCTCAATTTACAATTTTATTATTATTTATAATATTAATTATTTTAGTCATTCTATAATAATGTAAATACTGCGTCATCATAGTGTCATAAAAAATTGATTATTTAATGTCTAAAATTTATAATTTTTATATCATTATATTGGAATTCATTTTTATATATCTAATTAATATTTATAGTATAATTTATTTTATGTGTAACATAATAGTAAAATTGTTTAGTTATTAAACATGGACATTAACACTATTAACTCTTCGTTAAATAAATAATAATAAATGCCCAACTATAATCCATGTGGAAAAAAGGATCATATTTTATTCTATGGTTAATTATGGTCTAAATACACCTATCCAATAGATATAGTTTATGTGATAGGGTAATTATTATATAATTCACATTTAATTAACCTAATTACTTAAAATCGTTGAAAATAAAATTCTAAATATATTATTCACCGAATAGTATTTTCATCATATTGGACAAAAATTTACATAATAATGTAATAGGTGTCTCTAGGATTTTTAAAATTCAATTCAATGAGGGAGTAAAATTATGTTTTATGCAAATTTTATAAATGTTCTTAGATGTTGGGTAAAAGACGTTACAAAATTCAATAAAATATTATAGTTCTAATATTATTATAAATTTGACTCTAATGCATTACATTGAACTAATATAGGTATAATGTAGCTATTTAGACTTTAAAATAAATTTTAAAAGAATAATTATTTACATAATTGTCGGTCTTAAACAATAACGCAACGTTATCCACTATTCATTAAAATTTGAATGTTTTAAAAAAAATGAAAAATGACACCATAAGATAATTTTGATATTCTGAATAAAAAAAATGATTAATATTTTTCCAAATTCAAAACTTATGGGTTTAATTAATTAATTTAAAATTAATTATCATTGTCAGTACCAGAAATCGGGTTATTATGAAGTAAAAACTATCAAATGATTGACATGTGTTTATGTACAATTTAAATTTAAAATAACATTCAATAACCTATATTATATTAAATGATAAAAATATAATCAATCTATACTATAAATCCACTCAAATTCACAATTAAAAAGTATATATTATTTCGATTAAAAAAGTTGTTTTTAATTAAAATTGAGCATTTTTCACATTTTATCAAAACTTGAAAATTATTAGAAAATTACCAAAAATTTATCCATACTAAATTTTTATGTCCCTATTTTAAAGAGGAATTTAATTTCATTTAATTAAAATAAATAAAAATTGTAGAATATTGGATTTAAAAATGCTTCGCCATTAAAATGTGGTAATATTGCATTTTTTTTAAAATACTTCTTTTATCTGAAAAAGATGAATTTTTTATTATATAATGTCAAATATAATCATTATAAGGATTCTAAAATTATATAATGTTTACAAAATTCAAAATTTAGACAATACTATTCATAAAATCCTTTTGAACGGCTAGTTTCGTATGTCGTGGTACGCCCAAACACAGTGTTACCTATAACACGAGCTGTTGAATTAGCTTAAAGAGATAATGTACTATTATGTCTTGGGGTTTTATAAGTCTCAATATATATATATATATATTTAATATAATTCTCATAAAAATCAGTTCATAAACAAAATAGATAATTATGATGTGATCAATATTCCTTTAGAAATTTTTTTCAAATTAAATTATAAATGAGATATATAGACGGTAACACATTACGCTATTACAAATACTACCATTTAGTGGAATTTTATTAGGTATATACTTTTTTGTATTATTGAATGTATCAGGATGTGACATCAGAATGAATACCATGGTTGTAGCATATATCTCGAATAATATAATGATTAATGTGAAAAAATATATGACATGTGATTTATATCTCATAGTTCTAATATTTCCTTTTTATGATAAGAATCAATTATAAATATGGTGAAATGATTGAAATATACACTAAAAACTATAGTATAATTTATATAGTCACATGAAAGGTGTTTAATAATCTCCACATTTTGAGGATGAATTTTGTCAACAACTATGATTTTTTATACATTACAACTTTTGGGAGGTGAAGCATGTGGTTCGATGATTTGAGCAGGAATGATAATTTTAACTTATACATACTAATGTATTAATGACAAAATATAATAAATGATTTTCAACTTATCAACATATAAAAATTTGTATAAAATTTAAATAATTCCCTATTTACTTCTCAACCAATCATAAATTTAATAAATATGGAGGCATAGTAAGTGGTATTTTGTTAAATAAGACAAGTAGAAGAATATTCTTTGGTCTAACATTTTTGAAGATGGAATGATAATAATTTGAAGATAATAGGTATTATAAAAATTTATTAATTTAATAAATTTTTCTAGTATTATACACCAATATCAACATTCTATATTAATCATAAAACAACAATGATATATAAGGATTTCAAGATTCATTTCATATTGGATAACATGAAGTTTGATACTATAGATTCTATATATATATATTCATGATGTAACAATATTTTGATTTGGGTAAAATGATATCTAAGGATAAAATAAAATAATTATTTATAAACAAATGTAAATTTGATATAATCATACATAATTCCATTATAAGACTACTAAATACATCTAATGGGAAAAATCAGTTAATTTGTATTTTGTTAGCTAATTAAATATGATAGTTTCATTTCTATTCATGGATATTTATCTCTCAAACAATAATCCATTGAATGTATACATTTAATGGTTAGTATCCCTATATTGAAACACTAGAGAGTATTTTAGAAAAATATATGTACTAAATAAATGATCTATATAAAAACTAAATAATTGTAATATATATTACATTGAATCATTATGGTTTATCATAATTTTACTAAAATAAAATATGGAAGGCCATTTGAACACAGATGTTGTATATCCTGTATTTCATCATAAGGAATGTTTTACATATGTTTCAAATTATTTCGATTATTTTTTTTGAATTAGGGATTACCCATGTCCTTAAGGATCCTCTGGTGTGTTTCAAGGGTTTGAGACATGAAAAAGGATAAAATTGGGCTTTTTAAGAATGGTTCACAGTCTACACACAATTTTTTCTAACCATGCTGACAACCCAAGAAACCATGCAACCTAATTTTTTTTAATAAATTATAATGTTTTCACTCTAATGTTTTTATGTTCACATAGGATTTCCCTCCTCCTCCTTCCTTTCAACCCTATGAACCAACCATATGTACAATGAAATCCCAAGGATTGATCTCATATGATCATTTACCGTTGGTACTACCATTAAAAGTGAATCGAAATCCGGGAGACTCTATTATTCTCCTCCTCTTTCTCTCTTTTAATGTTTTGGTCTTGTATTTTTGGTAATTTAAATATGATGAAATCAAACCTCTTTTTTTTGAGATCTAGGTTTAGGTGTCAAATGGCAATTGGATCGGGATCTATGGCCTTTACTGTGATGGAATTCACCAATAGATGTGAGGTAGGTGGTCTACATGTTATATCCCATGAGTTTTATAGATATTATTTCTATATTGGATTTTATTTTTATTCATTGTTGGGGGAGTTAATCATTCCATTATTGTTATGGGATGTATAGGGTGTCTAAACATCCTAATAGAACCCTCATTATCCAAGAAAATTGCTTGAAGGATGAGTTGAACTTTTTTATGACCACCCTTGGGGTGTCCCAATGTTCCCATAATTAATGTTTAACAACGTAAATTTAGGGTTGTTGTGTGAGAAAATAGTTTCCAGGGTGAATATGATATTATGTTGGATGGATGTGAGTTAGTGTCCTTATAACACACCTTGGTTAGGAGGTGGCCTATAAGGGTGTTTGGTTGGATTAAAAAGGGGTTATGTATGATAAGGGGAAATGATGATGGAATATCTTTATACATGTTTCTTATTAGTAATAATGGCTTGGGAAATGGGAAATGGATTTTAATGTTGTGTGTTAGAAATGAATAATGAATTGATTGATTGTGAAATAATGTGAAATTTCATATTATTAATATTGCGGAGATGTTTTTAATGACCATAGCCATTCTTGGTTGTTAAAAGTATTTGAATGTGATAAATAATAAATTAAGCATGGGGCACCAGGTTTGGTAGAGTGGGGTATTGAATTGAGCTTCTATGCCCACAGGTCGAGCATTGACTAAGGTTCTACAATGCACCAACTAAATGTGCGGGAAAGAAAACGGGATCGACTTCAACTCCCATAACTGTTCCATCCACAAGTACTGGGGCATCGAGGTAAGGATATTGAAAATTATTGTATTCTGATTCCAAGTGAGATAGGACATGTTTTATTCACTTATGTTTTAAATTTTTATCTTTCATAATCCATTAATCATGTATAAATGGTGTGTTGATAAATAATGCATCGTGGAATGATTATGATTGACTCGATATGTCAACAAAAAAATGGAAAGATTATGCTTGGATTATATTTTTCTTTCCATTACATTAATTTTTTACTACTACCAGCTCTATCTATATAATAGATATTTTGTAGACACCATTGGTGGTGGCCTACTATGTTTTACTCACACCCTTCTCAGGCCACCGTTGGGTACCTAAAACGAATTCATGGTTACATGTCTTGAGAAGGGAAATGATCTTATGTTTCAGAATTGGTTCATGATATGGGATGATCATGGATGAGTTTTGGTAAAAATGAATAGGTCTATTTTGGGGATTCCTCTATTTTTAATGGTTTCAGTTTATTTACCTTTTCATTTTAGCATGGCATGCTATATTTTCTATTGGTTGTAATGTACCCATTTTGGGAATGGTTTATTTATGCATTTTTTATAGTGTTTAGGCTATTTATCTTTATATGTATGTGGAATAATCTAGTAAAAAAGGTATAGACTCCCCACACGACAACTTATACCCTCTATACTAGTGAGGAACCTATGGCATACAAGGAGGCGCCCATGATGGCATGTAACCACCCTGATCTGGGAACCAATTAGTGTCTCTAGGGTCGGGGATGTAACAATGTGGTATCAGAGGATGTCCTTTCTCTTTATTACAATTATGGAATGTTAGATAGAGGTTAGGAAATTGTCGTGTCTTGGTAATGAGATTATTCTTGGGAGTACCTAATCAATGTACGGGGAAACCCAAGTCACCCTTGGTTTGAATTGTTGATTGTGTAAGGTGTTATAACATTTTATTATATTTCACCATAAGGTGATGCCATTAGTATTTGATTTGACAATTTTGGGAATTTCGACTCGTTCTCGGAATTGCATGAGGTTTTGCATTTAGGAATCATCTTTGAAATCTATAACGGTATATGACATGAATCATGGAAGGAACACACACAGGATGAGTATGCATGATATTATGGATAGGAATCATTAATACATATAAATTTGAAGAAGTTATGCCAAAAAATATGATTTGAATGGGTATCAATGGGTGTCAGAAATAGTTGGGTTATATTCAAGAAACATATTTAATAAGAATGTAAGGTGGGTTAAGATGTTTTTAAAATAACATGGAATGTTCAATAGTTTTAAATGGTGTATGAAATAAAGGATTGCATTTGTGTGAGTTGGTAAACAATGCTGACCATTGTAATATGAGGAATGTCTAAGGGAAGTGTCTTAGATGTGATTAGAATGGTGGAAGGTGGATGCAACATGGTTGATTATGGATATTTATGGGCCTTCCTTTGTTATCCATTCATTTCGTGATAGCTATAGTGCTTCGTTCAATGATTTTTTTCAGCATTATAAATAAATCTCACCGCGAAGACACATTCTAGTTGTTTGACCAAATGACGTTTCAGTGAATGCTCATCTGATAGTGGAGTAGGGGAATCCTATATTTCATTGTGATATGGAATAGTGGTTCTTATATAACATCCCTCATTTTATGATGATGATGGAATGTGACCCTAGTGAGGTTGCACCATGTATGTTTGTGCTGACCAGAGAGTATCAAGTGTAGCATGCTCCTTGATTTATAATAGAGGGTGGTGTAGGGGTAGCATAGTTTTGTATCGAGTCGATCCAATCTATTAGGGATCATCAAGATACACTCATGGATAAAAAAAATATGTAGGTAGATTATATGTTGAGAGGAAAAGTGAAGCATTGGTGGGACATCATGGTCTAGATGGAATAGGTTTATGGATCTCTATAGAAGGACATCCATGAGATTTTTCTTGAGAACATCTATATGGAGACCAAAAGGTAAGAAAAGAGTGGTGATTTTATGAGTTTGAATCATGGATTGATGTCACTAATTGACTACTCTTGTGATTTCACTGATTTTCATTGCATCATTCCATTTTAGATTGGAGATGAGGCAGATAGGGTGGGACATTGCTAGGACAGGTTTAGATAGTAGATCAGGTCTCAGGTAAATATCTTTTGAATGAAGATGTTTTCAAAAGTGGTAGATCAATCATTAATCCCAAAATAAAACCTGAAGGGGTCCTCAGGTCCTGATCGTGTGGGGGAAGATAAGAGGGCCTGTAGTAAGATTTTCAAGGGCAGTAAGTGTCATTTTGGAAACTCATAGTAGAGTGGAAGTTTGGAAAGTAAAAAAAGAGGGGAACAATCTCTCAGAGTGGATACCCGTTCATTTTCCATCAGTTTGGATGGAAGGGGTACATGTGTGCCAAATTTCCCCTACATAAAAATGAGTGTTAGGTGTGTGGAAAGATTTTAAATGTTCAGAAAATCTATTGGAACCCGCGGAAATTGGGAAATGAAGGAAGCCAATACAAGATTCTGAGTGCAGGCATGGGGTTAGTTACCCAATATAATGATGGAAGATTGAGAACTACAGGTTCTACCTGTATGGGTAGTGGATGTGGAACTCAAGGGAAAGTTCATTCATACTATCCGAGGATTTCATTGCAAGGTACAAAAGTTATAGCCTAGGGTAGAGGGGCGGGTCAACTCCACAATGTTCAGACTACACCTGAGGGTAGTGAGGCAGGATTGTCCACAATTTTCTGTATGATTTTTGTAATTTCCTTTCTTTCATGTGAATTATTTGATACCACTTCTACACATTATACTATTTATTATTAGATCATAGTTGGTTTGGGTCTGACCGTAGATAATTCTTATGTTGTAATGTCACTTGATAATCTGTTGGTAGTATGAGACAATAACATCAAGAAATATAAGGGATGTATTCTTGAGATTGGGGGTTATTGTTTTCTGTTATGGACATGTCATGTTTTTACTTGTTCATGGGTTTTGATTCGTTATTATTGTATCAAGCTCACATAAACTATTATTGATGTTAGGTAAAATTTATACCTCTCCATAGATACACCTATATCCCTTATAGTTAGTGGGATCGTCAATCATGTTGTACCAGTCCATATTGACAATAGTTGAGAGATCTCAAAGCCTAGGGTGGAAGCCTTATGTTAAATGATTGGTAGAATGGGAAACCAATATTTCCAGTAATAGTGGATCAGTGCCATGATTTGTTTCATGAGGACCTCTCAGGTATACCACTGGAGAGAGATGTCCAGTACACCATTGAGTTGTTTCTAGTAGCTGATCTAGTCACCATTCCGTCATACCATATGGTGCCAAAATAACTCCAATAACACATAGTTCAGTTGGATGAATTGGTAGGCAATTGTTTATTCTTTCTAATATATCACATTATTGATCACATCTATGTTTCACTAAAAAATTGGATGACTCACTTAAACATTGTGTCGATTATAGGATGCTAAATCACATAACAGTGATGAATTGGTACCCACTTCCTTGAATTGATGATATTTTTTAATAGATCAGAGGTTATTCAGTGTCTTCTATGATAGATTGGATATCAGGATACCATCATTTCATGGTGAGAGCTTCTGGAATACCGGGAATTTTTTTTTGGAGTAGGTATGGAATGTTTGAATTTTTGGTAATTCTTTTGGGGTTAAACAGCACACCATATGGGTTTATGGATTTGATGAAGTAGATATTTCACCTATAACTATGCCGTTTCAATTTGTTTACTATATGATACTGTACTCAATGATACATGACAATCATCTCCAATAGCTTGACATCATTTTTAGTACACTAAGTGAGAATATGCCTTACCCTAAGCTAACAATGTGTCAGTTTTGGATTCGTGAGGTGCATTTTTTGAGACACATCATCTCCAAATCAGGTGTTTAGGTTGATCCTTATAATATATTGGTTTTGGTTTCATTGGATCAATCCAATATAATTTCTGATGTTTGGAGTTATCTTGGTTTGAAAAATTTTTATCCGCAATCCCTTAATGACATTTCTTATTTTGCAGCACCACTCTCCCGTATGACCAATAAGGGAGTGATGTTTGAGTGGTTAGAATCATATAAATGTGATATTCATGAGAGGAAGAAGTAGTTGAATATTTCACTAAATCTAGTTTTATCTAAACCAGGTAAGATGTATTCCTTATTTTTAATGTGTCTAGTATTGCACATGGTTCTATGATGAGGTAGGATAACTGGGTTATTAAATATGGGTCAAGACAGTTGAGACCACATGAATGAAATTTCCCAGCGCCAGACTTTGGACTAGCTGCAGTGGTTCTTTCCTGGAAGTGTTGGAGGCATTAATTATCGGAGAAAAATTTAATGTGCTTACCGACCATAAAAGTCTCATGTACATGTTCTCTTAGTGGGATTCAAAACATTGACTAGGATGGTGGGTTTAATACCTAAAATCCATTGATTTTGTGTCACTTTACACACCAAAAAAACTGGATTAGTGTTACTAATGCTCTATGTTAATAGGTTAAGAATTAGGTGGTCCAATAATCATCATCATAGATGAAATTAATGAAATAGTTTACTAGGATTCCACTAAAGGTACAAGATGATCTTCTATCAATAGCAGTTTTATGTACGCTACTGATTTCCATTAAAGAGAGCCAGTTGGATGATCTGGAGTTCATATCTATGAACAGAAGTACTAAAGGTGGGGATTCTTCTTGTAGGTGGGTTTTTGGTGTTGATGGAATTTTTCATGTTCATGGAAATGTTGTGGAACTAGTAGGTTTACGAGAATAGTTGATGTGAAATTTGAATACATCAAGGTGGGAAATACATATGTGTTTGAAAATGATATATTGTGACATTTTCATGATGTTTTGGTGGGATAGAATGAAGAAAGATGCTTCACATTTTGTGGCAAGGTTCCTTACATGTCAACAGATTGGTGCTGAGCACCAGGGCCCATGTGGATTGTTCTATTCATTCTATATTCCATAGTGGAAATGGAATGAAGTGAAGAAGCACTTTATAGTTGGTCTTATGAGTATGCCTTGGAAGATTGATGCAATTTTGGTGGACATGGACATTTTAATGAGACTGGATCATTTCTTTCCAATATAGGATAACATTATAGTTGATAGCTATGAGGGTAATGTGTTTAAGAGTTAGAGTGGATGCATGTTTTGTTGAGAACCATAGTTTCGTTACATGATCAACATTTCACTTCTCTATTTCAGTAGGGGTTTCTGAATGTGGATTGAACCCAGGAGTTGTTGAGTACAACAAATCACCCAAAGACACATGGATCATCAGAATGAACGATTCAAGTGTTATAGTACATGTTGAGAACATGTGTTTTAGAATTTTGTGGCTCATGGGAGAGAAAACTGATTGTAGTTGTGTTTGTCTAAAATAATAGTAAACATTATATATTCAGATAGATAATTTTTAGGCACTCTATGGGAGACCATGTTGATCTCTGATATATTGGTTAGAGGTGGGAGATTCTGTGTTTTTGGGACTGAGTCTCATGAGGGAGACATTCAAGATGGATAATTTGATTAAAAATTATATTCCAACAACATAGAGTAGGAATACGTCTTATATAGATCTGCGTCATAGATCTCTAGAGTTCAGGGTGGGTGATAGTGTGTTTCTTCAGGTGTCTCTATGGTTTGGTCACCAGAAAATGCAGATGTACGGAATGTTGGCACATAAGTATGTGGGTCCATTTATGATCGTGTAGAGGATTGGGTCGGTGGATTACCCATTGGTTCTTCCACATTAGTATAGTGGTATAAATGATGTGTTTCATTTTCATATCTTTGAAAATATGTCCCTTACCCATCTCATGTTCTAGTTGTTGATGATGTTGAGTGTGATGTAGATTCATTCTTCGAGGTGCTTCTAGTTCTTTTCATGGACCATAGTAATAATATTTTATGTGGAATGGTTTTTCCTTGGTCTATGTGATGTGGAATCATAGAAATGTTCAAGAGGAAAATTGGGAGTGAGAATTAGATATACATGATCAGTGGCCCAAAATCTTTTCTTAGCAACACGATGATGCTCTAAAGAGCATCTCAATGATGAGATGTTATAAGGGTGGAGGTTGTAAATCCCGAATTTCTCCGTAAGGTATGTTTTACATATGTTTCAGTTTAACCCCTTTATTTTGGTTAATTAAGTGCTTAACCATGTCGATAAGGAGTCTCGGGGGTTTTTAGGGTGTTTGGGGCATGAAAAATGTAAAATTTTGGTTTCTTGGTAATGTTGCATGGTCAATGAATGGTTAGTGCTAACAGTGAGAACAACCCTTGAAAATGTGCATGAGGAGGGATTTTGTTTGTTTCATCCACACAGTTTCTCCATATATTGAAAAACCATTTGAGTAAATCGTTTCGCCCATAAATATTTGAGAAATTACAAAACATCCACGATGGGGGTTTTATTTTTACTCAAGGATTTTCCTCCTCCTCCTCCCTTGAAACCCTAGGAACGAATCAATGGGACCAAGAGCACCTAAGGATCGATCTCTATTGATTATTGACCACTAACAGAGAAATTAGAAGTGAATCAATGCTTCAGGTGCGTTAAATATCCTCCTACTCTCTCTTTCCTAGTTTGGGACTTGTATTTTGGGTGATTTCCTTAAGATTCTCTCAAACCTCTCTTTTTCGGTGAAATCTATGTTGAGGCTTAATAGTGATGTTTGATCTAAATCAAATTCTTTCATTGGGAGTAATTTCATCATCACATTCAAGGTAGTTGGTCTACAACATATATCCCATTTGTTTAATGGATATTTGTGCATGTAGGGATCGATACATACCCTTTTATGGTGAGTTCTTCATTCCATTATTGTGATGTGATGTTCAGTGTGTCTACACAACCTAATCGATACATCATGATCCCCATGGGATTCTTTGATGATGATGTGATCTTTGATAAGACCACCCATGGGGTTTTCCTATGCTCTTATTCATAGAATATAGCTTAGTAAATGTAGTGACATTATGAGAGAACATAATTCCCATGGAGAATATGATATTAATCTAGAAGAATGTGAAATGGAGTCATAGTAACACACCTTCGATTGGTGGTGACCTGTGTGGGTGTTTGGTTTGCTCAAAAAGGCATTAAGAGATATAAAGGGAAATTATGTGGTATTAGATTAATACATAATTTTTCATAATGAGATTGGCATGGGAAATGAGAAATGGGTATTAATGTTATGGGTTAGAAATGAATAATGTGTTAATGAATTGTGGAATAATGTTTAGATCCCATTTATTGATATTGTTTTGATGTCTCTATAGACATTAGAGATGATTGGTTGTGAGTTTTAGTTGAATGTGATGAATATTAAATGATGAATCTACACATGGATTAGTAGTGTGGGATATTGAATTGAGTTTCTATGCCCATGGGTCATGAATTGACTGAGGTACCAAACTCCACCCACTAATTGCATGAGTTAGAGATGTGGAGAGAGTTACATTCCTCTAACGGTTTCATCCACACAGACTTAGTCTTAGATGTGTGGGTAATGAAATTTTTTATATTATGATTTATAGTGAGATAGTACATGATTAATTCCCTCAGGTTGTGAATGATTATCATTCCTAATCCGTTAAACATGTATAAATGGTGAATTGATAAATAATGTATCATATAATGAGTATGGGATACATGATAGGTTAACTAAAATATAACATTATGTGACATTGATTTCTAATTTGTTTCCTTTATTTATTTTATTTACAACTAAATCTACTATTTATGGGATGGATAATTTGTACACTGTTGTTGATGGACTATTGAGTTGTACCCACACCCTACTCAAGCTGTTTTTGGGTACCCGAAACAATTTTGTGGTTTATAGGTAAGGAGAAGTGAAATGGGCTTAGGATTGGGAATTGAATCGAGATTTAGGATGATATTGGTGAGGTTTGGGACATTGTGTTAGGACTATTTTGGAGATTATGTTTATTTTCTTCATTTTGGTTTTTGTTCACATATAACTATATAGTGGAATGACATAATTACTTTTGGTGGTGTTGTTCCCAATTTGGGAATGGTTTATTTAAGAATAGTGTTGGTTACTTCATAGTATCTCTACAATTTAAATCATTATTGTGGTGTCTTACTTTGGTAAATCGTGTCATTGACTCCCCATGTGACTACATAGAACCTCGCCGGTAGTCGAAAACATCTGGAAAATGGGGTGGTGCATTTGAAGGCATGTAATAACCCGAATCTAGGACCTAGTTGTTGGCACCGAGTTGGGGACATTACATATGATTATAATTTTACCAAATTCAAATGATTTCAGAAGTGGTTTTTATGATTCCCTTTCCCTCTTTAATTCTCTTATAACATCAATTATCATTCTTACATTCAAATGGAACAATATGAGGCTCTGTCTGGGAAGTGTTTAAAAAGGGGACTTGAGGTAATTTTTCTTTGTAGAATAAATAGATGAGACATTTTGATTATGACGAAATAATTTAGTCTATTTAAATAATTCTTCCATGCATTATAACTTCATAATTACTATTGTTGACACATATATATATATATATATATTAAGTGTTATTTCGTATTTCTATTTTGTGGAAATGTACTCGATTTAATATGACCAAGGAATAGATTTATAATATTTGAGATGAGTGTAAAAATGATCCCATATATAATAACCCCTATAAAATATATGATTGTGTAAGAATGGAAAAAAAATTCTCGTCAATCAACACTCTACTAGGTTCGTTATGTGTCCAATGTATCTCTATTATGGATGTGAATACCTAATACTTCACATATATTAATCAAAATGGAAGTACAATAGGAAAAAAACGCCCTCACATTGATAAAATATTACTAATCTAAGATCATATAGATATTATAGTATGAAACAAGGCCACTAAAGTTTTTAAAATATTATAGAGGAATCATAATATTAATGTATAAAGGTGAGAATCTTATGATTTTATTATATCGGTGAACCTTAATATGATTTATTTGGTGTGATGAGATATGTATGAATATATTTTTCAAATTTCATAGAGGGTAAAAACCCCTAGGTTTACCATCTATTTCAATTTTAGATACACATATTATTGAGTACTTTTCTTGACAAGATAAAATAATTTGTTAAAAAAAGATACTTTTTACAAAGTGAAAATATTGGAATTCCTAATATACATTAATATAACATAAAAATAATATATCATATATCATTATATTTTATTATATGATTAAAAAATATGGTAAATAGTCATTTCATAGACATAAAATTTCTATATTAATGTTTTTCATTGATTATCAAACCTTCGAGCATATCTATAGAAATAATGGAAAAAATATTATTACAGATGGCATTTTTGGAATAAATAAATGATTAGGATTTATGATTCTATGAATGTATATAATATACATAGTAAGGATATATGATCATTATATATTTTTTCATTGGAAAAATTGTATTTGGAGATATGGTAGTTAAATGTAATATTGATTTTTATATCGAACGATTATACTCTGTATTTTTATATTATATCATAAAAAATATTTTTTGGAAGAAAAAAAAATTTATTTATCTGAAAGTATTAATAAATTATTAATATTATTCATTAAATATTATTAATATTATATTAAAAAATATTTATATTTATCAATATAAATGAAAAAATTTGATTAATTTTTAGAATATAAAGAACTAATTATAAATGGATGTCAATAAAAGCATTTAATGTTAAAAGAGATATTTTTTAGTGGTTTATTTTTTTAGTTGAATAATTTTTTTATTTATATAAAATTAAATGATTATTTTTAATGGAATATATTAGTAAAATGTTTCCTACGAAAAAAAAGACACCATTTTTTATTAATCGGTGTACATTATGATTAAAAACAAATTATATTTAAATATCAATTTATGATAAAATATATCTATATATTTATGAATTTATTTAATAGTTATTATTTCAAAATCAATAAATAAAAATATATTACATTACTTTCATATTTGAAAAAAATAAATAAATATTTTTGTATATTGAATTTCATTTGGTGTCATAATAATATGTTACCTAGGTAAAAATGTGTTGAAATGGTAAATGATAGATAATGTTAAAAAGGGTTATTATATTTGGTAGTGTAATAAAATTCCAGGATTCATTATATCTAGATGTTGTTTTTGTAATTATTTTATAACCACATATATATATATATATATATATATATATATATGTATATATTATCATTTTTCATTTAAAATAAATTCCAAAAACATTAGTAAATAAGTATTTATGGAAAGGACTCTCAAAAATCACCGTTGAAAGAAACCCACCCAAACTACTCAGAACAACGAGATATCAATTAAATATAATACAATATTGAAAAAATTATTTCATTATTAGGATTTTGGTGAAAAATATTTTTCATGATTGAGGGATAAACCCATGATTTTGAACGAATTCATCAAAGGCATTGTCTAGTTCATCACCATATTCTTAAATTTCCCTCAAATATACAATCCTCATTTTTTTTCAAACATTAATGAATTTAAATTCAATAAAATATTCCTCTTAAAAATATATATTAATATTATGTAACAAAAAAATGAACCTCATTCAACATTTCATCATGTTCATATTTAGTTGTATTTAACAACTTACATGAATGATGATATATCAATATCATAATTTCATTCATTGATAAGTTTTAATACAATAATTGTAGAAATATAATAGAAAAATATATATATTTTTGTAATGAATATAGTACTAGATGCGTGATTAAAATAATAGTAATTATAACACAGCATGTTAATTTATGTATATTAATTAAAATATTCTCATAATTCCTTCCATTAATATGATCGAAACCCTATGTACTAATTAATTGAACCTGGGACTAATGAAATTATTATAAAATAATGATTCCTTTACCTGGAAAAATATTTGAATTTTTAACATGATATCATTGAAAACATATATTTATCATAATTAAGAAATTTTTATTAAATACTTAATATTTATAACATTTAGTGGTGAGAATAAGAATATCTTACCAATATATATAAAATTAATGATGGAAAATGGTGAAAATTAAAGGTAATATTTATTTATGTGTCATATATAAGTTAATAATATAATTAAATTTATCAAATATGAGTTTAATATACATTCTTGTATGTCATGTGTAATGTCGTGGTTTTATTAACGTCCATATTTTATATTCATAATTATTTGTGTTTAATATAACATAATACAGTATTTTATATAATGACTATATTTTATCACATTAATTATTTTATACTATTATTATTCCTAGTGTTATATTTTTTTTCTAATTTTAAAATCCCTTTTATTAAAAAATGACTAGAAATATTCTTTTAAATAGAGCCAGCCTAATATTTTATTTTTAGTGGGAATCATTTTCCATCACGTGTATATTGTTAAATTTTTATGGAAATACATTTCAATAAATAACTTATTTCAGAATTCATTTTTATAAATACAATGAAAATACTAAAAATATTTAATGTACTATTTTTAAACATTTTATATTAGATAAGTTTTTCATTATAACTAAAATGATTGATTTTTTTTCAAAAATAGCATCTTTTGAGTTGAATTATGAAGGAATTAGTTTTACTAATATCATTTTATGTTTAATAATGTATGAATTTATATAAAAAATAATTTATATTGCTGATAAAATTCATTGAAATGGTTTAATAAGTTGTTTTCTTTTAAATGGATATCAAAAATTTAGTGGTATTTCTAATTATATCTCAATGAAATTCGTAATAATCCTAAATTTTTATTTTTCATCTTTTTCAATATCCATTAATTTTCATTAATAATATATATGAATATTACATACTAATTCCATATACCGAATTTACATTGGTTGATTGTGATCATGTTTGTGGGAAATATTCTGGAAAGCTATGTGTATCTTTTGTGTTAACTATGTAGTGATGTGATAATGAAAGGTTCATTTTTCATGTGGAACAAAAATATATGGTTTCACATTATGTGTCGGTAGGTCCACTATATCCATAAAATTTATAATTTCTTTTTTTATATCATGATTGTAGGATGGTACATGGGTGGTTAAAATATTTCTAAAATGTTAGGGGGTAAGGTGGGTAAACCAAAGACCATTATTTTATGGGAAGGTGCTCAACATACTCTATTATGAAATGAACATCATTATATTTATACTTGGAATATTTTATTATTTCTATACATATCCTTATGAAACATTATAATGGTTTGAAACATTGATATGTAATGTTCTAATTAATCATGTACAATGAAAAAAGATTCCACACTTTTATTACTAAGGTTTTCTGTGGTTCCAAAATAATTATTCTAGAACACATGATATATGATATCATTTTTTATTTTTTATGATTCTATTAAAATATTTAATTACACAGTCATTTTTCTTTTATTGTATTATGATCAACTTATAATCAATTATGATCTTCAATTTATAAATTTTATGTGATCTATTTATTGAATAGTTTATCTCATATTTTCTTATAATTTCATTACCTACATTATGAAAATGTGTATAATATATGATATAACTATGAGTGTTCCACGTGCATTGAATATTAATTAGAGATTTTGAAGAATGTTTGAAAAGTATTGTCATAATAATCATTGAATACAATAAAACTAATACAACTTGTTCATGGTTGAGTATTATTTTATAAATTAATCAATACTAATTAAAAATAATTGAATATATTTGTATGTTTTTCAATGATTATATAACATTTCCACCATGAAAATTCAGTTGTGATCATTTTTTCATTGATAAATGAGATTATAGATTACCCATATATTCCCTAAATATTGGTTCATATTATTTATACGATAAAAAAGATGATATTTTATTATACTACCCAATTCCTTTTTACCAGTACAATACCCATTCAAGAACACTCATATATGGTTTTCATTCTACATAGGTATTATATTCCCAAATATCATAATAGGCTAATCAATGATTAGTGTTATTATAAATGTTCCTAAATATCCATCCTTGTTATTTGAAAATAAGACTATTTGTATTAGGAGAAATTGAATCTTTTATTTATTTATTTAGTTCAATTTTCTCAAATTATATTGATGGTATAAATGCCTCAATATTCTAACCACCTATATCCATTAGAGGATAGGTGTATTAGTGATAATGTAATTAATCATATACATAATCATTGACACTATGATTTATGTGTAATGGTTTAACTTATCATTCCCATTAATATTTCATGTGTATTTAGTTATTATGAAATTTCACTTCTCATGTTTAATATATTATCATGAATCATTATTCAATAACATTATTAAATCATGAAATTGGTGAATGTTATGAGAAAATATTTATTCATTAAAAAAATAAGAATATGGAAAAATTTTATAATTTTTTGGTGAACTTTTCATATAAAAAAACAAATATTGTTACAAATTTATTTTCCTTATGTGATATACTATTAAAAATTTAAGATTTTATTTATCATTCATTAATAATCATGAACATTGTGTATAATATTATTCTTCTCTATATATTCATCTCCTCGTTGGGGAATAATATTTGGACTCTTAAACTGGAACCCACATCGACATTCGTGGAATTATAAATATGTGGTTAATTTAGTATAATATTTTTCCATGTTGTATAATATTCTTGATTGTGGATATTTTGTATTGTGATTATATCATTATACACTAGTTTCTTCTCCAATTTCAACTATGTAAATCAAAAACATTCTTAAATATTATTTGGAATAGGATTTGTGAAATTTTCCACTGATTCAAATATGGATATGAACAATCGATCAATCTAATTATGATCATATTATTTGATTATGTCATTCATGAAATGATGGATATTTTTATAGTAAACCAACCATATCCTAATTTTATTATCATATATAAAATTTAATGATATTACTTTTCAAGGAATCGATTAAATTTATATATATCAATATTCCAATAACATTCCACCCATGATTTCATTATGTTCATCAAGAATTAATATATTTATTTTCTAACATAGAGTAACTCAAAATGACAAATAAATATTATTGGAAAAATTAACTAAAAAAATCTTGTTTTCACCAGCCTTAAAGCATATCTGACATTAATAATATCCATCTCCATGAAAATTTATTTGATAAATTCCCAGAATCCATCCCTATAATGTGACACATGAACACTTCATTGTAGAGAATTTCAATTAATGTTTGGAAAAAAAATCTTCTAATATCATATCATATGTCTTACTATGGTATTAATAGTGTCTTTAGATTATTTCATGGATATAGATATCAATATTATATTAATAACTAGATCCTTGAACTAGATTTTTTCCTTAAGTGGTTGCTTGATTATAAATTCTTAATCACTAGACATCTAGATGTAAAAATAGAGGTTCTTCAACTATACTAAATTCAACATAAAAATGGTGAGCTAGAACCATCTAGTAGGTGTCCCACAATATCACCATTGATATCGTAGAAGTTTATTGGTGGGATTATGGATGGAATTTATAGTGTGGTTTATGTTTAAATTTTACCAAAACCCTTATTTTTGTTTCTCCTAAATTTCCTCAAAACTTCATTCAAGATAGATGGAAATTAGGGACCTGGTTGGTTATTTTTGGTTTTCTATGTCTATCTCTATAATATTTTTTATGATTGATGTGTCATAGGTTGAGATTTATGCCAATTAGTAAATGTTACATAGGAGTGGAATCCGGATTCAAATACTTCCATTAGATGAGTTCCTCTAGTGGCTATGTGGAAAAATAAACATTACCATATTTTTTTGATCATTTTGAGAGTTATGAATTTTATAGATACATTGACAATGTGATCTTTAGAAAATGTGTGTGACATTAACAATGAGTTTCGAAGAGTACACTCATAAATTATATTAGTGAAATAATCCATAAGAAGAATAATTATCTATTAAATCATTTTGAATCATATTTGACCATCTAGAGACTCCCCATGAGAGGGTAGTAATGATTACAACTTATATTCCATCAGTATTGATGAAAATAAGTTAGTAAATGTATACCGAAGAGTACATATATACAATAAACCAATCTAATAACTTCCAAAATAGGATCAATAATTTTTACATCGAGAAACCTTCTATGTTGACAAGGGTAGGGATTTCACATTTATTTATAAATGAGGCACTTCTATAATGAAAATTGTCCCTTATATCACACATACACACAAAATACACACACACACACACACAAAAACACACACACACACACACACACACATATATATATATATATATTAAAATATATTTTTAGGGGATGAGTTTTCCACAACTAAAGACAATGTTGGTGGCCCAATATATGAAATTTGGTTATAGGTGAATTGATTTTTCTGGAAAACCATTTTTGATGTGTCAAATCTGGCCCTGATCAACGATATGATGCTGAAGGAGGCCTCGTGTGATGGGTAGTTCATTATATTAATGAAAGCTATTAGTGGATCATTATGTAGTAGAATGGTTTATATGGAAAAATTCTATTAGGTATTTAATCGATATGGTATGTAGGGTGGTGGTCATTCATTATAGGATACTTTTCTAAAGTGAAGTTTGTTATATAGAAATTATTGTCATAACCGACCTCAATCGGATTCACCAATCATAGATATTTGATAATTTGTATTGATGGGGAACCTATTGAGGTCCCATAATATCCTTTTATGAATACAATGTAATGATGGATTTAGGAATACCTAGAATTATTGAATGGGAGAATCTTCTCCACAATAGGTCTATTGTTGGCATAAAACATATAATATTGGAAGGTGTGGGGATGTGTTACCCTTGGATCTTGTATTTAGTTTCACTATTCTAGTGACTTTTAAGGGTGAGGAATGGATTTAGGGTTGTGAAGCATTCCAGTATCATATGATGAAGCCATGCATAACTAATCAAGAAGTTATAAAATCAATAGTTTGAGGTATGATCTATCTGGGTTATTCATTATTGTTTAGTTTATTTATATATGGTTAAATATTTATATTCTTGTTTTTTGATCATTTAATGTTTCAAGAATACTATGGAATACCTATTTTAGTTGATTAACAAATATATGACACAAATGAAGATGATAAAGGTCATTCATGGTTGTGGGTATTACTGTATCCTTGGAGGTTGGTTTCATATTTTTTTGGGATTTCATAGATTATGAAATGGATAAAATTATAAAATTATGAGTAATGATTTTTTTAATATATATATATCATTATTTGATACCAAGATCTCAGACATTAAATATAATCAAATTGGTATAGTAACATTCATACAAGAAAGATGTCATTTAAAATATGGATGTTTGAGATGAGACAATCAATTTTTCTGAGGAATGAAATCCCATGTGTACATTCCAATTCTAGATTATGATATAAAATTGTAGTTTATGTATTTTATGAATTTCAACTACTTCCATGAATATATTCCAGATAATTTTGTATGATTTCTTCCAAATAATGACATAAAGTTTACTATAGAACTCATATTGGGTTGTCAAGAGAATTCTTATTTCCACTTATGATATGGTTCATATAGATCTTCATGAAATTAAATATTGGATAAATTACATAAAAGAAAAGCTATTTATATAGTTGGGTACATCATGGGGGGGTTATCTAGACTTATACACTAACATATATAATGGTTTTTTAAGGTTTTGTGGGGATTATCATATATTAAATCATAGGACCATAATAAACTAAATCCCACATCCTTTTCTAGATTATAATATTGAAGAGATCAATGAAACACTTTTGTTTTCAATTATTATTGATATGTATATCAACTGTTATGATTGGGGCTTCATACATACCCCGAAAAAACATTATTTATATGTTTTCATTTTATTTTTACATTTATATTCTATTTGGATTATTGAATGCATCCACATATTTTGATGAATTAATTAAATTAATTTTCCATCATTAAATTGATAACTATTCACATATTTTTTATTAACGGTATCCTAAAGTATTAATCATTTAATGTGAACATGCATGAAAAGAAGATATTAAATTGGAAACATTATATAAGAAATCATCATAACGAATAATAATGAATGTTCACTTCCTGATTGACAATTTTCACATTATAGGGTAAGAGATACATTAAAATAGAGTTTTAGTTAACTCTGAGAAAGTTAATATTGGTGTTTATTTGGATGGTCCCATAAAAATTTCAATAATGAAGTATTTATAATCATTTATGGGATATTACCAGAGGTTCACCCATGTTTTATCCATTATAAGGCACTTAATTTTGATCAAAAAATATATGGGGTGTTGTTTATTTAATTATTTCAATAACAACATTCATGAGTTTAAATGATTTTGGGCCTCCAAAACGATTTTAAATGTACTTACAATTAGTAATGTGTACAAATTTATTTTCAATGAATCTATAATTGTAAAAGGAGGGGTCATGATAGATGATAATCTTGTGGAAACATATAGTAAATATTAGATATGTATTAATGAATCAAATAGAATTATGAAAGACATAATATTGGTATTGTTTCTTCATGCTAAGAAATTTTAATTTAATTACATATTGGGATAACAGTACGTGGTTTATAAGAACCATAATATCCTTAAATATTTTTTTTCCATCAACATGAATTAAATAATTGATATTGATGATTTATTGTTTACCAATAGTATTTTGACACTGATAAAGTGCATATTATTAAAAATGGAAACATCATTGTAGATGAATTGAGAAATAAAACACAGACATTGGTTTTGGAGTTGTGTAGTTATGAAAAAAATATTATGGCTCTTTTGCAAGAGATTAATCTGGAATTTAAAGAATATCTAGGTCATGAATTTCTTATATATTCACACATTACATCCTCAATACACATAATTATACATAAAAGGAATTATTTGATACATATTTTTTATTCTTAAGGAAATAATATTTACCTTTTAAAAACAATGTGAAAATACACTATATTATGAGGAGATTATTTATGTCTATAGATATTACATTGTTCTCATAATTATTGACATGAAAATGGTAAATTAATTTTATGTATCAATGAGATATATACACATAGGATTGAACATGATGTATCAATGCATTTAGCAGAATTATTAGTGTCCAAATATGAATAAAGAGATCAATGGTTTTGTAATATTGTTATATATTATCATCAACAGATGGTTGACCACCAGAAAACAATTGGCCGTTTTATTTGTTCACTATAAGAAAATGTTATTTGGATGATTTCAATATAGACTTAATGACTTTTTTATAGTGAAATCTCTGAATAAATAATGATGTATGAGTTATCTTTGATATGTTAACCAAAGTATCCCATATTATAGTGATTCAATAGACCATTATTATTGATGAATTGGAAAAGTTATATTTTTTAGGTATTTTGAATCTAAATAGAGTACCCTGATGTATCATTCGGGATAAGGATGTCTCTTTTTACCTCTAATATCTATATGGTACAAAAATTTCACTCAATATAGTTGTATAATTAATTAATTCTTTTCATTCAAAAATTTTCAGAAATTATGTTCAATTATTTAAAGCCACTAGGAAATTATAAATGTACGAAACATTGATTTTTTTACCTGTGGAGGACAAAGTGCCATTATAATAGATTTCCCACAACAATAGTAACCATTATTCAATAAATATCACACCATATGAGGCATTCTATGTTATTCATAATTGTTCAACATTGAATTAGTTAGATATCATTAGAATGAAAACGGTTATGTGAGTCTCATAAAAGCTGTATTTGTTCATGTATAGTTTATTAGGATGTGGCTTATTTCTATCTTGGGAAGGAATAGGTTTAATTGTTACTGTCTTTAAATACTTATTGGTTATGTTGTTAGTGGCCATGTATTTTTATGGGTGTCAATGAGATTGGGGAATCACAATATTTAGGGGAAAGGAACGTTAGAACCGTGATATATTTTGTAATTTGTTATTATAGACAATATATTTTTTGATGAATATAAATATATATATATATATATTTCAAAAATTAAATTATCCGGATAATTTATTTTTGACATTTTAAAAATTAATTTTTTGAAACCTTGTCCATATCACATTATTATCACTAATAGTGTCAGCTATGAAAAATATGTGTCATTTGAATAAAAACTTGTTTATATAGTGAATCTATTTGAAATTTCATTGTCAAGGAATAATAATATTCTAGTATTAGTGTTGAAAAAACATAGATGAATCTAGAAAATATATAGAAGTACATGCCTATGTAATTCATCGATGGTGATTAGTGGTTCATTAGAGAGAATATGGATAATGATCTATAATATGTTGTGTTGATTTTTCCCCAACATGACTTTCATGATATGAATTTCAATTTATATATTACTAGTCCACTTATGATATTATTATCATTATATAATTATGGAAATTTGGAGATATTTCACACCAGGTTTTGTGTGTAATGATTTGAATTATCACCCCCAATAAATTTTCATTTGTATATTGTAATTGTAAAATTACTCTTCTTATGATTCATATGCCATAATTGATCAATAGTCAATATAGTTTTTAAATAATGAAATTGATGATAGATAATGGGAAATATTTCATTTTTCAAAAAATATGAATATTGTGGAAATGTACAAATTGTTGGAGAAATTATCAAATAATAAAAAATATACATAGATACAAGTTTTGTTTCCTTGTATGAAATATTATTCGGATTCTCTGATTGTATTGATTGTTCATTAGTAATCCTTGATTTTGTGTAGAATCTCATCCAAGTCAACAGATCTTGCCACCTTTATTGGGGTATAATATTTGGCCTCTTAAACTAAAATCCTCATTCCCATTCATCGAACAATAAATCGAGGATTAATATACTAAACAATTTTAGTCTATTTTACTATATTCGTAATTTTGGAGAATTTGTAGAGTGATAATTACATTATACACAATTTTTATATCCAAATTCAACTCTATCTATCAAAAACATTGACAAATATTTTTGGGAATTGGATTTGTGGAATGTTCCACTAATTCTACTATGGAGAGTAACAATAGACCCATATATTATTGATCATACTGTGTGATGATTTATTTTATGAAATAATCTATATTATAATAGTGAAAACCAATATATCTATATTAATACATTTTCAGAAACTAAAATTATAGGTATATTGAACAATATACCAATATCATTTCACCCTTGATTTTTTTAGGTGCATGTGGATGTAATAGATTTGTTTCCTAACATATAGAAACATCTAATGTATAAATAATATTCTAGGGAATTTTAGCTCTAAGAAAACAAGATTTCATCAGACTCAATGCCTATTTTACATTAATAATACCCATCCCCTTGAACATTGAATTCATATATTTCAGGAATCCATCCCTATCATTTGACACATCAATTCTTCATTGTGGATAATTTCAATTTAATTTTTAATATAAAATTTATAATATTAAATCATATGTATTACAATGGGAAAAAATGTATTTATGATAATTTAGTGGATATTGGTATCATAATTTTTTTAATGACAAGATCCTAGACCTACAATTAAACTTTAATAGAATTCCTTATAGCATGTTAGGAATCACTAGTAAACTAGTTGAAAAAACATAGATTCTTCACCTCTACTGAATTGAATAGAAATATGGTGAGATTGAACTAGCCAGTAAGTATCCCAAAATCTCACCATTTATATTGTAGAGTATTATTGTTTGGACTATAGATGTAATTTCTATTAGGGGTTATGTTAAAATTTAACCAAAATCCCCATTTTATTTCCCATATATCTCCCCTTATTATCACTCATCCAAGATGGTCATTAGGGACCTTAATGGTGATTTGTAATTTTCTATATCTATCTCTCAAATTTTTTGTGTGTTTGAAGTGTCATTGGCAATGATTTATGTCAATTGGTAATGGTTTCATTAGAGTGTCTATGAGGATTCCAATATTTCTATTAGATGGGAGCCTCTAGTGGCTCTGAGGAATATTTTACATGACCATATTTGTATAATAATATTGTGTGTTTTAAAATTTATAGACACATTGACTATGTGATAATAAAAAAATGTGTCTGACATTATAAAATATTATCAGATAGCACACACATAATTTTTTTGGTGGGGCATTCCCTGAGAAGAAGAATTTTTAGTTCTAGTAATGTGGATCATTGATGACTCTATAGAGACTCCCCATAGATTGTATTAATGATTACAACTTATATTCCCTGAGTAATGATGAAAATAAGTTGTTAAATGAATACCCATGTGTACCTGTACACATTAATTACATCAAATAGATTCTTAAATAGGATCAATAATGATTACATTGTGATAAATTTTAGGTTAAAAAGGGTAGGTATTTCACATATATTTAGAACTGTGTTATTTCTATTATGTAAAATGTCCTTTGTATCACACAAAAACACACACACACACACACAGATATATATATATATAATGTTTAAAATACATTATTAGGGGATGAGTTTTCCAAAACAATGGAAAATGTGGCCTTCCTTATATATGAAATTTGGTTACAGGTGAATATATTTTTCTGAAAACCATTTTCAACATGTCGAATCTGGCCCTCATCATCGAGAGGATTCTGAAGGAGGCCCAATGTGATGTGTATTTTATTTTATTAATGAAAGCTATTTGTAGATAATTTAGTAGGAAAATGTGTTGAATTGAAAAAATTATATCAGGTATTTAGTCGATATGGTATATAGGTTAGTGGTAATTCATAATAGGATAGTACCCTAGAGCAATGATTATTGTGTGGAAATTATATACAGAAGTTTCCACAATCGGATTCACCACTCGTTGAGATTTCATCATGTGTAATAATGGGTAACCTAATGAAAACCCACAAAAACCTTCCATCGATATAATGTAATGATGTATTTTGGAAGACATATAATTCCTGATTTGGAGAAGCATCTCCACAACTATTATATTTTTCGAATTCTAAATGTAATATTGGATGTTTTGGGGGATGTGGTACCCTAGGTCCATGTATGTAGATTCATTATTTTAATTAATTTAAATAGTCATCCATGGAATTATGGTTGTGGAGAAGTCAAGCATCTTATGATGAATAGATCACTAACTGATAAATAGGTTAGTCCATCAATTGTTTGATGTATGATCTATGTGGGTTATTCATTATTTTTTATTATATTTGATAATAGGGTGACAATTTCAATTGTGGTTGTTTTTATCATTTAATTCATTAGGATTATTATAGAATCCATTTTTTGTTTGATGACCAAATATATGATAGAAATAAAGAAGATAGATGTCATTCAAGGCTGTGGGGATTGTGGTATCATAGGTAGTGGGTTTCATATTCAATGGTATTTCATAGATTATGAAATGGAAAATATTATAAAATTATTAGGATTTATTTTTTATCATATTTATATCATAAATAGATTCCAAAATCCCTGACCATTCATATAATAAAATTGACATAGTTCCATTCATAAACGCCAGATTTCATTTAAATTATGGATGTTTTGGACTAGACAATCTTTTTTTGTGTGGAATGACACCCCATGTGTACATTCCAATTCTATATTACGATATGAAATTGCAGTTTTTTGTATTCTTTGTTTTTCAACTACTATCACAAATATCTTCCTGATAGTTTTTTATGATTTATTCCTAAGAGGGAAAAAATGTTTACTATAGAACTCATATTGGTGGTCAAGGAATTTTTTTCCACTAATGATATAGTTCATATGGAACTTTAATAAATCAAGTACAAGTTATATAAATTATATTAAAAGGTATTTATATGGATGAGTATATCATTAGGGGGTTCTCTATACTTATTCACTTCCATATATAATAGATCAATATGGGTTTGTGTGTGTTTTCATAGGTTAAACCATATGACAATAATAAACATAAAACCATTCCCTTTTATAGATGATCGTCTTGATGATATCAAGGAAACCTTTTCGTATTCAATTATTATTGATTAGTATATCACATGTTATGTTTAAGGCCACCACACATAACTCATACTACCATTAGGTATTGGATTTCTTTTTTATTTTGAACATTTCTATTCTGTTTGGATTATTGAATGCATCTAAAATTGTTGATGAATTAATTAAATGAATTTTCCATCATTTAATTGATAAATATTCAGATTTTATTTATTGTATGCATCCTCATGTATTCATTGTTTAATGTGAAATATGGATGAAATCAAGAGATTGTATTGGAAGCCTTATAGAAGAATTAATTGTATGGAATGTTACTAAATTTTCACTTCTTGAGTGGCTATGTAGATGTAATAGGGAAATAGATACATTAAAATAGAGTGTTAATGAACTCTAAGAATGTTTCAATTGTTGTTTATTTTCAAGTTCCCATGAAAAATCCTTATTCAAATTTTTCTAATGATTGATGCACGGTTACCCGATGTTCATCTTAGACTTCTACCCCAATAAAGCATTGATTTTTTAATAAAACATAAATGGGGTGCTATATGTTTTTTTAATTCCTACAATAACACCATTCACGTGTTTAAAGGATGTTGGGAGTCCACATATATTTTACTGTTACCTAAAATTGGTACGGTGTATGTATTGTGTTGCAATGAATCTATAATTGGAAAAGGAGTAGCCATTATAGATGACGATCATGTGTTCAATTATGGTAAATTATAGATAATTATTCTTGAAAAACAAATTATATTATGCTTGAAAAGGTGTTCGTATTTGTGTTTCATGATATGAAATTTTAGTGGAATTACCTTTTAGGATAACAATATATTGTTTATAAGAACTATAATATCTGTAAATAATTTTTCCCTCAACATGAATTAAATTTTTTATATTGTTTTTGTATTGAGTTCCAACATTATTTTGACATTGAGAAAGTGTATAAAATTAAAAAACTAAATATAATTGTTGATGGATATAGAATTAAAACTCATAAATTTGTTTTGTAGGAGTTTAGTTGTAAATATAATATGATAGATCTTTTTGAAGAGAATAATTTAAAATTTTAGAATATCTCGGTCAGGAATATCTTATATATTCACACATAACATTTCCACTACACATCAAGATATAGAAACAGAATTTTTTTATCCATAGTTATTATCCCTAAAAAACTAATATATAAATTTGAACATCAATAAAAAAAGTCACTTTATTATGATTAGATTATTTATGTCTACGGTTATACCATAGTTCCCAATACAATAGACATGTACTTTGGGATTTAATTTTATTCCTCTCAATGATATATACACCATAGATTGGAAATGATGTATTAATGCATTGAAATGAAATATTTGTGCAATATATGAATAACGAGATCTGAGGATTTGTAATATTTTTTTATATGTATCATATACTAAAGGTTGAACACCAGAAAAACATGTATTTTTATCCATTTACTATAATAGGGTTTAATTTGGATGATTTCATTGAAGGCATCCTAACTTTTTTTCTGAAATCCCAGATAAAATAATGATTTATGAGTTTTACTTAATATATCAACTAGAGTAACCCATTTTATTATGATTCAACAGAACATCACTATTGATGAGTTAGAAAATTAAAATTTTATGGTAGTGTGAATCTAAATAGAGTACCCTGATGTATCCTTTGGGAACAGGATTTCAAAATATTACCTTGAACATTCACGTCATACTAAAATATCACATGATATATTAGTAGACATTAATACTACTTATCAAAAACATATTGGTGGAAATTATGTACTAACTATTTAATGTCATTAAGATTTTGTTGTCATGTGGTGGAAAATTTTTCATTTGAATAGATTTCCAATAAAAATTGTAACAATAATTCTATAACAATCACATCATCTGAGCCACACTATGTTATTCCTAATTGTTACACATTTTATTGGATAGATCCCATGGGAATAAAAATGATTGGGTGAGTTTTATAAAATCAAATTTTGTTCATGATTAGTATATTAAGAAGTGGTTGGATTCTAACTTTAGAAAGAATAAATTTAATTTTAATGTCGATAAATTCCTCTAAGTAATGTTGTTAGTGGAAAAGTATTTTTATGTGTGTTGATTTGATTGGTGTATCAATGTATTTAGAATAATGTATTGTTAGAACCATGGTATGTTTAGTAATTTGGTATTATGGACATGATATGATTCTAGAATGTAAATATTTTTTCCTACTAAGATTCAATTATTTGGAATTTTTATGACATTTTCATATATATTTGTTGTAAACAAAGTACATATTATATGATTAACAATAATAATATCATGTATGAAAAATATATATCATTTTTAAAACAACTAGATTATATAGAGAATCTATTTGAAATGTCATTGTCATGGAAGAATATTCTTCCAGTATTAGTGTTGAGGCACCATAGATGAATCTAGAAATATTCATTGTAATGTGAATCTAATATTCAGGCCTAGTTCCCTATTTAAATCATCAATGATAAAAAGTGTTTCTTTGGAAATAATCTGGAGAATGATCTCTAATATGTTCTGTTGATTTTAATAAATCAGCAGTTCTGCGAGGTGAATTTCAATTTATATGTTTCTAATCCAATCATGATATCCTTATAGTTATATAATTTTGGTAATTGTATAATATTTTACAGCATTATTTGTGTGTTATTATTTAACTTATCATTCCCATTAAATTTATATTTATATTTAGTTATTATGAAATTGATCTACTCATGTTTCATAGACTATCATTGATCAATAGTCAATTTCGGGTTTAAATCATGAAATTGATGATAGTTAAGGTAATATCTTAATTAAAAAAACAAATTTGGGAGAATGAATAAATTGTTTGAGAACAATTAAAATAATAAAAAATTAATATGGATATATGTTTAGTTTTTTTATATGGTATACTCTTTGGAATCATATATAGTTCTGATAGTTCATTATGAATCATTAGTTTTGTGTAGAATCACATCTTTGTCTATCGATTTTGCCTCTTTGTTGGGGTATAATATTACGGATTTTAAACAAGTACCCAAATCCACATTAATTGAAAATTAAATCATTGATTAATGCACTATAATTTTTTTTTCTATATAACTATATTCTTGATTTTCGATAATCTATAGAGTGACTATTTCATTATACCATAATTTCCTCTCCAGTTTCAACTCTATATATCAAAAACAATAGAATATATTTTTGGAATTGTATTTGTGGAATGTTCTCCTAGTTCTACTATGGAGGAGAACAATCAACCAATATAATATTGATCATATTTTTTTGGTGATTTCATTAATTAAATAATGGGTATTTTAATAGTAAAACCCACCAAATCCTAATTATGTTATCATATGAAAAATAATTTTTAATTCCCTTTCAGGTACATCAATTATATTTATATTGATCAATTTCCCAATATCATTTCACCATTGATTTCATTATCTACATTATGAAATAATAGATTCTTTTTCGAGCATAGAAGAACTTCTAACGTCAAAAAAAATTCTAGGACAAGTTAACTCAAATAAATCATGTGTTCATTAGGCTCAATTCCTGTTTGAATTTAATAATACCCACATCCAAGAACATTGATTTCATATATTCCAAAATCCATCCCTATCATGTTACACATCAACAATTTATTGGAGACAGTTTAAAATTAAATTTTAATAAAAATAATGTAATATCCAATCATATGTATTCCTATGGGAATAAATGTGTCTTATAGATAATTTATTGGATATTGGTATCTAAATTATAGTAGTTACCAGATCCTAGACCTAGAGGTTAGTTTTGTAGGATTTTTTGATAGAATATTAGGAATCACATTCCAAATAGTAATAAAAACAATGGTTGTTCACCTATAATGAATTCAATATAAATATGGTGATCTAGAACTATCCAGTAAGTGTCCCATGATCTCACCATTGATTTCTTAGAGGATTATTTGTGAGATTACCGATGGAATTCCCGGTATATGTTGTGTGTAAATAAAACCAAAAACACTATTTTTATTTCCCCTACATCGACTCTAATCCTCACTCATGAAAGATAGACATTAGAGAACTAATTAGTGATTTTTTATTCTCTCTATATACCTATCTAATGTTTTGTTTGATTGATGTGTAATTGGTTGAGATTTATGTCCATTAGTAAAGGTAACATGAGAGTGGCTTTGAGTATTCCCATCTTTCTATCAGATTAAAGCCGCCAGTGGCTCTGGGAAATATTTCACATGACCATATTTGTATGATCATATTGTGAGTTATAAAATTTATAGATTCAATGACTTTGTGACTATCAAAAAATGTGTGTGACATTAACAAAGAGATTTAGATATCACACACATAATTTTTTTTAATGAAACATTCCCTAAAAATATGAATTATTTTTCCCATCAATGTGGATCATCATTGACAATCTAGAGGCTACCCATGAGAGGTTAAACATGATTAAAACTTATATGCCTTTTGGATTGATGAAAATAATTCGGAAAGTGAAGATCAATGTAGACCTATATACGTGAAACACATGTAATAACTTCATAAATTGGATCATTAATTATTACATCGAAATAAAAGCTTGGTTGAAAAGTGTAGTGATTTCACATATCATTAGAAACTCAGTATTTCACATATGGAAAATGTCTCATGTACCACACACACACTGACACACACACACACATATATATATATTCAAAAATATATTATTATTGGATAAGTTGGCCACAACATAGAAAAATGTGGGTGGCCTTATATATGAAATTTTCTTATTGGTGAAAATA
The DNA here is from genome assembly GCA_963277665.1 of Viscum album. Lineage (NCBI taxonomy): Eukaryota > Viridiplantae > Streptophyta > Magnoliopsida > Santalales > Viscaceae > Viscum > Viscum album. Next base: position 856,582,187 of record OY728156.1, on the reverse strand, counting down.
ATTTTCTTGAATTTTTTTTTTATTTATCGAATATGACCCTCATCAACAAGAGTATGGTGATGATGGCCCCATGTTATGGGTAGTTCATTTAATTAATGTATGAAATTAGTTGATAATTTAGTAGTATAATGTGTCTTATTGAAAATTTCAATCCTGTATTATTTCGATATGGTATATCGGTTAGTGGTAATTAATAATAGGATAATATCCTAGAGTGATGTCTAATGTGTGGAAATTGTAGTTAGATGTGACCACAATCCAATTCACCAATCATTGAGATTTGATCATGTGTAAAAATGGTGAAACTATAGAGGTCCCATAATAACTATCAATTGATTCCGTGTAATTATGGATTTAAGAAGACATATAATTATTGAATGGGAGAAGCTTCTCTATAGTAGATAGATTTTTTTTTGAAATATACAGGTAATATTTGAAGTTGTGGGTGTGGTGGTGCCCTCTATATATGTTTTTAGGTTCATTATTATAGTGAATTTTAAGGGTAAGGCATGGAATTAGGGGTTTAGATCTATCAAGCATCATATGATGAATCCCTCTCTAACTGATCAAGAGGTTTTTTCATCAATAATTTGATGTCTGATCTATGTGGGGTTTTCATTATTGTTAATTTTATTTGATACAAGGGTGATAATTTATATTGGGGTTGTTTTGATAATTTAATGCTTCAAAATTACAATGGAATACCTTTTTTAGATGATGACCAAATATATGACAAAAATAAAGAAGATAGATTTCATTCATGGTTGTGGGGATTCTTGTATCATATTTGGTGGGTTTCATATTCAATGGAATTCCATTTTTAATGAAATGGATAAAATTATAAAATTATTAGGATGTATTTTTAAAATGTATTGATATGATAAATAGATACCAAAATCAATGACCTTTCTTATAATCAAATTGACATAGTCACATTCATACATGAAATATTTCATTTAAAAGATTGATGTTTGGGACAAGACAATAATTTGTTGTGGGGAATTATATCCTAGTTGTACATTCTAGTCCTAGATTATGATATGAAATTGATGTTTTCATATGCTATGATTTTCATCTACTTCCACAAAGATCATACCAATTATTTTTAATTTTTTATTCATAAGAGGGAAAAAATTTCTAAAATATAATTCTTATTGGGGGTTTAGAATTTTTTTTCCACCTGTGATATGGTTCATATAGATCATTATTAAAAGAAGGATTAGTTTTATGACATAAATGATTTGTTATTTATATGGATTAGTTCATCATTAAGGGTGTTATCTAGTATTATTCACATGCATATATAATAGTTCATTTAGATTTTGTATAGATTATATTTAGTTAAATAAAAGGAATATTTTAAAATGAAACCCACATCCTCGTCTATATGAACATATTGAAATGATCAAGGAGACACATTTGTTTTCAAATATTATTTATTTGTACATCACTTGTTAATTTCTAGGCCCTAACACATACCCCATACTACCTCCTGGTATACTTTTTCCATGTATTTGTGGTTTTTATTCTATTTGAATTTTCGAATTAATCCACAGTTATTGATGAATTAATTTAATTAATTTTAAATCATAATAATTAATAACTATTTTGATATTATTTACTGATGGTATCCTCAAGTATTTATAGTTTAACTTGAAACATTCATGGCAACATGAGATTACACAGGAATGCAGATTGAATAATTCATTATATGGAATGTTACTGAATTTTCACTTCTGGAGTGACAGTGTAGTCATTTTAGGGAATGAGATACATTAAATAAGATTGTTAGTGAACTATGAGAAGGTTACTATAGTATTTTATATGGAAGGTCACATGAACAATTCCATATTAAATTTTTTCTAATGATTGATAGGAAATTACCAGAGGTTCTTCTAAGATGTCTCCCCCTAGAGGGCATTGATTTTTAAACAAAACATAAATGGTGTACTGTTTGGTTTTTTAAATTCTTTCAATAAGAACATTCATGACTTTAAAGGATGTTGGGCCTCCACATATATCTTACATTACTTAAAATTGGTATGGTTTATACAATGCATTGTAGTGAATCTAGAATTGTAAAATGAGTGGTCGTTATAAATGATGATCATGTGGTCACTTATGGGAAATGATAGTTATGTATTCATGAAAAATATTATCTCATGCAAGAAATAGTGTGGGTATTTATGGGTTTTGATATGAATTTGTAGTAGAATTACCAATTGGGATAATATTAAATGGTTTATAAGACATAATATACATAAATAAAATTTCCCCCAACATTAATAAATTAATTTATATTGGTGATGGATTGAGTACCGATAGAATTTTGACCTTGTGAATGTGTATATAATAAAAAAAGGAATCACAATTGCTGATAAATTATTATTTGATACCCAGAAATTGGATTTGTAGAATTCTAGTTGTATATGAAATATTGTGTCTCTTTATAAATAGATTGATTTGGAAATTTGAGAAAATTTTGGTCATTAATTTCTTATATATTCACACAGAGCATCCTCACAACACATCAGGATACAAAAAAGATATTATTTGATCCATAGTGATTATTCCTAAAGGAATTAATATATTCCATTGAACCATTATGTCAAAAGACCCTATAATATGAAGAAATCATTTATCTCAATGGTTATTCCATAGTTCCAATTATTATTGACATGAAATTCGTTAGTTAATTTTATGCCTATAGGTGAGATGTACACCTTGGATTGAAGATGATGTTTTAAGGGATAGACATGAATTATTATTTCCATATATGAATAAAGATATCAATGGTTTTTTAATATTGATATATATATATAAATCAACAACTGATGGTTGAAAACTAGAAAATAACTGGCCTTTTTATCCATTGACTATAAAATACTGTAATTTGGATTATTTAATATAGGATTTAAGACTTTTTTTTCTCTGAAATCCATGAAAAAATAATGATGTATGAGTTATCTGTGATATATTAACTAATTTATCCCATATTATAGTTATTAAATAGATCATCACTTTTGATGTGTTTGAAATGTAATATTTTTTCGGTATTGTTAATCTAAATAAAGTACCCCAGGTGCATCCTTTGGGATCAGGATATCGATTTTTACCTAGAACATCTATATGGTACAAAAATAATCACTCCATATAGTACTACACATGATTAATAATTATCAAATACTATAATGCCCCAACCCTAGAAGACCAAAGTTGGTGCATTATTTTAATACATTCGCATGATATCAAGGAATCAGGTCCCAAAAGACCGATCTGTTTCGAAATATTGTAAAATAGATTACAAATATGAATGTTACATTAAATATTAGAATATAAAACAAAACATAAATGATTATTTTGTATTTAAATTTATCCCCTAGCTTAACACATATTGTAAATAATAATACACTTCTTAGAATCCATGGAAAATAAAACATATGAAAGGGGTGAGCTCAAACACGCAGTAAGGATAGAAATATAGCAGAAACATTCCCAAATAAGAATAAAATTTTAAGGCAATGTATAAAACTAAAAAAACCATTTAAATGTAAAAAATAGAATAATATGGAAAAGATAAATCAAATAATTCCCTTTACTTATTCACATGAATATTCTATAAGATGAATAATTACATGAAATATCCCTAGCCAATTTCATAATGAATGAATTCATAATGCAAAACATAATAACCACATAGTCAAGGCCTTGTTCGAAGAAGAAAAAAAGTATATGTCATGTCCTTGTTCCCAGAAACTAGTGTGTCTCATGAAACATAATGACGCACTGAGGATCTATAGCATTCTCCACCTGTCACTTACCAAGTCCAATTCATTTCTCATATGAAAAATTTTAAGCATAACATGGACATTCGTATTAAAACTAGGATACAAAATGTCCATAATTTATCCATAAACCATGAACAGTATAAAAATAACACATCCACATGAATCATATAAAAAAATCCTTTAATACAATATATAATATTTTCATCATAATAAATCAACCTTGATCAAGAATATTATCTCGTAAAGGATGTTTACATAATTGAAAATTATTAGTAAAAATATACTAGAGAAATATCATGATTTCAGGAAATCATTTAAACGTCACATAATCAAAAAATGAATTTATTTACAAAATAGTTTTGAATCAATGTGCTCAATAAAACTATTAATCTTTTGAGAGGAATTATCATTTTAAAACATTCATGTCCATATAAGTAAATCCTTAAAACCATTTTGGAAATATGGAAATTAATGATAAGCGATTATATAAATAAATCATTAACCAATTTAAAATGATGTTCTATTAAAAAATACCTTAAAAATAATAACTTTGAAAACAATATTATGAAAAATGGACATGGATAATAAATATGTCCCAGTAGATACTTATGTAATAACAACCTCATACAATAAAGAGCTTGTGAAATTAACCCTTACCATGCACTTTCTTTTAGTTGAGGGTACATTTATCCTCATGTAAAATAAACATTTTATGTTATTATATTATACTAGAACAATATTAAAATTTATTATATCACACATGATTAATTTTTGATATTATTCTTCCCATTTAATAGTGATTTCCATTTTAAATTAAAATTTCATCAAATTTTCGTTTTCTTTATCATACATGTTTTAACTTGTTATTCTTGATTTTATAATGTAGATCATAATTTACAAATTCCTAGAATATAACACAAGATTTATATATCATATATATTTTGAATATAAATATGTTGAGTTGAAATATATATAAAATGAAAAAAAAAGGTTTATGGAGATGCTAGATCGTACGTATGCACAATCAATGTTTTCGTTTTCATATCGTATTGAATGGATATAAGAGAATACGATATATGTAGGTATATAAATAAATATATATTTTTAAATTTCTTAGATTTTTTAGGAAATATAATACATACATATTAATAATACAAACTTTCATAATCATCATTAAATGGTGAATGTGGAAATGAATCTTATCGCATCGTGGAGACGGTAAGTCGTATGTACACATGAGCGACCATGTCATTTCCTTAATGATTAAAATGTGTTGAATAGGATGGTATATTATTTTTAAAGAGACGTTATAATTTTTTTAAAATATTTATATACATATTAATCATCGTTATATCCATCCAAATAACATAGTGTTGAACAAAAAATAAAAAAACAAAGTGGAAACGGTAAGCCATACATGTGAATTCATGGTGACATTATCATTCATCAGATGGATAGAATAATAAATATGGTTCTACCATATATATAATAACATAAAAGTATGTATAAATTATTATAGTAATTATTTTTGTACGAAAATATCTAAGAATGAGAATTTGGAAGTAGAAATGAACTTAAAAGAGGGTGGTAAAATTATTACATATTCTTAGGGTGTTTTCTTTTAAGTTGATAAAAAAGGATAATTAGGTTTTCATTATGATCAATAGAAGGACTATAGGCTTAATTAAGGGTTTCTTTGTAGATATTTGAGTAGCGGTTGGCATGCCAAATGTTTTTGGGAGTGTGGTTTTGAGAGAAGGGGATGTGTCGTTTATAAGAGGGGTGAGGGTCACTTTAATAATAGATTAAAAGATTAATATATTATACAATCATAAAGGGATTATAACGGCTCCAAATGAATTTATTTTGAGAATTGTTTGGTTATTGGTCGAAATCCATTTACGCAATGGGTTTTATACATGTTTTGGTTAACATTTTAATCTTGTTTTTTAGAATTAACTCTTATTTAAATAGTTTAATGTTTACTATGTCTTCTTTAATTTTTGCACTATATTTTTAATAAACATACTCTAAACCTCCAAGTGAGATTCAAGTGATTTATTAATGACATATAAAATACAATTTAAACCCATTAATTGTGCCTTTGTATTTTATAAATATTATATCATCTAATAATATAGTATTTGTTTTAAAAACTAATTTATGCCCATTTTAACAGTATTTGGTTTTTTGTTTTTTTAAGTTATAAAAACATTATAACATCCAAAAAATTATATCTAATCAACCCTAACACGTCATATTAACCTAGAAAATTCATGAACGACATCAAAACTATTAAATTTTATATATTTAAATATTTAAAATATAAAATGTATTAATATTCCATTAAGAATGTAATCACTGGATCATCATTGTGTCATAAATAAATTATAATATTTAATATCTAAAAATTATAAATAAAACATAATTAATTATAATATATTTTTATCTTTCTAATAAATATTTCTATTCGAATTTATATTATGTATAATCCAATATAAAAAATGGTATAGTTAATAAACATTGAATTTAACACTTCTAACTCTTCTTTAAATAAAATAATCATAAATGTCCTTATCTAATCTAGGTGGACCTAGAGGATCATATTTTTTTATTGATTATTTTGGTCTAATTACAATTATTCAATAGAATTAGGAAATTGTTTGGGTAATAATAATATCATTTTTACCTTTAATTAAACTGTTTACTTTTAAAAGAGGTAAATAGAAGTGAAAGAGTATTATTCATCAAGAAAATTATTTTTATCTTATTGAATCATATTATAATTACTAATTTCAACCGTGTGTCTCAGATTTTTGAAATTCAACTCACAAAAGTGGTAATATTATGTTTTATGCAAATCTGCTAACATTCCTAGAAGGTGGGTAAAAGACGTTAAAAAATTCAATATATTTTTATACATCTAATTTTATTATAAAATTGACCCAATTAATTATATAGAACTAATATATGTATTATTAATCTATTTTCAATTTAAATAAATTTAAACAAAATAAATAATTATTTAAATAAAAAGTATATTTAAAATAAAAATGTAGCTTGTTTCACTATTCATAAAATAGTTGAATGTTTTTAGAAAAAAAATCACCCTCACCTAATTTTAATATTCTGAATTTAAATATGGAGTCTATTTTACCATGATGAAAACATATATGATTCGTTTTTTAATTTAATATTAATTTCCATTTTCAAAACTAACAAGTGGGTTTTTAAAAAAGTAAAAACAATTAAAATATTGACATATAGTTATGTCAAATATTAATTTAAAATTACATATAATAAACAAAAATTTATTAAATGATAAAAATAAAATGTAATTATAATTAAAAACCCTTCAAATGTATAATTTATCACTATAAAATATTTTGATTGAAAATGTTGTTTTCAATTAAAATTTATCATCTTTCAATATTCATCAAAATAAAAACATTATCAGAAAACCCCCAAAAAAATATCCAAATAAAATAATAATGTCCCACAATAAAATATAAAGTTCATTTTGACAAATGTAATGTAAATGTGTCAGATATAGCATTTTAAAAAAACTCACCATTAGTAGGTGGTAAAAATGCATTTTGGAGAAATAAATCCTTTATCAGAAAAATTTAATTTTTTCTTATATAATATACAAGAAACACATAATATGGGTGTTAAAATTATATAGAGTATATATTATCCAAAATTAATTTAACATTATTCATATGCTATTTTTGAACGGCTAGTTTGGTAAGTTGTGGTGCACTCGAACTCGGTGTTGAGTGTAGCGCAAGATATTTAATTACATTAATGAGAAAATGTATTATAAAATATCTGGATGTTACATTCTCCTCTCCTTCAATAAATTGGTTCCTCATAATTTTAAATTCATCTTCTAAAATAAATGGTTGAAAATAAATAAAACCCATTGAGGAAAACCCACATCAGAAATTGTGTTAATAAAATTTAGTCTTAATAAGGGAGAAAGGGAAATGAAAAAGTCACCAAAAAATTATGATCCCGATTAGGAAAACATTGGAGTTCATTAGATAACCATAATTTGAAGAAAAATGTAAATATTTATAGGGAATGATTGAGTTTATCAATCACAAACTTGTGTTAAAATGAGGGCCTCAAATCCATAAATCTATGATTATTTAAAATATCATTGGTTCAACAAAACATAAGGTATTAGGATTAAATATTAATGGTTTTAAGAACCCTTACATAATTTATAAGAATTAATTTTCTTATAGAATAAGAGAAAAAAATATTCCCGACAAGTTGAGTTTCATCATTCACCAAATACATACCACAAACTCATCTTTCACCACAAAAATTAACAGAATTCAAAAATATTTTATTTATCATAATCGTATAAGGGTCAAAAAATAATGAATTTATAATTAATTTGTAAGACCATTAAAAAGAAAACTACATTATACAAACAGAGACATCACGTAGACCAGTGGTATTTGATGCGCCCTTGTCACCCTTCGGTTACAGATTCAAGTCTCACGGCCATGCAAGACGCGACAGGTTGTCACCTGACCCTTGTGTTGTCCTTTTTATTACAATCCAAAAATAATATCAAGTAATGATTTAATGCTAAAAATAATATCCAATGAGAATCATAACTGATTGAAACCTTTAGACTTATCCATAATTCTTATGTTCAAACTCATAGTCAAAAATTAATATGGAAGGTGAACACAATGAAGATCCTTTTTTCCATGTAATAACATGTGAATAAATTCATGTTGTATTATTTTAAAACATTTTAGCGCCTATAATTTCAATAAATATTTATTTATTACATACATTCTACCTAATTCCTTATATAATATTGGATACACTATTTGAATCAAAAAATGTCGTAAACTCCAACAAAGATGGAATATACAAATCATTAATCAGTTTCGAGTTAGTCAATATTATCAGTATAATTTATCACAATCAATCATATATTATTCCAAATTCACTACCTCAATATATAAAACATTTTATTGTTTATCATTCTCTCAACCATATATTTTCCAAAAAAATTAACCGGCTATTGTGATAATTTTCTTTGTTCCACACAATTTCATGTCCTTAATAATATAGTAGTGATGTACAATCCTTATATACTCTATAATTATTATAACATGTATATTATTAATAAAATACTCCAATAGATGCATTTATGGTATACTCTGATGGTTTGGACATTGATTCGCGCAGTGTCCCAACACTTTGCAGATGAAGCGTTGTACATTTGAAACATTTTTCTTACCCTTTGAATCACGTTCTTGATGTCATATTTCTCCTCACATTTAACAAATTCCCAATCCTTCCATGCATTTATCAAGGTGATATTTTCCATAGTTATCACATATGGTAAAACATTTTCCCCCTCTTCTCAATATAAATCATTCTATATTCCATCATTTTCATGTCTTGCTTCCCTTCAAAGCCATATAACTCAGAGTTTTATTTTCCTATCTTATTACCATATTATACTATTTATTTATATGGTGAGAATTTATGGGAGACTATTTCCCTTTTAAATGTTGGCTCAATAGAATAAAACATATGATCCTTCATAATCTTTCAATCATGTGTTTTACTGGAATTCTCATTCATTCTACTAGGTTCCATTTCTATATAATGGCATACACTGGGGTAGTTTATGAATCATTATTTATAATTCAAAACTTGTAAAATACCTAATGTAAATTCAAATGATTATTCACATAATCTGTAAACATAAAATATTTTTTAGGAAGTATTTACTCGTAAATCTTTCATAATGTATTGTAATGAAAATGTGATTTATCTTGAGCAAACCCCTCAGGAGTTTCGTAACCAGGAGTGAAACAAGGCTTGTTTTTGTGTACCCGGATACCCCAGGTCAAGTACCAAACTCCTTGTTAGCGTTATAACTACTCTGTACATCTATTCTAGGGACACCTATACTTTTTCAGAACCATATAGAGATTCATTTCATGGAAAATGCACAAAATCACTACATTACCAAAGCTATAGGAATATCTTCCATAATAATCCTCAATGTCTATCTTAGTGTAATGTTCACTAATTATATTTATTCTAAATATAGTTTCCAATTTATCCACTAAATTTTTTCTGATACGAACAGTAATTCCCTGACACTAAAATCCCATATTTGGTACATTATTTAAATACATTGACATGATTATAATGAATCAAGTCCCAAATGACCGATCCGTTTAGTAGTCTTCGAAATAGATTATATACAAAAACATTAAATTAAAAAATTTAAAATTAAAAACAAAATAAATTATCCTTTGAAAAAACCCTTAATTTCCTAGCGTAACCACTCTTATCATTCATAATAGACTTCATGGAATCCTTAGAAAATAAAACATATGAAAGCGGCGAGCTCAAACACTCAGCAATGAAAACAATATAGTGTAAACATTAAAAAATAATCATAAATATTTAAGGAATTGTATAAAACTAAAAGAAAACAATTTTAAACATAAAATTCAGTATAATATGGCAATGATAAATTAAATAATTCTATATACTTATTCACATGGATATTATACTAGTTGAATAATCCTCTACAAAATCCACATCCAATTTCATAATGATGGAATGAAAAAGGCCTAACTTCAAAACCACATTGTCAAAGTCTTGTTCCAAAATAATTAATAAGATTATTTCAAGGCCTTGGGCCAAAAAACTAGATTATTTAATGAGACCTACCATTGCATTGAGAAGATATAGTAGGCTCCCCCTATTACTTACTAAGTCCAATTAAGTCCTCATATGGAATGGTTTAAAAAAACACAAACATTTGTATTAAAACAAGAATAAAAAATCAGTACTTTATCCATAAACCATGACTTGTTAAAAATAAAACATCCACCATAAAAAAATATAAAAAAACCTTCAATACAATATGGAAGATGTGAATAATAATAAATCAACCTCAATAAAAAATAATATCATGTAAAGGATGTTGACATAGTTGAAAATGATCCGTAAAATCACTGAGAGAAATATGCATTTTTAATGAAATCATTTAAAAGTGAAATAATTTATAAAATAATTTACTTAAATATATTATTGAATCAATGTGTCCCATTATAATTTGATACTTTTGAATGTAATTAAAATTTCAGATCATTCATGCCCATATAAATAAATGTTCAAACCCATTTTTAAAACTTGGTCATTAATGAGAATGGGTTAGAAGAATAAATCATTACAACATTTAAAATGATGTTTTAGTAAAATAGTCCCATAAAGTGACTCCCTTTAAAAAATATTTTATGAAAAATGGACATGGATAATAAATTTTTCCCCGTACATACCTACTTAAAAACAATCTCGAATAATAAAGAGATTGTAAAATTAACCATTACCTTGCACCTTCCTTTGGCCAAGGCTACGTTTAACCTATTGTATAATTAGAAAAGTTTGTTATTAAATTATAATAGAACCATATTCAACATTATTATATTATACATTATTTGTTGATGACATTATACTACACATTTAATAATTATTTCCATTCTAAATTATCAGTTTAGGTAATAATCACTTTTATTATCGTACATGTTTCAACTTGTTATTCGTGATCGTATAATATAAATCATGATTTACATAATTCCATAATGTGACACATTATTTATTTTCCATATATATTTATAATATAAATATTTATATTTTATTGATATACGAAATGGAAAACACTAATTATTGAGACGATAGGTTATACGTATGCATAAATGATGTTTCTGTTTTCATATCATATGTAATGGAAGCAAGTGAATAAGATATATGAAATTACACACATAAATATATATATATATATATATATTCCATAGAATTATTATTTCATATAATACATACATATTAATAATATATATATTTTTATAATCATCATTGAATGGTGAATGTGGAAATGAATATCATCGCGTCATTGAGATGGCAAGGCGTACATACACTCGAGCGACGATGTAGTTTACATAATGATTAAAAGGTGTTAAATTGGATGGTATATTAAGTTCAAAGTGAAATTATAATTATATTTCCAATATATATATATACATATTACTGATCATTATATCCATTCAAATAACATATAATTGAATAAAAAACTACACAATGATGTGGAGATGGTAGGCCATACGTACTGATGCAAGGTGAAATTATCATTCATAGGATGGATAGAATAATTAATATGGTTGTAAAATATTTAAAATTACATAATATTATTTACAAGGTATTAAATTTATTATTTTGGTTTGTAAATAACAAATATTTCTAATGTGGAAGAAGAAACGAACTTGAAAGAGGGTGGTGAAATTATTACCTCTTCTTTGGGTGTTTTCTTTTGAGATGATCAAAAGGGATCCATAGCTTGAATTTATGATTAATGTAATGACTCTTGGTAGAATTTAGAAAAGATGGGAAGAAATTTATTAAGGGGTTGGCTGAGCCAAATGGATTTGGAGATGTGATTTTGAGAGAATGTGAAGTGCCCTGTTATAAGACAGGTGAGAGTAACATTAGAAAAATATTAACATATTAATTTATTATACAATTATATTCAGATTATAAGGCTCCAAATGAATTTATATTGAGACTTAGGAGGTTATGGGTTCAAATTCTCTAAACTAATTGGTTTTAAAAATGTATATGTCATATTTTTAACCTTATAATTTTAATGTAACGCTTACTTAAATTGATTAACTTTTACAATGTTTTCTTGTTTTCTTACACTATATGGTTAATTAATATACTCAGAACATCTAATATATCCTCAAGTGGTCGATTCATGACATATATAATATTATTTAATCTCTTTTTTAGAACCTAATATTTTTACGAATATTATATCATACCATAATAGAGTATGTGTTTTAATAACTAATTTATTTCTGTTTTGGCACTATTTGTATTTTGTTTTTGTCAAATTCATATGTACTATATCACATAGAAAGAAAATTATCTATTAAAACATAAAATGTCATATTATTTTATAAAATTCGTCTCTGGAATCAAAATATATAAATTATTTTTATTTTTATATTTATAATATAAATTATGTCTATATTTCATTTAGAAGGTAACTAATGCATCATCATTGTATCATAAAAATTTTCATTAATTAATCTCTAAAAACAATAAATAAATTCTATTATTTAGGATATATTTTTATATTTTTAATTAATATTCATAGTCAATTTTATCTTATGTATAATCATATAATAAATGGTTTTGTAAACATACATTGAATTTAACACTTTTAACTATTTTTAAATAAAATAAGAATAAATGTATTGATCTAATCCAAGTGAACCTAAAGGATCATATTTTATTCCATTAGTGGTTTTTCGTGTAATTAATGTTATTCAAATGAATTATTACATCTATTATTATAATTATAATATGATTTTACCATTAATTACCCTATTTACGTTTAACCATGGTAAATAAAAGTAAAAGGTTTCTATTCAGGAAAAATTATTTTCACCTTATTGAATCAAATATTACTTACTAATGACAGTTATGTGTCTTGGAATTTGAAATTAAACTCGCAGAAGTGGTAAAATTATGTTTTATGAAAATTTGCTGACATACTAAGAATGTGGGTAGAAGACTTAAAAAAATTCAATGAAATTTTATACATCAAATTTTATTAAAAAATTACTCCAATTAATAACATTGGACTAAAACACAATTTTTTCACTATTAATCTAAAAATGGAATTTTATTTAGAAAAATACCAATAATTCTTCATAAGCTCATATCGATATTAAAAATTATAAAATTATTTCTATTTTCACAAAATTGAAAACATAGAATTTTCATTGATTAATTTAAAATTAATTCCCATTGACAAAACCAAATATTATTTTTTAAAAGTAAAAACTATTAGAAGATTGACATGTGTTTATGTCATATTTAAATGGAAAATAATTTATAATTACCTAAATTGTATTTAATGAGAAAAATAAAATCTAATTATTCTTCACAATCATTCAAATGTATAATTTATCAATATAAATTATTTTTATTAAAAAATATATTTTCATTTAAAATTTACCATCTTTCACTATTTATAAAAATATGAATGTGATAAGATAAACACTCAAAATTTATAATTTTTTTTATTTCCAACTTATAAATGAAATTTTTATTTTGTAAAATTTTATATAAAATTGTAAGATAATGCATTTAAAAAAATTCACCATTAGTTGGTGGTAAAATTTCATTTTTGAAAAATACTTCCTTTATTTAAAAAAATGAATATATTCTTATATTTTGTCAATATACACCATGATATGGGTTTGAAAATTATATATTTTATATAAGATTCAAAATGCAGTTAATACTCTTCATAACCACTTTATGAATGACTTTTTTGATCATTTTTGGTGTGCTCGAAATCTATGTTTCATATAGCCCAATCTATTGAATTATTTTAATGAGATGACATTTTATGAAATCTTGGGGTGTTATATACATAGATTTTTATCAATTATGTACGATCTATTTATATTTATTATGAGATTATAAGTGTACGAATCATAGATTTTTTTGACATGTGGAGTATAATGTGTCAACAAAATAGATTACTAACAACAATGAAAACCATTATTCCTTAATGATCAAACCATTTGAGTTTCTCCATGTTATTCCAAATTTTTCACCATTGTATTTGTTAGATCACATGGGAACAAAAAATGGTTGGGTGTGTCTCATGAAAAAATAATTGTTCATGTTTAGTTTATTAGGAAGTGATTGGATTCTTACTTGAGATGGAAGACGTTTAATTTTGAATGTCTTTAAATACCTCTATGTTATGATCTTAGTGTGATAGTATTATTATTGGAGTCATTGTGGTTTGGGAATCATTTAATTTTGAAAAAAGGAATATTGGTAACCTAATATATTTTTTTATTTGATATTATAAATAAGATATATTTTCTGAATATATATATTTATCTACAAAGATTCAATTATTTCTATAATTTATTTTTGACATTTTAAAAAATATTTCTTATAAACCAAGTCCATTTTATATGATTAACACTAATAATGTAATATATGAAAAAAAATGTAACATTTGAAAAAAAAACATGTTTATGTAGTGAATCTATTATAAATATCATTGTCATCGAAGAATAATCTTCCATTATTAGAGTTGACAGTACTTAGATGTATCAAGAATGATTTGTTGGAATATGAGTTTAATATACCGGCCCGATTGCCTAAGTAATTCATCAATGTTAATAAGAGTTTCATTGGAGATAATATGGATAATGATCACTAATTTTATTTATTTATTTTAATAAACCACCACTTCCATGAGGAAAATATAAATTTATATATTACTAGTCCACATATGTCATCCTTATCATTTTATACTTGTAGGAATTGTATGATATTTGAAACCATGTTTTCTGTGTAATGATTTGACTTATCATTCCCATTAAATTTTAATGTGTCTTTATTAATTATTAAATTTCTCTTCTTATGATTCATATACAATCATTGATTAATTATCAATACATTTTTATAAAAATAAAATTCATGATAGTTATGGGAAATTTTTTTAATTCAAAAAAAAATATTTGGAAAATGTATTATTTTTTGAAGAAATTTTCCAATAATAAAAAATTAATAGGAATATAATTTTAGATTATTTATATGATATACACTTTGGAATATCATATTGTATTGATTGTTTACTAGTAATATTTGATTTCTTTTTAGAATATCATCCTAGTATAATGATTCACCCTCCTCATTGTGGTATAATATTTGGGCTCTTAAACAAGATCCCACATCCTCATTGATTGAAATTTAAATAACTTATTAATGTACTACTAAATTTTTTATAATTTACAATATTAATGATTTTAGTGAATTATTAGAGTGATCATTTCATTATACACATGTTTCATCTCTAATTTCAAATCTATATATAAAAAATATACAAAAATAGCTTTTGGAATAATATTTTTGTAATATTCCACTTATTCTACTAGGGAGAGGATAAATCGGCCCTTATAAGATTAATCATATTTTTGATGTTTTCGTTTATGAAATAATGGATATTTTAATAGTAAACCCCACCATATACTTGTTATGTTATCATATGAAAAATACGATGTTATTCATTTTCAAAAACATCAATTATATTTATAATGATCAATACCCCAATATCATCCTACCCCTGATTTCTTTTTGTGCACTACGATTTAATATTTTTCATTTATAACACATAGTAACTTATAATATATAAAACATATTCTAGGAAATGTTAAGTCAAAGAAATAATGTTTTCATCAGCCTCAAATCCTATTTGAATTTAATAATATTCTTCTCCTTGAACATTGATTTCATATATTATAGGAATCCATCACAATAATTTGATTCATCAACACTTCATTGGGAATTATTTTAATTTATTTTTTAATATAAATCTTGTAATATCATATCATATGTCTTCTTGTAGGAATAAATCCCTCTTTAAAATAATTTCATGGATATAGTTATCAGAATTTTATTACTGACAAGATCTTATACCCAATGTTTAGCATTAAAATATTTTCTCATATCATATTAGGAATCACTAGCAAATAAGAGGTAAAAACATATGTTATTCACATCTACCAAATTGAACATAAATATAGTGATCTATAACCATCCAGTATGTGTCCCACAATCTCAACATTGATATAATAAAGGATTATGGGAGGGATTATGGAATGAATATATAGTATTGGTTATTTTTAAAATTAACTCAAAACACATTTTTATTTCTTCTACATCTTTTATGACCCTGTATCATTCATTAAAAATATTTGGTACCACGTTGGTGATTTTGGATGTTATATATCCATCTCTCTAATTTTCAGTGAAATTGAAGTTTCGTTGGTTGAGATTTATGTCCATTAGTAATGTTTATAAGAGATTGGGTTTGAGTATTCCTGTAATTATATTTGATGAGATCATCTAGTGGCTATAGGGAATTACCACATGACCAAATTTGTCTAACATAATTGAGAGTTATGATATTTAGAGATACATTGACTATGAGATCATCAAAAAATGAGTTCGACATTACCAAAGAGTTTCAGATAGCACACAAGTTAATTATTTTTGTGAAACATTCTATGAGAAGAATTATTGTAGATTTAATTTATGTGGATCATCTTTAACAATATAGAGACTCCTCATGAGAGGGTAGTAATGATTACAACTTATATTCCTTGAGGATTGATGAAAATAAGATGTCAAATGAAAACCCCTGTGCACCTGTATACATGAAGCAACTTGAATAACTTCTTAAATAGGATTAATAATTATAACTTCTAGAAAACATCTAGGTTGAAAAGGATAGGGATTTCATATGTCATTATAAATGATGTATTTAACTTATATAATATTTCCCTTGTATCACACACAGATATATATACATATATATATATATATATATGATTTTTAAAATATATTGTCAAGGGATGATTTTTCCACAAAAAATTACTTTGTGGGAGGCCTTATATAAGATATTGGGTTATAGATGAAAATATTTTTCTTGAAATTTTTTTTTGATGTGTCAAATATGGGCCTCATAATCGAGAGAATGCTGATGGAGGCCCATGTGATGGTTAATTCATTTCATTAATGAATTCTATTACTATATCAATTAATAGTAGAATGAGTTGTATTGAAAATATCTATGAGGTATTTAGTTGATATGGAATATATGGTAATAGTCTTTCATAATAGGATAATATCCCAGGGTGAAGTCTACTGTGTGGAAATTATAGTCAGATGTGACAAAAAATTGATTCACCACTCATCGAGATTTCATTATGTGTAATGGTGGGGAAACTATAGAGGTCCCATAATAAACATATATGGATAAATAGTAATGATATATTTAGGAATACGTCGAATTATTGAATATGAGAAGTTGGTTAACAACAAATGGATTGATGGAATTCTATATATAATATTTGTAGTTGTGGGGGATGTGGTACCCTTGGTCTATGTATGTAGTTTTAGTATTTCATTTAATTTTAAAGGTCTGGAATGGAGATAAGGTTGTGGATCAATCAAGTATCATATGATGAATCCATCTCTAAATAAGAATGGTGTTAGTCCAAAAATTTCTTGATTCATGTTCTATGTGGGTTATTCATTATTGTTTATTTAATTTTAAACAATGTTAAAATTGACATTGAGTATTTTTTGATTATTTTATGTCTCATTATAACTATGTAATACATATTTTTGTAGATGAACAAATATATGACACCAATGAAGATGATAGAGGACATTCGTGGAGTGGGGATTGTCGTGTCATCAGTGGTGGGTTTCATATTCATTAGGATTTCATTTTTTATGAAATTGAAAGAATTATTAAATTATTAGGATTTTTTTCCAATTTATTGATATCATAAATATATACAAAAGTCACATATCATTCTAATAATAAAATTTTAATAGTCATGTTCATACATGTTAGATTTCATATTAAACATTGAAGTCTGGGACAAGTAAATCATTTTTTGTGAGGTATTATATCCCATGTGTACATTCCAATCCTAGATTATGATATTAAATTATAGTTTTTATATCATATAGTTTTCAAATACTTCAATGAAGATATTCCAGATAATTTTGTATGGTTTATTCTAAAGAAGGACAAAATTTTTACTATAAAACTCATAATGGTGGTCATGAAATTTTTTATTTCCACTTATGATATAGGTCATTTGGATCTTTAGTAAATTAAGGATTAGTTATATGAAAAAGAAGAAAAAGTATTTATATATATGAGTAAATCATGAGGGGGTTCCCTAGTCTTATTCAGTACAATATCTAAAGGTTCATTAAGGTTTTGTGTGGATTTTCAGAGGATATAAAACATGAAAATAAAAAACTAAAAACCAAATCCATGTCAGGATTATCATATTGATGAGATAAAGGCAACCAATTTTTCATAAATAATTTTTGAATATTATATAACATGTTACGTTTGAATCCTTCAAACATACCCCATACTAACTTTATGTGTAATTTTTCCTTATATTGGTACATTTATATTCTATTGGAATTATTTAATGCATCCATAGTTATTGATGAAAAATTAAATAAATTATCAATAATTAAATTGATAACTATTAGTATATTATTTATTGATGGTATCCTAAAGAATTGATAGATGAAAGTGAAAACATGCCTGACAACATGCGATTAAATTTGAATCCTAATTAAAGAATTCTTTTTATGTAATGCTATGAAATTTTTACTTCTTGAGTGAAAATTTAGACTTTATTGAAAGATATATACTTTAAAATAGAGTGTTAGTGGACTATGGGAAGGTTAATAAAGTAGTTTATTTGGATGGACCAAAGAACATTTCCACATTCAAATATTACTAATGATTTATGAGATATTATCAATGGTTCATCCATGACTTCTCCCCCGATAAGGAAGTGATTTTTATTCAATATATAAATTGGGTGTTTATTGTTATATTAATTATTTCAATAACAACATAATTGAGTATAAATTATGTTAGTCCTCTAAATATATTTTAACATTACATGAATTTTTTAAATTTTATACAATTTTTTGCAATAAATATAGAATTAGAAAATGAGTGGTCGTGATAAATTACGATCATGTGGTCACATTTGTGAAATGATAGTTAAGTATTCATGACAAAATTTATACGATGCAAGACATAGTATTGGTATTTCTGGTTCATGCAATAAAATTTTAATGGAATTACCTATTGGGATAATTGTATATGGTTTATAATAATCGTAATATCTTTAAATAAATTTTCTCTCAACATTAATTCAATCATTGATATTGGTGATTGATTGAGTACCAATAGTATTTTGAAATTATGAAAGTGTAAGAAATTAAAAATGGAAACATATGTGTTGATTAATTGAGATATAAAACCCATATATTGGTTTTGCACGAGTCTAGTTGTGAATAAAATATGATGGCTCTTTTTGAAGTGATTAATTTGGAAATTTTAAAATATAAGGGTGATGAATTTCTTATATATTCACTCATTACATCCTCACTACACATCAAGATATAGAAAAAGAATTTCATTATCCATTGTGATTATCACATATAGAGCTAATATATACCTTTGAACAACAATGTGAAAAGACCCGATATTATGATGATATTATTTATTTATATGGATATTCCATAGTTCCCAATTTTATTGACACATAATTGGGTAGTTAATTTTATGCCTCTATGTGATATGCACACCTAGGGTTGAACATGATATATCAATGCATTGACATGAATTTTTAGTGGCCATATATGAATAATAAGATCGATGGTTTTGTAATATAGTTATATATATATCATCATATAAAGGTTGAACACCAGAAATATACTGGCCATTATATCCATTAACTATAACAGACTGTAATTAGGATGATTTCATTATAGGCTTATTGATATGTTTACTATGAAATCCATGAATAAGTAATGATGAAGGAGACACCCCTGATATGTTAACAAATGTATCCCATTTTATAGTGATTAAATAAACCTTCACTATTGATCAGTTGGAAACGTTATATTATTAGATATAGTGATTCTAAATATAGCAACCAAACACATAATTTCGTATCAAAATATCCCTTTTTACCTCAAGCATCTATATGGAACAAAAAAATCACCTGATATAGTAGCACAATTTATTACTACATATCAAGAATATATTGGTGGGAATTATGTACAATATATTTAGAGTCATTAATATAATACAAGATTACGAAACATAGATTTATTTTGTCGTGTGGAGGAAAATTGTTATTAGAATATATGTCCAATAACTATAATAACCATTATTCTATAATGGTTACCCCATTTGAGTAACACTATTTTATTACTAATTTGTCATCATTTAATTGGTTAGATCTCATGGGAAATAAATTTGTTTAGTGGGTCTCATAAAAGATATATTTGAACATGTTTATTTTGTTAGGACGTTGTTGGATTCTAACTTGAGAAGTTAGAAGCTTAATTTTTATTTTTCGTAAATACCACTTGGTTATTTTGTTATTAGACATGTATATTTATGGGTGTCAATGTGGTTGGGGAATAAATATATTTAAAAGAACTAAATGTTGGAACCTTGGTAAATTTAGTAATTTGATCTTATGGACAATATATTTTTTATGAATATAGTTTTCTTCTACAATGAGTCAATTATTTGTATAAATTTTTTAAGATTTTAAAAAATACTTGTTGTAAGAAAAGTTTATATCATATTATTAACACTAATAATGCCATGTATGAAAAAGATGTTTCATTTGAGTATCAAATGGTTTATATAGTGAATCTATTTTAAATTTCATTGTTAAGGAAGAATATTCATCCACTATTAGTGATGATGAAAATTAGATGAATCTAGAATGATTTGTTGAAATATGTGTCTAATATATAAGCTCAGTTGCCTATGTAATTCAAAAATGATAATTATAGTTTACTTAGAGTTAATATAGAGAATGATCTCTAATATTTTGTTTTTATTTTAATACGTCGCCACTTCTGTGAGGTGAATTTCAATTTAAATATTACATGTCGACTTATTATATCCTTATCATTATATACTTGTGGTAATTATTTGTTATTTGACACCATGTTTTGTGTGTAATTATTTGTCTTATCATTACCATTAAATATTCATGTGTATTTAGTTATAATGAAATTTCTCTTATCATTCTTCATAGATAATCATTGATTGATATTCAACACAGTTTTTAAATCATGAAACTGATGATTGTTAAGGGAAATTGTTTTATTTAAAAAACAATATTGGGAAAATGTATATCTTTTTGGTGATCTTTTCAATTATTAAAATATAAATATGGATTCAAGATTAGATTCCTTATATTAAATATGCTTTTAAATCTCAAATGTTATTGATATTTTATCAGGAATAATTTATTTTCTATTGAATCTCATCATAGTATACAGATTCAGCCTCCCCATTTAGTCATAATATTTGAGCACATAAACTAGAACACATATACCCACTCTCTAAAAATTATATTAGTTATTAATGTACTATACCTGTTTTTACATTTTTACTATATTCATGATTTTGGAGAATTTTTAGAGTTATAATTTCATTAAACACAACTTTCTACTTCAATTACAACTATAAATATCAAAAACATTCCTAAATATTTTTTGGAATAAGATTTGTGGATTTTTCTACAGATTCTACTATAGAGAAAAATAAGTGACCCATATACGATTGATCATTTTTTTAATATTTTTTTATGATGTAATGGATATTTTAATAGTAAAAACCACTCTATCATAGTTGTGTTTTCATATGAAAAATCCAATGTAATTATTTTTCTAGAACATCAAATATATTTATATTGATCAATATCCCAATATCATTTCAACCTTGATTTTTTATGTGCATCATTAATTAATAGTTTATTTGTCTAACATTGATTAACTACAAATGTCTAAAATATATTCTATTACATTATAACTCTAATAGATAATTTTTTCATAAACGTAAAACCCTATTGGACTTTAAAAATACTAATATCGAGGAACATTGATTTCATAGATTCCAATAATCCACCCCATTCATGTGACACCTCAACACATCAATGGGGAGCATCAGAAATTAATTATTAATAAACCTATTGTGATATCATATCTTATATCTTCCTCTAAGAAGAATAGTGTCTTTTATATAATTTCTTGGATATAGGGCTCATAATTTTTGTAATGACCAAATCCAAGACCTAGAGTTTAGCATTAAGGTATTTTCATATAGCATATCATGAATCACTAGCCAGCTAGTGGTAAAAATATAATTTTTTCACCTTTGCCAAATTGACCATAAATATGGTGATCTAGAACCATCTAGTACGTATCCCACAATATCACCACTGATATCATATAGGATTGTTGGGGGGCTTGTGGATGGATTTTTATGTTTGGGTTATGTTTAAATTTAACCAAAAACCTTATTTTCATTTCCCATTTATCTCCTCTAAACCTCAGTGATGCATTATGATCATTAGGGGACCTCATTGGTGAATTTTATTTTATCCATATCCATCTCTCTATTTTTTTGTGATTATAAAATTATTTTTTGGGATAAATTTCCTTTAGTAAAGGGAAAATGAGTATGGCTATGAGGATTCCCATATGGCTATTATATGAGATCCTATAATGGCTCTGGGGAATATTGAACATGACCATATTAGTATGATACTATTGTGAGTTATGAAATTTAGAGTGACGTAGCCTTTGTAATCTTTAAAATATGTGTGTAACTTTAACAAAGAGTTTCAGATAGCTCAAACATAATTTTGTTTGGGGGAAAATTCACTGAGATGAATAATTATCAGTTCAATCAATGTGGATCATCTTTGAACATCTAGAGACTCCACATGAGTGGATATTAATGCCTATAACAAATATTCCATGTCGATTTATGAAACAAATTTGGGAAATGAAGACCCATGTGGACTCGGGTATGTGAAAAACCTCGAATAACATCCTAAATAGGATAATTAATTACCACATTGAGATACCATCTAAGTTTTCAAGTATATATATTTCACATATATTTAAGAATTAAGTTATTTATCTGATTGAAAATGTACCTTGTATCACACAGACACACACTCACGCATATATATTTGTATAATTTATGATATATATTGTATGGGGATGACTTGTCCACAGTGAAAGAAAATGTGGGTATCCTTATATACGAAATTTTCTAATAGGTGAATATAATTTTTTTAAACTAATTTTGTTTTGTTGAATTGGGCCCTCATCACGGAGAATATTTTGAAGGCATCTCCAGGTGATGGGTAGTTCATTTCATTAATAAAACCTAGTAGTGGATAATTTTTTTATTGAAACTGTTGTGTGAAAAATTGATATTATGTATTTTGTCGATATGGTATCTTTGGTAGTGCTCATTCATAAAAGGAAAATAGCCTAGATTGGAGTCTATTCATGGGAAAATGTATTCAGATGTGACTATAATCATATTCACCATTAATTTTCATCTAATCATGTTTAATGAAGGGGAATCTGTACAGCTCCCATAATAACCATCCCTAGATACAGAATAATGATGAATTTAGGAAGACATTGAATTCTTGAAGGGGAGAAGATACTCCAAAAAAGGTAGATTGTTGGTATGATACATGTAATATTGGAATTTGGTGGGTATGTGTTTCCATAGGTCCGTGTATGTAGTTACAGTATTATAGTTAAATTAATTTGACATACTATGAATCTAGGTCATGGATCAGTCAAGCATCATATTATGAATCCATCTCTAACTGATCAAGAGGTTATCCCATCAGTAGAGTGTTGTATGATCTATTTGGGTTATTCATTATTGTTTATTTTATTTTATATAGGGGTGAAAATAACTTTTATGGTTGTTCTATTCATTTAATGTTTCATTATTACTATGGAAAAACTATTTTTGGTGATATCAAAATATATGACACAAATGGAGAAGGTAAAGGTCAATCATGGTTATTGGGATTGTTGTATCATATGTGGTGTGTTTAATATTCATTGGGATTCCATAGTATATTTAATGGATAAAAATTATAAAATTATTAGGAATTATTGAATTTATAACATTTTGATATCATAAGTAGAATCGAAAATCACACAAATTTTATGTAATCAAATTTCCATACTCACATTTATATAAGTAAAATTTCATTTACAAGATGGATGTCTGGGACATAAAAATCAATTTTTTCGATGAATTATATCCAATGTGTAAATTCCAATCCTATGTTATGATATGAAATGCATGGTTTTATATCCTATAGTTTTCAACTACTTCCAAGAAGATCTTTGGGATAATTTTTTATGATTTCTTCCTATGTGTGGACATAAATTTTACAATAGAACATGTAATTGGTGTCAAGATATTTTTTATTTCCACTTATTATATGGATAATATGGATCATTATGAAATAAAGGATTAGTTATATGACATCAATGTAAAGGTATTAAATGGATGAGTACATCATGAGGGTTTTCTCCAATATTATACACTACCATATCTAATTGTTCATTAATGTTTTTTGTGGATTATCAGAGGATAAACTAAAGGAAAATAATAAAATGCAACCCATATCCATGTCTATATAATAATATGGATGAGATCAAACAAACCCATTTGTTTTCAATTTCTTTTTAGTATTATATCCCTTGTTATGTTTGTGGCCTTCACACACACCCTATAATAAAATAGTTATAAGTATGTCATGTATTTGTATATTTCTATTTTATTTGAATTATTGAATATATCCACAGTGATTTATGCCTTAATTAAATTAATTTTACAAAATTTATTCGATAACTATTTGGTTATTATTTATTTATAGTATCCTCGTGTATTCCTAGTTAAAAGATTAACATGAATGAAAAGATGAGATTAAATTGGAAACCTTATGTATGAATTCATTATATTGAATGTTTCTGAATTTTTAATTAATAGGTGACAATGTAATCTGTATACGGCATTAAATATATTAAAATAGATTGATAGTAAACTATGTGAAGGTTAATATTGTTTTTTAATTGAAATCTCCCAAAAATATTTCTATAGTCAAATATTTCTAATGATTGATGTGATATCACTAGGGGTCCATCCAACACTTCACCCATATTAGGCATTGATTTTTAATTAAAAAATAAACGGGGTTGTGTTTTTTTAATTCATTCAAAAACACCATTAATGAGTTTAAATGATTTCAGTCTTCCACATGGATTTCAAACTTACCAAAATTTGATATTGTATATACAAGGTGTTTCAATGAATCTATAATTTGAAAAGGAGTGGCCTTGTTAGATGGTGATCAGGTGGTCACTTATGTAAAATTATTGTTAATTATTAATAATTGAAATTATATTACACAAGAAAAAATGTAGTTATCTGTGTTTCATGCTATGAAATATTTGTGGAATTACATATTGGGATAAAATTATAATGTGTATAAGAACCATTATATCTATAAATGAAATTTACCTTATCAAGAATTAAATCATTCATATTATTGATCGATTGTGTATGAGTATTATTTTGACTTTGATAAAGTTTACATAATTAAAAATGGAAACATAATTGTTGATGAATTGTGGAGTAAAACCCTTTTTTTCCGAAGTATAGTTGTGAATAAAAGATGATAGCTTCTTTTGAAAGGATGAATTTTTTAATTTTAGAATATCTTGGTCCTGAATCACTTATATATTCATACATAACATCCTTATGACACATCATCATACAAAAAAAGGATTTTTGATCTAATGTGATTATCTCTAAGGGATCTAATATATAGTTTTTAAAAAATTTATAATAGCCTATATTACAAGGAGGTTATTTTTATCTAATTTTATTCCATAGTTACTTGTTTTATTGAAATGGAATTGGATAGTAAATTTTATACCTCTATGTAAGATATAAAGAAAATGTCGATACTTTATGTATCAATGAATTTCCATGAATTATTAGTTTCCATATATGAATAAGGATAATTTTTATTATTTAATATAGATCTATATCTATCATCTACTTATGGCCAAATATGTGGAAACCACTCGTATTTTTTTCGATTGACTATACCAGAGTGTAATTTGGATGATTTCATTATTGTATTCATGACTTGTTTACAATGAATTACAAAAATAAATAACGATGTATGAGTTATCCTTGATATTTTAACAAAATTTTATCATTTTATAATGATTCAATAGGCAATAACTATTTATGATTTGGAAATGTTATATTTTGTAGTTACATTGTATCTATATATAATACCCGGATGTATCCTTTGGGATCAAGATTTCAGTTTTACCTATAACATCTACATGGTACAAAATAATCACTCGATATAGTTGAATACTTTATTAATACTTACTATACCTCGATTGTTTGAAATTATGTAGAATCTGTTTAAATTCATTAGGACTTATAAGTGTATGAAACATAGATTTTTGTTGACTAGTTGGGGGGAAATAGTCAACAGATTAGATTTCCAACAACAATAATATCCATTATTCTACAATGATCACACCATTTTAGGTGCTCTATGCTATTAATAGTTGTTAAACATTGTAATGGTTTGATCTCAGGAAAATGAAAATGGTTGGGTGAGTCTCATAAAATATATATTTGTTCAAGTTTATTTTACTAGGAAGTGGTCTAATTCTAACTTGAGAAGGTAGAAGTTTAATTTTTATCATTGATAAATACTTCTAGGTTATGTTGTTAGTGGACATGAGTCATTATGGGTGTCAATGTGGATTTGGAATCAAAATATTTAGAAGAAACATTTTTTGAAACCTTGCTCTATTTAGTAATTTGATATTTTGTAAAAGATATTTTATCTAAATATAGATATTTTTTGTACAAAAATCCATTTATTTAAATAAATTTTTTATCATTTTAAGAAATAACTATTGTAAACCATGTCCATTTGGTATGATTAACACTTATAATTTTATGTATAAAAAATATGTGTCATTTGACTAAAAACTTGTTTAAATAGTGAAACTAATTGAAATTTCATTATCAAGGATGAATATTCACCCATTATTAGTGTTGAGGCAACATGTATGAATCTAGAAATATTTATTGAAATATGAATATAATATAAAGTTGTAGTTTCCTAAGTAATTCATCGAGGGTAATACGTGTTTATTTGGAGTGGAGAAAGATAATGATCTCTATTATGTTGTGTTGATTTTAATACATCACCTCCTCTATGAAGTGATTCTTAATTTATATATTACTATTCTACAAAGCATATCCTTATCATTATATACATGTGGTAATTGTATGATATTGGACACCATGTTTTCTGTGCAATGATTAGAATTATCACTCCCATTAAATTTCATTATGTATTCAATTTTATTGATATTGATCTTCTTATGTTTCTTATATTATCATTGATCAATATTCATTTGATTTTTTAAATCATGAAATTGATTATTGTTAAGGGAACATATTTTTTTCCATTCAAAAAATAAGAATATGGAGAAAATGTATAAATTGTTGGACATTATTTCAAATATTAAAAAATAAATATGGAAAACAGTTTCATTTAATTTAATGATATACTCTTTGGAATATCATATTGTATTGATACTTCATCATGAATCATAGATTTTGTGTATAATCTCATCCTACAAGAAAAATTTAGCCTCCACATTGAGGCAAAATATTTGGTCTCTTAAATTGAAACCCACATTGCCATTCATGGAATTTTATATTAGTGATTAATGTACTATAAAATATATGACTATTGTATGATAATCTTGATTGTGGAAAATTAATATTGTGATCATTTTATTATATACCTGTTTCTTCTCATATTTTAACTCTTTATATCAAAAACATTCTTGAATATTTTTTGGAATATTTTTTGTGGATTTGTTCCCCTTCATCTACTATAGTTAAGAACAATCAACTAACATATGCTTGATCCTATTTTTTTATTATTTAATTTATGATATGATGGTTATATTAATAGTAAAACACATTATATCGAATGTTTATTAAAATATAAAGAATCCTGTGTAATTCTATTTCGGTAACATCAATTATATTTATGTAGATAAATATCCCAATAAAATTCCACCCATAATTTCATTTTGTGCATCAGGAATTAATATGTTTTTCTAAAATTGAGTAACATATAATGGTAAAAACAGATTCAAGGAGAATCTTACTCAATTAAATCATGTTTTTATCATCTTCATAGCCTATTTTACATTAAAAATACCAATATCCGCGAACATTGATTTCATAGATTCCATTAATCAACCCCTGCCATCTGAGACATCAAAACATCATTGGAGATCATTGAAATTTAATTTTCAGTAAAACACTTGTATAATCATATCATATGTTTTCTTGTGGGAATAAAATTTTCATTATGATAATATCATTAATATAGTGATCTGAATTTTAGTAATGACCAGATCCAAGATCAATAGTTTTTCTTTAAGGAATTTTCAGGTTGAATATAAGGAATCACTAGCCAGCTAGTTGAAAAAACCTAGTTTTTTCTCCTTAACCAAATTCACCAGAAATATGGAGAGCTAGAACCATCTAGTAAGTGGCGCAGTATCTCACCATTTGTATTATGGATAATTTTTGGTGGGATTATGGATTTAATTTTAAGTATTTTTTATGTTTAAAATTAACAAAGATCCCCATTTTTATTTCTCCATCAACTCCTCTGACACTCACTCAAGGATGATGGACATTAGAGGACCTCATTTGTGATTTTGAATTTTCTCTAAATCACTGCCTATTTTTTGTGTTATTTAAGTGATTGGTTATGATTATTGTCCATTAGTAAAAGTTATACTAGAGTGTCTATAATGATCTCCATCTGGATATTAGATGAATTCCTCTAGTGGTACTGGGGAATATTGCACAGGATTATATTTGTATGATCCTATTGTGACATATGAAATGGATAGAGAAACTATCTATCTGATCTAAAAAATATGTGTGCAACATTGACAAAGAATTTTATATTGTAGACAAATAATATTTTTATGGGAAACATTCCTTATAAAGAATAATTCTCATTCAATCAATATGGATTTACTATGACCATCATGTGACAACCCACGAGAGGGAATGAATTAAATTTATAATCTTGTGGATTGAAGAAAATATTTTGTGAAATAAAGTGCCAAGTAAACCCATATACATGAAATATCTTTAATAACTTCAAAAAATACGATCATTAATTATTTATTCAAGATACCAACTAGGTTGACAAGGGTTTTAATTTTACATATCATTATAAATGATGCATTTCTCTTATGTAAAATTTCGCATGTATTATACACACAGAAACACAGATATATATATGTGTAATATTTAAAATATAATACAGAGAGATGAGTTGGGCACAACGAAGGACATATTGGGTGGCCTAATATAAGAAGTTTGGTTATAGGGGAATAGCTTTTTTAACAATTTTTTATGTGTCTAATATGGCTCTCAGCACCGAGAGGATGCTAACGAAGGACCTGTGTGATGGGTAGTTCATTTAATTAATGAATTCTAATAGTGGATCATTTTGTAGTAGAAATTGTTGTATTGAAAATTTATATCAGATATCTATTCAAATGGTATCTATGGTATTGGTCATTCATAATAGCTTAGAATACAAGTTTGAAGCCAATTGTGTATAAATTGTAGTTAGATATGACACAAAATTATTCCAAACTCTTGGATAATTGATCATGTGTAATGATGGGTAACCTATATAGGTCTAATAATCCTCTTCAATGGATACACATTAATGAAGAATTTTGGAATAAGTAGAATTCATTAATGTGAGATGTTGCTCTATAACAGATAGATTGTTGCCATTATACATGTAATATTGGATGTTGTAGGGTATGTGGTACCTCAGGTCAATGTATTATGTTACTGTATGTTAGTGAATATCAATGGGAATTCAACGACTCTAGGTTTTTGAGTTGTCAATAATCAAATGACGAAGGCATATCTAACTAATCAACAGGTTAGTCCATAAATAGTTTTATGTATTATCAATGTGGGTTATTCATTATTGTTTATTTTATTTGATACAAGTGTGAAAATGTATATTATGATATTTATGATGATTTATTGATTGTAGAATACAATGGTACACATATTTTGGGTGAAGACCAAATATATGATACAAATAAAAAATATAGGTCATTTAGGGGTGTGGGAATTCTGGTATAATAAGTGGTGGGTTTCATATTCATTGGGCTTTAAAATATTATGAAATGGATATAAATTATAATGTTGTTAGGATTGATTTCATTTTTATCCTATTGATATCCAAAATTGATACAAAATCCCTTACTTTCATATAATCAAATTTACATAGTCACATTCATAGAAGAAAAAATTCATATACAAGATGGTTGTTTGGGACATGAATATAGTTTGATATGCGGAATTACATCCCAAGTGTATATTCCAATCCATGAATATGATATTAAATTCCAGTTTGTATATCATTTGGTTTTAAAATACTTCCAATAAGACATTCCCTATAATTTTTTATGATTTGTTCTAATGATGGAAACATAGTTTACAATAAAACTCATATTGGGGTGGGGGTGGTTACGAAAATATTTTCCTCCACATATGATATGGCTCATATTGATCCTTACTAAATCAAGGATTAGTTATATGACATTAAATACAAGGGACTTATCTGGATGAATACATCATGAAGAGGTTCTCCGGTATTATTCACTAACATTTTTAATTTTTCATTATGGTTTTTTGATAATTATCATATGTTAAACCATAGGATAATAATAAAATGCTACCCACATGAATCTGTAAAATAATCCTATTGATGGGATCCACACACCCCATTTGTTTTCAATTATTATTGATTGTTATATCAGATGATTCGTTTGTGGACCTCACACACACCCTATACTACCTTGAGGTGTTAGTATGGATTTTATTGGTACATTTCTATTCTATTTGGGTTATTGAATGCATCCAAAGTGATTCATTCCTTAACTAAATTATTATATAATCATTTAATTGTTTAATAATCGTCTATTATTTATTTATGGTATCCTCAAGTATTATTATTTGGATGAGAAACAAGCATGACAACATGAGATTAAATTTAAAACCTTATGGAAGAATTAATTATATGAAAGGTTTCTCAAATTTCACTTCTTGAGTGACAATGTAGACATTTTTGGGTATGTGATATATTAAAATAGATAATTAGTGAACTCTTATATGGTTAGTATAGTAGTTTATTTGTATGGTCTAATAACAATTTCCATATTCACATATTTTATATGATTTATGGGCTATTAACAGTTGTTCATAAATGACTTCTCCCCCTATAAGGCACTGATTTGTAATCAAAACATAAAAGGGGTGTTTTTTTCAATTATTGCATTAACAACATTCATTAGTTTATTGGTTTTTGGGCCTCCACATATATTTTATCCTTATGTAAAAAAATTTATGTGTATAATTTTTTTTGCAATAAATATGTATCAGAATAGGATTGGACATGAAAATTGATGATCATTTGGGTGCTTATGGGAAAATATAGTTTAGTATTCAGGAAAAAAAATTTATCATAGAAGACATATTGTTGGTATTTTGGGTTCATGCTATGAAATTTTAGTGGAATTACCTATTCGGATAATTGTATATGATTTATATAAACCATAATATCCATAAATAAATTTTCCCTCAACATAAATTAAATCATTGATATTGGTCAATGATTGAGTAACAATATTATTTTGACATTGAGAAAGTGTATATGATTATAAAAGGAAACATCATTGTTGATGAATTGATAAGTAATACTCATACATTGGTTTTGAAGAATTCTAGTTGTGAATAAAAGATTTTAGATATATTTCAAGAGATTAAATTGGATATTTTAGAATATCTGGGTCATGAATGTCTTATATATTAATATATAACATCCATAGGTCACATCATGATATAGAAATGGAATTTGTTGTTCTGATGTTATTATCATTGTGGGAAAAAATTATAATTCTTTAAAAAACAATTTGTAAAGAACCTATATTATGAGGTGATAACATACATCTATGGGTATGCCATAGTTCCTATTGCTATTTACCAAGAATTGGTTAGATAATTTTATGCCTCTAAGGGATATGTACAACGAGGATTGAACATGATGTATCAATTCATTGAAATGAATTATTAGTGTCTATATGATAATAATGAGATACATGTTATTTAATATAGTTATATATCTATCATATATTGAAGATTTAACACCTGAAAACCATTGGTATTTTTATCCATTAACTATACCATAGTGTTATTTGGACGATTTTATTATAGGCTTCATGACATATTTACTGTGAAATACCTGATGAAATAATGATGAATGAGTTATTGTTGATATGTTAACTAATTTATCCCATTTTATTGTGTTTCAATAGACTGTCACTATTGTTGTGTGTGAATATATATATTTTTCGCTATTTGTAATCTAAATTGAGTACCCCGATGTATCATTTGGGATCAAGATTTTCCTTTTAACCTCAAAAATCTATATGGTCAAAAAATTCACTCGATATAGTAGTAAACTATATTTCTACTTATCATAATTAGATTGGTAGAAATTATGTATAATCTAGTTAATGTCATTAAAACATTATAATAGTGTGAATCATGGATTATTGTTGACATGTGGGGGAAATATTTACATTAGAATACATTTCTAATAATAATAAAAACCATTATTCTATAATGATCACACTATTTGAGGCACTCTATGTTGTTAAAAATCGTTCATCAATGTATTGTATAGGTCACATGAGAATGAAAATGATTGGGTGAGTCTCATAAAATTTATATTTGTTTAAATTTAGTTTATTAGGAAGTTATTGGAATCTATTTATAGATGTTAGATGTTTAATTTTGATCATCAATAAATACCTCTATACTATGCTTCTAGTTTACAGGTATTTTTAATGGTGTCATTGTGGTTGGGGAATCACCATATTTATAATAAATTAATGTTGTATCCTAGGTCTATTTAGTAATTTGATATTATGGACAAGATATTTTTTAATCATATATTTTTTTTATCAAGGATTCAATTATTTAAAAAATTTATTATAGGAAATTTAAAAAATAATTGTTATAAACCAAGTCCATGTTATATAATTTACACTAATAATGTCGAATATTAAAAATATGTATCATTTTAATAACAATTTTTTTATATATTGAATCTAAAAGTAATGTCATTGATGAGGAAGAATATTCTTCTAGTATTACTGTTAAGGAATCATAGGATGACTGTAGAATGATTTGTTGTAGTATGATTCTAATATACATGCCCAGTTTCCAATGTGATTCATTAATCATAATAATTGTTTCATTGGAATGAAAATGGAGAATATTCTCCAATATGTTGTGTTTGTTTTAAAATATAAAAACATCAGTGAGGTGAATTTGAATTTATATATTACTTGTTCACTTATGATATCCTCATCATTATATAAATTTTTTAATTGTGTGATTTATGGTATAATTTCATAGTTTTGGGGTAGCTAATTTTATAAATGACCTCAAATTTCAAATATACTACATCTATAATGGAATCAATAAATATAGAGTGGTAACACAACCGTAGAAATTTGAAGAACAGAATCCTTGAAACTTTTTTCTTCTCACTGGCTAGTCATTGGTTCATTAGTTGTCCAATTATTTTATAGTAATGATCTAATGAAATTATGAATGTAATTTTAGTTTTTAGAAAAACTATAATTTTAATATAAACCCCATATTTTATTTATCCTTTCTCACCCTGACCCTCTGTAATATTATAAGACTTTTCTGTCTATTAATTGTTATTTTGAAATGATATTCATTATAACATGTATATAGAAATTATGTTGGTTGGATTAAATAATTTTGGTAAGTATAAACTAAGAATTTTTTATTTTTTTCAATTTAATTCATATTTCTGGAACCCTAATATAATATTTTATTGTTTTTTTACTCGGAAATGTTTTGTTATGGTTGATTTTATCAAGGATTTATGGAGGTTGTGGCTTTTGAATCATATTGTTGGTGGTGTATAGAAATCTCATGATGCCTTTTTTCAGGTGTATGTGATATGTATACACACTATAATTATTTATGTAATTCCTAATTCGAATAATACATAGTTATTTGTATATATATTGTGATTTTTTGTCCATTCAATGGGCCTTGAGTGGTATGCTAGTATATTAATGTTGGGACATTAGTGACCATGTAAGGTTATCTATTAATTATTATTTGAATTTGAATAAAAATGGAAAAAATTGTAGCATTGTAGACTTAACTAATGACCAAAGGGGTTCTAAATAATTCTACGGTGTATCCAAGAATCAATTAAATGAAATAAAAATCTATAATTATGTCCTATATAAAAATTCATAATTATAAATTCCATGCATAAAATTATTATAAAATGATGAATTCATGATTATGAATGTCATGTTATAGATACCAATATTATATATTTTAGGTGGGTTCCATTAATATAGAACTTTGAATTTGGTTTTCCCTTTAATATATTTTGGATGAAGGACCTTGGACATTGTTAATTAAATTTTTTTTCCTATAATTATGTATGGTTGGGGTACCTAAGATTTAGTTCCTTGTATTTTGGGTCCCCATTGTCATATTATAGTTGGGTGACCATTGAAAGAGTTCCTTGGATCTATAATACCCCTAATTATGTATGGATTGAGAATGTTATTATTATTTTTAGATATCTAGTAACACTTATTATATGTTGTTATAAAAACATGGATATTGTTTCTTGGTTATAGTGTTTTATTTATATATATACATTTAGAGCCCTTGGACTTTGTTTCATGGATATGGTTGGCCTATATAGTTATATACATTATTATACTACAATGGATAGAAACATACAACATGGGATGTTGTTGGTATGGTTTACCAATGGAGACACCATAGAACCAAAGGATAATTGCATATTTATTATATTTTTGTAATGTTATGCATTATTTCAATATGTGAACACTCAAATATAATTTTTGACAGGTTTCATTTTGTTTAGAAACAATTGGTTGTGGATTACCAAGTTTTCTCCACCCAGTACTCAAGATATAGTATGTATATAATAAAAAATGATGTTTTTTAGTTAGGATAAGATCAATGGAGTAGTGAAAGTTGGGGGATCAGATATTTCATGAGTGGATCTTGGGTGGTGGGACTAGGTGTGACCTATGGACATGTTTTGGTTTATTTCTAGATTTAGTAATTTGTTGGGGATATTTCTATATGTGATGTGAATTTTATTTCATTTGGTAATTTTTTTTTAATATAGAATATGGGTCACATATCGATATGTTCAGTTGTGATGTTACGCGATTAATGATATTAATATGTTATTAAATATTTTTCATACACTGTCTATAGGTTACTGTCTCCAAACGAAATCATCATAGTCCATTTCCTCATGTAGATATACATTAGGATATGGAGAAGCATGAGTATGGTTTTTAAGCATCTAATATATGATACTTATGGATTTACTAGTCTAGGTAATTTCAAACTCATAAAAATCCATTGCATATGATGATATCCCAATTTGTATCATATAATTTCACATGCATCAAATTATGCATGTCATATAATTGTGATATAATCATATAAATTCAACTACATTTATAAAATATTTATCTTCATTAACTCCATCTGATACATATAATTATGAATAATGGACTTCTTTTATAATCAGTTATTTCTAATATTCCAATATATATAATTTGATCATTATTGTGGTGAAATAATTCTCATGGAATGGGAGTGATTCAGACACTATCATTAACATGATCTGAAGGGGGTCCCAAAATGCTATATTAATGGTTATTTATCAAAATTCATGCAAATGATATCCTAAAATGTTAATCCATAAATATATTTTGTATATTTTGGAATATATAATTGTTATTCCCACGATAACACTGGAGACATTTATTAAAAATACTGAATTGGATGTATGGTTATATAGTTTTATCAGTGGATCATGATTTAAATAACTTCAATTGAATTTTTTAGAATATATTTGGGTTTAAAATCGGTATTACTTTGTAGAAATAATAAATACTGAATATAAATGAATGAATTTTGATTGTTCATATAATTATTAATGATACTAAATTTTTTACAAGGAGGAGTGAACTTGTATTTCTAATAAGAGATATTTCAATACATCATTTGATTTTGTGGGACTGAATCACTATAATTTTTGATAAGGAATATGTTGGTTAAATAATTAGATAATTTCACTATGTATATATACACATGACATGATATTATATGTTATACTAAATAGTAAAGATGATGGTTATTGATATCCCATCTCTCTTCAGATCATGTCATCATTAATAGAAAATAATAATGTATGTTGAGACTATAATCAATATTTGTCTTTTATTGATCCATAATGAGAGACATAAAAAATAGATATTGAATAACCAAATGAGGTACAATATCAATATTCAAATGAGAATGTTAGTATGAAATATAAAACCATTATCTTACCCCAATAATAATATACATAGAAAAATTTAAATAATCATCTAATATATCCAATTTGATGGAGACTTATCTAGAATCACCCATGATACTAAACAGTCCAGAGATATAAACAAATAAAATTAATACCACTCTTTCACCAACATGGTTATTATATTCTCACACATAAGTTTCTACACCTCTAAGACACCTTTAATAAGATAAATAAAATCAATGTAAACACCATTACCATATATGTTAGATTTCATTATTTATTATTTCACAGTTAACATAATAAAAAAGTGATGGGTATCATTCGGGTTATTTCTAAAAATTAAGATAATATGTTGAAAATATTATATGACCCAATACATAATGTCTGATAATTTAATCAATACATAATATTTGGAAATTTTATTTATCACTTTTGTGAAATTGATATCTAGCATAAAAAAAATCATAATAAGAAAACATTTTTATATGGGGTATATAATCATCTTTATCTCTAATGTAAATTATCAATGCAATTTTTTATGTTTAAATGTTAATTTCTTGGGGTTACATCAGGGTTTCATGTTAATAGAATATTATGTACACTGTATATGTTGTCTCATAAAGTAGTTCCATTTGTATCCAATTGACAACCTAAAATATGAGTGTCCTTATGGAAATGATTATACAATGTGATTCCATGAAGATACATGAAAATGATAAAAAATTTATAATCCCTATTAATATTATCTTTTTTCATGGGAAATCATTTTCATCCAATGATTTTATATACATTAGTAAGCATCAAAATCTCAACATCGAAACACTGTATGTTGGATATTATACTTTGGGTTATCAATTTGATTATGCAGGTAGATCATCTATAGGTCTATTTTCACCTATGATTTATTTTTATTATTAGAAATTAGTGTATACAATTTCACATTATATGATTCCAAATTACCCATGATAATAATTACTATATTTTTGAAATTAAAAAATGGTTGGTTGAAATCAAATTGAAAGATCATCTTGGCCACATCCCAATAGATTCATTAGGGGTAGGTGTCTAGATCTCAATCGGGGAATTCTATTAATATATCATCAACCATATCATTTTCATCACCATTATATGATCCCATATTTTAAAATATATTATTATTTATATCACTATATATTAAACACACATATATTATCAATTGAATCTAAAAGTGGGATGTCCATATATGAAAATAATAATTCTAAATAAAAGATCAAGAGTGATAATACCATGTTATCCATAAATAAAATAGTCTTTATAATATATAATAACTTTATGATTAGTTTGGTTGTGCATATCAAAATAATATCTTCAACATAAATATTATATATATATATATATATTATTAAGTGATAACATATATTTTCATTGAAATTAAAATGATTCTATAATATTAAATTTTGATTTTTAGTTGTTCATGTGTTGTATGCATTGATTGAACATTATTACTACTTGTAGTACTATAACATCATGACACCACTATATAAACCTAGAAACATTTTAAAAAATTTTATATTTCATCTCCCATGTCCAAATTAGGGATTACTATCATGTATCGTTTAATCTATATGGATCAAAATATGGGAAGAATTTATTTGTGCTGGGATACATTGGCTATTATTAATTCCATAGACCTCATAGATACCACTATATAGTTTTATTAAATTTGTACCGAGGATACAATATTTCTACCTAGATGGTTATTTTTTAGTGTCTTGAGGATTCCATGAAACCTAGTCAAACTAGGATGTTTTTCATCCCGTTATAAAAACTATTTTCCATCTTTTTATCAGAATCCTTCTTCATTGAATATATAATTTCCCTTAATATTTCTTGACCCAATGACGTTTTATGACTGTGATATCCATAAGAATAATTTATTTCAAGGAACTCATTATACATAACTATATTAATGGGTGGTCTAGATATTTCATATTGAGAATACAGATTGATTCATGAAATTATATATCTCAAAAAAAAATATCTATGTGATCTCTAATGGTGGAAGAGTTATAAGTTGAGATTGATACATTTATATATACATGTATATGAGATTTAATGGACTTATATATCTCTACCACCAACACGTGTTCATTAAAAATATCATAATATTGTGAATCTAGTTCACCAAAACATATTCCTAATTCAAAACCCTTCTATGACCCATAACCCAATCCACATTTCATACATGAAAACTATCAGCTGTAGATGAATGGATGATATAAGAGTAATTTTTTTGAGGATCTTTTATACCTTCATTATACTCATTTTCTTATTTAAAAGTTCATAATATGAATATATTTATATTCTACCCCACATTGATATATAATCCCTTACATGATATATTATTTGTTCCCAAATTGGTATACTTATATAACAAGGAGCATATTTCATTTTCAACTCACCTCAAAATTTAAACATTTATTAGAATTCAATGAATATGTAAATGGATGTATTATGTCACCTAGTACCTGTTATTGATTTATCTCATCAAATATGACAAGAGGAAACCATTATTACATATGATCTGTATACTATAATTGATCAATATCTGGGATCATCTAATTCATATGAGTAATTTGTTCAATGTCTATAATAAATTTCATAAAGTTCTTTATAAATCATAGAATCAACCAAATAAAAGAGTGGATTTTCAATGTTAGTTGATTGAGTATAAAAAAATTTTATTCATAAAAATATTAAATATAAACTGAACATAAATACATTTTTGAATGTTTATTAGAATTAAAATATTTCGGTTAGTCTAGATCACTCATATCATGTAGGATATCCTACATTGTTAAGCCACATATCACTGGTTGCTTTAAAATGTAATGGTTTATTTTTAATCATAGAAATACACAAATAAATTTACATGAATTGTAATATAAGGCTATTTTAAAATATATTTATATGTGGTATTATCTTAAAACAATATCATTCACTCTAGTATTCAGATGGATCCTTTTGAATCCATATTTTGAATGTTATGATATTTGGAATGATGGTAAAGCTAGTACATTGGTATATTAGAAATTTAGAAATTTTATATCATGTCATAAAGGTAACATATAGATTTCTGCTTACATAGAATCTTTCTCAAGTTTGTGATGTGTTCTGTATATATTTCATATGAATGTACATACATGGTTTATCAAATTTACTAAAATAAAAAATAATAACATAGGTGAATAATCTATATGATGAATAAAAACAAGTTGTTATTCTGGGAAGTAGGTAGAATGTTCTATGAAACATGACCACCCACTTGGTTTATGTATTATCGCGGAACAACCAATTTGATGAAGTAATGTGGGTACTAGAGGATTTGATGAGGTAGTGGTATATTTATCTGTATGTTTCAAAGTGATGAATTGCAAGGGGGAAATTAATTTTATGGGGGGTATAATGTAACACCAGAATATTTTAATAAAACATTTATCTTTAGATAATTATAATTAATCAATGGCATGTGATTCATGCAACTAAGTGTTTAAAAGAAGTGTGATATACTATTAATTGACAATAACCATTATAAAACATCTATTAAATTGACAAGAATAATTATCATATGAAATATAATTTTATATGTCAATATAAAAATATTTCTATTTTCAGGGAAAATAGTCACTCAAATTTTTGTAAAATCACATTGTACATATTCTTCAATAAATTATATTTTCTTCTTCTAAAAAATTAAATTTTTAAAAAAAATTATTTTTGAATTCATCATGTAAAATTAATCTTAAAATTATTTCCATATGACAAAATTTTTCTAGAGAATAGTGGTTCTATAGATTTTAAATGAAAACATTATTTTTTAAATTAATTTATACGGTTAAGTTATGTTTTTGATTAGTTATAAATTATTATTTTCCCATTTTGATTTAGAATAAACCAGTCATTTTTTAAAAAAAATTTAATACATGAACATATTATAAAAACATTTTATCTTTTAAGAGATTTTCTTTTTTGAAAACCAGTTTTTATATAAATTAAGCATCATTAAATTAAATAAAATTCTTAAACGTTGGTTTTTCTAATTCATAAAAATGGTTGTTAAATTTGGATTCATAATTTTAATAATTTTGTAACTAGATATATATTTTATAACAAGTATTTATTTCCAATCATGGTGATTTTTTTTATCATAGTAATTGGTAAATTTCATTATTTAGGTTGAATATAAAATTATACAGTCTATTTAATGACCCTAAAAATGCCAATTTTTTTGTTGATTGAAATTGGAACAATAATACATATGGATCGAAATTAATTAATATAATGTACATCATTCCAGGAAAATAAATTATATAATATTTAATATTACGAAAGACATAAAACATCATTTTCACTATCTTTAATATATCATGAGTTTCCACATGCATAAAAATGATTGTTATGAATGAATAAAAATGTCACTTTGTAAGATAATAAATAAATTTTACTGACCATGTGTTGTTTTGGATGTTTTATTACACTTTTAAGAATCTATGATATCTAAAATATTTCATTTAATTAAAATATAAAGATATCAAATCCATATTTTAATAAATATATATCTTCCAATATAGGGATACATAATAGTTATATTAGACTATAAATATAATTTTAAATTCTAAATGTGATATCATCATTAGAGTAGTTTATTATTTATTTTTAGTAAAAAATGTATATTATACAATTACATAAAACTAATGTATATATTATTTATTAATGCAGGTATGAAATTAATATAATAATGAATATTAAAATAAATTTAATTTTAGATAATTATTTTTGAAATGTTGTTTTATAAATTATTATGACCATTTATGGATATAATATACAATTTTATGAT
Source organism: Viscum album (assembly GCA_963277665.1). NCBI lineage: Eukaryota > Viridiplantae > Streptophyta > Magnoliopsida > Santalales > Viscaceae > Viscum > Viscum album. Next base: position 856,540,362 of record OY728156.1, on the reverse strand, counting down.
TTTTACATGATTTTTTATTATTTTGAAAATCCAATAAATAAATAGTCAAAATTATTTGTGTTGTTATTTTTTCAAAATATGGTTTTATTAAATTATCTGAAAATAAAAATAAGATATGAAAAAAGATAAAATATTTATAATATTTTATAAAATTAACCCAACTGTTAATGTATTTTCCAATTGAAAACACATAATTAATAATACCACCCTATTAATATTGATAATTTTTTTACATTAGTTGAAATTAAAATTGGTTATGTATGGGAATTCAAAATCGTAGGGTTTCAAACAATATCAATACATATCAAAAATCATTTTGTTTGTGAGATAAAAAAATTATTAATTCATAGATTATAATATATGTTCTTTTTGGGGAATTTGGATTGATACTATATTTATTAAAAATTAATATTTTCCAAAAAACTGAAATATCCCCTCACCTAAATTAAAAAATGGAGCATCTTCCCTAGAATCTTAAAAACAAATTAAGCATTTAATATCAACCATAACCTACAGATTTAACTTCTAAAAACCCCACATAATATTATCATGGTGTTTTTTCTCAAAATAAATACTCTATTGTCTATAAGAGGATATCATGTGGGTTCTTGTAGAACATGGGATTTTTCCAATAAGTATAAATGAAATCAAACTGTAGGTAATAGTTATTTTCAGAATCTTATTATTTTTGAGGGTTGTTTATATATAAGTATTTCGTAGGGATTATTTTTCATCTCAACCAGGGATCCTTAAATTTATTTTCCAAAATATAATTATCATTTTTTTCTAAATACTTTTTTTTAAATTTTTACATAAGTATGAATTTTAACTTATCAATATGAAAGGAGAATTTATATCATAATACTAATGAAGTATTTGTTAATTTCATATAATATTTATGAGGATAATGTATAATTTTAACTAAAATATAATGAATAATTTTTTAATCATTAATGAAAACATAATTCATTGAATCTTCTTTTACAAGATTACAAGGTTATTTTCATAGAAAATATTTTACATTAAAATGCGGTGTCATTTTATGAAAATAATGATTTCTAAAAATAGAATGGTAATATTCCACATGAGTTATTTTTAATTTTTATATTTAAATTATTTTACATACATAATTACATTCTTTATGTAACTTATACATTAAATAGATTATTTAATGGGGATATTTTCCCGATTATTCAGGTGGGTTGTTTAAGTTTTTATTGAATTATATTTAAAAAACCCATTTATCTTCAATGAGTTTTGTTATGATTGAATGATGTTTATGAAACCCATTTATATTAATGTGTTCTTATATGTTGAATTATTTATGTTCTTGTGAAACTCATATTTATGGTTTTTATTATACTATGGGTGTAACCTATACCTCTATCATATGACATGGGTAATGATTAATATATAATGGGATATACATGACTATAATGGAAAAATATCTTATTTCACAAATACATGGATGGAATGTGATAAAAACATGGTTCTTTAACACATGGATGCAATGAGGAGGGAATACATTTTAAAAAAGGTCATTTTTTACATATATTTTATAGTAAATGAGTATGACTAGTGTTGAAATAATTATCAATTCTTATGTGAATTACATTATATAAATTATTATGACATGATATGACAAAATATATTTATTATAATCATCTGTGATTATTCCTATGATAGTACATCATGATCATTGATATGTATAATATTATTTTTAAATGTTTTTAATATGTTTTTTACTTCCAATTCATATGATATGGTTGATATCTCAGTTATATTCTATTTTATAGAATTTGATATCTCCCATTATTACGTTTTGTTTCCATAGAACTTGGACAATTTTAATATGTATTATGTGCCAAAAAGTTGTCCTAGTTATGAATGAATTAGAATGATATTATGTAGTTGTTTTATTATCTTAAATTTTATGTTTCCCAGTTTCTAGATACAATAATATTATATGGTCCTGGAGTGATTTGTTATTGGTATGTGTTGAATATTATTCTATTTAGATTTATAATCTATGTATTAAAAGTGTATCCAAAATAATCCAAGAAGGGGTGGATCTATAGTATCCCTCTAATGTTATGGGTTATATTTATTTTTTTCCGAAAAATAATTAGGGTTATTACAAACGTTACTATGATAGTTATTATCAGTGTATCCAGGATTTTAATCCTTGTATAATAGTGACAGTTTTTTCATTTTTAATATTGATAGATTCATAATATATTTGTTTGATATGAAAATGTTTCCTTACGATACATACATGATTTATTTATTATTCATATTGTTAATATGGTTATATTATGATATCCCAAAGTAAGATAATGAGTTTACATATAATGTAATATATTTTATACATATCATGAGAAAGATTAATATCATTTTAAAAAATTATTACTTAATTCTTCATAATTTAAAAACAAATTATTATAAGATTGATTAATTATTTCATAGTGAATGTATTTTGAATAACATTGGGTTGAGAATTTTATTTCTTTTGAGTTAAAATGATCGTTTTGATAACGTCCAACTAGTGAGAATTCACGAATGATTATTTTTTAATCAGTTTTTTGATTACTTGTAAACTATTTGTATATTATTTAAGACTCATTGAAATCATTGTAAAACCTTTCCTCAAAACATTGAAAAATATTTAGTCATCCTTGAAGCATAAAAACATGATTATTTCAAAAATATCATTAAGGAAATTTTCATCTATTAAATAAATATATTCTCAAGAGTTACATATATTATAAAAATAATGTTATCCATTAGCTGTTACATCCATCATATTTACTCTATAATATATTGGGTGATTGTTAAATATAGTATTTTTCATCATTACTTTGGATTATTATTATCTAGTAAACTCCATAGAATTATGTAAAACATTGGAGATCTATATCTGGATCATGAAAATTTAGTATCAATATCAATCTCAGATTAATCTATTAGAAATATATATCTCACAATAATAATGAATGATTTTTATAAAAGTATATACTAAATAATTTTTATAAAGATAACATTAAATCAAAAGATTCATTCAAAAATAATAATTCACATCATTATTTTATTTATTAATGGGAATGAAATAATTTTTTATAACATCATTAAAACATCTTAATTCTTATATAATTTCATAAACACAAGAAAATGATTGGTTTTATGAAAACTCATCTAAAACATCACCATTAAAAATAATTGAATAATAAATGGGTTGTGTGAAAATCTTTTAAATAATTAAAAAAATTAACTTCTAACATTAATATTTATATTCCTAAAGGAATTATTGGTTCTATATCATAAATAATAGGGTGGTTATGGTTGAAATTAATTCATTCAATATGATTTTGTCAAGATTATGTGGCATTTTAAACATTATCTATTAGATTAACACCTTCATTGAATCTTTTAATAATACATGTAATAGAAAAAATTAGTCATTTAGTTTATGTAATGATATTCTATATGAGAATGTGGATCATTTATCTATCATTGTAATTATGCCTTGGATGATTGTGGATGAGTAAAATTTTATACAAATTATTATGTTAGGGAGTTGAATTAGACTATGTTTTCATGAGGAGGCTACTCATATTGACATGAGAAAAAATATTTTGGTTTATGATATATAAAAAATTCTTTTGGGATAAATCTTTACGTACTTTTCTCTAAAAAGAAGATTATTTCATTTCATATAAATAAATAATGAGAGGTCGAGGGAACTAGTAGATGTAAATCTCATCTGATCTATTTTTAGAACATTATAATTATTATAGAATTAATATAGGCATACTACAGAAAAATATCTAAAGAGACCAATATGATTTGATGATACATTAATATTCCTCCCAAAATAAGTGTAATGATTTCGATGGTGGTGTAGTATATATTTAGCACAATTAAATGATCCTGGTTATCAGGGTTTATAAAAAACGATCTCTTTTGTGTAAGTGGGATCAACATATTGGTTGTATATGATTAGATAAATCATAAATTATTTTGTGGACCTTGGTGATTTTCTATCTAAATATATAATAATAATAAAATTATCTTCTTTTATAAATAATTTTTCCTATTTCCCTAAATATTTACCATATATCACAACATATATACATGTGATATTTTCAAAATATTGTTTTTATTGAAATACTATATGATCTATGATATATTTCATCTATCATATAAAGACGAATCATCCATTTTCAATGTTACTATAGATCATATTATTAGTGTATCAAATGAGATGTTTCATTTTCTAAAACTCTTATATCATTAATATCTTATAATAATAACATAATATATTATAAAATAAATAGATTAATATCCTCAGAAACATGTTTTCCTTGAATTAGTATATCATTTTTTGTTTGTTATCTAATTGGTAACTTAGTATATTTTTTCTAAAATATATAGTATGAAATTTTGTTGTTCGTATTATCTTTTAGAAGAGGACTATTCTAATAGTTAACCTTGAATCATACTATAATAAGGATTAAAATCTAACTAACTAAGAAAATAACTTCTCTAATAGACTTTTGATCCAAGGAGTGCAGAGGTAACTGGGGGTAAAAATTTCAACCTCATGGAATCCTTATGTTTTTTATGTCCGTTGAAAAAAAATGAAGTATTAATGGATAAATCATTGAGTTAATTGTCAGACTTAGATCATCATAAATTTTGTAAAGGTAATTTTTCAACTAAATATCCTATGAAAATAGTACATAAAGAGAGTATGTTATTCATTTAATATATATTAATAACTTAGTGAGAAGATAATTATCCCATTAATTTTAAATTGAGTGGTTAATAAAATTCAATATATTTGAGGTGGTTTTTTATGGATAGAATATATATTATAAATGATATTTCTAGTTAGTAATGTATAATTTTATTTTACAGATGTTACAAAATAATTTATGTGCCTAAAATTTATTTAAAAATCAATGATGTTTAGATAAATTTTTCTATTATGGGCTTCCTGACATCAGTGAATGCCTTCAGGTGATGTATTACAGGTGTTTATCATGTTCAAAAATTCCATTTCAATGTGAAATATATAGGTTGTGTGAATATAATAGTGGTAGAATTTGATATATCCATGCATGATATGTCATCCATTCATGTTGTACAATATCTCTGGGTCCCTCTGCTACATTTAGGTGAGTATTTATATCTATAATCATATTAATTATTGGTTAATCGATATGATTCATCCCAAGAGGAGTCATTTATAATGGGATGGAGAGAAAATATAATACAATGGTGGGAAATCATGCAGATCTAATAGACAACGAACCATCAAGAACATTGATTAGTTTCATTGATAAGAAGAACAACTGACATTAACCCTAAACCTGAAAAATAAAAACATGGATCATCCTAATTAATTAATTGAACATAATTGTTCATAGGTGATCTAGATATACTTTGATTTTGTATTCTTCAACTTTTCCATATAAAGGAAAATAATATACGAGTGAATAATCATTGAGATTATTATATCCCATTATATTATATAGAATAGTTATTTTTTTCGTCGATTTTTATTTCATATGTGTTTTCAAAATCATTGAATGATTTAGAAAAAAATTTGATTTATAAGATGTCTATGGACGGATATTTGTTCATTAGGTGGTCTTCTGTTTCCTATTATATGATTCATCCATCCATGATAAAAACATGTATAGATGTTTCCTTAACATTTTTAATATACTATAAGAGCCTTATATATGGTTTTTGGCTCAAAATCAGCCATACTCTAATTCCTATTGTAGGTTATCTTGATAAAATTTTTGGAGCTAGTGTTATGTGATAAACATATGATAGAATCATATTGATATGAAAATTACATGAATTTTTATCGTTGAAGGATATAAATTAATTATGGACAAAAATATTTCACAAATCCAATAATATAAATATTGAAATTGGTTTCCTCATTAATATAAATAAGTACTATTAGTATTTAAATGAAATTCTAATGGAATATTTGTTTGTTATACATTTGGATATGGTTATTCTAATACTAAAATTTGGAAAGGATCATCCAATTATATTTATTATTCATTGTCTTTTTAGTTTACATTTAATTTTTTTTATGTTATATTGTACCCCGATTGTGAGTGGAATTTTTCAAATATTATTTTAGGGATTAATGATATATGATTTCTAGAAATTATCACAGGGTTTGAGATGTGTAAATATTTAGTTTCCTTGAAAAAAGACAACAATTGTGTAGTTCTGAAGATCTCTAATAATGCACCATCATCTAGTTTTTTATTGGAGGGTAATTTTAAAATTGATCAATCCAATATTCCATATAAAATAAATGACATCTCATTTGATGATGTGATGAATACATTAGCATCTATTTTTATTTAGGAATCAAATAATCTTATTTGATATTAACACATATGAGGAATTTTCTAGGTTATGTGAAAATATCATCATCAAAATGAAAATTTTGAATATAAATTGTAAAAATAACTAGAAAAATGTCCATATTATAGTGTGTTATATTTTAATGGTTTTTTGAAACTTTGTAAATACATATTTATTGGTTTTTTGAAACTTTTGGATATGTTCTCGCTTACTGCTTTTAGGGCTGGTTTTGTGGAAAATCACAAAAAAATCATTTCTATTATTGATATTGTTAATTTATTGGTATTTTAAATACCCATAAATTATACCAAGATTTTCATTAAAAAATTAATTATAGTAATTTTTAATAACATACAATACATCTGGTAAAATAAAGGCAGTTGAAATTTTGTCTAGTTGGAACCTAATCACAATTATAGGAATTTTTTGGCAACACTCCTTTTTTTAAACTAATATATTTTTTCAACAGGTAATTCTGATGTTGTGGGTGACCTACCTATGATATTGGATTCTTATTATTTATCCCACAATACATCCCTCCAAACCATTATCCTCAACTCTTGTGATTCACCCTTGTGGCATCAATGTTCCTTCTCTTGTGTGCCCCAATGTCCATGTCATCTCTTCTTTTTCCCCTGGTGTCCATATCATCTCATTTATTTCAATAATTATCATGATTTCATCTAAATTTCCTATAAATAATCTACATTAGCCTCTCTTCATACCTATATAATATCCATCCCCAATAACACTTGTTGAAAAATTTTAATCCCATAAGATTCCATCATGCATTCCCTCAACCATCATCCAACACATGAATCATTCTAGTAGTCCATATTTAAATTTTTATCTTAAATTTGTATCATGTTGGGTGTCTCTCCTCTTATCCAGTTCACCCTACCTCATCCCTCTAGTCCTATATCCATGTTCCATTCCATAAACCTCATGGCACACCCCCATGTGATCCATGATCGTTCTCTTGTGCACCTAGTGCCCGTGTAGTCTATCTATGTTCCCCTGAGGTATGTGATGTCTCTATTCCTTCTCAATTTCCTTCTTATGAATTTCCTTTTTTAGTACCACATTCATGTGTGTCCTATAGTATCCTCTCCCATACAAATCCCCCAATATACCTCTTGTATAATTAGAAGCCAAATGGACTTGAACATCAACATCATAGTCCATATTAAAACTCCTAATCCACAACATTATACCATATGTTTATTATATTTATGTTGATATATATATATATATACCGAAATGTGTGTTTGCGTCAATTAAAATATATATTTTTTTAAAAATAAAAAAAATATTAAATATATAACCTATATACATATTTATATAAAATATATGTGCACTTTGTAATTAATTCATATATTTAATTACAAAATGTATATAAATATAAATATAAATATATGTATGTAATTGATATGTATCTATATATGGGTAATATATATGTATATAAATATCTATTTGAATCATCTATAATTATTATATATATATACAATTATGTATATATGTAATCCAAAATACATTAATATCAAACAGACACACTAACAGAAATGAGTATTTAAATATTTATTTAAAAATTATTTATACTTTTTTTCCTACACATATAATATGAAAGTATATATTCACATTATATTTATACATAAAAAATATAATATATATTTATATTTAATATTAATATGAATAATTTTTTTAACATTATCTAAATACATTTATATATAATTAAATATATATTTTCTATATAATATTTATATTATATATGTACATATAAATGATAATATATATTGATAAAATTTTATGATTATATAAAAATTGATATATTTATATTTATTTGATATATCTTTTATATACAAATATAATTAATAAATCAATATTTAAAATTATATTTATATTAATATAAATTTGTTTATTTGTAAATATACAAACCTATATATAAATAATATATTTATATATTTATTAACATAATATATATAATATAATAATAATCAAATAAAATTATTTATATATACTTACATTTATGTTTTCATATATATTTGTATACACATAGATTTATGTTTGTATATATATTTTTATTTATTTAATGTGTCTATATAATATTACTATAATATATAAAATATATTTATATAAGGAATTTATAATTCTTATAAATAAAAATTATTTAATTTGATATAGTGTAAAAAGAATAAAATTTATTAATGGTGATGTAAACCCATACTATATTTTAGTTATAAGAACCATATATTGTATTAAATTATATGGTGTTCAACCCTCCATTAAATATATGGTTTTGTGTGTATGTGTATATCTTTATAATCAAATATTTTTATTTTTATTTTTATTATTATAAAATATAATTTTTTTATTTGTATTTTTATAAATATTATATGTATTTCTGCAATTATATAATACATTTCTACTTTTTTATTATAATAACATTATACGAAATATTATTTATACAAAAAAATACATAATAATGCATATAGACAATAAAAACACTATTAATGTTTACAAATTAATATGATTAAATATAATCAAATAAATTGTTTTTATAAATATATTAATATAATATGTTAATATACCCTTATATATATATTATTAATTATATATACATTATTTTATTTTTAAGAAAAATGGTGGGTGTTCACACCCACAATGATCTCGTAAATTAGATGGGGTTGTGAACCCCTAATATAATAACTGAATAATATTCCTTATAATATTTATAGAGAATATCCAGAATTGAACATAATATACAAATAACAAATCAAAAAGAACGTATAGTGACAATATTTGTTAAATTAGGATTGTTTTTTGAATAACCACATCTAAATTCAAAAAAACAATTAAAATAATAGTGAAAAAATATTTATATGGGGTTATGAACCTTTTTAAGTTATATTATTAGTCATGGATGTGCACAATCCAAAAAAAATTATACTGAAAATGTATTTTTATGGGTTCAAGTAGTATATCCTTTTAATAAACTCAAATAATCTATTTTTAGTAGTTATGTTTTATATATATTTCATATAGATCATATTGCTCAAATGAAGGTATCTCCCCGTCATTGTGATCCCAAAAAAACCAAATTATTTTCTCACACACTATTGTCGAGATATATTTTATTTAAATTGATTGTGGGCTAAATGGATTCACAGCAATCCAGTAAATGGAATATACGAAATCAACTACATATATAGACAAGGAAAGAGATTTTGTATCCTTATGAACTTCCACATTAGGATTGGACATCCCCAGCTAATGGTTCACTTGACCTTGCCATGGTTGTTAATGCATAAATATAGCTGAAGACAAATAATAGTTATCTAATTATATAAGGTCACGATTGTCCTTTGGATCATGCCCCCTTTCATGCCTTTGATGTCGATATGGGAGTTCTTTTGGTGTGCGCTTTTTATAGTCAGATCGTTCTCCTCCATGGTAATTATTATTAGTATCGATGGATGAATATTTATAGATGTTAGTGTAATATCATGTAACACAAATATTGTAAATATCTTCATACTATGGAGGCTATGAATCAGACTATTGATGGAGAAATAAGTTTGTATAGGTGATACAAAATACCATACAAGTGGTTGATGGAATCAATCTAATTCTGGAAAACCTCTATCAATTATTATGGTAAGAAAGGTATGGTTTATTTGAAGATGGTAGGAGGTATGATATCTATTTATGTGGTGTTATTTTTGTAATGGATTTTATCGTACACCCATCATGGGAATGATATTGTCTAGTTACGGGATGGTAGTGTATGAAATAAATCAACTAGCTCATCTATCTCTGTATTCACATAGCATTTTCTATAACAACATCATGTGGGATACTACCTTTGATAATACAATTTGGTAGTTTGGGATGACCCTGTATAATATTAACTAACCTCCTTTGTATTTTGGAATGTCAATTTAGTGAATTATTGGTAAAGGTACATAAAATGATGGGTTTTGGTAATGGTATGAGAGATTGGCCCATTCATACACTATGATTGTAACTATAGTAGAATTTCACACTGATATTAAAGACATCAAATGTATTTCAGAATTTACAACACTAAATATAATTATTTATAATGGAGTGATGGGTTTCGGGTTCCCGTGTGTTGTGTTTGAGGTAGTTTACATTGCCGGAAAAGATTTTTGTGGGATTTTTTCATAGTGGGAAACTCATAAAAATGACTACTATTAGATTAGGAACGATTATATGAATGTATTTTGGTTGGTATTCTATATGAAACATTTAAATATATCCATGTGTACATGTTAGAAGATAGAGATTTCCAATATACCAAACCTCGAATATATCATAGGATGGTTAATTATAAATGTTACTTTTCCTATAATTATTTGGTGATAGGGGATTCATATCATGGTCACCATAATGTTTTCTAAAGATATACTAAGAGAAATATATTTAACATTAGATATTTATCCATAGACTATTTGTGATCCTTTTAGTCCCACATTCTCTCTTATAATATATAGGAATCCTTCACCATATACATTGAAAGTGGTAGATATAGGATCAGAACCAAAAAATGGGATTTTAGACCACTATTCTATATATTCCAATGTGAATCTAACATATTAATCATTTATCCATCAAATATTTATTACATTCCCAGGAATCCAAATCATGATGTTATCATGTTGTATATTAATGTTAATTATATTAGTTTTTTCTATAATAAGGTAAGAAACATCTTTTTTAGAGGATGATATATATTCATAGACACTAATACAATATTTATTATGTTAATATATATATATATATATCATACATATTATTTGTATAGATGTATCCATATATTTAAAAACATCATTATTTTAGGATATACAGTAATGGAATCCAATGATCATCACATGAGAAGACAAATTCTCTTCAAATAGGTCATCATTGCCTCATTACCTTGGGTATAACATTCTTGCAATTAGAGGATACCCATTCCCATTAAATGATTAGATTCATATTAATCGATGAATTCATGTTCGGGTCATGAAATAAGGCTTCCATTACACCTCACCAAATTCTTCATGTTTGTATCACCCAAAGGCATGAATATAAAGCAACTTTCATAAAGGTATAATGATGAGATCTCTATCATTCCCCAAAGATCCTTATTCTCATCAAATAAAGAATATAAATATCTGACCCTGAGGGTATAATATTGGATTTTCACATTTTAAGAAATAATAGGTATCTTATTCAGGTTTTATAGTCTTCTTATGATAATAAAATACATCATCTCAAACTTGTCACATGAGGAAGCATCATAGGCTCATGAACTATCTAGAAAGAGAAGTGACCCTATGAAACATTCATGGTATTTTCAAGATAATCACCAAACGCACCCTAACATCATTATCATGGGAATTTAATTTGATGTATCATGTGGTATTCCAAATTAAATCATCATTTAAATGATGATTAGATGTCTGGAATCCAATTTTCATAATAATACATACACTCATAAAATATGGGTCTATATAGGGTTAAAGTCGTGTATGGATTAAAATATCTAATTAAAACATTAATAAGATATAGTTACATGTAACATATAATATAAAAATTTCTTTCGATGTTAGATAAACATCCTATTAATTGAAATTTTTATTTAAATCACTGTTTTTTAGATATAGTACAACAATATTGTGATCATCACATGAAGAATGTCGTTTCATGAGGAAAAGGGGTTATTTGAATGTTTGGATTGAACCACACAGAGACATTATATATATTATCTTTTTTATATGAATCAAAGAACAAGAACATAGAGGTTCAATTTTAATTATCTATCACATTATAATACCATAATTTTTAATATCAATAGTAAGGATGCTATAGATACATATGGATAGACAATAATATGAATTACCCTTTTGGATTCCTTTTAGAAGGGGTTATAAAATTCATTTCACTTAACTCATGTCATTTTTTTCTATTTGGTTTCATTATGTCTTCAAAATAGAAATTATATGTTCATTTCATACTATAAGATGTATTAAAATTTAGTGCAAAAATGATGTTTGGTGTTGTTTAACATCATTCTCTGACGATATGTGATTTTACAAATGATGATAGATAAAAAATATTTTTTAGTTATTTTGAATAATGCTACCTAGTAAAAATTATAATGGAATAATAAAATGTATCTGGTGTATTATAAGTGGAAACCCTTTTTAATAACATTGTTGGTTCTTATAAATTCACTAAATATAATTTTTGGATTGAAAAATAAATTTATGTTCTTTGTAGTACATAGCTAGTATGAGATTTGAAGCTAAATTTACATGATTACAATTGAGTGGGAGGATATTGACTGGTAAAACCTTATAAAATAGATTTTTTTACATGATAACACATCTTTAATGAATATATAAGATGTGATATCATGAATCCCACTATGGGTCCCAATATGTGTTTGGCCTAATTTGGAATATTTAAAAAATATCCTAGTTACATAATATATCATTCTATATAATAATCACTCACCATATATCCAGTTAATATGGTGTTTGAAAATTTTGATATCTCGTGAGGGCCAAAAGTTCTTGAATATTGCTACTATTGTCAATATGATTACTTTCATGGGTGAATATCAATAAACAATCCATATCAAAATCAAATACATTTAGGGACAAATATATTGTTCCTAGAAAAATATATCAACCTATTGAAATTCATTATGATTTATCTTCATAATGGTATATGTTTTTGATTTCATAGCATCATTTTTAATTAAAATGGATAAATCATATAAATGGGTAGGTAAAGTGATATTTATAGGCCTTTAAGACCAATGGTAATGTTGTCATGAAGTCCATAGTTTCTGATCATTATAATGGTGACAAACTAAGATCAATATGTAAGGGAAATCATTGATGTTTTTATAATTCTAATGTTGGTTCCTGATTCATTGAATCTAATGAATTATACTTTGTTCCTTGTAGATTTGGTCTAATAAACCTAAAATTTCAGTAATTGTAAAATTTCATTTATCACTCCTTCATTGATGAAATGTTAATATCAAAATATATCATATTATGATTAGAAACCATTATCATTATCTCTTCTATTGGATGTTCTAATTCATAAAAAAAATTAACATTACAACATAAAAGGAAATATAACAACATGATGGTAGTATAATAATGGGGGAAATTATGATTACATATTTAATTATAAATATAACACTAAAATATAAAATACCACGAATTAACTCTACTCATTTGATATCAAAATTTGAAAAATTTAAAAATATATAATTCTCCCAAAATGTTATCAGTCACATTGAATGTATCACGTTATTACCCGATTATAGTCATAAGGTGCACTATAATGTTTTTTAATCGTGTTTTCAGTACCATACAATTAGGTACCTAGTTTTATATATTGGTGATTTCTAGAACCAAACCCACTAAAATACACCTCCCATCTACATTATTCATGAAATAAACCCAAAATAAAATTTAATTAAATTATAAATATGTCCCTAATATAAACAATTATAAAATATAATACTCTCTATGTTCATAAATTTAGGGAATAAAATTAAATTGATTCATAGGATGAAAATAATGATATATGAATATTATTATATATTATTTCCATTATTAATATGGATATGATATATATTGTGTTCAATTCCATTTTAATAAATAGAAAAATATAAACAGAATGTGAAAACCATGGTGTGGTATTGTTTTGATTATGTAAGTCATTATATAAATAAAATTATATTTATTATTTATAAAAAACATTCTGGGATCTAGTCATGGATTTTGGTGAAGATTAAGGAGAAAAATATTACATTAGAGATAAAAACATAAATAATTTGTTTATAAAAATTAACATTTACATGACAAATTGACATCTATTTCAGTTTTTGAAACAAAATACTTTTAATTGATCTTATATACTCTATTCACGAAATCCATGAACAAATAATTTTCGTTATATTATAAACATTATATATTATATTACTAATTATTTAGTAATGTTTTAAAATAGTATTTTTACTACTATCATGTTACATTTGATAGAAACTAGTTGTTTTTGTAAAATATTTTCATTATTTTAAGTAAATCACATCGATGTTTTGTTCAATTAATTAAAAAAACGTTCCATTGAATTTTTTCTTTTATATACGATATTTTTATATTATATTTTTATTATTTAAAAATTAATACAAGAGGAATAATTGATCATAAAGATATATTTTCATGGGGTATTGATAATTTTTAAAAAATATATATTCCGCTACTGTTTAATTTTTATAGTAACCAATCATTACAAATAGAAATAAATTTAGAAAAAATTTGTTTTTTCAGATGGGAAAACATGTTAAGTGACCTTTTGGAGGTGGAATAGGTGTATTGATGGGTTTTTTTGTGTTCTTAAGGATCAAAAATAACATTTTTGTTAATATAATGTTATTACATTGTGGATCTAGATTATTATTATAGGGAGACATTAGTAATATACTGTCCATGATTATACTCTTTCAATTATAATTCCCATTAGACAATTACTAAAATAATACGAGATGTTGAAAAATAATTATTGATATCCAATAAATAAAATCATATAAATATTATTTTAAAATTTTTAAAAACAAATATATCATGTGGCTGTTTTATTTCTTAAACATTTCTTTATATTCAAGAGGTAATGATTTTTATTATAAAATAACATATATTCAAAATATTTTCCATATATGAAATGTTGTTGATACAATTGATTAACAATAACTCTTATACACACTAACATAAATCCTCATCATATTCACATGGGAGTATGAAAATGTACACATTTTAAGAATCACATGTTTCAATATATAAATATACAAATACATATATATATATATATATAGCTACTCTATAAATTTTTTAAATATGGATGTCATTATATCCTATATGTTGTCCTGTCACTAGCTAGTTATCCAACATGGTTCTCCACCCCATAAATTTCATGACCCCTCCCTCCAAAGTTACACCAAGGGTGGTAGAGATATAATACCCTTGAGTCCTTCCTCCAGTAGGCCCCATGATGGATAATAGTTCTATGAGAGTCCAAATCACACAATATTAGAGGCATTACCATTTATAAGAAATAAAACAGAAAGACTGAATGATTTAACTATAAAAACTCCAAATAATTATATAAAAGTCAAATAAAAAACCACCCACATTCCTTAAAAATTATCACTGATTCAAATAAAAAAATGTCTCCAAAGTAAAATACCCAAATGTAAAGATAAAATAGTGACACTGCTACTTTTAAGGATAAGAGATAATAGAGTCCATAATAGATCAGGAAATAATCCGACAAAACTAAAAGTATTTTTATATATATAGGGGGATATTAAATGTATTCATAGTAAGAAAACCAATGTTTATCATGCACTAGTTAATGTTGAATACAAATCCCCCTATGAGAAAATGGTAGAAACTAACAACACATGAACATGTATACTATCTATCCATGCCTCTCCAATGAACACTCAATAAGTAACCTGAGACTAGTAATAAAATATTATGTAAATAACATTGATTATAGGGTAACCCACCATATATTAAAATTTATATTACTCACTTGTTTAACATCATACATATTGGAGCTCCCATTCCATCAACATACCACATCACAAACTGCATGCACATACATGGGACTAACAGAACATCCCTCCATCACACACATGGGCCCCACAACACATCCCACCCTTACACAGATGAGATCACATCACATTATTCATGCACACACATAGACCACAAAACACATAAAATCTAACTATGGAATTCATGTCACCATTTTATCCTAATGAAAACATGGAAATAATAGACCCCCTCGCCCAAAAACAAATGGAACATCCCAACTCACCTAATGTAACCAAGGATCCCATATCAACCATCTGAGACACATATTGATTACTTTAAATCATATCCTATCTCATACCATACTCAACTAGAATATATAGATGAAAATAGATGTAACTCATCCATCTGTACTCCTCACTAGATGTTAGAACCCCTCTCTGCCCCACATTATGATGTGTATGTTCTCCACATAGTTCTCAAAATTTTTGGGGATCATAGAGAAATAAAAATTATATAAAATTATTTGTATAATATCAAAAAATCCTTCCCAACATATAGGTTCAAAAAAAGAAAAACCATATCATAGTACTATCACTTTTTCTACCACCTCTAAATGAATCACACCACCCAACAAGTCACAAATCTCATTTCACACAGCCAAAAAATTCCATTTGGCCATTATATTCATTTAATTATTTAGCATCAACCACATTTAACGACATATCACAACATTTAAAATTTCAACAAACACATTTATCTCATTTTCCAATCCACCCCAACATATTTCCAACATTACCAAATAATTATTTAATTATTTCTCCAGTAAATTGAAATCTAGAACAACATAACCACAAGAAACATGGACACATTAATTTATGAAGGGTCCCTAATAAATTAATGTGTAATCATGTTAAATACACATCATACCATGAACTTAGAATTCAATGGGAAGCACAATGTATGTAATTCATAGTAAATATATTATTGAATTACCCATACCCATCATTGTTTTCTTTCTTTATTGTCATCGTACCCAAAAGAGAATCCTAATCCTAAACAAACACCCCAGACTCACAACCAGACCCAAAAACATAATATAGAACATGAAGTTCCACATCCCTCAAACATAATTACACTACATCCAACACATACCCTTTTAACAACCACATTCCATCCTCCTACCCACATATGTACAAACCACAACAAATCACACATATAATCAAAAAAAATTTACCGTTTCACAAGAACATTTATCACAATATAATAATTATCCTTAGAGTGTTACCACAATGAAAATATCTTGGGGCAACCGATTCTATTTTCCATGTATATGTGGTTAAAAAATTTATATTTTATGGGTAAAACCAAACAATATCAAATAGATAAAAAACCATAGATGTTGTATCTTGTGCAACCAAATATAGCAATGGATCGAATTTTCCATTGGGTGTTTATCCTTATAAACATGCTGTAAAAATACTATCAAAGAAATTAACCCATGTGAACAACTTCCTTTTTCCTCTAAATTTCAATTCAATGATCAATGTAATTATATTTAATATAAGCTGTCATAAAAATAATTCACATATAAATAGATGTAAAAACCCTCCTACATGATGTAATATAAAGATAACTGAATGGAATGCTACATTGAGGTATCATTCCAATTATAGTACACCACAGAAAAAAGATGAATGATCGTGAACAACAACAACACCACAAAAAATATGGATTAACATATACTGAACCAAATATCCGTCAAAACAAAATATAAAAACACATGTAAGCCAATGAAACACCACATTAATGGACCCCATTGATAATAATGGATGATAATTGATTATAAATATAAGATATATCACCATGGATCGACCATTTATTGATAAAGAACATCCACCAAGATGGAATAGTCAAATAGGTTGAAAGAAGGTCATGAAAAATGCCTCGGGCCACCTAGGGTTCACCAAATATGAGAGGAAAAGGAAACCACAACCAAATAAATGATGGTTCAGTCGAAAAATATTTTTAACACTACACGTGATCAAGGCGTTGCACAACCTATATTCCCTTTTCATATAATGTAATAACTAACAATTAGTTTTCACATAAAAATGCATCACTATTTCATTTTAATTTATTTTTCTAACCATATTTGAGAACACACTATAAAAATATACTTCACACCACATAAAATATTTTCTCACCATGAAGCATCCATGATAATCCACAAAACTAACCTTCACATCAAGTAATCTTGTTACACTATTTTTAATACCCATTCTTGTAGAATTTAGTGAATGAAGTTCTCCATACTCCCTCCAGCCCTCCTCCAAACACTTGCAAAATCCAAAACATGAAATGTAATGGGCCATGATGGCAAAGATCATTAAATTTGGGGCCTATTAAATTATTCAAATCATCAAGTATCGAAAACCCGAACAGAATATAAATGTGTTTGGACAACCCCTATAAAGATACCTCTAAATGATATTGTCAAGACTCAGATGCAAAAATTGGTTAACACACCAATGAAAATAGCCACAAACATCCCACACAAACTCATCATCATGAAACCCACAATAGAAAACTGTCTCATCTCACTCAACCACACCACCCCACAACCACTGTAAAACCTACAAATTGCACCATTATAAACATACAAATCAATTTATTTTTTCCTCTATATCGATAAACAATCCACCCTAGGGAACATTAGCTCACTCAAACAAGATAATTTCATCATAATTAATGAATATTTATTTTTGAATAAATCCATATTTTTTCGTACTACAGGAAAATATCAAATCATGCACAACATGAATTAAAATCTAAAGAAAACATGATCATCTCATTAAAAAAGATATAAAAATCAAATAATAAAAAATGGGGGAAACAAGAAAATAAAAAAACTCCAGGTACTAGGAATGAATCTACAAATGTCACTCCCAATTACACTTTTATGGAACACCATGCATCCACAACAAATAAAACAACGGAATGGTCCATCAACCCACCACATTCTCTCAATTATCAGGGATCTCCACTGGTTGGTCCATAACATTAATATCATATTTGATATCTAACTCCCACCAGTAAATGAAAATGTATTCATCATATAGATACCGCTGAAGCTAGGATATGAAGATGGATTTGTGAATCCTCCCTAACTACAGTGGAAATTCCAACTGATACACCACCCCATTAACTCACACCAACACCTCAAAGGGCCCAAAAATAATGGGAGAGTGTTTACTCACTCTATTAATCCTCTACTACCATTGTTATTGTGAAACATTAAAGAACATTTAGTACCCAACCACAAATATTAAGGCCTAATTATGCGATCATCATAATAATTATGCCGATTCTGGACAATTTTTATCCTATCATTAATGAGATGAGAATTCTATTCCAAGATCTGAACCATATCATGACAACAAATGGTTGTCTCCCCATCATCTATCTAGTGAAATAGATAACAGCATGTTCCCCCATATAAATATTCAAACAAATCCATGCTAATGGAAGAGTGATGTAAATTATTATAATCATGTCTAGCTAGGGAATTTGGAATACCCAATATCCACCAATGTAAAAGAGGCATACCCAAAAAATATCCTCTAATGTTTGGATGGTCTGTTTCATCTACCAATCATTATGAGGGGTGAATTATGACTTTAGGTGTAACTAAGATAAAAAAGTGTTATATAATACCCTCTATAAATGTGAGGTAACCCATGATCCGATATTTGAGACAATGGGACTCAAAACACCATGACTACATTCCATCCCATCCACATACATATTAGCAAAATCACCAACTGGACATGACTCCATGATTTCTATGAAGTGAGGTGAATTTTTCAACTAATCCATGACCACCCAGGTCTCATGAAAAACTCCCTGGTCTATTTGGAATTCCTTTGAATAAAATCATTAATATATCTTCCCATTAACACTCTAGAACATCTAAAGTCTTCCAAACCACACCGGGAACATAATTCTCAAACTTTACCGTATGGAAAACAATGATCTTTTCCAAAAATTACACCATAACCCATTTCTTCTCAGAAAAAAAAAACTACATCCTAGAGAAATAGTATATCTTGTAAATTTTTGGGTATTCCTCCAAATGTGAGTTATGAAACTCAAGAAGCACTCTACAATACATCTTCATCTAAATAGACAACATTCATTAAAATAATATCTGGTTCTGAACATTCTATAACCATCCCATAAGAGCATAATCATGTCTAACAAGATGATGCAGCACATCTACCTATGCGCCTCCTCACTAAGACACAATTACCTACTGTATTATAGATGAATTCACTATAATCTGAAAAAATATATTCGTTACCACCATTCACTCATTCATCAATTAGTAAGGGTTCTAACTACTATATCACTATCCAAACATCAGTATATTCCCAAATAACCTCCTTCAATTCTGTTATGATCAATGCATCTCCCAAGAAATTTCCCATTCCTATGGTGTAGTGTATCTCAAAATCATAGTAATGAAGAAACTACATTAATCAATATAGATATAGATTCTAATAATTCATGTAAATGATATAAATCTAACACTTGTGATACATGAAGACTACAAAGCACTCCCTAATGTGGCATGCTACAAAAAAATTATAACGAACACAACAAAAACTAGCTCTAGTTCATAGGTGGAATTGATACACTCATGGGGACGTTACATTCTAGACCCATAAGAGATAATTTCTCGTTTATTCATCATCATGCACCACATTCCCTTATTCCATGCATCAATACAGATCAAACAATACTCCCTCTTCAAGAAATCAGTGCACTAGAGAACTATCCAACACCCCTCTGGGTAACTACATGATTCCTGAAACCGATTATTCCATAGAAAATCATGTTTCATACATGTCAAAGACATAAAGTGGGATGAAAATAATGATAAATCATGTAAAAAACATTGATAATATCTTGTAAGACCAAGAAAAAAAACTATCATCTACATCATTCTTAGTTGTTCCCCATTGAACTACTACTTTATCCTTCGATGTGTCTGCTGAAACAGCCTAGTGAGATTCCACAATCCCAAGTGAATGATACTTCCATATTCAAATAAAATAGACTGGAAATATTCAATATGCCATGATTAGTTAAAAAACCTATAAGACAACAATGAAAATCTCGACATTCAACTCATCTGAATTCATGTGGATTAATATACCATTGAAGAATATGATGATGAACCAATATAGTAACTCATAGATCATATATTTTATAATCCCATGAACATGGATGGTGTTATCATAACACTTACGGGATTTATTACATACAAAATTTGACAATATCTTTATATAATGGATGTATTTAGTATATCCCCATATTTCTCATTCAACAAGTGATATCCTAATTATAGATTAAACATATATTACAAAATTTCCCCACTCATCTAATCAAAGAGATCATCTATCATTGGAAGAGGGTAACTGTTCTTGACCATCACCCAATTCAACCATTGGTAATCTTTGAACTGCTACAGATTACCATTCACCTTCTTTTAAAATAACACTAGAGCACCCCATATTGACACACATGGCTTGATAAACCTATTCTTCAAGAGATCACCTATCTGAATTCTAAAATCCAGAAACACAATAGGTTTTATATGATAAGGATCCATAAAAACTGGAGAAGAAACATACTATAATTCTACCCAAAAACTAACATCAGGTCGAGGGAGAGAATAAAAATCGCCTCATGGAAAAAATCTAGGAACTCCACAAAAATATTGGAACCTCTACCCCTTATGCATCCATAGATCCCACAAAATTCACATCCATTATGTAATGAAATTTCCCCACACGCTGAATTCCAACCCAAAATCCCCGAACACCAAAGGAAACCACATGTTGTCGATCCAAATATAATAGCATGACTCTCTTTTCGAAGATGTATAGAATAGATTACATGGAATACCACTAGTTGATTCCAAATGTGACATTAATGGATTTATCTAAAGTAAGAAAAGATCCCCATTGAATCTTTGTGGAAATATCATCAGTCTAAACCCACATCAGACATCAAACAAGATAGTTTGTACTTTATCTAGTGTAGAAAACTCTAGTGAAATGACAATAATCTTAATATCTAGTCCCAATGGACAAGTATGAGAGGGTGCAACAATGGATTGTGAATACCCTGAATTTAACTAGTCACAACAATGGATTCAATTCATGATTTTCAAGATTTTGGTGATCACTAGCCTTTCTAAAACTTTTACATCCACTATGATTAACTAACCTCACCAAAATCTCCCACATATCTATAGAACACAACCTCAATGTTCATGCTCGAGTCATAGTCCCTGAACACAAGGAACATCTCCTGATTAAACATTTCCTTCTCTATCTACCATCATTTGAGAAAAAATCTCCCACCCCTTCTCCTGATACAACACCACTATAAGTTTCTATTGAGGATAGTGTTGAACCATTCCACACCCACCAAACTAATCTTGGAGGTCTAATATTCTCTAGATCAAACGTTGACCACAGACTACACAACCATGACATAGTAACACAAATCCCCCAATAAAATAATTAAAAACACATGCTCCAAAAGGATAGAAAGTTGGATGTTGAGGTCGAATCCCTTCTAGTAGATACATTGAAGGTACACAATCATGAGATAATCCATTGAAATATATTCCTCTCTAAGAAATCTTAGGGACCCCTATCATGGTAGAAATCCTGTCAAGTTCATATTCTCGATCACACCCTCCTTATTCTAAACATCTAGATTTGATGGAAACGTATATTGAGTGACATCATTATTGATAAATGGAAGGTGTTCAACCGGAATTCAGCTTTCTAGAGACTCCCCATCTAGAAATTTTTCATGGGATGTTTGATGATGATTCTTAAACATGATTAACATCTCCCGTACTGACATAATCACCTACTAAAGATAAATAATCTCCTAATTATACGCTAGATTCATGTTTGAAGAAAAGAACTCTTCTAGGAACTCCTTGTAAAATTTAACACACAATATGTATTCCTCAATTCAAATGAAGACATAACATGGATTCAGTCGTAGGAGAGGAACTAGTAGAATTCTTTCTATATCAAATGAAGACATAACATGGATTGGAAATCGACATATGTTATTCATGACGGGTCTCTCATATAATATTGAAATAACAACTAAGATTATTTAGTGAATGATCAATCCCCAATGTAGATAAATGGTATTTTAGATTATTACATCACAGATAAACAAAGGACTAAGTTGACCATTGACCAATCGTATTGGAAGGATGATTTTTAACTATGGGATATTTTTTTGGGGTTTGATAGTTTAAATTTTTTATGGGTTTTTGGATCAATCTTATAGAATGGATCAATGCCGAATCCAAGAATAATTGTGTTACATTTTTTGGGGCTATTCCTTGTCCATTTATCCCTTAATTTTTTCCATTTTTCAAGTTCATCTCATTATTCAATTATTATGAAAAAATGTTAATTGCACCTTGGTTTTGAGGTGAACAAATCCTTGATTTATGATCCGTTATTAGTATGACTTGATGGAGGTTAGAAAATGGTTGTGGTAGAAAATAAAATGATGATTCATGCTTATTTCACATTCAATGTAAAAAACTATGAATGATGACTATCTTGTTTTTTATGAAGAATTAAGGACCATATCATACTGATTAAGTGATGGAGTGACGAGAAGGCCTTATATATATGTATTTTTAGGTTTAATAGTTTTTGAGATTCATTACCTCATCATTGAGGATGATAACCAGAGCACAAATATGGGTTTCTAGAAATTTTCAAATAACACGACATATATTTCACAATACCCAGTATGTTGAATCCCATGAGTTCAAATAGGGGTTTCATAAGTGGTTATGTGTCACACAACATATTAAACCAATAAAAAATTATATGGGTCTTTCACCAAGACTCTACATGTATCATAGGATATACATAGACAGGGGGTGGAGTACACTATCTGACTACGCAACATGTACATCACCACATACCTATTCCAAAACAGATCACATGGACTACACTATGAATTTTTAAACAGACAGGAATAAAATGATCTAAACCCTACTAATTGATCATTATGTCTAACCATTTTCAATACGCCTTGTATACATATTATACATGTCATTTACTACTAACATGTGTCATTGTACATGAGTAGTATCTCATGTCCTGGGAAACAACGTGTGACTCTACTACACATTGTGTATCCCTTTCTAAATTAATTGAAGTTATTTTCCATCATAACATGGACATTACATATTAGGTTTCATTCCCTTTATCCATTCAATGAGGGTTTTTTGTATCATTTACTACACATATGTGTATGATCCATTCAGTATGACATTAAGGATAGATGTGTTGCAATACACTCATATAGGCATCTAGAAGGATCCTCAATTAATTAATTGTTCCTTTGGAATAGTATATGGTATTTAAATTACCATATTCACTGTGCAATGATCTTCAAGACACGCGTACAATGATCTGACCCCCAATAATATTTTATAGTGTATTATCCATTCTGTACACCATGTACATTCTATTTGACATGACATTTTCACCGGACCAGTGTCATTGTACATGGGTAGTACCTAGGGTCAAGGGAATTGACATCTGACTAAACTACTCATTTTTTATATCTTTCTAGATATATTGAATCTATTTTGCATCATATATTGGAGAAGATTCATTAGTTTTTGTTCCATTTATCTATTTCTTCATTGTTGATGCATATCATATACAACTCATAGGAGTATGATACCATTAGTATGATATTATGGTAAGTGATGTTATAATACACTCTCAGTGAAAAAAAGTAGGATCCATTATTAATTATTTGTTCCCTATAACGTTTCCAAGGATTTGGAATTACCAACTTCCATGGGTGTCAATCATCTACAAAGAAGATTAAGTCGTATGGGGTTATTGCTGTCTCCCCAGCTCTATGAATATGATCCTCTTCTGTGGTATCATATCTATTTTTAGATATTTGAATTATTCACTCTCATAACATACCACAATTAACAATATATATCACATAGACGTCATCAGTTCTATAATACTCATGTGTTTTTCCCCTATATGAGTTCTTCATGGGATCATCGAATTGAATCCCAATTGATGTTATATGATTAGTGTGACATACCTCTAGACTGTGTGTCGTTTTTTGAGTATATATGGAAATTATTTTTTTATGTGTCCCTGAAATTTAATGTCTATAGATGACTATATATTCCACTGTGTATTTTATTTTTTTAAGGTGTGCTACAGAGTATTTTTATACTCTCTTCTTCACGGGCATTCTTACACAGTTCATGTCTTGTGTCGACGAGTGAACTTTTTATGGACTATGATAGGAAAAATCATTTGGAATTTACGTAGGATGAGGTTTCCTGATGGATTTATTTTATAGTCCCATTAACTATTTGGTTTGAATGTTGGTCTTTGGAGTTTACCTGCTCTATCTTTTGGTGGTCTTATATTCTAGACCATTTTACCTTACTATACCATTCTTACTATCATACACAGTTTGTTGGTAAGGTTGTATTCATGCATTTTTTCCTTTATGATTTTTACATTTCATCATTTTTGGGATTGAATATGTGTGCATGCATATGGGTAAATATACATTACCTCTCATGTTAGTTGTGACAACCCAGACCCTGATTCCACTTAACGTGTGCACCGAGCCTTGTGGACCAAATAGCCTCAAGTGCATCATCCAAAATGTCAGAGGCTACCAACTAGAAGAGATAGACAAGGGTGTGTCTTTGGGAAGTCTAGGCCCTCTTTAAGAGTGTGTAGCACATCAGATGGAATATTAAGGAACAGTAAACAACCAACGAAATATAAATGATATTAATAAGCGGTGGATGAAAAATGATGCAATAGATAAATGGGAATATAAATAGATATATCATCTAATATAATTATGATGTAATTTCATGTCTCTAGTATAGTGAAGAGCATGGATACAAGGTAGTAGGCATAACTTGTTCAACAAGGTAAATAAAAACAATGAATACTCCAAGAATCATGAGATGCTAATCAGTCATCAACTAAGAATCTCCATCCTATTAGAATGCAATAATGAGTAGGAAGTGGTATGCTTCCCTTTTATAATATCTACAACAATATAATCTACTACAAGTACCAAACTGTGCCCATATGGATGTGAGAAAAATTTTAGTGAGCCACCACCTATGGTGTCTACAACATCTATCCCATGTAATTGAATATAACAATGTTAATGGATGAATTTATATAGTAAATAAAATAGTACAACGTAACTAAATAAGAAAGTACCTACTTCATCCATCATCTAGTGTCAGAACATGTAACCGGTTTATTAATTATGTAATTACCATATTCCGTTAATAGTTCATGTGATTCATTAGCCACACTGACATCACCTCGTGATTGTATTTGTATTGATGGTCTCAATACATAACAATGAAACCATAAAATGATATCCAATGAGGGAGTTCCAGGATTATAACCATGGTAATGTAAACTCACAGAAAGATAAATTAATAGTATCTGAGTCTTTCTAAGTGATAAGAGTGTAATACAAGTATCACAATACAAGGCATTCAACAACATGGCACTGATAAAGTCCTTGAGTGAATCCAACGTAAAATAGAGGTAAATACTGACTGGCTCCAAGGACGGTATCCAAGGAACCAACCTATCTATTCTAGTTAAAAGTAGTTTATATATGGTATCCTAGAATAATGAAAGGGTAATATATGGTAGTATACAGGGAATCTAAGGAACAGACATAATGTGGAATCTAGTTTTGTATTTACCTAAGAAAACAATACCCTTGAATCAGTATGGAGTTCCCAAGACCTATTGTATTCTTCACTCAGAATCCAAGGTGAGAACTAGTTAGACTATTCTTATTTGATATTGTAATCATGTGATATCTAACTTGGTTTATGTATTTCCTTACATTAGTATGGATAGGACTTATAGATTTCAAACTTTTCATTTATTTTTCCAAACATTGTCTTACATTAGTGTGGATTGGCCAGGTAGAGTAGCAACCATTTACATAAGTATTAGTAAACCATTATGGAATATTCCATTATTGAGGTTTACTCATCAACCATCCAGCGACCTGGAATGGGTGTTACAGACGTGTAACCATAATTCAAGCACATTATTAATGCCATGTAATATATGTTGTATACAATGCCATTCCACATTTCACACTTAATAATAATATAAAGAACCCACCTTAGGTTTGTCAAGTGGTGAGAATATATGGTAAATTCTGTTATTTAATCATCATCTACAACACACCATTTATTATTGGACGGCTCTCCATTAAAAAGGTCATGCAGGGGCTCAACTGAACGGTGAATCACACTTGTCAAAACACTAAAACCAAATTATGTGACATCTTTCAACATGAGGAAGATGGGGTTTCCATTGTATTAAATAACAACTAATATCATATTCTGAAAGAGCACAACCATAAGATTCAAACAATTGTAAGAATGAAATGTAAAATTAAGTGACTATCTCCTATGGTATCGATAGAACCCACACATTCATTTTAAAAAATCAACAAACATTATGGATGAGTTACAGACCACCCACTATAGTGTTTTACAATTATACCCCTCTGGTATTGGCCCTTGGTTTTCTTTATATCAGTGTAGATCTATGAAAATGTTAAAAACTCAAACATTGTGATATCTTGGATGACAATGAAAGAGAGTAATAATTGATAATGATTACTTGAGTACCAAATATTACACATCCAACATGATGAACGGAAGCTCGATCAGATTTATGGAAAATGAGATATCTTGATCCCTAGAAATGGCCTTCAAAAAGCTATAAATATCTGAAAGTGGACAAAATTACTTCAGGATCAATGAATTTGATTAAGGAGGAAGATTATATGACCATTAAGAAAAATAATGAGAATTTACACATAAAATAACACATGAATAGTGTGTCTGCATCAATTGTCATATATTTAGCAAACCATGCAGAATGGTTTGACCCAAAATCACATCATATGGATGGTGTGATCAAAATGTGTGCATTCCATGCACGATTACCTCTGATAAAGTGGCACTCACAAGGATATGATACACAGTCGTGCACCAATCGTTCGAGGTGGAAATTTCCAAAACAACAACATCTACGTGGTTTACTATAAACCATGCACAAGGTTTGTTTTCTCTATAAGGAAGGGTTTCGTGCTTTTATCAATCTCCAGACACCCATGTAACCAATGATAACTCATTATGAATCCATATTAGTTCTATAGTAAGGATTTAGAGTTAAAATTAATGGATCCAAAGCTGAGTAAAAAACGAGGTTCTTATAGTTTTCCCCATATAAAATAACTCCCCCCCCACCCGATATCTCCTTCCAATTGTAAAGAATCGCTATATAAGAAAAACACTGGCCACTGAGCACATTAAAAGGATTCCCTCTCCCATGTCACATAATTTACTCGGTCATGCAATCATAGCACCCATAAGTGGGAGACCGACTTTCCCAGGAGAACCTTCATACATCCTAAAATGATGTGTACTAGATACTCCTCCTAGGTAGCAACAAAATATTGTTCATCATCTTCTAGAACAATTGTATGAGATGGGTCAGCATTATATTTGTGAAGCTTTGAGACTTGAAATATGTTTTTCATGGCTCAATTCCTTTAAGGTAGTAGCATCTGAAAGGCTTTCATCCCAAAACACTCTATAATTTCAAACGGCCTAACAAAACGAGTTTACAACCTTACCTGCATCATTAACTGTTTAGGCCTTAGCCTAGGTGATAACCTAAGGAGAAAATGATCACCAACATAAATATCAAGTGGATGCTGATTGTGATCATCATAAGATATATATCAAGACATAGAAGTAGTCATACTATTCCTAATCAGATGGACCTATTCTGATGTATACTAAATGAGATGAGGTCCTAGTATGGCTGCCTCACATGCCTATAGCCATCACAAGGTTGAAAAGAATGTATTACCATATAAAGATTCAAAAGAATATATCTATATTTTTTCCTATAAAATGTTTTTAAAAGATAAATATATGAGATGGGTATTCCTATCCTATGAAATGATGAAATAAAGGACACATGCATAGATAATATCCTTTAAAACTTGTATCATTCATTCTGAGTCCATCGGTCTAATGGGGAAAGGATCTTTGTAGAAGAACCTGAATTCCTAGAGCATTCTTCCAACACTTCCAGAACCATGATGTTAAATGAGCTTCCTTATCTAAAATGGTCTAATAAGGAACCCCATATAGTCATCTGATCTCATGGACATACAATCATCCCAATTCATCTATTGATAATGTCTCCCATATTGGAATGATGTGGGACAATTTTTTAGTCGGTCATTGACTACTATGATAGCATCTCTACACCTTAGAAACCTAGGTAAGCCGAATAAAAAAACATAGAAACACCTTCACATTTATATTTCGGGATAGGAAGTTACTGTAACGAGCCTGCACGACTCTGGTGTTCCACCTTCACCTACTCACAAGTGGAACACCTTGTGATGAATCCTGCAATCTTTCATTTAATTACAGGCCATCGATACAGGTGTAACATATCTCTATACAAATTCGAGATACATGTACTAACTTACCACTATTAAGCATGTGACTCTTTCTTCAACACCTCTCTCGTATCATTAGGAACCTAGATATTTCCACGTAGATTAAAAATTTCATAACGTTCCAAAAACCAATCCATAGGTGGGTTATCTCTTAATATATTATCATGAATAACTACACTTTCTTGATGTTAAAACTTCCTACACTTATCCATCTCAAAAAATGAAGAAGTAATTTTTAAGGATGAGAGTTAAGACTGCCCGTGACTGTCATGAAACTCTATTTAAAATTTATAAAATAGGTAAATTAACTTCCATTCATCATTGACTTCATGTATTGCATGTTTTTTTGTTTTTTGACTCAATTCATCACCAACCAAACTTCCCATTCTAGGTGTATAGGGAAGCTCATAATTGAAATATTTGTATATTCATCCCACCATTAATGTATGAGGTTAATATCATGGTGGGAAAAGACATACTTGATTAATTTATGATCTTTATACACCACAATGTGGTCACACAAAAGTTAATGTTTCGAACAACATTTGACAAGGTCAACTACCACTATATCGAGGTCGTGCATCAGGTATTTTTTCTCGTGATGCCTCAATTGCTGAGATCTTTACAAAATGACATTGTCTTCCTCCATCAACAATACTAGTAGGAAAAATCTTTATGTATCCCAAAAGACCATATAACCATTTCCATGTTATGGATGAATCAAAATTGTTATCGAGACAAGCATCCCTTTCAACTCCTAAAATGATTTCTCGCATGCATTTGAGAATAGGTACATAACACCATTATTTGTAATTTTAGTAATAAGTTTTTAAATCCATTATAAGTAATGAATGAAATTTTTATAATTTCCATCCATACCAAAATAAATTTTATATCCAACACATTCCTAGGTTTCTCTCAGGAAACTATAAAATTAAGATATTCAGGATAAATAAAAACTCGGGATTCTAAGATAATATGACCGATGAAGTGGATGTTTTTTATCAATAAGAGACATTTATAAAGATAAGAATAATTTTGATGCTATCTCGGTGTACATAGAATTATTTTAATATGTTTTTCATGGTCTTTACAATTGTGAGAATACACAAAGATGTCATCCACAAATACCATGAAAAAAGAGTCTGAATAGGTGTGAAACCCCAATTCATCATATCCATGAAAATAGAAGGTGTGTTTGTAAGACCAAACGACATAACAAGATACTGAAATAGAAAATACCTGCAATGAAATGTTTTACGAGTTATGTCTGATGGTTAGACTCATACATGA
This sequence comes from Viscum album, assembly GCA_963277665.1. Taxonomy (NCBI): domain Eukaryota; kingdom Viridiplantae; phylum Streptophyta; class Magnoliopsida; order Santalales; family Viscaceae; genus Viscum; species Viscum album. Next base: position 856,509,379 of record OY728156.1, on the reverse strand, counting down.
TGATAAACCGACCAGAAGTTTATCTTTGAGAATATCATTTCCCCTCGAATCTATCTGAAGATATCTCCAAATCGAGGTTTTCAATCCTGGTTCTTGATCATAATCTAGTTCAAATTACAATAATCCATGCATAGAAAATGATTTTTTTTCATCCTTTTAGTGACATGCATGGGTGAACCCCAAAAGGATGTACTAGGCCATATTAATCTTTTGGCCTATAGGCACCGTATCTGCCGTTTGATCTCTGGAATCATAGTCGGTTGCATCCTTTATGTAGAAATGTATATCAGTGACTCTCTTAGAACACGATAAAATATATGCTCTATGTGTATCTTAAGAGGAAATATAGAAAAGACATCATAAAAGACATCCATCAAACAATCCAGTACTGGAGGTAAATCAATTTGAAGAAAACTGTGATCCTAAATGAAATGATTTTCAATCAGTGGGTCACTCCTCCAATCCCATGATACTTTGGTATAGTTCTCCTCACCTAAACATCCCACTCACCTTTTAACCTATAATTGTTTCCTCTTTTATATATAAAAGAAACCCTATGGTGATTGATTTCTAAAAAGGAATTATAGTGGACTAAACAGTCAATACCAAAAATGACATTGAAGCCTTTAATCTTGAGAATAATGACTTTTCACCTGAAAGTGTAACTACATACCTCATGGAGAAATTCGGTACACTGGATCATGCCCTCCATCCATATCCCCAATCACGTGCCAAGGATCATTACACCATAGTTATAATATATTAGTAATCCAATAAGATCCATGATAGAAATTGAAATAAAAGAGTTTGAAGGGCCTGTATAAAAAAATACAGACATAATAATTGAGTCCACTAGAATTGAAAATTGTACTATAGATAGTCACGTAGCCTGATCCAAGGGTATCAGCTGTATGGAATGAAACTAACCTGGTCAACGACCATGTGAATCATATGTATTACCATAATCATCACTACTCTATTATTACTAATATTGATCAGATATCAATCTAACGTGACCGTGACCTGCTCATTGACCCGCCCTTCTGGTTCTATTCTAACTCACTGCATGACATGGTTTAAATGAACTCACACCTGAAGGTAGAGATGGCACAAACCATCTTCTACTTGATGCTGGGTTGAAGGTCCAGGAAAAACCCTTAAGACAACCCACACAGCCACAATCAAAGCACTCTAAAGGGTCTCAATCACAATGGGTTTTCTTATTATCTAGTTTTCCATAATGATGACACACCACAAATCTATCTAACTGGATAGCCAGCCTACCACTACCCTAAAAAACATCAAGGGAACGCTTCCAAAAAAAGGAAGTACTACGGGCCTGACCCGACACTTATCCTTTAAATATAATACTTTCTCTACCCCTCAATGTACACAAAGTGATATGGTCTTGATAAATTATTGTTTAAAAGGTATGTAGGGGGAAGATATTCTACTGAATTTGGGTGGCGTACAGAATACCATCCTCAAAACATCTATCTCGCAAAAGCTCATAACCTTCTAGAAGAGGTACAATGTGATGTAAATCAATGAAAAATTCTGAATATTTTATAACTAACATAGAACCATAATCAAGATGCATGAACAATATATCTCTATCAGCTCTCAGTGTCAGGGGGATGATTTGATCCTAGAAGGTAGTCTAGATATCCACCCACAACAAGCCATTATGAATACCGGCATAGGTACACACATCCCAAGAATGCTTTTTTGAATACCGAATCATGTATACATGATATGTGAATTACCTATCTTGATGTGTTTCGAGATGCTCAAACATAGTCATCATGACCTATAGCTAAGAGAAAATATCCTGAGAACTACCATCCACTTAAAAGGTAAACGAATGATGCTATTGGAACCCACGAGTTGGATCATTCATCATAGGTGAAACCATTATTTCACATTGCAAGGACTGAATCATACATAGGAATCTATGACAGGAATGGGAATTAGTGATCATATTTTTTATTGAAGGGGGTTCCTCATGTGGAACTCTTGGATATAAGATGGGTGCCTTAGGTCCCACCATGTCTAGATCATGGTTTCCACCACACTCTTGGAGAAAGACCAGAGGACTAAGTGGCAGAATTCATCAAATAATTCCAAGCACACATTATAGAACATTATTAATTAAATAAGATAGCTTCACTAAAATATGATTAACATAGGAAAAATCACTACCCAAGTAATACTACCCCAAACTAACCTCTTTGAAGAACTGTTATCGATATGATCTCAGGTATATGTTTCATAAAATTTTGTAGTTAATATCCTAGGTCACACATTTTCCATTCATAAACATGATATATTAGGATAAGGATGTGAAACGAATTCATTTTATATTCCTGGATTCACTTCATAATGGATATCCATTTCCAATGAATCAGTTCCCACACACCTATCACTAGAAAAAAAACCATTTATAAATTGAATAATGGAATGACTCATTAATTTACTCATCCCAAACCATGAGGGCCCGTACACAATTTGAATTGAAAAAGGAAATAACTCATTCTCAACCAAGATAAATACCATTACATGCATCTATTACAATGTCACTAAATAATCACAAGCATATCAAGAATTGGATGAATTCAAATGAACATATATGGCATGGAAATATGCATGACATGTGAATTCTAGGCGCCTATAATGATACATGTATAGACTCTTCATGCCATCATATTATGGGGGTATGAGAGAAATAAATTATAAAATGAGTAATAATCAATTACCAACATAGATCATGTGTGTTACCCGATAGTGAAAGAATATCATCTGTTATAGAAAAAAGCATAATAACAATTACAATTTAGGAAACATGGTTTGTACCACAAACATGGGTTCACGAAACCCATGCACAAGATATTAGAATGTCCAAATCATTCTTGTTCTCTAATACATTGTTTCCAAATTGTAAATCATTAAAATAAACCTCCTATGATGACACTTTGTGATGAATCGAACCCCGATGTCCCTTAACAGGTTCCCGAAGCCCGGTGGGCCGCATAACCACTAGTGCATTTTCCAAAATAGTATAGGTTGTCAACTAGAAACAAGGGACTAGGGTGTGTTAGTGGGAAGACTATGAACTCATTAGAAGAGTGTATCACAACAGACGGAATATAATGTAACTGTAAAAAATTGAAGAAATATAAATGATATAAATAAATAGCAGTACAAATAAAATGAAATATATAAATGAGTTTAAAAATAACGATATAAACTGAAAGAATGATGATTTAATGTATTGTTACTAGAAAACATGAAATCATGGATACAAGATAATGGTCATAACATATTATACATGTTAAAAGTATACAATGACTACTCCTAGCATCCTGAGATCCTACCTGGTCATCAGCTATCAAGCTCCATCCTATCTTTACAAAATCAAGAGTTTGAAGCTGTATACATCCCATTATTAATACTTGAACCAATTTAATATACTCAGTGTACCAAACAACCCCTGTATAGGGATTGAGATAAATCTTAGTGGGCCACAACCAATGGTTTCTATTACATCTGGAATGTATAATGGAATATACTGGTGTGCAGACATACATATATATAGTAAATAAAACATTACAATATAACTAAATACCCAAGTACCGAATTCAATACATGGCCGGTGTGTGAACATGTAACCATTTAATTAATTAATTAATTAATATTTAATGTTTGTAGGTCACGTGAAGCATTGATACCACTGATGTCACCTTGTGATAGTATAATTAATAATGGTCTCAAGACGTAACAAGGAAAATTTTAATTGATATCCAATGAAGTATTTTTGAGGTAATAAAAAAGTAACCTAAATTAAATAGAATATATTTCAATTTGATGGTTAAGGTTGTAATCATAGGATCGTATTCCAAGGAATTATCTAATAAGATGCATACTTATTCTAATGAGTGCATCCAAGGGAAAACAAGGCTAATCATGATAGGGTTCAATGAGTATTTCTAAGGAACCTGATGTCAATCATGTATCCAATTACAGTATCAAAGATATCCTGAAATAATGAACGGGGTACCATGGGTAGTATACAGAGAAACAATGTAATTGAAAGGAACCAAGATCAAGGTGGCTATCAACCTATGAAAACCAAATCCTTGTAAAGGAATTGGGTTCTTGAGACCCTAGGTAATCTCTTATCTGAATCCAAGGTGATCTTCAGTCAGTACATTCATATTCGATATTGTAATATTGATATAATTAATTTTTTTCATGTCGTGACTTCCATTAGTCTTGATAAGTCAAGTAGTGTGGTAAACATTTATTTATCGGTCCATGCCTTATCTTATATTAGTGTTGATAAGCTACTTACTATTGCATCTATTTAATTATGTATTAGTTAACCATTAAGGAATATAAAATTATTGTGCTCCACTCCTTTACTTTCCATAAACATTAAAAGGGTGCTGATAACATGTTACCTTTATTCAAACTCTTTTAATAAGTCCAAGATAAAAAATTTGTATACATTACATTGCTCATTTCACAGTTAATAATAATTTAAATAACATTCATTATGTGAGACGTGCGGTGATCATACATGGTACAAGACATTATGAAATCCTCTTTTAACAACTAAGAATTTATTATATGGAGTTGGAACTTTATGATGCTCAAGCAAGGGAACACCCGAACACTGACTCATTATATTCAAAACACGGAAAACCTAGTTATGGCATAACCATCGACAAGAGGTGGACTGGGTTGTCGGTGTAACCAATACAAAATAGTCACATATTTCTAACGATCAAAACCATATGATTATAGCATGTATAAGCATGGAATGCATATTTATGGGAAGGCCCCCTATGGGATCAACGCGTGATTTTGAGGCCTGGTATTCCTAGAATAAATGATTGAAATATATAAATCTATATAATAGCACAAACACACTATTTTACTCAAAAATAGAATAAATTATAAATGTGTTCCCAGATCCAAAATCAGAGGGCACTATTGTGTTCATCGTGACAGTTTTACCATGGATGCGACCTAACATCAGACAACACGAGTTAGTGGTGAAAAATTGTTTTTGGTGTTTTAATAAATAAAAACTAATAAGAATTTTTTTTGTTTCCTTTCATCGAGGTGGTGAAAATATATAATTAAATAAGCATAGAGGGAAGGATCTAGTGTTTATATGATTTCCATGGAAATCCATGGAGCCATTAGAGAGAAACCTGAAGAATTATCTCGGCATCAAATGAAGACAAAACATGGATTTGAGATCAATAGATGTTTTTCATGACGGATCTCACAAATGGAGATAAAATGCCAACTGTTATTCTTTAGTGAATGAACAATCACCAATGTAGGGAATTGTTATTTCATTTTATCATAATAAATACCAAAAAAGGAATAAGTTGACCCATAGACTGATCATCTATGTGGGATGTATTTTTATTGTGGGATTGTTTTGTTGGGGTTTGATTGTTCAAATTTGTTGGGTTTTTTTGGATCGATCATATAGAATGGATCAAGGACTGATCCAAGAACAAATGATGTGGATTCATGTGATTTTTTCTTGTGCATTTATACCTAATTTTTTTTCAATATTCATGTTCATCTCATTATTCAATATTCTTGATGAAATGGTCATTGAACCTTTGTTTTGAGGTGCAACAATCTGATACAGAATATTCGTTCATGGTATGACTTGACGGTGGTCAGAAAATGGATGTGGTATAAAATCAACTGATGATGCATGAATATTTCTGATTCAATATCAAAAATGATGAATAATTTCAATCTTCTTTTTTATGATGATTTATGATAGAAATCATTATGATTTAGTAATGGCGTGACCAAAAGGCCATATATATGCAGTTTTTGGATGATGTGTGGTCGTTATCCATTGTCGCAGCGATGAGGAAGATTAAAATAGAAAACATTTGGGTGTCTATAAATTTCTAAATAACACGGCGTATATTTCACAATACATGGTGTGTGGAGCTCCTTTATTGGTGGATAAGGTTTCAGGATGTGGTGAAGTGTTGCACGACATATTGTACCTATCACAAAGCATATGGGTCCTTCACCAAGACGTGAAATGTATCATGGGACATACACAGACACGTGGTGGACTACAATATCTAACTACACCACATGAACACCACCACATAATTATGCCAGAACCACACACATAGACTACACAATGTATTGATACAATGATAGGCATACATGGTCATGAAACATAATACCTTGTCGAAGTCTGTGCCCATTTCAACATGCCATGTATACATATTTTAGATGAAATTTTCTACTAACGTGTGTAATTGTACATGAGCAGTACCTAAGGTAATGGGAGATGACATGTGACTCTACAACACATCGTGTATCCATTTCAAAATGGATGGAATATATATTCCACCATATCATGGACAATCATGATTAGGATTTATTCCAATTATACATTACTTGATGGATTATGCATATCATTTCCTACTAATATGTGTATGATCCATTCAACATGACATTATGGATAGAGTTTTTGTGATGCCCTCATAGTGGAATAGAGCGTGATCCTCTATTAATTCATTGTGCCCTTCGAAGAGTCCATGGTTTTGAAATTACCGACATCAATGGGCATTTATCCTCAATGTAGATGGCTAATCCACAGTATTTTTTTATCACCGCTTGTCATTGGTAGTGATCCAATTTTTTGGTATTATATATCTCTATAGATAAATCAATGTATCACTCTCATGATGGATCAAAATGAACAATACATATCGTGATGATTTCATTATTGAAAGTATAATGAAGAGTGGGTTCCCCAGGATGAGTTATTCATGGAATCATCAAACTGAATGCCCAGTGCTGGAATAAAATTGTTGTGACATACCTCTGTATGGTGTGTCTTTTTTTAGTATATATGAATATTATTTTTATATGTGCTACATAAATATATTCTATATAGTTGATAGTATCATCCTTTCTAAATTTATTTTTGGTTTTAGGGTGTCCTACTGAGTATTTGTATACTCAACCCTTCACGGTCATTGCCCACATAATCCATGTCTTACGTAGACGAGAAAGATTTTTATAGACCAGGACAAGAAATATACATTTGAGTTTTTTTATGCTGTTGTTTTCCTATATATTTGGGCAGTAATTACAGAACCCATTTTTTTCTTGTTCGACTTTACAGTTAACATGGTATATGTTTTGGTGGGATTATATTATAGAAAAATTTACTTTTCTAAACATTACATACTATTGTACTCTATATGTTGGAATGTTATATGCATGATTTTGTCCCTTACTATTTTTTACATTTCAGAAATTGTGAGATTTAATATTTTATCATGTGTACATGTGAATATGCAATGCCTCCCATGTTAGTTGTGATGACCTGGACCTAGAGGCCACAAAATGTTTTCCTGGAGCCCATTGGGAAACATAGACTCAAGGGCATCTCCTTAAATGCCAAAGTCTTATACTATCAGTGAGAGCCTAGGCTATGTATGTGTGAAGACAATGCCCTCATTACCAGAGTGTACCTCAACAGAAGGAATATACAGTAATAGAAAATATAGGATCCAATATAAATGGTATAAATAAAGAGTGGAAGAAATATAATGCAATTGGTGAATGATAATAACAATAATTGTATCAACTGGAACACTAATGATGTTATGTAATGTCAATATATAACTAGAAAGCAAGGATACAATTCAACATTCATAACATTGAATCTTTAATAACTCATTAAGAATCCATATTACATCAAAATTATTGATATAGACTAAAAATTAATGGATCCATACCTGAGTGAAAAACTAGGTTCTTTCCTTAGTAATATGCATACTATGTGCTAGTCCCCGACCTCATGAATATTGGAAGCAATATTTTGGAGTCACAACACATTTCCCACTAGTATAAGTCGTGAAATTTGTTTAATATGACATATTTCAGAATAAAACTAGATCAATGATGATGTAATTTCATGTCACTATGAAACTGTAAATCATGGATTCAAGACAATGGGCATAACATATTCCACAAGGTATAATTATTCAGAGAATACTCTAAGAATCCCAATATCCTATTCAGTCATCTATTATAATGCTCTATATTATCATCACACAATCATGTGATTGAAGATGTATACATCCCTTTGTTAATACCTGAAACCTTGTAATCTACTCCTTGTACCAAATTTCCCCCGGATTGGGTGTGAGATAAATCTCTGTGGGCCACCCCCAATGGTTTTTATTACATACGGGCTGTAAAATGGAATATAGAAGTTTGCAGTCATGCATATATAAAGTGAATAAATTTGTACAATGTAACTAAATACCCAAGTACCTACTTTAGAACATGGATGGTGTCTGAACATGTTACCGGTTTGTTAATTAAGTAATTACCATTTAATGTTAATAGGTCACGTGATTCATAACTAACATTGACATCACCCCATTATAGTATAAGTACCGAAGGTCTCAGAATGTAACAATGCAACCTGAAAATGATATCCAATGAGTTATTTCTGGTGTAATAAGAAAGGTAAAGTAATATTAGTAGTATTTGAGTCTAGGTAAGGTGTAAGAGTGTAATCCAAGGAGAATAATCCAAGGCTTTCCACAATAAGATGCATAATGAGTCCAAGTAGTGCATCCAAAGTAAAAGGGGGATAAGCAAGGACTGGGTCCAAGGAGTGTATCCAAGACACCAAATTTTCAATGCTTTATCCAATTAGTGTAACCACAATATAAATGAATAATGAAAGGGGACCTTATGTTAGTATACCAGGAATACAAGTAATAGACAAGAACTAGAATCTATGTTGGAATCATCATTTGAAAATCACATCCTTGAATCAAAATGGGGTTCTCAAGACCCAAGGAAATCTCTAAACCGAATCCAAGGTGATCCCAATTCAGTCAATTCCTATTTGCTATTGAAATCAAGAGATAATTAATTTAGTTCATGTACTTCCTTCCATTAGTGTGGATAGGTCACATAGTGTTGAAACCATTTACTTATAGGTCCAAGTTATATTTTCAATTAGTGTGGATAGGATAAGTAGTGTTGCAACCATTTGATTGTGTTTTAGATAACCATTGATGGATATTCAATTATTGAGGTCCACTCCCCTACCTTCCATCCACATTGAAAGGGTTCTACGAACATGTAACCATTATTCAAACTCTTTAAATAAGTCCATTCTATATATTTAGTATACATTACATTTCACATTTAACATTTAATAATCATTTTAGTCACATACCTTACACAGGTCATGTGGTGAAAATACATGGTACATGCCATTATTAAATACACTTATAACCAAAAAACCATTTATTATAGGAAGGAAGACCTTTTGTAAGGTCAAGGAAGGGCACACCCAAACCCTGACTAAATCATTTCAAAATACTAAAAACATAATTATGTCACAACATTTGACATTAGGTGGATTATGTTGTGGGTGTAACCAAATAAAAATAATCACAGATTTTTAAAGATCATAACAATATGATTATAACTTATATAATAATGGAATACATATTTAATAGAAGGTCCCCGATGGGATCTGCGTGCGATTCTGAGGACCGATGGTTCGAGAATAAATGACTGAAATATTTAAAATATATTAAATAGCACACACAAAAAATTTTCGAAAAAAGGGGAATAAATTTAAAATGTGTGCCCAAATTAGAAATATGATGGCACTGATGTGTTCAATGAAACAAATTTACCCTAGGTGTGACCTTGCATCGGCCAATACGAGTTTACTGTGAGAAAATTGTTTTTTGTGATTTAACCAATAAAATAAAATAATAATTTATTTTTTTGTTTCCATACATTGATATGGTGGAAATTTATATTTAAATATACATAGAGGAAGGGTCCATGGTTCTTATGATATCCACATAAATCCCTGGACCTGTTGGAGAGGAACAAGGAGAATTGTCTCAGTGTCAAATTAATAAAGATCATGGATTGGTGAATGAAAATTGTTTTCATGACAGATATCTCAAATGGAGATGAAATTGAATGCAATATGATTCAGTGAAAGATCAATCCCTAATGTAGGAATTGTTATTCCAGATTATTATAACGTGTATACAAAAGGATAAGTTGACCCATAGATTGATCAACCTTCCAGGATGGGTTTTAACTATGGGGTTTTTTTGTTGGGGTTTGATTGTTCGAATTTGATTTGTTTTTTGGATTGATCTTATAGAATTGATCATGGACATATCAAAGAACAACTGAGGTTCATTCCTGGGGTTGTTCCTTGTGACCTCATCCCAATTTTTTTTTCATTTTTTAAGTTCATCTCAATATTCAATTGTTAGGAACAAGTCATTTCACCTTTGTTTTGATGTGTAAAAATCCATGATTGAAGATCTGTTCTTGGTTTGAATCGATGGAGCTGTGAAAATGGTTGTAATAGAAAGTCAAATAATTATTCGTGCTTATATCTCATTCAATATCAAAAATTAAGAACAACGATAATATAGTTTTTAAAGATGATTTAATGCCCAAATCATACTAATTCAGTGATGGAATGACGATAAGAAATTAAATATCTAGTTTTATTATGAATCATGGTCGAGATTAACTTCCACAATGATGAGGAAGATAAACAATTCACAAATCTGTGTTCCAAAAAATTTACGAATAACACGGAATATGTTTCCCAATACAAGGTGTGTGGAACCCCTTGAGTGGCTGATAGGGTTTCATGAAGTGTTAAAGTGTCACACGACTTATGAAACCTATGACAAACAACATGGGTGCTTCAGGAAGACTCGACATGTATCTTGGGACATACACAGACATTGGATGGAGTACGCTATCTGACTACATAGCATGTACTCCCCCACATACCTATGCCAAAACCAATCACAAGGAATACACTATGTATTGGTACACATATAAGCATACAATGTACTGAATCATAACACTAGGACACTGTGGGTGGCCATTTTTAATGGCCTTGTATACATGATTTACAAGACAGTTTCTACTCATACGTGTCTTTGTACATGGGTAGTACCTGAGTTCAATGGAAACGACATGTGACTTCACTACACATCTTGCATCCCATTTTAAATGGGTTGAATCTATTTCCCACAATATCTTGAAAACCCATTATTAGGTTTCATTCACTCTATCCATTCCTTGATGGTTGATGCATATCATTTCCTACTAATTCGAGTTTATCCATTCAGCATGACAATATTTATAGAGTTGTCGCAATAACCTCATAGCAGCACAAATCATGATCCTATATTAAATCATTGTTCCCTTGGTAGTTTCCATGGTTTTGAGATTTCCAACTTCAATGGGCTTCGATCCTCAACATAGAAGGTTAATCTAGGTGTGTTTTTTGGTATCACCCCTTTTCCTTGGCCTCATTCCACATATATGGTATCATATCTCTCTTTATATCTATCAACATATAACACATATGATGGATCAAAATGAACAATACCTATCAGGATGATTTCATCAGTGCTAATAGAATGAAGAGTGGGTTTTCCATGATGAGTTCTTCATGGAATCGATAAACAGAATCCCTAGTGCTGGTATATGATTGTTGTGACATACATCTAGACGGTGTGTATTTTTTGGAATATATATGGATCTTATTTATATATTTTTTATAGACATACACATTGTTTAGCTGACTATATTATTATCTATTTATTTATTTTTGGTTTCAGGGTGTCCTCATAAGTATTTTTATACTCAATCATTAATTTTCATTTCCCACACAAGGCATGTCATTTTTATGCGAGCGACCTTTTTATGTAATCGGACTAGAAATATCCTTTTTAGTTTATGTAGGCTAAGGTTTTCCTATAGCTTTGGGATACACTTCCAGAACCTATATTTTTTTTCTTGTTAGACATTAATGTTTACAAGCTCCATCTATTGATGGGATTTTATTCTAAAAAATATACATTTCTACAAATTACTTACTATCGTACACTTTTGGTTGGTAAATTTGTATGCATGATATAGTTATTTTTTACATTTAAACATTTGTGAGGATGAATATTTTCTCATGGGTACAAGTAAATATGAATTACTTTCCATTTTAGTTGTAATGACCCAAAACCGTAGTCAACAAAACAGTTGTCCCGAGCCTGGGGGGGGGGGGGGGATAAGGCCCCAAGTGCATCTTCCTGAACGACAAAGGCTTCCGACTTGTAGCGAGGGCCTACTGTATGTCTATTTGAAGACTATGTCCTCATTATAAATGATTAGAAAAATATAAAGAATATATTGGAATATTAAATATCTAAAGAAACATAAATGTTATAAATAAACAGTAGAAGAATACAAATGCAACAGATAAACGGGAATAAAAATAACTGTGTTGACTGGAACAATGATGATGTTATCTCATGTCACTAGAAAACTAGTATGAATTGATACAAAATAACAGGAATAACATGGAATGTTTACTAACTCATTTGGAGTCTATAGTTCATCTATATTACAGATTTAGATAGAAAATTAATGGATCCAATCCTTAGTTAAATCCTAGGTTCATACATTAGTGATATGCATACTCAGTGATAGTCCCCATCCGATTACCTATTGGATTTTATATTAGGGAATCACAACAAATTTCCCACTAGGATAGATCATGGGATTTTATTTTTATGACATATCTCATACCAATTTTGTAATTTAATGTTTCATTATGCTTTTATGATAGTGTTCCATGGAAACAGGAAGAACATTAATGAAGAACATGAAGTCTGGTGGAACTCTTTGGCATGTAAGTATCTAGGGAATGAGTGTAATTCATTTGAAGCAAAGAAAAAGGATACAGAATGAATATGTGTATGATATAGAAATTGAATGTATTAACTCACTCAATTAAACTGTAGTAATAAGTGTAGAACAATATATTCCATTAGAGACTGAAACAACTGATGAATAATAAATGGAAAAAAGACCAAAATTCGATGTTTTCCATATAATAAATGAATTTTATAAAAAACTAAATGATGAAATTTAAAATAATAATATATAAATCCAATTAATGAATATTTTGATCACCAATATCATAGGATTTACTAAAATTCATATTGAAGTGGATATTGTTCAGAGGGAGAAGAATTATTCACATTATGAAGAGCTAAAAAAGATTTATACGAAGGTATAAAATCTCAATGTTGATAACAAGAAAAATATTTTGGAGTTAGAATAAATTCAAATTATTTGATGCATAAATGATGATCTTTATATAGAGAAATGTGAACTGGTTTAGAAGAACAAAAGGATATAGAATGTTAATGGATGTTTGAAGGACTCTATTGCTCTGAACTATTGTAAAATAAAGCATCAAGATGAAATGATATATATGATATATTGATAATATGAATTTGTGATAACTACATCTGAGAATCTCATTAAAGATCATAATGATCAAATTTAATATAAATATTTCATGATTGAATAGATGATTAGAGATATAGAGTCCATCAAGAATGATGTAGGAAAATATAATTCCAAAGGAATGAAAAAACTGTTAATTCTTTTCAATTACTATTGGATTATACATCAACGGGTGATAGTGAAATCAATATAAAATATTATACATAAGTGAAAAAACTAGAACATAATGCCTCATCCAAATGTCAATCAACGTTTTTAAAATTGTTATTTGATATGATGACCCCTATATCATTTAGAATACGAAGAGAGATGTGAATAGTAACCAAAATGAAAAATATCATGTAGATACAGAAAATATTAATAAACAATATATTATAATATGTAATTAAAACATGTGATACTTATAAGGAATGAATGTTCAAATATCTTTCTTTCGTTTTGAGGCATTGGAATATACATCATGTTATATACAAAAAAATATTTCTAAATATTATAATATGAAAAATCATATTGAGAAATCCAAAATAAGAGCCTCATAGAAGAATGTATCCATGAAATGATACAATTTTGGATGAATTTGCCACACCATGAGTATGTATTCGGAATAATAATGGATTAGTGTCTAAATAATAACTCTGGTTGCATCAACTTCTGAGATGAGAAAGGATAAACTGAGTTATTTTCAGAATGGAAATATGTTTTGTATGTTTTGGTCAATGGAAATTTGTAATAAATTACGTCAAAGAGAATGAAGGGAAGGAAAAAACCCAAAATGAGATCTCTAACACTAGAATTGTATAATTTAAAATTCAATTTTGGATGAATAAATGATAAGTTGAAAAAGTAGGTTTACAGCCTCCATGGAATCATATGGAGCTCAATCAAAGTTGTATCAATCATATATTTTTTTACACTCGAAAAAACTTTTTAGGAAGAATAGGAACAAACCTGGTACAAAATGTGATGATATTCTACATTTCATATTAAAAATAATGTAAATTCAGTAAAAGACTCAACCATAAAAATAATGGGCGCCCAAAAACATATAATCGATAAAAAAAATTGAATAAACAGTGAATTAAAAACATCAAATGTCATGCCACATGGAAAAAAATGATGGAAATAGAATGATCCTTCTAATGGGGGAAGAAGTAACATCATTGGTCCAGTGAAAATATAACTTCTAAAAGAAATATTCATGAAATGTAGAATAATAGTGGGGAGTCACAGTTGTAAAATACTAGAAATGATCTTAACCCAAAAGTTGTTAAAAAATTACAATCATAATGAATCCAAATATTCATAGAAGACTCAAAATGTGGTTAAATAATGTTTAGTCATATATCCAGAGTAGGTGATGTTGGTGGGGTAGTTAGAACATGCAAGAATATAGTATAGTGCGTTACAATAAATTATTTAAGGGTTTTTTTAATGCCCCAAAACTTCTTTCTCATGTAATAATAATATTATGTGTTTATTCTATTTAATTTCCATACTTTCCGAACAAAACATATGAAATAATCAAAAGGAATTTTATTTATTAAAACACTAAAGTGTTTACATTACAACATGATCAAAGGAAGCAATACTACCTAATAATACCTATTAGATACCTATTATAATTATATAGAGACCACCCAAGACAGAAAAACCCAAGAATATATTAAGGGTCGGTCAGATCCGTCATAATGAACATTAGTATGGACAGAACCACAAAAACAACAATGAGCATCAGTTGAATGATATGCATGATTTTTCATCACGTTTTATTGAATATGGAACACCTAGATAATGTTTTTATTGGGAATCGATTCAACCTTTTCCCCTTAGGTGGTCGTTGTGTTTCTAAAGGCTATAATTTTATTTGTAGGTTTTTCTGGTTGGTAAAATCAAAATATCTAGGTATAATTAGTTATCCAAAATATATAAGTTAAGTATTAAAATTATAATTTTATACATAAAAACTTTTTATAAATTTAAAAAATGATAATGATAAAATATATTAGTTACAATTAGTAAAATTTAAAAATTTTGTAGGTATTTCATGTAAATTTTTATATTTCAAATGTGTTGAAAAGCTTTAATAAAAATCTTTATTTGTGATGTTTAAGCCATGTTTTTATTTTAAAAATTTTCGTTTATTTTTACAATATTAGTATAATATTTATTTAGTGATGTATTACACATTTTTTTATCACTTTGTGTTTTAAAATATTACAATTTATAAAAATTTGGAAAATTTTGGTTCAAGGACCCTATCTAGTTATAATAGGGAATTCAAATTTTTAAGAAACCAATATATATATATATATATATATAAAAAATTTTATATTTCACAAAATATAAATTTTTACGAAACTAAAATATTGGTGAGTACCCCACATAGTCGATGGCCACCTCCTAGGAAGCCCTCAATGCCTTGATGTGAATCTCACCCCCATCCTGTTAGTAATGTCCTAGGATCAGTGCACATATAGTGTGCATGAATTGTCTCACACACAAGAAGCATAGCTTTACCTTTGTGTGCATGGGAACATGTACATATAGCCTAGCGCGCCACCGTGCAAGACGTTATG
Organism: Viscum album; assembly: GCA_963277665.1. Lineage (NCBI taxonomy): Eukaryota > Viridiplantae > Streptophyta > Magnoliopsida > Santalales > Viscaceae > Viscum > Viscum album. Next base: position 856,493,396 of record OY728156.1, on the reverse strand, counting down.
GAGGTACGGGTGGGCACTAGAGCACACCCACAGATGATCCCAGTATGGGGTATTACTAAGAAGGGAGAAGAAGTAATATATGGGATGTCTTAGATTCCCATGCTTATAAAGAAGCCGAGAAATCCCCCCTATTTAGATGTGGGACCAACAAAATAATCTAGGATCAGATCTAGGATATCTAGTCTTGTAATGTGTGATCTAGGCTATCCAATTCGGTTCTGTCCTCGATCCTCACCAGCCACGGTATATCCTCCACATTTTTTTCACCATATGATCCTTTGATATCTAATCGCAGTCGTCTGAGATATTTTAAATCACCTCATCTTCTGTAGTAATCCTATATTTTCCTCATCAGATCTCATCGATCCATTCCTTTTTAAATACACAGACTCACCACATACACTGGATTTTTCCCCAGTTAATCTTAGTCATCTATTTATTTTCCAGATTTTTTCCCAGCAGTGGATTCTCCTTCCTCCGTGTGCGCTGCACAAATGTGTTTTTTCACTTATTGGAAAACTATGATCCTTTTATAAAATGATTAGACCATATTTTTCCAATATGTTTCTATAATGTATTTTCTTTATATTTTTAATATAGATTATATATACATCTCTTTGATCTTCTATTATCTCAGTTCTTCCCCTTCTCATGCCTCCTCGAGCATTTTCAAGTGTCTCCTCCTCGTCAATCTTGGTATGGTTCCATTGTTGGATGGCTATGCTTCAGTTGGGATTTTTTATCTAGATACATAAATATATATTTACTTATATATATATATATAAGGCTTAGTATAATACTATCAATTTCTTCTATGTTGGTGAGTCCTTAATCCTATGTGTAATTCAAAATACATTTTCAATCAAAAGATGGTGATGGTTTTTTATTCTATAAAATTGATGTATATGAGAATATATATGTGCACAAATTTCATAAAAACTTTCTATTTTTAGTTACATGTATTACAAATTATACCTCATGTATTAAATAATGGTTCTAAAGTGTTTTAAATATACAAGAGTCATTACACATATGATGAATGATCCATTATGAATACATTATAAAATTAGTTATATATATTAATTTATATATTTATTCATACAGGTTTAGATAAACTTCTATTATACTCCAAATTAATACTCTTAATTATCATGTATCAATGTTAAAGTAGTTTTTTAAAATGTAAATAATTATGTATTTGTACAAAACACTTATATATGTATTTATGTCGATATTTATATGTACCATTTGGATTTAATCATAAACTGATTAAGATTTCAGGAAAACCATTTTTTGGGGATTAAATTATGTATGTGGGATGTATAATGTTCATTATAATTTACTAAACCATGGGTTGTTTGAGAAAATTTTGTTTATGCACTTTTTATTATAGTACATATTATTTTTATTCCACATTTAAACAATAACATTAGTCACCCTCGGGTATTCCCTAATAATATTTATAGAAGAATGAAATAATCCATTTATTTTTCTAAAGCACATGAATCTTCCGCAATAAATGTATTCCATCAATAAGATATATTTTGTTAAATATTCAATTTCTATGTAGGTGTTTTAAATATGAATGGAAATTATTCTAATTTTATAATTGTGCAGTCTAAAATATAAAATGTTTACATTCAAAATTAAGCTTATAGTTGTTGTAATTTTATGGGATGAACTTGCAATTCTTTAGTTTTCATTAAATATGGTATAATCTGTGTTCTATATGTATCATTTATTGTCATATCCATGATAATATTCTAATTAACACTTATAAGTCTGATTCACTACATAGATGTAAATTATAAAGAATGAAATTAAAATCTTATGGCCTTTTATTGATTATGAAAATAATTATTCAAAGTGTTATGGGACACATTGAATAATATGAAATGAAAAATTAAATGCTTGATGTGGTATGGGACAATTTTAATGTACGACCATATTTGGCATACGAGGAATGTAATAGAATCAGTTTAATGGTTTGGGGGTTGGTTAATGAAATCCCCTCAATGCTTCGATAGTTTTCATGGGTCTATCTATTTCTGGAACGAGGCTAATGACATATCTGGTCTTGACATGATGTTATGATGTGGTCTGGAATTATATGATCTCTCATTTTTTCTATAGAATATATTTAATCATGTGTGTATTCAACAAGATAATATGTTTGATTAAGATATTTATAGAATTTAATTAACCATGTGTGCAATAAACTGGAGAATATTCTTGGTTAATGAGATTTTACCTATGAGTATCCTAGAAAGTAAAAGCTTATGGGTTATAAATTATTTCAACACAAAGAGACTTGTCATATCTTTAATATTTCATAGTATTCCTGAATGGAATTGATGTTAATATTTTATACCCAATTCTAAACATGTATTACTATTAGTTTTAAATTTTTACATACATATTCACTTGTTATACACATTTAAGTTATAATTCCTTTTACTTATTATTAGGTAAACCCTTGCATCTGTATGAACATGCCTATAACAGCAACAGGTTTTCATGTAACTCTATTAGTAATCCTTGAGATACAATCTTTAAAATCATAGACATATTGTTATGACATGGTACATGTGTTACATCATTGCTTAATAAATTGTGTTATGAATATTTTTAAAAGAATTTTTTTAATAAGTTTAAGTTGGTATATTATATTATTTTAAAACCCCTTACTATTCATTCATATGCTCACCCTCTGTTATCATTTAGTTTTCTTTTATAGGTTTAGAATATTTGAGTCCCTATCTTTGGTGTCTAAATAATTAATGAATATTTGTTCTATTTTGAAGGAAATGGAATAATTGTATCTGATTCTCAAGGACCTATCCCAAAATGGCCATATTATTAGGTACACACGTTTGTGTTTTCAGCATTTCCTTATACAAATAAAATACCACACAATGATATATTTCAGCTTCGCACCGGCTCTACGGAAGTCTGTGGTTCTGGCATGGCTGTTGGTATCATTGGATTGGATTAGAAAACCCTGGAAATGTAGAACAAAAATAAATACAAGATTATTTGTTACTAAGAAGATACTTTCATAAAAAAAATTAGATGGCCGATGAATCAATCCTCCATCTCCCTTCAAACCGACATTTTAGAAACCATAGGTGCTAGGGCATGTTTAGAAGGATATGAAACTTTTGATAACCTTCGTTTATCAATTAAAAATCTCTATCATGTGTCAAATTCTCCTCGCATACTTCAACTTCAATGAGGATATGGCATTAATTACTTTCTAATGATGTATTCTAAACTTCCCTTTTTTGCATGTAAGGTAAGGTATTATGAATGATTATTCTGATACATCACCTTTGATGACAACTTCTTTTCTCTAATGAAAATACAGGAAGCTTCAAAATATGGTATCCTCTGGGAAGCATACCTCTATTAAATTATATCCTATGGACATCGATGTCATGTCTTGTACTTCGAAATTCTCTAGGATGAACCTACCAATTTAAATTATAGAAAACAAGATCAATCTAAAGTCGCTCAACACCATACACTTCATGTTTACCTTTTTGGGATCTTTAGATACCACATTTGATTTATCTGGACTACCCATAATACATATGTACCTAAGAGATTGTGGAGTTTGGGACCACTTAGGGAATCATTTTGAATTGGAATTGGTAGAATCGCCAACACTGGTGAATCCAGGGAAGTTCTATCTTGGAGGACTTTAGGAAATCCACACTAATGATGTGTGAGTGAAAGAGTTATTATGTAACATATTGGGTTTATGAACATTATATAATTGAATAATGTAATGTGTTGAGATAAATTAACATGTTTTTACAAGTGAAGTCTTTATTTTGTAAAGGTTATTCCTCAGATGAATAAATCATATCTTATAAATTTTTTAGATAGAAGTCATCAGTTCACCAACCAATATCCTATCACTACCTACAATACATTTATATATTATAATTTACAAAACATGTTTAGAGAAATGCCAACCCTATGGAAACATTCATTTGACCTGAAAACAACTCCATTGGGTGTCCAACTCCCAAAAAATTCTCCGTCGTTACCAAGGAAACGATAGTTCATATTACCTTATTACAAATGCACAATTTTCTGAATATAGAGAAAGTGGAAAATATCATGGATCTTTTTTTATGATTCACTTTTGATGATAACTACCGAGTCGTAGATAAATTTCTAGAAGCAACTTTGGATGGTGACCATTGATCATCATACCTATTCCGGGTCCTGCGTTTTTCTATATTTGGGGATCTCTATGACATCAATATTTTCAAGTACGACAGGGTGCATGTAATTTATAGGGATTTAATCCTATATGAAATCTTCGACCTCTACATCTCTCATTCCTTTCTATGGAAGGATGAGTTAATTAGTCATAGGTTTTACCATAGTTACTCACAATGTATCTTGGCCATGGAAATTGAGGAGATCAATTCCACCTTAGGAATCCACCTGAGGTCATCAGTACCCTACCTTCAGTGGTGTTCCCTATAACTGGACCTTGGGAGGTGGTGTTAGTCTGGTTTTCTCATGATTTTGTGTATGAGAATTTTAAAAGTTAGAGGATGAAATTATTTGATGGGGGATATTGTAATGACCCAAAACATATTTATCAAGTAATAATAATATTATGGTTGTATTTTGCTTAATTTTTGTACTTTTTGAACAATTCATATGAAATTAACCAATGGAGGTTTAATTAATAAAACACAGATGTGATTTCATTACAACAAGATAAAATGAAATAATAATTCCAAAAAATACCTCATGAAATACCAATTAGTGTTACAAGGAGACAACCAAATACAACAAAACCCCCAAGAATATTGTAAGGGACCGTCATATCTGTCACAATGAACATTAATATGGCAAGATCCACAACAACCGCACTGAGAATCTGTAAAATGATGTGCACCATTTTTCATCATGTTTAATTGAATATGGAACACCTTGATAAATGTTTCTATAAGGGAAACAATTCAACCATTTCTCCATAGATGATTGTTGAGTTTCAAAAGGCTATAATTATATCAATTGGTCTTTTTGGTGGGTTAAATTAAAATATCCAGGTATAATTAGTTTTCCATAATATTTAAGTTAGGCATTGAAATTATAACTTTAAACTTAAAATCATTATATATACTTCCAAATGTATAGTAATTTAATATTTTATCTTCACCTATTAAAATTTCAATATTATGTATGTATTTTAATTACATTTTAGATATTTCAAATGTGGTGAAAAGCATCTATAAATATTTTCATTCTTTATGTTTAAACCAAAGATATTTATAAACCTATGTCCTTGATTTTTAAAATTTTAGTATAATATTTTCATAGTGTTGTATAAAAAATTGAATTTACAATTTGTGTTTTAAAACATTAGCATTTATAAAACAAAGAGAAATTTAGTTTTTAAGGCAGGGTTTTGTTATAATAGGGAATTCATATTTTGACGATACCTATATATATATATATATATGAAAAACAATTTTTTAATATTTAACAAAAAATAATTTTTTACATAGATAAAATATAGGTGAGTACACCTCCTTTTTGAGAACCACCTCTTAGGCAGCCATCAATGACATGATGGGAATATCACCCACAAACCACTTGGAATTTCCCAGGGGTGGAGTGCGCATGGGGTGTGTGATAAGTCAAATTCATGGGAAGTATAGTGTTCCCTTAGTGCGCACGGGTGCGTGTGCACGGACCAAAGCATGCCACAGTACAAGGTATGAAGGTGGTGTGGGTGGGCATAGGAGCGCGCCCACAATAAAACCTTGTACGGGGAGATACCATGAGGGGTGAGGGAGAAATCTAAGTGATGAGTCAGATTATTGAGATTATAAAGGAGATGTGCAATCCTCCGTGTTTTATGAAAAAATAAGCCAAGAACAAATCGGGCTTGTCAGATCTCGACTCGCGCGATCTGGGCCATCCAGTTTGGTTCGGTCCTTGATCCTCAACAGCCATGGTATATCCTCTATGTTTTTTTGCACCATCCGATCCTACACAATCTAATCATAATTTTCGATGTTATTTTTAATAACTGTGTCTCTTCTATACATATGATATTCTCCTCAGTGTATCTCATCCATCCATTATTTTTTAAATCCAAGGACTTTTCTCCACCACTGGATCATCCACATGTTAATCCTATTAGTCCATTTATTTTTCGAATTCTATTCCCTGCAGTGTCTTCTCCATCATCCCCATGCACTGATTCGATATATATATATGTAAATTCTAAAGAACAAAATTATATTTTTATGACCTTTTACTTATAATGAATTATATTATTAAATGTGGAATTGGAAACATTGAATAATTTGTAATGAGAAATTAAATATTCAAAGTGGTATGGGACACATTGAATATATGATCCTATTTGGAATATGGGGAATATATTAGACTCGATATAAGGGGTTAGGGACGGGTTAATGAAAGAACCTTGATGCAATAATAGTTCAGACGAGACAAACAGGTCATGGAACAATGCCATAGAAATTTCAGGTCTTGACACGATTTCATGATGGGGTCTAGAATTATACTTTCCCTCATTTTGTCTATTGATTTTAATTAATCAATTGACTATTAAACTAGTGAAAATGCTTGATTAATATATTTATTTAATTCTATTAACATTTTTTGTATTAAACCAGATAATATTATTAGTTAATGATGTTATACCTATGAGTATCAATGAAAATTAAAGTATATAGATTATTAATTATTTCAGCACTCAGGGATTCATCATCCCATGTATGATTCAAATTAGTAAAGGATGAAATTGATGTTATTATTTTAAGCATAAATCTGAATATGTATTACTCTTTGTATTAAATTTTATACATACATATTCAGTTTTTATATCCATTGAAGACTGGATGAAATTTAATCATTATTTTTGTACACCCTAGAATCTATATGGGCAAGCCTATAATTGTAACATGTTTCCATGTAACTCTGTTACTATCCTTTGAAATGTTCCCTTTAAATTCCAAGACAAATTTATATGTTGTGATACATGTGTTAAAACATTCATTAAAAAATTGTGTTGTGATGAAATTTATAGGAGTTTTTTTAAAAGGTTTTAATTGGTATATTATATTATTTTAAAACCTATTACAAGGCATTAGTTTTCTCACCCTATGTTTTCAATATATTTTATTTAACTGGTTTTTTATATTTTAGTCCCACATTTTGGGGACTTATTAATGAATACATTTTTTTATGTTTTGAAGTAAATGTAATAATTTTGTCTGGTTCTCCATGACCTAAACCAAAACCACTATGTCTAGAAGAACATGTGTATTTGTTTTCATCTATTATATTTATAAAAAACACATCATGATTTATTTCATCTATGCATCAGCTTTGGGGAAGTTCGAGGCTGAGGCATGACATTTATCCCTCAGTATTGTTAAGTCAATAAGGTTTTCCTTATGAATTTTCCATTCCTTCTTGTTTTGAAAATCACAAACACCTTATACTTAAGCAAATAATATTATTACACAAAAAAGGAAAATTTACTTCCTTAAGGTAATTTACCTTAACATAGATTTTCTTATACATAGCTACTTTTTCCCTTAAAATCAAAAACCGGAATCGCAACCAAATTTTCGGAGCCTTATAATGAAATGTTAGAGCATTCTGTTTTTAGGATCCGAATCATGGATGTGATCTGTAATATAGTTTTAATCCGACTTCTGGACTCCAAACTCTGAAGCAGTTCTAATTCGAACTCCTAAAGAAGTTCGACTCCGAACTCTTAAGAAGTTCGACTCGAAACTCTTAAGAAGTTCGACTCCGAACTCTTAAGAAGTTCGACTCCTAACTCTTAAGAAGTTCGACTCCAAAATCTTAAGAAGTTCGACTCCAAACTCTTAAGAAGTTCAACTCCTAACTCTTAAGAAGTTCGACTCCGAACTCTTAAGAAGTTTGACTCCGAACTTTTAAGCAGTTCGACTCCGAACTCTACAAATTTAGAATCCAATCTCTGATGAAACCAGACTCTGATTTCCTATAAAATAGAATCCGAACATTTCTTAATGTAGACTCCGAACTTCATTTTTGGTTAGACTCCGAACCTTTGACTTGCTTACACTCCGAACTATTAATTAGTCTTTACTTACATTTCCTTCATTCCAAAACGATGTCGTACATTCAGTTATAAAAAGTTTGTTATAAAACGATGTCGTCTATTCTATTTCTTATTATCCGTTGGTTGAGTTACATGTGTACAGGTCCTTCCGAATTTCATGGAAAATATGACCGTTGGAAGAAGGAGCTGACCGTTGGAAATTTTCCTATAAATAGGAGCTCATTTGAAAGAGCTCAGTGCTGAAAATCTGACTGATCTTTGACTCATGTGATTACATGCTTGAATTGATTTCTAGAGAGAGAGACTCTTATTAACTCTCAATGCTTTGTGTGACTCCGAATGTTGGTGATTACATTCGAGGGCTTCCGGGGATAGGAAGACAGAGGTGCCGACTACCTTGAAGTTTGAGGGATTCCTTGCTGAGGAAGAAAGAGGTTGCCAACTACCTTGAAGTTGATGGCTTGCGGGGATAGCAAGACATAGACTCCGATATTCGTATCGAGGTCTTACCCTGGTGTGGGTAAGACAAACTTTCTTGAAAGTATAAATCAAGGAACCATTATCCAAGGTTGTTTTATACCCTTCTCTTTGGGTTAAAAGACTTATATCTTGTTACTTGTAGTTTAACTACTTGTTTAATTTCCGCTGCATTTTGTATTGTAAGGAAAGTATAATTTTATTATACTTTCTTACTTGTACTCTGATTAATTTATATTCTATATGCATTAAGGTTTAATCTCACTTTGTAATCTTTCATTAAGTTTAAATTTCCAGAACCATATTTCCGGAACCTACTTTTGGAATCTCTTTCAAAGTATCCATTCGTTGTTAGAGGTGTTGTGAATTTGCTTAGTTTAACTTTGTTAAAAATAGATCTTTCCATTGCTTAAGGAAAACATAGTTAATCATAATATACTTTAAGGGTTCCAATGGAATTTTTAAAGTATACAATTCACCCCCCCCCCACTCTTGTAAATTGAGCATCTACATCACTATTTCGATCCTACAATTGGTATCAGAGTAGGTCTCTGAAATACTTATACTTACGAATAAGTTTTTTTCTTGCTCACTTTTCCATTCTGAACTTTCCCATTCCGAAAATTCCCAGTCCGAAATTTGTTATTACGGATTTTTTTCTAACATGTTTGTGTGCCGAAGGTTATTTTTAGTATGGAAGGAATTAATGTTGGATTAATTGTTAATCTAAATCCTACAAGACCAATAATCTTTGATGGTAATGATTATGAGTACTAGAGAGATCTCATGAAGACTTATGTTATCAATACGGGAGTAGAAAACTTTGTTATCCTTACTGGTGATTATAAAATTCCTGACAAGGAAGTTAGGACATTCACTAACCAGGAAAAGCAATAATATCACCTCAACTATAAGGTACTCAATACTCTACTATATTCAATGACTATAAATATATATAGCCAAATTTCTTCTTGTGAAGTAGGTAACTGTATCTGGAAGAAGTTATAAGTTACACACTTTGGGAATTCTAAAGTGATTGAGACTAGGAGAGCTATGCTTAGAGCTGAATATCATGGCTTCAACTTTCCTTATGGAGAACCAATCTGATAAGTTCAACAGAGATTTATGACTATCGTCAACAGTCTAAAATCTATTGGAGAGAATGGTTTAGATGATGAAGCTCTTGGGGATAAAATAATTGATATTATGCCTAATGAGTGGGAATCCAAAAGAACAGTTATAGATGAGAACATGAAGGTCACTCAAATTACTCTTGATGAGCTATTTGGAACTCTTCCCCAACATGAAACCAGGATGAAGAGAGATGCTGACAACATCAAAAAGAAAAATGGAAATTGTATTATTTCTTTTACAAAAACATCAAATCAGATGAAAGCTAAGACTCCTGAGGGAGTAACCAGATCCAAGTCTAAGAAAGTTATTTTCCAGTCAGAATCTAGTGAGGGTGAAGTCTCAGAAAATGAACTAGAAAATCTTTCTCGAAGGATGAACAAGATAGCTGTCCAAAGGAATTTTCAATCCACGTATAAGAAAAAGGACAGGAAAGATAAGAATGATGGAGAAGTTACTAGTTATGAATGCAAGAGAGCTAGACATATAAGACCAGATTTCCCTATGCTCAAAAAGAACGAAAGGAAGGAAAGGCATTCAGACAGGAACAAAAAGAAATATTATAAAGCCAATGCTAAGAATGTTCTGAAATCCAATGACACATGGTGTGCCAGTGGTGGGGACTCTTCAGATGAATCTTCTGATTATGAATCTTTAGGACAGAAGAATCTTGGTCTTATGGCCAGATTACCTATTGGAAATCATTGTTTTATGGCTAAGGTACGAAATGCTGAATCAATGACCAATGTTACTTTAAATTCTAATGATAGTAAGTTTAATAACTCTTCTGATGAAGAATCATCTTCTGATGAGGAAAATACTTTACCTACTTATGAAGAAGTCTCTAGGTTTCCTGAACATCTTGAAATTGAGAATTCCAAACTCTATGAAAAACATGATAAGGCAAACTCTAGGAATTCTTTTCTTACAAAAGAGATATCAGATATTTCTAAAGATCTTGATAGGAAAAATGCTGATTTTGAAAGTATTTCAAAAAATCTTGAGGAAGTATGTTCTGAGAAGAAAAAACATTCTAAAGAATTATAAAAAGTAATTTCTAATAAAAATGTTTTCGAGCCTAACTCTAGTTCTAAAAATAATGATTTTGAGGATAAAAACTTTGTTATAAAACTCAAGTTCGAGATTTTTTCCTTAAAGAAGTGTTTATCAAACTTTACTTATGGTAATGAAAATTTTGATAAAATTTATTCCCAAATATGACCATTAAGAAATAAATCTGGATTTGGTTTTACCCATGCAAAACCAGTTTTTAGTAAGAACTATTTTGTTCCTCAAAGTGCCCCATTTTGTACCTAGTGTCATTGTGGTGGTCACTGGGCAAAGAATTTTTCCTTAAACAAAACCCAATCTTAAGTTTTCACAAAGCATATTTCTCTAAGAATATGTGGGTACCTAAAATTTTATTATCTGGAAATCTCGGATCCAAAAAAAATTGGATTCCGAAAGTCTAATTTTCTTCTTGATTTCAGGAAAATAAATAGAGTACCAGAAACAATACATGGTACATGGATAGTGGATGTTCCCGGAACATGACTGGTAACAAAATCTTTTTTGAAAAGATTATCAAAATTAAAGGAGGAAAGGCAACTTTCGGAGATAATGCTAAGGGTGAGATTATTGGTATTGGTAATATTGTTCTTCTTGGTAAAACGTTGATTTCAAATGTTCTTTTTGTTAAGGGTCTTAAGCACAACCTCATTAGCATAAGTCAGTTATGTGATGAAGGTTACCTTGTGAAATTAAGGAATGATAAGTGTTTAGTTCACAATTCCAAGGAAGAATTTATTCTCTCAGCCAATAGGTAAGAGAATGATTACACCTTAAACTTAGAAGAACATAGAAGCCAAGATTTACCTTGCCTTAGTGCAATGGAAGATCATTAATGGTTATGGCATAGAATACTAGGACATTGTAATCCTAGAAACTATGTAAACTATCTAAGAAGAAACTAGTTAAGGATCTACAAGAGCTTAGATTTGAGTCTTCTAAAGTTTTTGATCCTTGTCAATATGGAAAGAAACGTAAATCTAGTTTTAAATCAGTTGGTGAAGTCTCAACAACTGATGCATTACAATTAGTGCACATTGATCTTTTTGGTCCAACATAAACTGGAAGTATTAGAGGCAAATACTATGTGTTTGTTCTAGTTGATGATTACACAAGGTTTACTTGGGTCTATTTTCTAGCAAAGAAGTCTGAGGCTTTTTCATATTTCAAAAGTTTTAGAGCTCATGTTAAAAATGAGAAAAACCTTCCATTGTAAACTATTCATAGTGATCATGGAGGAGAATTTCAAAATTCTGATTTTGAAACTTTTTGTAGTAAAAAAGGTATTACTCACAATTTTTCAGCACCTAGAACTCCTCAACAAAATGGTGTAGTTGAAAGAAGAAATAGAATTCTTCAAAAGATAACTAGAACCATGTTGAGTGAATATTCTATTGCTAGACATTTCGGGGATGAAGCTGTAAGTACTGCTTGCTATACTATAAATCGAGTTTTGATTAGACCTTTTCTTAATAAAACTCCTTATGAGTTATGGACTGGTAGAAAACCAAGACTATCCTATTTCAAGGTTTTTGGTTGAAAAGTATTTATTTTGAATACTAAAGAGAACTTACATAAATTCGCACCAAAATCTGATGAAGGGATTTTCTTAGGATATTCCACAACCTCTAAGGCTTATAGATTTTTTAATAAAAATACTTGCACTGTTGAAGAAACATTACATGTAAAATTTGATGAGTCAAATCCTTTTGTTTTTAAACCATCCCTACCTAAATCCTCGGACGTGTTTTCAAAAACTGATTATCAACCTTTGATAAAAGAACCTTCTGTCAAAGAAATTGTTCAAGAAGATACATCTTAAACATTTACCCCATAAGATTTTCTACCCTATGTTGATGAACAGGTTTTACAAAATCCAAATCAGGTGTTTCTTAAGAATCATCCTAGTGATAGTATCATTGGTGATGTAAATCAATCTGTAAGGACTAGAAGTTCCTTAATAAATGAAGTAGAACATCTAGCATTTCTTTCGCAATTAGAACCTAAAAGCACTGATGAAGCTTTAGGTGATGATGATTGGATTAAAGCCATGCAAGATGAACTAAATGAATTCGAAAGGAATAAAGTCTAGACCTTGGTTGAAAGACCTAAGGAAACATCTGTTATTGGAGTAAAATGGGTTTTTAGAAATAAATGTGATGAAAATGGATTCATAGTAAGAAATAAAGCTAGACTTGTTGCTAAATGCTATAATCAGCAAGAGGGAATAGACTATGAAGAAACCTATGCTCCAGTAGCTTGACTTGAATCTATCCGTATTCTACTTGCCTTTGCAGCATTATTTAATTTCAAACTTTTCCAAATGGATGTGAAATGTTCTTTTCTTAACGGTTATGTTCAAGAGGAAGTTTTTGTTGAACAGCCTCCTGGATTTGAAGATTCAAAACATCCTGATCATGTTTTTAGACTTACCAAAGCTTTGTATGGTCTTAAACAACCCCCACGAGCATGGTATGATAGACTCACTAGATGTTTTCTTCAAAATAACTATATTAAGGTAAATGAAGATCCAACCCTTTTTATAAAAAAAAGATAAGAAAAATGTCTTGATTGTTCAAATTTACGTTGATGACATCATATTTGGCTCAACACAGCAATCTTTGACAGACTCTTTTTCAAATATAATGAAATCTGAGTTTGAAATGAGTATGATGGGTGAGTTAACTTTTTTCCTTGGTCTTCAAATTTCTCAAAAACCAGAAGGAACCTACATATCTCAACATAAGTATATTAAAGATCTTCTTAAAAAGTATGGTTATGACAATACTAAGAGTATAAGTACTCCCATTGGTACCTCAAATTCTTTAGATTTTGATGAAGCTGGGAAACCAGTAGATCAAACATCTTTTAGAGGTATGATAGAAAGTTTACTTTACTTAACAGCTAGTCGACCCGACTTTATTTTCTCAGTATGCTTATGTGCAAGATATCAATCCAATCCTAAGGAATCTCACTTAAAGGCAGTAAGAAGAATTTTTCGCTACCTTAAGGGAACTATGGATATAGGATTATTTTATACTTCTGGAAATGATTTTGTTCTAAAAAGATTTTCTAATGCTGATTTTGGTGGGTGTAGAATGGATAGAAAAAGTACATCCGGAACATGTCATTTCTTAAGAGATTCGTTAGTTTCTTGGTCCTGAATGAAGCAACATTCTGTAGCAATCTCCACTGCTGAAGCTGAATATGTAGCAGCTAGATGTTGTTGTGCTCAAGTGTTGTGGATGCAACACACACTCACGGACTATGGCTTGAATTTTTCTAAAACTCAAATTTTGTGTGATAACACAAGTGCCATTGCCCTTAGTAAGAACCATGCACATCACTCCCATACAAAACACATAGATATTAGGCATCACTTTCTTAGGGATCACACACTCAAAGGAGATATCATTCTTCAATTTATCGGAACACAAGATCAACTTGCTGATATTTTCACAAAATCATTGCCTTCTAATTGATTTGAATAAATTAAATAGAATTTAGGGATGATAACCGTAAGATAATCCTTCTTAATTAACCTTCTGTTGAAAAAGTCTCCTTACAGTAATAAACTCCTTTTCATAGGGGGAGTACATTTGTTTGTTATAATAACAAAAAAAAATTAAATATTGTTTTTGAAACTTTTCGGAACTTAGATTTCCTGAATGGAAATTTCCAGAACTGAAATTTTCTGGATTGGAATTTTTTTTCCCTCGTATTAAAAACTTCCTGAATAGAATTCTTGTATTGAAAGTTTTCAGAATGAAGATTTTCGGACAGGGCTTTTCGTAACATTTTTTTACTGATCGTTTATAATAATGTTTTTTAAGAAAGAATATTACCAATTTCAAATAAATTTCCTTGACAATCCGTATGTTATTATTTCCCTATTCATAGTTTTATAATCAAATTTTGATTACTGGTATCTTCATTGTTTAGTTCGGATTCTCGTTTTGCCTCAATTTCGAATTTTTTTTTAAAAAAAAAACCTCAAAAGATCGGAGTCATCTTCCTTTTTATTGGGGTTATTCTAAACCGTCAGATCAGATCAAAGTATTTTCAACCATTGGATGACCATTGTAAGACCAACGGTCATTTTCTTTTCCTATAAAAAGAGGGTCCCGAGACTCATCCCACATCGGTTTTCAAGATTTTGCATTTCGATGCCCTACTGCTTCTCTTAAGGCCGGTTCCGAACCTTGTGAAGCTGATCCGAATTCTACAGTCTACTTCACTCCGAATGTCTATTGAAGAAACTTCACAAGATATGTCAACTACGAAACCAATTTCAACGTGGATAGTTTACAGTGAAATGTTAGTCCATCCAGATTTTTATAAGCCTGACTCTATTATTTCGAAAAATATTATACTAAATGGATGGGAAGACATCACCATAGCCAAGTCAGATAAACAGGATCCGGTTTACACTGACTTGTTGATAGAATTTTATGAGTTTGTTTCCTTCCTAGTGAAAGATGGCAGAGAAAAATTGTCTTTTAAGTCTTATGAAATGACTTATAAACTTTCTAACACTAAGGCAGCAAGCCTGGTTGGTATAGCATATGAGGGTGAAGCTGAATTTTTCTCTCACAAACTTCCGGATGTGAAAGGAAGATTCATTAATGAAAAAGCACTGCAGTGTCTTGGGATTAAGGATGATTCAACTACTAAGATTGCTCGGCTCGCTCTGAATAATAGAATACTGCAACTATGGGTGCAAGGTTCTCTGGTTCCCAGAATAGGAGATAAAGACAATCTGAAGAAGAGTGATATCTATGTCTTAGATTTTTTGGTAAATATAAGAAAGATAAATCTGATAAGGCATGTCTTGGTTACGATCAAGAATATCAAAGAAGGAAATATGAGAGCTCAGATTATAATGTATCCAGCCTTATTATCAAAGTTGATTGTTCGATGCTTAGAATCTTTCAAAGTTTCCTGCAAATAAAATATCTATAATTGCAAGCTCATGCTTTTCAGTGATGATACGCTTAAGAGAATGAAGATAGGGTTTTTATAGTGAATCCGGAGAATTTTACCCCCTATCTATGGAAGAATTTGAAGCAGCTGAGAAAGAAACACAATCTCTGGAACCTTTATAAAAGCAAAGGAAGAAGAGAAAGTCTAAGGAAGTAGTTACTGATGAAGAATTTCCTCAGCCGAAGGAAACTGAATCTGCACCACCCAAACTGAAGAAGCAGAAAATCTATATAGATGAAGTAGCAACAAAATGGAGGAAAGATAATGAAATGAGGAAGGAAGGGGATCCTCAATTCAGACTCGACCCTGCTGAGGCTAAGTCATTAAAAGAAAAGGCTTCTGAGGAGCTGGAAAGACAAACGAAGGAAAAAAAGTTGAGGAAGAAGATGACTGAAGCTGAACTAGTACAATAGTTTCTAAAAGGTAAAGAGTTGGCTTTTGAAAGGAATCCAGTTCCGGAAACATTCGGAGTCGAACCTTCTTTACTAGAAACACCAGCGAAAAATTTTATCACTCCGGAAAAGAACAAGGGTAATGAACCTGTAGTAGAAGCTGAGAAGAAGGTTGCTGAAGTAGTTGTGGAAGAAGAAGAACAAGTAGAGGAAGAAGAAGAAGAAGAAGAAGAGGAGAGTGAAGATCTAGATACCTTGATTAAACAATTTCAGGGTTATAAGGCCGAATGCAGAAAAATAGTATCTCCAGGGAAGGGAGATGAGGAAGCCGGCAAGAAACTTCAATAGGAAGAAAAAGAGAATGATCTTTTTGATGAAAAATAATCCTATCAAATGAACTATCTTAAATAAGGACAAGAAAGACAACAACCAGATGAAGATCAGATTGTTCAAGTTTCTGAATCTGAGGAAGTTTCACCAAATGTGCAATCCATTCCGAAATCCGATAAAGGCAAGCAAACTTTAATGGATACACCTATTAAGGATATCATTAGAAAGAAACAGGTTGGTGATACCTCTAGAAGGAATCTGATGCCAGTTGAAGAAGAAGAACCTCAAAAAGAAGTCTCTGATTCTGAATCATCATCCCACAGGCATGATTTTGTTGTTCAATCTCTGAGAAAGCTGGTGGACACAATACCGATTCTTCCAACTATAGATTCTAGATGCCAGTTGCTGCAACAGTCTATGAATCAAAAATCGGATTCTTTATCCATGGTAATGGATAAGTTTGTGAAGTTGGAAGATGAACAGAAAAGTTTTCTGATTGATTATGACATGCATAGGAAATCTTGTAGTAATGTAACCAAGTGGTCTAAGAGAGTGGATGAAGATTTAGTACGCTTTAAAAATTTTCAGGCTGAAGTTCAAAGTGCTTTTGAAATGGAGGACATAAAGGTTAATGAAATTTCTGAGAAGATGACCCACGAACAAAATCTCCGAAATCAACAGGTCAAGGATCTGCATGGAAAGCGTAACCCAGTATCTCAAAATTGGAAATTTGAAAGTGATTTCCGGATTGAGTTTCATCAGAGGATGGAGAAGCAGGATGAGTTGTTGAATTTGCAAAAAGAAGCCTTGGAGGCTCAAGCACAGTTGTTAAAAGCTCAGGAAGAAAAGTTAAAAGCCTTGGAAAGGCAACGAGATGAAGACCAAAATACATGAATAAACTCAAAGCCTTGTTGAAGCAGCTTATTCCAAAGGAAAAGGAAGACAAATGAACCCACTCTGATCTTTTTTGGTAGTTGTCTTTCCTTGTAATTTTTTCCCAACTCTAATGAAATTGTTATCTGTTTGGTTTGTAATTTGTTATATAATAATGTTTCAGGTAGCATAATTTTTTTTCCATTCCCTTCAATTCTTTTTGAAAATCACAAAGGGGGAGAAAGAAAAAGAACTATTCCTGAGGATGAGAAAGGAAAAATTTCTGAGAAAAATATCCTTAAGGAAAGGGGGAGTTTCTCACTACGTTTTTTTTCATTCTTACAATAATGAAAACTCTACTCCGGAAACCTAGAATACAATCCTTAGAGTTTCAATGTATAAGGGGGAGTTAGTTGAATTCACTTCTTTCCATAAACGAAGGGAGATAAGATTTAAATAGTCTAATGAATTTTTTTTCGAAATCCTTATATACTTTTTCAATAGGATGTTTGTGCTTTCCAAAAAGGGGGAGATTGTTAAGTCAATAAGGTTTTCCTTAAGACTTTTCCATTCCTTCTTTTTTTGAAAATCAAAAACACCGTATACTTAAGAAAATAATATTATTACACAAATAAGGAAAATTTACTTCCTTAAAGAAATTTATCTTAACATAGATTTTCTTATACATAGCTACTTTTTCCCTTAAAATCATAAACCGGAATCACAACCAAATTTTTGGAGCCTTATAATGAAAAGTTGGAGCATTCTATTTTTAGGATCCGAATCATGGATGTGATCTGTAATATAGTTTTAATCCAACTTCTGGACTCCAATGTCTGAAGCAGTTCTAATTCGAACTCCTAATGAAGTTCGACTCCAAACTCTTAAGAAGTTCGACTCCGAACTCTTAAGAAGTTTGACTCCGAACTATTAAGAAGTTCGACTCCGAACTCTTAAGAAGTTCAACTCTGAACTCTTAAGAAGTTCGACTCCGAACTCTTAAGATGTTTGACTCAGAACTCTTAAGAAGTTCGACTCCGAACTATTAATAAGTTTGAATCCAAACTTTTAAGCAGTTCGACTCCAAACTCTACAGATTTAGAATCCGATCTCTGATGAAACCAGACTATGATTTCCTATAAAATAGAATCCGAACATTTCTTAAAGTAGACTCCGAACTTCATTTTTGGTTAGACTCCGAACCTTTGACTTGCTTACACTCCGAAGTATTAATTAGTCTTTACTTACATTCGCTTCATTCCAAAACGATGTCATACGTTCAGTTATACAAAGATTGTTGTAAAACGATGCCATCTATTCTGTTTCTTATTAACCGTTGGTTGAGTTACACATGTACAGGTCCTTCCGAATTTCATGGAAAATATGACCGTTGGAAGAAGGAGCTGACCGTTGGAAATTTTCCTATAAATAGAAGCTCATTTGAAAGAGCTCAGTGCTGAAAAGCTGACTGATCTTTGACTCATGAGATTACATGCTTGAAGTGATTTATAGAGAGAGAGTCTCTTATTAACTCTCAAAGCTTCGTGAGACTCCTAATGTTGGTGATTACATTCAAGGGCTTCCGGGGATAGGAATACATAGGTGTCGACTACCTTGAAGTTCGAGGGCTTCCTTGCTGAGGAAGACAGAGGTTGCCAACTACCTTGAAGATGAGGGCTTGCGGGGATAGCAAGACGGAGACTCCGATCTTCGTATCGAGGGCTTACCCTGGTGTGGGTAAGACAGACTTACTTGAAAGTATAAATCAAGGGACCTTTATCCAAGGTTTCTGGATACCCTTCTCTTTGGGTTAAAAGACTTATATCTTGTTACTTGTAGTTTAACTACTTGTTTAATTTCCGCTGCATTTTTTATTGTAAGGAAAGTATAATCTTCTTATACATTCTTACTTGTACTCTGATTCATTTAGATTCTATATGCTTTAAGGTAGAATCTCACTTTGTAATCTTTCATTATGTTTAAATTTCCAGAACCATATTTCTAGAACCTACTTTCGGAATCTCTTTCCAAGTTTGCATTCGGTGTTAGAGGTGTTGTAAATTTTCTTAGTTTAACTTTGTTAAACATAGATCTTTCCTTTGCTTAAGGAAAACATAGTTAATCATAATATATTTTAAGGGTTCCAAAGGAATTTTTAATGTATACAATTCACCCCCCCCTCTTGTAAATTGAGCATCTACATCACTATTTCGATCCTACAAGTATGAACCACGATACAATTATTTATGATTCTAGAGGATAACATCTATCGGGTTTTTTAAATGATATTAAATAATAAATCATGTGTTTCAGGATTTGGGGTGATACAATCCAAGGGAAAATGGTATCAAAATATGAAAATATTAATTTGAGGTGCTCCAGTTTTTCCTGTGATTCAAATCCTATATAAGATATGATGACTTAATCTACAAAATATCCTTGAAAAGAGATAATGGTTTGTGGCTAGATTTAATTTAACCATGAGACTATGATTAGACAATTAAATATATCTCTTCTTTACTATACCAATTTTTGACATAGTATGATTTCAGGTATTGTTTATGGATCATTTCAATATTCCACAATAGATTAAATGATACATGAGATGTTGCACAATTGTTGGTTCAAAAACTGTACCAAAAGATTGGAAATTTTTCATATCATAGTGGGGATAATTCAATATATTAATCAAATGTAATAACACAATGGGATATAATGGATGAAATTTTATGTTATCTAACAACATGAACACAGATTAGGGGAGAATTATTTAAACTCATGAATTTCAGGATTATCTAATTTTCACTCACAATATGGTACCGACTGACTATTTTTAGGATACCAAGAATCTTTGAGATAATTTAAACAATTTTTTATCATGTGTATTTAAAAATATTTTAAATACATGATGTCACTATAGTAGATAATGATAAAATTGTTAACAGAAAATTGAACAATTTTCATATTGAAATAATGACGAGGTAAAAATATTCAGGTCGGTAAAATGGTAAAATGAGAATTTAAATGAAGTTCATGATAATGAGAATTAAGTAGTCAAATCTATATCTATAACAAAACAAAATAGTGATGATCAAATTAATATATGTAACTTCATATGTGATCATGTTTGGCTAGTTCAAGAATAAATATTGAAGTCATTATTGAAATCATCCTTCATTTCATAGGTAGAGCCTACAAGTTTTAATTAATTAGATGGTGATGAGAACTAGGTTCTGAATATGAATCAATATATTGAACTCATTGTTATGAATGAGACATGATAATTTTTTTGAGGCCAGCATATAAAAATTTCATCATAAATAAATTGGTATATCACAATAAAATGAATAAAGATTGTGTAGTAATTAAATAAACACACGAACAATATGAAAATATAACACCATGATAGTGGGATCCTATGTTGATGAAAATTTATCACCAATTTCATGTCTAGAGACAATCATATTATTCTTTTCAATAGTAGAGTAAACAAAGTGTAATTTTTTTTGTTTGATATAAAGAAGGAATTTATGAATGTGGTTCTAGAAGACATGTATATATTGAGCAGTTAGAAAATTTCATCATTCATAAATATGAGAACATATATTTCTGCTAGGGAAGTAATTTTATGGTTTGAATTATCCCAAAATAGCACTGTATTGAAGAGTTGATCAGATATAAAAGATACGTGATTTTTAGCATTTTAGAGTTGATTTTAATATATATTTCAAAAATGGATCAAATTAAATGATAATAGTGAATATATATGGTGACGACATAATCATTAGAGGAACAGAAGAAGCTCAATGCAGATATTTTTTGGAATTCATGAAAAGTGTGTTTTAAATCTAAAAAATTAGTGAAATGTTGTTTTTACTTGGTTTACAATTAACAAAAGGAATGAATGGAACATTAATTTCTCAGAATATATATTACAAGGAGTTTATAAGATTATTTGTATTGGATAATTATAAGTGTAAGTCTACTCCAATGGCTACCCATTTGAAACTGTCATGAG
Source organism: Viscum album (assembly GCA_963277665.1). Taxonomy (NCBI): domain Eukaryota; kingdom Viridiplantae; phylum Streptophyta; class Magnoliopsida; order Santalales; family Viscaceae; genus Viscum; species Viscum album. The sequence goes on along the minus strand of OY728156.1, from coordinate 856,472,005 downwards.
ATGATGATGGTAATGTAGGTAATGTTACATAATACATTAAAATAATAGGAGGGATAAATTACTTGTTAGGGAGAGAACCTGATATTGTCTTATCATCATGAAAATATTCAAAATATAAATTTAATAAATAATAATGCCACTTTCTTGTAGTGAAAAGAATAATTTTTTTATGAAAGGAAAAAGTTGTTTTGGTTTTAGGTAAAATAACAAATCTGGACCAATGTAATTAGGATATACAAATGTAGATTTGTCTGGGTTAGCAGATGATAGGAAATCAACATCTAGTTTTGATTTATATCTTGGTGGATTTTGTATTTATTGGATAAAAAATAATAAAAATTTGAATTTCATTAAGCACAATATATTATGAATAAATTGTAGCTACTCAAGCATTCACACATTTATTACGGATAAAGCATCAAATTGAAGAGATGCGAGTTGATGTTATTTGTCCCATAATAATCCATTTTTATATTTCTAGTTTTTTATATAAAAGAAAAAATATATTACATCACATAAAGTACAAGTAAATTAAAATAAAGTATAATTTTTCAAGTAAAAGGTGGAATAAGGGGTTGTGATGTTGGACTATGGGCAAACATATCAACATATCATGGACATTCAAAAAAAGTCATTACCAAAAGAAGTGTTTGAATGTAATCACATGTATGTTTGTGTTTTGTTGACTCCTTACATATGAAAAAGTGTGGATGTGTAACCCCCACAACATGAGGTATGGTGCATTTTTTCTTGAATATGCTGATCTATGTTTTTTACCTTTTTTAGAAAACAATTGATCATACATCAGGTTTATTAATGAAAGGGGTGAAATTATGTGTATTTTCCGGGAGAAAATTGCTTAATAACGATTATGAGAGATGCTATATAGTGGATTTGTGATATTGGGGGTGTATTAAATTTTACGAATCAAATGGTTATTCATCAAAATATATGTATCATGGTTGATGATGTCTATTATGTAATTATTTGAGAAATTATGGAATCATGTAATTCAAATATGCACTTCAATAAAGTTATTAAATAACCCATGGATGTGAATGGGTTTCATTTCATAAATCATACTTCCATAATATTTTTATTCCCATATGATGGAGGGGATAACAAATATAATAAAAGAACCACCAACATAGAGGGAGAAGTAAATGGTGTATTCTTGATATAATAGTTCTTTTGGAAAAAATTATGTTGGAAATATACTATAGCAGAAATAAATTATATCTTAGAAAAGGTAATATAATTAATAAGAAATTATTTTTACAAAATAGAAGTATGGAAAATGGAGTTAAAGAAGGAATTCTCAAATAAGTTATACTGGGTTTGACAATTACAATTACCTTGTGTCCAAATGCTTTCTTCAAATTATGTCCTAGTATGTGGTTGATAGATTCATTTAATAATAATTATATAACATTTTATACATGAATATGGTTCTAATTGATTTCTTAAATTATTTTATGGAAATTTTTATGAGTTATAGAGTTTGAAATCATTGTTTAAGAGTGTTATTTTTCATAACTTTCCTGAATGGTTCACTTGTAAAAATGAAAGGAAGTTCATTTATAACCTAGATAATCATATAGAATTGATATTATATATTATTTATGACCATATTTGAGTTTATAATTTCCAATTATTATTTTTCTTACATTCCAAGTGGGTGAATCATAAGATTAAATTTAATCTTATATTTTTATGTTAATTTGGGTTGTTTTTTGATGACAACAAACATGACTTTTTTATCATTTCAAATTATTTATAAAATATGTTTCCATTAAATAAAATTGTGTTAAAGAATACATATTACAATCTATATTGAACCATGTAATGGTTTCACAAAAATCTTGTATGTCATTGATGTAAAATGGATGTGCATCACCCATGATATATGTATATTAACACATCAAAGAAGATGATTTAATTTTTATAAACAAATACTACTTAGTAACCCCCAATTACTCCATAACCACAAAGGGTATATAAATTAGGAATTAATTCAGAAGATAAAAAAATGTTATTAATTTATTATAAATACCTATAATCATAAAATATCCCACACCATAAATGTACTTGTCCTAAAATTTCATTATCTATGGTGGTAAAGATTCATTTGAGAACAAATCCATCCATTGAGCACTGATGTCGGACACCCACTCCAATGTCTTCTCCTATAAACACTTGTGCAGAACTAACACCCATATTATAGGAACCATTATATCCATAGATTATAATTTTTTTTGATTTTAATGAGTGTAATTAGATTCTCCTCAAGAGAAGAATCTACCTATAATTCATCCTCATCCGATAGTAGAGTGTGAGTGGGGTCATAGTGACAACCATTCTTCGAAGATACAAAGACCATGTCGTGAATATCTTGGTACCATTGAGGTAATAGTAACTTATAGGAAACCATCCATAATATCTCTAGAATCTTAAATTACTTGAAATATCATGGTGAACTGTTACCAAATCTCTAAATCAGTATATGTCCCATGCATGGCGTGTTACACAAAAAATACATGATCCCCAACATTGAACAATATAGGTCAACTTTAGATAATGGTATAATGTTTTCGTAGAGACTATATAAAATCTATCTACATTATGATCCACTAGAAAATCTAAAATACATCCTTAATGATATGTGGTCCTAGTAAATAATGTTCAACATTCCCAAATCAGTATTGAATTGACCGACATGTATTACAAACAATGCCTCACCAGGGACTATATTTATCATCACTTAATATATATTTTTGTTGGCTAACTATACAATGGGTTTATGATTCAACTAATACCCCCTATAAAAAGTTCACATTATCATAGATTGTCCTCAAGAACCTATATCATATGCTTCAACTAGAAATTTGTCTAATGTTGTTAAATTTTTCATGAAAGAAACAGTGTTCCTAGTTCCCTCTAAAAACTCTTACAGAAATGTGATGTAAACTATGAATCTTTATCTGAATTGATTGTGCATGAGACTTAATGACCCCATAATATATAACTAATATTCAAACTCCTATCCTAGTCAACACTTAATTTCCCCTTGATCATTATAAAATTTTCATATCTTGCTATCCTATAAAAAATATCCTACCAACATCACTACCATGAGGTGACCAAAAAAGTAACAAAATGAGTCATGAAATTGTCACATTTATACTTGGGAATATTTAATTTATATAAATCATTAGTTTGCCAATTATTTGTTTCCATCACCTATTGATGGGTGTAACTCCTCCTATAAAACAAGAAACTCACTTATCACACCCATCCACCAGTACTGACTGTATTAGTAATTATAAATCTTTTTTTTTGTATTAAATTACAAAATTGATGAATGAATATCCCTCAATAGCTCCTCACATATGTATATTGTAACCCAAATTCTACAATGGATACATCATATATCATCATCACCTACCGTCAGAAATTGAGTTTTTCCCCCACAATCCAAAATACCACATAAAACTATAACCTTTGAACATAACAACTTCATCGTCTTCACTCTATCTTATATGGTAGAGCTCGAAGATATTGATGAAATATATTTATTCCCATTAAATTCCCTCACCTGTATTTGTATATAAGATAATAAATCCTTAATAATCTAGTACTTATGGGTCTCCTAAAGTGTTTGAATCTGAGTGCTTCTAGTCAATGCGTTAGCCACTCCACTGCCATTATAATCTTTATAATTCAGATTAATGTCAAAACATAGTATGTACTCAACCAACCGTTGATTTCAAATATTTGTATCATTTTATGTACATTTATACATGAGGATTTCTGTGGTTTTTGTACACCAATAATTGATATACTAATGAATTATTTATCCAATAGTGTAATAAATAAAAATCTAAACGTAACACTGTATCAAGTGTTATGTAGTTTCATTCATGTGGGCTCAACTATCGAGACAAAAACTCCAGGAATGTGTCTCCTTATATTAGCACTTATCCTAGAAAGAATTTTTATGTGTCACAATATATAGGTAATCTTTTTAATTTATTTAGTAAATCAGGAATTGTGCTAAAGTCAGTCACACTTTTACACCGGAAAGGATTTGTCACATATATCTATCCATACAAGCATTTATCACATTATATTCAAGCCCTTAAACTGTGTTGGAAAAAATGATATGTTTTTTATAAAACACATGTAATATCCAACTATCCCCAACAAACTACAAAAGTCAAAGATGTTCTCAGGTTCTTACTAGGACACCTAATCTCATATACTTATCTCACAAAGATAACATTACCTATGATGTAAATATTATCCATCTAGTAGTGTCCCTTTATTTTCATATCATATAACTAATTATCTCACATTAATTAAATATGATCCCAAGAATCATTAGTGTTCTTGTTGATTTTGATAATGAACTGGGATATCATCCTTGAAAACAACCAAAAATGAATAATATCAGTATGGATAAATAAATTCATCAGTTCCATGAATCAAAATGGAATGATAGTGAGACTGAATGTCATAACAAGATACTCATATAGACCATAACTACAATGAAAATTTGTATGAGGTACTATTACAGTTCCTACACAAATATGCTGGTACCTCGATCGCAAATTATTTTTTGATAATTCCTAAGCTCCCAGTAGTTGTTAGAACATGACATATATCCATCATATGCAATATTTGTTCTTTTAGATCATTACGATCATTTTTTATTTCCCTCAAAAAGTTTGTGGTTACCATAATCCATTTTCTTAAAGATTCAGTGATCCCCTAAGAGATGTTCAAGGATGTATAACTCATTTTTCCTCAAAATCCTTAAGCAAACTCTTGATCTACTAAAACTCTATCATCAACATCATATATATTATAATGGGTAACAAATAAATAATTTGATTTAGAAATTTGTTTGCAATCATCTTCTTTATCAGTGTTTAATCATGATATATCATTTGGGAAACATATCTAGATTGGTCAACAACTGGAGGGAATGCTTCTTGAAACACTATCTGGTCACCCAGTTATATGATAGCAATATAGGTTGTTATCTAGCCCAAACCACGATATTGTGGTCCATCATGGACTTCCTAGATATCCCATTCAATCTTTAATGTTTAAAACACACACTCTAGTGATGAAAATCCACCCTATGGTGATATAATTCATTGTAGGCTGCATAAGCCACTAGAAAATCAATAATAAATATGATTTAAAACCCATTCATCATGCGGAAAAAAATTCTATATGAGGTGACAAACACTAAACTCTGTTTAGAAAGAATTCACTAATGTTCATCATCCATTCAAATCCCCAAATAAATTTTAATTGTTATAATGACATTATAAAATTGAACAAATATTTTAATTAATTCAAAAATAATATAAAAATAAAAAACTACATGATGATCATATGTAATGGAGATAATATAAAAGTGTAGAGGTGAACATGATCATACCTATCACCACATACAATATAAATAAGTCATCTTTAGTCATAAGATATTTATAATGTCTTTTTCCTAAATTGTGGCCCATTTAAAGAGCCTCACTACTTATCATAGGCCTCCACTACTATCTGTTTGTAACTGAAACCTAGCATCCATAACCATGAACACCACCACCTATTTTTGGTCAACCAGTACTACTCAAAAACACACTATGATGTGGAGCTATGAAACAACATTCTGAAATCGGTGTCGAAGGTAACCACCTAACACTCCCTTGTGGAGGTATGGTCCTGCAACAACAGTACACATTGGCCTTCATTCCACATCATATGCACTCAATAGGATTGATATCAGATGGATTTTTAACATGTACCAATCCTCCAAAATAGTGATATAATGATTGACTACCAAGACTAGTGGTCTAAATGGTTTTCATATCCTAGGAATTCTCAAAAGAGAACTTAATAAACATGATGTTGAGATACAATTTCGAGAGACTACATTGCTCTACTCTAAGCCAATATATTCTCTCACGTTCGTCTATGTAATTAACTCCTGACTAACAATCCGAATAATAATGTTCAATAAAAAAATTATTACATGAGATCAAAGGAAATATTATATGGAATCGTGGAAGAATCTATCTCTTCAAAACACATTTTAACATAATGAACCCGTATGCGACATAATGGTGCCTTATTCCCTGTTGGTATAAAATCTTCATATTCATATACCAAAAAATATTGTCTAATACTACCAGTGTTGTCAGAAGGCTTGTATGTAGAAAGTCCATTTCCTATAACTAGAATGTATCATAGAATTAGTGATCTAATAGATAAAATAAAAAATGCAGTAAACCATTCATGCAATTGAAAAACATATAGATGATATATAAAAAAAATGAAAAACATAAGATCATATTCTGAATTATGATCATATCATGTGTATACAAAGCATTCTATACTAGTATACATGGATTCAGTACAATAATTTTATTAAAATACCAAGAAGACCAACCTGAATTATCTCTCAATTGAATAACTAGCTTTAGATCAGTCTCGTATGCCACTTATCTTTTGAATGAATCGATATTTAGTATCAAACTATTGTCACATTACCTAGTCCCTACATCTACCCATATAGTCATTTTAGGTACCTAATGATGACATAAACAAGGTGTGGTATACAATAACAGTAGGTTAAATTATAATGACTCTATGAAATGTCCTAGCTGTCCAATATAATCATAATTAGAATGAAATATAATACAAATTTTTTGTGTAATAAATTTAATGTTCCAATGAAATTTATATAGAAAACAAGTGATAATACAAATCCAATCAAATCTCCCATCATGACGTGGCTCCCAATCCATTAGTAAAGAAAAAAATTATCATAATTATGTAATCACAACAACCTCATCATATACTAAATTTATCATATCATCCATGAAAATTTCATATAATATGTAAATAAATCCAACCATGTCCCCATTGTATAACCAAAAATGTAACATATAGAATGAAAAATTTGTACAATCATAAAAGTCAGACCTATCAGGGCAAAATCCATGGGGTACTCATCCATTTGATCATCAGAAAGTACGATGAGAATACTGATGGATAATTGATTAGTCTAGAATTGCAATACAAGGATCATGCTATCATAATATATATAATTCATTCTCAATAGACCAGAACCATGTGGTATTAAAGTCCATGAAATAACAAGGAATCATAATACAAGGAGGAAAAAGATATTTGGAATTTTCTTCTCTATCAAAATCCTTGGTGTAGACGACCCTTGAAACCTATTGAAATTATTCTTTTTTCAAATAATTTACCATTTCCACAATGAAAAGTCAAATGAATTTACAATATCATATCAAAATTCAATATAATTTTCCATCCACATGTTTTTATACTCATAAAAAACCATATAAAAAATTTCATCAAATGAATCAACATTTAATATAGGAAATCATTATCATATTTATCCATTTATGTTAAAATTCATTAATAAACATGATTATTATAACTATGAAATTATTAAATAATTCCATGGTTGGGTTAAGAGAGGTATTGGATTAAGTAATTCATATGGAGCATCCTATAAGAGTCCTTATATTGGAAAGACCTCTAAAAAACTAAAAGGAACTAAAGGGAATAACTAACATATTTTATTTAATTTTATTAAATTACACAATTAATTTTTGGTGCTCCGTAAGAAATTCTGAGAGTTGAAATTAATAAAAAAATCCCTACAATGCACCAAACTAATCAAAAAATTCATCGAAAACATGTTGTAGTTTTGAAGAAGAGTTCTCATATAATAAAATGTTCATATTTAATGTATATAGAGATAAAAAATATTATCATATGAAGAAACTAGAATAATACAATATTACCATATACCTGAATAACTATATCTATAAAACAAATATTGAATAATGGTATAAAATCAATTTTGTACTCACTAATATGAATCTAATGAGTCTTGTAATTTTATATTCCAATATCCGAACAGATAAGAATTATCAAAATTATGATTCAACATTCATTGTTTCTCTAATGACCATGAGGCTAACAAATATGAGAGTATGTTAATTATGTTTGATATAATAATCAGTTTACAGTTTCAATTTTCCTTGTTCCTAAAATCACATGTTTTCACATTTTGTTTTCATTGATGAAAAAACCATACGACAACCATAAACCCTTTCCTATGCTACTGGGGATCATGAATGTTAACTATGAGCGATTTTTCTAACTATGAACAAGCCATAAAAAATAATCTATTAAAAATTGCAGGTTCTCCCACAAATTATTGGGCCTCCAACAACACAATTTCCTTAAATTCAGATTCTTTTATCACCCCCACCATATAGACTCAGAATATTAGTATCCACCGTGTTACATTCCCAACATGATTTCTACTAACCGTGGGGCTAGACCTGGATTTTCATAATTACAGATCCATACTCTAAGGAATCTGCATACACCCCTGATACATCGATCACATCAAATTTTACTCCCATTGCGTAATTAATAATTTGATCTGAAATCATAAATATTTATTTCTCATAAGAAAGCAGAAGATCATAGAAGAGATGGGTGTGATCCTAGTTAATTTCAACAATTATACAAATATGATCATCTAGGGAGTGACATTTATCAAAGGAAATTAAGGAATCTAGGGTGAAAAATTAAAAAATAGTAGGATTATATGGTATACTTGTCTTGGTAAATGAGTTTAATTTTTTGTGTACATTCCTTAATATTATTTCAATTATATATTGTATGATATCATTCCTCGTGATTTATAATTGATGAGTTAGTAATATGACATAGTATCGCTTTTAATTAGTATAATGTAATTCCTTGTATCAATATTATGATCTATGTATTATTAGGTTAAATTTTTTAATGTTAAAATCAAGTTAACAAACAGTTATATATATCCTATGGTCGCATTGGATCATTAATGGTTATCGGTTATGTCTACTTATTATGAGAATCAAACATCCCAATTTATATTTTTTCCCTACAAATGGTTGTGGAGTATTGGGTTAGATTTTTATTTTAATAAAGGAAGTTATTTGTGAAGAAAATTATGGGAATGAAATTGATAATTTATGTCCATGATTTTTATGTATCTATGTTTATTAAGGATCTAAAAAATTAATATATTTCACTGGTTTAATTGATATCTGATATATATTTATACTAATAAAATTTAGTATTTATGTATGAAATTTATGGGTCACAATATTTGGTAATAGAGTATGATTTAATATATTTCAGACACTAGAATAAAGAAAGCATAGATAGATTCTAATTTAAAATCCTAACCATATGAGAAAACCCAACATTGTCAAAAAAAAAGTTGTGTTGTTTTGTTAAGAAAATTCATACATGTCTGGATAATACAAGTGATTGTGGCAGTGAAATGATGTTACACATAGTGATATACCTAAATATTGTTGTTTGAGTATATATCGAAAATTTTTCTAATGCATGGTTAATGGTACCTTATTACACAAAATGAATATATCTCTTAAGGGATATACATAAGAAAATATATTTTTAAATACCTTATGATGAATTTCAATTTATAGATACAACTGTTTACCATGGATAAACCTATGGATTTCTCGATTGAAGTGTGGTATTATTTATTTTGGAGGATAATAAATAAATTTCTCAAATATATGGCTTCAAAATATAAATACTATTTCTCAAACTATACTTTATTATAACATTAAATAAATAGAACAATTATAATCCATATTCATGAGTAATGTAATTGAAAATGAAAATATTATCATCCCGAGAAATATAATGTTATGTGGATTGAATTAATACATTCTTGAAATGGGTATGAAAATATCTCAAAACATGAATCATGATGTGGTTCCCAATGATTGAAGTATTAACATACCATTTGAAAATTTAGGAGGTAATATCCACATTTTAATGTGCTTTTTGATCCAATAATTTCTTTGTAATGGATTTGTACCATTGAGCTGATATTTTCAAGTATCCAATCCCTCAAACAAGAAATACTTATCTTAGTTTCCTTTCTTCTAGAAGGTTATCTGAATTTATGGTGGAATATTATCTAAAATGCATTTTAATAGGAATAAATGGTCTCCATGTATTGGTATGAGTTAAGGGGATTTTTTGGAAAATCGTGATAACTATTATTTTTGATATAAATATGGTTAAGTAATTCCATTAACATATGGATACTGATATGTATCTATTGTTACATATGAGGAATATATTAAATTATTTATGTGCTTTAAATTATATATTATTAAAATATATATATATATACTATGAAAAAATTTTCTAGGGGCTAATAACTATGTCCCAATATGGTGATATATATAATATATATCAGTAAAAATAATGAAATTATTCGAACTTCATTGATAATTGAAATGAATATTTGACGAACCCATAATTTTAGAGGATTGTATAACAAATTAAATATGGAATTTAATGTAAATTAAAAAAACCATGTTTGGAAGAAGGAAATTTTTTCTTTATTAATAGGCTTTTTGAATGAAGCATGGAAGAAATAGTATTAAGGGGACTAGAAAATGTTTTATATGATTAAAAGAAGGCTATTTAGAAGTAAAATAGTGATTTAATGGGAAAATCTTATGTAACGTTAAAGATTATGTGAAATGCCCATATAATTAACTATCTAGTATACTATGGTAATATTTTAATAAATATTGATATTATGATATCTATTTCATAAAACTGATTTTTAATGACAATGATCCATGTTTGAAATTCTTTTTTCCAAAAAAATGGATTTCTTATGCGGAAAATATTTATGATGGGGGTGTGATAGTGAAGTGTTATAAGGTAGACATATAATCCAATTTTTTAACACCCCGACCCCATAATCCCAGAGTAGATACATTATTACGTATCATTGGAATGATAAAAAATCATCAAGTCTCGATAGACCGATTAGTTTAGTATCTTTCTAAGTACTAGATGCATTCATAAGGTTTACATTACATCATAAAATGGAAAACTACAACAATATTGTTTCCATAGAAAACACTGAGTTCTCATAGACTATCACTACATTTTAGTCATAATATAATTTTTCGCATCCTTTGAAAATAAAACATAGGAAGGGGTGAGCTTAGATGATTAGTAAGGATAACAATATAGCATAAACAATCATAAATAAGAACAAACATTTAAGGCAATGTATAAGACTAAAACGAAATCCTTTTAAACATGAACACCAACATTATATGGCAATGATAAAATCAAATAATGTCATTTAGTTATTCACATGGATATTATTCTAGGAAAATAATAACATGAAATATCAATATCCACTTTCTTAATGATGGAATGCATAATGCCAGACAGTCATAACAACAAAGTCAATGCCTTATGCCAAGACTACAAATAGGATTTTGTCGAGGACTTATGCCAATACACTAGTTTGTCTCATGAGACCTACAGATGCATTGAGAAGCTATAGTGGGATACACCTATCACTTACTAAGTCCAATGCATTCCTCATATGAAAATATTGAAACATAATCTAAACATTCGTATTAAAACTAGAATTTGAAATGTCAATATTTTAACCACAAACCATTAATGGTATAAAAATAGCACATCCATAGTCAAACATAACACATTAAATACAATATGGTTGATTTTTTTATAATAGATCAACCTCAATATAGAATAATGATTGATATTGACAGAGATTAAAATAAATATCAAAACTATTTGATAGAAATATATCTGTGTTTCTTGAAATCATTTAAAAGTGTCATTCTTTATCTATAATCCATTTATAATATATTTTTAATCAATGTTTCCCAAACCCCTTTGAATATTTTATAATGGAATTTTAATTTTAATAATTTAAATTCAATATAAATAAATCGTTAAAACCATTTTTAAAACATGGACATTAATTTGAATGATTTAGAATATTAAATCTTTAAAACATTTTAAAATGATAATTTAGTTAGAGTTCTTAATCAAAAGAGAGTCACATGAATACAAATAAATGAGGTAATCAAACGATATAATATCATGGGAATAAAGGGATTCATGGTATACTATGTCAAAGTAAATTATATGCACCAAATAAAAGTTAATTGGTGTATAATAACAAATATGTCTCAATGGAATGTAAATTGAGATGAAATATCTTATAAAAAACATATCCTTGGGTTATAGATAAATAAACAACATAATTATATGTGAAAAATAAAAATACACATAATATTATTGGATATTCATTTTAAATCATCTGGAGTACATTCACACGTATTCTTGTAAAAACCACGCAAATGAATTTGATGTTTAACTCAATAAATAGAGATTGAGTAAAAATTACTCTTTTCAACTTCATATCGATGATATGAATATTTATCAATGGATTGATTATGTGTATCAATGAAAATCAAAAGAAAGGGGAGTGTATATTACTACACAAATAATAAATAGTGATTCCACACATAATCAGGAAGTAAAATAATCAATGACGTTTGTTTAAAGACGATTGAGTGGAAATTGAAATTTGAAATTCCTTTACCAATTTGGTAAGTTATGAAACATACATCCCATGAAATATGGATCATAAAATGAAGATTTAATTACTCATAAATTAAATTATAATACACAAATAATACAATCATTGGGAAGTTCACACTTTAAAGATAAATAAAATAGTGGGAGTATGAGATGAATCAACCGAAAATAGGAAGTGTGTTGAAAGCCTTTACTTCGTTGTAATCAATTGATTCATGTAGAAAAAATTTCATAAAAACAAAATGAATCACTAAATACCATGAATATAATGATAATCATGATAATATATATATATATATATATAATTATTGTACTTAATACACCACATTTAATAAGTAAGTGGTGAACAATGGAAATCTCACAAGAATTACATGTTAGATAAGAAACCCCTTACTATGTATTTTTTCTTGCTCGATGGTAGGATAACATTCAGTATAATAGTGATATAATTGATATTAAATTATAAAAAAATAATATACATTAATATGATATCATATATTATCTTTTAATATGTCTTTGTTTATAATATTTTAGTATTATCGTTGTTTCGGGTGTTAACTGATTCATTTTTCTTTATATGATTTGTTTTGTATGTAGTGATTGTTATGAATAGGATGTATATTATTCATATTCAAAATGATATTAACTATTTAAATGTAACTTCCTAGACCTAGTTTCTATGAAATGGGTGCAACGAACTCGGTTCGCCACGTGACCTCAAGCGCATTTCCACAAACCCCAGAGGTTGCCTACTAGCAGCAAGGGCCCAGGTCTGATAGTGGAGAAACTATGCCCTCATTTTTCAATGTGTAGCAAAACAAAATATAGAATAAAACATACATAAAATAGCAGAAGAAGTAAACCATACACAGCTGAAATAAAAATAGCAGTGGATATAACCAACATTATATAAATGATGATGCTACATGTCTCTAGTTCTATGAAAACAGCCAGAACATGTTATACATCGATAAAGTACAACCAAAAGTTGAGTACAGCAACACAATGAAAAATAGCTGGCATTGGAATCACGACCCTAGGCTCACTCCCATGCCCTCCTACTCCTCAGCAACAGTCATGTACCTGTATACGGACTCTTTCCCCTATCCACACCTAGAAAAACGTAATCTGTTTGGGCTGAAAAGCGAGACCGAAACAGGGTGTGAGAAATATATCTCAGTAGGTACCCACCAAAGGCTCGTGCCCGAAAGCGTGTAAGAATGCAACAACAATGTTCAATTTTAAAATGCAATAATGTAAGAAGTACTGAAATGTAACTAACATAACAAGTTATATTGCCATATTTACATTATTTTTAATCATTAAATTTAAAATACCACCACAGTGAATATTCTAAGTCAACAGAAAAATTTCCACCGACTCGTAGACTCCTACCCTCGGGTAAAGAGAAACCAACATAGGAATTTTCCCACAGTCACACAGATATTTCCCACAGGGGTAAATAGTGTCGTCCACAGGCACAGAATCATCTGCCCATAGGAACGGAAGAAGTTTCCCTCAGGCTAAGTAGAATAATGCCCACAGGCTAACCACAACACTGCCCTCAAGATAACAGGTAATCGGGCCATGCAAACATGAAAATATGCAGTATACAGGAAATTTCTCTCAAGGAAATTCTACAATTACTAATTTTAAGGAATACCCTCAGGTATTCTTGCCAAACGACTATATAGTGGAACACACCCACGGGGTGGTCTCTGATCTAAGTAATGATCACAACAAGAATTTTATAATCAAATTTAAATCATATATTCAATTTTATGTGTTTAATATACCAAAAACCACAGCCACACGACACCCCAACATGGGTTTGTGGAAAAAAACACACAAAACACACGACAGTAGGAATAATAAACACCAATCCACCTACCTTATATGCCAACGAGCGGTATAAAATAAAGTCGACTCCAGAAACGCCTAAGAACGACATAGATATAAGGAAGAAATAAACTCTATTAACCTCAAATAACTCCCGTTAGGAGAAGAATTGGTAAGAAACAAACTAGGAAAAGAGAAGGCTTACCCACACGGTTCCAACGAGATCGTCTGAGGCGGAATCGGATTCCAGACACTCGACCGGTGGATCACCAAATGTCCGGTTGTCCACTCCCGCTCCTTCCTCCGGTTCCAAGCATTACCTCTGAATAGGGGAGGCTACTGCCCTAATTAAGCAAAAAAAAACAAAGTACACAGCGTGTACTTCCAAGTACATGGCGTGTACTTCCTTCAATTAGTTGTTCCTCTGGTGGAAAATCTGTACTGTTCACTCGTCGACACGAGTACACAACATGTACTCTTGAGTACACGGCGTGCACTATCGCCCAGCTAGCGGCTACTCCACCAACTTACTATTTTTGTCTGCCGACTGACTACACAACATGTAAACGACTACTACATGGCTTGTAGTCAGTTCCTACACCCTTCGTCGCTGACATGGCTACACGCCCTGTGTACTCATCCCTACACGGCCATAAGTACATGACGTGTGGAAAAATTACACGGCATGTACTTCCAAAATTTAGATTTTTTCACCATTTTCCATATTTTATTAAAAACACTTAAGGAAACGAAAAAAGAATAAGAGCGTAACTCAAAGATAAGAACTGAGATCTTACAAACGTCCCCCCTTATAGAAATTCGTCCCCAAATTTCCCTTCCACTGGTGGAGAAGATATAGTCGTGAACAACTCCTGCCACTCAGAACGTATGTCGGCCTCCCGCTCTCAGGTCTCGTCCTGCACTTGGCCATGCTGCCATAGCACCCGTACGAGAGGAACCGACCAGCCTCGGAGAACCTTCGTTCTCCGGTCAATGATACAAATCAGATGGTCCTGAAAGGACGCATCTGCCTCCATCTCATCCTCATCGGGCTGAAATACCTGAGACGGGTCATAATGATAGATACATAACTGAGATACATGGAAGAATTCGTGCATGGCGTGGTACCGCTGTGGTAACCACAACTAATAAGAAACCAGCCCTACCCTCTCCTCTCTAGAATCCCAAATGGTCCCAAATAACATGATGAAAGGTTACCCTGTCTCCTGATCTGTTTGTGGCCTAGCCTCAGCAAAAAACGTAGAAAAACCTGATCCCTGACCACGAACTCCAATGGTCATCTACTGCAATCAGCATAAGACTTCTGATGAGACTGTGCGGCATCCATCTGCTTCGAAATAAACTAGACCTGCGCAGATGTCTCTTGCATGAGCTATGGCCTCAGTAAAGCTTCCTCACCTGCCTCTATCCACCACAAGGGTGAACGGCATGAACTACCATATAAATCCTCATATGGTGCCACTCAATAGTCACCTGGAGCTATTGTTATAAGCATACTCGACTAAGGGTGTATACTTCTCCCAAGACCCCCTAAAGTCTAGGACGCATGCACGCAACATTTCCTCTTACACCTATATCATACGCTCAGACTGGCCATCGGTTTGAGGGTGGTAGGCTATGCTTAGAAGCACCTGTGTACCCAGTGTCCTCTGAAAACTCTGCCAGAAACGAGACGTGAAGCGGGCCTCCCTATCAGAAACGATATAATGAGGGTCCCCATGAAGACTTATGATCTCTCGGATATACTGCCTTCCGAGCTCGTCAACACCGAATGTCTCCTTGATTAGTAGGAATTGAGCTACCATTGTGAGTCTGTCCACAACAACCCACACTGAATCATTTCCATGAGGTGACCTCGGATATCCAGTCACGAAATCTATCACGACATCATCCCACTTCCACTCCAGAATGGGTAACTCATGTAACAGCCCAGCTAGTCTCTGATGCTCCACCTTCATCTGCTGATAGGTGGAACACCCCATAAGAGAACCGGAAACATCTCTCTTCATTCCCGACCACCAGTACTGACGTCTCATGTTAGGGTACATCTTGGTAACCCCGGGATGAACTGCCCATATTGAAGCATGAAACTCTCGCATCAACTCCACACATATATCCCCTAGAACCCATACTCCTCCATGGAAACACAAAACCTCATCGTCGCCTATCATCCAACCAGGAGAAGGGTCCTCACCTGCCACCGACTCCCGTAGAACATGGCCTTCTGGATCAAATATCTATCTCATCAATACTCTATCCTGGAGGGTAGAAGTCACATTTAAAGATAAAAGATAAGTCCGCCCCTGACTGTCATTCACATCCAGATGCTTCTCATAGAACAAGGCCATGAGCTGCCACTCACCGCTGGCCTCCTGCACTGCCTGTATCTTAGTATTCCTGCTTAGTGAATCAGATACTACATTGCCTTTACCAGGTGTATAGGAAATCTCAAAATCGAAGGACTGTAGGTATTCGAACCACCTCCTCTTCCTCAGATTCATGTCACGCTGAGTAAAGATATACTTGAGGCTTTTGTGGTTGGTGAAAACCACAAAATTCTCCCCCAATAGAAAATTTCTCCAACAGCGCAATGCATGTACAACTGCAGCTAACTCGAGTTCATGAATCTGTTAATTCCCCTCACATGGCCTCAACTACCAAGACCCGTACACAACAACTCGGCCACCCTGCATCAATACTGCTCTCAGCCCAATACCTGATGCATCACAGTAAACTGTATAGCGCTTCCCCAACTCTGGGAGTATCAGGATCGGTGATGATGTCAACCTTCCCTTTAGGATGGGAAAAGCTGTCTCGCAAGCTTTCGACCAGACGTACTTCCCACCCTTCTTAGTCATACCTGTCAATGGTGCTTCCCAGTGGGAGAAGTCATGTATTAAACCTTTGTAGTAACCATCCAGCCCGATAAAACTATGTATCTCAAACATGTTCTTAAGCTGCTCCCAGGAAACCACTGCTCTCACCTTCTCTAGGTCTACTGAAACTCCTTCCTCAGAGATGATATGACCCGGGACGTGAATCTGGTCCATCCAAAAGTGGCACTTTGAGAGCTTAGCATATAGTCGATGGTCCCTCAGTGTACTCAATATGATCTCAAGATGGGTGGCATGGTCATGTCGAGTGTGAGTGTACACCAAGTTGTTGTCCATGAATACTACCACAAAAGAATCAAGATATAGATAGAACACATGATTCATCAGAGCCATGAAAACAACAGGCACATTCATGAGTCCGAACGGCATAACCATATACTCATATAGACCATACCTACTCATGAAAGCCATGAGAGGTATATCAAATGGTCTCACGCGTAGGTGATGATATCCTGATATCAAGTCAATCTTCAAAAACACTCGTGCTCCACGAAGCTGATCAAAAATATCATCAATAATCGGTAAGGGATATCGATTCATAACCGTTAAATTGTTCAACTTCCGATAATCCATGCAAGGTCTAATGGAACCATCTACCTTGTTTGGAAAAAGGACCAGAGAACCCCAAGGAGAAGTACTGGGTCAAATAATTCCATTTCATTGCAACTCCTCCAACATCCTCTTGAGCTCCTACAACTTAGGCGTGGACATCCTATAAAGAGAAATTGACACTGGTGATGCTCCTAGTATATGCTCAATGGAGAAATCGACCTCTCACTCTAGAGGTAGACCCAAAAAGTCGTCTAGGAATACATCCTATAAATGATCTAAAACTGGAGGGAAATCCACCCGAAAAGTCCCCTGACCATCCAGATACAAACTCGCAATCTGGGATGTTACTCCACCTCGACCATGATGCTCTGGTCCAGCTCAACTCACCTGGACATCCCACACACCCTTGTATGGAAACTCTCCACCCTCTGGTGATGTGAAATGCACCTGCGAAAATAGCAGTCCATAAAGGCACGAAAGGGAACCAACCAGTCCATCCTGAGAATGACATCATAGCTCATCATCTACAGAACATTATGGTCTCTATGGAAGTGACACCCACCAACCTCAAGGGGGCACTCCTTGCACTGACACACACCAGCCATTCGGGTCCCCAACAGATTGTCTAGCGTCATAATATCAGATGATGAAGAATCACAGAGCCCAAGGTTCTCCACAATGGTTAAAGATATAAAACTATGCATAACACCTGTATCAAAAAGTACAAAAGATAAGACAGAATCTACTAAAATAGTACCTCTGACTGTAGAAGGTCCGAGATCTTTCTCTTGATGGGTCTGTTGCATTGCATATGCCTGCCTAGTGACACAACCCTACGAAATAGCCTGGCTACCCTGGGTTGTCCAGCCCTGCTGCCTCTGGGATCCTGGTGTCTGGCTACCTCATCCACGACCACCATCTCTTCCTGGACGCCCTAACGTATTGCAGTTTTCAGACTGGTAAGAAGCCACTAGTCCTGCTCCCGCTCACGGAGTCTGCAAAGAACCTCTCACTAGCCATCAGTAGAAACACCCTACAAAAGCGCTGCAGATGACCCATCTTGCCACAATATCAGCCCTCCACTGTGTCTCGTGGACACTTTGGCCTCTTGTTCCCCTATGTACCACACTGGAAGCACATAACCAAGCTAGTTGAAGCATTCTTCTTACTGGTACTGCCACCCTGAGAGAAGTCTGCATGTCTCTTCCTATTGCCAATAGAAAAGTACCAGTAACTGGTGCTGAACCACCCTAGCTCACACCATAAGTTTCTCAAAGGTTCCACTCTATGATCAGCAGCTGGTTCCTGATAGCATGTACCATAGGCAACCTAAATACATTCACCAGTTCTCAGATGTCATATCGAAGACAATCCTCCAAACTTCTGGCTCTCAACGTCTAATCACCCACCAGCACGGATGTGAAGCGCTGATGCTCCGTAAAATGAGAATAATAGTCCATCACTGACATAGCTCCCTCATGCATATTCATGAACTCCTGAGCTCTATCTACTCTCAGTGTCTCAGGGATGAAAAATTCATAGAAGACTGCATGAAATACATCCCACTCCATGTCCCTGTGATGCTATGACTGGGTGGTAACATCCCACCACCTCTTTGTGGAATCACACAACATGTAAGTCGCGAGATTGACCCTCCTCCCTAAAGGCATCTCAAGATGCTCGAAAATAGTCTGCATTGACCCCAACCAAGACTCTGTAGCTTGTGGTCTACAATCCCCAGAAAATGTAGGTGGATACTGCTGCTGGAAGATACGTGTCATATCGTCCATAAATGTGGCTGCCTGCGGTGCTCCCTGAATGTTCTGCATGAACCGCATAAAGCCTTCACAGAACTGCGCCTCCGTGCCTGTGTCCGGTATAGCAGCTGGTGCCATATCTGGCTCTATTGGAGGATCAACTGGTAGCCCATGGCCAACCATCTCCAGAGTATAGTTGTTGCTGCTCTCCAGGAAAACAACACGCGGTCATCTTGGCGACATGGCTCTACAAGGTCAAAACAGGCCTTAGATTTACGATTTATCAAAGACCGAAAGAGAAGGAACCACAAAGGGAATAAGATGAATATGGAATTTCATGATATTAAAAAGAAGACTACACAGCGTGTACAATGACTACACGGCGTGTACTTGACTTCCCCTTCCCCTACAAGGGTCCTTCTACACGGCTAAGCAACATGGATCCCATTGAACAAATACTAAATGGCATGTATATAATATACACGACGTGTATGGTGTTACTTTACAACTTCTCAGGTCGTCTGTGACATTACTGAATACTTGGCGTGATACTACACGTCGTGTTACACCCACACACGGCATGTACACCACCCTGTTTCACAGCCACACGGCTATATCCACACGGTTTGTCCTCAGACAAGACTACATTGCGGGTACTAAAGGTACACAGCGTGTTCAATGAATGGTGACACCAACCTGGGTTGTTAGTTACACGGCTGAGCCCACAAATCACACTACACGGCGTGTTAATCACTGACAAGACATGTTCGATAAAGGAGTTCACAAACCCATGTTGTTAGTTACACTGCCGGAATCTGGGTCAATACTACACGACATGTATATCTGGTACAATGTGTGTTTTACCCAAGATCTTCCCTACCCTGTGTCGCTGCCCACATAGTTTGTGACATGGGAAGAGACTACGCGATGTGTACTATGAGTACACGGTGTGTACTTAAAAAGTTCATTTTTTATCCCGAACAGAAGGCCATACACGATGTGTTTAAAAATACTACACGGTGTGTATACTGGGTTTTTGGAAAGTATACCTCAGAAACATCCCAGGAACCTAGAAAAAATCAAAAACCAACACCTAAGTGTCAAATTCAGACCCGTGAGGGCCCATAAATTACACGAATCAATGTTTGAAATCTTATATGTGTTATAACTAATAAACAGTAAATGATCTACCAAATTCCGGTCAATGAGGGCCAATAATCCCCAAAAACCAATGTTTGGAATCCATTCTATGAATAGCTCACACAAAAATTAACCTATCACAAGGTAGGTATTTTATCAAATCAGCTATCACGACAGCATGGTTTTCTAGCACAACAACTATCACAACAACATGAAATTTTCTAATCCACCTACATGGAATGGAAACTATGAATGGAATGTGATATATAGCATGTGTCTATATGATGCATGAGATGGAATACCCTTATTTCATTGGGTTGCAGCTAAATAGAACCCACAAATAAAATATCACAGCACAATCACAAGTGCGTCACCCAATGGTGAAATAAAGTCAACTGTAAATTTTTTAAAATCAGAAGAGTTGAAAAATACGAGGTAGTCTGGATTTTCCCTGTACCCGGGTTAGCTACACCAGAGAACAACTTATTACCATGTACCATTCATCTTACCCCTGACTACGGCTCCAAATAGTAAGTCAAAAAAATTAACCTCCTTTGATGCCACATTGTAACGTCCCAGACCTACGTGCTACGCAATGGGTTCCCCGAACCCGGTTCACCACGTAACCTCAAGCGCATTTACCCAAATGCCAGAGGCTGCCGACTAGCAGTGAGGTCCCAGGTCTGATAGTGGGGATACGATGCCCTCATTTTGTCAAAGTGTAGCGCAGCGGAATACATAATAAAACATACATAAAACAACGGAAGCTGTAAACCATAGAAAACTGAAATAAACTACAGTAGTGGATATAACCAACAATATATAAATGATGATGCTACATGTCTCAAGTTCTATGAAAACAACCAGAACATGTTATACATAAATAAAGTACAACCAAAAGTAGAGTACCGCAAAACAAATTAAAATAGCTGGCAACAACATCGTGAGCCTAGGTTTGGTCCCATTCCCTCATTCTTCTCAACAAAAGTCAAGTACATGTATGGGGACTCTTATCCCTATCCACAGCTGTAGAAACGTAATCTATTTCGGCCGAAAAGCGTGACCCAAACAGGGTGTCAGAAAAATATATCATTAGGCACCCACCAAAGGCTTGTTCCCACCATTGTGTAAGCATGCAACAACGGTGTGCAATAGTAAAATTCAATAAAGAAAGAATTATTGAAAATTAACTAACTTAACAAGTTATATTGCCATTTTATCATTATTTTTAATCATTTAATTTAAAATACCCCCACAGTGAATATTCTAAGTCAATAGCCAAATGTCCACAGACTCGTAGACTCCCATCCTCGGGTAAAGAGAAACCAACATAGAAATTTGTCCACATGCACACAAATATTGCCCACATGCGTAAATAGTGTTGGCCATAGGCACAGAATCATCTTCCCACAGGCACAGAAGAAGATGCCCTCGGGCTAAGTAGAATAACACCCACATGCTAATCACAACAATACCCTCAGGCTAACAGGTATCTTGGCCATTCTAAACATGTAAATATACAGTAAAAAAGAAATTACTATAAATGAAATTATACAATTACTACTTTTAAGGAATACCCTTGGGTATCCTTTCCAAACGGCTAAACAGTGGAATACACCCATGGGGTGGTCTTGGATCCAAAAAATGATCCCAACCAGCATTTTATTATCAAATTTAAATCATCTATTCAATTCTGGTTGTTTAATATAGCAATGGCCTCAGCCACACGACACCCCAACATGGGTTTGTGGAACAAAAACACACAAAACACCTGAAAGTGGGAAAAATTAACTCCAAGACACCGACCTCATACGCTAATGAGAGGTATACCCGAACGTCGACTCTAGAAATTCCTATGAACGGCATATATCTGAAGATGAAAAAAACACTCCTAACCTCAAATAAATCCCATTAGGAAAAGAATTGATATGTAACACACTAGGAGAAGAGAGGGATTACCCGAGCGGTTTCAATGAGATTGTCCGAGGAAGAATCAGATTCCAGACACTGGATCGGTGGAGCTCCATAGGTCCGGACGTCCACTCTCGCTCCTTCCTCTAGTTCTAAGACTTCCCTGTGAATAGGGGAGGCTACTTCCAAATTTAAGAAAAAAAATCAATGTCCACCACATGTACTTCCAAGTACACGGTTTGTACTTAATTTAACTATTCCTCTGGCGGCATTTCCATACTGTTCACCTGTCGACATGAGTACACGGCATGTACTCTTTAGTACACAGCTTGTACTATCACCCAGCTGGCGGCTACTCCACTGCCTTACTCTTTTGTCATGCCGACTGACTACACAACATGAAAAGGACCACTACATGGTATGTAGTCGGTTCCTACAACCTTCGTTGATGACATGGCTACACGCCCCGTGTACTCATCCCAACACGGCCAGAAGTACATGGCGTGTGGAAAAAGTACACGGCGTGTACTTCAAAAAATTACTATTTTTCAGCATTTTCAATATTTTATTAAAAACATTTAAGGAATGGATAAAAGAAGAATCTCGTACCTCAATGATAAGAAGCGGGTTATTACAAACTTTACCCTTATAGCAATTCGTCCCTGAATTGCGCTTCCAAGTATGGAGAAGATATAGCTGTAAAAAACACCAGCCACTGAGCACGTACATCGGCCTCCCACTCCTAGGTCTCGTCCTGCACTCGGCCATGCTGCCATAGCACCCATACAAGAGGAACTTACCATCCTTGAAGAACCTTTGTTCCTGTCAACAATACGAATCAGATGCTCCTCAAAGGACACATCTACCTTCAGCTCAACCTCCTCTGTCTAAAAGATGTGAGACGAGTCTGAATGATAGAGAAGAAACTAAGATAAATGGAAGACATTGTGCATGGCGTGGTACCGCTGCAGTTACCAAAACCAATATGAAACCATCCCGACTCTCTCCATAATCTCAAATGGTCTCACATACCGTGGTGAATGTTTACCCTATATTCTGATTCACTTGTGTCCCAGCCTCGGCGAAACACGTAGAAAAAAATGATCCCCAACCACTAACTCCAATGGTCATCTACGACAATCAGCATAAGACTTATGACGAGACTGTACGGTAGCCATCTGCTTCTGAATCAACTGGACCTGCACAGATGTATCCTACACGAGCTGTGGCCAAAGTAAAGCTGCCTCACCTGCCTCTATCTAGCACAAGGGTGAATGGCATGGCCTACCGTATAAAGCCTCTTATGGTGCCATCTCAATAGTCGCCTGAAAGCTATTATTATAGGCAAACACGACTAAGGTTATATCCTTCTCCCATGAGCCCCCAAATTCTAGGACTCATGCACGCATCATGTCCTTTAGCACCTGTATCGTACGCTCTGACTGGCCATCAGTCTGAGGGTAGTAGGTTTTCTCATAAGCACCTGTGTCCCCAGTTCCCTCGGAAAACTCTGCCATAAACGAGACGTGAAGCGGGCATCACTATCAGACATGATAGAACAAGGCATCCCATGAAGATGTACGATCTCTCGGATATATAGCCTTCAGAGTTCATCAACACCGAAGGACTCCTTGATTGGAAAGAAGTGATCTACCTTCGTGAGTCTGTCCACAACAACCCACAACGCATCATTTCCATGAGGTAACCTCGGCAATCCAGTCACGAAATTCATCGTGACATCATCCCACTTCAACTCTAGAATGGTTAACTACCGTAACATCCCAGCTGGTCTCTGATGCCCCACCTCCACCTACTGACAGGTGGAACACCTCATAACAAAACCAGCTACATCACTCTTGATACCCGACCACTAGTACTGACGTCTCAAGTCATGGTACATCTTGGTATACCCGGGATGAACTTCCCAAGCTGAAGCATGAAACTCGTGAATCATCTCCTCGCGTATATCCCCTGTAACCCATACTCGTCCATGGAAATGAAAAACCTCATTTTCACCTATAGTCCAACCAGGAGAAGGGTCCTCAACTGCCACCGACTCTCGTAAAACAAGGCCATCTGGATCAAATAGTTGTCTCTTCATTAAGCTATCCAGGAGGGTTGAAGTCAAAGCTAAAGATGAAAGATAATTATGCCCCTAACTGTCATGGACCTCCATATACATCTCAGAGAACAATTCCATGAGCTTCCACTCATTACTGGCCTTCTGCACTACCTGTACTTGATTCTTCCTGCTCAGTGCATCAGCTACTGCATTACCTTTACCAGGGGTATAGGCAAGCTCAAAATTGAAGGACTGTAGGTATTCGACCCAATTCCTCTTCCTCAGATTCAAGTCACACTGAGTAAATATATACATGAGGCTTTTGTGGTCAGTGAAAACCACAAAATGCTCCCCCAATAGATAATGTCTCCAACAGTGCAATGCATGTACAACTACAGCTAACTCGAGATCATGTGTCAGGTAATACCTCTCATGTGGCCTTAACTAATGAGACCCATATGCAACAACTCAGTCTCCCAAGATCAACACTACTCCCAGCCCAATACCTGATGCATCACAGTAAACTGTATAGCTCTTCCCTGGCTCTGGGAGTATCAGGATCTGTGCTAATGTCAACCATCCCTTCAAGTCCTAAAAAGCTGTCTCATAAGCTTCCGACCTGATGAACATCACACCCTTCTTAGTCAGACCTGTCAATGGTGCTACTAAGCGGGAGATGTCCTGTATGAAACATCTGTAGTAACCAGCCAGCCCTAAGAAACTCAGTATCTCAAACATGTTCTTATGTTTCTACCAAGAAACCACTACTCTCACCTTCTATAGGTCTGCTGAAACTCCTTCCTCAGAGATGATATGACCCAGGAAGTGAATCTGGTCCATCCAAAAGTGGGACTTTGAGAGATTAGCATATATCCGTTGTTCCCTCAGTGTACTCAATATGATATCAATATGGGTGGCATGGTCATGTCGAGTGTGAGAGTACACCAAGATGTTTTTCACGAATGCTACCACAAATAAATCAAGATACAGATGGAACACATGATTCATCAAAGACATGAAAATTTTTGGCAAGTTAGTGAGTCCTAAGGGCATAATTGTATACACATATAGAGCATACCTACTCCTAAAAGTTGTGAGAAAAATATCAGATGGTCTCACAGATAGCTGATGTTATCCTGATCTCAGGTCAATCTTTGAGAACACTCGTGCTCCACGAAGCTGATAAAAAATATCATCAATCCTCACTATGTGATATCGATTCATAATTGTCAACTGGTTAAGCTTCCAATAATCCACGCAATGTCTAAGGGTACCGTCCGCCTTCTTTGCAAAAATGACCAGAGAAGCCCTAGGAGAAGTACTAGGTCAGATAAATCCCTTTGCTTTAAACTCCTCCAACTTCTTCTTGAGCTCCTAAAACTCAGGCGTAGCTATCCTATAAGGAGGAATGGACATTAGTGCTGCTCCTGGAACAAGATCAATGGAGAAATACACCTCTTGCTCTGAAGGTAGACCCGAAAAGTCATCCAGGAAGACATCCCTAGAACGATCAACAACTGGAGGGAAATCCGCCTAACATGTCCCCAGATCATCCAGATACAATCTCGAAATCTGGCCATTGACTCCACCTTTCCCATGATTCTCTGGTCCATCTCAACTTTCCTGAACATCCCACTCACTGTTGAATAGAAACTCTCCTCCCTCAGGGTGATGTGAAACGCACCCTGCAACGATAACAGTCCTCAATGTCTCAAAAGGGAACCAACCTGTCCATCCCAATAATGACGTCATAACTCGTCATCTCTAGGACATAGAGGTCTCAAAGGATGTGACACCGGCCAACCTCAAGGGCGCACTCCTTGCACTGACGCACATCAACCGTTCTAGTCCCCAATAGAGTGTCTAGTGTCATAATATCAGAAGATGAACAAACACATAGCCCAAGGATATCCACAATGGGTACATATATAAAACTATGCATAACACCCATATAAAAAAGTAATGAAGATAATACAGAAGCTACTAAAATAGTACCTCTGACTGTAGAAGGTCCGGGATCTTACTCTTGCTGGGTTTGTTGAACTGCATATGCTTGCCCAGTGTCGTGGCCCTACGACACAGCCTGGCTACCGTGAGTTGTCCTGCCCTGCTGCCTCTGGGATCCTTGTGTATGGCTACCTTGGCCATGAACACCATATCTTCTTGGTCGCCCTGACGTATTCCAATTTTTGGACTAGTACAAAGCCATGGGTCCCACTCCCGATCACGGAGTCTGCACAGAACCCCTCTCACTAGCCATCGGTGTAAACGCCCTACCAAAGAGTTCCAGATGACTAATCCTGCCGCAATCTTAGAACTCCACTTGGTCTCGTGGGCACTGTGGCCTCTTGCGCCCCTCTCTACCACCCTGGTAGAACATAACCTGGCCACCTGAAGCATTATTCTGACTGGTACTACCGCCCTGAGAGATGTCCTCTTGTATCTTCCTCTTGCCAATAGAAAAAATACAAGTAAATACTGCTGAACCGCCCTGGCCCACACCACTTGATTCACGATGGTTCTTTTATGTGATATGTTCATAGTTCATGATAGCATGTACAATAGGCAACCTGAAGACATTCACTAGCGCTAGGATATTATAATGAAGACCATCCTCAAAACTTCTGGCTCACAATGTCTCATCACCCACCAGCACGACCGCAAAGCGTTGAAGCTCCATAAAATGAGAAGAATAGTCCATCGCTGACATAGCACCCTGCTGCAGATTCATGAACTCCCGAGATCTATCTACTCTTAGGGTCTTCGGGATGAAAAATTCCTAGATGACTGCAGGAATGTCTTCCCACGCCATCTCCCTGGGATGCTTTGACTGGGTGGTAACATCCCACCACCACATGGAGGAATCACACAACATGTATGTCGCAAGCTTGACCCTCCCCCCGAGAGGCATCTCAAGATGATCGAAAATAGTCTGCATCGACCACAGCCAAGACTCTATAGACTATGGTCCACCATCCCCAGAAAACATAGGCAGATGCTACTGCTGGAAGATACATGTCATCTCAGCCATAGATGTGGAAGCCTACGGTGCTCACTGAATGTTCTGCATGAACAACATAAAGCCTTCACAGAATAGTGCCTCAATACCTGTGTCCGGTATAGAAACTGGTGCCGCATCTAGCTCTGCTAGAGGATCAATTTTTAGCACATGGCCCACCATCTCTGGAGTATAGTGGTCACCACTTTCCTGGAGAAGAACATGCGGTCGTCTCGGTGGCATGACTCTACAAGGTCAAAACACGCCTTAGATTTATGATTTATCAAAGACCAAAATGGATAGAACGAAAAAGGGAATAAGAGGAAGATAGAATTTCTACATTTTCAAAACAGGAGTACACGGTGTGTACAATGACTACACGGAATGTACATGACTTCCCCTTCCCCTGCCCGGGTCCTTCTACACGTCTAAGCCACACGGATCCCATTGAATAAAAAACTACACAAAGTGTATATAATCTACACAGCGTGTATGTTGTTACTTTATAACTGCCTGTGTTGTCTATGACACGGACGACTACTCGGATTGATACTACACGGCGTGTTACACCCGAACTAGCCGTGTACACCCCCCCCCCCCCCGTTTCCCAGCCACATGGCTAAGTCCTCACAGTCTGTCCTCAGAAAAGACTACGTGGTGTGTCCCAAAGGTACATGGCGTGTTCTAGGAATGGTTACATCGACCTGTGTTCTTAGTTACATGGTCGAGTCCCCAGGTCACACTTCACGGCGTGTTCATTACTGACATGACGTGTTCTGTAAAGGAGTTCACCTACGCGTTTTATTAGTTACATGGCCGGACTCCGGGTCAATACTACACGGCGTGTATATCTGGTACACAACATGTTTACCCAAGCTCTTCCCTACCCCGTGTCACCAACCACATGGTTTTTGACACGGGAAGAGACTACACGGCGTGTTCTCAGAGTACACATCGTGTACATAAAAAGTTCATTTTTCTTCCCGAACAGAAGCCCATATACGGCGTGATTAAAAATAATACACGGATTGTATACTGGGTTTCTAGATAGTATGCCTCCGAAACATCCCCGGAACCCAGAAAATATCAAAAACCAACACCAAAGTGTCAAATTCCGACCGTGAGGGCCTATACTCTCCACGAATCAACATTAGACATATTATATGTGTTATAAATAATAAAAAGTAAATGATCCACCAAATTCTGGTCAATGAGTGCCATACTCCCAAAAAAACAAAGTTGGGCGTCCATTCCATGAACAACTCACACAAAAATTACCCTATCATAGGGCTGGTATTTTATCAAAGCAGCAATCACAAAAGCATGCTTTTCTAGAACAACAACTATCATAACAACATGCAATTTCTAATGAACCTACATGTCATGGAAACTATGCATGGAATGGGATATCTAACATGTGACTATATGATGCATGAGAAGGAATACCCTCATATCATAGGGTTGCAACTAAATATAACCGAAAGATAAAATATCACATCACAATAACAAGTGTGTCACCCAAAAATGAAATCAAGTCAACTGTAAAATTTGAAAACTCAGAAGAGTTGCAAAATATGAGGTAGTTTGGCTTTTCCCTGTACACAGGTTAGCAATGCTTGGGCACCGCTTATTACAAACTACCATTGGTCCTATCCCTGTTTACGACTCCAAATAGTAAGTCAAAGAAAATAACCTCCTATAATACCACTTTGTAATGTCTCGGACCCGGGTGCTACGCAATGGGGGCCCCGAACCCAGTTCTCCACGTGACCTCAAGCACATTTTCCCAAATGCCAGAGGCTTCTGAATAACAGTGAGGGCCCAGGTCTGATAGTGGGGAAACTATGCCCTCATTTGTCAAAGTGTAGCCCAATGGAATACCGAATAAAACATACATCAAACAACAGAAGTAGTAAACCATACACAACTGAACTAAACAACAACAGTGGATATAACCAACAGTATATAAATGATTATGCTACATGTCTCATGTTATAAGAAATTTGTCAGAACGTGTTATACATCATTATAGTACAACCAAATGCAGAGTGAAACAAAAAGAAGCAAAACAACTAGCAGCGACATCGCGAGCCTAGGCTCGGTCCCATACCCTACTACTCCTCAGCAAAAGTAAAGTACCTATGTAGGGAATCTTGCCCATGTCCACACCTATAGAAACATAATCTATTTGGGCCAAAAAGCATGAACCAAACAGGGTGTGAGAAATATATCTCAGTAGGCATCCACCAAAGGCCCATGCCCAATAGTGTGTAAGCATGCAACAACGGTGTGCAATAGTAAAATGCAATAAATTAAGCAGTACTAAAAAGTAACTATCTTAACTAGTTATATTTCCATTTTAACATTATTTTGAATCATTTACTTTAAAATACCACCATAGTGAATATTCTATGTCAATATCCAAATGTCCATCGACTCGTAGACTCCCACCCTCAGGTAAAGAGAAACCAACACAAGAATTTTCCCATAGACACACGGATATTGCCGACATGCATAAATAGTGATGCCCACAGGCCCAGAATAAGTTTCGCTCGGGATAAGTAGAATAACACCCACATGCTAATCACAACATTGCACTCAGGCAAACAGTTAAACAAGATGTGCCCAACATGTCAATATGCAGTAAAAAAGAAATTCCTCTCGAGGAAATTCTACAATTGCTACTTTTAAGGCATACCCTTGGGTATCCTAGCAAAACAGCTAAACAGTGGAACACACCCACGGGGTGGTCCTAGATCGAAGTAATATTCCCAACCAGCATTTTATTATCAAATTTAAATAATCTATTCAATTATATGTGAATAATATAGCAACAACCTCATCCACACGACACCCCATCATGGGTTCGTGGAACAAAAACTCACAAAACACATGACAGTTATAAAAATTAACACCATGAAACCTGCCTTATATGCCAAAGAGCAGTATACCCGAACGTTGACTCCAGAAACGCCTATGAATGGAATAGATCTGATGAAGAACAAACCTCTCTTAACCTCAAATAAATCCTGTTAGGAGAAGAGTTGGTATGAAACACGCTAGGAGAAGAGATGGCATACCTGCACAGTTCCAATGAGATCATCTGAGGCGGAATCAGATTATAGACGCTCGATCGATGGATCTCTAAAGGTCCAGAAGTCCACTCCCACTCCTTCCTCTGGTTCTAAGCCTTCCATGCGAATAGGGGAGGCTTCTGCCTGATTTAAGCAAAAAAAGTACATAGCATATACTTCCAAGTACATGGAGTGTACTTCCTTCTTTTAACTATTCTTCTGGCGGCACCACCATACTGTTCACCTTTCGACATGAGTGCATGGCATGTACTCCTGAGTACATGGTGTGTATTGTCGCCTAGCTGGCAGCTGCTCCACCGCCTTACTATTATGGCCTTCCGACTGACTACACGGCGTGTAAAGGACCACCACATGACATGTAGTCGGTTCTTACACCCATTTTCGCTGACATGGCTACATTCCCCTTGTAATCATCCCTATATGGCCAGAAGTACACGTCTTGTGGAAAAAGAACACGTCGTGTACTTCCAAAATTTAGGATTTTCCCCCATTTTCAAAATTTTATTAAAAAAAATTAAGGAAAAGAGAAACGAAGGAGCCCGTACATCAAAGATAACAACCGGGTTCATACATTAAATATTATCTTTAATCTTCTAATGAAAATTATTCTTGAATGGATTATGACGGGGAATCAATCTCATCATGTTCGTGGAGACGGTAATCAGTACGTACGCTGGAGCTACAATATCATTCTTTTGATATAAAAATAATATATAATCATATGGTATATCATATATACAGAACCATTATCATGTTATATTTGTTATTTACATAAATTATGCATCATTATTATACCCGTCTAAATAATTATATATTGAATAACAATTACACCGTGATGTAGAGATAGTAAGCCATATGTGTGCACAGATGATGACATGTTATTAAAGGGATGGATATAATAATAAATATGGTTGAACCATATTTTTAATAACATCATTGTATATAGAAGATAATTAATTTATTATTTTATAATCGAAACAACCATGTAAGGGGAATTGTTAGATGAAGATAACTTGAAAGAGGAGATGAAATATTTACCTCTTCTTCAGGTTCTTCCTTTTTATTTGATCAAAAGGGCTAATAGGCTGTGTTTCTGATTAATGTAAGGCCTCTAGTATGAATTTAAGAGAGTTGAGAGGGTATTTTGATAGAGGATGACTGTGAAAAATTTCTTTGTAGGTGTGAATTTGATGTATGGGGAGTTCCCTTTTTTAAGAGGGGTGAAGGGAACCTTAGGAAAATCTAGAAATATTATTTTATAATAAAATAATTTTTGGTTTCTATTGGCTCAAAAATAAATAATTTAAATGATAAGGTTTTTATGGGTCATAAACTACTCATCCAATTGGTTTAGACTTGTTTGGGTTACTATATCAACCTTATCATTTAGATTTAACTCTTTTTAAATAGTTTGACATTTACCATGTCTCTTTAAATTTTTATATTATATGTTTAATAAACTAACTATTTTCATCAGAGAGAACCCCAAATAGTTCATTAATTATACACATATCATTATATAAGTCTTTTTGCAGAACCATAGATTTCTTAAGAATATAATATTAATTAATAATATAATATTTGTTTTATAAACTCTTTTATGTCAATTCTAACATTATTTGGTATTTTGTTTTTTCAAAATTTATAACATAATTTTTACATCGAAAAAAATACATATAAGCAACCCTAACATGTATTATTAACCTAGATAATTTGTGGATTTCTTAAAAACTCCGAAATTACATTTATTTTGATATTTATAATTACATATATTTTAATATTTCATTAATTAGGTAATTACTGCATCATCATTGTGTAAAAAATACGTTAAATTATATACTCTCTAAAAAATATAAATAACATTCCATTATGTAGTAAATATCTTTATATTTCTAATGAATATTTATAATTGAATTTATCTTGTATATAACATTATATTAACGATGGATTAATTATTAAGGTATGACTTTAACACTTTTAACTCTTCTTTGAATTAAATAATAATAAATGTTCTAATCTAATCCATGTGGACCATAAGGATCATATTTTATTCCTAAGGTAGTTTTTGGTCAAATTAATCTTATCCTATAGAATTAGGAAATGTGTTAGGTTAATAATAATATCATTTTACCCTTAATTACACTATTTTCATTTAACCGTGGTAAACAAAAGTCAAAAGTTACTATTGACAAAAAATTATTTTTATCTTATTAAAACATATTTTACAAACTGAAATCAACCATGTCTCTAGGATTTTTGAAATTCAATAGACAGAAGCTGTAAAATTAAGTTTTATTCAAATTTTTTAATTCTCCTAGGACATGGGTAAATAATTTTTAAAAAGTTCAATAAAATTTAAATATATCTAAATTTATTATAAACTGACTCTAATAAATAACATTGAACATATATAAGTATTATGTATCTATTTTGACCGAAAATAAATTTATATAAAATAATTAATTATTAAATAAAATATTCTTTTTTAAACAATAACTCAGTGTTTTTTAGTATTCATCAAAAATTGAATGTTTTCAGAAAAATACCAAAAAATCACCCTAATCTAATTTTGATATTATGAATCCAAAAAATTAGGTCCATTTTGAATGATAAATTTATAAAATTTAAAAGTGTGTTTAACTATTCATAATGGCTAGTTTGATTGTAGCGGTGTTTTAGAATCTAAATGTTTCGTACAGTGCATGCTATTAGATTATTCAACGGGAAACGTTCTGTGGAAGCTTGAGGTGTTACATTGTTCCCTCCTTTTTGAAATTGCATCCATGAAATTTTTAAAATTGGTCATGGGACCATAATTTAAATTCACACATCAGAAAAAATATTCAATATAACTATCACTTTAAAAGACAGAATGATAAGTTCAAAGGTTACCTGAGATAACCCATACTAGGATTCCATGTAGGAAAACATGGACATGGAAGATATATTAAGTGACATGTTCTGATGGAGAAGGATAAAAAACATGATGAAGTGAAATATAACAACAATAAAACCACAAACTTGTGATGGGACAAATGGTCTTTAGTTTCTCAATAGGAAAAGTAAAAATAAATCATTTTTTAATGTTACATTTCATAAAGATGTGGAATTTATTTATGATATTGACTATGAAAATAAAGAGATATACCTAATTTTTAAGTCAAGATTCATTATTTAATAAATTTCTACCACTAAATTAGTTTTTTCAAATGATGATTATTCACAATGACTTGGTCACACCAGAAGAGCTCGAACCTACTTCTAGAGAATCACATGATCCACAATGGTTAAACTATATATTTTCCTTGTCTTTAGTGATTAATCAAAACCAAAACAGTTAGTACATGATTAGATGACCCCCCAAAATGATATTACTTTAGAGAAAGAAACACTAATCATAATATCTCAAATTAAACCATCAATACCCCAAAGATAAATAAATACCATTCAATAAACAATTGTAATTAGAATTATTCCATATAATCCAAACTAATATTGAAACCCAAAACAAATAAGAATTTGGTTATGTATTCTTCAACATTAAATTGTATACTTAAATTAAATCGACTACTCTTAAAGTCATATAAATAAAAGGAATTAACCTAATCACATATTCTCTATTATAGGTTAATCATTTCCATAAATAACCGACATCACTATATATCCACAATAAAAAAATAGATAAAAATATTTCATTACTCCTCAAATGGAATCCCATAGTATTATTTTTTCTTTAGGCATATATTGTCCCTAATAAAGTTAAATTATTCCAATATAACATTTATCACTTAATCACCAAATAATTTTCCTATGCTAAGGTTATTCATTTGATAAGACATAAGATCCCAAATAAACATATTATTGATCAATAAAATCATCTATCTAAAACTATTTAGTCACAATACCTTGGGAATTCATGTAGTCCTGTGGTAGGTGATAAATCCAAATCACTCACTAGTTGTGGGTTCGATTCCCATAGCTTTGTCTGACGCGATGGGTTGTTACCCGGTCTACGTGTTGTCCTTTTTCAAAAACTATATTTTATAACATTACCAAAATGAGTTATATTCCTCGAATAACCATATCATAATTTAACCACAAATGACATTTATAACTATTTCTTCAAACCCAATGATCATATAAAACCAAATGGTAATTTATAACTATTTCTTCAAGAGATAAGATAATCGTTCCTCAAATATCTTTTCACATGAAATACTCTAGGGTTACAAATACAAGTGAAAATTATTCCAAAGTAATCCCATAAAAAAGAGCACTAATACATTTAAACATATCTCCAACCATTTTTTCAACATAGATTATTTTTTGACCAAGAATATATCATATGTAATATAGAATTCACTCAGGAAATGGCTAGGTCCCCTTCATTTACGGAAAATGACTATAAATGTATTCTTGGGACCATTTTTATTTTCTTCCATAGTAATCTTAATTTTTCCTCGACAATTCTTTACATTATGTCCTTCTTTCCAACACATAAAGAATATCTTTATTCCATTGAGACACTTTCTTGGGTTTCTCTTTCCACACTTCCAGCCTAACAGAAATTGAGGATTCTTTTCTCCATGGTCTCCACGGTAGTAGCTCATAACGTTAATCACATTTCTCTTCATTGCTGAGTGCGTGAGTTGGTTAACATATATGTTGTTGTTTATATTTGTTGAAAATTGATTTGGAATGAACAAAATATTTTTTCACTTATCCACATTCCATTATGTTTCTCATTTTCACCACCATTCCCACCTTTTACATCATTCTCAATGTTACTATTACTTATGTGGAATCCGGCCATTAACTAAAACTAGAGAGCATTGTGTGAGTAACAGAATTCCTAAAATCATTTAGAGAATATCATGAAAAAATATTTTTAATTTGAAACACATTTGGATTAACCACGGTAATTTATTTTCATCTTATAACAAATTCCTTAAAATATGTTTATAAAGAAAATGCAAATTATCCTAATAATATCCACCAGGAGTGTCATAACCAAAAGTGCAGCAAGGCCCATTGTCGTGCACTAGTTCCAATTCGAGTCTAGCTCAATGTAGTGTTTTGGGGTCTTACCCCTAGGTACAACTATGTCAGAGCCGCCTCTACCTGCTCGTATCCAGATAGGGATGTATTGCTTAGAATACTCAAAAAAGATCTACAGTACAAAAAATTTAGGATTTTATTCAATACTAATCCTTAATGTTTATTTTAGGGATATTTTCTCTAATTAGAGTTTATATAAATCTAGTTTACAAGTTTTTTACTAAACTTCCTCTCATATCAACTATAACGCCCCGACCCTAGAAACCTAGAGTCAGTGCATTATTACGTATCATTGGCCTGATCACAAAGGATCATGTCTTGAAAGACCAATTAGTTTGGTACCCTTGTATGTACTAGATACATTCATAATGTTTACATTATATCATAAAATGGAATACTACAATAACATTTTTTCCATAGAATGCACTGAGATCTTATAGACTATGCCTACAAATAAGTCATAATATACTATTTAGCATCCAGGGAAAATAAAACATAGAAAGGGATAATCTTAGATGCTCAGTAAGGATGAAAATATAGCAGAAACTTTCATATATATGCATTAACATTTATGTCAATGTATAAGAGTAAAATGGAAGCCTTTTAAACTTAAACATCAACATAATATGAAAATGAAAAATTCAAATATTGCAATTTATTTATTCACCTAAATATTCTAATAGTTGAATAATCACATGAAATATCAATAGCCACTACCCTAATGATGGAATGCATAATAATAGACATTCATAACCACATAGTCAAGGCCTTGTTCCAAGACTACAAATAATATATTGTAAAGGCATTGTGCCAAGACAATAGTTTGATTCATGAGACCTACCGATGCATCAAGGAGATATAGCGATCTCCACCCATTACATACTAAGTCCAATTAATTCCTTCTATGAAAAGGTTGAAAAATAATTTGAACATTCATATGAAAACTAGCATACGAACTGTCAATATTTTAACCACAAACCACGAATGATATAAAAATAGCACATACACAGTCAAACATAACTCATTAAAAAAATATGTAAGATTGTATTATAATAGATCAACCTAAATAGTGAATAATGAATGATATTGACATAGATTAAAATGAAAATAAATACTATTTGACATAAATATCCCCCTTTTTCTTGTAAACATTTAAAAGTCTCACTCTTTATCAAGAAGTCGTTTAAAATAGATTTTTGAATCAATGTGTATAGTACCACATTGAAACATTTAAGAGGGAATTTTAATTTTAATAATTTAATGTCCATATTAATAAATCCTTAAAATCATTTTTAAAACATTTACCTTGATGAGAATTATTTAGAATAATAAATCCACAATACATGGTAAAATGATAATTTATTTAGAGTTCAGAACGAAAAGAGAGACAGTTGAATCCAAATAATTGAGGTAATGAAAACATTATAATATCATGGGAATAAAGGGATTAATGATATACTATATAAAATTACATTATATAAACCATATAAAAGTGAATTAGTGTATAACAACAAGAAATTCTCAATGGAATGTAAATTGAGATGAAATCACTTATAATGTTTGTATCCATAGGTTAAGGATAAATACATGACATAAGTATGTGTGAAACATATCAAAACACTCAATATTATTTGATATTATGTTTAAAACAATCAGAGTAAATTCACACATATTCTTGTAAAAAAACATCAATGAATTGGATGTTTTACTAAATAAATGGAGATTGAGTAAAAATTACTCTTATCATGTTCTTATCGATGACTCGAGAATTTATCAATGGAGTGATTATTTGTATCAAATGTATATCCATAGAAAGGGGAGTGGAAATTACTGAAATTATAATAAATAGTGATTCTAGACATAATCATGGAGTAAAATAATCAATGAAGTATGCGTAAAGATGAAGGAGTAGAAATTAAAATTTGAAATACACTTACCAATTTGGTATATTATGAAAAATGCATCCCATGAAAGATGGTTCATAAAATGAATATGTAATTACCCATAAATTAAAGTATATTACATAAATAATACAATCATTGGGTAGTACATACACCACACAAAAGGGAATAGTGGCTATATGACATGAATCTCATGGAAATAGAAAGTGAGATGTAAAACCTAAATTCATTCTAATCAGTACCGTCATATGGAATAAAATTAATAAAAACCAATTGAATAACATAAAACCATTAATATAAATATAATCATGATAATATATATATCAAATGACAGTACAAAATACACAACGTTTAATAAATAAGTGGAGAACAATGAAAATCTCACAGAATTAAAAGTGAGATAAGAAACCCCTTACATTGTACTTTTCCTTTGTCGATGGTAGTTTAACATCCTGTATAATGGTGAAATAATTGTTATTAAATTATACAAGAATCATATACAATATTATTATTTCATATATAATCTTTTAATATTCTTTTTTAATAATATTTTTGTATTATCGTCGTTTCAGGTGTTAGCTGATTCATTATCCTTTATATGATTTGTTTTCAAAGTAGAGTTAGTTATGAATTGAATGTATATTATTAATATTAGGAATTATATTAAGCTATTGAACATTATTTTTAATCATCTAATTAAAATTAGTCCTGAATCTATTATGATGTGGAATGAATCTCATCGCATTCGTGGAGACTGTAATCCGTACATACGCACGAGCGATAATATCATTTTTTTGATATTAAAATAATATATAATTGGATGGTATATCATATATTTAAAATAATAATCATGTTATATTTTTTATTTAAATCAATTACACATCATTATTATAACTATCCGACTAATAATTTATTGAATAACAATTACCCCATGACATGGAGATGGTAAGTCGTTCATACACATCCATGGTGATATGTTATTCAAAGGAAGGATAGAATAATGAATATAGTTGTACCAAATTTCTAATAAAATCACAGTATATAGAAGATATTGCTGTTATTAATTTATAATGGAAACAACTATGAAAGATGAAGTGGAAGAAGAAATGAACTTGAAAGAGATGAGGAAACATTTCCCTCTTCATCGGGTTATTTCTTTTGTTTTGATCAAAAGGGAACTTTAGGTTGGCTTTATGACTAAATTAAGGCCTCTAAGATAAAGGGAGAAGAGTTTATAGTGTATTTTATCAAATTTTGGCCAAGAACAATGGCTATGAAGGTGTGAAATTGAGGGACGGGGGACTGCCTTTCATAAGAGGTGTGAGGGGCACCTTTGGAAAAGCTTGACATATTATTTTATAATAAAATAATTTTCTATTTATAATGGATCAAAAATAAATTATTTAAAGGATAAGATCAGGATGGGTCTAAAATGACTCAACCAATAGGTTTTAGACAGGGTTGTGTTTGTATATTAATCTTATCTTTTTGATTTAACTCTTAGTTAAATAGTTTGACATTTGCCATGTCTCTTTGTATTTTTTTATTATATGGTTAATAAACTAACAATATACATCCATGAAAACCCCAATTGGTTGATTAATGATACACATAACATTATATAATTATTTTTCCAAAATCATAGATTTTTTTGAAATATAATATCAATTAATAATATAATTTTTGTTTTAGAAACTCTTTTATGTCAATTATTAAACTATTTGGTATTTTGTTTTTTCTAAATTCAAAACTGCATTATTACTTAGAAAATAAATCATCTAACCAACCCTAACATGTCATAGTAACCTATTAAATTTAATTAATTCATGAAAACTCTCAAATTACAATTATTTTGATAGTTATAATATCAAATATTTTAATATTTCATTAATTAGATAATTATTCCAACATCATTGTGTAGTAAATAAATTAAATTAGTTAATTTATAAAAAATATAACTAAAATACCATTATGTAGAAAATATTATTATATTTCTAATGAAAATTTATAATAGATTTTATCTTATGAATATCCCTATATTAAAAATGGATTAGTTATTTAGCATTGAATTTAACACTTTTAACTCTTTTTGAATTAAATAATAATAAATGTCCTAATCTAATCCAAGTGTACCTAAAGAATCATATTTTATTACTAAGTTTGTGTTCGTTCCAATTAAACTTATCTAATATAATTTCAAAATGTGTTAGGGTAATGATAATATCAATTTTACCCTTAATTACCCTATTCACATTTAACTGTGGTAAATAAAATTCACAAGTTACTATTCAACGAAAATTATTTTTATCTTATTGATCCAAATTTTACATATTGATATCAACCATGTCTCTAGGATTTATGAAATTAAATTCACGGATGCAGTAAAATTATGTTTTATTCAAATTTGCAAATGCTCATAGGAGGTGGGTAAAAGACAGTTGAAAATTTAAATAAAATTTTTATATATGTAAAATTATTATAAATTGAATCCAATGAAATAAATTTAACATTTATAGTTATTATGTATCTATATTTAACTAAAATAAATTTAAATAAAATAATTAATTATTTAAATAAAATATTTACTTTTAAACTATAACTCAGTGTTTTTCACTCTTCAAAAAAATGAATGTTTTTAGAAAAATTTGAAAAATTTACCCTATGCTAATTTCAATATTGGAAATCCAAAAAATTATTGATTTTGTAAAAATAAAATTTATAAAATTTTTAAATGTGGTTATTACTATTAATAACAGGTAGTTTGATTGGTTTTGGTGTGTTAGAATCTCGAAATTGCGTACAATGAAAGTTATTACATTATTCATTGGGAAACGTACTATGGAAGCTTGGGGTGTTACAAATTGTGTAATGTTATTTCCTTGCATGACTCCATTTCATTGCACACTAATATATGATTAAAATTTTAAGGGTATAAAAGAACTTCCACAACCAAAACACATTGAAATGGTATTGAAAACATTTATCAGAATATTGATCACAATTCAAGTATACAAATCAGTTATCATTCATGCATGTGGGAATGTGTCCTTACACGTCTATTGTTTCTTCAAAATTTTGAATATGAATTTATTTATTTTTGAATGTTTTTTCTATATAATTACTATATTAAATATAATGGAACGGTGTTTAAATATGATATGTTGAAATAAATTATAATTTTATATATATTCAAGGATAAATATGAAAATTCAATATTAATTAAATTTTCTTCATGGCCCTTGATCAACATTCGGTGGTGGGTATTAATCATATACGTCTAGGGAGAAACTTATCATATAAGATATTCATGTTATAATGTAGTTTATTATTATTTATTAATGTGTTCCCTGGTATTCCTCAGAATCACGAAGTCAGGTAAAAAAACCCACACCCAACACAATAAATAATTAAAATAATCAATAGAAATTCCCCTAATTGAGTTAGAATTATTGGAGGAGAAACTATTGTATAATCATCAAAAGGTATTCCATCAACCATGTGTTTCACCAAGGGGTGAACCATTATTTTTTTTATTAATAATGGATTATTCTTACTCTAAATTGATTA
This sequence comes from Viscum album, assembly GCA_963277665.1. Lineage (NCBI taxonomy): Eukaryota > Viridiplantae > Streptophyta > Magnoliopsida > Santalales > Viscaceae > Viscum > Viscum album. The sequence goes on along the minus strand of OY728156.1, from coordinate 856,430,676 downwards.
TTGGAAACTTAACAAGATCGTAATAAATAATTTGTAGAATCTACCATGTAGTAAGGATTTTGTCAATCAATTATAACTATACCATTATTGTGACTATGATTGAAATTTGGGATGAATAATATCAAATAAGGTTATGATGTAAATTCATAACAAATATATATTTAAAATTAGTTTTTTAAAATAATTAATTTCTATTCATGAAATTTCGTACTACTAATTCTCTTACAATAATCATAGATTTAATCAATTTATCCATCATAGATAACCATTTTAATTGTTTTGTCGAATTGAAAAGAAAAATTCTTATATAGTAAATGTGAAAGGAAGTGTCAGAATATCACATGAATATTGAATGGATATTCCCAAGAAATGATATGGTGTATGTAAATTTACAACATGTAAATTTTAGCAAAAAATAGTCATTTTTTATATTTTATAATGTCAGTATATATAAGTGGATCCATCAATGAATTATGTTAATGATCGTTGGCCTAACACAACCACTATGAATGATATATAATTTTTTAGTTTTTTTGAATGAGATTATCAATGGTTTACAAAGGATTAATCTTGGTTATCTATTACACTAACCATTGTTATTTGGAAGGTATTTTTGGTCCTTTGTAATGATGAATATAAAAAAAAATTATAGAAAATGAATCGATGTTGGTCAGTTAAAATATTCCAACACTACCCAATAGAGAAGAAGGTTTTATGTTTTATATTGATGATTTAAAAAATTTCAAAATTATGTTAGTTATTAAAATTATTATATTGATATATTTTGACTCATTATAATTTAATGTTCCTGAGAAAATTTTTACAACTCGTGTTTTGTAGTTAGTAGCAGTAATATTATCATTAATGGGAGGGATGAATTATCTTTTTTGATAATGGGGTCATATTTATATTTATAATAAAAATTGAAAGTATATATTCACATCTAAGGATTTTAATATTCACAAAAGAACATCACGCGATTTTATAAAATATTTTTTCAAAACTAAATCAATGTGAATATTAAATGGGTGTAGAATGTTAGTACATAGCTATAAAATAAGGTGAGAAATCTTCCTATGACCATCTTTGATTGTGATGGAATGGTACGTCATAGATGCTGAAAATTTATCTGTTAAATAGAAAAATTAATGACATAACTATTTGAAGAAGTGTAGATCTCATCATTATATATTCCTCCTCGATGTTTAATGATATACAGATATCTTAATAACAATTTATTACTGGAATAATTGAAAAGATATATTGCACAACATATATTTCAGTAATCAGTTTATCATCAATTTTTGTAGAAGAGATATAATTAAAAGGTGGTTTTATTAACATTAACCATAGAAAAATTGAAATTTTAAAATATCACAATATATATTATTGTCAAATTCCCCAAAAAATTATTAATTAATATTTCTATTTGGGTTAAATTGTGGGTATTATGAGGTAAACATACTTCATTTCTATGAAAGAATAAATCTATGTTTATCATATTTTAAGGATAAACAAAAAAAGTGGTAGGGATTTTGGGGGTACCGTATTCTATTATACAAATAGAGAGATATATTTTGTCTAATGAAAAATCAAATGATGTCATATATCATAGAGATAATCTTATGGAGACATAGATGACTCACATAAATATTTTCCTTTAGAATAATAATTATATTTTGGAAGCTATTTTGGAACCCATGGATGTAATTAAATAGTGATAGCATCATTTTAACACTAGATTGATGATATTTTGGGAGTGAAAATTATTTTATTGGGGGTTTAATATAACACCCTAGAATTATATATTTATCTTCATTCACATAAAACATGATGTATTTGATAGCTTACCTTACAGGATACAACAATTATATATGAATCATGATATAGTAAAATGATATGAATTATTAGTTATATTTATAGTTATGATTAATATTATACATTTAATCATAAGTATGTCAATATTTATTTTATAATTTAAATATATTAATTAGTTCAAAATAAATAATTACTCAATATTTTATAATATAAATTTTTAAATAAAAAATTTGTTTTTTAATGAGGTTTATCACATTTTATATATGTATTTTTGTAATTAATTTATAATATTTTATCTGAGAATATTAATATCATTTTATAAATAAGAATGTAATTATTATCATATTTTGAATTATTATGATTTTTCATAAAGTATTTATTTTTTCCGGAAAAAATTTAAATTTTATAGTTTTCTATAAAATATAATCTTAATTCTTGTAAATGTAATATTTTCTTTTGAATGGTAAATTAATGTAAAATAAATTGAAATTAATTTAATGAAATATGATTAATTAACTTATAATAATAAAAAATGATTTCGATATATTTTTTTTGGGATGAAAATTTATTTTTTCAAGAAAGGCTTTTTATATTAATAATGTATATCTACCTTAATAAATTAAATTCCAATATTAATAATAATTTTACTAATTAAATATAAATATAAAATATTAATTTATTTATTTTTAAAACCATTTCATGGTTTTAAAAATAAATGAATGCATGTAAACAATGTTTTATTTATAAATAATAATTTATCTAAACCGAGTTTTAAATGTTGGTTATATGCATATGTTATATAATTTATTAAAATGATAAAAAATTGAATCTATTATAAAATAATCATTATTTTTAAAAATAGTAAATATAATATTCTTACATAGAACATGATTTTTTTCATCGTGAATTGTAAAAATAATATATTTTTGTTAGCCTAAATAAGGATAAAATTGTTATAGCAAGAGAATATACATGATTCTAAGTGTAGTGTTTCTAGCCAAATCTATTAATTTCATGGTTTTTTGAAGATATATAAAAATATATTATTCTACATTTTAATCACTAGCCATTTGGATCGACATATCCATAATGGTGACCTTATAACATTGAAACCATTCAAGAAATTCCATGTGTATCCCTTCACTCATTTATATAAGGCTCATATTCTCCTCCATGAATCACTATATTTAATCATTCCCTGTAAAAATTAACATAATAGAAAAAATAACCATTAATCAAACACTCAATTATAAATAGTTTTCACCTCATATATTTTATCCTCAAATTCGTAAGTTGTATTCCAAAGTATGTCTCTCAATGAAGAGGCAAATATGTTAACCCTGGTTTTTTAAATTAATTTATTCTTATACTTCGTATAAAAATTATGTTTCAATTAAAATTGAAAAATCCAATATCGTAAACATACTGATATAATATTATGTTGTTGTCAACCCCATTTACGACCACTTTTTTATCTTATAGAGTATTAATATTATTGATCTTGCATTCTTATGGACAACCACATCCACATAATGGTCTGATTCATTTCAATTATCCATATTTAATGGATGGTTATTAATATTGATTTTATTATTATATGTTATATTTTTTAAATATTAAATAATATTTATTTATAATAATATATAAACTATTTTACCTTCCTAACTTTTATAAAATGATCATTTAACTCGTGCATATGTGTGCTCTACCACCTCTATTAAGTTACGTGATTGTAGTGTCAATTTTCATTCATAGTTGGAAATATGATATAATATAATGTGTTTATATGTTATAATAATAATTAGGGAAAATTGAATTAATATTTATCTTTCATTCAATCCATCTGTCTACATATTAAAACATCATTCATAGTTACATAATGAATACCATCTTTATATAGTCACATAACTAATTTTTCATAAAAAAATTATATGAATTGTCATAAATATTAATATTATAAGTATATATAAAATTTATATAATGATTTAAATTATTTTCAAATAGAATAAATGGTCAATGTGTATAGATCATAAGCATTAGTCCAAAACAAACATTAAAAGTCAAAGTAGTTAACACTCTCATTGATTATGGTAATGAAATGTTCTTAATTAAAGGGTGAAACGATGTTATAAGTAATCAATTAATTAATTTATAATTAATAATATGATTTTATTATAGGTTTATAAAATATTAATTTATTATAAAATATTTCTGAGAAATTATAATGTGATAAATATTTGAGGTAATGGTTTTATTTAATATTGAAATTTATAATGTTATTATTTGTGGTTATATTTTCATAGGATGAAAACGTATGATCTATATCAACAAGTTCAAAGTTATTATTTTCATACGAGGTTATTTGTTATGATTTCATTTTTTTCATATCAATTTTCTCTCTTATTTTACTCAAGAGACCAAAATTATTTTTTTAAGGAAACCATCATATTTTTTCACTTCTACCAAAATATTTTCTTCCATGTCTATGTTTTATTAAATAAAATTAAATAAAATTTTTAATGTTATCAAAATATTTTTGAATTTATTATTCATCGTATCTTACAATACAATCCATTGTTAAATAAGAACCTTCTAATATTTTTTAAAATGTGGTAAGTTTGAATTTTTAATGAATATATGAAAAGTTTTATTTACATGAAATTATATTAATTGATATTAGAACCATCATAAATAATTTTTTATCTATAGATTTAAATATATTTTTTACATTTTATTATCAATTATAAATTTTACATTTTTTTAAACTTTTAAAATATTAAATATATTATTTCATGTATATTTTCCTCATGGACTATTATAGTCATATTATAAAAGACTACAAATATATAAAAAATAACCTCTAATTTTTCATTTTGTATACTAAGGATATATTGCAATGATATCATATTTATTCAGTTTTATATAATTTATAATTATTATGATTATATTTTACTAAAAAATATTTCTTTTGGATATGATATTATTTTATGATGAGGATGTTTTAGGATATTATATAACACACATATGTGACTTTCATTATGTAATGGGTTGTCCAAGAATTATATAACCCATCAATTAATGTGGTAAATAGGGATATCAACAGAGATTATAAGGACAATAATATAGATTGAACCCTTTTTAGTTATTTAATTTTTCTAATAAGTTAATTTTTTTGATTGATCATTGGATATGAAAATAATGGAATGTAGAGTGAGACCAATCCAGAATGATAGATTTAGCCATGATTCATTAATATGTTAATTATTATAATTCATATAACAATTAAAAAAATTATGTATTATGATTATGAAATATTTTCATTGATTATGATGAATTAGTTATTATTCCACTTTCTTAAGACTTATGTATTTTAAAAAAAAATACATGCTTCAGGACATTGATATATGAATTAATGGGAGTGATTTTCTGATGATATGATAACTATATCATACACATATTCTTATCATATTCTATAATATCATCCTTGAGTGGCATTTCTAATATGTAATATTACTCTACATATGAGCTCCTCAATATTATGTATCCCCACATTGTTTTAGTAAAAAAAAATAATTATGTTACGTCAAAAATTGTTTCTAGTTTTGAATAAGTGAATATGAAATAATTTATATCATTTATGAATGCTTTTGTTATGTACCGATGTTTCCAAATACAATGTAACATCAATGTTCTGAAATAGATTTTGCAGACATATACGAAATATTTATATAAATAATATTTAGTGTTAATGTATGAAGAATAAAAGACAATATATTTTACAATAAATTAATTATATAAATAATAGAATAATTATTACTAAAATTGTTCTATAATAGTAAACATTATAGTATATAAGAGAATACATATTTTAATGTCATCAATTTTAAATAATTAAATGACGAATACCATCATACACAAAATATTTGACACCCCATAACATTCACACATATAGATCAACAGAAATAAATAATTGATATTAATAAGCTAAAACATTCATGGGACTCACATCATCCATTTACCCAATAGCATTAGACTAATCACACACAATAAAGTAACATCATTACCCTTCCCACTGGAATCTATTTAATGGTAATGTACTTTAATGAACCCTTGTAAAATAGATACTAATTATTGTTGTGATTACATATCTCAGTGTCCTAACATCCATATAGTCCCATTAAATGCAGTGATATGATCATTTTACATAGTCATTATAAAAAAAATAAATATATAAATAAATAGAATAATTGTTCATTGATGTATGACATGAAAACCAATATTAATTGAACATTCAATAGCTAGATTATGATTTATTATTCCATAGTAACATAACCTTGGATATTAAAAATTCTCACACCATATTCATAGATTATTCTTAATGTATGTTATTTTGTTCTTCAACATGATAATGTTGAAAAGATATTTACCTTTTTTGCAACATATTCCTATAATAAGTAAAAAGTAATCACCCCATCATATAATAATTAAAAAGATAAATGAACAATATATTATTCTTTGAATGTTATGTTTATCCTTGGAGGTTTTTTATGGAATTTTGTTCCATTTGAATTTTTCGAAAATAATTAATAATTAATATTTTAAAAAATAAATATATATTTATTCAAGGATTTTTGTTCCAAGATAAATATTTAAATGAGATTCATATTTAGATTATATCTATGTGTTTGATTAAGTAATTTTTATTTTTTCCTAGGATGTGCACAATGTCATATTTGGCATCATACCCAGGTAGAGATGCCTTTTTCCTTATTTTTTATTTGTCAGCATATTAGTTTTTTCTATATATTTTCCTCTTTTCTCTAATGTAATATCATGTATTCCCATTACTGACCATCTACAACACATGATCACTAGAAAAAATATAGATATAGAGGTAATGAGTGTGATAAGAAGATGTTGACACCTATGGAGTTGAGGACATGTCATATCATCATGTGGTAGTTGTGGGTCATTAAGGATAGTGAAGCATCACCATATTCATGAAAAAGGTTGGAAAATATTATATTTGTATAAAAATACCCATATATTATTCATTTTCTTGTATTTATCAATTTTAATGCTTTATTGGGGACCCGGTGGGCCTATTTATAGCTTTATCTAATAAAATTGGGCATTCAATGTGATTTGGGAATTTTCTTTTCAATAATACCCATCTATATAGAATGTGGTTCTAAGAACACATGTCTTGTGTTCATACTATTTAGTGAAGATTATATATTTTCCATACACACTATGTATGGGTTAATTACACTATGTACTGTAATTCAACCTTGTAGTTGAGTACCTGACAAGGATGCCGATGTAAGGGAATATTCCATGTAAATCAAATGACAGTAAACACAGTTGGTTAAAACCAATGTATATATACACTATAACATTATACATATTTTATTATTAGGTGATCTACACAGTCAATTTTCCCATGCAGGGAACACACTATGTATAATATAGAAATATTGTGTACTTGGGATTTTACAAGCCAAGTATATCTAGAGTACACAAATAATATAGGACTCAAGGTAACTCATTAGGTACTTGGGTAATCTTACCATTATATCCTCACTTTCTAGCCTTTTATGATTATTCACATCTTTTTAATAGGAATTATAATTCAACCAATTTTTTTTTTCATTCCGAGTATCATTCAGCAATGATCATAATTTTAAAATAATGGAATTGTTTTACGGACTACGAGTTGGGGTTTTGGTCTCATCCCAAAAAGGATAAGATCCTCATACTATATTTGAATATTTATATCTCTTGAGAGTGAGACCATGAAGTGATATGGTCAATGATTCAACATTTTGCACCAATATTCATGCATATTTTATCATGAATACATCTCCCTTATGATATGATCCTTTTGAGACAATGTGGATGTGAGTATACTTATTGATGAGGGTATTCTATAGGATTCAAATGCTTATGTTTCAAACATGATAATCCCTTGTTGGATTCCTTTATATTCTTCTATTTACCAGGATAACCAAAGTAAAAAAAATTCTATTAATTTTGAAATAGGTATTCACAAGTAAGACCAATTAAATCATATAACATTCTAAGGATCCCAGATTGGAGGAAGATACATCTTATACTACTCTTCATGATAATATTGAGTACACATTTTCCTATGTATTTTTTGAGGATCCCATGTGGGATGCATCTTTATTTTTTACCATTATATGATCTTTTGTAGAATTCCTCCTTTTAACTATTCTTATGACTATCTAATGTAAGCGACCTCTCTGGAGTGATGGATTCGTACACCCATTAGGTTCCTCGATATTGATGGGTCATGAGTGAGTACATAATTTTTGGGAAGATATGGTAACATGTGTCAAGTTATTATATGTTTCTAAATTTTAATCACATGGTGTAGTGGTATTAGTGGTACGGATTCTATTTTGTCTCCCACACTCATGTGTTTATACATTCACATGTTTACATATAATTAAACAATTACTAGAAAAGGTACGTCATAGTTTATGAATTTTGATTCTAACTCAATATGCCTTCATATATATTTGGGATTCATATAACTATTAATTTGGATCTTTATTAATTTTTTTGGGTATTCCTAGTCATATTTATTCGTATTCATTTTTTGAACCATGTTATTTATTATATTTATTTCTATAACAATAGGTACATCAAGGGTATTACTATTGAGAATGTGTATTTTATTGATAAATTATGGGTATATCCAGTGATTTTTCATAGAATTCTATTATGAAGTGTATAATTATGATATATTGGAATGGAATAACTAATAATGATACTCATTGATGATTCCACTCTATGGAGTGATGAGGATGACGTTGTTATCTTCTAGTAGATATGTGATGTGGATGACTACACTCTTCTTATCTGATTATTCTCATTCATTATTACTCTCTCATGGTGGAGTGACATTATTATTCTCTCCCAAATTGGTTGATTTACCTTGGGTTGGACATGGAATTTCACATCATTGGATGAAAATGGATGAGTACATTATCCCAAGTGAAATGGATTCTGAATTTCTCACAGTTTGTAGACATATATAGGGGGAATGGAGTCCTACAGTTGATCTGTCCTTACAGAGAACATAAGGTAAACAAAAATAATGTTGATCCATGATCAAACTTTTATGATCTTATATAGACAATGAACGAGGGCTACAAAATTTGACTATATTTACATGAATGGAAAAGATTGACATCCATCTCATTCCTATTTATAGGATGTCTAAATATACTTCAATGTAATTCTTATTTATAGTTATTAGATGTGATTATATGTGAAAAAAATGATAACAAGATTATGCCCTATGTGTAAGTAGCATGATTATATACTTTTTGACGCATGAAATGTAGGTATATGAACATGATGGTTACAAACCCATAAATCGACTTAATGATACATGAATTGAGTAGTATGACATTTGGGTCAATGATATTATATAGGATATCCAATCAATCGAGTTTATAGACCGCCAGATCATGTTAAGATGTTTATTTGTTATTTACTCACATTACTCAGGTATTTTCATATTTTTTTATGTATGTGTATGAATGGGACTACTAATTTATTGAAATGTATGAATAGATATACATAATAGAACCATGACCAATTAATTGGTATAACATAACTGAGGTTCAACTTTTTTTTTCATGTTATATGTTGTATTTACCTTTCCTATCATACCTCAACAAGGTTGCGTATACTCCATGAGGATTAAAATATGATTGAAATTTTATATGTTTATCATTGGGGTGGCCTACTAACATTATTCCTTACCATTGTTAATGAATCTCAATATGTATATAGATCTTATGCATAAATTTTATGGTGCACCAAGTTGTGTGGTATATAGGCATATTCCCCAATGTTTGAAGGTCTAGTGGAGCTACTCATATGGATTTTAAAGATTCTCCTTTTGTAGTTAAACAATGTATGGAGGCCGGTTACGTGATTTGTCATAGAATTTAAATGAGAACCCTATAATTTTATTTCAATTTATTTATAAATATTGTATTATTATGGTCATAATAGTGTGGTCAATTGTTTTATATGTGACATAGATATATGAAGATTTATTGAAATGTATTACACCTATAGAATGTCATATTTTAGTTTATTTACTATATAATAACTCTATAAATTTATAATTATGTATGATACATACCTATATATGGAATTTTCATAATTATATATAACAGAATAGTCTCCCCACTAGAATATCAATGGCCCTAACTAAATGTTGTATGCCTCTATTCTACATGAATGAACTCTTGTGGCCTCTTAACGAACTAGATCATATCATCAGATTACTAGAATCCATGTTAGGATGTTATAATGTTCTATTATAGATCTTATAGTTCTTTGTTTTAATATTTTTTATGATATAGATAGGTTTATTAGAAATGTGTCAGATCCTATAATGGATATCATACTATACATTCGATATATCAAATTCCAGTATGATTTTCACATTTTGATGTATAAGCACATCACCTAAAAATGTTACTTAATCATGTATTTTAGACAAGATCATATACTATTAAAAATTGAGGATTTTTTCGAGTTTAGAGTTTTAAAGAATTGGGAAATCATCCCACAAAACAGGCCAAATTCATAAAAATTGTATATTACATAACAAATAACATTTTTCAAAAAATAATAAAACATAAAACCTAAAACATGATTTCTTTGACTACACTCTATATCAAACATCACAACTCCTTATTTATCTACCCATTTTTAAATCCTATGATTTTTTTTAAAAACATGGGATGAATATAAATCTCAAAATACAGATATAATGAATGAAATATTTAGACATGTTATAACATTGAAACCATTAAAACACATCATTATAAAAACTCAAACACATAGAAACATAATGTTGTTTCCCTGGGATATATTTACCATATCACTCTTACATTCAGCCTTACACATGGAATAACCTTCTGGAAATTTTTCATATCCAGAGTACCCAATTCCTAGGAGATAAATAATGGGGAACACCTATAATATCGTGAGATTTAATTTACATAACCAAAAATAACATGACATATAATGTGATCAATCTTTTTGAAATTTATTAAAGAGTGTTTTAAATATATTTTTTAAAATAATTTCCCTTAAAATATAATAGAAGTGAGAATTAATTGAAATGAATGGATATGTTTATACACTATAAATAAACATAGTAAACATAATATAAACAAAACAATCATCACACAAATAATCATAATTCCGAAAAATGAATAAAGAAGAAGGTTTACCCAAAGAATGGAAATTGGGTTATGAATTCACATACCTTGGGTTATTCTTACATCTAATGTTATTAAACCTCATGTTTAATTGTTAAAAGAGTGTTATTAATATAGTGAAGAAATATATTAATTTTTATAAAAACTTATATAATCATTTTAAAACTTCATTCGACACATTTATTTGAAATATTTTGTTATTTACATAGTGTCATGTTCATTCTTTATATGGTTTCCCTAATTGGATCATTACAGATATTCTTATTGATTAGAAGTGAAAATCTAGATGTTGAATGGAATTTTAGTTACATATTTATATAAGAATAAATTATAAAATTCATCCTTTTTAATTATTAAATGATGATGATTTATATGTTAAAACATTAACTATGATGGTTTAGATCATCTTAGTGGTTAATTGATAATAACAATGTATTTTTTTTAATAAATTAAATCCATGAGCACAAAATAATTATACAACCATGGATAAGGAATAATACATATATTATAACTTGTATCAACCATAAAAATGGGACCCTTATAATATTTTATGGTATTATACCAAATTTAAATCACATTATCCATGATATAATTAATTTGATACATCATGAACAATGTATTAATTCCATGAAATAGTGGGAGAGGTGAAGAATAATGATAATGAATTTTCCATAGAAATAAGAGAAAATATATTATAGAACATTTTTGGAGCTTTCCTCCCTCGTGGATAATAGGAGGGTAAGAGACTATGATGAAATAAAATGAAAGGAAAGGAAAACACATGAAAAGGGAGAGGATTTCTAACATCTTGATATCATCACCATTAGATCCTCATTAAGGCCTTTTATTTTAGCATTTGTGTGAGACCACTAGATATTGAAAGTGGGGAAAGTGATTAGGGTGGAGTATTGTAGAAATTAGGCAATTCTGAAAGCCTGAGAGTTGTGGTAGGAATTGGGAATGAGGGTTGAATTTATAGTGGATTAGAGGATGTATTTTACTCTGTTTAAAAAATTATTATAATTTTTTAGATCAATACATTGAATAATAATAATAACTCATGTGGCCCAAAATAGTAATAATGGAATGTTTTTTCGATACAAGTGGTTTTACATCACTTATGTTGTCATAAATATTGTATTTAACTTATAATTTGAATATACAGTATTTTACCGTATTTCACTATTCATTATATGAATAATGAATTTAAGAAAAATATGAAAAAATGACTGTAACAATTTTTTGATGTGTAGAATTCAAAAAATGAACTATATTTTATTAATATAATTTCATAAATATTGTGAATTTAATTTTAAACTAAAATCCTAATTAATTTAAAAATTAAAAATTTAAAATATACAACTACTTTTACAGCAAATTGAAAATATAACCAAGATTACATTATCTAAAATCCTTAAAATTATAAAATTATAATACAATTTACTATTCCTTATTGTAATATTACTATTCATAACGGTATGTTTCTATTCACAAAAAAAAAATTGGTTCTATTAGATTCGAAATAACATATTAAACAAAATTATAGATTACAGGTTTTTAAAATTCAAAACATAGAGCAGAAAAATCATGTTTATAAGATAGTTATAAATATCTACATAAAATTGATTCATGAATTGCAATTTATTTTTAGAAAACCATTGGGGGTTACATTATCCCTGCCATTTGAAAATTGCACCCTAACAATTTGATATAATTATTAAAAAAAATGAGGGAACCATTCCCTCATAGCATTTTCAGATTTCCAGGTTCATTATTCAACCATGTGGCTTCTATAAAATACCTATACCTAGTGGTATTCCATATTACAAAATACCTACTCCCTTTGATTAATAATATGAACTTTTTTCTCTTTATAAGAAATGTTATATTTTAGTTGAAATTCTTTTTGACATATGATCTGAGTTGAATTTAGAACATTCTTTCTCAACATGAAAACATGAAAAACATTGTGTACCTGAGATATACTAAGATGTAAATCTAATATGTATAAAAACCTTCCAACATTAAATATGATTTGAAAATGACCGATGAATCACAAACTCAATGGTCCATTTATACCAAAATGTATAAATTATTTCAAAGGATTTATTTTATAGAAAATGTTGTCACTTACTTCAACATGGAAGTCATTTCTTCTTATATATACATAACGTTTCTGCATGCTCTGAGCTATCCTCATGTGATTTTGGACAATTTTAACATTCTCAGGGACATCCTCTAATAATTCTGGTCCCATCAACTTCTTTTCCTCGACATCATCCCAAAAAGCAGGAGTTTGATGCTGCTTCACACACAATGCATCAAAAGGTTGCATCTATATAATAGAATTAAAACTGTTTTTATAAAAAGAAATCAACCAATTAATGTTGCTAATCCTAAAATCACTATTAGTCCCTTGAACAAGCTCGATGAATCTATTCCTTGGTTTGAATCGTTCGTTTTTACTAACCATTTGATTGATGATAAAAGATGTACATAAATTTATTTTTATTTTTAATTACTGTTGAATCCCAAAAAAAAGATAAAAGTGATCATAGGATACCGATCAGATAAAATGTAAATAGGAACGCAATATAACCAGATGATCTTAGTGATGTAAAGTAAATAATTATACTACAACGGCATTGTATCTCGAATAGAAAAGAAATGTGATACTTTTGATATACGATCAACAATAATCCAAATTTTATTATTATATGTAAATGTATTAGGCCTTACCACCCTAAATTACATGGATATATGATCTCATTTCCACTATGGCACTTGAAAAGGATGATTCTTCATCTTCAGTAATGGCTGTTGTGCTTTAATCGGTTGACTTTTCAAACATTTTATCTAATATTTTGCAATATCCCTTTTTCATTCCATCACACCTCTAATACTCCCGAAGGTGTCATTACATCTCTGAACATCCAGGATTAACTGAAAATGGAGAACAATGAGTTTCCTTAAAAAAATAATTCTTTAAATGGGAATCAAAAGGAATACACAAAATTTTCCAAATCCTAAAACAAAATCATAATCAAGGTAAAATTCCAGAATCATAAAAATTTTAACCAATTTTTCTATTGTATGTTGTAAACAGTGTTCTTTATGTGATTTCATAATTGTTTCGGATAATGATGACTGCACTGAAACCTAAAACAAAACTGATTTATTCCCTACACTTATAGCTTCTAAGAAAAAATTCATTAAATCATTAATCAATGAATCGTGTTCAAAATATAACAAGGTTAATGATGCGTCATGTTATTTGTCAATGAATCTGCCTCTTTGTTTTATTTTTATGGATTATAATTGATCATGAAATTATAAACTGTTATCAGTTTAATCCATCTTATCTACCTCATTTTTTAATAATTCTGAGTTAATATATACTTCATAATTTTATTGTTAGTATATATTTGAAATTTGGCTCTGTATAAATGGATCCTCCAAATTTTCAATGAAAACCACATATCATCCAAATCCAAATCGTGTGTGGGATAATTTAACTCATGAGGTTTTACTTATCATTAATCAAAACCAATTACCTGATCATTATGAATCATAACACAACCAAGTCCCTTCAATGAAGCATTACTATATATGAAAAACTCAATATTTCAGGATAAAATGCCCAAAACTAGAGCATTCAAAAATATTTTCTTCAGTTCCTAAAAACAAACATGAAATTCATCATTGAAAACTAATTTAACCTCTTTTCTAGTTAACTTAGTTATCGATATGGATAATCATGCAATGATTTTATCAAACATTCATTAATAACATTCTATTACAAGAAAAATACTAATATATATAACATTGGTATGTCATGGTTATTCATCGAAAACATTTTTTTGTAAGATCAAATATTAGTTTACACTTATTTACAATGCTCCCAAGAAAAAAAACAATTGCAACCAAAAATCACAAATGTTGAATTTTACATACAGTTTATTTTCTATTAAGGTTTTCCAAACAACCCTTAGAGGTTATTAATACTCCTCATTATATATATAATATAACATAATGTCATCAATAAACACAACCAAAAAAATATAAAAGAACTCATGACATACTCTATTAATAATTACCATGAATACAATATAATTATTAGATAAAACATAATTATTAACTAAAAATACGTAGTGCCCATATCTAGTATGAAATTTAGTATTTGGGATGTCTTAATCCTTTACGTTCAACTTATGGTACACTGACCTCAGGTCAACCATCAAAAAATATTGTGCCCCCTATAGAAGATCAGTTAAATCATTGATAAGAGGGAATGAATACTTATTTAAACATTAATTTTATTCAAGTATATATAATTGATGTAATGTCTCATTGAACAGACATTTTTCATAACAAACGAGACAAGAGCGCCCCATGGCGAAGTTCTAGGTTGGGTGAATCCTATATGAAATACAGCAGGAAATTGCCATTTTAATTTCAAAATACCCATTTGTAAAATATGATAATGGGGTTTAGGAATTGTATTAGCATTTAAAAATAATTCAATAATAAACTCAACCTATAGATTAGGAATAACAGTAGGGAAATCATTGGAAAAAAATCCTAGTATTCATTTACCTCTACTACAACATTAATCGAGATAGTTCTTTTTTCATCAAAAATTTGATCTGGATAAAATTAATTTCTATCAAATATTAGTTTCATAGCTTCCTGATATGATAGTAATGGTGTGGTTTAATTATTGTACACAAAATAAAATTATTTATGAAAAAAAAAATTTCTCTATAATCTATCTTAACATGAAAAAGAGAACGACATTCCATACCCTGAATAACATCAAACATGACATGAGGTAAAACAACATGGTATTTAGGTGATGTCAATCAAAGGACAAGGATTACATGAATCTTATAATTTATTTTTTATCAAATATATCCCCTATGTGTTTTTACCATGAGATCTAGTTTAATTTCATGATATTTAATTATAAAAAATTCCAAAAATTTCATATAAATGATTGAATGTATAGATCCTGAATCAGAAAACACATTTGCAACATCAGAATAAACAAAAATTGTACCAAATACCACCTCATTTTATATATCAACATCTGCTAAATTAGTTTCAAATGACTTTTCCAAACCCGTCTGCATTCAATATTGCTGATTCTCTACTTGAGTATCTAGATTAAGACAATAATTAGAAAAATGACATGATTCCTTATAGGTAAATCATATCACTGTCGTCTTCTCATTAATTTTCAGATCATTTTCCTTGATTTCTCAAGATATGTGTCCAAACCTCCCTCATTAGTATCATTACCCTAATATTTTATGAAATTCACTAGGATTACTTTTTTCTCACTTTTCACAAGAAGGGGTACTCATTTTATTACCTCCAAACTTATTTGGTCAGTTCTTCCCCTTTTCCTTCCAACTAGGTCGCTTCTTATTATAATCATCACATGCAACATATGTGTTAGAAAACTCCATCAATATTATTTTTGAATAACGAACCAACTTCTAATGGATTTCAAACTATCATGAAGCTAAACCTCCTCACTAAAAATGATTCAAACTAGAGTAGAATCTAATAAATTTACATTCAATATCCCAAGTATAATCTGGTATGTACCTTGCCAGTCAGGTAAAATTTCCTTCATATGTAGCTATATACTCATCATAACTCTCCTTCAGTTCCAATAATTGTTTCTCCATTATTAGTCCAACTATTTTGGGGAAATAGTTTTCCTGAAGAAATCTAATAAAATCATCCCATTGCAGACATTAAATATCAACTATTTTTCTCGTATTCTTAACCCAAAACCCCCATTCAATATCCATCCTTCGGATATCTCTTGATATGTAGTTTCACAGAACCATGGAGGATTTTTCCTAATAAAATTTACAACAATAGATATGTTTATTCATGGTAGATCTTGTTCCTCTCTATCATGGTTACCACCCCAGTTTAGTTCTTGATACAACTATTCTATTTCTATAACAAACTATATGGTTCAGATACCCACCATTTCAGTCTTCAGATTCAGACAAACATCAGTCTATTGGTGCCTTCCTTCTTTATCTAACCACTTTTTTTCCAAATAACCATTCTCTACAAACATAACATTGATAAATCAACATGTTAATATTTAAATTCATCAACATTTCAAATTACAATATTTTAGTAATCTGTTATGGTATTCTATAAATATCATTCTAACCCCTAATTGTATCAAAACCATCCTATGATACCAACAATAAGGACATTAACATAAAACATTACATAGTCATGAATTATAAAAAAGAACATACATTATTAATAATTTAGAATCTTTTCAGGTTTAGAGTTTTAAATAATTATTTTATCATCCATTCAAAACATACCACATTCTTACAAATAGAATACTACAGAAAATAATATCTATTATCTCAAAATATAAAACATTAAATATAAAACACTATTTATTTGAAAACACTCCATATCAAACATCACTACTCACTTATATCTCTTACCCATCCATATGTCTTGTAAAAAAAATTTAATAATAGGAAAGGATTATAAAACTCACTAGGGGATATAAAGAAAGAAATCGTTAATCAAGTGATATCATAAAAATGATAAAAACACATAATCATAAGAACTCGTATTCATAGAATAATCATATAGTTTCACTGTGACATTTTGTCCATATCACAATTATATCCACTCTTACAAATGGAATAACCTTTTTTCCAACATCCATCTCTAGAGTAGCCTGTGCATTGGAGATATATAATGGGGCACACCCATCATATCTTAATATATAATGCACTCAACACAAAATATCATGATCTATAAGGGGATGAAACCAATGTAAATAATGTCCATGTAATTGTTCATGGAAATAAAGTATCATAAAAATTATAAGAATCCACTTATTCCATTTACATAAAAAATAATCCTTTTGAAATTTATTTA
This sequence comes from Viscum album, assembly GCA_963277665.1. Classification (NCBI taxonomy): domain Eukaryota; kingdom Viridiplantae; phylum Streptophyta; class Magnoliopsida; order Santalales; family Viscaceae; genus Viscum; species Viscum album. The sequence goes on along the minus strand of OY728156.1, from coordinate 856,412,641 downwards.
CGATAGATTTAAAAGTATTTTCCAATGAAATTACCTTAAAAAATAATAGGAGTGGGAATTAATATAATGGAATGAATATATTAATAAACTATAAATACACATAGTGAAACATAATATATAAAATCTTTACATTAATAATCATAAAAACAAAAAAATTAATAAAGAACAAGGTTAAACAAACTAATGAAAATTTGGTTTCGAATTCCCTTACCTTGAGGTCTTCTTAATTCAAATGTTTTTAAAACTCTGATATAATGGTTAAAAATGTGTTATTAATATCTAAATAAAATAAATTATGGTTTGTAACAATTTATGTGATCATTTTAAAACATCATTCGATACATTTAATAGTAATATTTTTTTATTTACATTTTATAGGATTTGTTAAGTACATGGTTTCCAAGATCGTTTAAAGATGGATATTATTGTCGATTAGAAGTGAAACTCAAGGATTTTGAATGGAATGGTAGTTATATATATCGAAAACCCTAAATAATACCATTTTTCATTTAGAGTTCTAAAATGAGGATGAATAATAGGTTAAAATATCAATGGTGTTCATTTAGATTATCTTAGTTGTTATTTGATAATGTGAAACTCATTCGGTTTTATAAATTAAAACCATGTTTAAAAAAGAATTACAGAACCATGGATGAAGAATAATAAATAAATTATTACCTGGTTCACCAAAACAAATGGTTTCATGATCTAACTTGAAGGAATTAAAGTGAATTTTAATCACATCTTCCATGATGTTGGTATTTTGACACATCACTGACAATGATTTCATTCCATGAATAAGTGGGAGAGGAGAAGAAGACTGATGATAAATTTTCCATGAACATGATAACATCTAAAATATTCACGATTTATGGAGAATTAATTACTCATAGATAATAATTGTGGAATAGACTATAATTATATAAAAGTAAATGAAATGAAAACACGTTAAAAGGAAGAGGATTTATTACATCTTGAGCAGTTCTCCATTAGATCCTCTTATGCCCTTCGATTTTTCCCTTTTAGAGAGTCCAATAGGTCATTGACGTGGGGAAGGACATTTATTATGGAATTTGGCAGAAACATGACAATTCTCAAGGATTGAGAGTTGTTGGTTGATGGGGGGAATGAGGTTGGTATTTATTGTGGAGGAGAGGAGGTATTTTACATTATTTAAATCATTATTATAGTATTTTTTCACAATAATATATATTATCATAATTCATACAACAAAAAATTGTAATAATGTCATGTATGTTCGAACCATGTGGTTTATATCTCTTATGATTTAATAAATACGAAATTTAACTAATATTTTCAATATATGGTATACAAGCATATTTCACTATTCATTATAAATTCAAGATTTTATGAAAAATCCAAAAAATTCACCTTAACTATTTTTTGAAGTGTAGAATTCAAAAATGAAATCCCTTTTTTGAAAATGGTTTTTTATATATTAGTAATATAATTTTATTAAAAATTATATCTAATTTAAAAAATTAACAATTCTAAATCTTTAATTACATTTATATCACATTGAAAAATTAACCATGAAGTCATTATATTAAAGAATTAAAAAAATAAAATTATAATAATATTAACTATTAATTAGGGTTACATTACTAATAATATTATGTTACATTAGGGTATGTTATTATTCACTAGGAAAAGTTGTTGGTTCCATCAGACTCGAAATAACTTTGTGAACATAATTATAGATGACCGTTTTTTGAAATTCAAAACAACGGATATGAATATTTTTTATAGTATAATTGTAAATATCTACTTAAAATAATGTTTCATGAATTTAAATTTATTTTTAGAAACCCTTGGGTTATTACACAATGGGTATGGGATTATTATTTTGATATGTGATTTTACAGTTGTATATGATTCTCACATTTAAGGAAACACATTTTTTTGGAATGATATGATATATTATGGATCGATGGATCATGTAAATTTGAAGGATGCCAGTGTTGGATATTGTGTCTTGGATATCTAAGGCAGTAGGTGTGTCATGAATCATATTTTTCAGGTAGGAATAACATTTTTAAGGCATAGTACGATGTTAAATTTTTTAAGAAAAAGTACAATTTTTAAATGAGTTACAAAAATCATAATTGGTTATTTACCATATATGTATATTGTGTAATTCCACTCATTTAATCCTAATTTCATATATATTTCCTTTTGATTGATGGTAGTGTGGACCTATATTTAGTTATTTTAGAAAGTTGTTGATGAATTATTTCCCATGCATGGGAGGTGTAGTGGCCCTAATACGTTTATAGGGAAATAAATATCAAAATTTATACCTTTTATAGAGTTTTGATCATAGGATTTGTTATTTAATGATTCAGTAACAATGTATATATTATTTTCCACCACAAATATTAATAATAATTTACTTATACAAACTCATTGTGGTTATCTAGCCTTAGGTATAAGTATTATGCTTATGAATATTTGTGACGTTCTCTTGAGGTTGACCTCAATGTGGTTATTACCATATATGGATTCCCATCAACATTCTATTTGTTTCTATTCTATGTAGGCATTTTAACCTCCATATAATAGTTCCCAATGATGGCGATCAGTGTGGATCTGGGCCATTGTTGTTTCTATTGGATGTTGTAACCCAATAAGACATTTCTATACATATATTCCATAGAGAGGATTCATATTTACAGAATGGTGGGAGACTTAGTGGAAATTTGTTTTGACTGAGACCCTTATTTTTTTATGATTTTTTTAGTGGAGGAAATATTCATGGAGGAGGATTGTCTTGGTTTCATATATTTTTGCAGTGATATTGGTAATACATTTTTTAAAATCATGGAACATTATGTGCTGGAGTTTGTTGAGATAAGAATTATTATTCCTTTATCATTTGACATAAAACTAGGGTTCTTTATTATAAGACTAGTTCTGATGGGCAGGCCTATCTTATTTCTTTACTACGATGACATATGATTCATATATTGTTAATGTATCTAGAGCATGATTAGAAACTCATTACTCGAATGACATCAGGTGGTGGGTAGTCAAGGAATAAATCATGGAACATGTGAGGTACCCTATATTAAAAAATATTTCAATGGAAGCAACTAGAATAATTAAAAAAGTAATCCTTCATGAATAGTCAAATTTTCTTTGTGAAAGATATCTTTTTAGAGTATGCTTTAGGTTGTAATGATATACACCAGTTGAGTTTGTACACTTATACAGGTAAATCAGTGATTTGATGGGTATGATTAGAGGAATGATTGTTTCAAATACATTTCATGCCCTTGTTTTCTAGGATTTATTTTTTAAATGACGACTCATTCCTCTATAGTATATGACACATCCAAAATGAATTGGATACCAAAATATAGTTTTCCCAAGGCTAATCCATGAGATGCATTATTGGGAGATGTGGTGTCAGGTGTTGGTTAGAGGAAATTGTAGTATGTTATGGTGTTATCATTACTAGCTAAGATAAGTAAAAAAATTTAATATATTGTTAGTTTACATATAGTTTGTTATGATCATGATATATCATGACATCATCTTGATAATTCTATGAGAGTGATGACTATACACCATGATTTTTTCGTTTCAAATTTCATTTCCTACTATAATGATAAAACATGTGAAGGTTCTTCTATATAAGCAGTATAATTTATAAAACATGGTGGGGACTATTCTGTATCCCTTAAATGTTTTTTCCCTTGGTTTTAATGTTAAATTCATCATTATTGTGGACTATAAGCTCATAATGTAGTTTTATGCTAATGATTAGTGTATTTCTATTTTAGGGAGTACCAGATCTGTCATAGTTGAATTTCTGCAATACCATAGGATATTGTTGATGCTAGGACTATAGTCAATGGAATGACTATATAGACTATTTATTTAGGTTATATAGTAGGGAGCATGGATAACATTATTACCATAATGCATCTTGGGGATGTCAATCTTTAATGATGGGATATTGAAAGTTCCAACGATTTTTCAAATAATTATTTTGAGACGAAATTTGAATTGTATGATTTCGTTCCATTTATCATGTAAAATGGTAATAATCTATAGTTTATGATCATGGATAATTTTTTGGACCACTCATTCAACCATGGAAATGTTCATATACCCGAGAAAAAGGCTTCTATGGAATTCCACGTATTCTAATTTTTGAAAAAAATTATTAATTAATATTTATTTAATTAACTATTAATTTATTTATGAATGTTTTTTACATAATATCTTCTGATTATATATTATATTTCGAATCCATATACATCATGAAGTTTAAAATGTAGATTTTTTACTATGATGGGTAAAAACACACGTTGGGAACTAGGGACAGGTCATGCACCATTTTTCATTTTTTTTATTTTCCATTATTTTCAGTATATTTATATGTTCATACTTATTTATCACCTATAATATGACATACAATAACCTAGAACATCATTAAAATGAAAGAGTTAGAAAATTTGTGGAGATAAACAGAATGATTGTGGGTAGAATAAGTGTACGACCATTGAAATTAGTAAAATGTTAAATAGTCATTTCATATAGCTGGATCATGAAAACTTGCAAAGCATATGTGGGTCCTTCCAAAATGATTTTCGTATTTAGAATTTTTTCTAAAAATCAATTTATATTAATCAATTTTAAGTTCTAAAATCCATTTATTCCTTCACTCTACCATATTGTGCAAAATAATTGTGATTTCTCATAAAATTGGGGTTTTTATTGTTTAGGGGTTTTAGTTATTGAAGAAAAATCAATACAAATATGGTTCTATGAACTCATGTCATTTGATCATTATATATGGGTATTCTAATCCTTTATGTGTAAATTCATTGAATCGGGAAAACACGCCATATACTGGTACTCATCTGTGTGGTAAAGAACACAACTATTCGTTTTGTGTAAGGGGAACATGCCATATAATGTACATTGACCTACCCCAATTGGGTTATAGAATGTGTAGATGTACACAAAATTAAGAGATATATGGAGAAGACTTGTGAGGTACACGTTTCGGTAGACTATATATGGTCAATACCCTGAACATGGTCAACAAGCCATGTACATGGTATTTTAAAGCTATGATCAGCTATATTATGTGCCCAATTATTCAGGGGGTTTTTACCTTTAATTCCATGATTTCGAATTGTAAAATTACTAGTTTATCAAGTGTATCATTTAATTTAGATAATTATGGAAAATATATTAAGGTGTTTTACGAACTCATATTTTGAAAATTGGGATCTTCCATAGAAAGATAGTTTCATCATTCAGTATTTGAATATAGTTGTCCCCTAAGAGAAGGACCATGATCTTATACGATCTGTGAATAATTTTTCATGAAAAATCTATATTTGTATTTTCCCACGAGGTCATATCCCATTAAATTTTAACCCTTTCTAGGATAAGAGTCTATATTCTTTGTTATTTCTAATGATTTACTATGTGATCCCACTAATTATGTTTTGACTTGGAGTAACCATTTTAGTATTCCACTATCTTATTTGTGATACTAAAAAACCCATATGGTATGACGTCACCGAATGAAGTCATAGGGAATACTTAGTTTGATCCCATTACCTATATATAATTTTAAGGATCCCTAGTTGGACAAAACATCTTCTTATAAAACTCTTGTTTTTCCATTGAAGGAATAACGTTTTCCAATGTATCATGTGAGTATCCAATATAGGATGCCTTGTCTTACATACCATTATAGGATCACTTGTACGATTCAATTATTTTCATTTTCATCCATTGATCGCTAGAAGAATTAATATCTTTTGATAAATCACGGGGGACCCTGTGTGTGCCATAATGCAGACTTACCATGAACTAGTATGTCAGCAATGGGTAGTGATGATAAAAGGTGTGAAATCAGAACTTATGTCGAACTTGTCATTCCATGAAGCTATGGAAGTAGTTGTACGATATGCATTCAATGACCCTCAATTTATAATTTTTAATTTAATTTTATTACTACTGATGTAATGATTATAAATAGATATGCTTGATGGGCGATGGCTATTGAGCCTAATCAAATTAATCTATATATCAGTAATGGTTTTCCATATTTATTTCCAAGTATTTGATATAATTTTTATTGGGATTCATATACATATTTATTAAGATACAACATATGTGTTATGTTTTTTTTCTAATTTTTTTTAATATATCCATATGAACAACCTGGGATATAGATTTTGAGAATCTATACTTGATTTTTATATTATTTGTAACTCTAGAGGTGCTTCAATGAATCTATATTTTGAGCATTTGATTATTAAATACGGATATGGATTCCCTAATAATGATAATCATTGAAGATTAATCTATCCTGAGACATACCGATGATTCCTCTATCTGGTAGTTGATATTATATAAGGATGATTACGATATCTTTACTCAGTTATGTGACAATTGTGTTTGAAATATCATTTCACATCATTTGGTAGACCTGTATGATTCCAATCTCCCATGTGATATCTTTTTAGAAGTTCCTCAAATAGAGACCTCTATGGGTGGGCATGGTGTCCCACCATTTAACCATGATTATATGTCTGCCATGGTCTATACTATTATGATTCATTTAATTTACAAATATCATGACAACATATAGACTACGACATAATAATTAGTCATTAGAATCAATTGATATTGCATGTAAACCATGGAGTCTATTTCATTGCCTTTTTGGATGTTAAAATGTACATACATAGAATCCTTCTTTATAGATATCAGAAGCGAGTACGAGTGAACCCTTAGTTTTGATATGTTTCACCTTATGGTGAAGTTTCATGCTTAAATAATTTTTTTGGAACTAGCCAATAATGGTTATTATCGATATGGATTAATGACCCAGTGTTTGAAAAAATTATACATGGCTGGAGTGGTTTGACATCCTCATGAATTACCTTACAAAAAATTTCGATATTAATTGGATTACAGACCCAATTTTCCAATGCTAATGTTTTTTAATTATTTATTCACTACACATAGGTATATTGATTTTTATCTATATATGTATTGGTAAAGGAGGATAAATTTATTTGAATGTAAGTATAAATTTACACCTTAGAACCTTTCTATAATGACCTTCTGTTAAACATTATATAATAATGATTTAATTCATCAAATTGACTTTGAATAAAATTGAGGACATATCCAGGATTTTATATTAATAGAATTACCCATAACTCAATAATAACAAATTAAATATTATAAATTATACTATTAATCAGTGTTCATTTTTTAAAACGTAAAAAAATTAATGTATAAACTATCCACTTCCATAATAATATAAATGAAATATTAATATCTTTTTTATAAGTTAAACCTTTAATTAAAATAATTTATTTATGGAATGAAAAAAAACAAAGTTATATTCATGGAGACGGTATGTTGTACGTACACATTTGTAATGTTATCAATTTATCATTAATGATTTTAGAAATAAGGTAATTATAATTTTACCTTTCCATAATTATCATAATATTATTAAAATAATAATCATAATTTTAAAATATTTATCTATATAATACAAGTGATGTGGCGAATAATGATGATTCACATCACTTTATGGAGGTGATTGATCATATGTATGCATGAATGATGATATCATTTTTATGTATTTGGAAAGCAGGAACATAATTGAAATATTTTTATTTTACAATGAATTTTTTTTCATTATTATTATATATAAACTTCTATTTTATTTTAATAACAATCCTGGACATATGTTAATTAAGAACAAACTATATCGGTTCGTGTGGCAGTAGTCCACTGTAAACACGAATGAAATGTTCATTTCCTATTTAATGAAATTAGAAATTTATTTAGGTGATGATATTAAAATAATAAAATCTATATATATTGAAGATAATTTATTTATTATTTCATCGTACAAAAATAATACTTAATGGAATGTAATGTTAAAATAAAACAAAAATACTTAAAAATTGATTCCTCTTCTTTGGTTGATCAGCATTAATGAAATCCTCAACACCTCTAAGGAGTGTTTTATAACAACAATATGGCTTAAAAAAATTTCTAGGGATTCTAGGAAGGGTTATGGGAATATATTGTCCGAAAACAAGGCTCTGATCATGTGAGTATTGGGGAAGAGTGGGAATCTTTTTATTGTAAGCGGAAGGGGCCCACTTGGAATCTTTCCAAATATTAGAATAATATAAATTATTTTAAATACAAATTGCTCCAACATTATATATGTATAAGATTTCATGAATATAACTATAAATCCTCTAATGAAATAATATTTACTCTTGTATTGATTTAATTTTTATCATTAACTTTTCAGTTAAAACATAATGTTTCACTGATAATATTAATTATTGTAACAAGATTTTAAATATTCAGCGTGTATAAATATTAAATATATGGGGATAATTTCAAATAATTGTAATCATAATGAGGGTTTAGAGCTTATCATATTCACTTTCTTATTTCAAAATGTTATTCTTATTTTTAAATAATTTAATAAAAAATTATATTTATAAAATATCTATTACATCAATTTTTACAAAATTCATTTCATTGAATTTATATTAAATCAAACAATAGAGTTAATATTAAAAAACCATTTAATATAATTATAAAATACCATAGTCACTTATAATTGTTTTTGGTATAATTTATTTCATATAATATTTATTTTAATATTTATTTTAATATTTATTATATCATTTTTTTGATTTTTCAGTTAATAAATCTATTATCGAATCATCATTATGTCATAATTAAAATTATTTATTCATTTATAAAAAATTATAAATAAATAAAAGTGATGTAGTTAATCATTTTATATTTCCAATTAATATTTATAGTTTAAGAGATCACTAATGTAACCCCGAATTAAAATTGTTTTAGTAACAAGATATTTTATTATTATTTATTTTTCTTTACTATAAATTAAATGTTATAGATAACATAATCACATCCAAGTGGATTCCAAAGGCCAAAATTAGATCCCAAATATTGTATTATTCATCTATAACCCATCCAATAAGATTAATAAAAGTTTCAGTGTATTTTATCATAATAATAATATAATTTTTTTCTTTAATTATCTGATTTATCTTTATACGAGGAAAATCAAAATAAGTATGAATAAAACCATTCATAATGTCGAAAAATAAAAGGGAACTATTTAATTAATTTGGACCATCTAATTTCAAATATGGAATTTGTTTCTCCAAATTCAAAATATATAACTTATAGGAATTGAATTTAAAATTGGGCTCATCGAAAAAATAACAAAAATTGTTTTTATATACAATATTAAAAAGTTCCCATATTTTTTTTATTCAATTTCATTGTAAAAATGTTTCCAATGAACAAAATTTTATTAAATTAAAAAAATATTATTTAATTATTCATCTAAAAAATTAAAAATATAATATTAGTATATATATAAATTAAATTGAAATACAATTTTGAATAACAATACAATATTTTCTTAGTATCCATTAAAATAAGAATTTTATCAAGAAAAATACCAAAATATCATCAAATGTAAACCTTATTTTCGGATTCAAAACATAAGATTATGTTGTTAGATATGATATATATAACAAACAATGAAATTATTTAAAAACGGTTCTCCATTAAAATGCAACAAAACTACATTTTGAAAATATTATAGTATTTTATGCTTAAAATTAAATTTATTATTAATTAAATCCACTAAACATTAATTGATGAAAGTAAATAAATTTAATAAACCTGTTAAAATATAATATTGTCAATTTTTTTAATTTCTACCAATAATACAATTTTTTTATATATAACATTAAAAAAATAATTCTAATAGTATATAATTTTATTGTATGACATGGTATTTTGTGTAACATAATATATCAGAGAATCTCATTGTTATGTTTCGAGGATGGTTTTAGAAATATATTTCTCATCAAAATAAAATTATTGTATAATTAAAATAATTAAATTAATATTAAAATTATATGTTCTATAATTAACTGGGATGTGATATTTTTTTAATTAACTTGGATTATGTAACAAATGTTTGACTATTATTTCAAAATGTTTTTATTTATTAAAAAATATTAGGTATATCTCATCTAAGATAGGAATATTTCATTATTATACTCTTATGACATAAATATTATATGTTCGGTGATATTGTTTCATAGTTAGAATATTTATTCACCCATGTACGTGGACCTCAATGACTGTACAGTAATTATGTGTTATTTTCTAGTTGACCTCAATTACAAGGTTTATAGATGATGATGAATAGTGTCCATGATGAATTGAAGCATATAATATGGATTTTTATGATAAGATGTTGTAGTGTGATAGCATTTGGATACCATGAATGTGGTCTGGTTCAATGATATTAGTAGATCCATATATATATTTATTTTCGTTTTATAACATACTATGAATCAATATGGTCAGCCTGTGGAAAACCTGTGATGTATTTATTATATACATATTTGGGTTTTTTATAATTTTAATTTACTGTAACAACATTATCTATTTCTGGTTATTTAATTCATCCCCACTTTTTTATTGGATTTTTTGTATTATACTTATCTATATCCATAATTTTTTTAAATCGTATAAAATGGTATAGTCTCTCCACTATGAAATCTCATTCCCTTGATGCTAGTTGGTAGCCTATAAAATATGGGGAGGTGTCCATGAGGCCACATAATGATATAGATAATATAATCATATAATTGGAATCATGTTAGAGATTTTAAACAATAGTACCACAATAGTATAGAAATTGAAAATCCAAATAAAAGGAACAACGTCAATATCACCCAAAATGTTTCATTGGCTTATTAGTTCCATAATATCACATTATAGGTCCCCAAAAAATTAAAATAATAATTAAACCACAATAATTTCTGAAATAGTATTTTATTACTTATAATAGTAATAATAATAATAATCAATGAATTTTATAAATTTATTTACTAATGATATGAATATGAAACATCCATATTGGATGTTGGGTGTCATGCTAGTCATCATTGGAAAATATATAATCATTTAAAATTACATTTCAATGGGAATAACAGATGGAAAAAATTAATATATCCTATAATCAAAGAACATTCCAATTAAATAATTACAAATATTATTCACACACAAATCAAGGGAAAATACTATGGAACCTTTCTATGACCTATATATCCTATCATTTCTAACTCATACTATATAGTAGAATACTCAATGATAGACTCACTATCCCATATGGATATCAAGGATAATGGTATCAATTTAGAACACACAACAACTGAAATTGTATACATGTACCTATTTGTATCACAATTTTAAAAGAATTATTTATTTTGAACCATTAATAATATTATGGTTTATTAGTGTTTTAGATTAAAATGATTCCCATAATAGTCAACATGTATGATGTATAGAATGTAGATAGGGGCACATCCTTGAACATGTAATTTTATGGATTCCATATATAGTTATTATTTTTTAATTAAAAATATCAATTCAAATCATAACAAAATGATTTTGAGGTTTCATCTAGGGGAAATGGGTTTGTGAGGGCCCTTGAACCATACTACATATCAAGTCTGGGAATTCAATTTTGTTATGAAATTTTATATGAATAAATAAATTATGAATCCATGATTCAATTATCTGTATTGAAATTATAATATATCAAAATATTATTATAAAACCTAATTAAATATCCTAATATATATAGGAATTATTAGCTACCACCAACATCAATTATTAGTCATTTCCTATTTTCAAGGTATCCTAGATGCTCTCTTTTAGACAATCCCATGTTTTTTAGCCATAATTCCTTCTCATGAGGCCTTACCTCACATTGATAATACAATGTCACTTAATTATATTTAATTTATATTTCATTTTAAAAAACACAATAAAAAATACATGGAATTATAATACTCATAAATTAATAATTACTAAAATGTTGAATGTGTCACACTAAAATACGATCATACAACATATAGATTATATTAAAAGATTCATCAGTGTATTTCTTGGATGGATCTTCACTAAAAGTCACAAAATAAACTATTTATATCAAATAATTAATTCAAAACCCACTATATATAATTATCATAGTTGGTTACCTCCAAATAATCATAATTAGGTGGTTTGAAAACAGGATGTAATGTCTTTATCTACCATACTATTCAAAATTAAAAAATGTTGATGAATAATCTATGGATATATTCATAAAATTTATCAAAATACAAATATAAATAATAATAGATAATTACAAAGGTCAAAAAATGAACAAATGATTGTATTATACCAACAAGGAAATTCTATAGTCATGAAGACCCAAAGGCACATACCAGTTTGATGTTTTTTACATGATCTGGTTAAATTGTTGTAGAATCTGTAACCAAATAAGAATGAAATTAAATAAAAAATATAATGATTTCTTGTAAATAATTTCATAATAGATTATATGTTTTTATACTGACACATGTCATTGGATAGTTTATGTGGGTTTATATTCTAATGAGTAGTTTAAACTAATAATATTCTATTCAAGATTAATAATAGATAGGATATTTAAATGTGGTATTAGATTAGTTCAACCTATATGGTTCATTTGAGGGATTATAGGAATGAGAAATTTCATATGAGTGATATTGTTTATATGTTTACGATGTATCTGGGAATTGTGATGAATTTTGATGGATGAGGACTTGACTATATTATTTACATTAAATATTAAGGTTGAATATCTTTAAGTATAAATTGATCACCTTGATATGCCTCTTGTATTTATGAATCATGAGTAGTTATTTTGATAATTTATGGTTAATTTATGATGAGGGGTTCAGAACAAATAGGCCATTAGAGGTAAATTGAACAATTATTCTATTATATTAGATTTAGTGTATTAATAATTAAAAATTTTCCATTATTTTGTGTATTAGTTTAGTACCTCGAAATATTTTGTATAACGTCATATATTATATGAAATACATGGTTCACTAATCATATAGTGTGAAATCATTATTTTAGAAATTGAATTTTGAAATGGGAATTAGGTACAATTTATAATATTTATTTTAATTTGTGGATGGGTATGGTGATGAAAGTGTATACCAGTTGTGACCTTTGAAAATTATAGATTAATTTAAATATAGATGTGTTATATTATCGGGAACAGTAGTGGGAGCCACCATATGTCTAGATGGTAATTAGTTTATTATTCATTGATAGATCATGAAGGATGAGTGTGATTAATTATTGATGTTAGAATATTATAAATATATTAATACATGACTCATATATTAATTTAATATGAGCTCTTTGCTTATAATTGCATCCTGAAAACACATTTATTCAATAAATATAGAGAACTATCATTTCATTATGAACTTTTTAATAATATATTTGAGGATATATAATATAAATATTAGTAATATTTCTTAATTAATGGGATTGTTATTATGGGGGATCATAATACCTCATATCCAGAAAAAATTTATGTTCATGAGAATTATCATTATTCAATTTAAAAATAGGTATGTTTTGGGAATGGACTTTTAGATTTATTTTATGATTATTTATCACTATAGAATTATTAATTAAGATATATAACTAGGATAATAATGGATCTATGAGATCAGGATATCATCAAAGAGAATTCCGTTGTGGTAAAGATGAGGAAATAACCATTAGAATGTTATTGTCCAAGAACACTCACTAGTGGGATATGTAGTAGCACATAAGGCTTGTTAGAAACACATATGATCCAATTAACAATTTTCTATAAACTTATTTCAAACATTTTTATTGATTTGGTTAATAGTGGTTTTTTATAGAGGAATTTTTTTGTAGGGGACTATTTATTGATTAAGAAAAATACTCTATTAATTTTCACTCCCTCAAACCCCTGGGATTTAATGTTAATTTGAATAAACTACCATAATTTTTTCAATATATAATCACTAAATAAATAATATTAATTACCCATTTAAATTATATATTGATTTCCATTCACATTTCACTACATAATTGATGACGATTTCCTATGATCGTGGTAAAATCATCCGATAATGAAAGGACATTGGCTTGGTTTTTCAGTAATTTTTAGATACAGGATGGACATTATTCACACCACATTGAATCATACATTAAACTAATAAATATTAATTTATATATGAATTTTGATTAATTGGTTGAACATGGCCATTAAATATTGAACTAATATTGGGTATTTTAATCATCATTCATATAATAAGAAAAAATAAAAAATCTATATGTTTTTTAATGATTTATCAGAGGAATGTTCCAACACATAATTCAATTTGGGTTTTAAAATTAAATTAAATTAAATTGACAAAATATATGGTTTTGTGTGATATTTGTTTTTATAGAAAGGAAAAAATAATCAAATATGGACATAAATTGGTGATAATATGCAGTTATTATGGGTTGTGGTCAAATTATTATAATTTTTAAATTATTAATATATATTAAAATATAATTAATTGTCTTTAATTCATTAATTAATATAAAATTCAATTTAATTAATTATATTGTTTATATTGGTGAGATATAGTGCTTTAGATGATCATAAAATGACAATAAACCATTTAATGAATATTTTATATTTAATATATATCATATATCTCGATTAAATACTTTCATATACCAATTAAATTTTTTTGTGGTGGAACAAGAAAATAACTATATCAATAGGCATCAATCTACATCTACATATGATTATGGAACATAATTTTCAATGAATTTAATTAGTGATGGTATATGAAAATTTATAATTTTACTATTACAAGCATTATATATAAATCTTATATGTTCATTAATTAAACTTATCTATCTCTATAATTCAATTGGCCAAGAGAAATATAGAGCATCATTCATAGAGGTGTTATTCCAAAAATAGTCATGATTAATGATCACATTGAGAAAAATTAATAGAATGATTTTAAATTAAATGTGGTGGAAATATATTAATATAATTTGAAAAATAAATGTTCTAATTATTCATAAATCCTTTCCTAGATTCAATCCATAATATTTGGTGATTAAAAATGATTCATATTGGGTAATGGATGTTGTAGTCTGAACATACACATAATCAATGTGTTTTATTTTCTTGGATAATGCAATTATATAAATGAATAATTAATTTTTAATTAATTTAATGAAATTTCAACTTATATATGATATTGAAATAACTATTTTAACCATGAAATGGATGTTTAAATAGATTAGTTATTAATAATACAACACTTATTGGGGATTATTAATTGTGTTGGAAACATTGATTTTCCAAGGAATTATCCTTAGAAATTAAGAGATTGAGATAAATAATGAATAAAAAATAATTTTTTTCAGGGAATTGGGTTATAGGATGAAAAAAAGGTTATATTTATACACAAAAATTAATTTTTATTCATGTTTATTGATGGAAAGTCAGTGTTATCTTTTATAAGTGAAGAGAAATTTTTTTAATGGGAAATAATCTAAAATATTGGCTAAAATCAAAGGAAAAAATACATATCAGGTACTTGAATGAAGGAAATATTGAATTATTAGGTACAATTTAAAAAATAATTATTGATTTTAAGAATTTGTGAATGTAAAATTAGTTATGGAAGAATCTTGTGACATTATAATAATAAATTAATCATTTATTTTTATTAAATAAATGTTATGTAATTAAATTATTTATTAACATACAATATATGTTGAATTTTGTATGTAATTTCAGACACGGTGAATGTGAATGTGGGATACATTAAACCTATATAATATCTAAAATATGACAAAATATGATTTCTAATTAAGCACATATGACAAAAAAATTTATCCATTGAATAAAATATTTTTTTTCGAAAAATAAATTAATGTTTGAGAATATCTTTTAATATAATTATATTTTCATGTTGAAAATGATTATCTAAATACAAACTAAAAGGTATCCATATTTAAAATATGTAAATAACCATATTTTACCTTGTAAAATATTAAATAATAAAAAATTTATTATTATTTCATAGAAATCGAGATAATTTTTTCTAGTAAAAAATATTATTTGAAATAGAAATTTTTTATTCAAAACAATATTATTATTTGATAATTATAAAAATATAATGTTATTATGAAAAAATAAAATATTTTTTTCAATATATAAAAAAAATCATATACTGATAATTTGGATACATGCACTAAATTGGTAAAAATATATTTTTAAATATTTTATTAAAAATAAATTATTCCCAAAAAAACCTAAATAATAAATCATAGAAAATATTTACCTGAATAATTATGATATAAGTTATATGTTATCAAAATTAATTTTAAATAAATTTTAAAATTAAATTTTGATGGAAAATATATAATATAAAAAACATATATTTTGTAAAGAACCTTTCAAATATAAATTTATATTAATTTTCTAAAATATAAATGTTAAAACTATTAATGGTTTACCATAGTATTGCTTATTAATTGTTATTTGATTTTGGATTATGAATATGTTGTTGTTTTTTTTGTTGTTATATATTCCATGTGTTATTTATTATAATATTTATGTCAATGTATCTGCTACCTTGTTACATTATATTTACCACTGTAAACAATTATATCCTCTCAAATTTGACAACTAAATTAATTAAAGATGTAAAAATGATATAAATTTAATATTAAAATATTTCAAAATAAATATATATAAATAGATATTTTCTGTATAACAATAATAATAAAATAATCCTCAATCATGTAAGCTGAATTTATTATTTTCCATTGCTAGTTACATTCTTTATATCCCCCATTTCCAAAAATAAAACTAATTTTGGCTATATTGAGACATTTTCATTTTGTATCCATCCACATTATTTTGATGATATAAAATTGATATTCCTTCTCTCACCATCCTCATCAGATCAAATTTCAAGAGTCTCTATAAAACTCTCATTTGATGAGATATAGAATTCAACTATGATCACATTTTAAATAATTGTTCATGAATTATTATTTAGATTAATAATAATAATTTCTATCCAATGGTCACATTGTAACAGAGTACAAGTAAGGAAAATCACTACGTTTCCCATTTCATACATCATAGGATTAGTTCCATATGGTTCCCACCATTACATTGAATGAATTTCTAAGGATTAAAATTCCAAAATTAGATAATATAATTTGGTAGAACTATAACCATATAAAATATAAATCAATAATTTTTTGGAAATCCAAATTTAAAAACCATAAATCTCAATCTAGGTTATTTATTATTATTGTAATAATAATTTCTCTGATTTACTAGAATTATAAAAAATAATATGTTCAAATTCATCATAATGGTTCCTAAAAAAATGTTTATTACCCGAAGAATATCCACTGAGTGTTTCTGGAAAGTATTATTGTTAGGGTCCAATATGATAATCTATAATAAAAACCAAGATATTAAAGACCAACTATTTTACACATTTTTACCCGATGAGGAATCATTTAAAAATCCACATCCACATTTTAGTTTCCATAACAAGGTAAAATTTCATGTAAAAGTAAATAAAATCTACATTACTAAAATATATTGATGTTACTGTATTTTTAGTATTATACTTAGGCTTTTAACTAATATTATCTATTACTATTCCATAAATAATATAAAATATTCATCACATACAACATATAATTTTATCAATATTATTGATATTATGATCGCACCTACCTAATATTTTATTTATCAAATTTGTTAGTATTCAATAAACCTAAAACAATATAATCATAGAATTTATGCATGCATAATCATTTCTATAAGACATATTATAGTAAACCTATATCCATTGTCATGGATTTTCTGATGAAACACCATACAAAAATCATTGGTCCTTATAATTCCTTCTAGTTTCATTTTCAATCCCACGTTTATTTCCCAATGACCCTTTAGTTTAATGTTATTAAGAATTAATAAAAATTACTAACAACTGAATCCCAACTAAAACCATCACACAGACACAATATATAATATAGAAAAAGATAATATATTAACAATCAATCTTAACATCCAAGGAATGTCAATACACGTGATTATATTTGGTTATTAGTATTTATAATATTTCCATTCATAAAAAATGAAAATTAAATTATAAGAAAAGGATGAGATCAACAACCCATTAAGGGTTAATATTTTAATAATGTGTAACATGAGATACTTGATTAATGCACTGATATAATAATGAGTATTATCATAATGATTATAATATATAATAAATACAATATATCATATTTAGTTGCCTATGAAAATGATCATAAAACAATATCATGGCATAATTAGAATGTGGATACAACTTATAGGGAGAATTATTAAAATAAATCAAGGCTCCCTACCTAAATGACAAATCACGGGTGGCTAGGTTAATTGCCAATGATATATATTTTAGTGGTATCAAAAAACATTAACAATGATATGCCTTGATATTAAAACAGTACAAAGATCCTTATTAGAAATTTTAATTCCATTAGCAACTATTACTTAATATAATTTATAAATATATATTCCAAATGGAATCAATCAATTTATATTTAAAAACTCATTGAATTAAAACCAGTTTTATATGATTTTTATGTGGTTAACTTAGGGTGAATTCTTAATTTCATATAGAATTCTGAAAAGGTTATCAAAAAAATGAATATTCAAAGATATTCTTAATTATTATAAGAAAATAAAATTTAAATAATATTATTACGTAAATGGTATTTACACTTTATAAGAAATGGATATTCTTTTTAGATAAATATTTTACAAATGAAATGATGTAGTTGGAATCAATGTAATGAACCATAATTCAAGTAATATTCAATTAGGAATTTTAAATGTAAAATAATTGGATGAAAATATTTTATATACTGGTAAATGATTAGGAAACAATAAATTTTTTATACCATATATGTAAAATAATAATTCAAAATCCATCTACATAAAAAACATTAATTTTATGATTTCATAAATACAATAGGTCATGAATATGAAATATTTGAATAAAATACATAGATGAATTATTAAATTTTAAATAAATTTATTTATTTACATTAACATTTAACTCATTGGAAAATGTTATTTCATTAATCAAATCAAATTAAAATTTCCCATGTGAAACCTGATGGGTATAGATAAATTTATTTAGAAAATTAGAAATGTGGGGTAATGTAACATTGATTTGTTAACATGAAAAATATATTTAATTTCACAAAAAAACGTATTTAAAAATAAAATATTTTAACTTTAAAAACCTTTTATAAAAATTGTGGTGGAAAAAATTTACATTTTAATTATTATTTTCGAAGAATGACTTTTTTATAATTTTATATCAATACATTAGAAGACAATATTTTTTAAATCAAATCATTTGGATAACCATTAATGTAATATTAAAATATATTTCGTAAAACTAATAAATAAAATTGATAATAATATCATTAATTGAAAATAGTTGAAGATAATTAGGAAAATTAATTTCCATATTGACATAAAAATACGACTGATAGGTAAATCATGTATATGGATGATAAATATTTATTGTAATGTATTCGTGTTATATTAAGGAATATAAATATTTTAATTGGGGGAAAATTTATTAATGGTGTTAATATTAGTGTTATGATTGAATATTCATTTCTAAAAATGAATTATAATATTTGAAAGATATAATTTGAAGAATAATAGACATGGAAGATCATGTCATGATGATATTTCAAGATTCAACAGAAAAATGACATGAGTTGAGAAATTAATTATGGAACAAGTATAATTTAAATAAAAATACATAAAATATGTATATAATGGAAATGAATCTCAAATAAATTCAATAAATGATATTTTAGGATAAAATATCAATTTTGAGTCATATTACCCATATAACTATATAATGGTGTATAATGTAAATACTATCATGAGAAAGGGAGTGTCATATTATGCCACATACCATAAATTTTTGCTATGTTTATCCCAAATGAAATAAATATAAAATAACTAAACAATCATAATAATATTTTTAATAACTGTATTAGTATTAATAATACATTTACTATGCCATTATTAATAATTCATTTTTAATTTAGTGGTTCATTATATATTAATTTTAATAATGAATGATAACACATTTTATTTCCATTATCATTCTTGGTACGATTATTATTGATAATCAGTAATTGATAAAATCTTCATAATTCAACAATTACCTACTATTATCAAATATTTTTCTTATGATTATTTAAAATTTTACTTTCATGTCTAAATAGTGTTTAAAAAATGATACTTGATGATGACACCGAAGATATACATATTTTAATAATATATAATGAATGGAGAGTATATATTTTTATAATTTTAATATATTAGTGTTATGAAAATAGATAATGGAAATTTATTTTTAAAACATAAAATTATAATTCAGTAAAAGAATATATCATTCATGAGCCATTAATAATTTTAAATAAATAAAATCACTCATGTAGGCTACAAAATGACCAGAACCCTAGCCCATCATATTGGTCAAACTTGTTAGAAATATCTATTTCAAAATATAAATATAACATATAATAAAGAGTATAATATTAATATATATCAGAGATATTCCTTTATTTCATTATTATAACTATTTATCATGGGTTGTTATGAAAAATGAAATTAATCATTTGTGGAGGTGGTATTTTTCACATAATTATGATTAAGAAACAAATTTTTCATTAAATTGATGATGATATGGTACCTTATAAATAACTATTTATTATGTTTCATAATATCATAATTTTCTTATTATTTAATCTATTACATATTTATGTACATCTGTTTTATGTGGTTATGTGAAATAATACATTTCATTCATACAGGTAGTATTCTACAGATACAGATGATTAATAATCCCATTACATAAAAAATGAATATTTAATAGTATATAAAAAAGTGTAAAATTTATATTTTTTGGTATCATAACCAAATTAATAATTCATATAAGAAATACATTATACTATCAATAAGATGAAGTGATAAAAATGAACCACATCATGTCGTGGAAGTTGTAGTAGGCACATACTCTTGATGTATGCATTTGAACTCCATGGAAAAAAGTAAAAAAAGATGATTAATTAATGATAAATTAATATAAATAAATTTTACAATACTAATTATAATTAAGTATTTGTGTAAATAATGTTATGGGTTATT
Organism: Viscum album; assembly: GCA_963277665.1. Classification (NCBI taxonomy): domain Eukaryota; kingdom Viridiplantae; phylum Streptophyta; class Magnoliopsida; order Santalales; family Viscaceae; genus Viscum; species Viscum album. The sequence continues at coordinate 856,391,403 of OY728156.1, read as the reverse complement.
ATGAATATAAAAATTTTAAATTAAATTCTAAGAGGATACTAATACTCTATTGTGGGGCTTGTTCATTTTCATGTAACAACCATCATAAATAAGGGGATAATGATTAATAACTAATTAAAAAGGAAACTTTTTGAGTGAAATGGATTTGAGGTAAAACATTGCTTATATTTTCACAAGTCAATTCCATTATATTCCATTATAACTATATAGTGTAATTAGGATGTTTTATAATTTGGGAGAAGAGACTTTTCCTGGAAAAATTTTGTCATGTAATGGGTTAGAATGGAATATCCTAAACATTATCTCAAATTGGTGAAAAAAATATTTGTACGACATGTATTAAATATAAAAAAACCCAAAATAATAATTCTATAAAGTCTATACATCATTATAATTATTTAAAATTCTAGCCATCACAGATCAATCTCTTAATCCAAGAATACACTTAATTGAATATTATCCATGCTAATGATTTTGTTAATATATATACAAATAGGAATATTTTTACTAAATTACTACATCATGATTTATAATTTGGGATTCATTAAACATAATTATTTTCAAATATGTGATAATATATGTTTTTAAATTTAACGCACATTAAAAATTTATTATTTTAAAGGGGATTTAATCCATAAACACTTGTATAAAATAGTTTTTTAAGGATTACTAATTCTCCATATAGTAATTTTTTTTATAAATATAATATATTGTATATTTATTTAAAATAAATCAAAACCCAAATTTAAAAAAAATTGTTTTTATATTTTCATATTTGTTTTATCAAGAAACAAAACATTAAAAATTTCATTTAAATGATATAAATGAAATTTATATATCAAAATAATATTCTCCATATATATATTTGATAAATAAATGCTTTTTATTAAATTTTGACATTTCAGGTATACTTCATAAATAACATAAAACAATATAATTGTAACTCCCTTAACATAATCACCAAATTTTGGTTGCAATGAGTCTTGACCTCATATGTCTCTCCATTTATGTATGTGGATTCCCAATAGAAGTGATTCTATGAACATTTCCATAGTGAGACTATAATACTAGTAATATTAGAAATACACTATAATTCCAAAACTTATAAAAGGGGTTCCATGAAGATCACAATATAATTTAAATTTAATTATCATTAAATATTAATTGTAATCGATAACAACCAATGTAACCAAAAATGAAAAAATAAAATTTATTTAAGGTATGAAATCCAATGTCAATTAAATAACACATTTTATTGATATATCAGAGTTCATTCATACATTGTCAGAATTATGTTAGATACAACTACTAATAATACCAATGAAATCCAATTCAATTAGCTAGACACCTTACCATGACATCCTAATGAATTTCAATATTAATATGCATTGTGTGAGTTGAAATCAATGAGAACACCAGTAATGAATTCATAACATAACGTTTACTTGTAAATTAGGTGTATTCCATTATAGAAGGTAAATATGAAAATAATAATCTAATCTAATTTAGAGAGATTATTTTATAAATTGGATTCCCTGTGGCATAACACATTCTTTTAAACAATTTGTTAGTGGAAATTTCTTATATGTCATTAGAAAATGGGTCATGTCATTAGTCCAAAACATGTCTCAGATCAAGTACCATAACCATACAAACCTCGGGTCTATCCACAATTTAGTGGCAAACGTAGCTCATTTGTAGGTGATTCTAAATGTCTATCACCTATAGAAATCTACGGACTTGGTCAATATGGCCTTCACACCATATTGTCAACCATAGTTCCTCACACAAGGCAATATAACTCTTTAAAATATATGATGTATAAAAAAATGTCCATTTGTATAATGTCAAATCTCCACGTCTAATCACTAATTTTAACATTGCCTCATTGAAATTCATGTGTTCACCACATGGGGATATGGAAGTAAAAACAATCCAACTGTCATCTAAATGCCACATGAAAACCCATATAGGTCAATAAAATACACCCACAATGTAGAGATCATTATTCAAAAACATGTCACAAATTTCAATGGTGTATGGGTATGGTTTCTTCTTTTTTATAACATAACATTTCATTATATAGTATAAATATAAGATTAGTTAGTGTTCTATTTTTTGACATAACATATATAATACATAAAAACAAAATCAATTCATCAAAATCAATTTTAAAAAAAAACATCATGGGTTCACTCCAGGTTACAGATACTACATCTCATACCATGTGGTTTTATATAAATGGAAATGGGTGAACATGATTTACATTAAGGGATTAAAAAATAGAGACACATAACATGAGATCATGAGACATATCAAAAAGAACAAGAGGCATAATGATACGGAATGAGAAACAGGCATATCCTTATAATAATATCTTCAATCAAAACGATTAAATTGGGAAACATGATTTATATGATACATTCATAATCATATCCCCATGGTAAGTCACCATGATTTTATAAATGAAAATTGAAATGGTTTATCAACAAGTTATCACATAATATGTCGTCTATGGTGATTAAATTCTTTCATAATTGAATTGGAGTGATATCTAGAGACAACAATGATATATATTATTTTCATGTGATCGACTTATATAAATCTAATGAATTTCAATAATAAACCTTAGATATTATAAATATTATTTCTTATCAATTATATTGACATAAAAAACATCTTAAGGACATGATCATAACATCAATTTCAAAACATAATAATTGGATTGTACGTTTCATATATATAAGTACCCAAATACATTTGTAGTAATTAAATTTATCTATATAAATATATAAATGAAAAGACATATTGATATTAAAATAAAAATAATAAGATATATTCTCATGTAAAAGAGATAAATTAAGGAAATAAATTCACTAGCTTGATGGGTAGATGGCATTATGATAGAAAAAGGAAAATGAGAGCGGACAAGGGCCTATCATTTAAAATGAATTTTCTTATAGAAATAGAATTATATAAGGTGTAAAAAAATATTTTCAAAAGTATAAGACATAACACATGAAATGGGTACTTGAATGGAAAAGTGATGATGTCTCATGCCATTATATGATGTTCCTAAAACACACAGATGTAAATATGGGGGAATGATTAATAAATGGGGGGATCATTTGGAGGAAAAATAAACTGAACCTATTGGAAGATAGATTGGTGGTGAATGGAAATAGAGAAATTAGTTGGTATATAAAAGAGATAAAGATTAATTATTAAATGATTTTAAAAGAAATTCCCTAGAAATTTTGGTTGTGTAAAATGAAAAACCATTGGCTCACCCATAGTTTATTATCATTGTCTTGTAAATATGGGTGACATTTTATGATACATAAATCTTATAGAAATTAACAGCAATATTTAATAAATATTTTGTAATGAATATATAAATATTCCATAAATAGTTGTTCTACGAATAAAATACTTATTTTTAGAATTCTGATAGTAAATTATAGTATTCTAAATAAAATAAAATCTATTATAAAATAAAAAAATTAATGTTATGATTTCATGAATACAATGGGTCAAGCATATGAAATAGATGAATAAAATTCGTAGAAATTTGTTTAAAATTTAAATAAATTTAATTTTATACTTTACCTTTTAATTCATTGGAAAAAAATTATTTTAATAAAAAATAAAAATAAAATTTCCATTTAGAATCTGGAATGGGTATAGATAAATTACTTTAGAAAATTAGAAATGTGGGGTAATGTTACATTGATATGTGAACATGAAAAATAGATTTATTTTTGGAAAAAACCATAAATAAACATAAAATATTTTAATTTCAAAAAACTTTTAACTAAAGTATGGTAGAAAGAAATTAAATTTTAAAAATTATTTTGGAAGAATTACTTTTTTATAATTTAATATCAATACATTAGAAGGAACTATTTTTTAAATCAAATCATGTTGATAAAAAATCATGTACTATTAAAATCAATTTCATATAACAAAAAAATAAAATAGATAATTATATCATTAAATTAAAATAGGTAAAGGTAATTATAAAAATTAATTTCAATATTGTCATAAAATAATAATGATAGTTAAAACATGTATATGGATTAAAAATATTTATTATAATGTATTCAAGTTAATTTAAGCAATATCACGATTTTAATTATGGAAAAATTTATTAATGAAGTTAATATTAATGTTATGATTGAATTTTTACTTCTAAAAATGAAATATAATATTTGAAAGAGATAATTTGAAGAAAAATTGACATGGAAAAACATGTCATGATGATATTTCAGGATTGAACAGAAAAATTACATGAGTTGTGAAAATAATTATGCAACGAGTATCATATTAATAAAAATCAATCAAAGATGTATATAATGAAAATTAATCTCAAATAAATTCAATAAATGATATTTTAGGATAAAATATCAATAGTGAGTCATATTACCCGTATAATTATATAATAGTGTATAATGTAAATAATTTCATGAAAAAGGGAGTGTGACAATATGCCACACACCATTACTTAATGCTATGTTTATCCCACATGGAATAAATATAAAACAACTAAACCATCGTAATAATCATTTTAAAAACACTAATAGTATTAATAATAATTTTAATTTACATTATCACGCTTTGTACAGTTATTATTTATAATAACTAATTGATAACATATTAATAATTCATAGATTACCTAATTTTATCAAGTATTTTTCTTATGATTCTTTAAAATTTTACTTTCATGTCTAAATAGTGTTTTAAAAATGATACTTGATGATGACATCGAAGATAGGCATATTTTGAAAATATATAAATAATGAATAATATATATTTTTATAATTTTCATATATTAGTGTTATAAAAATAGATAATGGAGATTTATTTTTATATCATAAAATTATAATTCAATAAAACAATATAACATTCATGATCCATTAATTATATTAACAAAATGTAATAACTCATGTAGGATATAAAAGTACCAGAACCTAATCCAATCATAATGATCAAACTAGTTAGAAATATCTGTTTCATAATATGAATATAACATTTAATGAAGCGTAAAATTTTAATACATATCATAGATATCCCAATATTTCATTATTATAACCATTTATTTTGTGTTGTTATGAAAAATGACATTAATAATTTGTGGAGGTTGTAGTTTTCACATACTTATGATTAAGAAACAAGTTTATCATTAAATTGATGACGATATGGTACAATAAATATAACAATTTATTATATTTCATAATTTCATAACATTTTTTTTATTTGATTTATTACATATTTATGTAATTCTATTTTAGGTGGTTATGTGAAATAAGACATTTCATTCGTGCAGGTAGTATTCTATAGATACATATGATTAATAAACCCATTACATAATAAAATGAAATATTTATGGTAAATAAAAAAGAGTTGAATTCATATTTTTAGGTATCATACCAAAATAAACAACCACTAAAACAGTTCATATCATGGAATTGTTAATCCATTACCATAACCCTGCAAATTTATTGAAAAAGAGAAAATGCAACACACACATACATCCCAACATAAAAAAGTCGCAAAAGACCCCTAACCCCATAACCCCTAAACCTTGGATGGGAGACATAGAATTATAGCCCAAAGCCCATTTCCACAATGGTCCAAGGAACCAAAAAACACAAAAACAAAATGAATCATCTTCCTGGGCCATGGAGAACCCGTCACCACTTTCACTGTACCTATCTCAATGTCAACATCACTACCGACAACCTCCTCGCATTCCAATATATCCGCCTATCAATGTCATCCACAAATCACACACATGCCTTCCCAATCAAGGATGACATGACATCCCACGAAAAGACACACGTCACCAGAATCCAAGACATCACATACCACTGTATATCTTCTTCTCCATGCTTCATGTCGGACCCTGATATCTCCCCAACCAACATCACCGACCACCACTAGCAATCCAACCCTCCATCCGATCACACAATTGTGGGATTCCAATCAACATCGTCGAGTATCCATCCCCATCCCTAAAAACCACACTCATAACCACTGAAAGATCCTCCCCACTGTCAGGCCTATGGGATCCCACAGCCTCAGTGCCAAACCCCTCTTCTGTCGAACGAGACATGCCATTCCACCCCGTCGATAAGAGATAGCAGACCTCCCGCCGTCGTCTATAGCAACCTACAACACAAAGAAAAAGTGATAAAAAATGAACCACATTATTTCATGGATGTTTAAGTAGGCACACATGCATGATATTTTCAATTTCACTCCATTCAAGAAATTAAAAAATGGATGATTAATTGATGATAAATTAATATAAATAAATTTTACTATACATATTATAATTAAGTAGTTTTGTATATAATGTTATTGGTTTTTAGGATTGTAAAAATATTTCATTAAAGGCTAAGAGGATACTAATACTCTATTGTGTGGCTTGTTCATTTTCAGGTAACAACCATTATAAATTAAGGGATAATGAATAATAATTAATTAAAAAGGAAAATTTTTGTGTGGAATGGATCTTACGTATAACATTGATTATATTTCCACAAGGTAATTCAATTATATATCACTATAACTAAGCAGTGTAATTAGAATATTTTATAATTTTTTAGAAGGGACATTTCATTGAAAAATTTTGTCATGTAATGTGTTAGAATGGAATTTTCTAAATAGTATCTCATATTGGTGATGAAATATTGGTATGACATGTATTAAATACACGAAAACCAAAAATAATAATTCTATAATGTCTATACCTCATGCTAATTATTTAAAATTCAAGCCACACAACATTAAAAAGTTGATTTAAATGATTAAAATATAATATTATATATCATAATAATATCCTCCATATATATATTTGATAAATTATATTATTTTATTATATTTTTACCTTTCACCTATACTAATAATTTGATAAAAGTACATGTTTTTCCAAAAAATGTATCTATCACTATTCATATTAAAATATTTTATGTTTCATAATCTAAAAATTTACCAAATGGTATATCTTTGAAGAAATCCAAAATTATATTCACTTTTACAAACTTCATTTTAAAAATTTGAAAACATATATTTTATATTGAATATATATAATATAAATAAAATAATTTATTTAAAATACAATTTTCATTATTAACTCATAATAATTATTTGTTTGTATAAAAGTATCAAATATTAATTAATTACCATATTAGTGTTTGTCATATATATTTTTTAGAATACTTCATTAATATGTTTTTAATGTTGGGTGTTAGGTGTGAATTAAGTTATAACACATAATATGTATTTCCAAATATCCAAAATCATTGGTCATTATAAAAATAATTATAATTTTAATGATTGAAAATAACATTATGTTAATAAAAATCATAATATTAGTTAACACAATGATTTAATGTTTTAAATTTAAAAAAATATTTCACTCCTTATATTTAATTATTATAATTATCCCATCTATTATAAATAACTAATCTTCCTCACCATGGAAAATCATATCACATATAAAACACCCCACACAATATCTATGGTATTTCATTTATCGTTGTCTTCATATATGATTTCAATAATTATTCTGTCATAAATTTAAAATCATTAAATTAAATAATTCCAATATAAAAGATCAAAAATGATATAATAGTTAACATTTTCTCATTATCAATTCATTTTTCATCATCTTTTCAGTTATTAATCTACCTCTACAATGAGAAATGTTTTTAAAAAATAATAATGATAAAATGGAATAAATTGTTCTATTTTAGAAAAAAATAATTATTAAATAATTATAATATATGTAAATATTTTCTCCATATATCATTAAACTATATAATATTTGAACTAGTTTATTCCCCATTATGGACAATCCCAATTATCAACTTATTGGAAACTTAATCAATGAGAAGAATAAAATATTTATATTTTAGAAAGATGACCATTCCAAAATTATTATCCCTTTATATGTAATATGACTTATGTATTAATTATAATTATAATACAATTATGATAAAATAATATTGTATTATTCAATGGAATATGAGAGAAATAAACTTGTTTGTTAAATAAAATTATATCAAATAATTTGTATGGATTATAATTTTTCATGAATAACATAAAATAATATAATTGTAACTCCCTAAACAAAATCACCCAATCTGGGTTGCAATGAGTCATGACCTCATGTTTCTCTCCATTTATGTATGTGACATCCCAATAGAGATGATGTTATGAAAATTTCTATAATGAGACTATAATGATGGTAATACTTGAAATACACAAGAATTCCAAAAATATAAAAGGGGTTCCTTGATGATCAAAATAGAAATTAAATTTAATTATCATACTATATTAATTTTAATAGATTACAATCAGTGTAACAAAATATGAAAAAATTTATTTAAGGTATGGAATCCAATGTCAATAAAATAACACATTTCATTGATATATGAGAGTTTTCTCATACATTTTCAGAATTTTTCTAGATACAACTACTCTTAATACCAATGAAATCCAATTTCAATTTTCTAGAAACCTAACCATTAAATCCTAATGATTATAAATATTCTTACGCAGTGTGTGAGTGTAAATAAACAGGAACACCAGTAATGAATTCAAAACATAACGTTCACATGTATGTTAGGTGTTTTCCACTTTGGAAGGTAAATATTAGAATAATTAACAAATCTTATGTAGAGTGATTATTTTATAAATAGGATTCCCTAAGGCTTGACCCATTCTTTTCAATAATATGAAAGTGGGAATGTATTATTTGTCGTTAGAAAATGGGTCATGTAATTAGTCCATAACATGTCTCATATCAAGTACCATAACCATAAAAAACTCGGGTATATCCACAATTTAGTAACAAACATGGATCATATTTGTGTTATTCCAAATTGCCATCACACATTGAATTATATGGAGTTGTTCTTTATGGACTTCACACTGTATTCTCAACCATAGTTCCTAACACCAGGCCATATAACTTCATACAACATATGAAGTATAAAAATATGTCCATTTGTCTAATGAAGAATATCCACATCTAATCACCAATTTTAACATTGGCTCAATGAAATTCATGTGTTCCCAACATGGGGATATGGATGTGAAAATGTTCTAACTTTCATCTAAATGTCGCATGAAAAAACCTATAGGTCAATAAAATACAGCCAAAATGTAGAACACATTATTAAAAAACATGTCACACATTTCATAATAGTATGGGTATGGATTCTTCTTTTTTATAACATAACTATTCATTAGATAGTAGAAATATAATTTCTCTTAATGTTCTGTTTTTGGACATAACATATATAATACATAATGAAAAAAATAAATTCATCAAAATCAATTTGAAATAAAACATCACGACTTCACTCTAGGTTACAAATACTGCATCTCATAACATGTGGTTTTATAAAAATGGAAATGGGTGAGAATGATGTCCATTAAGGGATTACAAAATAGAGACATATAACATGAGATCATGAGAAATATCAAAAAAATATATTCATAATGATAATGAATTAAAAATATCCATATCCTTATAATAATATCATGAATCAAAACATTTAAATTTTGATAAAAGATTTAAATTATAAATTCATAATAATATCCCCGTGGTATGTCACCATGATTTCATAAATGGAAATTAAAATGGTTTTACAACAAGTTATCCCAAAACATGTCATATATAGAGATTAAATTATTTAATAATTGAATTGGTGTGATATTGAGAGACAAACATGATATATTTTATTTTCATGTGATGCACCTATATAAATATAATTAATTTCAATAATAAACTATAAATGATAAAAAATATTATTTCTTATCAATTATATGGACATACAAAACATTGTAAAGACATAATAATTACATAAATTTAAAAACCTAATACTTGGAATGTAGGTTTCATCTATATAAATACCTAAATATATTAATAATCATTATATTTATCTGTATAAATAAATAAATGAAAAGATTCATTGATGTTAAGAAAAAAATAAGAAGATATATTCTCAGGTAAAAGAGATAAATCAAGGAAATAAATTTGCTAGCTTGATGGGTAGATGACATTATGATAGGAAATGGAAAATTAGAGCAGATAAGGGCCTATCATTTTAAATGAATTTTTTTTAGAAATGGAATTATTGAATGTGTAAAAAAATAGCTTTGAAATTATAGGACATAACACATGAAATGGGAACTTGAATGGACAAGTGATTATGCCTCATTTCATTATATGATGTTCCCAAAACATGCAGATGGAAGTATGGGGGAATGATTAATACATAGGGGGTTCATTTGGAAGAAAAATAAACTGAACCTCTTGGAAGATAGATTGGTAGTGAACAAAATATAAAAATTAGTTCGTATTTATATGAGATAATGATTAATTATTAAATGATTTTAAAATATATATCCAAGAAAATTTTGTTGTTTAAAATGAAATACCATTGTTGTACCCATAGTTTATTATCACTGTTTTGTAAATTTGGGTAAGATTTTATGATACATAAATCCTTTAGAAATTAAGACCAATATTTAATACATTTTTTGTAATGAATATATAAATATTCCATAAATAATTGTTCTAGAAATTAAAGTTTTATTTTTAGAATTTTGAAAGTAAATTTAAGTATTCTAAATAAAATAAAATATATTCAGAAACATAATATTAAGAGAATAAAATATTATTTTTCATGTATTTTTTTTACAAAATTATTACTTAATTATTAAATGAATATGACATTATAAAATATTATGAAACAAAAAACCTGTATTTTTACTATTAAAAAACCAAGTATTTTGGAATATTATTATTAATTCACCATATACTAAATTTGACATATTAATTCAAATAATTTGGATTATTTTAATAAAAACACTAATTATGGGAATACAGCCTATTAAATATGAAAATCCAATTTTGCTAAAAAATAAAATTTTTTAAGAGACAATCAAATTTTAAAAACATATATATAAATTTCATAGGCCATTATAATGTTATTTTTACTGTCCTGTATAAATAAAATTAATTTAAATTTCCATTTCATTAAAAAAAATTATTTATAATACAATGTTTTATTATATAAATTTGTATCTTTTCTAATAATCGAATATGATATAATTTCATCGAAAAAAATATTACATTTCAAATCCATCCCAGTTAAAAATATATATTACTAAGTTATATTTTAATTATAATGAATATATAGAACCAAAATTTTATATATAGATGTTAATTTACAATTTAGGTAACAATGTTCTATAATCATTAACCCTTATTACAGCCGCATCCTCCCTAATAATTAGGTCTTGGTAGTGATTTTTGAGGGGTTCCTCAACCAAAATCAACTAAGTAGTAATATCAAACAACATGAACTAATCCCATATGATTGTTTCTCATTATTCATTTTTTGATTATTGACATAGGCTTGTTAAAGGATAACCCCAATGATGATAGCACATAAGATCAAGAAAATGGTCTTTAAACGGAATAAATCTGCTTGTTAGGGCTATCAATTTTATATTATAAATCTACTATCTAATGAAATTAACCCTTCAAATGCTAATTATAAAAGTAAAATCACTATGAAGTGCTATGTTGTTCTATTTTCACATTAACCAACGATCGTATTTGGCCAATGATCCTATTACATTGGAATCTCAATGGTCACAAATCACTTTATCCATTTATATTCTACATTATTCCTCCACTCAAAATTTCCCTCAATGGTAGTATTTTCATTTCTTATGATGATTAATTGGAGAATGATAATTTGATTCATTTATAATGCATTTTCATTAAGGAGTATATTCTAGTATTCTGTAAAAATCCTAATTTTGGCATTTTAGATTTTAGATTTGACATTATTTTACATTATTAGTGTTTTAAATTTTATTTGGGTTCATCACTGACTAATTTATTCATGACCTTTAATGATATAAAGAAATTTTTTTAATCATTTTTACATGTATAATATTATATAATATTTCAAATAAAATTCCAAAAAAATAACATTTAAAATTATTATGTAGTTAGATAGTACATACACAGATAGACCATATGCATAATAACAACTACAAAATATCACTCATTATTTCTAATGATTATAAAAACTAAAATAAAAATATCTATAATTTCAATAATATTTATAAACATGAACTATGATGAAATCAATTCTATCTTCATGTTCTGTTTATTTTAGTTTCCAAGAGATATTGTTGGACAGTATATGTAAGCAAATGATCCCAAAAATCATTCACATTTCAATACCATCAGAATTAATGAAAATTTATTAAATTATAGGATTGATATATTGGTAAACGATATATAAAAATATAAAAATGTATATTCCTCCAACGGTATTTATAGAATCATTTGAAAGATTTCATTCCAATTGTATAGATACAAAATCTATCCCTCAATTATTAAATAATTCTCCATTAGATCATGATAAAATGAGTATATATATCCAATATGTCATACATATATGGACTATCTCATGATAAGGAGAGAATATAAAATATATAAAAAATATGGGGGAAGAAAAAAATATCAACATGGATTTTCATGAGCTAATGCCTCAGGTTAAACTAAAAAAGGATTCTACAGTAATATGAAACACCTAGAATGTCAACTTCTATACATATATTTTGGAATATTAGGATTATAGAAAAAAATGATAGGTTTATAATTGTTAAAAATGAAATTTTATTCTATTAATTGAAAATGGTTTGATAATTTGGTTCAAATGATTTCTAAATTTTATTTGAACCATGTGATGATCCATGCATATATGGACAGTCAACATGTTTGGCGACTTATTTTGAATATCCAGAACAAACAATATTTTTAGAAATGTGTAGAATAAAATATTTTCATAGATTAATTCACATATTTATATATAACCTTTCACTTACCATGTGACGTATACAACCACTCTCAAATTAATCACATATTTTTATATGGAGAGTCTCAAAATTTTATCAAACCCATTATCGATATGTAGAGCCTATTAATAATTATTTTTACCATAAAATTAAATCCATTTGTTATAGAATAAATAACTCATGTTAGGAAAAACTAAAAATATCACAATGATGTGGTTAAAACATAGTGTAAAATAAAATAAAAATATCGGTCCTTCTATCTATCCCTCGACGGACATCTCAAACATTAGAGTTTTAATTATAATTATTACTCAAAAAGTCCATGACATTGAGAATTTAAATCATATTACCACACAATTGGATACTATTAATTTTATATGGATTCATAAGACTAGATAAATTTGTAGAATCATTTTACACAACAAATTATCCACCCAATATACAATTTACACTAGCCTATATAGAAATAATGCTTCTAGATGTTCAAAAATATACTCTAATTTAATAACCTTTTTTTAACTTTGATTATATATATTCTTTTGGGATAGATGATTGAAATTATTAATACATTGATATGATGGGGGAAACTGATTATTTATGTTATTTTTATATATGATCAATCACGTCAAATGTTAAAAAAAACCATGGTTCAATATTCCCAAGCTTTACAAATTTATTATTACATAAAAATGTGATATCCAAAATAAAATATGGTATCACAGATAAATACAATCATCATATCATTTCGTTAAAATAAGATATTTTTTTAATATAATTTGTAACCAACTACTTACTAATCAACCACACCCTTTATGAGTTTTCATAAAAAATACATAATCTAATTTCATTCATCTGACCTACAATTTTTGATGAAAGGGGAGAAAAAAATTAACATCCATAAAGAGAATAAATATTTACAAACATATTCAAAGCATGGATACTATTATTTTAAAAAATACACCATAGATTGATGATAATCCCAATTTCTATAGAAATTCAGAATGCATTCATAATTAATGTTCTCATTGAAATAAATCATTCTATTTAACTATCTATTACTTCTTGGTGGATATGACATACTCACCATTGAATGATTCCAAAATCCTTCTTTAATCCATTAATAAAATGAATTAATTTTTTTTAATATTTTACTAGATTGAGAAACATTTACTCATACAATATACTAGACATAATTCATTACAAATTAATATAAAAAATTATTATCTAAAATTAAAATGAATGGGAACTCTATTTTCATCATTTTTACGTAATGGAGTATATTTCCAACAATCAAAATTATTGGATAAATTTTACAAAATAACACCCCTAATATAGAAGTGATTTAAGGAATATCTATTTGAAAAAATGTGAATAATCGAATAATCATGGGTGAATATAAAGAAGGTATCATCGTAGAAAACATATTTATTTGAAATAGAATCAATAATATAATTGGATTTTTGAAAAACATGCTCTATTATAACATTTGTCTAATATAAAATGTCCAACTATTTAGGTTAGATGACATTCATCCTCCATAATAGTGTAATGTTATAAAATATGAAAGGATGTAATTTCATAGAGAAATAAAATCAAAATAATTAATTTTTCTAGTTAGATTGATATTAAATTCCAGAAAAATTAATAAAACCATTAATTTCTGCATACCATGTAGAGGAATTCCCAGAAGTAAAGTTGATAAATTTCTAGACAATATCGTTATGATCCCTTGAAACCTTTCCAAAGACTATATGGCCAATATTTACTCTATAAGATCTATATTTGTTTTATTTAATCCATTTAATGGAGATGGATACAAAATAAACTCAAATATATTCACCGAAGGATAGAATCTACCTAAAGGATGAAGTCGTATCAGTACAAAAACATCTTGAACATTGTTTTAAAAGATATAATGATTAATATTATTGGTATTTTGAAATGAAATGGTTATTTTATGGAGTTTTAATTTAATGTAAAAGACGTGTTATCACAAATAATATTATTACAATTACAAATCCCATGTAAATACGTGAAACTGATACTTTAATATGATACATCAGTTTCTATTTGAGGGGGAGCTTATAATACTTCCTGAGATGATCAATAACTGACTATATGTTTCGAGGGGAGGATATCAAATTATTTATATATTTGAATCAATAATTTTTATGTTGTACAACAACTCAAGAACAGGTGATCAATATCTTCTCTATGTTGACCAAAAAATACAAACCTCCTCAAAATGATGAGGGATATGGTTTGTAGTTTAACAATAACTAGAACCATTGAAAATATCATCCTCTAGGGAAGAGTAAATCTTGATAGTGATATAATATTTGTGTAAATCCCTCCAATATAGTTGGGTTACTTATATAATTTTTATATATAGATATTTATAGAATTAAAAATTCAACTAACCATTTGGCTCCCAAATAACTATTCATCACAATCTAATAAATTATAAATTTTTACCACTGACCTGATGAATTTAGGGCTACAGTATAAACTTGTTATTTCATACAAATTGTAATTATAAAATTCATAATTTGATAATATGATCTTAACATATCATCTATGGTAATAAATTTATAATTATCAAACTGAAAAAATAAGGGAATCATCTTTTTATTAAACCAGTTATATTGAAGTGTAATTATAGTAAAATTTTTCTCAAATGTTAGACATATGGAAGAACCATCATAATTCATGTTCCAAGATTTCAATATTCCCAGGTATCGTTCATTTATAAATCTTATAAATATGGATTTCTACGTTACATATCTTTGTAAATAATGTGATTGAAGTGATTGATTAAAAATGACAATATTTTTTAGGTCAATGCCGCTGAAAGAAGGAGGCTTCAAAATTTTATCCAAGGAACGATGACTAAACATTCTCACGAATGCTCACACAAAAGAATAAATTCATCTAGGAGAAGTTCATTAAATTAATAATTGATGATAATTAGTTATATAGTGGATAATAATACACAATAATTGAAACAATAAGGTTATTCACATGACTAGATATTTATTCCATAGAAAGACACTTTCATTTCATCGAGGTCAAGACTACTCGTGTATGACATATAATATGGATAAAATTGTTGTCCTTAAGTATTTCAAAAAAATAATGAAACTACACTATTGATGAAATGTATAGTTCCTACGTTGATGCACAATTCAATATAAATTTTTAATTTTACATGTCCAACAATGCTTTTTATAAAGTAGATAAACTAATTATTCCATATAATTTCCCAACATGAGACTTTTAAATATAATAAAAGGATCATTTTTATGTTTCTAATATATATTTTTTCAATTTTTCTAGGAATGAAGATTTAACTAACATAAAATAAAATGTTATTTGGTAGATTAATGTAACAACCCAGGTAAATAACGAAATATGAAATTTTTTTTATTTGATAATATTTTGGAATTAAATATTAATTTTACAATAATGTGGATACTCTATTAGATGGAGTACCCGATACACAACAACATGTTTCTTTGAATTCTTACGTAGAACACTAACAATATATTATTATTATTTTAAATGGTAGTTAGCACATAACAGTTTTATTAGTAGAAATGAACAAAAATAATACAATATGATTATATATGTTTGTTAAATGCTTTTACATTTTGTCAATCAATGTTAAAGGCTTAAAATGTGAATGAATCTAATTTTAAGAAAATTTTAAATTAAATTGTTGATTTAACACCTCTTATTGGAAAACTCTCAAAAAATGTACTTCTAGATACTTTTATATGTTCTATTTGACAAAATAAAATACTTCTTTAGAATATTTTAATCAAAATTTACTTTGGGTATGTTTTTTGTTTTTTCTAATAAAATTCAATTTTTAATGAATAATGAGAAATACTATATTTTGATTCAAAACTGCATTTTAATATAATATATTTATATGGTTATATTAACTTTTTAATTGAATTTAAAATTTAATTATATTATACTTTGACCATTTAACCCAATTGTGGTCATTGAAAATAATTTCACTTTGAAATTGGGCATAAACAAGTGTAAATCATATATATATATATATATATTTTCTTAAAAATAGTTGTCCTAAACCATATTGGATGAGTCATGGCCAACAAATGGCATTCATGGGTCTATTTTGGCACCCCATTGAGCCTCTTGGGAGTGATAATGACATATTAAATTAATTAATTTAATGTAATGACAAAAATGAAATAAAAAAAATATCTTTTAGTAATTTAATTTTTACAAATGTATATATAATTTATCATTTCGACTATAAATATTCATTGAAATTCTAAAAATATTTCCTATATCATGATATTTTTTAATTTTAATACATCAAATAAATTAAATTATGTATGACACAATAATGATGTTTTGTTTACCTCATTAATAAATGATTTAAAAAAAATAAGATTATAAAGATTAAAAGAATATCCTAATCCTATCCAGTTAATATTGAATGATTTTAATTTTACCATGAGTAAAATTATCATTGAAATTAATTATTTTTGGACCATTAGAAACTTAAAATCAATATATAATAAAATAATATTTTTACACATTCATAATGATCCCCTCTTCCCCTTATAAAAATCCCTAACCTCTAACCCATTCCTCACACTCTAAATCCACTTGGATCATCCAAAATCTACCCAATTATGCTCCATATATATATTTAGTCCTCCAAGAAGCCTAAAATATGGTTAAGCCACTTCAGTAAACCATTTTTGTTTTAACAAAAGAAAGTTTCCCAATATAAATGTAAAGTCTTCTATTGAGTTCTTTTGATTAATATTACTTCTCCAACCCCCTAAACTTCTTTTATTCCATTATTTTAAAAAAAACAAATATCGTCAATATAATATAATGTTGTTATGAGAATTATTATAACTACACTTACACGCACCTCCATCTAATGGGTGAACAACATATGATTTCTGTGGACGTCGAACTAAAGCCTCATGAAACAGTGTTTGTTCAAATATCACCAACTGCCTATCATGGTGGCCATTATGATGAAAAGGTATTTAAATATGATATATATTATATTTATATTTTTTATATTAATTTTTATTTATCATTTATATAATACCTTTGTGGTTTCCATAGTGGGTAAAAAGGATAATCTCATTTGAGGAAGTGCAAACTACTGCCCTCTTATAGTTGTATGAATCATTCATGCCTCGTGTGGAACATACAAAGGGTAGAGTTAATGTAATTATATATGATATTATTCTGGAATTATAATAGACATATGTATCATTATTTTTTGATTCCATTACAATACACAATAGAAATGGAAGTAGCATTCATTCATACGTATGACTTACCGTCTCCAAGAACGGTGCCTTTCATTTTTTACCTCTAAATTTTATGTACTATTGAAATGACATGTATATTATAGATATATATGATATAAATAAAATATAAATAATGTGTATCATTCTGGATATAATGAAAATTTTACCACATGTACAACTTGTAAATATAAGAAGTTCATTTTTGACACAAGTACCAAATATCGACAAAATGACCGTTATTATGTTCAATTATTACATAATGATTATAAAATTGTAATAAGTGATTTAAAATTAATGATAAAAATGAAAAAAAATTCTTAAAAAAGTAGTAATTAAAGTTAGATTATTATTATGGAGATTAATTAATGAATGAGTCATGTTGGACACGAGGTAAGGGACTTTATCTCAACATCCTTTCATTGAAGCATATTTTTTTTAATACACAACTTTATTTTACATGTAGTATAAACATAAATGAATTTTTACTTCACTCAAATGGAATCTTATTCAAAGAATTATATTACTAAATGACAAAAAGTAATGTTTCTTTTAATTTATGCGGTGACAAAGGCCTTTCCACCACCGTGAGTATTTTTTGTTTAAGGATTATTTAGCATGTAGAAATGTTTTTAAAAGGAAAAAAATAACAAACACACTTTTATGTATTTTGGTATTGAAAAGGTTTTTGATAATGGATATATTTATGTCAGTATATTTAAATGAAATATTCTGATTGAAATGTGTAAATGTTATCTTTCCTTTATATTTATTTTATGTGTTCTGATTTTACAATGGTAATAGGAAATTTGACTAGTGGGTAAATGATAACACAAATGATTGGTGATTTCGTGATAAACCTGGATGAGTGGTTACATTATAACCTACAATGCATTGGGTACAGAAGTTGGCCATATGGTTATTCCATTTTGTGATATGTGTTGTAGTTTACCATATTGTTATTCCATCTATGTATGTTTATGACCCATGTTAACTATATATTTTATGTGTTATTTGTTTTGGTTCTGTGGAAATATTTTCATTTCATAAGGGTATGCAATGATCTTTCATTGAGTGAAGTTTTTTTACTACTTCATAAAGCTTAAAATCATTACTTATTATAATGTTTTCATGGTTTAATTGTTGTTTCGAAAAAACTATCATTTTTTCCTTCTTTGTGTATCCCTTAATGATATTTTCATACTCAGCCCATGTAATTGAAATTTATTTCAGAAGAAATAATGTTGAATATGGTCACGGATGGAATCATGCAAAATTCATGATTTCTAAAACATTGAACTAGACAAGACTCTTTTTTTCATGAATTATTTTTTGTTAAAAAATGGAAACTAGGTAGATTTTTCTACATATAATATTCAAGTTGTTATGTATATATTATGACTATATTGTTTAAAGATCTAAAACCAAGAAGATCCTAAATAAAAATTAATAACATAATACTATAATATGAAATATTTAAAATTGGGGCCTTATAGATGGTATCAGTGGTCGGATTAGGTAATATTAAATGTTAGGGTATTGTTAAAATTATATACATAAATTAATTTATTTAAATATTCAAATGATAGTACATTTATAGTTTAATATGTTGCTTTTCCAATGATATTTATGTGTTCATAATGGCTTTCCATAGAGGAAATTAGGCAGCTATGATGGGACAACATCAAGAGGAAGACAACCATCCTAATCCGCAACCTTAGATGGTCAGAATTAGAACCAAATATTTTTTTCTGTGAAGGAACATTAGAATAAAGATATAAATGGGGGTGGTATCCATGCATGAGATCAGAAAGATCTACCACAGAGGAACATGTCAGTATTAAAGCATTTCATGAGGCAATATCCCCCATAATTCAAGGATCATCTGACCCTGTACTACCAGAATGGTGGATTAATGAACTAGAAATGATTTTTGATTTCATGGGGTGTTCAAAACATCAAAAGGTTTGTCTTTTATTAACAGTTTTGAAGGTGGAGTAGGTCAGTGGTTGTCGATAGTGAAAAATATCAGGGATAGTGAGGATATTGATGATCTTTTTTGCGATGAATTCAAAGGTATGTTTTTTGAGAAATATTTCCCTTAGGTGGTTCTGTGTAGGATAGAAAAAAACATCCTATAATTGAGGAAGGAGGATGACTAAGTGGCTGCTTACGAAAGAATGTTCACTCTACTGGAAAGGTATGCTCCAAATTTAATCTCATATCTTGATAGTTAGATAAATCAATATTACTCTGGACTGAATCCACAATATCGAAGAGCATTAGCCTCTTGTGAGTTCAAAAGTTATAAAAAACATGATTGATTTGAATAGATAGTGGAAATGGTGTTTTACTATGATCAGGTGTTCATTGACAAAAAATTAAGTAAGAGTTCCACTTGGTAGTCAAAGTGAAATAATTCATCAATGATACCTAGAGGTAAGAAAAATAAATATCCAACCTGTGAGAAGTTTGGTAAAAAACATCCTGGAGAATGTTAATCAAGGTATAGAATGTGGTTATAGTGTTGTATGTATGGTCATATTGCTCATAACTATAAGGAACCTGATCAAGTAGGCAATAGAAATCAATTAGTAAGATGTTTTAAGTGCAATGAAATGGGTCATTATGAAAATGAGTGTGCAGTGAAGAACTCATCTAAGGGAAAACAACCAAACTACAATTATAAAGAGGATGTGATATCCATTGCAACAAATTTAGCATATGTTGAGTCATAAAATGAATTATTATCACATACACTATTTGTTTGCTCAGATTATGCCAATGTGTTGTTTGATTCAAGGTATATATATTCATCAATTTCTATGTAGTTTTATAGTAAATTAGGAATTTAATATCAAGATATGTGTCCTTAACTTATGGTAAATACATATGGATGAAATTTTGAGTCAAAAAGATGTTATAAGAACCTACTTATCCTTGTGTGAAGAAAAATCTACATGAAATCTTTACTATTTTTCCTCTAGTAGAGTTTGATGTTATTTTGGGTATGAATTATATTTTTGTTTATCATGTTATGATTGACTGCAGATCTAAAGAGGTTTATTTTCAGAAGAATTTTTTGTTTTTGTACTAGAATAAATCCATTATTTTGTTAATATACCAGGAAGCTGACAAACTAGTAAAATATGAAAATGAATTTTACCTTGCACAAGTTGTTGAAAACAATGGAAATATTCATATTAATGATGTGATAATGGAAAATGAGTATCTTAATATTTTTATGATGAGTTTCCTATTAATATACCTGGTTAGGATGTTGAATTTACTTTTGACATAGTTCCTGATGCTATTCCAATTTCAATACCACTTTATCAAATGGATCAAATTGAATATTTATAGTTGAAGAAGAAATTTGCAAGAGTTATTAGATAAAATGTTCATTTGACCTAGCACATTACCATGGGGTGCACCTGTCTTGTTTAAAAAAAAGAACTTCGGTTCAACGAGACATTGCATTGATTATATGGCATTGAATAATATAATTGTTAATAAAATGTATCCATTTCCTCATATCGATGATTTGTTTGATCAGATCTTGGGAGTTCTGTAATTTTTTATGATTGACTTGATATTAGTGTACCATAAGTTGAATGTAAAGGAAACACACATTATGGAGACCGCATTTTGTACTAGATATGGCCATTATTAATTAGTATTGATGAGTTTTGGTTTAACCAATACACCTGTTATATTCATGGATCATTTGAATTAAATTTTCTGTGAGTTCTTGGATAAGTTTGTGGTTGTGTTCATTGATGATATATTGGTTTATTCCAAAATTAAATTGGAACATGAAAGTCATTTAACAATTGTATTGAAAAAATAAATGAAAAGAAACTATTTGGGAAATTTAGAATATCTGTCTTGTGGTTACATCAAATTTTATTCCATGGTCACATTATTTCAAAAAAATTGTAGAACTGTTTATCCTGCTAATGTAAAAATTATTGAAGAAAACCCAAGACCCACAAATATAAAATATATTCATAGTTTTCTTGGTTTAGTAGTTTACTACCAAAGTTTTGTTGATAATTTGGCATGGTTATCTAGTCCAATGATTTAGTTAACTTGAAAAACTGATATTTTAATTTATACAATAGAATGTGATGATTTTATGGAGGAATTTAATAGAATATTGTTCAATGCTCTTGTTTTGGATCCTCCATCCATAAATGGTGAGTTTTTGTATATATTTATGATTTGTTTAAAATAAATTGTTATTTACATAGGCATAATGGTCAGGTAATTTCTTATGCATCACATCAGTTGAATCCTCATATGTTAAATTAACCTACACATGATTTGGAATTGGCTTTTGTTGTTTTAGATTTAAAAATTTTGAGGCATCATTTATATGGAGTAAAGTGTGAAATATATATTGATCAAAAAAGATTGAAGTATATATTCACCCAGAAATAATTGAAGATGAGATAGAGGATATGGTTATAAATAATCAATGATTATGATTTCACGATCCTTTACAATCCAAAAAAATCAAATAAACAGGTTGATTCTTTTAGTTGAAAAAGTAATGGTTCATTAAAAGTTGAATGATTAGAACTAGATCCCTTGGTTTTTGATTTTATGACTTTGGAAAAGAATTTGTATGTTCCTGAAATTATTCTTTTTTTGATTCAGGTGTCAGTGAGATCATCTCTATTAGATTGAATTACGCAAGCGTAGAAGAAAGACAATGAGTTGCAGAAAAAGGTAGAGTTCATTTAGAAGGTTGGGTTGCATGATTCAAAAATATATAGTGATTGTGTTTTGAGATTTGGAAAGAGATTTTGTGATCCATGTGTTTCATATTTGAATAATGAGTTGTTATGTGAAGCATATAGTTCCCCATTTCTAGTTCCTCCTGGCAGTACTAATATGTACACTGATTGATGAGAGTATTACCGGTGGCATAGAATGAGAAGAGATTATGTTGATTTTAATATTATGATTTTGTCTTGTCAGTAGGTTAAATCAATGTGGCAGTTACAGAATGGGATTCTTTAGTCTTTAACTGTTCGAGAGTTTAAATTGGAAAATACATCCATTGACTTCATTGTAGGATTTCTGAAGATATCTCGAGGTAATAATGCAATCTGGGTTATTGTTGATCGATTGACTAATTATTCAAATTTATTTTATATTAGAGATACATTTTCATTAGATCAAACTTTTATGATGTATGTCAAAGAGATTATCAGGTTTAATGGAGTTCTCATATCCAATGTATTTGATCGTGATCCCAGGTTTACTTCTAAGATATGGAATGGCCTTCAGGGGTCGTTGGGTACTGATTTAAATTTTATTAAAGCATTAATAATCATTTGGATAGGAATTTAAAATGAACTATTTAGACCATTTGGGATATGTTATGTGCATTCTCGATAAATTGCCATGAATGTTAAGACCATCATCTTCTTTTAGTTGAATTTTCATATAACAAGAGTTTTCATTCCAATATACAGATGTTCTTATTTGATGCATTATATGGGAAGCCGTGTCAAACTCCAGAATTTTTTGATAATGTAGATGAATTGTAGCTAATGGGACCATAATTGGTAGAAGAGATGGTAGAAAATGTTTAGTTGACTCAGAATCACATAAGAACAGCTCAGAGTAGGAAAGAAAGTTATGCAGATAATCGGAGGGAGGATAATTTTTTGGGGTAGGTGATCGTGTCGTTCTCAAAGTTTCTCCATGGAAGATAGAGATTCATTATTATAAGAATGGAATTCTGAGTTCGAGGTTCATTAGACCCTATGAAATCCAGGAGAAGGTTGGATGAGTTGCGTAAATAGTTGCATTAACTCCATGTTTGTCTGAGGTACACAATGTTTCTAGTGACTCAATATTGACAATGTTTAAGAAATATACATCTAATGGTATGAGTCCAAACATAATTAAGTTGAAGAGAATGTATCTTTTGAGAACAACCCATCCAGATTCTTAACCAAAGAGAGCATGTGTTGATGAATAAGGTAATTCATTAGGTAAAGGTTTTGTGTAGAAACTATATGGTGGAAGAGGTAACATGCGAATCCAAAAATGCTATGAAGGATAAATACCCCTGGTTATTTAATATGTGAATTGATTTGCGAGGAATGATTTTACAAATGGGGTGAGGGATGTAACATCCCAGGTAAATAATGACATATGTCACATTCATATTTATTAAGATTTTTTAATTAAATATTAATTTTACTTTTAATGGGATTCTATGTTTGATGGCGTACATAATTCTCAACAACGGGTTTCTTTGAAATCTTAAGTAACACACTAATAATATAATATTTTATTTTAAATGGTAGTTAACACCTAGGCATTGTATTGTCAAGAATGAACAAAACTAACTATAATATTATTATACATGTTTGTTAAATGTTTTTTTATTTATCCATTAAAAGATAGAGGTTTAAAATTTGAATGAATCTAATATTAAGCATAATTTACTTTAAATGGTTGATTTAAAACCATTTAATATTGAACTCTCTTATAATATAGATTTTGTCACTTTAATATGTTCTATTTGAGAAAATAAAATTCTTCTTTAGAATCTTAACAACAAAATTAACTTTGGGTAAATTTTGTGTATTTTCTTGATAAAGTTCATTTTTAATGAATAGTGAAAAGTAATATATTTTAATTAAAAAAATTAATATAATTTATTTATATGAATAAATTATCTCCTTAATTTGTTTTAAAGTGTAATAAGATTATATTTTTACCATTTAATCCCATTGTAGTCATTGTAAATAATTTCTCATTGAAAATGGACAAAAACAAATGTCATACTTTTTATAAATTTTGTTCTTTTTAAACGTTATTTATCTTGAGAACGAGAATTAATTTTAAATTAATTAATCCATCTTCTATGTTTTGAATTTGTTAAAATATAAATTTTTTTGAATTTTGAATATCAAATATATCTTGGGCTGATTTTTTGGTTTTTTTCGGAGAAACATCATTTTTTTATGAATACTGAAACCACTAAGTAGTAATTAACAATATGACTTTTTCAATTAAATTAAATTTTTCCTCTTATATGTGTTGAATTTTGAAAATCATAAATACATTGTTGTTATTAGTAAGTAAAATATGGTTCGATAAGATGAAAATAATTTTTGGTGAATAGTATCTTTTGTCTTTTATTTACCGCAATTAAAGTTAAATAGGTTAAATAAAGATAATAATAATATCATAAAAATCCAAAATTACATTAACACTTATACTAAATTTATTGTATGTGTCATGGATGACCATGGGCATCCTTGGGTCGAATTTGGGACCCCATGGAATCACTTGGATGTGATAATGAAACATTAAATTTATAAATTTAAAGTAAAGACAAAAATGACCTAAACAAATATCTTTTAGTTAATTAATTTTTACATATTGTTATATAAGTTATCTTTTCGATTATAAATATACATTGGAAATCTAAACAAATTTCCTACATCGTGGTATTTTTTTATAAATTTTATAAATCAAATAAATAAAATTATGTATGACACAATAATGATGCAGTGTTTACCTCCTTAAAAAGGATTTAGATAAATAAAATTATACAAATTAGAAAACATCCAAAACCTGTCAAATTAATATTGGATGATTTTATTTTTACCATGAGTCATCTTATCTTCAGCTTTAATTGTTTTTGGATCTTTTGTAACCGAATATTATTATATAATAAAATAATATTTCCACACATTCCTAGAGATCCCTTCCCCCCTTATTAAAAGACCTCACCTTTAACCCATTCCTCACACCTCACAAGCATCGTGGCTCATCCAAACACATCCCAATTAAGCTCTTTACATCCCTCTCATCCTCCAAGAAGCCTTAACATAAGCATAAGGCACTTTAACATACCCTTTTGTTTCAATCCAAAGGGAGTTACCCAATTTAAATGTAACGTCTTATCTTATATTATTGTTCACCTCACCTGTTTCGATAATCTCACTTATGTTTTAATATGTTCATAATCCCAATTATGCACACATATTTTGATAATCCCAAATAATGTTCATCTATATATTAATTCTTTCAAACTATGAAATTTTATGACAATATTTTGATAATAATTTTAAAATAATCTTTGAAATATGTTAATCAATGTTTATCTATGTTTATATGATGTTTGAAATATCATTAACACAATAGGATGTGTTTTGCATAATGAAAATAAGTGTTAAGTCACTGATATGCTTATAGTTACAAATACAGATCTATCGGTACTTTGTCTACTAAGAGACATAGTAACAAACACGCAGAGCTACCGGTATGTATAAGTGCCCCGGTATGCACATGCCACTGATAGGTCAAGTCCACCGATACAGAGAGCTACTGACATGAGCTGAGATATCGATCGAACAAGTTTATCGGTATGCATTAGTCTACTGACATACACATCACTTGTACAGAACAGGTCTACCGTTATGCACAAGCTACCGATAAAAAGTCTACCAACAAGTTTAGTTATCGATATAGACAGTCACCTATACAAGCGAGCTACTGATAGAAAATTGAGCTACTGATAGACAATCGAGCTACCGTTAGACAAAGATCTACTAATAGAAGGAGTCACTGGTACTAAGAGCTACTTATACATGGAGTAACAACAACTGATACAAGGAGCTACCGGTACATGGACAAATAGCTACCAATAGGAGGTCACTGCTATACAAAGTCCACCATTACATATCTACAGACATAAGGCTACTGATAAGAAACTGACTAGTAAAACTCTATACAGTCAATATTATTTATTTACTAAGAAATGGTAATATTTGATTATTTTAATTCAAATAATGTTATTTAATTGTAGTTGTTGGCATGTTAGGGAATAGTACCTAGTACCCATAAAATAGGAAATTATTCCCATTTGTGGAGTTGAAATCTATAAAAGGAAGAGTTCAAAGAAGGGAAAAAGTCTGTTGAGAAGTGGTGAATAAACATAGAGAAGAAACACATCATCCACACTTGAAGAACACTATACATACTAGAACCCATTCAGTATAGAGTATAACATAAGTTTCACTATAGTCAATGAGTAAAGAACTACAACGATCTCTTCATGCACTCAAGATGACCAAACTAAACATGAAGAAAAGAACCCTTTGTTTTATAGAAAAAAACCAGAGAAGGACTCATAAGTATTCCTAATTAATCAATAGTCCAGAGCTACACATCAAATCACTAGAGATTTTTAAAACACATATCTACTCTCTCAATGATTATTTTATTTACATTTTGAGTCGTGTGGATACTCTGTACATTTTATACAAACACTGTCTCCTGAACTAAGCTGGAAGATTTATAAATCCTCACACAAACCTTCTATAAATATCTTGTATCCCACTATGGATAGTGTTAAAGGTCATGTAAGACCTGGACAGCCTATGTGCTATTGTTTTGTTTTCCCACGAAGAACTGTGGTAGAGGTCTTAATACCTGGACAGTCTTTTCACTGTTGTTTACCACCATTCTAGGGTGAGGATGAAATTTATATAAATTGTTTGAGAGGACTATGTATCAGATTGAGACATTATATCTTGGTTATATCTCTTGTGCATCTTATTTTAAATCTAAATTATATTTTATATATTTTCAATTCCAATGCTAATGACTTTGAAATACAATTTGTCTTAAAGTTAAATTGATTGTGAAATTAGCAAGTGTTTTTACTTATTGTGAACTAGTAAGTTAGCTTCAAACGTTAACATAATATTTTTGTTAAAATAAATGAGACCTAATAAATCTTTGATATACTAATTGAACATTTACAATTTGTATAAATTCACTATATTTTAACTTGTTTTTAAATATGGGGATTTTAATATAAATATTTTTAACAGATATTTTAATTGGAACTCAATTCACCCCCCCCCCCTTTGAGGATCCACTCCGACCAACATTTGGTATCATAGGATTGTTTTGTTTTTAAAGGCTTTTGAAAAACTCTATTTTTCAACTGTGATTTTAGTTATATCTCAATGTACATAAATTTCTGTTAGTTCTAAATTTTTTATCTTTAAATTTTTTTCTAAAATCTATCTATGTATAATAGATTAGAAGGTGTTTCTAAAAACATACCACCTTTCTATAGTGGTACAAATTATGCCCAGTGGAAGCATAAAATGAAAATTTATTTAGAGACTGTTTGATTTGATATTTGGACTACTATAGAGACTCAATATAAGATTCCAGAAAATGAATTAACTACTTGGTATGAACCAAAAAAATATTCTTACAATAATAAATGCAATGAAATTAATTCCATCTATTGTTATTTAGGAGATGAATAATTTAATCAAATATCTCCTTGTAAAACAGTTTATGAAATCTGGGACAGCTTGGCTATCTCACATGAGGCAAAAACTAGTGTCAATGAAATGATATTGAATACCTATACTATCAATTATGATAATTTTTAAATGATCCCCGAGGAGCCTATTTTTGACATGTATCTTAGGTTCAATGAGATTTTCACCACTATGAGATCTCTCAGTAAAACTGTTCCAGCAAAAGACCAGATCATGAGGATATTAAGATATCTGCCCAAATGATGGAGAGGCACATATGTTTCCATTAGAGAATCATACGACATCAGGAAACCTCCTGTTAAAAAATTAAATGGTAAGATAATGATGTGTGAGGAAGATTATAAGGTGAAAAAGGAAAAATATGATAAACCAAAAAATAATTCAGTAGCCTTCAAGATATCTGCTTCAAAGGACAAGGACACGGAGAATCTTCATATACCTATTGAAAGATCGAGTAGTAATGAGATTGCATCTGACAGTGATGATGAGATGGCTCAAATAGAAAGAATATTTAAGAATTTCTATAGAAAGAAGAAATTATTCATAAAATAAAATTACAATGGAAAATATGAAAACAATGGTCATTGGAAGAAGGATTGGAAAAAGCCTGATAAAAGTGATGAAATTGTCTACTATAAAAGAAATAGAAATGGTCACATTAAGTAAGATTGTCCAAAATTGAAGATCAAAAAGAAATATGAAATCAAGGAAAATAATTATAAGAAATAAATGAAAGCAACATGTAGTGATTCAAATGATAGTTCAACTGATATTGATTCCAATAAAGATGAAAAATCTAAAAAATCTATATGTGTTTTATGAAAAACACCTCTGAGGTAACACTGGACACTCCATCTTTAAATTCATATTATTCTATAGTTGATTCTGATTCTGAATATGAAAATATGTCTAGTGAAGAGTTATTTGAATACTGTAATATCCTAGAAGAAACATGTAATTAGTTAAAGGAAATGTATAAAGGTTTAAAGAAACATCATGCTTTACCTTGCTCTATTAAATCATCCCCTGATGTAGAAAAGGAAAATAATGCTCAATTACAAAAGGAAAATACAGAACTTAAATTTTATAATGAGAAACTAATGAAGGATTTAGAAAAATTTACAAATGAAAAAAAACACACAAACACAAATGTTAGGAAAACAAGTGGCACAAAAATATACCACTTGAATAGGCTATCAGCTGGGAAAGAGGCAGTTTACTAAAACTAGATTCATTCACAATCTAGACAGAATGCATCTAGGTCTAGTTCTAAAAGTCTATATGATTCAACTAGTTACTCATATGTTTATATATCAAATAAATTTTATCTTTCCAAATATATTGATTCTGTAAATTATTTGAGACCCACGAGACAAATATGGGTTCCTAATGCTTTGCTTACTAACAGGTCTTGACCCAAGAAGATATGGGTACCAAAATCATTTTACATCTAAACCTGTTACATAAGAATCTTACCTAAAGAGTTCTCACAAGAAGTTATGGTATGTGGAAAATGGATGTTCAAGGCATAGGTCTGCCTAATTATCACGCATAAAAAGTTTAATAAATGTTGATTGAGGGATTGTCACCTTTGGTGATAACTCTAAATGAAAGATCATTGTCCTTGGCCAGACTGGTAACACAGATTCATATATTTAATTTCGAAATTTTTATTTGTTAATGGACATAAATATAATTTGTTGAGTATTTCTCAGTTATGTGATGATGGTTTCAATGTTATATTTGAAAATGATTATTTTAGTGTATTTAATTCTAAAAATATTTTGATATTTTCTGCATTGAGAAATGAAAATTTTTATTTTGTTCATTTAAATTATTTAACCACATAAAATATAACTTTTTTAAATGCTTTTCATAAAGAATGTTGGTTGTGGCACAGAATATTAAGACACTGCAACATTCATTCACATTGAAATCTGACAAGGAAGAACATAGTTAGAGACCGACCAAGACATGAATTCCCATCAGACAATGTTTGTAATCCATATCAAAAGGGAAAGCAACATAAAGTTTATTTTAAATCATAGAAAAAAGTTTCAACTTCTCAACAACTCGATTTGGTTCACATGGACTTGTGTGGACCTTCTAGAGTTTCTAGTTTAAATGGGAAGCACTATATCTATCTTAGTAGATGAAATTTCTAGATATAATTGTGTATACTTATTAGCTCACAAAATTGAAGCATGTTATTACATTATTAAATACTCTAAGTCTGTAGAAAACCTTATTTGACTTAAGATTAAGTCATTGAGAAGTGAACATGGCCGTTAGTTTGAAAATCATGAGTTTGAATATTATTTCTCACACAATGCCTATAAACACAATTTCTCTTCCCCTAGAACACCTCAACAGAATGGTTTAGTTGAAATAAGGAATAAAACCCTTCAAGAAATTGAAATAACTATGATTAATGAGAATGTCCTGCCAATTTATTTTTGGGGATGAAGCTGTAAATACAGCTTGTTATACTATCAATAGATTCATTATTAGGCTAGTTCATAAAAAGACCCCTTATGAGTTGTGTAACAATAGGAAATCTAAAGTTATTTAGTTAAGAGTTTTTGGTTGAGCAATCTTTATTCTCAATACAAAATATATTATTGACAAGTTTTCACCCAAAAGTGATGAAGGAATTTTTCATGGATATTATTTAACTAGAATATACTATAGACTCTGAAATAAAATAACCAAATATGTGTAATAATCTCTTCATATATTGTTTGATGAAACTGATTGACATGAACCTAAGTCTTCTCTTGAAAATCATGAAGAATATTTGTCTGTTCTGGACCTTAATGATAAAAACAATGTTCCTATTATAAAGACATCTAGTTCTGGACAGATTCCCGAATCAACTTGTATAGAACCCGAACATAGAGATGAGCCATAAATTTTTAGTCCTACCTTTACTAGATCAAATAGGATTCTAACGAATTATCCTTTAGATGCTGTTGTTGGTAATATTGATAGATGGACACAGACTAGATCTTCTCTAAGAAACTAAGTTGAACATCAAGATGTTCTTTCACAATTAGAACATAAAAATTTCAATGATTAAAACATTGATGAATTTTGGGTAATGGATATTCAAGATGAATTAAATCAATTTGAAAGAATCAATGTCTGGGAATTAGTTGACAGGCCTAAGGACACTTTGACCATAGGCACTAAATGGGTTTTTATAATCAAAGATAATGAAACTTGAAATATATTTATAAATCAAGCTAGGATAGATTGAAAGTGTATATTTTAGAGGATGGAATATACTATGAGGATACCATTGCCCCTATAGCAAGATTAGATACTTTTAGGATCTTAATTTCCTATGCTGCTCATCTGAATTTCATATTATATCAAATGGATGTTAAAAGTTCTTTTCTAAATGGTATTATAATTGAAGATGTTTTTGTTGAACAACCACCTTGATTTACTAATCCTCATTTTTCAAATCAATTTTTCATGCTATCTAATGATTTCTATGTTTTAAAACAAGCTCCAATGATCATGGTATGATAGACTTAGTAATTTTCTTATTTAAAAAAGGTTTTACTAAAAGGATTGATGATCTAATTATTTTTATTAAAAGAATTACCAAAGATGTTTTTATAGTAAAAATCTATATTCATGATATTATTTTTTGATCTTCTAAAAATTCATTATGTACTAATTTTTCAAAGTGTATTCAAAATGAATTTGAAATATGTTTAATGGGAGAACTCAAATATTTTCTTGGATTTTACGTTTTTCAAAATGAAAATGGTATTATTTTGAATCAAAGTAAATATTCAAATGTGCTTTTAAAACATTTTCGTTTGGATAATCTTAAGGAGGGTGATACACCTATGAGTATTATCTGTAAGTTGGACATTGATGAAACATGGAATCTAGTGGATCAAACCAATTACATATGTATTATTAGGAAACTTACTTTACCTTAATGCTAGTTGACTTAATATTATGTTCATTGTGTGCATGTGTGAAATATTTCAAGTTAATCCTATAGAATTTAATTTTCTTACTGTTAAATGAATTTTTAAGTATATTATTCACAGTACAAATTTGTGTTTGTTTTATCCAAAAGGAAAATATTTTGAATTAAGGAGTTATTCAGATGCTTACTTTTCTAGTTGGAAGTTAGATAGAAAAGGCATCTATGGAACATTTTATTTTCTATGTAAGTCCTTAGTATCATGGTGTTGAAAGAAACCGAATTTTGTTGCATTGTATACAGCTAAAGCAGAGTATATAGCTTCTGGTAGCTGCTCTGCACAAATTCTGTGGAGGGAACACACTATTTTGGACTATGGATATGATTTAATGCATGTTTCTATTCACTGTGATAACACCAGTGCAATTAACATTTCAAATAACGCTATGTCTCACTATAGGACCAAACACATTGATTTAAGGCACCATTTCATGAGAGATTGTTACCAAAAGGTGATATTACTCTTGAATTAATAGGTAATTAACATCAATTAGCAGACATTATCACCAAACCTTTATGTTCGGATAGGTTATTTTAAATTAGACATGAGTTAGAAATTATTAACCTTGACCGGTACATAACTCACAGATGTGATACCTAACCGATGTACCTCACTGATGTGATACCTAACTGATGTACCTCACCGTTGTGATACCTCACCGATTTACCTCACTGATGTGAGACCTCACCGATCTATATCACTGGTGTGAAACCTCACCAATGTACCCCAACTATATACCTCACTGATCTACCTCACTGATGTGATACCACACCGATATACCCAACCAATTATGCGTTGTTTTAAAATTCTATCTACCACTAGAATCATTATCAATTATAGTTATTATATATTTTAATTATTTATTTTATGATTGTTAAATGATAAAACTAAGTCCTAATTAATTCTCGATCCACTTCAAACCCTTTTCCCTCAAGCCTTAGCTCCCAAATCTCCTGAAAACCCAAATGTTCCTTGAACTAGAAATGGAAAAAACCAAAATTTCTAATGTCATAGATGAAATTGATGAGCCGAATGCGAAGAAGCAGAAGACAAAGCAATAAGAAAGTAGTAGTGTCAGTAGAACAAGGTCGGGATGGCGACCAGGGAACCCGCATTTAAAAAATATAGTTATTGTGATCGAAAAAGATCTATGCGTGGAATGGTTGTTTTCTAGTAGATCATTAGTTCTCAAGGTTCTAGAAGATAAGAAGTGGGTAGAATGCTTTTCTAACAACAATGGCCACAACTATCCGAATCTGGTGAAAATTTCTATGAGTTTGTAAGCTTTGAGATATTAGAAGTTGAGAACCGAATGATTTCACTTTTGAATGGAAAGGAAATATATTTTTCATCTGTTGAGTGGGCTGAATGCCTGATGGTCCCACATGAAGGTGTGTCTGGTTATTTTTCAAAACTAGTACCACCTACAAGCGACATATTTGATTATGATACTGCCTTAGAGGAGCTCACTGGTAGTGGTAAGAAAAGATAGGTGGTGGATGATGAAATGGATGTAGAGAACAGATTACTGTTCAAGTTTGATCATCATGTTTTAATCCCAGGGAGGGGGACTTTTCAAACATAGGATATCAATATATCTATCAGCTACACCATTTGAGACATGGTGTGAATGTGAATCTGTGTAGGCTACTAATGATTCAAACAGAGGATATGACCAGACCAAAATCAAATAACAATGCCTTATTCTTTTCCAATTTGATTTCTGTTATGATTAAAGTAAAGTGGGTATCTGAGTCTCATGATGAGACCTTGGTAGTAAGGAATAATTTTTTCATCTCAAGAACTGTTATCAAATACATGAAGATAAACTAGAATCCATGGAGAAGATAGTGGTTTAGTGATGATAAGAAGCTATATGATAAATCTAATCTTGAGGATCATCCTTTAAGACCTAAGGATGTGAGGGATCTATGTCTTGGACCTGCTGAAAGGAACCTTAGTACATTGATGAGAATGAGGAAGAGGAGACTTCTATCGGTGATGGAAGGGATCCGTACTTTCCCCCAAGTCCTATTTCAGAAATTATATCATTATGAAGGGAACATTTAATAGAAGAAGAAACACATGTTGATGTGGATGATAAGCTAGTCCATGAGAAGGAGTTGATTGTATAATATTTTTATGAGGAATAAAGAACTACTGAGAATGCTATTTTTGAACAATAGAATGCACCAGTTGAAGGGAAGAATCCAATCAGGTTTGGTAGTGTTTCAAGGGATGTTGAAATTGAGGATTGGGTAGAAGACCCAGGTATTGTGGATTGTGGATTGGATTATCTAGATTCTGATAATGAGACATCCCTCAATAGACTAAAAATAAATTATGATATTCCGACTGAGTTGTTACCTGATGATGTGGTTAGAATGCACGATCTGGATATGCTCATGTCTGATCTCAGAATCAGTTTTTGTGGAAGAAATAAGGAAAATGGATGCTTCACTAGTGTCATTTATTCAACCGATTATGAATGACTCTGTGGCTAGTATAGTATTTGAAAGAGTAAATGTTGTGGTTTCACATGAAAATATGATCACTAGGGATGATCTATAATCCTTAAAGAATGATCTGAAAGAGTCTTTTAGTGCCTATATTGCCAATTTAAAGCACAGCTTTGTTGAAGATATGGGCAATTTGGAAAATTCCATTGAACTCTCTCTTGGCTGTAATGTCTCTGCCTTTGTGGCAGAGATAGTGGATGAAGTTATAGCTTACCAAAATCATGTATCTAGACTGGAAGAGGATGTTGATGTTCTAGAAAAGTCAGTTATCTCTTTAGAATCATATATGAGTTCTAGACCACAAGTAGTCAAGGACTTAGCTTATGTCAAAAGTGTTGTAATACAGATGGTATCAGTCTTTGAGGGATTTAAAACCTCCATGAATGATCATGTTATCTCCAAGGACTCTCATTTGAAAAATCTTATCAGTAGGGTGACCAAAAATTTCAAGCAAACAGAAACCTTCTCTATTGGTTCTATTGCTTCCCGACCTTCAGTGGATTTAGATCAGATTTGAGTTGTGATGAAGGAGGATCTTGGTTCAGCATAAACCAGTGGCTCTGTTTACTCATCTGATCTGAGAAAAGTGGTAACCACAACATGAGATACCACAATAGATATAATGAAGATAGTCCAAGACTATATGAGTGAAGCTAATGCCTCTCAGAAATAGGTTAAAGACAAGGTATATTACTATATCCAAAGGTTTTATACAAATAATCATCTCAAAAAACCATTCAATATAATGTTAAGAATATAAAGCTCTTTTATGTCAATCAATAATTCAAATAACAAGACATCATTCTCGTATAATTGACCCCTGCACTGGAAAAATGTATAGAGAACATGGATGATTTCATTTATACTATGGAAATAGGAGGAGGAATCATTATGGATTTCAGAAATATCTTGTTTCCATTATTTCATGTCGATGCTAGGGCAGTTATTATACCTCTAGCTTTAGCTGCATCTACTTCTACTGATTCGTCTATTCAGATTACTCTAGCACAAGCCATTCAAACCCCTACTCCAATGATCACTCAGAGAGCAACAATGTTCCATCCATGAACAGTTTCTGTAGCTCGTCCACCTCTGATCATCTCCGGTGTTCCAATGCCTACACCTACATCCACCTCACCCAAATCTTCTTCTAATTACAAGTGGAAATCTCGTTCTGAGGATGTCGATTGAATAGTTTCTAGGATTTTCGATAGGAAGCACCTTTATTTCTTTTTCATTCAATTCTGTTTCTCTTTGTAATATATTTTCTCAAAGGAATACATATTCTCTAACATTCATTTCCTCATTATTAATTATCTTCTCCTGTATTTTCTTCTTGTTCCACTAATTGATTATCACATAGGGGGATTAAAACTATCTAAGGAAACTATATATGGGGGAGAAATAATAAATGTTATGAGAAAGAGGGAGAAATACTATCTTTTATGAGTTTAATTCATTTCCCTCAGGTACATTTGTTTCATATTTTATCTTTGATATATGTTTTTTATAATATATTTTATTCTCTAATACTATAATGCTATCATAAGTTGTGATTATCAAAAAGGGGGAGATTGTTAACCTCACCTGTTTTGATAATATAACTTATGTTTTAATATGTTGATAATCCCAATTATTCTCACATATTTTGATAATCCCAAATAATGTTCATCTATATATTAATTCTTTCAATCTATGAAATTCTATGACTTTATGATGATAATAATATTAAAATACTATTTGAAATATGTTAGTCAATGTTTATATATGTTTATAAGTCTTTTGAAATAATTCTAACTCAATCGGATGTGTTTTGCATAAAGAAGATAATTGTTAAGTCAGTGATACGCGTATAGCTACTGATAGAGATCTACCGATACTTAGTAAACCAATAGAAATAGTCCCCAATATGCAGAGCTATCAGTATGTATAATTCCACAGGTAAGCACATGCCACTAATAGGTCAAGTCCACCGACACATAGAGCTATCGACAAGAGCGGATCTACTGATAAAACAAGTATATCGGTATGCATAAGTCTACCGCTATACACTTCACCGATACAAAACAGGTTTACCGATATTCACAGGATACCGATAGAAAGTCTACCGACAAGTGTAGTTACCAATACAGACAGTCACCGATACAAGAGAGATACCGATAGACAAAGAGCTACTGATAGAAGGTCCATCGGTACGTAGAGCTACTGATACACGAAGTAATTTCTACAGATACAAGGAGCTACCAGTACAAGGATAAAGAGCTACCGATAGGAGATCACTGCTATACAATGTCCACCATTACATATCTATCGAAAGATGGCTACTGATAAAATAATGACCAGTCGAACTCTATACTCTCAAAATTATTTATTGATTAAACTACGATAATATTTTATGATTTTATTAAAATTAATGTTATTTAATAATAGTTGTTGGCATGTTAGGAAACCGTACCTAGTACCCATAAAAAAAGGTAATCATTCCCACTACTGGAGCTGAAATCTATAAAAGGAAGAGTGCTGAGAAGGTCAAATGTGTGATAAAAAGTGATGAATACAAATAGAGAAGAAATGTATCATCCACATTCGAAAAAAACTGGACACACTAGGATCCATTCATCTAGTAAAGAAAAAAAAACTACACCTTAGTCATAGTGTAAAGAACTACAATGATCTATTCATGTACTAGAGCTGATCAAACTGAACATGTAGAAAACGACCCTATGTTTTTCAGACAAAAACCAGAGAAGGACTCAGAAGAATTCTTGATTAATCAAGATACCAGAGCTATACTTAAAATAAATATAGCTTTCTAAAACTCATATATACTCTCTCAGTGATTCATTCTTTTACATTTTGAGTAGTGTGGATATATTGTATATTTTATTCACACATTGTCTCCTAAGATAAGCCGGAGGATTTCTAAATCGTCCCACAAACCTTCTATAAATATCATGTATCCCACTGTGGATAGTTGTAGAGGTCATTTATGACCTGGATAGCCTATGTGATTATGTTTTGTTTTCCCATAAAGAACTGTGGTAGAGTTATTAGTACCTGGACAGTCTATTCACTATTTTTTAGCTCGATCCAGGGTGTGGAACAAATTTATCTTAATTTTTTGAGAGGACTAAGACTAAGCTTGATACTAAACCACATGGTTATATCTGTTGTGCATCATAGTTTAAATCTAAAGTATGTTTTATGTATTTTCTATTCTGCTGCTAATTACTTTGAAATACAATTTGTTTTAATGTAACTTTGATTGTTAAATTAGAAAGTGTTTATAGTTATTGTGAACTAGTAAGTTAGTTTCAAAAGTTTACTAAATCTTCTGATTAAAATAACTGGGACCTAATCAATATTTGAGAAACTAATTGAACATTTACAATCTGTATAAATTCACTACAGTTTATCTGGTTTTTAAATAGGGGGATTTTATATAAATATCTTTAACAGAAATTTTAATTGGAACTCAATTCACCCCCTTGAGTATTCACTCCAACCAACAATTATTTTGTTTTATTTTACGTCTCCAACACCATAATATATTTTTATTCAATTATTTTATAACAATAACAGAATCCTCGATATAGTAGGATGTTTTTATGAGAATGATTTGAACTACACATACACACACCCCCATCTAATCGGTAAATAACATAGTGTTTCTATGGACAGTGAACTACAACCTCGTGAAACGATGATTTTTCAAATATCTCCAACTGCCTCTCATGGTTTCCATTAGGATTACAATATATTTATATATGATATATATCATTTTTATATAGTTTCAATTTTTATATATTTTTCATTTATAAAATACCATTATGGTTTCCATAATGTTTAAATAATGTAATCTCATTTGAGGAAGTGCGGACTACCGCCCCATCAAAGTGATATGACTCGTTCAAGCCATATGTGGAATGTATAAAGGGTAGAGTTAATGAAATTATATATGATATTATACTATAATTATAATATACATATGTATCACTAATTTTCCATTCCATTATAATACATAATTGAAATGGAAGTATTGTCTATGCGTACGCACGAATTACCGACTCCATGAACGGATCAATTCATTTCTTATATCCAAATGTTATGTACTATTGTAAATACAATTATATACTAGATATATAAGATATAAAATAAATTGAAAACCTGAGTACCATTCTCGATATAATGAACTTTTTACCACATATACAATTTCTAAATATAATAAGATTATTTTTGACTCAATTACCAAATATCGACAAAACAACAGTAAATAAATTAAATAATTAAATAATGTTCATAACATGGTAATAAGTTATATAAAAGGAATGATAAACTTGAAAAAGGTTCTTAAGATATTAGAAATTGACATTAGTATATTATTCATAAGATTAATGAACAAACAGGTCATATCGAACATGAGGTAAGGGACTTCATCTCAATCACATTTCATTGTGGAATATTTTGTTTTAATACATGAAATTATTTTATATGCGGTATAAGAACCATTTAATTTCCATTTCATTTAATGGGAATTTTTTTCAATGAATCGTTTTACTAATCTAAAAAAGGAATGTTTATTTTAAATTAAGTGGTGACAAAGACCTTTCCGCCGTCACGAGTATTATTTGATCTTTGGCATCCATAACAAGCAGTAATGTTTATAAGAAAAATAAATACCACATAATCTTTTACATATTATGTTATTGAATTTTTTTTAATAATATATTTTTTTATTTTCAATATATTTAAAAGAAATATTTTTATTGAAATGTTGAAATGTTTTTTTCCGTTATATTTGTTTTATGTTTTATGATTTTATAAATGTACTTTGAAATTTACAGGGTGGTAAAATGCTAAACCAAATGATGGATGGTGAAATGATAAAATCATATGGGTGGTTACATGATAACCTCTAATGCATTGGGTATGGAAGTCAGTGATATAGTTATTCCATTTAGTGATATGTGAGGAAGTCTACTGTATGGTTATTCAATTTAAGTATGTTTATCTTTCCAGTTACCTTTATATGTTATGTGTCTTTATATGGATTTTATGGTAATATTTATGTGACAAAATGTTAAACAATGTTAATTTATTCAATGGAGATTATTTATTACATAATAAAGGTGAAATTTATTACATATGATAAAGTATTCATGGTTTAAATGTTATTTTGAAAAACTAACATTTTTCCTTCATTGTTTGTCAATTAATGTCCTTTTCATGCTCATCCCATGTTTTTGAAATGTTTTTCACAGGATATAAAGTGTAATAAATTAAAGGATGGAATCAATGAAATTGCATGCTAGCTAAAACATTTATCTAGGCATGAATCTTTTTTCCAAGAATTATTTTTTTGTGAAAAAATGGAAACTGGTTTTATGTTTCAATATGTAATATTCCAGTTTTTATGAATATGTTATGAAATAATTTTCTAATACTAAAAACCAGAAAATATCCTCAATATGAATTGTTAAATTAATTCAATAATATGAAATGTTTTTGGTCATGCCCTTATAGTTGGTATATTTGGTCAATTAAGGTAAATTTAGGAGTTAGGGTATTGCAAAATTAATATCCATAATGTAATTTATGTTAATATGGAAATTATTTATCATTTACAGATTACCATGTTGTTGTTCCTAATATATTTCTGTGTTTAAAATGGTTTTACATAGAGGAAATATGGCAGGTATGATGAGAAGACATGAGAAGGAAGATATACTTCCATATCAGAAACCTGAGATAGTCAGAATCAGAACCAAATAGTTTATTACAATGATGGAA
Organism: Viscum album; assembly: GCA_963277665.1. Classification (NCBI taxonomy): domain Eukaryota; kingdom Viridiplantae; phylum Streptophyta; class Magnoliopsida; order Santalales; family Viscaceae; genus Viscum; species Viscum album. The sequence goes on along the minus strand of OY728156.1, from coordinate 856,350,532 downwards.
TAGTTGACTCCAGCTATAAATGGTGGTGGTATCCATGCACGAGATCAGCCTGATCTACCATAGAGTAACATGTCATTAGTGGATCATTTCATGAGGCAACATCCCCCATCATTCAGATAATCATTTGACCATGTGCTAGAAGAAGGGTAAGAAATCACTATAAAATATTTCTGGTGTCATGGGGTGTTCAGAACATCAAATTTTTAGTCTTTCTATTTACTGTTTTAAAGCTGAATCTAATTGGTGGTGGTTGACGGTGAAAATATCAGGGATAGTGTGGATATTGATGATCTTGATTGTGATTAATTCAAAGGTATGTTTCTGGAGAAATATTTCCCAAGGGTGGTCCATCTTAGGATTGAAAAATAGTTCGTGGAATTGGGGAAAAGGATGAATTAGTGGTTTCATACGACGGAATATTTAATTGACTGGCATGGTATTCTCCAAATTTCATCCGACATATGGATATTTAGATCCATCACTTTTACATAGGACCGAAGCCACAATATCAAATAGCATTAACCTCTCGTTAGTTCAAAAGTTATGAAAAAATTGTTCAATGCGAAGAGAAGGTGGAGATGGAGTTTTCTGATGATCAGGTGTTCTTTAAAAAACAACAGAATTAAGAGTCCAGTTGTCACAGAAAGGGAAGGAATTCATCAAAGAATCCAAAAGGTATGAAAACTAAATATCCATATTTTGATAAGTGTGGTAAAAATAATCCTGGAGAATGTTTATCAATGTCAGGAAAGAAATTCTATTGTGGTATGTCCGGTCATATTTCTTGTAACTGTATGGAAGATGATCAAGGATGTAATGAAAAGGAATCAGTAAGATGTTTTAAGTGAACTTAAATTTGTCATTATGAAAATGAGTGTCTAGACAACAACTCTACTGAGGAAAAGAATCCAGACTATAAGAAGATAGTGTTTATTAATTCCTTTGCAACTACTTCAGCAAGTGTTGGTCCATCAAATGAAGTTGTATCAGGTAGAATTCATGTTTGTTTAGATTATTCAAATGTGTTGTTTGATTTAGGGTCTACACAGTTGTTAAACTCTAAGATGTTTTCTAGTTAATTGGGAATTCCATCTCAAAATTTTAATCCTCAACAATGGTATAAACAACTGGTTGAAATTTTGAGACAAAAATAAATTATAAGAATGTTTCTGTTCTTTTGTAAAGAAATAATCTACCTGAAAACCGTATTGTTTTTCCTCTAATCAAGTTTTATGTTATTTTGGTTATGGATTGGATTTCTATTTATCATTCTATGATTGATTTCATAACTAAAGCGGTTTCTTTTAAGAATGATTTTCAGTTAATGTGAATGAATGAACCTTTGATTTTGATAATATATCTTGAATATGAGAAACTAGTAAAAGATGGAAATGAATTTTACCATGAAAATATTGTTGAAAACAAAGGAACTATTCAGATTAATGATGTGCCCGTGGTAAATGATTATCTTGATGTTTTTCATGATGAGTTACATGTTATTATACCTGATCCAGATTTTGAATTTATTGTTGACTTAGTTCCTGATGCTATTCCAATTTCAAAACCCCCTTATTGAATGGCTCAAATTGAACAGTTGTAGTTGAAGAAGAAATATCAGGATTTATTTGATAATGTTTTCATTCGAACTAGCACATCACAATGGGGTGTTTCTGTCCTGTTTCTTAAAAAGGATGATTCTTAAATGGGAAATTGCTTTTGTTATAGAGCATTGAATCACATCACTGTTATGAACACGTATCCTTTTCCTCATATCGATGATTTTTTTGACCAGCTCTAGAGATTTCCGTATTTTCCACAGACTTTCTTGAGGTGTTTGTACAATTAATTGAATGTAATGGAATAAAAAATTCCAAAGGTCATGTTTCATAATGGATATGTACAATATACATTTGTTGGTATGCTTTTTGATTTAACCAATGCACCTACTATATTCATCGATCTTATGAATAGAATTTTTTGTGAGTTCTTGGTTATGTTTGTGGTTGTGTTCATTGATGATATTTTAGTTTATCAAAAAAGTAAATAGGAACATGAAATTTATTTTAGGGTAGTCTGGATAACCATAGATGAAAAGAAACTATTTGGGAAAGTCATCAAGTTTGTGTTGTGGTCACAAAAAATTTCTTTCTATGGTCACATTGCATTAAAAATGGCAAAACTATTGATCCTTCTAAAACAAAATTTGTTGAAGAATGACTAAGAACCACAAATATAACTACGATCTGTAGTTTTATTTGTTTAGCAGGTTACTACTAGTGGTTTGTTGAGAATTTGGCAGAGTTGTTTAGTCCAGTGACTTATTTAACTCGAATACTTGTTAATTTATTTGTGACAAAATAATGTGATGATTTTTTTATTAATTGAAAAGAATATTGGTGAATGCTCTTATTTTGGCACTCCCTTCCAATAATGGTGAGATTGTTATCTACATGATGCTTCATTGAATGTAATTGGTTGTGTCCTTATAACGAACAATTAGGTAATGGGTTTTTCATTACATCAGTTGAATCATTGTGAGTTATATTACCATACACATGATTTGGTATTATCATCTATTGTTTTCTGCATTAAAATTTTGGATCCATCATTTGTATGAAGTAAAGTGTTAAATATATACTAATCAAAAAAGTTTAAAGTATATATTCACCTATAAATAACATAACATGAGACAGATGAGATGTTTATAATTAATCAATAATTATGATTTCACGATCCATTACCATCTGGGAAAAGAAAATAAAGTGGATGATGCTTTGAGTCGAAAATTTAATGCTTCATTAACCATGCCATATTTGTAATGAGATACATTGGTTTTTGATTTGATGAACATTGGCATAGAAGTTTTTGGTTTAGGAAATTATTCTATTTTGTTTCAGGTTTCAGTGAGATCATCTCTATCACACAGAATTAATCAAGGGTTGAAGGAAGATAGTGAGTTGCAGAAAAAGGTAGAGTTGGTTAAGAAGGTTTAGTTTTCTAATTCTATCTTTTATAGTGATGGTTTTGTGAGATTTCTAATGAGATTATGTCTACCATGCTATTCATAGTTGAATAATGAGTTGTTATGTGAAGCTTATAGTTGCCCATTTTCAATTCATCCAGGCAGAACTATGATGTACAGAGTTCTTCAGGGAGTATTAATCGTGGGATGGAATGAAAAGAGGTATTGTTGATTTTACTATGAAGTGTTTGACATTTCAGTAGCTTAATGCAAAGTGGAAGTTTTTTAAATGGATTCTTGAGTCTTTACCAGATCTAGAGCTTAAATAAGAAAATATATCCATAAACATAATTTTGGGATTACTAAAGTCATTTTGAAGTAATAATGCAATCTAGGATATTGTTGATCGACTGAATAAATCTACTCATTTCCTTCCTATTAGAGATAATTTGTATCTAGATCAACTTTATAGTATGTATGTTAAATATATTATCTGGTTTCATGTTGTTCCACTCTCCATTGTATCTGATAGTTTTCATTCTAGTATACATATGGCTTAATTTCTGGCATTATATAGGAAGCAGTGTTGATCTCTAGCTTTTTTGGATGAAGCCATGTCGAAATCTAACTTTTCTAGTCATAATGGTTGTAACTGCAAGGAATGTGATCAAGTAGGAAATTAAAATCTAGCAGTATGATGTTTTAAGTGCAATGAAATGGGTCATTATAAAAATGAGTGTCTAGCAATGAAGTCAACTGAGAGAAAGCATCCAAACTACCTGTCGAATGAGGTGGTGAAATCATTCTCAACTACTTCATCATATGTTGGTCTATCAAATGAAGTAGTATCAGGTACATTGTTGGTTTTTTTAGATTATACAAAAGTTTTCTTTGATTCGGGGTCTACTCATTCATTCATTTTGGAGAAGTTTTCATTTAAATTGGGAATTCCATATCAAGATATGGATCTTGATATTACGGTTAAAACAACTGGATTAAATGATGAAAGAAAAAGAAATTATAAGTATCTTCATGTCCTTTTGTGTGGATAGAATCTAGCTATAAACCATATTGTTTTTCCCCTAGTAGAGTTTTATGTTATTTTGGTTATGTATTGGCTTTTTTTATCATTCAAAGATTGAATGTAGATCTATAGAGGTTTCTTTTCATAAATATTTTCAATTTTTTTACAACAATGAACCCATGATTTTGATAATATATTAGGAAGATAAAAAACTAGTTAAAGATGGAAATTAATTTTATCTTTCACATATTGTTGAAACCAAATTTACTATTCATATTAATGATGTTCTAGTGGTATATGAGTATCCTGATTTTTTTCATGTTGAGTTTCCTGGTATTATACCTGATCAAGAAGTTGAATATACTATTGACTTAGTTCTTGATGCTAATAAAATTTCAAAACCCCCTTATCAAATTTCTCAAATTGAACTTTTAGTGTCAAAGAAGCAATAATATGAGTTATTAGATAATGGTTTAATTAGACATTGCACCTCACTATTTGGTTCTCCTGTCCTGTTTGATAAAAATAAAGAGCGTTCAATTATACATTGCAATGATTATAGAGCATTTAATAACATCAATTTTAAGAACAATTATCGTTTGCCTCATATCGATGAATTGTTTCATCAGATCTAGAGAGCTCAGTATTTTTTTAATATTGACATTAGGTTAGGGTAACATCAGTTTAATGTAAAATAAGCATACATTCCGAAGAGCTCATTTAAAATTATATATGGGAATTATGAATTTGTAGTTATGAATTTTGGTTTAACGAATTCAACTGCTGTATTCATGGATATAATGAATAGAATTTTTCGCGACTTCTTGGATTAGGTTTTGGTTTTGTAGATTGATGATATTTTGGGTTATTCCAAATGTAAATAGGAACTTGAAATCCATTTAATTGTTTTCTTTAAAACTAGAAAAGTAAAGAGACTATTTGTCGAATTAATCATGTGTGAGTTGTGGTTACATAAAATTACATTCATTGGTCCCATTGATTCAAAAAATTCCATAACTATTGATCCATCTAAAATAAAAGTTGAAGAAGAATGGACAAGCCTGAAAATATAACTGAGATACATATTTTTCATGGTTTACTAGGATATTACCTAGGGTTTGATTAATCTTTTGAACAGTTATATAGTAAAATGACTCTGTTAACTCGAAAATGAATTATTTTCATTTGGACAAAGGGATGTGATGATTGTTTTGGGGAATTTAAAAAACTTTGGTGAATGCTTTTGTTTTGGTACTGTATTCCAGAATTACTGAGTTTTTTATCTACAGTGATGTTTCGTTGAAAATACATGGTTGTGTACTTATACATAATTTTTAGGTAATTTATTATGCTTCACATAAAGTGAAACCCCATGAGTTAAATTACCCTACAAATTATTTTCAATTAGATACTATTATTTTGGATTTAAAAATTTTGAGGAATCATTGGTATGGAGTAAAGTGTCAAATATATACTGATCATAAGAATCTAAAGTATATAATAACGTAGAAAGAATTGAACATGATATATAGGAGATGGTTATAATTAATCATGGATTATGATTTCATGATCCTATACCATTGTAGAAAATAAAATAAAGTGGATGAGGCATTCAGTGGAAAATGTAATGCTTCATTAATCATGCTATTTTTGGAATAAGTTCCTTTTCTTATTTGGTTTGATGAACATTTGAATAGAAGTTGATTGTTTATGAAAATATTCTCTTTTGTTTCAGGTTTCAGTGAGATCATCTCTATCAGAGAGAATTATGCAAGCACATAAGGTAGATAGTGAGTCGTAAAAAAATGTTGATTTGGTTCAGAAGGGTATGTCGCCCGATTTTAACATTTATAGTGATTGTGTTTTGAGATTTTGAAAGAGATTATGTGTTTATTGTGATTAACAGTTGAAGAATAAGTTGTTATGTGATGCTAATAGTTCCCCATTTTCAATTCATTCTGGAAGTACTAAGATGTACAAGGATATTTGGGAGAATTAATGATGGGATGCAATGAAAAGAGATGTTGTTAATTTGTACTGTGAAGTGTTTGACTTGCCAGCAGGTTAATGTAGAATGGATGTTACCGAAAAGGATGTTTTAGTCATTACTGGTGCCAGAGTAAAAATTATAAAATATATCCCTGGACGTTGATGTGGGATTACTGATGAAATCTTGAGGTAATAATGCAATCTGGTTTATTATTGATTGATTAACATAATCTGCTCATTTTCGTCCTATTCAAGATACTTTTTCTCTAGATCAACATTCTTGGTTGTAGTTAGAGGTATAGTCATATTACATGGTGTTCCCCTCTCCATTATATCTGATCATTATCCGAGGATTACTTCTTACATTTTGAACGACCATCAAAAGTCATTGGGTACTGAATTAAATTTTAGAACATATTTTCATCCTCAATCATATGGGTAGTCTGAATGAACAAATCAGACCATGAATGATATGTTACTTGCATGCTCGATGGATTACATGGGATTTTGAGACCAACATGTTTCTTTGGTTGAATTTCATACAATTATATTTGTCATTTCAGTATTCTGATGGCTACATTTGAGGCATTATATGGGTAGTGGTGTCGAACTCTAGATTTTTGGGATGAAGTTGGTGAAAGGAAGATTATGGCACCAAAATTGGTAGAAGTGATAGCAGAAAAAGTTCCATTGATTCAGAAGAAAATGAGATAAGCTCGTAGCAGGCAAAAAAGTTATGCGAATAATCGGAAGAAGGATATTTCTTTTGAGGTAGGTTATCATGTCTTTCTCAATGTTTCTCCTTGTATGAGTTTGATTCATTTTGGTAAAAAGGTAACGTTGAGTATGAGGTTCATTGGAACCTATTAAATCCTAGAGAATGTTGTATTAGTTTCATATAGAGTGTCTTTACCTCCATGTTTTTCCCAGGTACACAATTTTTTTCACGTTTTAATGTTGCGAAAGTTTTTTCCAGATCCATCTCATGTTTTGAGACAAGAGGTAGTTCAGTTGGAAGAAAATATCTCTTATGAGGAAGAAAACGTCTAGATTCTTGACCAAAAAAATCATGTGTAGTAGAATAACATATGTCATTTGGTAATGGTTTTGTGGAGAAACCATATGGTGGAAGAGGCAATGTGGGAATCTGAAAATTCTATGAGGGATAAATACCCCCATTCATTTGACAGGTGAATAGAATTTTGAGTAAGTAATTTCCAAAAATGGGTAAGGATGTAACATCACAGGTTAATAATGAAATATTTCATTTTCATATTTATTAATATTTCTAAATTAAATATTAATTTTTCTTTAATGCGGACTCTATGTTTGATGGCGTACCCGATACGCAATAACGAGTTTCTTTGAAATCTAACAAAGCACACAAACAATATAATATTATTATTTTAAATGATAGTTAACACAAAGGAGTTTTATTGGAATTTATGAAAAAAAACTGACTACAATTTTATTATACATGTTTTTTGAATGTTTTTACCTTTATCCAATAAATGTTAGAGGCTTAAAATGTGAATGAATTTAATTTTAATCATAATTAACATTAAATTGTTTATTTACCACCTTTTAATGGAGAAATCTCATTAAATATAGATTTGGTAAATTTTATATTTTCTATTTGACAAAATAAATTCTTCTTTAGAATTGAGACATCAAAATTTATTATGAGTAATTTTTTTTTCTGATAAAATTCATTTTTTAATGAATAATGAGAAATACTGTATTTTAATTCAAAACTGCCTTTTAATCTACAATATTTATACGGATAGATTATATTTTAATTAGTTTTGAAGTGATATTAGATTATATTTTTACCATTTCATCAAATGGTGGTCATTGGAATTAATTTCACATTGAAATTGGACATAAACAAGTGTCAATCTTTTGAGAGATATTTTTTTTAAAAAACACGCTATTTTTTTGGCTAAATGAATTAATTTTAAAATAATTAATAAAAAATATATGTTTGTTATTTGGTAAAACATAAATAATTTTTTAATTCAGAATATCAAATACATCTTATACTGAATTTTTGGAAATTTTAAGAGAAACTTCAATTTTTTATGAATAGTGAAACGACTACGTATTTGTTAAAAAAATGACCTTTTAATTTTAATTTAATTTTACCACTTCTATAAATAGAATTTCTATACTCCAAAATACATGGTTGTGAATATTATGTAAAATGGGTATCAATAATAGTAAAATTATTATTGGTGAATAGTATCTTTTGACATTTATTTACCCCGGTTATAGGTAAATAGATTATTTTAAGGTATGAATAATGTCATAATAATAGAAAATAATATTAACTCGTGTCCTAAAATTATTGGATGAGTAATGTATGACCATATAAATCCTTGGGTTGATATGGGGACCCCATGGATCCACGTGGGAGTGATAATAACACTTTAGATTATTTAATTTAAAGTAATGTCAAAATTGACATAAACAAATATCTTTTGAAAATTAATTTTTACATAAAGTTATATAAGTTATTTTTTTGACTATATATATTAATTGGAATGAAAAAAATTATTTTATACATCTTGATAATTTTTTATAATTTTTATTCATCATATAAATAAAATTATGTTTTAGCCGATAATGATGCATTGTTTACCACATTAATAAATGATTCAAATAAATAAGATTATAAGGATTAAAATAATATCCAAAGCCAGTATAATTAAAACTGGATTATTTTATTTCTACTATGATTCAACTTATCTTTGACATTAATTATTTTTTGAACATTGTAAATGGGAAATCAATATATATAAAAAAATATCTTCACATATTCCCAAAGTTCCCATCCTCCCCCTTAAAAAAAGACCTCACATATAATCCATCCTCACGGCTCTGAATCCCCTTGACATGTCCACAAACTGCCCAATTAATCTCCCTACATTCCTCTCCTCATCCTATAAGTATTAACCTAGGCAGAAGGCTCTTTAAGAAACCCTTCTAATTCCGGCCAAAGGGAGTTACCCAATTTAAAGGTAACGTCTTCTCTTAAGTTCTTTTGTTCTATTATTTTTCTCCAACCTAGTAAACACTTTTTATTCATTGAGTTCATAAAAATAAATGTATCCTCAATATAATAGAATCCTTTTATGAGAATTATTAGAACTAAACATATAGAATCCTCCATCTAATCGGTAAAGAACAAACTGTTTCTGTGGACGACAAAATACTGCCTTACGAAATGATGAATGTTCCAATATCTTAAATCGCCTCTCATAGAGGAAATTATGATGGAAATATATTTATATATGAAATAAATTATATTTATATTGTTTCTAGGATTCTATATTTTTCAGTTATAGAATACATTTATGGTTTCCAATGAGGATAAATATGATAATCTCATTTGAGAAAGTTTGGACTACTGCCACCTCAAAGTCATATGGCTCGTTCATGCCTTATATGGAATGTATAAAGGGTAGATATGATGAAATTATATATTATATTATACTGGAAAGAAAATTTACTTAGGTATCATTATGTTTCCATTCCATTACAATACTAAATAGAAATACAAGTATCGTTTAGGTGTCTGTATGGATTACCGTCTCCATAAATGGTGAATTTCATTTCTTATCTCTAAATGTAATATACTATTGTAAATACATGTATATAATGTATATAAATGGTATATATGACATATAAATCATGCAAATAAATTTGGATATAATGGAATTTTAATCACATAGACAACTACTAAAAATAAGAAGTTCATTTTTGACTCACGTACGAAATATCGACAAAACGACCGTTATTAACATAAATGATTACATAATGATTATTACATGGTAATAAGTAATTTAAAAGGAATAAGAACATGAAAAAAGGTTCTTAAAAAAGTATAAATTAACTTTAGTATATAATTTTGCAGATTTAATATCCAAGAGGTCATGTCAGACATGAGGTAAGGGACTTCGTACCATTCTCTATTCATTGAGGCATATATTTTTTAATACACGACATTATTTTATACCCTATATAAACACCTTTGACCTTTATTTTCATTGAATGAGAGTATTTTTCAACGTATAATTTTACTAACTAACATGAATAAATGTTACTTTTAATGTAATTAGTGATAGCGACATTTCTACCGCCATGAGTATAATTTGATTTTTCTTCCTTAACCTGTGGAAATATTTCTAAAATGAAAATTAATACCATATAATGTTTTATGTATTTTGTAATTGAATTTTTTTTTGATAATGGAATTTTTTATGTCAATATTTTTAAATTAAATATTATGATTTGAATGTGGAAATTTTATTTTATTTTATCTTTTTTATGTGTTTTTCTTTTATAATTTTAATAGGATAGTTTACGGGTGGTTACATTATAAAAAATGATGGGTGGTACCATGATAATCTTGGATGGGTGGTTACATTATAACCACCAATGAATTGGATATAGAAGTCGGCATTATGGTTATTTCGTTTAGTGATATGTGTGAAGTCGACTGTATGGTTATTCCATTTAAATATGTCTGTGTCCCAAGTTACATTTATATGTTATGTTTTCTTTATATGGGATTTATGGTAATATATTTTTTACAAAAGGGTAAGCAATGATATTTTATTCAGTGAAGAGTTCTTAATACTTCATAATGTGGAAAAGTATTACATTTGAGAAAGTATTCATGGTTTAGTTATTGTTTTGAAAAACTAACAATTTTCCATCGTTGTATATCCCTTACTGTGATTTTTGTACTCATCCCAAGTTTTTGAAATGTTTTCTACTTGACATAAAGTGGAATATGGTCAAGGAAAGAATCAAGGAAAAATTTTGCTGTCTAAAACAAGGTTCTTGGCATGACTCTTTTTTCATGATTTTTTTTTGCGAAAAATTGTTAACTTTTTAGATGGGTCTATATTTAATATTCAAGTTGTTATATATATGTTATGACCTAATTCCCTAAATCTCAATACCTAAAAATATACCCAATGTTAATTATTAAATTAATTTAAGAATATTCAGGTTTTTATCCTGGGACCTTTTCATTGGTATCATAGTCCAGATTATTTAACATTAAGAGTTAATGTATTTTTAAATTAATATCCATTAATTGAAATATGTAATTGTTGAAATGATATAGAATATATATATTACCATGTTGCATCAAATAATATATTTCTTTGTTTAGAATGGTTTTTTTGCAGAGGAAACATGGTAGCAATAATGGGATGACATCAGGTGGAATACAAAATTCCAAATAAAAAAACAGAGATAATCAGAATCAGGACTAAATAGTTTGTTGCAGTGGTGGCACATTTGACTCAAGCTATAAATGGAAGTGGTTTCCATGCATGACATCATTTATATCTACCATAGTGGAACATGTTAGTAGTGGAGCATTTAATGAGGAAACATCCCCCATCATTCAGAGGTTCAACTGACCATGTGCTACTAGAAGGGTGGATTAAAGCATGGGGAATGATTTTTGATGTCATGGGTTTTTCATAAAATCAAAAGGATAGTCTTGTAATTTACCATTTTGATGGTGAATATGATCAGTGGTGGTCAATGGTGATAAATATCAGGGATACTGAGAAGATTTATGCTCTTGTTTGGGATGAATTCAAAGGTATGTTTCTTGAGAAAAATTTTCCTAAGGTGTTTTGTCTTAAGATGAAAAAAATTCCTAGAATTGAGGCATGAAAATGAATCTGTGGATAATTACGAAGGAAAGATCACTCTACTGGCAAGGAATACTCCAAATTTCATATAAGATCTTTATAGTAAGATAAATTGATTTTACTTAGGACTGAAGGCACAATATCATGGAGAATTAGCCTCTCGTGAGTTAAAATGTTATGAAAAACATGTTCAATGTGTGGAGAAGGTGGAAATGGATATTGTCTATTATTAGGTGTTCTTGGACTAATATGACTTGAACTATTTTAAATAAAATTCTAGCTTTGATTTAAATAAATGTATAATAAGGTAATATGGATATTGGAAACAAATGATCATAATTTTTTAATAAAGTTTTTCTGATATAAATGAACAATAAACATATTTACTATTGATATTATAGACTTTAAATATTGGTATGATGATTAGTATAAATATATGTTTTTATTAAATCCATTTGAGATAGACAATGGATGGGATTACATTAATCAATATAATCATACCATATTTACCAAATTTAACATATCTTTTATGGGAGATTGAATCATCAGTGATTACCCTTAATAAATCCAATGATGATTTCAAAAAAACTAAATAATGACTAAAACCTTTTATAGGAGATGATTAAACTCATCGTGTTACTTACCCAAAACATGTTAATTGTACCACCCCATGAATGTACCACCACCACACACCATACCAATAGTGTGATTACTAGTGTAAAAATGTGATATGTTTAGTGATTCATGGAACATTATTATATACATTATTTATTATAGAATAATTAATAGATTTTAATTTTCATATTGTTAAATTAAAAATAATTTTTGTTTTTATTCAATAACACCCAATTTTTAATTTTGGTTAATATTGAAATTCAATTAATGAATTTATTTTGAAAAATTACTAGAATTTATTGAAGAAAATTAATATTTTAATAAAGTATTATTATAATCTAAATTTGACTAAAATAAAATGATTATATATTTTTTAGGTAGTCTAAAAATGTTTTTCTATTGGTTAGATAACTATTATTGTTAAAAACCCAAGATTTTTCAATACATGTCGATTTTTATTTTAGAATTTCAAATGGATATATATTTTTCAATTTTTTGATAAAATGAATATATTTTTTTGCATCAAAATGCATCGATTATCTTATGGTGGTTGTTTCATAATTTTCTAAGGCAATTGAATTTTGGTTAAAAATTAAATACATTATAAACATACATTTTTTATTACGAAATAATAATGATTCAAAATTGATGTAATAAATACTTAAAATTTTATCCACATCGAATTATATTTCATCCAATTACAATGATATTATATTATTTTTATTTCATTAATTATATTAAACAATTTTGAATCATCCATATACAATAATATATTTTATTGTTTTAAAATTCATTATTTAATTGTATGTCACTCTTCCACATAATATAGGGTATTATTTTCTGCATTTAGTATCATGTCCTAACAATATAATGAAATCATGGACCATTTGGGTGAAATCATGAGTAAAAATCATGGGGAGGTTTTTGGTTTTGTAAATTTTTTTATATAGAGTAAAAGACCTATGTTTTGGGGAATATTAAATAAATCCTATATCTTTTGATATATAAACTACCTGATCTCCCATTTCTCTAAAATAAAAATCCTTGTATAACATTAATAATATACCCTATTGTATCTATATCCAACCATTGGTGATTTCAATATTCCAAAATTCCCATCAGAAGAATTTGGAGTCACAAACTCAACTAAGGGTTCTTTTCATTGTCCTCTTCATTCAGTTTTTTTCATTATCATATGCATTATAATTCAAATTAAATTTTATGGGATATGTTTTTACATGTATATATTACAACTAATATGATTTCTGAATTAAAATATCCACCCTTTTCTATCATCAAAAACGTATATGTAATTTTATGTGATATGATTAGGGTGCTGAAATTTCATCATTAATTTCAGGACAAAATAATTTTGAAGTTAATACCATATTAACATACTATCAATGGTGTTAAAAAATATTCCCTTACACCTCATATAAATTAAAAAATCATGTATGTATTAAAAACCCCTTGTTCATAGAATAATATTTTATGCTGAATTAATCAATGATGTAGGATATATGTGCAAAATTTATGAATAAGAATGAAATGAATGTGATGGGTGTGACAAGTGTTTTATATCACTCCAATTAATTGAATAATATATAGTCTAAAGAGTATTCATGATGGTATAGGTACTGAACCTAATTAAATAATGAGGATTGTTTATCATGATTTATTAGATGTTATCCATTAAATATGTTTATGATGTAGTGTTTTAAGTAATTTCCATAATTATCATGTTGTGATTATCATGCGATATAATTCATTATTATTCATGTTTATTATTATATCACCTTTTATCCTTATTTTACATTACTAGTTTCTAAACATTGTCATGTTATTCTATCTTTATTCCCTTACTAAGATTATATATCACCCCATTATTATGGATGTTCCAAGGTTATCCAGTATAGTTTGATAAACTATGGAAATTTATATACATGTTATGGATGTTTTCAATACTGTTGTTTTATCACATGTTCCATATGATATGATATGTTCAAAATTCCTAATTAAACATGAATAATTTATCATCTAGGTGGAATGATGTGTAGTTAATTTATTAAATAATGAATTAATATATAAGAAATAATTTGGATTTTATAACATAAATATTAAAAACTGATTGTAATCAAGGATAATTAGAATAGAATAGGGAAATAATAATATATATAAATATTCATGAGTCTAACATTTGAATATGTGTCCCTATTAATCCCTTAAACACAATTTATGTAATCCTGGAACATGTCTTCAACATTGGAATGTGTAATTGGAATAAACAATAATGTCCATTGTGATATAAATATTGTTACATGGATACAATATCAAACTAGAAGATTAATATATAAATTTTTTTGGTATCATATAAAAAATATCATCATATCAGTCAGACAAATAGAATATGAAATAATGTGATCTTCCTTGTCAAGAGTACCTATGGAATTGGAATATATAATGAAACCATGTATCCATAATTAATATTATATCCTATATCCTTATATTAAAACAGAACCACTAAAAATTAGATAAATATTATACCTCATCCATGGTTTAAAATGAAACCACCAATTAGCATAATGAATTACCAATAACAATATAATAGTCTTAAAAAATCAAAGCTGAAAAATTAATAAAAAAAACAACTATTATTATTTTAAAAACATGAATAACTTATGAAAAATAAATGGGTTTCTTTATTATGCAATTGATACATATTTATCTCAGGTAAGTGAAATTTTTTTCATAAAAATAACTATAAAACTTGAAAACATAGTGGAAATGAAATAAAAGAAATATATTTTTTTGAAACGTGATTATCCCATGAAAATGACCTCAAATTTTTCAATGATGTCTTTCATTACAAATTAACATTGAATAAATTTATGTATAAGGACGCATATTTTGATTTAAATTGAAGAAGGATCAATGACAGTCTCTTGGATGTATACCCTCAATAACTTATATCATATATTTTCCATACTACCTGTAAATCCTTCAATGAAATAATTAGAAATTCCAAATATATAGTAATCTTGCAGTCAAACCTAAACTTCTAGAGTACCCCTAGCTAGATGGACCACTAAATAAAATTATTTACATCCCTTCAAATATTTATTTAATGTCTATTATTGACCACAGACTCTATAAAAATAATTCTATTGAAATTTTTCAAATCTTTATTGAGTTTGAAAATTAATGATACACTTTTATGTATTGAGACTCACTTGATTGGATAACGGATATGAATTTCCTATTCAAAATAATGTATTTTAACAAAATAACACATGATGGTTAAATAGTCACTCCTTCATTGATATTAAAATAAACATTATATTTCATTCAGACTTCGTGATTTATGACTATAATGATAATCTAGGAAAATAGGTTCACAACACATGTCCATCAATATAATGATGGATAACACCTAACATTAGTCATCCATTTGGTTGTGAGAGTCGAGGATGATATCTAGCATATCTATTTGATCAACATGTGTTCACGTGATCTCTAGACCTCTATGGTATCTATATTTGGAATTATTTTATCCTATTATATCTAGTTGTAATACCACCAAAATGTTATCTTTCATTATAGATAGATTGAAATTTTTTTGATCCTCTCCATAGTTGTGTCTACTTTAGTGGTAAATTATTTATATAATTAACGGAACTCTCTTAATTTAGACATACTGCATTCTTATATTAATAAAAATACTCATACCATACATAAATAAGAATATTTGAATTTTAGTGTGATGATATGTGACATCAATAACAACTTTATTAACCGCAATAATATTGGGCTTAATGGTGTCCATAGGATACCCAATACAACATTGTTGATTAGATATATGCACTAGATAACTATAATATAATCACGGGTCAATGTTATTTTTTATGATGTGGTAGATATTTCTCAAGGGCCCTTAGAATTTGGAGGTATTTTCAAAACCTTCCAATATTTTGTTATGGTATTTTTAGAGAAATATATTGGAGTTGGATTTGGAAATGAGGATGAGTTGTGGGCCATGATATGTTCTATTAAATAGGATATACACTATCAATGAAAACTTTAATGTGTTGAGAGTGACTCAAAATAATATATTGATTATATTATTTTTGGATCCTTAATGTCATTAGGATTATCCAACAAAAATGTATTTAGTATCTCAAAATTGCATGTCATCTAAAGCTAATTGTTTCACACATTTACAATGAAGTAAATCAAGTCGATGAAACTTTTAAATAAGATATTTCATGGAAATGAGTTCTTTGTAGTCCTTTATGACACTTTATTATTGTTTTCCATTTGTTTTTTCTAAAAAATGGGGGGTGACCTAAAATCCAATTTTTGTAATTCCTCTTATACATTAATGGTCATGATAGATGGAAAATAATCCACTTTTTTTATTTCAAAAACATTCTTTTTTAAAATATAAATTGAAAAGATGATTGTAAAGTGTCCCAATTTGAGTACATTGATAACATTACTTCTAATAACATTTTAAAAAATTAAATGGAAAAGACAATTAGTTTAATGGATAATATATTTCTTTAAATATTAATTTTATATATAATTTAGTGATATATTATATTGATGTTAAATACCGGTGATCACAATGAAAATAAAATATTTCTATTACATAAGAACAACATTCTTGATTATTCTTAAATAAATTAGAATGTAAATTGAATCATATACATGTAAAATTTAATAAATATAGGATAATAAAATATGCATACTTTGTGGAAATAATATGAAATTATTTACTCTAAAACAAGTATGACCATAAAATCATGAATGAATGGATATTCCAACATAAACTGATTGTCAGTTTGGTATATCCTTAATCACAATCTCAAATAATGAATAAAATCAATGAAAATTGAAAATAACATCAACATTTTAATTCTAATTATAAAATATTTTAATGAGAATTATATACGCCTTAATAATTAATATAGGTAAAATCCATCAACAAATTTATCAAATAAAGAGAATTTAAAATTGTTAACAATTAAAAAAATCTTAACAATGAATGTAAAATATATTCAAATAATTTGTTACTTGTATAAAATTTCAATGTATATAAAACCTTATAAATACAAAAAAAAATATAAAAAATATAATTACAAAAATTATAATAGAATATATAATAAATAGAATAACTAATATATCCCAATGAAAATAAATTGAATAATGATAATTTTTACAACTTTTTAACTTCAATATCAAATACCCATTAAATAAATAATTAAAATTATAACTCAAAATTTCTGGATATATGATTGATTTATAATATTAAATGTTAAATGAAAAGTATATAAACCAAAAATTATAAAGAAGTCATGAATAAAGGATATTTCATGGTGAAGTAAAAGTGAGATGGGAAAACAAATATCTTGAGTCAAGACAAATCCTTTAAGTCGTTTATATCCTTTATAATTGGAACAATTATTTTTAAAAAACATTAATATATTATTAAATTATTAATATATATATATATATATATATTTATTTATTTTTTATTAATTATTAGTTATTAAATCGGTAAATTCCATTTCCTGTTTTTTTGAACGACTCAGTTCTTTGTTTCAAAATAGATTTAAAGGCTCAGTGACTGTCAAAGAGTTCATTATTTCAACCTCTCCCAAATAATAATCATTACATAATTATAATATTTTTCCTTAAATTATACTTTTTAATCCAATATAGAAAAAATGTTTGAAAAAATGAACAACATTACTATCATCTATATAGTTTCTCTTGTGTATTAATGAATAAAGTTTCCATTTTTAATGAATATTAAAAAAGAAGTTATGTATTATTTTTTATCTAAAGAGTGATCATATTATAAATAATACTATATTATTATTTAAATATACATATATATAATATTCATATGATTTGGGGATGAAAATAAAATGGTACTGCATTATGGTGGTGGGAGTCCACACGTATATGAACACTATTTTCAATTTTTAGTGAAAGAAATTAAATGATATATTATAATTTCATAATGATAAAAATCCCATTAATAATATTTTGATTTCATGAATATAAAATACATTTATTAAAATATTTCTTATTATCATCTTTTTTAATTATTATGCGATTACAATCATATCACATGGCAAGGTGGTTCTCCATCCTACACTAACGAAACATTATTGTATCACCCACAAAAAAGACAATTAAAAAGGTATATGTAAAATAATCACATTAAAGATATATATATATATATGATATATACATAATATATATATATATTAATTCCATTATTACAATAATCCATGATACGATATGAAATTTAAAAAAAAATAACATCAGTTTAGGAGGCGGTTGTCCTCATTACACAAGAAAAATTAATTTTTATCCCACTGAATAAAGATGAGATGTAATATTGATATAAAATCAATAAAATTACATTGAAATATATTATAAGTTATTTTTTATATTATTATCATTTGGTAAAAATAATTTAATTTGGTGGATGATTAAATAAAAAAAACACAAATTAATGAATATGACATCCTCTCGGACCACATATTTTGGATTATACATAATCTACTAAAATAATAAATTAATGAAAAAAAATTATTATTGGATGATGTTATCGTAGATGGGATGTTATATTAAATGGATGTAATAATCTAAAAGTATTTTTCTTTCGAAAGAAGAAAGGAGAGTGGGTGGGCTTTTATCAACGAGGAGACTGCCACACATGAAATATTTGAAAATAAATATGTTTACCTATGATTGTCAAATGATATAACATATAAATTAAGTATTCTTAGTGAAATTTATATTTTAAGTAAAAATATGGCCATATAATAGATTTTCAAAATATTTTAATTTTTTTTACCATTATTAGTTGATTTTAATCCCCAATAAACTTGTTTTCAACTTAACCATTATATGTTTTTACTGTATTCAATATTCATTATGATAAACAAATTATGTTTCCTTGATCTAAATATATATTGATTTTCTATAAAAATATTCAATGAATTTAAAAAAATATAAAACTATAGTGGGAAATTATATATTAAAATTACATTTAATGATGAGATAAAAAAGAATTTTTTTAAGAAGTGTATTTTTTATGGAGAAAAGAATTTTATATTCACTCTATGTGAAATTATTATCATTGTTTGAATCTAAATAAACGGTTATTGATATATAAAATATATAAATAATATTAATATAATTCATTACTATGGGTTGGTTTTATTAAATAAAAATTATTGACATTATACACATTTAAACTGTTTATAAAAAGATCTCATTTTTAATCCCAATGAAAACATATATTGTAATCCAATATAATGTTGATTAAAAAGAAATTAATAGTATTAAATATAATTATAAAATTTTTATTTTATATTAAATTACTTAAAAAATAAACTTTCTTTTATATTACATAATTTATTTAAATGAAATATCAATTTTTGAAAATAGGTATTTCTCACTATTCATAGAAAGGTCAATATTTTTACAAAAATCGAAAATATGACATTATTGAAATTTTATTATAATAATATTAATAAATAATAAAATTTTATCTAAAATATTTTCTTATATTTTAAAAATTAATAATATTACTGTTGGGGGAATCTAAAAAGAAAACACCTGTGAGGAATCATATATTTAATAATAAAATCAAGTTACAAAAAAATGAATTAATATATGCTAAATAGTTATCACTAATTTATATTAAGAATGAAATTTAAATTTAAATATAAATTTTATAAATTATTTAATACTATTAATACCAATCAGTTTATCAACTAAGTTATAATTGTTATATATTTCAAAAGTAATTTTATCAATGTGTTTTATATGTAATACGGTATTGAACAATTCTTTATTTTATATAATGTGTTGGAAATATAATTTGAAAAATTATTCTAGAAAAAATGTAGGATACAATTCCCTTCAAAACAATAGTAATGGGATATAAAATGGTTAGTACATCCTATGCCCAATATGGGATACCAAAAATGATAACAATATATGATCATAAGTTTGAATGGGATTAATATATAGGATTTTTATAATATTTAATTCTCATGGAAAAACATTCGTAAACTATACCAATATAAACACACATCATTAGAAATAAATCAAAAAATTATTATTTTATCATAACATAAGATAATATTTTTCATAACATGAGATCATAACAATGTATATTATTATATAACAATATTTCGTGTATGGAAAATATAAAATTTTAAAAGATTTCAATAATTCCCATATTTTATGATTTGAATAAAAAAATTTACATCCTTAATATTAATAAAATAAATTATATAATTCTTGTGGTGAATAATGATAATTTATATCATTAATGTTAGAAATATTCAACATTTCCATGTTTCTAATTTTGAAAAAACAATGCATCTATGATTCATGTTATGAATTTTGAAACTGTCAAATATTCATGTTGTGAACAAAAAATATTCAATAACAACCTAATTTATTCATGAGACAAAAATCCATTACCAATTATATTTATGGATATATTGGAAACCATCCATTACTTTCTTCTCATATGTATTATACTAGATAATAATAATGAAAAGTTACATTCATTCCCCATACAATAATTATCACATGGAGCATAGTGTTATATATCAGTGAAACCACCATAGAATATTTCATAAGTCAGACATATAATGAGAGTGTATTTAATCATTACAACATATCTTAATTTTAAAATAAAAATTATATAGGGATGTTTACATATTCATATAACAAATTCATATGAAGAACATAAGAAATTTAATCAAATAATGATGAATAAAATATTAGACAGTTTAATTATACTAATATAATCAGTTGAATTAAGAATTTAATGAGTCGATTAAGTGGGTAATTCAAGGAATAATTTCATAGGGGTAATATCATTATTACTTGTAGAATAAAATAGATATAAAATTAATAATTTTTTTAGAACAGATTTCTAATTATTTGTATAAAATAATTCTGTTATGATCTACTTATTAAAATAATTCAATTTTGAAATTAAAATTAATTAAAATAAATACATTTTTAAATATAAATCCATTTTTAAACCATCATTAATATTAAACAGGTTTATATTTTTTGTAAAATCGTATAAAATACACATATTTATTATTGTTCATTCATAAATAATATATCCTTCAAAATGCCTTTTATAACTATAATATTACATTAAAACAATAATCATTTACATTATGATAATTTAATAATATTCAATTATTTTTCAATTTATTAATGAATAAATTAATTGGGGGAAAAATTTTAATATTAAAATGAATAATCACATTGAAAAATACCACGAATGTGGGGTGAACAATTTTAAATGGATAAAATTTTAAAAAAACAATGTTGTAAAAAACTATACATGGGAAAAATTAAATTATTAATAATGTAATGAAATAAATAATACGTATTATAAAATGTTTTTTATTATATATTTAATCATTTGTAAAACAATGATGATTATTTAGTGTAAAAATTTAATGGCTAAAATAAATAGTGTTATTAGTTTTTCATAGACACGCCATAAAAGGTAAATTATAATTATTGCGGAAATTATAACAATAGATGAAACATAAAGCATTAAAATAAATATATAAGAAAAAAAATCATTGTTTTATCTAGCAATGAAGATTAAACAAAATGTATTGACTTATTATCACCCACCTTAATTCTTGAAATTAGATTGAGATTATAAGACAAAATCATTGATCATTGGTAATAATTGAATAAAAATAATAAGAGATAATATATTATAAGAATAATTGAATACCTTAAAATGAAAAATAAACAATGTAAAAAAATGTATTTACATGTAATACGTAGTCCAGTAAAATTTAAACAAGTGGTTGGTATAACAGGTGGCTCTATTAAAGAGAATTAAGATGATAAAAACCCTCACCATATATTTCTAATTTCTAAAAAATAAGATATTTTATAAAAATGAATCTCCCTATTTTATTTATTTTACAAACATATTTTTATAGGTTACCATTTATATTCATATTTTTTTGGGTTATTGTGTTTTTATTAGTTAGTAATAGTTTATTTTCATTGTTGGATGTGTGTAGTTTTAATTGATTTGTTTATAATTTTGATGATATCAATGATGCCCAAGATGTAATAAAATGGTAATAGATTTTATATTATTTATTAAATATAAATAATTGATTAATAATGAATTGTATGGTTTCAATTTCATTAAATGTGTGTTTTTTGATATGGTCATTGGAGATCAAATCGTTTGTGTGCGTGTTTCAATATTGTTCAATTTAAAATTATCGATAAGTAATTAATAGATCAAATTTTATAAATAAAACTATAGATCTTAAAAAATAATATTTGATCATAAATTTATAACAATGATACTTTTTTAGTTTACATTTTATTCAATTATATAATTTTATATAATTTTTCATATAGGTCTTTAAACCAACCTAAATAAGAAATTTCTACGATTATTTATTAGTTATAATTAACAAAATAATTCCATTAGAATAATATGATTATTAATGTTGTATAATAATAGTATTTTTTTCTTATTTTGAATAATATTTCAGGCGATTTATACAAGGAAGAAATGTATAAATGAAAAAAAAAATCTTTGTGGAATTTCTAGTGCACACATACACTCAGGGGACATTCTCATTTTTGATTGAATATAAATTTAGAATTAAATGTATTAAATGTTTAGAATATCAATAATTATTGAAATATCAAATTTATTGATTGAATATCAACTTTTATCCATCCATGTATGGATATTACGAGAAAGTAATCATGTTTATTTTGATGATGATAGTCCACATGTATCACAAGTGACAAATCAATTATTCGAATGGTTTTGATATACGAAGAAAATCGTTATAAATTAAATTTAATTATATTTTTGGACACATTTTATATTGACTATATTATATAAATATAGTATATTATTTTCTGAGTAAGTGGAAGAAGATTAAATGGAATAGGAAGGAAAATATAGTTACATAGTAAATTATGATACTTCATGGAAGATATTATTTTTAAATTTAACTATGAATTTCAAATGTGGTATTTTGAGAGTATAAAACATCTATTTTGTGCATTAGAACTTTTTAGTGTTGTTTTATTGGAGTTTGGTTGATTATAATAGTATAGAAATTGTTGATAACATGGGTGGGGGTGACTCATTTTAAAATAAGGATGAGTCAAATTTTCACAATAATAGTATTTGCAATGTCATTATTCAGTATTTTATTGTATCCCATAATGTATCATATATATATATATATATGTTACTATCCAGAAATTTTAAACCATAAAATTGCACACATGTTTAGACCTCATTTTTTATGTATTCTCAGCTAATAATTTTTGATTATACAGTTTTCAGTTTCTACTATTGAACACCATTATCTATAATGTAATTTTTATTTTAAAAAAAATTGTAAAACTAGAAATATAAAAATTATAGGCCAAATAAATATATATATATATATATATAATGAATATTCACAATGATGATAAAAACTGATTTTTATGTTAGCGCATATAACACAAAAATAACATGTTTTAGAAATAAGATATATATGTGAATAAATATTATCACTATAATTAAATTGTGAATGTTGAAATTTTTTAATATATTATTTTATTTATTTATAACCAGATAACAATTAATTATTTTTCAATGCAAGATGAAATAGAATTTCATATTGTGGATACAAATAAAAAATAAATCTGACAAAATAATTTTTATTACGTGTAAAATATTTCATATGGTTCATATTTGATTAAATATTGTTTTATAAATTATAAATACTATTTTTAAATATATTATTAGGTATTATCAATAATAATTTTGTTGGTAATATCATCCAAAATTTGTTTTAATCATTCTGGTATTATGAAAACATGATTAAAGAGAGTGTATTTACAAACCTAATATTTTTTACTTTTTACGCCATAACTCTTCCTCCTATAAAAAATCTCAAAAAATTCTTATATTTTAATCATTATGAAATCCAATATGAATTAAAATTTTTAAATATCATATTATATGATAAATAACTATTTCTTTAAATTAAGGTTAAAATATAAATGAAATATATTTTAATGAAAATATAAATCAATTTTAATTTTAATTTTTTTATTTAATGGTGGATAACATACTAACATTTTAATATATCTTAGATTAATTTGTCAATAAATATTCTAAAATAGAGGTAAAAAAATTTTGAGAATGAAAAATTATATTTTATTTAACATGATATTAATTTTTATACACAAAATGGAAGAAACTTTAATTCAATATTATTTTAAAATTTATAGAGTTTTTACTATTATTACAATATTCTTATTAATTGTAATTTAATATTTTGTTTCTCGTTTTAGTTCAGGTTTTCATGTAAATCAAGATATATAATACAATATATTTATTTAATCAAATCAATGATATTAGTATCAGTCGGCGTTTTTGGGAACCACTAAAATGTTGTGGGAATTTGTGGTCCAGGAATAACTACATGATAATATTTTCTCTATAGGGATTCAGAGTTATGTTATCCATGTATTTTTTTAATACATGATGGATTGTGATATGTCCATGGAGTATGTTACCCACCAATTTGATGACTATATCTTTATAAAATTTGTAAATCAGTTCATAGATTTCAAAAAATTATCTATAGAGCATCTATGTGTTGAATGAAAACATGGTATTCTATTTTAAACTGGTATATACCTAGATATTTGGCCTCATTGTTTCATATTTCATATTAGACCTTATAGGGAAATGGTAGGTAATTCTCTTGTAAAGGATACAAAACTAAAATTTATAAGACTCCTGATTATTTTTGTTAGATCCCATACATCCCATGATTTCTTTATTTATCTTTTGGATTATTACATATTTATTTGAATAATGAAATGTTTCATGAGATTAAGACGAGGGTTTGGTGTGTTCCATGTGATTTAGGACATTAAAAAATATATAATAGGGCCATCCTAAACATTGTGTACTGTTGGGGAATAGTTTTTAGTAACATTGTATTGTATCAATGGTATTCTAGTGTGGCAGTGCATGGTTGATAAACCCTTAGGAATTGGGATGAGGAAGAATTATGGGATTTGATAGAGAAAATACACATGGATACCACATGGTCTAATTTACCATGAGGGATCCCAAGGAAACCATGTGACTTGTCAACCACATATATAGATGGTGATGCATGGTTGGTGCACAGTTCCTACAGCCATGGGGAAAAACCATGAGCCTCACTATTATGGGTTTAATTTACCATTCCCCCTAATGAATTATAACTAATTAATTGATTTTCCATCTTATTCAACCTCCAGTTTCAGAAGTGATGAAAATAACACCCCAGATATCTCTGGTATTGATCTCTCTCACATCATATTCATATCATGCCATATATTTTTCGGGATAAAATATATGGGTGAGTCTAACACTCTTCTTTCTATGATTTTGTGTATTTAGGATTTCTCATTTTTTGTTCTTCCCTTAAAGAGAAAAAATGTTATTTTTCTTTCGATCATAGGTTGGGGATTTGATTAGTCCTCGAATCCAAGTAATTGGATATGGTATGGCATCCGGTATTCATTATAATTATAGAAAGTGGTCTAAATGTTATATACCTTAGCGTTGATATTTGTTATTTTTTATTTGGTTGTGTTATTGGTTTCTGTTTGTCATGATTTTTATTCTCATTGTGATAAATATAAAATTTGTTTATTAAATGGTGAATAAAACCCCACATGATCACTGTGGATTGAATTGAGGATGAATAGATTATGAAATAGGATACCCATGATATATTCCAAATTTATAGACACATTATTTGGTTTTTAAATTTAAAAATGATATTTTTATGAGACAAAACTTATTATTTTATGGTTTTTGATGATAAAAGACTTTGGTGAATGAAATAGAAGAAATTTTGTTTATTTGGTTAACAAGGATTGTAGGATGAAATTGAATTTAATTTAATTTAATTTTAACATTGAATAATTGGGTGTCTATTTTAAATTTCTATTTGTTATTAATGTATTTTTAATTATTTTTATTAGGATAAGTCCTTAAGAAGGATAATGTGTTGTCTGAACTGTGAAATGTAAATGACATGTATAATCAATTGTTGTTTCTTATTTTAAAATTGTATATGTTGTAAATGTTCATTGAAGAATTTAATTTTTATTAGGGGTATGTGTGGGTTATTGGACATGACAATTATTAGACACAATTTATATTAGAATCAGTTTGTAAACCCAACCAACATTAACTCAAGGGTTCAGGGGTTGGATTAAGGCTCTATTACCCCTCCCATTGAATGTTATGTGACTCCTTAGACCAAGGATATAATGAATTTTTTTATATTTTTTCATTATTGTATTCCCTAGTGATGTAGGAAACATGACACTCTACATTAAGCAATTTTAATATTACTTTGACAGACTGTAGCATAATTAATTAAAATCCATACCCTTAGTACAAATGTTGATAATGGTTTAAGTGGATATTGTAAATAAATTTCATCAATTATATTTTTTTTATTACTCTATTTTACTAAATTAGTACCACATATATTTTGACTGGGTATTTAGTAGACATCAGTGGTGATGGCCTATATAGTTATACTCACACCCTGCTCGGGACTCCATTGGGTACCTAAGTAGACTTCAAGGTTATAGGATTGGAAAATAGAATGCGTACATTGGTAGAGGGTTGATTTTGGAATAATATGTTAATGGGAGAGAGATCATTAATTGAGTATAAGACCCATTGTAGGAATTCATTATTTTCTCATTAATTTTTGTTTCATTTACACATGGAACATTATGAAATGACTAAGAATATTTACTTGTTTATGGGGGTGTGTACCCTATTTTGGGAAAATTATTATGATTCATGTTTATTTGTTATATTTTTTACTTTATTTATCACTATTATCATTTATGGATTACACTAATAATGAGGGCATAGTCTTCCAGTGTAATATATTTTACATTCACTACTAGTTGATGACTTCTGTCCTACATGGAGGTGTTCTTGAGGTCATGTAGAGACACATCTCAAGGAACATATTTTGTGTCACTAAGGATTGATATAATTCATTGTGATATTAGAGAAGGACTGTTTTTGTAAAAAAAATATTTTATAAATTTTATTTGTATGTGATAGGACCTATAAATGAGCTCTGGCATGGGAGTAGGTGACCAATATAGGAGGGAAAACCCATATAACATAAGTGGGTTTTTTTCATGTTTATTGTTGTTATAGTTGAATGATATTACCCCATTGGACGATTCACGTGTTGTCTGATATGACTATTATATTGTATTTTGGATCATAATTGAATTGGTATGATTTCATGCATACATCCATCATTTTATGAACCTAGAGATATATGTGACATGAATCATGGTTGGCACACAAATGAATGAAATGCACTATGTAAGGGATATAATGTTTTTATTTACTTGAAATATGAAATAAATGGTTTCAAATAACTGTAATAAAATCTTAAATTTTGAGAGAATGTAAAATAATGGTTAGTGAATAGTTACTTTTATAGAGTCATTATTGGGTTACATTTTTATTCTGATATTTTTCAAGGATAGAAAGCTGCCTAATTGAAGAGGATTTCTATTGTGATTGTAAAATGGTTAATACTATATCTATTTAATGAATGGTGAAAATGCTTGATAGCTTACCCCTTGTAGGGAATGAAATGTGGTTGGGATGGATGAGGTTATTGATATATATTTGATGGTATCCATTGTGAATGTGTTTTTGAAATGGAATTCATAATTGAAGTAGATATCATGATTTTTTTAAAACCATGGATGATTTATGTAGGGTTTTTTTAGACAAATAATTAGAATTGTAAATATATTCCACAAAAATGTTATTTTCTGGTTTGGTGAAATAAGAGCAGGATACCCTATTGATCCAATGTACTAGTAGGGAATATAAGTTTCATGACATCATATATAATCTTATGCCGTATACAGAGAAAATATAAACTGAGTTTTGCTGAGTATGCGTGAAATTGTTTTATAATTTTAGTTACATCACACTCAAATTTTTTCAAGGGTTGGTAAAACTATTTATTGGGCATTCAATAGTATATAACATAAAGGTACATTGTAAATAAGTATCCCTTTTTATGTGACCGTATTGGTTGTTTTTATAATAGAGGTAACCTGTTTTTGGGAACAAGATGAGTGTCACTGTATTGGATTGAGGGGGGGGGGTCCTCATTTTACCTTTGGAATGGCTATGAGCATTGGGTTAAGAGGTATCATCTAAAAAATTATATATGGTAAACTAGGTTGGTTATGATCATAGTGTAACATTGGTTTTATGGATTAGATTCCTTGGTTAATAGTTTTGTAAGTTGTTGTTTTGTTTATATGTCATCGAAAACATGAGTAAATAATTTCATTGGTGGATTGGAAATAGTGGTTCTGCGAATGATTTTAGGAGTTCTACGCAATAGTGGTTACTTGGAGTAAGATTGATTTTTTTAGCTTAACTGGGAATCAGAGTTACTTGATACCACCATCCTTAGCATGAGAGGTTCTTATCATTCATCCTTTGAGGGAGACCAATTATAGGGGTTGTTTATTTTTTGATTTCAATTGGGTTCATATGTCTTAGATGGAAATTTTGATTTATATAATGGATCACATATAGTGCTACATTGTGAATGTTTGACCAGGTGAGGTCTATGTGAAAATCAATGGATTTCGAGACACATCTCGATTCCTAGATATGAGAGGAATGATATTAGAAAATTTATGGTGATCTCAATTTCAGTTAGTCTTGAATTTTAGGTGTCTTGGGATATGAAGCATGAGATATGACACAATGGTGTGTTCAATGGTTGGTTGGTACCATCATGTTTTTGTAAATTGTATTTTTTCCTTTGGTTATATTTTCATTGAAACACATGTTTCCATATAGGTGTTTCTATTGGTGGTATCAATGAAAATGATATTTAGAGTACCTAATGAATCAATGTTGAAAATTAATTATGATATAAATAGGATGAATATGAGTGGACAAGGAATTTAGATGAACTTATGTGTTTGTATTTTGGTTAGGACGTGAATCCTAGAAGAAGGGGTGTCTAAGTGTTTAGGCTTGTTCATGTGAATGATTGTGGGGTTGGAAGGGAACATTTAGAATGCATATATTCTAAAAGGGAAGATGGACTATTAGGTATGTTTTATTTTATGAGTTAATTTTAGGTTCCTTCTCCAGTGATGCAAGGTTTTTGGGTTATTGAGTTGTGACTAGTGGGTGATTACAGTGATGTGTGTGAACTCAAGGGTTCATATAATGATCGGGTGTCGATTACATTCTATAGACACAATATTTTGTGGGGATATATCCATGGATATTTTAGATGTATGTGCATGTTGATTTCCTTGGATATAATATGGGGGAAGAACTATTGATTGAAGATATTTTTCTTTATGGATATATTAGTTTCTATTTTTGTCCATTGGGATCATTATAAAGAATCCATTGGTGTGGTGTAGGTTTCTTTACAACAATAATGTATTCATGGATTCGTGTATAGAGTATGGATGTGAAAGTGATTTTTGTTGGTATCCCAACTTTAGATTTTGTATATGTGTGTTGATGAGGTGTTGGTGGGTTGGGAATCTTGATACAGTAATTGTTCATGTTATCCTAGTAGTGGGAGGTTATATTAGTTATGTATATTTTTAATGGTGTTTTTCATTGACTACATAGCAAACTAACTGTTTGTTAAAATCATGCCCAAAATAAGATTAAATCATCCGAGGTATTCTAAGAGATATCTATTTTTATGCCTATCTTTCTAGCTGATCATTGGATGGATGTTTGTCCTCCTTTAGGATACACTCATTCATCATTGTATATTGATTGTAATGTTGGAAAGTATACTATTGAATTTTTATGGGAAAGGTCCTTATAATGGGCCAATGGTCAATAAATGTCATGGGTTCTATTCTCGAATGCTTCGAATATGGGGAAGTGGATGTTTACTTTATTCTTGTTGAAGATGTATGTACATTTCTAGGTTTTCTTGGTTCATCATGTATTTTAATGAGGAGTTATTCAAGATGAAATTTCATGAAGAGAGTAATAAAAATGAACTCATAATGTGGGTAGAGGTATTTTAGTTATAGTGGTTTTGATAAAAAAATTGAGTGGATGTCATTGAATCTGGGTGCCATTGAGAAACATGTGAGGTTCACATTAGGGTTCTTTAAGAAGGCCTGTGAGGTCTTCGGATGTGGTGGTAGTTTTTTCCAAGCATTGCCTTCGGGATCAGGGTGTTTCTATTAAGAAATCTATATTTGTAGTAGAAGGGAATGTTAATATGGATTTGGATATAGAAAATCATCTGACATCATACAAGGTAATATGTAGTTGACTATGGATTATATGTAATACATTTTTTGGTAATGGAATCATGGTTATGAGAGTTAGTGGATTCCATGAAATTTTATTTTTTTTGAAATATATTGATTTCCTCATGTAGGGACATTAGATAATAGTTTAATTATATGAGTGAGTAGGTGTCATGGGCATGTGAAATAGGTATCCTGTTAATATTGGAATATAGTGTCTTGGTAGAATCCATTTATGGGTTTTCTAAAATGATATGGTAAAAAAGGAATATATGTTGTATGTTATGGGACACATGGGGTGGTATTTTCTTACTACAATGTGCCTTTCAGAAACGATTTTGAACACGAGAGTGGTCAAGTAATTCTTAGTCTAGAAATTGATATTATAGGTATGTCCATTATAGGTTATGTTAATGGAAAGGAAAGATTTATGTTATGGGAATACTTCTCATGGATCTATGTGTATGGTAAATTTTGAAATGTGTCAGGTATTGTGAAAGGTGAGTTGAGGTTCTATTGTGCTTTTTCACTAGTGGAGTTTTGAACAACTAGAAGATGGTGATATTGAGATAAATTTTAGGGTTTGGTGGACCATAGTGGGAAAGTGGTAAATTAATTACATGATGTCTGTTTTGGGTTAGATGGACTCGAAAAATAACCATTATGGTGATATGTCCTATATAATTTTCATTGGATACAGTTGTGGCCAGATGAGTTTCTATCTTAATTTTGTTTTGTTTTGGGTGTTTTGTTATGGATTGGAGCTCTTGGACCTATTGTTTTGGTACAACATAGGTAATGATTTGTGGTTGGAAAACATTGTGCATCTATTCAGGGGAAGAAACTTTTTTTGTTACTGATATTGATTTAAAAAATTTAATAAGATTACATGAAGTGATTTTAGCCCTGATTTTTTGGGTGAATATGAATGATGAAATGCTGATTAGAACATCCATGATGCTATGATTCTTTGTATGAAATTTCATGAGTTCATGGTTTGTAAAATGATACCTTAACATCATTAGGAATATTATATGGTTGATGTAGTTATTGAGGTTCATTAAACTATTGAAATAATTTAATTTGTATTATTGTTCATTGTGTGAAATCTATGTGGAGGAAGATTGTGTTGTCATAATGAGTGTTATTGTAGCATGGAAATGGTTATTAAGAGATTTGGGAGAGGGATATAGATATTTGGTTCGAGCGGCCTAATCATAATGTATTTAAATCTCAATTATTATTTTAATTGAGGCTCAAGGATGAGAATTAATAATGTGTGGGGTGGGGGTTTATAAGATCTCAAATTTTGTTTGAGATAAGTTATGTTCTTTGTTTTCTTATATTTATTATTAATTAGGATAAGGAAATAGTTATTGAGTTTACTATATGGGTCACATATATTTCAGAGGATTTGGTATTAGAATGAAAGGAGGGAGGAGCCATCAATTGTATGGTTCATGGTTGGCGCACACCGATTAGTAACCATATCCCCTTACTGTATATTCATGGTGGGGTGGAACATAGTTGATTATACTGGTATATGGGGGATAGGGAAACAAAAATAGCATTGATAATGCAAATTTGTATGGTTACATCTGGTTTGTTAAATAGAGTGGTTTCCCTAGGTATCCAAAGGACATAGACACATTATGGACACAGTGTGTAACACTACTGGTGAACGATTTGGACATTTGTGTTTCTGAATCATTTTTCTCAATAATGTGTGGGATATTTTCCATTCCCCCCTCATAATTTATGAACCCTTATCGAATTTTCTTTCACATTTCCCTCCAGAAACAATAGTGATAAACCAAAATCCCATAAACATTACAAGGATTTATCTACCTCATTTCAAATTCAATTTTGAGCACTGTTGGATGGAAGTCAAAGATACATGTTGAATTAACACTCTTATTCCATAATTATATCAAACTAGGGCTAGTGTAGTTTCCATTATTCTCCTAAATCCCTAAAAATATTTTTCTAGTTGACCATTTATAGGGATATTGAATGAGGAACTAATGATAAACAAAGGCTAAGTTTGAGTGTAAATTTTCCCATAGAATCCGTGTATGTGGTCTATAAGTTATATCCCATATATTTAGGTTGTTTTGGGTGTATGTGGTTGTTATATTAGTTTATTATTGTTCATTTCGCATTCCCACAGAGTGAAATGACAAACTGTTTGGTTAAATAGTAATATAATCACTATATGATTCCTATAGGATGCATTTAAAAAGAATATTCCCTAAAACAGGAAATTAATTATATGTTATATATTCAGAAAAACATGAATGGGTTATTAATATTAAATTTTAGGTTTTTAGAGATTAAAAATAATATTTGTGTGTTTATAATATAATGAAGGGTTGGTGAAAAATGTATAATGGAATTTATTAGTCAGGTAATATGGAATCTTATATGAAATAGTTATTAATATTGTTTAACTAATTACACCCTAGAAGAGGTAATTTTTTATAATGTAAAATTATTAATGAGTAATGAATTGTAAATGTTATATGTGTTATTGTGTCAACTCAATACAAATATTATTAGATGAATGAATAGTGAATTTTAAATGGTATCCGTATTCAATGATTATGTTATGTAAAATGGTGTATGTGGAAAATGGTTAATGAAGAATTGGAAAATGGTTTATTAGTATGTTTAGGGTATTGTAAATGATGATCAACATCAATGGATTGGGTATGATTGAGGGTATAAATCCTACTGACATTAATATATTGGATAGGATGTTGGATTGAGGCTCTCTGCCATTAACAATTTCTTATGATGCGGCTGCATTGACTGAAGACGGAGGTAAATTATATTCATTATTTTTTAAATTGTTTCCCATGTGATTTAGAGAACATGAATAATTACCTTATTCATTTTTTATATTGTTGACATAGGATAATGTGTAATTGATGAAAATGAAAAACCATTGATAAAAATGAAGAAAATATTTTATGTGAATATTTTAACTAATGGTTGTGGCTTGTATCTTATATTTGGAAATGTATTATAATGAATGTTTACTAGTTAAAAACTATAATTTATTTCATTTTGTTATTTATTGTGGATTACTATAATAACGATGGTATAGTCTCCCATCATATAACATTTGGACAACTTTTTTAGTCGGTAGAATGTAGTGTATGAGGAGGACCTCTTGAGTTCATGTGGTGACCCACATAGGGAAACAAATGTAGTGACACCCAATATTGGGATGTTATATTTTTATATAAATTTTTTTTAGTAGTGTATACCACATGAAACACCATTCATAAAAGAACTATATAATATATTATCTAAATATTACCATTATAAACAAATAATCAAATTTGTGTGTATAAGTAGGGTTAACCATATTTTGATATATAAATGT
Organism: Viscum album; assembly: GCA_963277665.1. Classification (NCBI taxonomy): domain Eukaryota; kingdom Viridiplantae; phylum Streptophyta; class Magnoliopsida; order Santalales; family Viscaceae; genus Viscum; species Viscum album. Next base: position 856,316,426 of record OY728156.1, on the reverse strand, counting down.
ACTGATGAAAAAAATATATGTACTTATACAACAAAATAACCAGCCAATTTTTTAGTAAGGAATTTTCTTCATCTCAATACATTTTCATCCATTTTGATTTTTTTGATTTTATATTTTTAAAATATAAATAATTTATAAACATATTAGAAATTTCATTTCATATAAAATTTAATTTTAAAAATAGTAAGATCATAATAGTAAGGCGGTGAAGTTTTTGGATACATATAAGAAGACTGGTCTTTAATTAATACTATAAAATAAAACATTTGTAAAAGAATAATTTATTTTAAAAAATATAATTAATTCAAAAGATTCATTATTCAAAAAATTATATTTAAATATAATGGAATTATTATTTAATTATATTAAAATATTAAAGAAAATTTCAATTATCCTTATTCTGGATTTTGGTATATGTTTATTTTAATGAACACAATCACATTTCTTGGAAAAATATTTTTATTTGTAATATTTTACTATAAAAGATTATTAATATGACTAAAAATAAAGAATAACCTAAATAAAATATTTATATTATATATAAAATTATGTGAATTTGAATCCTTCTCATGATTACTACATATCTTATTATTAGTATAAGATAATATTATGCATTAAAAAATAATTTACTAAAACCAAAATTTTTTGTATGATTTGTATGGTTATTTTTAAACTAAATTCATCAAAATATGTAAATTGTGATTTGTAAAATGGGTTCTAAATTATTAGTTCAAATATATATTATTTATTAATTAGTTAATCTAAATTTATTTATATAATGAATCGTAAATATATTACAATTAATTTACCAATATTATGGTTATAATGTGGATTTTTAGGATAGATAGCCTTGTAATAAAAATTACATTCATATAATTTTTTATGATAAATTTGAATTAATATTAATAAAAAACTATTACTAATTATTTAATTCGAATCATTTAATTTTATGCTTAAAGGATAAATTACCATGTTTCAAATACTATTTAGTGTCATGAAAAATATTATGGTAGAAGTAAGAAATCATAGAGGATAAAGAATAACATAATTACCATGCTAATATTTATTTGTGTTTATGGTGTGGATACCCATTTTCTTATCTACACTCCATTATTTATCAATTTAGGATTCATCTTAGTGTGAATTAGTTCTCATTGTTTCCACTTCAGTTGTGGTGAGGTGGTGAAGGAGAGTAGCACATCCACACCATTCTTTGGGAAGTTCAGGGTTAAAATCCTAGGAGTCTGCTTTCAAGGTGAGCCTCTCCCTCAGGATCCACCCACCATTCCAGGTTGCCCGGTATCTTCTTGGAAGGGAAATTGAGGCTCGACCCAATCGTTGAAAGATAGCATGGCAGACCATTGTTGTCGGGCCGTCACCATTTGGGATGCTTAGACATCTCGGCTAACAAAAACTTCTTCCCCAGCTGAGGTGCTACCATAGGGGAGTGAACTTTTCATGGGGGAGTGGGGTTTCATGTGTGAAGGGTTTGAAAAGGACACATAGTGTTATTACCTATTACAAAAGAATGAGTTTCCATTGTTGAATAGTTCTACATATTAGAAAAATTGAAAATCCCAAAAAAAATATTATATGGAACTCCCACCCACATATATTTAAACCTATTAATACATTTTTCATGACCACTATTATTAAAGTTCACATTATGGACTATGTGGATGGTGGAATAATGATATCCCACACCTTGATGGCTTCAAAAAATATATTTTTGGTAGGTTTTATATGCCGAGAATGAATAATATAAAATGTTATGACCTACCATGATGTACATATTTGATCACACTGAATAATCTACAAAAATATAAAAGAGTAATAATAAAATATAATATTTTATTGAAAAAATATACTTCAATTAACATCACAATAATAGATATATGTAACATATTATAAACCTTATATAATAATAAATCAAAAAATTACACATCCAAATAAAATGATGCCCAAACATAACTACAACTATAATAATGGAAAACCGATAGGGTCAAACTCTTGATCTATAATTTCTAACCACATTCAATGGTTAATGATCCTTGGTATCCATTAATTCCAACAATGTGACTAATTATCTTTAAATATTCTATATAACACATTAATGTGATGGTAAATACAATGGATTTGTTAATTTATAAATTTCTACAAAGACACCCCAAAACTGTAAAGTGAACGATAACGAGAAATAAAAAATGTTCAACTATACCCACATCAATATGGAAATATAACCCATGGTATACATATAATATCCTTAAGAATAATAGTAGATAGAGAAAAGATTTCTCTATTTCATAGACGCGCAATATTCGATGAGTATTCTTATAGCTCCAAAGTACGTCACTAATGCCCAATATCAATGGAATCCTTATTGAATGGTTATATTAGTACCCACCTCATTTTATTGTGCTTTAGGGCCATGGTAGACATTAATCCTTGTTAAATTCCTACATTCCACTACAGATCAATGAAGGGGTAGTTTGAATCAGTAGAAGAAAGAAAAGTTCCTAGTGTAGTGGAGTACATTGAATACATTTTTTAAAAAAACCGTGGGGACTGCCCCCTTGTGTGATATGATAGTTCCCACCCTTTCATCTAATAAAAGATCCTTCCAAGATAAATAATATTTTTAAGCATCTATAAATGAATATTCACACTTATAACATCTGAAAATGTATCAACAATTATACACAGATTTCAGCCACAATGTTCAGTGTAGAAATATAAATATGAGAGGCCACTCCATCGAAAGCATCTGGTTCCAAAAAATAGATGAATGAATGGTAGATGATTCTTGTTGAAGTACAAAGTGTGTATGTGTGTACACATATCATTTTAAACTACATCATTTAATTGTTTTTACTACATAATAAATATTTTGGGAATCATTGACATTCTTTATGGATTGAATATGTAACACGTTGGGAGTTACCGCCTCTCAGGAACGAATATGTACTCCCAGTCGTGATTAGGTATATATATGTTCTCCTATACCTTTTGAAATCCCCAAATACTCTTAATGTGCATGGAATGTATGACTATGTGGGGTATTGGGTGGAAACTAGCTCATAAATGGAATGACCATCCATGGAAAGTCACCTAACATTTGTGTCTGGCCTCTCTACATGAGTTCCATAACTACACACAATAACCTAAAATGGTATCTCAGAAAGTGAACAACATGTGTTCTTCCTATCAATATATCATGTATATGGTTTTCTGACCGTTGAACAAATTTGTTTTAATGTCTCCAAGGAACCACTTCCATCACTATGATGTATACAATTTGTCTACCTGGTATTGATGGAGATCATCTTTAACCATTGATTCATAGACATTGGTGGCCTCAAAAATGATTCTCTTCAAACACCAATTAGCTGCCACATTTCCCATATTTTTTCATGTCACCAATGCTTCACTGGTTCTTAAATCATTGACACATCACCTTATACCCACCATGATTTATGTAAGAGTCAATATTTTATTCCACTTGTTGTCATCCACCATGAATATATGTGTTTATTCACGAAATAAACCTCCCCGTAAATGGTGAATCATTACCCATGGTCTAATGATGATGTACATGAACAATTTTTAGTGGAAAATATTAATAACAAATGTCAAAACATTTATTTCCATGCAATCATGTCTAATAATCTTGAATATTTGATATAAAGGGTGATATCATGAAATACCAATTTTAAAACATATTTTAAAATTTAATATAACATGATGGGATCATGTGAAGAATATAAAAATTATAGATCATGAATAATATGTAATAATATATTCTATATTTATTAACAAATAGGGTAGAAACCACAATTGATGAACCCTAAATCTATTTGTTTTGAAAATTTATGAATTAATATTCATCCAGAAATGTAAAAGTACTATTATGTTAACAAAATGTATATCAACCATGATACAGACATCGTTCATCATTCAATCACAATTCAACAACCAACAACATCTAAATATTATCTCAAAATATCTCAGGGATATGTGACTAACCCAGGATAATATGTCAACAAAAACTCACATTTTTTCTAATCTACATCATTTAATATTAAATAAATAAATTTATTTATATATATTATTTAAATGCACGTATAAATTACTTCCTCAATTAGAAATAAGATGCTTTCCTAACAAAGTCCAACCCTATTGTAATCCCAATGTCCATGTTTCATCCATGGCCATAGTTTTTTTTCTGAGGATAAAAAATTTGAAAATATAGTGTTTGAGGTTTAGACAATATAATTAATGCTTCCTACTATATCAATTCTGAGTCTCATCATGGAAATAAAGCATGCATTGGATTAACACCTCACTAAAAACATATTCTATAATATTTTACAAAGTCTTTCGAGTAAATATTAGCATAATATTATTCTACCATCCTTCAATGACTTCCACTAATAATTTCCCAATATAAGAAAAGGGTGTGGATATTGATCCCACATCCCTCTCTCATATTCCCAAGATAGATCATTAATTCATCCATACAACCACATCACATGGTAAAAGGGGATGTTCCATCCTTTCATGCTCCTCTCATATTAATTCTCAATCTACACTAGGTATTTAGTGTTGGGGGATCAATTTTAGTTCTCCATATCACTGCAATGAATAACATGAGTAAGATAATGAATCATAAAATTCTTCATGGACAAGTGGAAGATTTCAGTATTTTTATCCAAAAACGGGGGAAAGGCTAGATGATATGAAATCTCACAAAACCCACCATAGGATATCTATCGGTCTAATGAGCCTTAAAAAAATATTTCCTTCGAGAAAAACCCATTGAAATCATTATTATGTTGATAGTATTTTGAATATAATTATTTTGATCTAAAACTAAAATAGTAGATGGAATCAATTTGTGTATTACTTTTTTCTCCTCTATGATATCCATATCTACTTACTAATCACTTAAACCTTATATATCATCACCTACACCATCTCATGTCCATCTTGATATGTCTCACTAATATTATCTGAGTATAAGGGTGACATTAATGAAATCCCATATATGGCCATGAACTTTTTATGGTGATAAAGTAGTCATATATGATGTTATAAGAAATCCCTCTAAGTGGAAGGTGATCCTCACAGCTTCAACAGTAGTCTAAAAAAACTCCCACATTCGATTCTCTAACAGCTGGACTTTTTTCTAATTTTACCTCTCCATCTATGGGTGAAACACTATCCTCATATGCAACTATATCCTATTGGAATCCTACCACACCTCAAAAAAGTTATATAATCCAAAAAAACATGTTCAAAGATAATCATCGAGTGTACCCCAATTGAGTTAATGATCTCTCACATGTACAACTACCACAAAATCTCCAACAAATGCTTCACCAAGTTTGGAATGAATTGCAAAGACATGGAATTTCAGTCTCATATAACCCATATTTAGTCATGTAATATATCTATACATTGAATCCTCTACAGAAAATTCATTATTTAATATCAATATAATATACTAGTGCAACCAAAAATACTGATAAATGTAATATTTTTTAAAAAGATTGAATGAACTAAAAAATTTATCCTTTTATTATTTTTTTTATTTCTAACACTAATAATGGGTATCCTTTATTATTAAAGAGATTTTAGACCTGATGAATGTATACATTTATTGGTGAATTATTTTTGGAAAATAAAAGTGTACACTTTGTGAACGCTTTATATTTAGTGTTAATAAATATTTATTTCATCATCAGTTTTTAACATTAATCATCACCCGTATAAATGAAATTAAATAATTAAATAAAATAAAATAAAAATTGAATTTACTCAAAAATTATAAATATTTTTTTAATTAAAAAATTATTGATAGAAATGAATACATTAATTATTCACATTTTAATATTATTCATTTGATTAATATGATAATTATGATATTTAATTATATTAAATTGCATATATTAAATATATCAATACATATTAATGTATATGAATATGAGTTATATACTACAAAAATATTTATACATATTACATTAAATAGTCATATATTTATTGAATAATGAGTTATAATTAAAATTTTGTATGAAATAATTATATTTACTATTTGAATTATACTTGATGTATAATTGATTTTTGTTTTATTTTTGAATTTATCATAGATCAAATCAGGGATATATTTATTTGACATATTAGTAAATATAAATAAAAAATTATAAACTTTTAATATATATATTTCTTATGTATATAATAAAATTTATAGTTTTTTATTATTAATTATATTTATTAATATTTTTTAGTGCTTATATTATAACGACTGATACATGAATCTTTATCAGCACTTTATTCATGTAGATAAAAATGAGGCATTATCTATTCTAAAAAGACAATTAACAATATTAAAATTTATATGTTCTATTATTTTTGCATAGATAATGCTTTACTTCATCATCTCTCTTTTACGGATGATAAATACCTAACATTATCAACACTTATTTTTATTCATTGATAAAACCTCGCATATCAAATTAAAATCCCTAACCATCTTCTATATTATCGTCATATTAGAAGCATTACACAGATGCCACCAACTTCTTGTTTTAATCCTTAGGGAATCAAACCTAGAATCAAACCACTCGACTAACTCTCAATCATCTCATCAAACATCTAGTGTTCAATTGATCATTGTGTTTACATAAGACATCTCTGACATTCACCATCCTTGGGAGGTATTCTTTCAAATTTTTATTCTGTATTTTTTGTTTTGTTTTTAATAAATTCTTTAACGATGTCATTTTTTGTGGTATGAGGATTGTAAACTAGAAATGTAGGCCATATAATTTTCTTATTATCTAATTCTGATTTAGATATTGGTCTTTCAAGGAGATATTATTGTTTTAGGACATGATGGTGATATATGTAGTGACATTGAGTTTAGTTTGTTTTCTCTATTTTGATTACATATGCCAAATTTATCTCCCATAGATATCATATATATTTTTTATTCATTATTATATAAATTTTATTAAATAAATGTAAAATTGTCATAATTTAATTTGGAGAAATTTTTTTTGTGGAAGTTTTTTTGTAGGTTAAGGTATTTAATTTATATTATATTGATCCATATTTTCTTTTTTTTACATATCTATAATATTGATAGAATCAAATATATAGAGATATCATGGATGTTATTATTTAAATTTTATTTCTATTAGTATTATTTATTATTTTGGTCAAATCATCCTCACTATGTTTTTTTTTCATGCCATGTTTCTTGTTGACAATATGAGGTGGATCGAAATGTCAACTACACACAGTCATAGACCATTTTGGGTTTTTGCTATATATGGTTTTATTGTGTTATTTGGAAACCTATATTTGTTGTGAAATGATTTGTACCTTTTCTTCATAATCCAACATCCTATAAATCAATTATATTAAAAAACTAAATTATATTTTTCCCCCTCTCAATATTTATACAACATTATTTAAAAATACATTTAATGATAATAATATATTAAATATTATACCATGATGATATATAAAATTTTCAAACTATATTATAATTATTCATTGAAACCCTAAATCATGTCTATAAATAATTTTTAAAAATATCCATTTTAGATAACCCATTTTTAGTTATACCACTTTTATTGAGACATATATACTACTATTATATAATATAATTTCAATCTTAGATATGTAAATTTTCATGAATTTATCCCCCTTTTTAGAATTTATTTAACTAATCACATCTAGATTTCCAAAAAGTCACATTTATACCATGAAATATGACATGTAGAAAAATAGTATGTCAGACATATTTATTATGAAATAATTTGGCATATAAAAAATCTCCCACAATCCATGATATATATTGACATTCCATCCACAACATTTGAAAATTTTATTCAATTTTAAATTTTTTTCAACATGTTATTCTAATAATCCCTTTAAAATATATAGAAACCATCCCTCACATACATGTATAGGGAAATAAATATCGCAAAAATTCCATTAGATGCATATCAGCTTTCTAAAATGTCAAAATATTATTCACCATAATTTAATCAGTTTTCAATGTTAATATAAAAAATTATTGTCATTGTTCTTCTCTTGGACATCTAAATATTATGTCATCTACATTGATAAACACTTTCAATCAATCCATAAAATTATTTTTTATCCAAGGATTGTGATCAATTCCTCATTTATTAAATTAATTATACCATATTAATTAATCTATCATTAAATACCATGATCTTATATGTTTTTTCAATTAATACATAACCTTTTTCAATTTACAAAATTATTATCATATTAAAGAATGTAAAAATATCTTTTTGTTGGACGAAAACATTTTATTAATGTAAACCATTAGTAAATTCTAATTTTACAAACTGTTGTATTGCATTGAGTTTCCTTTGGATGGTTCAGTGTGGGTATATAAAATCCCATTTGTATTGAGAGGTTTTGAAATATTGATATACAATTAATTTTAAAGGAAATATTTCCTATGGTTGTCACATCACTTGTTCAAATATAGTTATATATATATAAGTTGATTCAATGGGAGATTATTATACATTATCATGTTTGAGTTTCTTATTAGTCCTTAATTGATTATATTATATTTTAATTTTCCATTTATATTAAAGGAATATTAGATGTATAATAATGATCATTTAAAATTCAATTACACATTTTCATCGACATACTAAAATTCTATGAAAAAATCAGGGATTTTGTTTCCCATATTCTACTTTTCACTAAATTTAACTTCTGATATTCAATATCGTTTGAATGTTTATTTATATATTATATATAAATAACCCTTTATATTCCCAATAGTATAGTTATGAACTGATAATTGATGCACAAAAATAATTTGACCAATGATTATGATGATGGATTTCATGAGTTCATCAAGATTAAAATAGATAAAGGAAAACATTATTTGTTAGGGAATTGGTTAAATATATAAATATTGTAAAAAACATGGGAAAATAAGAACATGGACATCGATTGGGAAGATACTATGATTTAGGAATAATTTGATTTTAATACCTTTGTAAAAGATGAGGGATATCAAATGTAATAAAGGATAATGGAAATTAAAAATAATCTTCATGATTATCCAAATAATTATGAGAGCATAACTATTTATTCCAAGAAACCATTATATACCAGCTGCACTAAATACACAACACTGATAGTTGTATTAATGTTATATAATTTGAATGCTGGAAATGGACAGAGTGACACCAACATTACTGAACATCTTAGTCTTCTGAAAGATATGCTCTCAGATGATAATGTGGTAAAATTCTGATCATAGGATGATAAATTAATATTACGTTCAATGGGAATGATATCTAAAAAAAGTTATTTCTTATACAAATTATTCCATATTGTTTTTAAAGGACTATGAATCACTCATTAAATTTCATAACAGTGTAGTGCATATCGATACATGAAAAATGAATGAATACCTTCAAATTTTGTATGGTATATTTGTATAATTACATTGTTTAGAATTTTATATCAATGTTTGGAAAGAAAATAAATGTTAACATGGCATAATGATACAAGAATTAAATATGGTTACCTACATCATCCAAAATATTCTTCATAGTGGAAGAATATTCATTATGAGTACCTAGAATATGAGGATGAGTAGATATAAATTAATCTTGCATTATCTATAGACAAAATAAATAATTTTGGTGGAAAAATTATTAATCATATTACATGGCGTGTCACGTTGATAAATTATATTATTCCATAATTGTTATGCATGTTGTTCATATACATTTATGATGTCTATGATTATATCTGGAACAAAGATGTAATGAACCTTCCCATGGGCTCATGCTGTGAATACCCCAAGCCCTCCATCCATAGGCCAGGTTCTAGAGTCTAGCACCAAAGGCGTAAATCCAAAAAAAAACTATGAATGAATTTCCTTTATAAAGAGTAAAAAAACACAACACAGTACAAGATATAAGAAAAACACTTAGTAAAACAGTATACGAAAGAGTACTGAAAGTAAATGGGCTGTAATTCAAGCCCAATAGAATTGTACAAGTACAACTGAAAAATATGTAAAAATGAAGAATGTGAAGCAGCTCTTTGGTCACCCTCATGGAATTCCTACCTGAAGGGTAGGTATTGATAGATTCCTCAACACTCCATGCCTGTCAGTCTCCTCTATATACCAACTCGTCGTATGTCTACCGTTGGGTACCGTCCATTCCCACTAAACTAATCCTCAGTCAGTGTTGTCCATCATCTGCATCCAACACAATGAGTTATGGGAATAGCCCGTGCAGGGTTGAGTATAACAATAATCAGTAGAGACCCTGATACCCACAAGGTCTCAAAAAATCCATCATGGATAAAACAGAAAGTATAAAATCAACGGATAACATCACTTCTGTATATTCCCATACATATACCTATATTATCAAGTAATACATCTCAATCATGAGGTAAACACAAATGTCACTGACTGAGCACCACCAGGATTTATTCTTGGGGTAGTATCAAGTAACATTTCCAAAGACAAAGTTGAACACATCTGATGGTCGAGAAATCCTCCTCTATCGAGTAAAGTATTTCTATCGCGTCACACAGAGGTTCTTCCCACTAACCTTGGACTGCTGAGTTACTACTCATTTCGAGTATCGTGGGTCTGTCGTGCTCACACAGAGGCGCTCCACACCGTGGATCAGTAACGTTACACTGAGACACACCCCCTCATGGCCCGCTTAGGTACTCCACCTATCAAGTATTGTGGGACTATTGCATCACACTAAGGCACTCCCGACCATGGGTCTGTCGTGACACTAGGGCACTCCACACTGAGCTAGTCAAATCACTCCGAGTCGAATCGGTCAGTAGTCTTCAGGTCTCATCCAGCTACTAGCTCTCCATAATATGCTCACTCGTCTCTGGTAGGATCTTCTCCACAAACATCAGGTCGATACTCCAACTATATCTATATCCCACAATGATGGATATCAGTGGTATTCCTCGTTATAGGGGTCTCAACGAACTAGAGGACACATCAATCAGACATCCGGTCTATGAGTTATTATCATTTTAGTCTCGAGGGCTGAGTTGGATTCGTGCATGATCCAACCTAACCGTGTCTCAAAATCAACCCCAAATCCAGTGGGGTTTATTCAATGGGACCTTCACGTTTGTAGAAAAACAGTGACAAAGGCAGTTCATCAAATGGTCACCCGGTGCCAATGAAATTACCAAAGGAAATTGAAGGGTTGGTAGTGGGCCCGGGCCCTGTCCGACCTGGTCAAAACGACCCTATCTGACCTTGTCTAGGTCGACCCTATCTAGGTCAACATGGTTAGACCTATTGGGTTTGGTCTGGCCCATACGGTGGACCAGCCTGTTAGGTTCGGCCCGGCCAGCTGTGCCCAGCCCAGCATGCCGTGTGGACGGTTCGGCCGAAACATGGGGCTAGGTCGGCCCAGATGGTCGAATTGGAGGGTGCATGACTGCGAGTTTGGACAGGGCGTCGTGAGGGGGGTCGCGGGGTAGCATAGGAGGCTGGCACGGCGAGGGAACCAGTTCAGTCGGGTGGTGGCTCGGGGAGCCAGGCGGCAGGGAGGCGGCCAGGTAGACTGATAGGCGGTCGGCCGGCGACTCAGCCAGAGTGGGCTGGCGGGTATGACAGGGGCGCACGGGAGGTGCAGGTGGTTGGGAGGCTAGGAAGACGGGCCGGGGTGGGTCGGTGAGTCATAGTCCGGCATGGGGCAGTGGTGTTCATTGGGCAGCCAGGTAGCACGTGCCAGCGGTAGTGTAGCCTGGGGGGCTCGACCAATTCGGTCGGTGGACAGTGTGACTAAGGTGGCACGGCCAGAGGGCAGCAGTTCATCCCATAGCATGAGAGTGTCGCAAGGGCAGTGCGGTTCATAGAGGGTGTGGGTAGTGCGTTCTTTGTCATCATGATATTCTTCATTTCATCGCCTCATCACCATGATGAAGTTCATCACAAACAATAATGGAGGAGGGGTCGGTTCACGTTGTTTTGGCCCACACCCTCTGCATTTAGGGTGGTAACAATTGGATAATCAAGAGGTATGATGAACAAAAATTATATTACTATATCCACGTCAACTTCTATCTAACCGAATATGAGAATAAGAAAAATAATTATACACAAATAAACCCCCCACCTTTGTTCTTCATTCTTCATTCGTTGATGGAGTCGTGGAAAGTGGACAAAGAATATCATCGATCGTTGCATCCACTGCATGCATCCAATCCCAGTAAGCGTCGGCACATTGACGATGATGCAGACGGTAAGTTGATTGAAGACATCCAACATCAGTAAAATCTCCAAGGAACAAGTTGAATATGGTCGGCGTTCTTTGTTCTTCATTGGGAGAGTTGTTCGCTCTTCTCCCAAGATTCCACCAAGATTCCAATGAAAATAATAATAGATAGGTTTCTCTATTATTTCATTTGCACAAAATTAAAAATGGTCAAATAAATTTATTGGCACAACATAATTAATGTGAAGGATTGACATACGTTAATTAGGGGAGTTGGCATAATTTAATTAAAGGGGTGGTGGCACCATAAAAGAGGGAAGTTTTGGAGAAACTATCCCTCATTAATGAGGGGATTTTATAGGTTTTACACTCCCTCTATTAATTCTGGAGTTTACCCACATGTGGACCCCACACCATAACCTCTCGTGGGAGGTTAGGTTCGAGTGGGCCCCCACCACCATAACCTCTCATGGGAGGTTACGGTTTGGTGGTCCCACCTCCCACATCCATGAGATGATTTTAATCGCCAAATAAAAATAAAGCCACACACTTTATTTTTACCTAATTCATCTTCTAAAAACCCCAAAAAAAAAATCTTTTATTATTTACCAACTATAGTGGAGTTGATAGTCTCCATAAGTGAATATCAGCACTACGACTTTAATGGTGTCCTTATATTTCAATTCTCAGCACCGGTTCGAAAGATATAAAAACCCTCTATTAAATTTTCTTAACATACCTGAACAAAACATTAGAAATTGATTCTAGGCACACCGGGCCTCGAACTCATGAACCATCAGTAATCACAGACTTGTAAAATTCCCATGTATTTATGAAAACATATTCCATGGCTTTTCCTGTTATTTACATTCTCCCCACCTCATGTATTTATGACACCAAAATATACAACATTAACTATATGAACAAGTGGGGGTACTGAGCACGCATCTGAGCCTCTCACTCCCATGTGATCTCTTGGAGGTTTTGGTGCTTCCGGTGAACGCGCACCAAAGGTAACGATCGTACATAGAGGACCCAATCCCGTCGATCCTCAATCTGCACTGGAACCTCTGTGAATGTCTCCCCATCATCGACGTCCATCTCTCCATTCTAAATGATGTGGGAATTGATGGGCACAAATCTTTTCAACTGGGATACATAGAAGACATCGTGCACCAAGTGAAACTAAGGGGGAAGAGATAAGTGGTATGCCACCTTGCCAACTCTGTAGAGGACCTGGAAACATCCAATGAATCATTGAGATAACGTGCCGCCTCATCCAAATTTTGTAGACCTCATCGAGGTGAGACCCGTAAAAAGATGTGGTTACTATCCTCAAAATCCGTAATTCATCATCTCTTATAGGCATACAACTTCTCCTAATATGTGGATTCTTCATCCACTATTGTATGATCTGCACCTTCTCTGTAGTAGCACTTACCATCTCTAGTCCCACGAGTGCTTACTCCCCAGGTTCAGTCAAGCACAAGGGTAATCTGAAAGGTTGCCCGAATAATTCCTTGAAGGGTGTCATCCCAATGTTGGATTGATACCTGTTGGTGTATGCAAATTCCACCAAAAGTAAGTGATCCTCCCAGTTGTGACCGATGTTGAGTACACTAGAAAACAACTTTTCATCGATTTTATGAATGGTTTTCTCCTTATTGCCATCTATCTGAGGATGGAAGGCAATGCTCAGACAATGATGCATCCCAAAATCCTCCTGAAACCGCTTCCATAGCAAGGAAGTAAACCATGTGTCATGATCAGAGACAATAGATGAAATACTCCATGTATCCGCACAATCTCCTCTACATAGAGGCATACCAATCTCTCTACTAATCCCATATCTATTATCAGTAGGAAGTTGTCTGAGATGGTTACTCGATCAACGATCACCAAAATATATTTATGTCCCCTGGATGTATATTGATTTCCTGTCACAAAGTCCATGGATATACCATCCCAGATCCACTTTGGGACCTCAAAAGAAAGAACCAAGCCTGCTAGTACCTGGGTCTCCACCCTCAATTTTTGACAAGTAAGGATTTGAGAGACAAAATCTACAACTGCAATTTTCATAACTAACCACCAGTGCTGTTGTCGAAGGTCCTGGTACATCTTCACCACTCTTGGATGTACAACTAAAGGGGATGAGTGTAACTACCTCAACATTTCCTCATGATGAGATATTGGTACCATAGTAAATCCTCTGAAGAAGATGAAATGCTCCTCACCTTCAAAAATTTTATCAGGTGCCTACCCTATGGATATCTCAATACATCGTGTCTTGTAGTCAGCTTCACCAAGTTGTTCCTCCCTGACTCGCTGAAGATGTGGGGGAGTAACTATAAGCGATTGAAGAAGGTTGCTCCAACTTTATCCACCAAGGATAACTACAAAGCGGCTAGATGCTTCTTTTCCTAACATAGAAGCTACATATCAGATCTCCTACAAAGTGCATCAGCTACAAAGTTCACATTCTCATTAGTATAGACTATCTAGAATTCACAGCCTACGAGTAACTCAAGCCAACGCCTCTACCTTAGGTTTAGGTACTTCAGAGGTATGATATACATAATAATATTTTGATTAGAGTACATGGTAAAACGTTCGCCCATTAGATTGTGCCGCCACATATTGAATGTGAATACCACTACGACTAACTATAGTTCATCGGTCGTGTAATTCTGCTCGTTTTGTCTCATCTTTCTAGAACCATATGCGATCATTTATTTCACCTGCAATAGCACACACCCATGTCTGGTCCCTGATGCGTCTTAGTAGACTACATACCCTACGACTTCTTCTGGAAGCCTCAAGATGGGGGCACTAGTCAGCCTCTGCCTCATCTCTTGAATGTTCTACTAGTATCTCTCCAACCACACAAAGGGTTCCCCCTTCTTCATCAAGGTTGATATTGGTGATGAAAATCTGGAGAAATCTAGAACAAACATCTGGTAGTATCCAACCAAACCCAGTAATCTCTATACCTCGATCACACTCTAGGGTGGCTCATAAACAAGTACCGCTTCAATCTTCACTAGATCCACTGAAACTCTAGCCTAGGAGATTACATGTCCCAAAAAGTGTACCTCTCAGATCCAAAACTAGAACATTGAGAGATTACCATAATGATGGTGCTTTTGATGTGGGTCCAGTACTAACTACAAATGGTAACCATGCTCCTCCTCAGTAGTCGAGTAGATCGGAATGTATTCGATGAAGACTACAACAAAGTGACCATGGTATGGCTATAAGCACCTGTTAATGTGTCCCATGAACACTGATGGAGCATTGGATATGCCGATTTTAATATCAAAGAACTCATAGTGGTAATACAAACATCTAAAGGTCGTCTTCTACATATACACATCTCATACTATGAGCTGTTGATAACTTGAATTGATGTCTACCTTCGAGAACCACCGTGCTACCTTCAGCTAATAAAAGTGATCGTCAATCCTCAGGAGTCTATACATGCTCTTTACGATCACCTGGTTCAGGTGACAGTGTTTGAAAAAAAAGCCTCAAGCTCCCATATTTCTTCTTGGAGAATAGAATCAAGGCTGCCCAGGGAGAAACAATGTGTCGGATGAATCCATTCCTCGGCAAGTCCTGTTCCTATACCCGCATCACGTGAAACTCCGTGCAATCCATCCGATACGTTGGTGTAGATATCAGTGTTTTCATAGGGTATATTTCAATGAAGAAGTCCACCTCTCAGTTAGGATATTGACCTATGACATCATCAGGGAAAACATCTGTGTACTGGTCCAGCAGTACAGGATAGGTCGGACTCTCCACATCAAGTGCTCCGAGGGTAAGACTGGCCTATTGATGAGTGACCGGCATTACTCTCCTTCGGGAAAGTCCTTCCTGGGCGGAAAAGGCTCCCTTACTTCCGGTTAAGATGAACCTAGTCCCATCCGTGCAGACACACCACACATTGCACCTAATACAATCGATCTGATAATGGCTTGTAGATTACTTTTTCGTACCCAAGATGGCATCGTATGGCCTCAATGCCGCTATGATTAGATAGTTTTTTCAATGAATAACAAATCTGCGAGTTCAATGGTTTCCTTGGAATTCAATTCTGTGCACCAGTTCGAAGTTATTAAAACCCACTCTTTCATTTACATAATATACCCGAACAAAATTTCAGAAATTGATTCCAAATACACTGGTCTTCGAAATCACGCAATGTTAGTTTTTGTTGGCTCATAAAATTCCCATATATTTATGAAAAAAACTTCCACAGAATTTTCAGGAATTTAAAAAATAAACAGGGTAATTATATTGATGTTAGTTCAGATCTATTGATCTAGAAAATAAAATTGGTGTTGGATACAATTATTATAATTTATGATGCACATAGAAGTTAATAATTTACATTGAGGTCCATGTTTTTTAGAATGTTAAATGACTTCCCCCTTATGGAATTTTATTAGGCAAGATTATTAAAAGAATTTTGTGGTGGTCCATTTATTAAAAACACAAAATAAGTTAGGTTGAAACATTACTTGATGATTATGTTTTTTGGAAATCACAAATTTTTACCTTGAAAACATTAATACTAATTCGTAAATGTCATCTTTCTATGAAAATATAAAACAATGTACCTCACTATCTTCAGCAACGTCTGATCAAATATTAAAAAAATAATAATGATAAACACTAATTTGGATAAAAAAATTGAAAAAAAATATGAAATTAGGTAGGAAGATGATATCAATTTTATATGAATTACTGTTTTGGAAATTTTGGCATGTAGTATATTTTCATGATGCCATGAATGTGGAAAACAATGTATTTGATAATATTATTATCACATTACAAAATGATTCCTTAAAATTGAATTACAAATAAATGCAAGGATGTACATGAATAGAATATAGATAAGGGAAGAGTTTTCACCGGTATAGGGTAAAAAGAAAATTTTTACCTCCCTGGTAGAATAAAAACTATCAATAATATAAAATTTTAAAATTTTCATATTCCTTTCTTGAATAAAATTTCAACATTTGTATTCATAAAAATATAAAAAATGTCATTTCAATGACTAATTTGAACTTTAAAGGACTAGGATCACATGAATGTTAATATTTAATACTAGATTTAAGCCATTTTTCTTTCCATCGCTTCTTCCCTCAAAATGTATAACATAAATTAACTACATTCTTCTTTTTTATCCAGGCCATTATCAGTAATGTTGTAGACCTGATGAATTATTCCATCACGAATAATGAGATTTCAGTCATAGTATTTGAATTAGATATATTTTTTCCATCATTATTCTTAATATAATGGTTCAAATGAAGGTTCACTAAGTCTGGGAGGTTTAACCAGGTGGTCTTATCCATTAATAATGGATGTACAACATTGAATGGTATATGAATATTTTGAAAGGTTATGTTAGGAATTAAAGCCATCTAGAAAGTTTTATTACATAATAATATATTGTTGAAGAATATATTGAATGTTTTTTGACAACCTATTAGATGTTGAACGCATCAGACTCCAAAAGTCACTTCACCACAATTTCCTTATGTTAAAATGGATTTCCTAAAAGGATGTTTTCACAAATACCATAACATAGCGGGAGAAATTGATTCTTTACATATTACATAATATTGAAGATGTAGATCCATATATTGAAAACCACAATTATCATCTTAGTGATTGGTATCCATTAATGGTTGAATGATGGATATAAAATACATTTAATGAATATTTTATAGTATTTTTTAATGAAAAATTTATTTGGAGTTATATAAAAATATGAATTCCATTTCCAATCAATTTAAATGGATACCCAAAAGAACCAAATTTAAATGATATATCATAAACCTGTTTTGTATCCAATGGTTATATGATCTATATAAAATAACATGTTAACTCCAATACAATAAAAAATATTCTTCTTAGGCTTCTGGCTGAAGAGATATGTGTATCTGCTTTTATGGATAGATATCCATGTTATTAAAATATAACTGAATTTGGAATTATCGAATAGTTACCGAAGTTGAATTATAAAACATTTCAAGTGTCTCTTTTCAATTGGAAATGGATTGAAAATATCAATGTAATGAATGTGGAGAAAATGGGCTTTCTGAATGGAAATATATGTTTTGAAAGAGAGAATAATATTTTTTCATAATGGCATCAGAAGTAGTGAATGTATTATATGTATTTTATCCAACATATAATAATAGGTCTACTTTACTAATGGACACTATCATAAGTGTAGAGATAGATGAAAATTTAATCAATAATGATCCTTTCATTAGGATATCGCTATCATTTCATATCGGTCCCATTTGTGACAATTTATTGTATTTTAGTGGTGAACATAAAAAGGATATTGGTATTCTTGATAGATTAACCAAATCTGTGAAACCATTATAAAAATAATATGAATTCAATGAGAAGGGGAAATCATTTTACAATATATTATGTTTTTATAATAAAAATATATGTTACCTAATGTATTAAAATATTCAAAATATAATGTTTAAATACACATAAAGTCTCTATCATTTGAACAAGATTGGACTATAAAATAAAATTAAGGAATCCCTTTGAAATATTGTAAAGGTAATATTAAGAGATACATTATCTATTTTATTGGAAATTAATATATTGAAATGTTGAATTAGGTGTCATTATTCTCGGAAAATTTTATATTTTTAAATTTTATCTATCTGTAATTCCATTGTATAAATAGAAACAAAGATGTCTTCACTTATTCAATGAGGTAATCCTGATGTTTTTTACAATAAAATCTTTTTTATAGAATCTATATATTGTTTCATATTTATGTATTATTTTTTAATTTTTAGTATTAATCATATAATATATGATTTCATATTGAGGATAAAACATTTTTTCATGTAGGGTTGATATCACCAAATTTCATGATTATTCTCCATTTAATAAATTTCACCACTGTAGTAGTGCTTTGTCAATTTCATTAAAGATACCTCCACAGCCTTTGGTGTGTGTGAAATGATTCTATGTCTGCTCATTCAGAATGATAATTTTGAGGATTCTATAGTACATTCAATTTATATAGAATTAAATTATTTTGTCATATTTGTGATTAATTTATTTCAAACTATAATTACTCACCTAATAACTGTTTAATAAGACAGGTGAATTCATTTTTTTTAGTTTGAGTGATCTATCCATCTATCATGTTTCATATACCATAAAGCCTATTCACCCTTATAGTGGTATATTTATTTATTTCATTCATGTTTACCACACTTCCTTTTTATGACGAATGAAAATCTAAATCTGCTCGATTACAAATGTAATCACGATATTTTCAAAGTTAAATAATATCGAATATAATTAATTTATTGTTTTGTAGTAATGATTAATTTATTTTATTTTATTATCAATTCCATAAAATTATTTTAATGTATAGGTTTACTTTTTTATTCAAGTTGGGGTTATCTTTACAAAATTAATACATTATCTACCTCAAAAAATTATCAATCAAATATTTGTTTATTTAGAAAATTATTTCAAATTACCACTACTTCCTTTATAAGATGATAAATGACACTGCATTTGCATAATTATTGAGGTATTGCTGATTCCTTCACTGTGGATTTTTTTTCATAGAAATAATTTATTTTTTTTGTATTTATGTTTAATTTTTTTTTTCTCACAAAATAATTATTTTCTCAAAATGGTGGATTGTTTTATTGAGTTAATGTGGTATTTTAGAACATTTCAATATAGTACTACATGATTGAAATATAATATCAATCGAATTCAGGATAACATTGATAGTTTTTTCTGTTTTGATACATTGGTATGTGTAGGAATTACTATCTCATGAATCCAACACACGATGTTACCAATATGACTACAAATACATAAATCAATTTTAAATTTTCATTAATTTTTGTGAAAAAGTCAACTCAATCATTGTTTGTAATATGAGTTTAAAATTTATAGTTGACATTAAAATGTTTCAGTCATTAAAAACAATGAATATGAACTCATACGTTCTTTATAATATAGGGAATATATTTATAAATCATTTTTAATTTGTAGGAAATAGATTCGCATCAAACTGATACTCAATGTGTTCTTAATGAGTCAATGTGTGTGTTTCATGTTTTAAATGAAATTTTTGTAACAATGAAAATTAATTTAATCATAATTGAGAAAATGAATTCAAATTGATTTGGTGCATTACAAAAACAATTCATAGGTGATATAGAACATTGAGGAATAATATGCACCTCATTATGATGAATTTTGTAATTGATATGACTATAATTGCATGTTTTTTTAATTAACATAAATTAATGTATAAATAGCAAGGGGAATAACTCAAAACAGGGAAAATGAATTCTAATTGATGAAATAAATTAGAAAAACGATCCATTTGTGATTTCTAATGTCTAGGAATCAAGTACAACTTATTCTGATGCCGAGTGTGACATGTATTACTCAAAGTGCATGTTTTTATTTAAAACATAGATCAATTTTACGAATATTTACACTTTTTGTTAATTAATTTCATTATATTATTTAAAACATAATAATTGTTTTCATATAAATTTTTTCTCTTTTTCTCAAGATGGGGTGGTTTTCTCAGCAATAGGTTGTGTTGGGTTAAGATTTAAAGAACATTGATGTTTTTTTAATTTATGTTATAATTTTTATTTATGAAATAGTATGAAACTATGTTTAAAATGTCTATAATATATTAATCTAGACTGTACTATGGCCTTTAATGAGTACTCATAAATGTTACAATAAATAGAACATTACCGTCTCTATTTTAAGAATAGTTTAATGGTTTCATTAGCGGCACTAAAATAAAGAGATAATAAATTTCCCATTTTACAATTTTTTTCTTAGCTCCGATAAAGAACCTCATTATCATTTCCATTTTATTGTTGATAAAGACTTGGTCTTTTAAACTTTTTCATGTAGTTAGTTATTTTCAATAAATATTAAATGTTAGTTTTGTATTAGTGATCCTAGTAAAAAATTCCATGGATATTCCATCACATTTCTACATCGAGGTGTCAATAGGATATATCATGTATACTAGAACATGGTTTTTATCCACTACCAATAGGCATGTGAGACATTATGAGAAAACATAATTGAAACCCACCTAATGTTACCAAATATTTCTCTAACATGATGTCCTTTAACACTATCACCAATGTGTGATGCACAATCAAATTAGTGGTATGAAATTACATCATCACCAACTCTCGTATGGTGACCAAAATAATCATATTTCATAGAAAAAGATGAAATCAAATAATCATTTAGATAATATTGTTAGTGAACCACCCATAGTATATTTGTTCATTAAGAACCTATATTTTTTTTGATTTTCAACTGGTCATCCCACACATGATGAAGGAGTAGTGTAGTGGACTATCAAAAACTAGCCCAAGTCGACCCTAAACTGGTCACCTATGCCATCCCACGACATGTCCCAAGAGGCATTCTCGATCCTCCCAGGATTGCGAAAAAGCACCAAGGGAATCAATACAGTACGCAAAGGAATGATTTCACAAAAATATAAATAATCAAACAAACTGCAGAAATAAATGGACTACCCAAAATAAATTTTCATTAAAATTGAATTAAACATAATTTATACATGAAACTAAGAGTAAAACAATACCAACAACCCAACTGAATAATCCCAATCACCAAATAACTAAATGTGACCATGTGGGTCACTCTCCAACATAATTATCACATGTCTCCGAAGGAAATCAAACTCAAGCTGAAATCTGTACAAGGGATAAAAACCATAGAATACTATAGGTGTGATTATTAAATCACAGTAGGTTAGCCTGCTATTCTATTCTCAATGAACATACATTAACATAATAGAAATACAAATTTCATGTCTTAAATACAAATATAATGGTATGTTTTCCAAATGAAGTCCCATTCTATAAAACTATTACCAAACTAAAACATTCTTGTTTTATAAATAAGGATGCTAGTAACAATTTTAATATAGGTGAAACTTCAATATGAAAATAGTTTTCAAGAGGGATTCTTTAAATAATTTACAGATTTAAATAAATCACACAATATGATGAATTCATAATCCAAGCAATCCTTATGCCTACGGTGAGTAGAAAATAGCCAATGAGCACAACTCCCAAGAGCACCCCTAGGCACTAGTTTGTTGTGAGCCCTAGGTACCTCGTATCTCAGTGAAAGTAACAATTATAAATATATGTTCTCAAGCACATGAGCCACTAGTTGGGAGAATACCCACAACCTAGTGGTCCCCCAACAACATCATCATCATATTTTAGTTAGTGTCATCATCGCCAAACATGATATGTGAAACAGAGGCCAAACACCACGGGATCACTAGTATACTAGTTCATGTCTGCTAACCTAGATACCTGGGATTCCTTTTAGTTCTCAATAAAGATACAAATATTATTGAATACACTTTTCAAATCAAAATTCAATTACCAAACCATAAACACACAAACAGCCGACAAAAATGGTTCATATTTCTTTCATAAATCAATAATCCACTAAAGTGTATAGTTATAAAATTTCTCATAGTATAACGTTGCCTTGCACATAAAATCCATTAAAGGATTCTCTTTTGAGGAGAAAACCCAATAAATAACATAACAAAATAGAGTGGGAATCCATAAAACCAATTAATAAATCACATTCATGGACAAGAAAATGCCCCCAAAAGATAGAACATGAAATATTGATGGAAATCATTTTCACAGAAAATGAAAAACATGCCTTTAATCCATTCTCCATACAAACATTTGACTAAGGTATGAATTTAAATTTTATAAAAGAGGTGAATAAACACCATTTTCAACTAAAAACGTCATTCATAAACCTCTTAAAACACTCAGGTTACATATTAAAATCACAACCCTTTTCATAAGGATGTTAAAGAGGCCATTTTTAAACAACTCGGGCCAAAACATGTTATTAATGAAATCCAATTTGTTTAAAAACCAAATACAAATTGAAATACCATATAAATACCCAAAAATAAAATTTATCATTCTTATTATTAATTTATAAATCCCAAAAAATAATTTTAAATGAAGCTATATCACATAAAAGCCAACCGGAAAATTTACGAAAAACATGACATGCCTCTTTTAATGAAAAATTTATTTTAAGAACATGGAAAGGAATAAAACCCAATTTTATGTCATATATTATTAAAGATTATGTATCATGTACAAAATACCATTAACCATGGTTTAAACCTTACAAAACAGTTGTGAAAAATTACATAACATTTAAACAAACACATGGTGTACACTTTTATGACAGAACAACTTTATCTTTAACAAAACAAGGATTAAAAACCATTTTTCACAGCAAAACATTATACAAATATTGAAGAACAATAAATAAAATATTTGTGCATTGTGAAAAATATGAAAATGATGCAACATAAAGGATAAAGTATTCTGTAAGGGATATGATACCTCAAATCCATGTCTTAATGGAAACACAAACCCAATATCACCATCTGAGGGATTATAAACCCTAAACCTATGATGACCAGCTCCAAACTAAAAAAACCCCATAAAACTGTATAATAACAAATCCCGAGGTCAATCATGACTATTAGAGATTATAAACAAATGAAATCATAAAAGGATGCAGAATATGGAGGATATAGGAGAAGAAATATCACCTTTTCATCTAGAAAACTCTTCCTCCGCTATTTGATGTGCATCGATAGAGAAAAGGGAATGGCTTGATACTTCTTGGAGCATCTACCATGGTCTGGGTGAACCCTATAAATAATATTTAAGGGAAAAAGATTTTGAATGTGATGATTTATGAATGAAAGAATATACCTTTTCATTTGTATATAATTTGAGGAATCCTAAGAATTATCACCCATATATGCGATACAAATGGGCTCCGAAGAGGTATAATAGATATTGGGAGTTTGTATACGTAATTTGTCTTCTAAAAGTAGGTAGAATCACAAAAAAATATTAAAAATGACAATTTTAAAAAGGAAATGAATATTATATTTAAAACTATAAATGGGACCATGGTCTGACCCAATACCTTAACAAGTAACCCAAATTCACCATGATTTTTAATTATCAAGGAGTCCAAAAAAATATGGTGGTATGAATATGTCTATGGAAGAAGTGTATTATGTTTAATGGATACAAAATGATGAAAAATAAAGTAGTTATAGAAGAAACAA
Source organism: Viscum album (assembly GCA_963277665.1). NCBI lineage: Eukaryota > Viridiplantae > Streptophyta > Magnoliopsida > Santalales > Viscaceae > Viscum > Viscum album. The sequence continues at coordinate 856,291,904 of OY728156.1, read as the reverse complement.
ATTTGGTTATTAAAACTAGAAATGGGCTCACAGTTGGCCAAAATCATTAAATAATCACCATTTCTCAAAAAAAACTGTTAAACAAGAAATGGGGAACCCAAATTACGGTCATTTGATATATAAGGTAGTTCAAAACTAGAAACTAATATCACCCAACAACCAATAAAAAGATCACTATTTTCAATGAACTTAATTAAAAAAATTACATGAAAATAAAAAAAAAATTGTGTGAGAATTCACCCCACCATTAATGCTTCCCGACCACAGAAACACATAGCACATTCCACCTGATTGATCAACACATAAAGACACATTATCAATATGGTGCAACCTCATAATCAAATGATTCACCTTCAATAATTAATGAAACCTAATCCTCTTACCTCATCCAAAATAAAATCTCTAAACAACTTCTCGATAATCAACACAAAGATCGTGTCACTACCTCTACAACAAAACCAAGAACCCGGTTGTTGAAAATTCTACCAATAAACCCAACAATCAACCAAACCAAATAGAACTAATGAAAACAAATGGTTCTAGTGGATTGAAAAAAATAATCCCCACAATTATGAATCAACTATAACTAGATATGTTCTTTGAATGAAAAATCAATGATACCTGTGGTGGTTCTCCCCTCCATTAGAACCCAACATGCAACGAACGAAAAATAATTCAACAGTAACTATATTTGGGCATCACTTGCACAATTACACTAAACATATAGCATAACAACCTATGAACCGAAATAAATATGTTTGTAACAATAATATTTATACCACTCACTCCCGAATAGAGTGTACAAGAACTGGGCCAACACATTCAGCACTAATTCTCACCCCCACTTCTCGGGGAGGGGAGGGAAGGGGACCCAATAATTGGGCTACTAAAACCAAAAAATAAACAAAGGAACTACACTCCACTCTCTACCTATGAATATGTTACACCAAGACCGAAAACTATTTTTACAGGTGGTCCCCATAGGGACATTGATTGAAAATTCACATCCCTAAAGGAATAACCGTAGACAAAGTGTGAGGGGTAAGTCCTCCACAATTATTGCAACAAATGGAAGTTAATAGAAATTAGGAACCAAAATAGAGACCTTTAAAGTACCATAAAACAATGTTATAGGTAGTATCTTTTTCATGCTTCCCACACCTCTGGAGATTCCCTATCTTTGCCAAAAGCATCACTCTGAGGCCTATGGTTGGAGACATGATTCTTGATGCCTCTCCTACACCACAGTTTGGGTTCTAAGTATCACACCACTCAAAAAAAAACTCACATGCTCAAAAAAAACACATTCATATAAATAGGAACTCATAGATACACTTCATACTTCTATCTCACTCTAAATGAGGGGAAGAATAAACACGGCACACAAAAACACCCCCTAATCATCACCTAGCATAACTACTACAACCGAGAGAATCACATTAAAGGAAATACACTTTAAATCGAGCCTGAACCACTCTCTATTTAAAATAATGACATGAGGTATCATTATATTAGGTGGATTTAAAATTTGAAACAAATACATAGTTTGATCAACTGAAAATCATGCCAATGTAGAACCATTTGTGGCCACATCCCAAGATGCAACACATCTTTAGAAACCCACAGAACATTACTTAAAAACTGAGCCAACAACATATCACATCTCAAGATACAACAAGAGTATGTCTTCTAGATCACAAGGAAGATTACTGAATAAAATAAAACATCTAGGACATTGAAAAAACATTCCAAATAACAATAGGTTTATATACGATTGACACTGTTTTACCTCAAAAAACATCTGAAAACAAAATAATTTTGGGGATTTTCACATTCACTAATGGTGTTTCATCAAGTCTCACTCACGTGAACATTTACATGGAACCCCTGGCAATGAAATACCATGCCATACACACCATTCATCCATATATTAAAAAAACCGTTCATATGAGAACCCATGAAAACACTGAATGAAAAAACAATACAACATAATTCGAAAAATAATCATGTACCTTTGAAAGTCACATTGACAACTAAATTAAAAAGCATTTCATATTACACAAGAAAATTCATGCTTCATCAAGAACAATCTGATTAAAAAACAATCTATATAATTTAATATAAATTCAAAAAATAACCATTCTATCCCAAATGACCCTTTTCTATTTCAAAAAATCAGCAAGGTCTATTTTCTTAATCCAACAACCACAAAGGCCAAATCCCCTTTCCTGAAAATCACTAGCTACTAAAAACAAAATTTTGAAAACCAATTCATCATATTCAAGAATTTTTCAACAGGCCAAAACATTCCATTTAAAACAAATTTTCAGAATTACTTTAATATGACTCCCATATTCAAAAAAAATTATTTCAAAAGACAAAATGTTTATATAAGGAAAAGTCTAATCATGTTAAATCATTTCAACCTCCTCGAAAAAAATTGTTAAAAAACAAAATAACTTCTAAAACCATTCTTATATTAAATTTTAGAAAACACCCTTTTACATTTTCAAAATACATTCCTTAATTTAATTCAAGTTTCCACAATTCTCAAATATGTATTTTAAAAACAAAAAATCAGTATTCAAGAAAGATCCAAAAAACACACAAAAGGGAACTATTATCAGTGGGTGACTTGATCATATGGTTGGAGGCCATATGTAAAACAGAAAACCTATATAGACATACATATTAGGACCCCTCCCCAGCTCCACATGGCTTGATACCCTAATATCTCACGAAGGCCATTAGTCAGACTCGCCTTGTCATATCCCAATAGAAAACAATGAACAAGAACAAAGGAAACTAATAAAACCAAAAATCTCATTGAAACTCAAGAATCAGAACAAGTTTAAGTTTGAAATTCTCTTCCCGCACATACCCCCCATGTCCCAAAAATCCTACTATATATATATTGACACCCCCCAAATGTTGCTCTAAAAATGTTCTCCTATGAGATGACATACTTTGATACCATTATGTCATGAACCAACACGAGTCGACCCTGAACCGGTCACCTAGGCCATCCTGAGACAAGTCATTAGATGAGTTCCTGATCCTCCCTGGATGGCGGCAAACACTGAGGGCATCAATAGAGTACCCAAGGGAATTATTTACCCCAAATATAAACAATTTATCAAACAATAGAATGAATTGGACATCGCAAAATACATTTACATAAAATTGAACTAAACATTATTTCTACAAGAAACTGAAAGTACAAATTATCCTACAACTCATCTGACCAAACACGACACCCAACTAACACCATGTGACCCCACTTGTCAATCTCTATCATAATTATTACATATCTCTAATGGAAATCTAACTCACGTTGAAACTAGTACAAGGTCTAAAAACCGAAGAATACTATAGGCATAAGTATTAATAAAAACTAGGTTATCCCAATATTCTATAGCCAATGAAAATCCATCTAAATAAATGAAACATATATATCATGTTTTTAATAGAAATATAAATTTATGTTTTCCAAATGAGGTCCCATGCTATAAAAAATTTACTAGACAAAAACTTGCATGTTTAATAAACTTGAATGCTAATAAATATTTTCAAATATGTGAAACTTCAAAATGATAATAGTTTTCAAGATGGGTGATTTAAATAATTTAAAATTTTAAAAAAATAACACACAAAGATGAATAAATCAATAAATCACACGGTATGCCAATGGTGAGTATAAAATAACCCCAGAGCACAACTCACGGGAACAGCCCTAGGAACAAGTTAGTTGTGAGCCCCAGGTACCTTGTATCTCGGTAAAAGTAACCAAAATAAATATATGTTCTCGTTCACACAAGACACTAGTAGGGAGAATACCCATTACCTAGTGGTCCCCCAACTATATAATCATCCTTGTTTATTTATTGTTGTTATCAACAAATTTTCTACATGAAATAGGGGCCAAAACCCATGGGATCACTTGCATACTAGTACATGTCCGCCAACCTAGATACCTGTAGAGACCTGAATCATGACGTACATGAACATTACATTACTTTTTCAAAATACATAGTACATAAGAAAAACAGACACACAAGGATCATAATAGTTTAGTTTCTTTGGAAACATGGAACGTAATCTTCTAATCATGGTGAAAGATCTTCAACATCTCCCATTAAGATCTTCCATTTTTGTTTTCTTACCTAAAACATTTATTTATATCCCGAGGAAAAGAAATCATAAAAAGGGTGAGCTCAAATTCTCATTAAGGGTAATAATGGATAAAATAAAACATGCCATATACATTTGAACTTAAAAACATGAACATAATGCTTAAAAATTAAAATCTTGAGCAATGTCAATAAACATGGAAGTACGTAAGGCATAGATCATTAAGAAACATTAAGAATGATAAAATAGAATTGGAATAAAACATGTAATTGTGAAAACTATTAAGCACATGATATGATTTCCATATTATCCAAGACATTGCTGCCAAGACCATCTTAATGGACAATGTCCCTTTCTGAATCGAGTTCACTCCTCATTCCAGACCTGTATTACTGAACCGATTAACTTTCCATTCCAGCCATGTCTATCTCATGAGATATAAATATTTACCCAATGCATTGGAGAGAGATAGGTCCCACCCTTCTCATAATTAAATCATTCTTTCATGTGCCATAAAATCATAAATCATACATCATAGCATAACCCTTGTAATAGAATGGGATTCTTTAACATCATTCCATCATAACATAATCCATATAAATAAATGGATATCTTTTCATCATAAGAAGATTCAAACCATTTAAATAATAGATAAATTATACTTGAAACATAAACATATTATATAATTTCATTTTAGATGGAAAATAATTTTGATAAAAACACTTGAAATGAATTATTGAGAAAATAACTTTTCTTATTCAAAAATACATTTCCTTTCTTAACATGTCATACAATTCTAAACTAAAAGAAGTTGATTAAAAATAAACTTGAAAACATGTAAAGGGGGATTCTTGGAAATAATGTTTTAAAAATACATTCATGTCGTATAAGTTAAAAAAACATTCTTCTCGTACTTTTGTCAGAAAAGTCAAAAAGTACCTCGTAAGAAAAATGAAAATAGATTCCTTCCATATCTTTTACAAAAAACTCACATAAGGGTAAAATTGGATTTAAAAAACTGTAGATGGATGGAAATAATATTACATATTTAGGAAACATGTATTTGGATGATAAAATACACCCAAGTAAATACCAAAATATAAACAATCTCGGATAAAAATGAGATTGTGATATTTTCCCTTACATTATGTCCAATTTTCTTCGTAAGTGTCCTAACCTCCTGTATAATGATTTAAATAATGTAATTTACTTATTAAATAAGCGTATTCATTGTTATGCTATCATATATGGTTCAATTATGACTTCATATTACCCATTCCTATGTAAATTAATGTTAAAGTTGTGTTTTGGGTAAAATCATCTTATTTATCGTACGTGTTTGGACTTGTTGTTCTTGATGTTATTATTACTTATATCATTTATTAATTACATAAAAATTGTAAATCATTATTTATATATCATATAAATTTATTATATATCCAGAATATACAAGCATTTATAATAGTACATAACATATGGAGGTAAGAAATGAAACGCACCGTTCATGGAGACGGTAACCAGTACGTACGCATGAATGCTACTTCCATTTCTATTTCTTATTTTAATGGAGTTAAAACATAATGATATATAGGTATATTATAATTCATGTATAATATCATATATAATATCATTAACCACATCCTTTATACATCCCATATAAGGTATTAACGAATCACGTAACTTTGAGGGGGCGGTAGTCTGCACTTCCTCAAATGAGATTATCGTATTTACCGACTATGGAAACCGCAATGGCTTGATATAATTGGGAAGTAAAGAAGAATAAGGAAATAATAAAAATAATATATATTTTATATAAATACATTTCCATCATAATGGCCACCATTAGAGGCAGTAGGAGAAAATCGAACAATCATTGTTTCGTGAGGCGTTAGTTTGCTATCACAGAAACATTATGTTCTTCATCCATTAGATAGAGGTGTGTGTATGTTTAGTTTGAATACTTCCCATAACAACAACCTAGTATATTTAGGATATTATTTTTGTTAAAAAAGAAAGGATTAAAAATATTTTAGGGGTTGGAGATGTAGAATAAAAGAAAAAAACTTAAGAGAAACGGTTACCTTTAATTTTGGTAACTTCCTTTGGTTTGAACCAAAAGGACTTCTTGGAGAGTCTTCTGCCTAATGTAAGGCATCAAGGGGGAGGTTAGGGATGTAGGTAGATTATTTGGGAAGATTTTGGACGATCCAAAAGGCTTGAGAGGTGTGAGGAATTACATAGAAGTGGTCTCCTTTTATAAGGGAGTTGAGGGGATGTTTAGGAATGTGTGAAAACATTATTTTATTATAAACTTATCATCGGTTTCAAGATTTCAAAAACACATTAATGTCGAAGATAATATGACTCATATTCTAAATAAAATCATCGAATAAGAATTGGACAGGTTTTGGATGATATTTTAATCGTTTTAATTTTATTTATTTAAATCATTTATTAATGAGGTAAATACTGCATCATTATTGTGTCATACGTAATTTAATTTATCTGTTGTCTAGAAATTATAAAAAAAATACTAACATGTAGGAAATCTTTTTAGATTTCCAATGAATATATATAGTTCAAAATATAATTTATATTGCCCTTTATAAAAATTAATTACTAAATGATTTTTGTTAATTCCAATTTTGTCTTTACATTGAATTAATTAATCTAATGTGTCATTGTCTTTCATAAGTGGCTCCATGGGGTCCCAAAATCGACCCAAGGATTCCCGTAGTCGGCCACTACTCATCAGATAAGGTTAGGACAAGTTTCATGGTAATTTTGAATTATTATAATATTTTTTTAACCTTGAATTAACCTATTTACCTTTAACCGTAGTATATAAAAATTACCGTAGTTACTATTCATAATTTCAAAAAAAATTAACCTATTAACATAATTTTGACCCACTAATTTCTAATATAGAATCCATTTTTCAAAATTCAAAACACAGAAGTTGCAGAAATTAAATCAAAATTAATCCCGTTGTCGAAAAAGAACGGGTTTTTGATTAAAACATTGCAAAAGATTGAAATGATTTAACCTAAGAATTTAAGGTAAAATCAATTCTAATGACATACATTATATTAAATGGTAAAAATATATTCTATTTATACTTTAAAACCATTCAATATTATAATTTAACCATATAAATTATTACGATGAAAAAAGTTGTTTTTAATTAAAATATATCGTGTTTTTACAATTCATTAAAATATGAAAGTTATCAATAAAATATCAAAACATTATCCAATGTAAATTTTTATATCTGCTTCAAAATAATAAGTTTATTTTTGTAAAATTTAACTTATAAGGATCTCATAAATTATATTTAAAATGGGTGCGCCATCAAAAGGTGGAAAAACTACATTTTTTGAAAAATAGTTATTTTACCTGAAAAATTTATTTTGTTCTCATACCACGTTCTAGAAAATGTGTAAGATGAATAATAATGTTATAAAATTCAAAATGTATTTAATACTATTCATAACAGCTAGTTTATAATAATATTATAATAATATATCATTGTTCAGTAAAACCCTGTATTGCGTACAACACACGCTATCGAGGAAGGTCGCGATTGCGTGTAATGAAAGCCAAGTCAGGGTTGCATGTTGTGAAAAAATCCTTCGTTGTTTCGTATAACAGAATCCAACCATATTTCATTTATACATTGAATATGTATATATATATATATATACACACTCAATGTTTCATAGAATGACTATTATAAAACAAGCATGAAATTGTGTGTAACATGATCCAAGAATAGTGTTGCGTATACTGCAAGCTAATACAGTGTTGCGTATAATACAAGCTAAACATGGAGTGCTGTATAGTTAAAAAAAACAATGAAATTAAAAGAATATTTTTCATAAAATCTATGGGTGTTACATTCTACCCCTTTTCAAATGAATTTCTCCCTCGAAATTCGTCGGGGTTACAAATTATTTCTTACTCGAAAGTATCATTAGTAGAAACCCACATCGTAAAAAGGAATACCAAAACATGGATTTAAAACTAATGTATTAAACATAATAGTCACCCAAATTAACTAATCACTGGGTTTCCACATATGAAAAAATAGGTGATATTATGGATATAGAAGAAAAATCTAACCATCATGTTCTTATGGAGAGTGGTAGAGAACATGGATATGAAAAATCCAACAATCACAAAGCCATAAATTTGTTATGATCTAAGGTAGCATCTGATTAATCAGATATAAGGGCACTAGGACAACATTTTTTTTCAAGAGCATTTCCCTAACGTTGAAGAATTTGAATTAGAAAAAATACTTACTTTATTTTGGTATAATCTCAATGTTGTTCGTGCTTTGAACAATTTCCACTTAATTTCTTAAAGAAATGATGTTGAATTTGTTATTCATGAAGTGTTAACAGATCATGTGATAGAATGATGTGTCATTCCATCTGATTCAAACAAAAGGTTAGAAAATGTTATCAAATATACATAAGTACATCTATGGTGAGATTAATCATATATGGTTCCTAAAATGGACTTATACTTCATATATCATACTGATTAATATAATAAAACTAGTTTATACTAAACAGGAACTTCCTGTAGGCCAGTGGTAGGTGATAAAGGCCAGTCGCACTTCAGTTGTGGTTTCGATTCCCACATCCTTGTCCGACGTGATGGGTTATCGCCCGTCCTGCAGGTTATCCTTTTTCTAAAACTATATTACTATAACATCTCATCAATAATATCAAAAAAACCTCTATCCTTAAACAATACTAACTTATGTCCAATGTAATCCATTCCAATCATTAGGCTTATCCATAATACTGCAGTCCACTCTCATATTATTGTGAAAACGATTACCAGAGATTTCATATAACAAGCATGTTAATACCAGAGTTGATGCCCATATGTCATAAGATATGTCTTGTGGGTCACATTCAAAACATTCGAAGGCCTTAATCTTGTAATCTCTTGAAAAAAATGAATACCCATTGAATCATAGTGAAAACATGAGTGTTATCAAAAGTTAATTATTTCCACATACCGAAACCCCAAAATTCTATATACTCACACCATGATATAAATATTTCCTTATATTAGTCATGACCTCATGAATACTATCAAACATTTCATTTTCTCCTTATCCCTTCATTTTTCTTATATCATCTTCTTTCCAAAAAATATATCAATTACTTTCCATGGTTACCGATACCATAAAATTATTGAAAACCACAATAGACCAATACATAAATATTCCAATATTCCACGATACTATACACAACATTATTTTGGAATCCATTACATAAACACATAATCATTCCACCACAACGTTGTCATATTCAACATCGCCAATAGTGATCTCATGTGACATCCCTTTGTCCTTTCCCTTAAGCGGTTTCTCATGTCGATCATCATTAACCCTTGTATTAGGGAATTGATTAGCATAATGCCCTATTTCATTGCACTTGAAGCATTGAAGTGTTGGTGGTGTTCCCTCTACAATATTTTCTTTATTCACATCATTAGCAACACTTTTTCCATTACATTGAAACTCAACTGCTTGATGACCTTCTTTTACACACTTAAAACATTTTCTAGTACCTTTTTGGAAATCTCCACCATGCTTCTTTCCACACTTTGAGCATAAAGAAACATTCATCTTCTTTTCACCATTCTTCTAAGATTTCTCCTTGAACTCCATCTTTCGTTTCTTTTCAAAATAATTAGATGGATATGTTACACCAACTTCCAGTTCTAGCTTGATAGCACAACGCAAAATTTGTTCATAGCTACTGAAGTCTCTTATAGCTAATGCCCTTCGAAGACTTGGATTTAAGCCACTGAAAAATTGATCAACTTTACTTTCAGGTTGGATGATAAATCTAGATGCATACCTTGCAAGACTTGTAAAATTCACTTCGTATATACCAACAGATTCATCATCCTCCTGCTTATGCTCAAGAAACTCCTTCTCCATCTTTGTTCGAAAAATACAAGGGAAGTTATTATTGAAAAATATGTTCTTGAACTCGTCCCACTCCATGTACTCAATTTCATCTCTTAGAATCGTATTCTTGATAAGATTCCACCATTGATCAGCTTCACCTTCCAAAAGATATACTACTAAGATGACTTTATCATGTTCAGAACATTGAAGAACTGAAAATATCTTTTCAGTGGAACTGATCCATTGTTTAGCAACAAGTGGATTTGAAGACCCAATGAAAGAAGGTGGGCGTTGCCTCATGAAGGACTCGATTGAATATTGTTCCCTTCTCTGCTCATTTGGAAGTCCAGAATGATTTATATCTTGTGTAAGTATAGAAATACTATTTTACACTCCATCTCCCATAAAATTTGTTTTCTCAGGAGGAAAATCATTCCATCTTCCATTACATTGATCAACATGGTTCCTTCAGGTTCCAGCCATCATCTAAAACCCAAAAATAATAGTGTGAGAGGAAAAAATCATGCTACGAAACCAACATAATAATGGGGGAGTACCTTCAATTTCTAACATCTTAGGTTTATTTTAATATCGTTACCATAATTCTAGGACTATAACCTACACTTATACTTAACCTTAGGGACATCCCTAGACATACCTTAGAAATATCTCTAGGGATCTCACTAAAGTTCTCGCATCCTAGTTTCCAAAGGTTGACTAAACCTTTCCTTTGATACCAACTTTAGAGACCCGAATCTTGACGTACATGAACATTACATTACTATTTCAGAATACTTAGTACATAAAAAAAACAGACACACAAGTATCGTAATAGTTTAGTGTCTTTGGAAACTTGTAACGTAATCTTCTAATCGTGGTGAAAGATCTTCAATATCTCCCATTAAGATCTTCCCTTTTTTTCTTACCTAAATCATTTCTTTATATCATGGGGAAAGGAAAACATAAAAAGGGTGAGATAAAATGCTCAATAAGGGTAATCATGGATAAAATAAAACATGCCATATACATTTGAACATAAAAACATGAACGTAATGTTTAAACTTAAAAATCTTGAGCAATGTCATAAAACATGGAAGTACGTAAGGTATAGATCATAAAGAAACATTAAAAATGATAAAATAGCATGGGAATAAAACATTCAATTGTGGAAACCACTAAGAACATGATATGATTTCCATAGTAGCCAAGGAGTTTCTTCCAAGACAATCTTAGTGGACAAAGTCCCTTTCTGAATCGATTTCACTTCTCGTTCGAGTCCTGTATTACTGAACTGATTTAACTTGTCGTTCCAGCCATGTATATCTCATGATATATAAATAATTTCCCAATTCATTGGAGGGTGATATAGGTCCCACCCATATCATAATGAAATCATTCTTTCGTGTGCCACAAAATCATAAATCATACATCATATCATAACCCATGTAATAGAATGTGATTCTTAAACATCATGCCATCATAACATAATCCATATAAAAAATGGATATAATTTCATAATAAGAATAATAAAACCATGTAAATAATGGAGAAATTATACTTTAAATATAAACATATTAAATAATTTCATTTTAGATGGAAAATAGTTTTGATAAAAAAACGTGAAATGAATTCTTGAGGAAAATATCCTTTCTTCTTCAAAAATACATTTCCTTTCTTAACATGTCATACAATTCTAAACTAAAAGAAGTTGATTAAAAATAAACTTGAAAACTTGTAAAGAAATATCCTTGGAAATAATTTTTTAAAAACCCATTCATACCGTATAAGTTAAAAAACATTCTTCTCGTACTTTTGTCGGAAAAGTCAAAAAGTACCTCGTACGAAAATTGACAAAAGATTCCTTTCATATCTTTTACCAAAAACTCACCGAAGGTTAAAATTGGATTTAAAAAATTGTAGGAGGATGGAAATAATATTACATATTGAGGAAAAATTGATGTGGATGATAAAATACACCCCAGTAAATACAAAAGTATAAACAATCTCAGATAAAAATGAGATTGTGATATTTTCCCTTACCTTATGTCCAATTTGCTTCGTAAGTGTCCGAACCTCCTGTATAACGATTTAAATAATGTCATTGACTTATTAAAGAATAATATTCATTGTTATGATATCATATATGGTTCACTTATGACTTTATATTACCCATTCCTATGTAAATTAAAGTTAAAGTAGCGTTTTGGGTAAAATCATCTTATTTATCGTACGTGTTTGGAATTGTTTTTCATGATGTTATTGTTACGTATATCATGATTTACTTACCTCAAAAATTTAAAACATGATTTATATATCATATAAATTCATTATATATCCAGAATATACAAGCATTTATAATAGTACATAACATATGGAGGTAAGAAATGAAATGCACCGTTCAAGGAGACGGTAAGCCGTACGTACGCATGAACGCTACATTCATTTCTATTACTTATTTTAATGGAATTAAAACATAATTATACATAGTAATATTATAATTCCAGTATAATATCATATATAATATCATTAACCACATCCTTTATATATACCACATATGTTATTAACGAATCACATCACTTTGAGGGGGCGGTAGTCCGCATTTCCTCAAATGAGATTATCGTATTTACCGACTATGGAAACCATAATGTATTGATATAATTGGTAAGTAAAAATAGAATAAGGAAATAATATACATAATATATATTTTATATAAATACATTTCCATCATAATGGCCACCATGAGAGGCGGTAGGATAAAATTGAACAATCATCATTTCGTGAGGCGTTAGTTTTCATCACAGAAACATTATGTTCTTCATCCATTAGAAGAAGGTGTGTGTACGTGTACCTTGAATACTTCTCATAACAACATCCTAGTATATTTAGGATATTGGTGTTGTTAAAAAATAAAGGATTAAAAAGGTTTTATGGGTTGGAGAAGTTGAATAAAAGAAAACAACCTAAGAGAAATTGTTACCTTTAATTATGGTAACTTCCATTGGTTTGAACCAAAAGGACTTCTTGGAGAGTCTTTTTACTAATGTAAGGCTTCAAGGGGGAGGAGAAGGATGTAGGGAGCTTATTTGGTCAGAGTTTTGACGTGCCAAAAGAATTGAGAGGTGTGAGGAATTGCATAGAAGTGGACTCCTTTTATAAGGGAGTGGAGGGGCTCTTTAGGAATGTGTGAAAACATTATTTTATTATAAACATATATTCGGTTTCAAGAGGTCCAAAACACACTAATGTCGAAGATAAGATGAGTCATATTCGAAATAAAATCATCCAATAGGAATTGGACAGGATTTGGATTATATTTTAATCATTTTAATCTTATTTATGTAAATCATTTATTAATGAGGTAAGTACTCCATCATTATTGTGTCATAAATAATTTAATATATCTATTGCCTAAAAATTATAGAAAAAATACTAACATTTAGGAAATAGTTTTATATTTCCAATTAATATTTATAGTCTAAAATATAATTTATATATCCCATTATAAAAATTAATTCCTAAACGAGTTTTGTTAATTCCAATTTTCACTTTACATTAAATTAATTAATCTAATATGACATTGTATTTCATAAGTGGCTCCCTGGGGTCCCAAAATAGACCCATGTATTTCCATGGTTGGACACTACTCATCCAATAAGGTTAGGACAAGTTTCATGGTAATTTTGAATTATTATAATATTCTTTTAACCTTGAATTACCCTATTTTCCTTTAACCGTAGTAAATAAAAATTACCGTAGTTTCTATTCATAATATCAAAAAATGAAAGTAACATATTAACATAATTTGGAACCACTAATTACAAATAAGGAATCCATTTTTCAAAATTCAAAACACAGAAGTTGCAGATATTAAATCAAAATTAATCATGTTGTCCAAAGAAAACGGGTTTTTTATAAAAACATTGCAAAAGATTGAATTGATTTAACCTACGAATTCAAGGTGAAATCAATGATAATGACATAAATTATATTAAATGATAAAAAATATATTCTATTTATACTTTAAAACCATTCAATATTATAATTAATCCATATAAATTATTACGATGAAAAAAGTTGTTTTTAATTAAAATATAGCGTGTTTTTACTATTCATGAAAATATGAAAGTTATCAAAAAAATATCAAAAAATTATCCAATGAAATTTTTTATATAATGATTCAAAATAATAAGTTTATTTTTGTAAAATTTAACTTATAAACTTCTCAAAAATTATATTTAAAATGGGTGCGCCATCAAAAGGCGGCGGCAAATCTGTATTTTTTGAAAAATAATTATTTTACCAGAAAAAAATTATTTTATTCTCATACCATGTTCTAGAAAATGTGTAAGATGAATAATAATGTTATTAAATTCAAAATATAGTTAATAATATTCATAACGGCTAGTTTATAATAATATTATAATAATATATCGTTGTTTAGTAAACCTCGGTATTGCGTACAACACACGCTATCGAGGAAGGTCGCGATTGCGTGTAATGAAAGCCAAGTCTGGGTTGCGTGTTGTGCAAGAATCATTCGTTGTTTTGTATAAAAGAATATAACCATATTTCATTTATACATTGAATATATATATATATATACACACACTGAATGTTGCATAGAATGACTATTATAAAACAAACATGAAATTGTTTGTAGCACGATCCATGAATAGTGTTGCATATATTGCAAGCTAATACGGTGTTGCGTATAGTACAAGATAAAATTTGTGTGCTTTATAATTAAAGACATCAATGAAAATAAAAGAATATTTTTCATAAAATCTCTAGGTTTTACATTCTACCCCCCTTAAAATGAATTTCGCCCTCGAAATTCATCAGGGTTACAAATCGTTTATTATTCGAAAGTATCTTTAATAGAAACCCATATTGTATAAAGGAATACCAAAACATGGCTTTAAAAACTAAAGTATTAAATGTAACGGTCACCCAAATTAACTAATCACTGGGTTTCCCCATATGATAACATAGGTGATATTATGGATATAGAAGAGAAATCTAACCATCTTTTTCTGATAGAGTGGTAGAGAACATGGCTATGAAAAATCCAACAATAACAAAGCCATAAATTTGTTATTATCTAGGGTATCATCTGATTCATCAGATATAAGGGCACTAGGCCAATAGATTTTGTTTTCAAGAGCATTTCCCTAAAGTTGAAGAATTTGAATTAGAATAAATACTTACTTTATTTTGGTACAATCTCACTGTTGTTCGTGCTTTGAACATTTCCACTTCATCTCTTAAAGAAATGATGTTGAATTTGTTATTCATGAAGTGTTAATAGATCATGTGATAGAATGTTGTGTCATTCCATCTGTTTCAAACAAAAGGTTAGAAAATGTTATCAAATATACATAAGTCCATCTATGGTGAGATTAATCATATATGGTTCCAAAATGGACTTATACTTCATATATCATACTGCTTAATATAATAAAACTAGTTTCTACTAAACAGGAACTTCCTTCAGGCCAGTGGTGGGCGATAAGGGCCAGTCACACTTTAGTTGTGGTTTCGATTCCCACAGCCTTGTCTGACGTGATGGGTTGTCGCCCGTCCTGCAGGTTGTCCTTTTTCTAAAACTATCTTACTATAACATCCCATCAATAATATCGAAAAAACTTCTATCAATAAACAATACTAACTTATGTCCAATGTAATCCCTTCTAATCTTTAGGCTTATCCATAATACTGCAGTCCAGTCTCATATTATAGTGAAAACGATTACCAGAGATTTCATATAACAAGCATGTTAATACCATAGTTGATCCCCATATATCATAAGATATGTCTTGTGGGTCACATTCCAAACATTTGAAGTCCCTAATCATGTATTCTCTTGAATAAAAATGAATACCCATTGAATCTTAGTGAAATCATGAGTGTTGTCAGAAGTTAACTTTGTCCACATACCAAAACCCCAAAATTCTATATACTCACCCCATGATATAACTATTTCCATATATCAGTCATGATCTTAGGAATACTGTCAAACATATCATTTTCTCCTTATCCCTTCATTATGATCATATCATCTTCTTTCCAAAAAATATATCAATCACTTACCATGGTTACCGGTACCATAAAATTATTGAAAACCACAATATACCAATACATAAATATTACAATATTCCACGATACTATACACAACATTATTAGGGAATCCATTAAATAAACACTTAATCATTCCACCACATCGTTGTTATATTTAACATCGCCCAAAGTGATCACATGTGAATTCCCTTTGTCCTTTGCCTTAAGCGGTTGCTCATGTCGATCATCATTAACCCTTGTATTAGGGAATTGATTATCATAATTCCCTTTTTAATTGCACTTTAACCATTGAAGTGTTAGTGGTGTTCCCTCTACAGTATTTTCTTTATTCACATCATTAGCAACCCTTTTTCCATTACTTCGACACTCAGCTGCTCGATGAACTTCTTTACCACACTTAAAACATTTTCTAGTACCTTTTAGGAAATCTCCACCATGCATATTTCCACACTTTGAGCATAATGAAACATTCATATTCTTTTCACCACTATTCTGAGATTTCTCCTTGAACTCCATCTTTTGTTTCTTTTCAAAACCATGAGATGGATATGATACCCCAACATCTAGTTCTACCTTGATAGCACAATGCAGAATTTCTTCATAGATACTGAAGTCTCTTATAGCTAATTCCCTTCGAAGATTTGGTTTGAAGCCACTGAAAAATTGATCAACATTACTTTCAGGTTGGATGATAAATCCAGATGAATACCTTGCAAGCCTTGTAAAATTCGCTTCATATATACCAACAAATTAATCATCCTTCTTCTTAAGCTCAAGAAACTCCTTCTCCATCATTGTTCAAAGAATACGAGGGAAGTACTTATTTAAAAATAAGTTAATGAACTCATCCCATTCCATGGACTCAATTTCATCTCTTGGCCTCGTATTCTTGATAAGATTCCACCATTGATCAAATTCACCTTCCAGACGATATACTGCTAAGATGACGTTATCATGTTCAGAACATTGATGAACTGAAAATATCATTTCAGTGGTACTGATCCATTGTTCAGAAACAACTGGATCAGAAGACCCACTGAATGAAGGTGGAAGTGGCCTCATTAAGGACAGAATTGAATATTGTTCCCTTCTCTACACATTTGGAAGTCCAGAATGATTCATATGTTGTGTAAGTATAGAAATAAGATTTTTCAATATTTCTCCCATAAAATTTGTTTTTTCAGGAGGACAATAATTGCATCGTCCATTACATTGATCAACACGATTCCTTCGGGTTCCAGCCATCGTCTAAAACCCAAAAATAATATTCTGAGTGGCAAAAATCATGCTAGGAAAACAACATAATAAATGGGGATTACCTTCAATATCAAACATCTTAGGTTTAATCTAATATTTTTACCATATTTCTAGGACTATAACCTATACTTATACTTAAACTTAGGGACATCCCTAGACATACCATAGAAATATCTCCAGGGATCTCACAAAAGTTCTCGCATCCTAGTTTCCAAAGGTTGACTAAACTATTCCTCTGATACCAAATTTAGAGACCCAATGCTTGACGTACATGAACATTACATTAAGTTTGCAGAATACTTAGTACATAACAAAAACAGACACCCAAGGGTCGTAATAGTTTAGTGTCTTTGGAAACTTGGAACGTAATCTTCTAATCGTGGTGAAAGATCTTTAACATCTCCCATTAAAATCTTCCCTTTTTGTTTTCTTACCTAATACATTTCTTTATATCCTGGGGAAAACAAAACATAAAAAGGGTGAGCTCAAATGCTCATTAAGGGTAAGCATGGATAAAATAAAACATGTCATATACATTTGAACTTAAAAAATGAACATAATGTTTAAACATCAACATCTTGAGCAATGTCATAAAACATGGAAGTACGTAAGGCATAGATCATAAAGGAACATTAAGAATGATAAAATAGCATGGGAATAAAACATTTAATTGTGGCAACAACTAAGCACATGATATTATTTCCATAGTAACCAAGGCATTGCTTCCAAGACAATCTTAGTGTATAAAGTCCCTTTCTGAATCGAGTTCACTCCTCATTCCAGTCCTGTATTACAGAACCAATTTAACTTGTCGTTCCAGCCATGTCTATCTCATGAGATATAAATCATTACCCAATGCATTAGAGGGAGATATAGGTCCCACCCATCTCATAATTAAATCATTATATTGTGTTCCACAAAATCATAAATCATACATCATAGCATAACCCATGTAATAGAATGTGATTCTTAAACATAATGCCATCATAACAAAATCCATATAAAAAATGGATATCTTTTCATCATAAAGAAGAATCAAAACATGTAAATAATGGAGAAATTATACTTGAAATATAAACATATTAAAAAATGTCATTTTAGATGGAAAATAGTTTTGATAAACACTTGAAATGAATTCTTGAGGAAAATATCCTTTCTTCTTCAAAAATACTTTTCCTTTCTTAACATGTCATAAAATTTTAACTAAAAGAAGTTGATTAAAAATAAACTTGAAAACCTGTAAAGAAATACTCATGTAAATAATGTTTTAAAAATCCATTCATGTCATATAAGTTGAAAAAACATTCTTCTCATACTTTTGTCGGAAAAGTCAAAAAGTACCTCGTACGAAAAATGACAAAAGATTCCTTTCATATATTTTACTAAAAACTCACTGAAGGGTAAAATTGGATTTAAAAAATTTTAAATGGATGGAAGTAATATTACATATTGAGTAAACATGGATGTGGATGATAAAATGCACCCTAGTAAAAACCAATGATTAAACAATCTCGGATAAAAATGAGATTGTGATATTTTCCCTTACCTTAGGTCCAATTTTCTTCGTAAGTGTCCGAACATCCTGTATAATGATTTAAATAATGTGATTGACTTATTAAATAATCATATTCATTGTTATGATATCATTTATGGTTTACTTATGACTTTATATTACCCATTCCTATGTAAATTAATGTTAAAGTAGCATTTTGGGTAAAATCATCTTATTTATCGAACGTGTTTGGACTTGTTGTTCATGATGTTATTATTACTTATCTCATCATTTACTTACATCCAAAATTTAAATCATGATATATATATCATATAAATTCATTATATATCCAGAATATACAATCATTTATAATAGTACATAACATATGGAGGTAAGAAATGAAACGCACCATTCATGGAGACGGTAAGCCGTACGTACGCATGAACGCTACTTTCATTTCTATTTATTATATTAATGGAATTAGAACATAATTATACATATGTATATTATAATTCCAGTATAATATCATATAAAATATCATTAACCAAATCCTTTATACATCCCACATTTTGGTATTAACGAATCACATCACTTTGAGGGGGTGGTAGTCCGCACTTCCTCAAATGAGATTATCGTATTTATCGACTATGGAAACCGTAAAGGCTGGATATAATTGGGAATAAGAGAATCATAAGGAAATAATAAACATAATATATATTGTATATAAATACATTTCCATCATAATGTCCACCATGAGAGTCGGTAGGAGAAAATCTAACAATCATTGTTTCGTGAGGCGTTAGTTTGTCATCATAGAAACATTATGTTCTTCATCCATTAGAAGGAGGTGTGTGTAAGTGTAGTTTGAATCCCTCTCATAACAATATCATAGTATATTTAGTATATTTTTATTGTTACAAAATAAAGTATTAAAAATAGTTTATGGGTTGGAGAAGTAGAATAGAAGAAAACAACTTAAGAGAAATAGTTACCTTTAATTTTGGTAACTTCCTTTGGTTTGAACAAAAAGGACTTATTGGAGAGTCTTCATCCAAATGTAAGGCTTCAAGGGGGAGGAGAGGGATGTAGGGAGCTTATTTGGGCAGATTTTGGATGATCCAAAAGGCCTGAGAGGTGTTAGTAATTTCATAGAAGTGGTCTCCTTTTATAAAGGAGTGGATGGGCTCTTTAAGAAAGTGTGAAAACATTATTTTATTATAAAATTATCGTCAGTTTAAAGAGGTAATAAACACTCTAATGTCAAATATTAAATGACTAATATTCAAAATAAAATCATCCAATAGGAATTGGACAGGTTTTGGATGATATTTTAATCATTTTAATCTTATTTATTTAATTCATTTATTAATGATTTAAATACTGCATCATTATTGTGTCATAAATCATTTAATTTATCTGATGTCAAAAAATTATAAAAAAATACTAACATGTAGGAAAAATATTTATCTTTCCAATTAATATTTATAGTCTAAAATATAATTTATATAGACCCTTATAAAAATTAATTACTAAACGATTTTTGTTAATTCCAATTTTGTCTTTACATTAAATTAATTAATCTAATGTGTCATTGTCTTTCATAAGTGGCTCCATGGGGTCCCTAAATCGACCCAAGGATGCTCATAGTCGGCCAATAATTATAAAATAAGGTTAGGACAAGTTTCAAGATAATTTTTAATTATTATAATATTCTTTTAACCTTGAATTTCCCTATTTACCTTTAACCGTAGTAAATAAAAATTATCGTAGTTACTATTCATACTATCAAAAAAAAGTAACCTATTAACATAATTCGGACCCACTAATTCCAAATATGGAATCCATTTTTCAAAATACAAAACACAAATATTGGAGAAATTAAATCAAAATTAATCCCGTTGTCGAAAGAAAACGGGTTTTTTATTAAAACATTGCAAAAGATTGAATTGATTTAACCTATAAATTCAAGGTAAATCAATGCTAATGACATACATTATATTAAATGGTAAAAATATATTATATTTATTCTTTAAAACCATTAAATATTATAATTTACCCATATAATTTATTATGATGAAAAAATTTGTTTTTAATTAAAATATAGCGTGTTTTTACTATTCATTAAAATATGAAAGTTATCAAAAAAATATCAAAACTTTATCCAATGTAAATTTTTATATCATGATTCAAAAGAATAATTTTATTTTGTAAAATTTAACTTATAATCTTCTAAAAAATTATATTTAAAATGGGTATTCCATCAAAAGGCGGCAAAACTGCATTTTTTGAAAAATACTTATTTTACCTGAAAAAATTTATTTTGTTCTCATACCATGTTCTATAAAATGTGTAAGATTAATAATAATGTTATAAAATTCAAAATGTAGTTAATACTATTCATATCGGCTAGTTTATAATAATATTATAATGATATATTGTTGTTTAGTAAAACCCGGTATTGCGTACAACACACGCTATCATGGAAGGTCGCGATTGTGTGTAATGCAATCCAAGTCAGGGTTGCGTATTGTGCAAGAATCCTTCGTTGTTTCATATAACATAATCCAACCATATTTCATTTATACATTAAATATATATATATAGACACAAACTCAATGTTGCGTTGAATTACTATTATAAAACGAACATGAAATTGTGTGTTACACGATCCAAGAATAGCGTTGCGTATACTGCAAGCTAATACGGTGTTGTTTATAGTACAAGCTAAACTTGGTGTGTTGTATAATTAAATACATAAATGAAATTAAAAGAATATTTTTCAAAAAATATTGGGGTGTTACAATACCCATGATTCCGATTAGTGCTCAGTAAAGTTACTCATATTATCAAATACAATAATCACATAAAAATTCCATAACCAATCCATTAACACACAAACTCACTAGAAACATTCTTCAAATTTCATTCATGAATCAATAAACCACTAAAAAATACCGTAAAACAATTTCAATGTGTATAAAGATGCCTTGGACATAAAATTCATTCAAATATGCTCTTTTATGGACAGAAATAGATAAATAAAATACAAAACTAGATTTTGATGCTCCAAAACCAATTTATAAATCACTTTCATGAATCAAAAAATGGACCCAAAATATAGAACATAAAATAAATATGGAAACCATTTTAACAAAAAAATCCAAATAGGCCTTTAAGCCTTTTTCAAAACTAACATTTGACCATGGTATGAATTTCAATTTTATTAAGGAGGTGTATAATCACAATTTACATAATAAAAAAAATCAAAAATCCCTTAATTCACACATGTTACTTATCCAAAACACAACCATTTTCGTAAGCATGTGAAACAGGCCATTTTCAACCACTACTAGAAAAAAACAGGTATTTGTGACGGGTCATTTGCGACGGGATCCCGTCGCAAATGGCTTTTTGCGACGGGGTCCCGTCGCAAATGACCCATTGCTAAAAACGGTGTCGCAATAACATTTTTTTGTGACGGGCCCGTCGCTAAATCCCTTTTCCGCGACGGGGAGAATCCGCGTCGCAACTAGTACTCCGTATATTTGTAAAAAACTAGTTGCGACGGGCCCCGTCGCAAAAACTATTTTTTAACAAATAAAAAAATAATAATACTATTTGCTACGGGAATAGTATCCCATCGCAAATACTATAAAAAAAATAAAAAAAATAAATTGTTAATAAATTATTTTAATTAATATAATAATAATCCAATTATAATTCAAAAATAAAAAATAATAAAATATTAATAAATGATTTTAATTAATATAATAATAGAATTATAATTCACAAATAAAAATAATAAATTATTTTAATTAATATAATAATAATAGAATTATAATTCAAAAATAAAAAATAATAGAATATTAATAAATATTTTATAATGAGACAGAAACTACGAATAGAAAAAAAAATCATATTTTGATTTCACAAATTTTATAACATAAATACAAACTCTAATCTGAAGGAGGGGGGATGGGGGGATTTGCAGATTGTGTTGGAGATAACTCTATCCCTAAAGCACGAGTGAGTCAGCGCATGTACTCCATCTACTCCTGATGCTGCTGCTGCCACCGACTCGTCTGCTCCTCGTACAGATGCTGCTGGCGTCGACGCTCCTCCTCATGCTGCTGACGCATCTGCTCCTGCTCCTGTTAGAGACTCTCTATCAGTGCAGTCTGAGATCGCAACTGATCCTCATACTGTGTAGCAGAAGAAGATGCACGAGCTCCTCTCGAGCTGGACGCCGACATCGCAGCACTGCCATAATAATCTCCGGGAGTCAGTCGAGAACTGATACCAACTACCTGGCCCTTCTCGAAGTCATACTGGGTGGCCTGCATCCATACCACCTCATCAAACTGACGGCCAGTGGTCTGATCTGATGACTCGGCCTGACACTCAGGCTGGGCCTGTGACACTGCGGCCTCATACGACTCCTGTAGTTGCAATTTAAAATTAAAATAGTGAATATATTATATTCAGTTAATTTTTAAACTAGAAAACAAATAATACTAACCACGATGTGATGCTGACGATCACCTCTGAGCTCCCCAGTAGCAAGATCACTATACATCCTCCGATATACGTCGTACTCCGTAATATCGGGGTGCTCGACGGCCTATAAGAATAAAAAATAAACTGTTAATATTTATAGTTATATAAAATATTTATAAATAATATACGTACCAGATGCTTTCTATGAGTACTGAAAGAACGACTCCCAGCTCGATGAGTCACCTCCTGTCTCCCTCGATTCTGCCTCCCCACCGATGATCTCCTCTGAAAGGCACCACTCAACCAGTGCGCACATAATCCATCCCATACATGGGATGAAATGTACTCTGGTCGGTGTTCTCTACATGACTCGTCAAAATCTGACACTCCTGCTTTCTTCATCGTAGCTTTTCTTAAATTGTGCAAAAACTGACGAAGGCGATCACGCATGGCCACCTCCCATGCCTCGTGGATGGCATCACGCATGGTATCATCGATCAGATACCATAAACCCTACAAATAAATAAAATTATCAAGTTAGAAATGAAATAATTTTCAAAATAAAAATTATTTATTTACGTACGTACCAAACAATGGCCGAACATGGCCTGCTGCACATCAATGGGAATCTGCTCCCATGTGGTCCACGGCTGAGAGAAATAGTTGCGCAAAATAGCACTGCCCTGTCCGACTGCTATATGCGGAAAACTGTAAAAATAATAAACATTTATTATGTTAATAGATAAATGAAATCTTAGTCAAATCAACAGGTTATCACACAGGTTATCACACCTTCGTGTGCGTGGATCAAACCCAAGACGTGGACGTCGCTCGAGGACGGGGTCAGGAATCATCAATCGTGCAAGACCGCGCCCCCTCCGCGTACTCCCTGGAGCGCCTGCAGGCTAAGGGTCATCTGGCAGCAACTCATCCGCATCGAAAGTCAGGTCAGCATCTGCCAACTCACGAAATGTTGCGTCGTTCATCTGAAACAGAAAATGTTAATGTTGTTAGCAAATAATTCATAATTACTATTATATATACATATATACATATTATGATTGTATATAAATACCATGGAATTCTATCAGTGTTCATCTTCATCATCATCTTCATATATGTCAATGTCATCTTCATATTCCTCCTCAACATCATCGATATCCATTCGAGTTACAGTTGTTTCATATATTACCATTTCAAATTCATATGTGACATCATTAACATCATCGTCATCACTGACTCATAAATGTGGGCTGTCGTCATCGATACTCATGTCTCTTTGCAAAAAAGATTGATTTTTGAGTACTCTCTTGAAAAACTTCAATTCTTTGCACATCAGTGAAAGCACATTCACTTTGACTAAACTGATTGTCTCGAATTTTGATTTTCATTACACTCCACCAATCAGTCAAGTCTCTTGATGTAGCACAGTACTTTGCGTAATAAACTTGATGTGCCTATTGAGCCAATAAGAATGGTTCATTTACTGCGAGAACACTTTTACCTTTAATATCGATGATTCCATGAGTCGGATGAACACACACGCCTCTCTCTGTTTCCAACCACCGACATTTGAACATGGTTATGTAATGTTGTCCAAGATAACAGAGTTCAATGATTTCATCAAGTATGCCATAAAATCCAACTTCATTTTCTCGATGATGAGATCCTCTCAAGCTAACTCCACTGTTCATTGTTTTTTTCGATTCCCCATATGTATGTGTGTGGAATCTAAATCCATTCACCACAGATGCATTATAAGTTTTAACAAGTTTGGAAGGTGGGTTTCTCAATACACACAGCCGTTTGTCAATTTTATCAGCATGTCGAGACACTTGAAAATTTGTGAAATAATTATCAATATAGTAAACTATACATTGAATGAGTTGCTAAAAGATAATGAATTTATGTTACCAGTTTTTGAAACCACTGAGAGAAATTTTTCAGTCGACGTTCTTCGAGAGCAGCTGCTGTAATTTGTGGAATTTGTTTCTTAATATGATTATCATACAACCTATAAAAACCAAAGTTATTTAATGTATCATAAATGATAGAATAAGTGATATAAACACATACAGTACAACTGATGTCATCTCTTCACAGTTGAGAAGAACATACGTATGAGCTCTATAATGTTCATCATCTGAAAGCCAGCGTTCATAAACTCCACCAAAACCAAGCTCTGACAGGTTGAAAACAGATAATTGATTGTCGATTTCATCAATATTCCTCTCGTTCTGTCCCATTCGGTTGTGTTTTTAAGGATACTCAGATTCAAAATAATGGGAGCAGAAAAAAGATATTTCCTCTTGCAAACAAGCTTCTGCAATAGATCCTTCAACAGATGCTTTGTTACGTACTTTTCTTTTCAATTTTTGCATGCATCTTTCAAATGGGTACATCCATCGAAACTGTACTGGACCTCCACATTTGGCTTCATATGGCAAATGTAACATCAAATGTTCCATTGAGTCGAAGAAAGACGGCGTAAATATTTTTTCCGGTTTACATATAATTACAATAACATCTTTTTCAAGTTTTCCTAGAGCATCATAATCTGCTGTAGCTGCACAAATTTCCCGAAAAAATTCAGACATGTCTATTATGGAATCCCAAATCACAGAATTCAACAGACCTCTTAATCCAATGGGTACCAGTCTTTCCATTATAACATGACAATCATGACTTTTTAATCCAGTAATATGAACATTCTTTACACATCTACCCAAATTGGAAGCACATCCATCTGGAAGTCTCAAATCTGCAATCCACTGACAAAATAATAAACGGTTTTCTTTAGACAGTGTATAAGCTGCTTTTGGTTTCATTAACCTTTCTGTTCTGACATTCTCAAACAGTTCCAATTCTGGACGCCTGCAAATTTGGGCAAGATCTAAACGTGCATTTACATTGTCTTTACTCTTTCCTGGCGTATCCAAAACTGTATGAAACAAATTATCAAAACAGTTCTTCTCAATATGCCTGACATCTAACATGTGTCGGACCAAAAAATCAGACCAATATGGCAAATCCCAAAATATGCTACGTTTAATCCAATTGTGTTCTTTCCCAAAACCAGAAATTTAATGTTGGTTTATTGTGGGACCAAAAGTGATGGGAGGTAATGAAAGTACAACTGATTTTAACTCCGAACCTGATAGCATTTTTGGAGGTCCTTCCCTTTCAACTGTTCCTTTTCTAAAATGAGATCTGTTTCTGCGAAAAGGATGATCAGCTGGAAGAAACCTGCGATGACAGTCAAAATAACAAGGTTTCTTGCCATGAATGAGCATAAATGCTTTGTTCTCTCCCATACAGTAAGGACATGATTTCTGACCATGTTTACTCCGGCCAGATAACATCCCATAAGTCGGGAAGTCACTTATTGTCCACATCAATGCTGATCTCAGTATGAAATTCTGTTTCGTTGCAACATCATATGTACTGACACTAGTACTCCACAATAAATTTAATTCATCAATCAATGGTTTCAAATAAACATCAATATTTTTATTCGGATGTCCTGGAATTAGTAAAGTCAAAAAGATATATGGCTCCTTCATCAACATCCATGGAGGTAAATTGTACGGAGTTAAAAAAAAATAGGCCAACATGAATATTGACTACCATAAGATCCAAACGGACAGAAACCATCAGTGGAAAGCCCCAGTCAAACATTTCAAGCTTCTAAAGCAAAGGATGGATGCACTCTATCAAAATGTTTCCATGAATCACCATCGGCTGGATGATTCAAGATTTTATCGTTTGAAATATTCTCTTTATGCCATGACATCATTGTCGCTGTATTCTTAGACATGAATAAATGCTGGAGTCTGGATGTAATCGGAAAATATCTCAACTGTTTTACAGGAATCAAACCAGACTTCCCATGTTGTCCTTCTTTATATCTCAGTTGCCCACATGTGGGATAACTATCCAATGACTCATTTTCCCCAGAATATAAAATGCAGTCATTTGAACATGCATGAATCTTCTGACAAGTAAGTCCCAAATTTCGAACCAGCCTCTTACTCTCATAGTAATTTGCAGGTAAAACATTTCCTTCAGGTAACAGTGTTTTAAGCAAAGAAAATATCTGGTCAAAACAGGTGTTTGACATTCTGTTATCTGATTTGATAGCCATAAATTTTGCAACTGCTTATAATTTTCTCATCTTGCAGCCAGGATATAATGCATCCTCAGCAGACTTCAACAACTCATAAAATTCAGACGGTGCCAACTCAGGTTTTGAAGCTATATCAGCTGGAGTTTCTGTATGTTGAACAGATGAACCTGCAACATCATGTACTAAATCATGAAACCAGGATGAATCCGAAATCAAGTTGGTATCACCTGCTCTGGAACTGCGTTCACCGTGTTGATACCAAAATACATAATCTGGTTGAAAACCAAAACGCAAGAGATGTTCTCCCATTTTGTCAAACGTTTCAAACGTTCTCAATGCACATTTTCTTCAAGGGCATTTTATTTTTTCTTCTGAAACAAATTCTGGATTTGATGCTGTAAATGATAAAAAAGTCTCCACACCCTCTACATATACTGGATTTAAACCAGAACCGTTTGGATTTCGACGTTGATTTGTCCATATGCGGTCACCTAATAATGATTTTTGACGACCTCGTTGTTCCATATGTCTCTATAAAATATAAAATCATTACTGGTTTTGAATAATTTGTTAGAAAAAACACTCAAGCTAGGATAATTATAGAGTTTAGATCATACACGACTAACGCAAACTTTTTTTGAGATAGACCTAATTATTACTAATTATTACTAATTATTGGTAATTATTACTAATTATTGGTAATTATTACTAATTATTCTTAATTATTACTAATTATTCTTAATTATTACTAATTATTCTTAATTATTACTAATTATTGGTAATTAATACTAATTATTGGTTATTATTACTAATTATTGGTAATTATTACTAATTATTGCTAATTATTACTAATTATTACTAATTATTACTAATTATTACTAATTATTACTAATTATTGGTAATTATTACTAATTATTACTAATTATTGATAATTATTACTAATTATTACTAATTATTGGTAATTATTACTAATAATTGGTAATTATTACTAATTATTGGTAATTATTACTAATTATTGGTAATTATTACTAATTATTACTAATTATTACTAATTATTGGTAATTATTACTAATTATTACTAATTATTTGTAATTATTACTAATTATTACTAATTATTACTAATTATTGGTAATTATTGGTAATTATTACTAATTATTGGTAATTATTACTAATTATTGGTAATTATTACTAATTATTACTAATTATTGGTAATTATTACTAATTATTGGTAATTATTACTAATTATTACTAATTATTGGTAATTATTACTAATTATTGGTAATTATTACTAATTATTCTTAATTATTACTAATTATTCTTAATTATTACTAATTATTCTTAATTATTACTAATTATTGGTAATTATTACTAATTATTGGTAATTATTACTAATTATTGGTAATTATTACTAATTATTGATAATTATTACTAATTATTACT
This sequence comes from Viscum album, assembly GCA_963277665.1. Lineage (NCBI taxonomy): Eukaryota > Viridiplantae > Streptophyta > Magnoliopsida > Santalales > Viscaceae > Viscum > Viscum album. The sequence goes on along the minus strand of OY728156.1, from coordinate 856,262,945 downwards.
AACTATTACTAATTATTACTAATTATTACTAATTATTGGTAATTATTACTAATTATTCCTAATTATTGGTAATTATTACTAATTATTACTAATTATTGGTAATTATTACTAATAATTGGTAATTATTACTAATTATTGGTAATTATTACTAATTATTTGTAATTATTACTAATTATTACTAATTATTACTAATTATTGGTAATTATTACTAATTATTACTAATTATTGGAAATTATTACTAATTATTACTAATTATTGGTAATTATTGGTAATTATTACTAATTATTGGTAATTATTACTAATTATTGGTAATTATTACTAATTATTACTAATTATTGGTAATTATTACTAATTATTGGTAATTATTACTAATTATTACTAATTATTGTTAATTATTAATAATTATTGGAAATTATTACAAATTATTCTTAATTATTACTAATTATTCTTAATTATTACTAATTAATCTTAATTATTACTAATTATTGGCAATTATTACTAATTATTGGTAATTATTACTAATTATTGTTAATTGTTACTAATTATAGATAATTATTACTAATTATTAATAATTATTACTAATTATTACTAATTATTACTAATTGTTGGTAATTATTACTAATTATTGGTAATTATTCCTAATTAATACTAGTTATTGGTAATTATTTCTAATTATTGGTAATTATTACTAATTATTGGTAATTATTACTAATTATTACTAATTGTTACTAATTATTACTAATTGTTACTAATTATTGGTAATTATTACTAATTTTTACTAAATATTGGTAATTATTGGAATTTATTGGTAATTATTTCTAATTATTGGTAATTATTACTAATTATAGGTAATTATTACTAATTATTGGTAATTATTACTAATTATTGGTAATTATTTCTAATTATTGTTAATTATTTCTAAATATTGGTAATAATTACTAATTATTGGTAATTATTGGTAATTATTTCTATTTATTGTTAATTATTTCTAATTATTAGTAATTATTTCTATTTATTGGTAATTATTACTATTTATTGGTAATTATTACTAATTATTGGTAATTATTACTAATTATTACTAATTACCGGTAATTATTTCTATTTATTACTAATTATTTCTATTTACCGATAATTATTGGTAATTATTAGTAATTATTGGTAATTATTACTAATTATTGATAATTATTACTAATTATTGGTAATTATTACTAATTATTGGTAATTGTTACTAATTATTGGTAATTGTTGCTAATTATTACTAATTGTTACTAATTATTACTAATTGTTACTAATTATTGGTAATTATTACTAATTATTACTAATTATTACTAATTATTGGTAATTATTACTAATTATTACTAATTATTGGTAATTATTACTAATTATTACTAATTATTACTAATTATTGGTAATTATTGGTAATTATTACTAATTATAGGTAAATATTACTAATTATTGGTAATTATTACTAATTATTACTAATTATTGGTAATTATTGGTAATTATTACTAATTATTGGTAAGTATTACTAATTATTGGTAATTATTACTAATTATTGGTAATTATTACTAATTATTGGTAATTATTACTAATTATTGGTAATTATTACTAATTATTACTAATTATTACGAATTATTGGTAATTATTACTAATTATTGGTAATTATTACTAATTATTGGTAATTATTGGTAATTATTACTAATTATTGGTAATTATTACTAATTATTGGTAATTATTACTAATTATTGGTAATTATTACTATGTATTACTAATTATTGGTAATTATTGGTAATTGTTCTTAATTATGACGAATTAAATGAATAATTACCAATAATTAGGAATAATTATCAATAATTATGAATAATAACATTATTAGTATATTTTATTATTAATATTAAAATAATATAATTTTCTAATTTATATACAGTTCTCCTTTCATCTGTGTGTTTTCTATCTCCATATACAAATAATACATGTGAAGACAGCAAACACACAGATGAAAAGAGAACTGTATATATATAAAAAATTATTTTATTTTAATATTAATAATAAAATATATTAATAGTTAAACAATGTTATTATTCCTAATTATTAGTATTTATTACTAATTATTAAGTTATAAAACAATGTAAAAAATATTAAATTTCAACTAATTAAGAATAATTAAAACTAATAAAACATTAAAAATAAATATGAAATTAAAATAAATATAAATACCTTGAAAATTGATCTGAGGATGATCTATGATCGTTCTTTAAAACTTCAATACCAACTCCGGAGAAAAAAATTAAACTTGAGAAAAAATGAACTGTAGAAATAAAATCTTGAGAGAAGAAGAAGATGGAATTTGAGAATGATTTGAAAAAAATGGATGAGGGTATTTATAGGTTAGATTAGTTGCGACGGGCCCATTTGCGACGGGATACCCGTCGCAAATACTAGTATTGGCGACGGGAACCGTCACAAATTCCTTAGTCAGCATTTATTGTGGTCAACGGTTAAACAGTTATTTGCGACGGGTCCCGTCGCAAATAACCACCTGCCGACATACTATTTGCGACGGGGGAATATTCCCGTCGCAAATACCTTTTACCGCCGCCGGTTATTTGCGACGGGGGAATATTCCCGTCGCAAATAGTTTTCCCGCGATTTGGCGCGCAAAGGGCGCCAGTACATTTGCTACGGGATAGCCTTCCCCGTCGCAAAAGGCTACTTATTTGCGACGGGCAAATACCCCCGTCGCAAATAACCCGTCGCAAATACTCATTTTTCCCGTAGTGAACACCTCGGACCAAAACATGTTGCACTCCAAAACCCGTTTGATTGTAAAAACAAATACAATATGGAATGCAATATAAGGACCCAAAAATTCCAATTATCTTTTTTCAAATTCATTTATAAATCCAAACATATAAATTTTAAATCACACATCACACATAAAATCCAACCAGGCAGTTTTCTGAACACATGACATGCCCTTAAAATACAATTCATTTTAATAACATGATTAGAAATAAAATACCAAATTCAAGCCATATTTTATTAAATCTAATGTAACATGTTCCAAATATAACAAACCAGGGTTTAATCCTCACAAAACAGTTTCGAACGGTAGCAAAACTTTTAAATAAACACTTGGTCACACTTTTATGACAAGAAAACTCTACCAATCACTAAACAAGGCTAAAACAACCATTTTTCAAACCAAGAATATTATAAAATGGATTGAAAAATAAATAATGTAATTATATGATGTGAACAATAATAAATTGAATAAAATTAAATGATAATGTCTTGTGAAAAGGAAATCATACCTCAAATCCTTGGCGTAATGGAAACGCACACCCAATATCACCATCTGTGGGTTTATAAACCTTAAACCTATGAAGAAAATCCCTAAACGAAAAAACCCCCATAAAAATCATATTACAATATAACACTAGGTCGATCATGACGAGTGGTGATTATAAAACCCAAAAATAATGAATTGAGGAAGAATAGGGAGGAGAAATGAGAAGTAATATCACCTTTTCGACTAGAAAACTCATCGCCTTCCATTATATCTACACCATTATAGAAAAGGGAGTGGCCTGAAACATCTCGGAGAGTCAACTATGGTTTTTATGAACCACAAAATGATTTTTTTTTGTAAAAAATAGTAATAAATGAATGATTTATGGATGACATAATTTACCTTCTCAATTCTGGAAAATTTGAGAATACTTGATGACTTTCACTGAAATACTTTTTTGAAATGATGTCCAAAGAAGTATAATATATAAAGGGGCTCATATTATATATTTTGGCTTCAAACGAGAGGTGAAATTACCAATAAATACAAACAAATACCAATATAAAAATAAAATAGATTATATTTTCAAAACTGGATATGGGCCCATGGTCTCACCCAATACCTATAAAAGTAAAAAAAATTAACCATAATTTTTATTAATAACTATTCCTAAAAAATATGGTGGTCATAATATGCCAGTGGGGTCAATGTATGTACCTGAATGGGTGAAAATGTTTAAAAACAATGGATTTATAAAATAATCAAAATTGGTTCTTAAAACTGGAAATGGGCTCACGGTGGGTCCAAATCATGAAAAACCCACCATTTCTCTACAAAAACTACTCAATAAGAAATTGGTAACCCAAACAATGGTGATTAGACGTATATGGTAGTTCAACACTCAAAAATGATCTCACCCAACACCAAATAAAGTGATGTAGGTTTTCAGTGAATCAGATCAAAATCGTGACAAGAAAAGAAAAAAAACTAGATGTGACATGGACACAATCAATTGACGAAAATATTCACTTATCTCCTTAATCTAGGTAATCATCAGTGGGTCCTACTACCCAAAAACATCATCCAACATGAATGATTTTGAATTCCAAATAAATGAATAATATAACACATTGATCTTCCTAGGACATTATACTACATTAAAGTCATTTTCAAAAAATAAATCATACTAATTATTATTTAGCTATTTATGATCTCTATGAGTGAATATTTAAAAAGGAATTTTGTAGTAAAATTTAAAAAAAAGAAAAAACTCACCAAGAATATAATGCCTCACCCCAAACAAATATTAGGCTACAACAAAAAAATTCTTTTTCCTGGTTCTTGATGTTCTTCACATGGGCTCACAACTTTATTAACCCATATGTGTTCAAAACCAAAATTTGAATCAAATTGAACATGAGAAAATACCTAGAGCAGTTGAAAAGAGCTATATACTCAACAATATTTGATGGTAGTCTGAATATTGAATCATTACTTATCCTCATCATCATCTCTTTAAAACAATAGCTAACATTACCTAACCATCTGAATCAAATTCCCTTTCTACATTAGTTTGGTGAAAGGGAATGTAAACATTGAAAAGGATACCAAATATAGTTCTTTTTTACCTTCCAAAGCCATGAAAACTCCCAAAATTGGACAACTCATGGGATACACTTAAAAAGAGTTTCTTTTGTCTTGTTTGGGTCTACAGCTATACTGTCCATTTAAATTTAATTCCCATAAAATTTTGCATTTTATATACACAATTGAAAAATTGAAATCTAAACATAAAGGTAGTTTGCCCAATGATATTTTATGACAATAATTAGGTGATTTTCATGTTTATCCTCTAACACATAGTTCATTAGTATGTCTGTAATGATAAAAAAAACAAATTTGGTCCATGTATGTTTATATGATCTATTTTATCATAGGTATACAAATTATAAGTAATTTATTCATACTAAATAAAATCACAATAAATTAATAGTTTCTACAGGGGAATCATAATTTCATATAAGGTACTATTATTTTCAATCATTCAGATAACTTATCTTTTGATGAGAATTTTTTACATAACAAAGAATCACGCTAGATGATTGTACTTATTTTGTTTAAATATAAACATTGAATCACAAGCCAATTCCATAGGTACAATAAATAATATCTCACTAAGATATTCATAAGTAACATGATTCATATACATATCTCACATAATACATACCTTTATAACCTATGGAAGGGAAAAATAAAAACGGTGAGATAAGATGCTCAGTAAGGGTAACTAAATGGGATGTGTAAGCACTACCAGAGAATATGGGTATTTGGTTCACATTTGAAAACCATACGCTGCATATAAAATATTATAATCATTAATAATGGAATAATAATGGGGATTAATTATAAAATTAATCATGTGATAAACAAATAACATAATCCATTTGAGAATAACTTTGGCATAAGATGTGGATTTGTGGTATATATATATATATAAGAATTATGAATCATTTTCATATTAGGCACCTCATATTTTCCTGATATCATAATTTATTAGGTTCACCCCATGTCCATCAAAGTAGACATTGTTCCTTACCAAGACCATCATAGTGGAAAAATTCAATCATGGAACGAACTTCTCTCCCCATTCCCATTCTACATATCTCATATTATATAAATCATTAACAAATACATTGAATGGAGGAATACGTTGTAAATATCACTTAATGAATAAAAAATTTATATGTCCCACTTTTTAATAAACATTTAACATATCATTACCCCTAAAATGAAATTGAATTAATGAAAAAATCATCATATCATATGTTATAGTTATGATCTATAATCATTTCATCGTTCAAAAATGTTCTACCCAATGTTAAAAGATCTTCGTTTCATATGAATTTTATCATGGTGTAAGCAATGGATGAGAAAAGGGTTTCATAAATATATTTTTATTATTGGCAATTTAGTGGAATATTATAAATAGGCTCATTAAATAAAATCCCCAGAAGAGTATTAGATACATAATAGGATATCATTATACAGAGAGATTTATTTTTATGATTACTCAAAAAATTATTTAATGAAAACATATTCTATTGGAAAATATTTTTTTAAAAATTAAATAGTGGTAAATTATATTACATTGAAAATAACATTAAAAATAATTTTGAATTAAATAAAAATAAATTATAACAAAACTTTTGGAAACTGAAATTTCGGTTTTAGAAAACAATATTTAAATCGTAAAAAATTGAAATAATTTTTAGTTAATATTGAATAAGATGAAAGGGTTTTTTTGACCCAAAAGATGATTTTATTTAAAAACACATTTTTGGAAATACTAACAACATGAAAATATAAAAATAAATTGAAAAATGTATTCACATGTCATAACCGTTGAAGAATAGTTTTCATAAGAATATTGTTATATTTAATATATCATTTTATCTTACAAATCGGCCATTAATGATCCTGATACATAATGAAATTGTTATATAAAATCTTTTAGAATATTTTTCTTTTGAATTGTAATCCCCATAATGGAATAATATAATGATTTATTTTTAATATCTTGAGTATAAATAAATTTTTAAATATACATACCAAAGGGGATTCAAATAAATGAATGGAAGTAATATTGGTGTATACCATAACATATGTCTCAAAGAGGGAATATTGAGACAAAAATAACTTAAATTAAGTCCTTAATTATACCATTAAAATTTACACCTACTATATAATATATATATGTTTATAATATATATATATATATGAAAATTAATATTTATATATGTGATACCATATATTAATTTCATATAACCATGTTGTTATACTTTATGGTCAATCCCAACGTTTGTTGATGTTACTATAAATGGCATATTTTTTTAATATGTTTTTATTTGTTAAATTTATAAATATCATACATTGATAATGGATCCTTAATGTTCAGAATGATAAAATAGTTATAAAAATAATATATATTAATTATATACGTATTTATAATGATCAATATTACATAGTGATATGAAATGGAAGACATTATTCCTTGAAAGTACCTGTAATACGTACGCATGCATGAAATATCAATTTTCTCGTAGGGTTGAATGAATGAAATTTTAATGAAATACTACTATTAAAAATAATTTTTTTCTAATATATAACATTTTTCATTAATCTTCTTCATAATTTGATCTTTTTAATATATGAACTAATCATGTATTTTCATAAGGCGGTAGTCCACCATAAACAAGGGATACATTATTGTATTTTGAAAAAAATTAATTCACAATGTTATGTGTGGTATAATAATTTTATAATTAGAAAAATATAATAAATATCATATATAAATAATTAAATCATCATTATTTTAATTCATCGGGTGTTTTAATTTAAAAAATGATATCTGTTCGTGTTGTGGTTGTGTGTCGTACATATATTCTATTATTTGAAACTAAATTTAATGGTACTACATTAGGTATTTGGACATTAAACATACATAAAACAATGTAATTATTTTTTAGGATATTTATGATATGATATAATTATGGAATAATAATATTCTAAGGAGTTGGATGAAGAAGAAAAAAAGGGAAAATTCAGATCGTTGAAGGATTCCTCTTATTAGGTCATCCTTCTTAGGTTTAAAGTAATGTACTTCCTCAGTTGGATTTAAATCCAAAAAAATATTTTAGGACGAAAATATGGAATTGAGGAAGTTATTTGGAAAGGTATTTTCTAATAAACAATTTTTTCATGGTGTGAATAATGTGGAGAGTGGGTCACTATTCCAAAGTGAGGTGAGTGTACTCTTTTAAATGCTTCTAGTATATTGTGAAAGTCGTGATGAGGTTATGGTGGCATTTTTCAATTATGTAGTTTTGAAAAACTAGAATATATAGAGATTTAGCTAAATTTTATGGTTTGGATGAACATAGAAGAAATCTTTTCAATTAAAATCACGATGAGTGTTTTGGGTAGGATGGAATCAAAAAAGTACCATTATGTTGATATGGCCTATATAATAAGCATTGGATCCAATTTTGTCTGGTTGAGTTCCCTTATTATTATTTTTGGGTTTTGGGTGTTTGTTTATGGAATGAAGATGTTTGGCCTTTTCTTTTGAAACAACATAGGGAATGATATGTGTTTATAAAATAGTTTGTATCTCTTCTGGTGATGAAATTTTTTGGTTACTGTTAATGATTTGAAAACAAAAAATATATTTCATGAAGTGATTTTGGACATGATTGTTTTGTAAGATATGGATGATGGAATGCTGATTAGACATTACATGTTGGTATGATTCAATGTATGAAATTTCATAATATCATGATTTGGGAAATGTTGCATTAACATCCATATGACTACTATGTGGTTGATGTAGATCATTAGTATCATTCAACCATATATATAATTATATTTTTATTGTTGTTTATATTGAGATTTTTGTGTGTGGGAAGATTTTATTGGTGTATTTTTTGTTAGGGTAGTCTGGAAATGTAACGAACACGGTGGGCCTAGTGCCCAATGAACTGGGCCACGCCCGAGCCCAACCCTCTGCCAGATAGCAGACCCCCGCCTCACGGGTAGATAATAGGCCCCCACCTTATACTGGCCTAGATAATTTGTGGTAGGAACTATCCCCTACCTGGTGAAGATTTAATACACTCCCTACAACTCAAACATGTGACTAAAGGCTTAATGACCAACTGGGAAGCGTTACGAGTACCATTGGGCGAACTGTCACACCCGACCACGGACGCACTTGTTTCTATTTTTTTTCTCGGTCCCGCGACTCTGGGTAGAGTTGGGTTTGGGCCCGGGATTGAATTTTTTAAGCTTTGATTTTTTCAGTAGGTCTCGGTCCAGTGAGCAGTCACCACTGTACTAGAGGTCCACATGAATTCAGTCCAGGTGGGTGCGTGGTCACCGCACATTCGGTCCGATCTTGCGTTCGGACCTGGTGAGTTCGTGGTTTCCCACATGTATAGATAAATTTTAAAATTAAATGAATAAATTATATTTAAAATAATTTTATAAAATGTTTAATTATGATAATAACAATAATTAATATTGTTATTATTATTAATATTATTATTATTATTATTATTAGTCCGATTATTATTATGTTTATTATTATTTTTTGTTTATTTAATTTTTTATTTTATCTTCTTCTTCATTATATTTTAATTTTTTTCTTTTCTTTTTATTTTTTTCTCTTCTTTTTTGTTGTTCTTCCACGCGGGTGTACCATCCCCCGTTCTTTTTTTTATTCTCTCTTCTTCTCCCGTGCAACACAGCACCCTCCCCTATTTCCCTTCCCCGCAGCAGCCCACCAGAAGATGGTCTCCCATGTCGCACCCTCTCCCTGACTCCCTAGTGTACAATGACTCTTGGCTTGACCTGCACCTGCGAACATCTTCTGGACCCTCCTTCCTTGCGCCTTCAGCCGGACCAGCCAGACCTCATCCATTGCACGGTCCCAGCAACCCGGCGCAGCGGCACCAGCCGCTCCCCCAGACATCCTGCGCCCTAGCCTGGTCATGTTCACCTACACCTGAATCACCCCTATTTCTGTTCTCCCCTACACCTCTCCTTTCCGACTCCTCCTTTGATCATCCTGCTCCCTAGCGCCCTGCCAACTTCCTGCACCACACCCCTTCTATGCACCTCTCTCACATGCACCACTCATGAAAGGTTCCTCCCTCCAGATTCCCTTCCCCCTATCACGAAGGCTGCCACCACAGCAGCCTCCCGCACACCCCAAGTCTTGCGTCCCATCCTCTCTCTCGGACAGTAGCACCTACACTAGTTGGCACCACCGGCCTGACCCCCTTCCTCTCATAAAGCAGTCAGCTGCCCTCAAGTTCTATGTGTGGCGGCCAGTCCTTGTCGTCCGTGATTCTCCCAGTGCCGCTTCCCACCACAGATCCTCCTTGTGATATTCGGCTACCCACAACCCTACACCCATTTAATGTCTAGCTAGAGCACGAAATCCCCTCCTCCCTCGACAGTCATGCCACATTCCCCCTTCCCAGCCTGCTTTCAGAGAAACCAACCCCCTGTCCAGCATCCAGCAGTGAAGAACTCGAATCGCATCACTCAGCACCTCTGAATTGCTACAATGTGGCCGAGAATCTGCATGCTAGGATTGAGAATGGTTTCTCGAGTCACGTCATACTGCATTCCGTTTTCCACCGCCAAAGGAGATGTGATTCGGATCGCTTCAGACCATCCACCTTTATTTACGGGGCATGCTTGGTTTTACCTAATATTTTGGGTTGATTATGTTTCGTCTACGACGATGTCAAGGTGGGTTTTACTCTATTTATTCATTTGGATTATTTTAATATGGGGTTTTTGTGTTTTAGTCATTTTGAGGATGCTGTAATGTGTTGGAAGGGTTTTTTTTGTGAAATTGTGGTCATCGGTATGTGGCGCGTACTTGTGTGCATGCTTGAACGTACTGCATCGTTGTCGTAACTGGGCTGCAAGTCGAGGTAGGTCCACCACTACACTCACCATTAGATTTAGAATTTATTAATTTCATAATGTTTTATTAATTTTAATAAATAAAAAATAATATAATATAATTAATTATTAAATGATTATTTGGTGTAAAAAGAGACTTTTATTTTATACATGACACCCAAAATATTTTCATGACGATTGGACACCCAATTGTGAAATAATGCCATTTTATACTTTAAACATAATTCATGGCATTTCATATGTGGTCATGGTTTTAAAGACAAATTATTTCTTCTGAACATGTGTTTCAGTTTTTCTTGAAAAACGAGGTTTTTCTTTAATGTTGGTGAAAGTATGTTTGACACTTTAATGAAATAAATTATTTGGAAAAACTCACTTTGGGGTTACTAAGAGGTGAAATTTTTTTTTCATTGAATGTGTGAGTTGTGTGTAATATTTGTGCACCATGACTGATTGATTTACATTTTGGACGGACCCATTTTTATTGTATGTGTTGACATGGGAACCCGAACTAGTGAGTGAATCTCTTCAGAACAATTACTGCACTAGTTTACATTATGCACTGGTTAGTGACCCCATAGTAGGGGAATAATGAGATGTTGCTTCTGTGGGGATTGGGCCCCTCAGTTAGGCCATGTTGGTCTATATCGAACGTTAGAGCTTTATGACGTCATCAAGTTAGAGCATGATTTTAAGATGAGTCATGTTTATAGTACGTTCTGGATTGTTCATGATCTCATAGGTTTAACCCATGTTTCTATTAGTGTTTATTCATATGTGGTGTACGGTTGAGGGGTATAGTATGGTTGCTCACCACTATATGGAACTTTTTCCATTTCCCTTGGTGTGTGTTGTGCATTATGTGTAGTTTTCATTTTTCGGTAATAATTAATGATTGGTTTTATAATTTTACACAAAAATGTTTTAAAAATGCAATGCACCTATTCCTTTCAATCATTAAAAATTGTTTTTAAATTATAAAGGGCAATAGACTGATACTTGTTTTAGAAATGAAAGCATGTGTTTTTGAATAACAATATATTGTATATTCAATTCAAACCTAGAATTAGTAAATTTCATTATTTAAAGGTAGATAATATGGAATAGTTTTTGGGAATTCCTACTGAGTTTTAATACTCACAACTATATTTATTTTCTGTTTTTAGTGTATGTGAAGGATAATGCATGGGTGTGTTCGCCATGGGCGACATTTGGTAGTGAGTTGGAGAGTGACCCGCAAGGTTACATGGAGTTAGAGGATGCCTCTTTTGGTTAGTTTTTTTCTTTTCTTCATGTTAGATACTATACTCTTTTTATTTATTTTGGTATCCTCTTATTTACTTCTAATGATTTATTTAATTATTTATACTGGTAAAAAATTGTTCCCACAACCTATTTTGATGCCCCGCTTCTTGTCGCCAGCCCGGGAGGATTGGGAATGCCTGTCGGGCCATGTCACGGAACTACTCGGGTGACCAGTTATGGGTCGACCTAGGTTGGTTCGTGATAAAATGGTATCAGAGGCAGGTCGGCCCTTAGAGAACCCTACTTCTCAGCGCACCCTTTGTTATATGGGATGTCCATTAGATAAAGACTAGAACTATTGGGTCTCATGATGTAGCTTACGGGTCGGTCCCTGATCACCACCACTCGTGACGAGACCTGAGTTACTGGGGTTAGTCCAGGATTTGATTCACATGTCCATGGTCGTTTTAGATTGATGGATGACAATGGAGGTGAATCGATTCACTTCGCAGCCGCACATGGGGTGGTGACCCATATGGAGTCCATGTGCCAGTTTTATGGTCCTCTTAGTATTATTCCTTACATGGGGAATGGATCACCACCATGTTGCTGGGTCAGACATGTGCACTAGATCCTCATTTCAGTGGGTTATTTTTTCATGTGTTTAGTTTTAATCTCGGTTGGTTTGAGTGTGCGTTAAAAGTGAAAATGGTTTGAAATGGAAGGTGTTTCTTCCTTAGTGTTTTTAAAATTACTAAAGTGGGTTTTTAAAGGGAAGGTGATTTTGTTTGGAAGAAGATGGTATGTGTTTGGATTTGAAAAAAAAATAAGTGTTTGAACCCTTTCACTCCATATGGAGGGTCACACGTGTGTGTCTATGTATGGATGTGTGTGGAGGCACTTGTTCACAGGTGATGTGAGCGGGATTGAATAAAAGAACATGTGACGGTTCATATGGGATAATAGTTGAGTTTTTAAAATTGTAAAGAGATAATGGTTTTAGAAATGCGATTTCTCCTTGTGTTTTATATGTTTAGATTATAGGCCTATTTCCCTTGGGATTTGTTATTGCCTTGATTGAGATTGGTCTTCATACCAGTTTTGATGGTGTTTTTTGTGTTGTCCTGAGTATGCCACCCAGAAATCCTCCAAAATATGTTAATGAGTTATACTCATTTCTATGTTTTTTTGTATTGCCTACTTTTCTAGGAAATTGATGTTTATTAGAGGGTACTATGTAGTTCAGAAAGGTAGTGTGTCTTCGGAATGTTGGGATCTCCCAGGGATGTTAAGGTACGTACCACCCTAGAGTTAATTTAGAGTTCAGTTCTGGGTTAGAAAAGATGAAATTTCTCATCGTCATTAGAGTTTTGGGTGTGATTAATGGTGGTTTACTTATATGATGGTTCTCTATCTGGCAAGGAGTGTGGGCTGGTGGAACCTAAATCCAAGAAACTATCCTCGTCGGTACCGGCTCCTAGTATTTAAGACCGCTCTCTTGTGGGCCACCAGAATGGCCTATCTGGAAATTCTAAGTCATCATGTTGCATCCCTTTGAAAATGTACGACCATCATGGTTGTTCAAATCATCGAACGGAAGAAGGAGTTAGAGACTAGATGATGAAAATGAATGAATGTGAGGCAGGAGATGCTTCATCTATCAGGCCCCCAGCCATAGGTCTTAGGGTGAAGCTCGTGCATGGTCTAGAGTTGCTGAGGGTGTGTGGAACCTCAGTCTAGATAATGTCTTCAGCATTGTAATGTAAATAACAAAAATTTCCTTTATTCTATTCTCATTTCTATCGTAAGCTCATCCTTGTTGTGGTGCCATGATGATCTTGTTCAACCACAATCTAGATAGTCTTATCTTCTCTTAGTGTGGTTCTTAAGTAGTTTGGTCTCTCTGAGTGGTGTGGGCTACTGAATAAACAGACCAGTTCTATTTTTGAGTTGGTCCTAGCTGTGTTCTTCAGGGGAATTTTTGGTTTCATGAATTAATGGGAAGTGTTTCTAGGCCCCTTCCTATTTTGGGAACCACTCCATGTGTTTTTTTAGTGTGTTTCAGTTTTATAGCGGTTTCCTCTATCCTGGTGCCCCGGTGTGTTCGTTTTCCCTTTAATGGTTTTATATTATAGTGGTGGAGTTGTTCTGTTAGCATTGAGAAGGTGGGATGAGTTTGGTTTGGGAGTTCCTGTGTTGCCCCTTGGGGGTGGTTTGTTCAGGTTTCAAGTGTTTTTGAATTAGATAATTCTTGTGGTGGGGAGAACCCTCTCATGTTCTCCCCTGAATCTTGGGTAGTGGGTTTTCATGGATTTTTCAGGTGTGAAGTTTTTTGGTAATGGTTACCCCGAAGCTCTCGATTCTCCTTGATGTTTTCTAGGAATGAAATCAAGTTGTGTCAATTGTTGGCTCAGTGACTTTTTGGGGGCATAAAGTGTTTGTGGTGGGGAGAATTGTTACACCCCAACCACGGACGCCCATGTTTTTACTATTTTTCATGGTCCCGTGACTCTTGGTAGAGTCAGGATTCAGCTCGAGTTTGAATTTTGGAAAATTTTATATTTTCGGTAGGTCTCGGGGAAATGGGCAGTCTCTACACTACTAGCGGTCACCGTGAATTCGGTCTAGGTGAGTGCGCAGTCACCGTGCATTTGGTCCATGTTAGGATGGTATAACTCTGAGTATGATATAATGTGTGATACCAAACATAGGATCGAATAAGTACAATGAGATACAATGATACAAGAGGGGGGGGTGAATTGTACCTTTTAAAAAACCTCTAAGGAAATTTTTAGCTAAAGATGAAGATTATAGCTTAAAGCGTATAGAATCTAACTATATCAGAGTACAAGTAAGGAAGCATAATAAAGTTATACATTCCTTAACAATATAAAACGTAGTGGAAAAACAAGTAGTAAAACTACATGTAACAAAAAATAACTCTTTTAACCCAAAGAGAAGGGCATCCAACAACCTTGGATAAAAGGTCCCTTGATTTATACTTTTAAGCATGTATGTCATACCCGCACCAGGGTAAGCCCTATATATGAAGATCAGAGTCTGTCTTGATATACCCGAAAGCCCTCAACTATCAGGTAGTCGGCACCTCTATCTTCCTCAGAACGTAAGACATCAACTTCAAGGTGTTGGAAACTTTGTCTTCCAATTCCCGGAAGCCCTCAATTGTAATCCGCAACAATCAGAGTCACATGATTTAAGTTTGCATAAGGAAAATTTTGATCAAGCTGTTCAAACGTTCTGCACAATACTTTGAGAGTTTATAAGAGCCTCTCTCTCTATAAATCACTTCAATATCATGTAAGGACAAATCATAAAGACGTGTTGAAGTTTTTGTAGCTTCATTTCAAATGAGCTCCTATTTATAGGCGAAGCTCCAACCGTCATCTCCCTCCTCCAAATTTCATATTTACAATTGAATTTCAGAGGGACCTATACACGTGTCTCTCAACCAACGGTTAGTCAATAACTGATGGCACGACAATGTTTTGTAATAAAACAATTGTAAGTATAAGTAAAACTAATGTTTGGAATGTAAGAAAAAAAATGTTTGGAGTCTAACCAAAATTGAAATTCAGAGTATATTATAAAACGATATTCCTATTATGTTTTTTAGGAATTTGAACCCTGAATTCTATAGAAATCCAGAGTCAAAATTTCTAAGGAAATTCGGAGTCTAGTTTCCCAAGAATTCAGAATATGAACTTTCAGTGATCAGTGACGAACTAGTAGATGTTCGGAGTAGAACTCATATAATTTCAGAGTCATACTCATAGAAGTTCAGAGTCGAACTAGAAGAAGTTCGGAGTCGAAATAGTAGAAGTTCGAAGTCTAGAATTCGGATTTGAACTTTGTGAGAGTTCGTATCCTGTATTCATAGTGGAACTTAATTAGAGTTCGTATCCAGAATTCGGAGTGGATCTTCATTAATGTTCGTATCCAGAATTCGGAGTGGATTTTCATTAGATTTCTTATCCAGAATTCAGAGTGGATCTTCATTAGAGTTTGTATCCAGAATTTAGAGTAAAACTTCATTAGAGTTCATATCAAGAATTCAGATCCTAAAACAGAATGCTTCATATCTAAGTATTATATGATTTTGAGGTTTTAGGTATGAATCCAATTTTTACACTTAAGAAAAATATTGATATGAGTAACGGAATATAGGTTAGGGTAGATTTCATTAAGGAAGGAAATTTTCCATAGATAAGTAAAATATAGATTTTCTTATGGATATGGTGGTTGTGATTTTCAACACAAGAAGGAATGGAAAAGTCATTAGGAAAACCTTATTGACATAACAATCTCCACTTTATTGGAAAGCACAAACAACCTTATGAAAAAGAAATATAAGGTCATAGAAAAATTTAATTAGACATTGAAATTAAATCTTATCTCACTTTGTTCATAGATGATGATGAATACAACTAACTCCCCCTTAGGATTAGGAAATCTATGGATTGTATTCTGGATTTCCGGAATGGTTTTTTCATTATCATTGGAATGAAAAACCTTCATAATGAAAACTGCCCCTTAGTTAAGACCCCCCTTACTTAGGGATAGTCCTGCACATTCAAATTTTTCTTCTCTATTTTAGTTTTTTCCTTCTCCCCTTTTGAGTAGTTATTTTTCCTTCTCTCCCTCTGTGATTTAAAAAAAATGATGGAATGTAAAAGAAATATGGTACCTGAAATATTATTAATGACATGAAAGGAAAACAAGAAACCATTTTTCTATTATAATTAGAATAATTTATTAAAAAGAATATCAAATGCAAGAAAAGATCGGATTGAGTCAATTTGTATTCCTTTTCCATTGGAATTAACTTCTTCAACCAAGGTTTCT
This sequence comes from Viscum album, assembly GCA_963277665.1. NCBI lineage: Eukaryota > Viridiplantae > Streptophyta > Magnoliopsida > Santalales > Viscaceae > Viscum > Viscum album. Next base: position 856,246,048 of record OY728156.1, on the reverse strand, counting down.
GCTTCTTCAAGTCTTTATGGTCCTCCTCAACATGCTTCTCCAAAGATTTTACCCATTATCTTGTGCTTTCAGGGCCTCAGATTGTTCCTTATGAACTTCATCGGGCTTTATGAGCTTTTCTTCAAGCTCAATCCGGAGATCTCTATCCCATTTAAAATTTTAAGCATGAGAGTTAACCTTCCCATTCAAATCCCTCACCTGTTGATTCTAAGAATTTTACTCAAGGGTTAGGTTATCCTCAAGATTCATAATATTGGCATCCTCAATATCAAAACCATCATTCACATTATTCTGATAACGATCAAACTCATCCAAGTCATCATCAACTTTCATAGACCACAAAGTGATTTTGCTGCATGATTTTCTGTGAACATCATATTTGATAAGGAAATTTCTATGATCTGCTTCAATCTTCACACACTTATCCACCACCATGGATAAATATTATAACTTCAGATTCATGCTCTGTTGAAGAATCTGGCACATAGAGTCTATGGTGGGAAAGATCGGAATTGTATCCTCCAATTTTTTCATAGACTCAACAACAATGTCATGACCTAGTGATAAAGATACGGAATCAGACACCTTTCATGGGGATTTTTCTTCTTCAATGACTACTATCTATCTTATATAAGAACCACCAACTTATTTCATCCTAATAATATCTTTTGTAGGGGTGTCCATAAGTAATTGATTCCCCTTATAAACTTTCAGAACACCCTCATCAAAAGATTATTCCTCACATTCATATACTTGAACAATCTTATCTTCATCTTGTTTCTCCTTCTCTGATCCTTCTTCATGAAAGTGATTCTCATAGATTACATCTTCAGATGATTCGTTCTCTTTATCTTACTCCTTCTCATCATCTCTCTTACCATCTTTTTCATCTCCCGTTCCCAGAGTGACTGGCATTGAGGTCTCGACCTTAGAAGTATGGAGTGGTGGATTTTATGATAGATTTACCTTCCCTTTATAATCTTATACTATTTTTATCAAGTCATCTAGATCAACACTTCCTTATTCAACTTATTCTTCCTCTTCTACTTTCTATTCTTCTTCTATTTCTTCAACAACTTCTTCCCCTACTTCTTTACCAGCTACATTCTCTACTTCTTCTACAACCTCTTTCCCTTTAGACTTTTCTAGAGTTTAGTAATTCTCTCCATGTGTCTCTTATAATTTCTCAACAAGGAAGGTTTCTAGAATGTGAATATTCTTAGAGGCTATTTCATTAGCTTTCAAAAGGGATTGTACAACATCAGCATCAGACATCTTCTTTTTCATCTTCTTCTCATTTTCCTGTTTCTCTAACTCATCAACAACTTTATCTCTAAATCCCTTAGCCTCAGCAGAGTCTAATCTGAACTATGTATCCCTTTCATTCCTTTTCTCCTTATCTTCCCTCCATTTAGCAGCTACCTCATCTGGATATGTTTTCTGTTTTTTTTCTTGGGAGTTTCAGATTGGGTTTCCTTATATTTGGGGGACTTGTTTTCAGCAACCACTTCTTTCAATTTCCTCTTCATACAAACCTTCTTCACTAGTTCAGCCTTCTATACATTTATGGAATGGTTTCAGCCTCTTCCTATAGAAAATTATAAAACTCTCATGTTTCCTTGGAATAAGCCATATTCATCCTTTTCAAGGTATCATCACTTACAAGCATAACCTTTATATTCCAAACCTTATACATACAAGAAATTTTGAATGAATCCAGACACCGAACTATCTGATTTGATAATAAGGCATGGTAAATGATGATTTGAACTCCCAAATTTTTCTTCCGTGATGTTCTTGATATTCAAAAGAACATGCCTCATCGGATTGATTTTTCATAGATTCACCAAGAAGTTTAAGAAATATATGTCACTTATCTTCATGGTATCTTTGTCACCAATTCTTAGAACCAAGAAACCATGTACCCATTGCAGATGAATCTGATTATTCAAATATAGATGAGAAATCTTGGCTATCCTTACATCATGAATCCCAAGACACACCAGGGAAATCACCTTAATAAAAATTCCTTGCACATCCAGATGTTTATGGGAGCAGAATTCTGCTTCTCCATCATATGCCAGCCCTACCAAACGTGTATGTATGTTTGTTTGTCTTGCCATAATACTTGAAAGAAAACGTTTCTCTTCCATATTCCTCAAATAATCTTGCCGATTCATATAATTATACAAGTTACTTCGGGTAGACTACATCTTGAACACTTGTCTTGGATACACATACATCTTCCCAACCATTCAACTTGATGTTCTTGAATATGATATATTCATACATGTAAAAGTTCGGATGGACCAGTCGTTCGCTGTACACTTGCCATTTTGAAATTGGCTTTAAGGTAGTAATATCTTGGGAAGTAGCTTCTACAGACATATTGAATGGAGGAGCACTGAAGGATTTAGAATGGCCTTTAACAACTGATGCAGAGCTTCGACACGCGAGATCTTGGGATTGATGTGGGAAAACCAACGGGTCCCCTTTATATAGGTGATGGAGTTGACCATTGATCATCCAAAACCAATCTAACGGTTGAAATTATTCACTGATTTGATTAGATGGTTGAAATCATACCCACAAGGAGATCATGAATCTGATCTTTTGAGGTTTTAAAAACATTCAGATTTAAAAGAAAAACGAATATAAGAAATATTATATTAAAAAGAAACTACCAACAACTAAAAATGATTACAAAAATTTATTTAAGGAAGGCATACCTTTCATAATGGGTAGGATGTTTATTTGTAATAGGTAAAATTCATCTGGGAGAAAATTTAACTACGAAAAAATCATTACCATAAACTAACTATGAAAAATATGAGAACAAAAATTTCCATTACAAAAATTCTCATTAAGAAAATTCTCGTTATGAAAATTATGAGTACGAAAACTTCATTAAAAAAATTTCCATTACGAAAACCTGATTATGAGAATTCCCAGTATGAAAAATTCATTAAAAAAATTTCCAGTACGAAAACATCAGTACCAAAATTTCCTGTACAAAAACATTATTATGAAAATTTCCATTACGAATAATTCAGTACGAAAATTTTTAATGACTTATTATGATTTTTTTTTGAAAGGCTCATTTTGAGATTTTTTTAAAAGACTCATTATGAATTTTTTTTGAAAGACTTATTACAAAATTTTTTAGAAAGACTCATTATGAATCTTTTTGAAACTCACAAGAAAATGTACTCTCCTATGAAAAAGAGTTTATTACTATAAGGAGAATGGTTGAACAGGGAATTAATGAAGGAAGATTACCTCACGATTATCATTCCTAACTACTGTTTAATTTATTAAAATCTATTAGAGGGTAAATACTCTGTGAAAATGTCAGCAAGTTGATCTTGCATCTCGATAAACTGAAGAATGATATATATATTTATTTTGTGATCCCTAAGAAAGTGATGCATAGTATCTATGTTATTTGCATGAGAGTGATGTGCATGGTTTTTACTAAGGGAAATTGCACTTGTGTTATCACACATAATTTGAGTCTTAGTAAATCTAATGCCATAATCTATGAGTGTCTGTTCCATCATCAGCACTTGAGCACCAGAACTTCCAGATGCTACATATTATGCTTCAGCAGTGGATAGTGCTAATGAGTTTTGATTTTTGCAAGTCCAAGAAACTAATGAATCTATTAAAAAATTACAAGTTCCGGATTTACTCTTTCTATCCATTTTACATCCACCAAAGTCAACATCTAAAAAACTTTTTAATACAAAATCATTTTCAGAGGTATAAAATAGTCATAAATCCATGGTTCCTTTTATGTAATGAAAAATTATTTCCACTGCCTTTAAATGAGATTCCTTAGGGTTGGATTGATATCTTACACATAATCATACTAAAAACATTAAATCTGGATGGCTAGATGTCAGGTAAAGTAAATGTCTTATCATACCTCTTAATGATGTTTGATCTACTAGTTGTTCAGCTTCATCAAGATCAAGTGTACATGAGGTACCTATAGGAGTAATAATAATCTTAGTATTGACATATCCATACTTTTTAAGAAGGTATTTTATATACTTATATTGAGAGATGTATATTCCTTCTCATTTTGGGAAATTTGAAAACCAAGGATAAATTTTAACTCACCGATCATACTAATTTCATACTCATATTTCATTATATCCGCAAATGAAATCAGTTAAGGATTGCTGAGTTGAACCAAATATAATGACATCAACATAAATTTAAACAATCAAAACATTTTTCTTTTGATTATTTATTAAAAGGGTTGGATCTACATTTCCCTTAACATAGTTATTTTGATGAAAAAATCTGGTTCATCATTCATAACATGCTCCTGGGGCTTGTTTAAGCCCATACAAAGATTTGGTAAGTCTAAAAACATGATCAGGATGTTTTGTATAATCAAATCCATGATATTGTTCAACAAAAACTTCCTCTTGAACATAACAATTAAGAAAAGCACATTTCACAAATATTTGAAAAATCTTGAAATTGAATAATGCTGCAAAGGAATGTAAAATAGGAATAGATTCATGTCTAGCTACTTTAGAATATGTTTCTTCATAGTCTATTCCTTCTTGTTGATTATAGCCTTTAGAAAATAATCTATCTTTATTTCTTAAGATGATTCCATTTTCATCACACTTATTTCTGATGATCCATTTTACACCTATAATAGAAGTTTCCTTAGGTCTTTCAACCAAGGTCCAGACATTATTCCTTTCGAATTCATTTAGTTCATCTTGAATATGTTTTCTAAAATCATAACCACCTAAAGATTCATCAATGCTTTTGGGTTCTAATTGGGAAAGGAATTCTAGTTTTTCTACTTCATTTTTTAAGGAACTTCTCGTCATTACATGTTGATTCATATCACCAATGATACTATCACAAGGATGATTCTTTAGAATCAACCGGTTTGGGTTTTGTAAAACTTTTTCATCAATATATGGTAGGAAATATTCTGGGGTAAATGTTTCAAAAGCATCTTCTTGAAAGTTTTCCTTATCAGAAGGATTTTCTATCAAGGGTTGATAATCAGTTTTTGAAACATCATTATAAGCTGCCGGTTGGGGTTGTTTGAAGACAAAAGGATCAGTTTCATTTAATTTTACATTTACTGTATCTTCTAAAGTGTAAGAGCTTTTATTTAAAACTCTATAATCCTTAGAGGTTGTGGAGTAGCCTATGAAAATTCCTTCATCAGATTTCAGTGTGAATTTGTGTAAGTTATCATTAATATTTAGGATGAATAAATTGCAATAAAAAACCTTAAAGTAGTAAAGTCGAGGTTTTCTACCATTACATAAATAATTATGAGTATTATTATGAAAAGGTTTAATCAAAACTTGATTTATAGTATAACAAGTAGTAATTACAGCTTCAGCCAAAAAATGTTTGGCAATAGAATAATCACTCAACATGGTTCTAGTAATCTCTTGAAGAATTCTATTTCTTCATTCAACAACAACATTTTCTTGAGGTGTTCTGGGTGCTGAGAAGATGTGAGAAATACCTTTTCTACTACAAAAAATTTCAAAATAAAAATTTTGAAATTCTTCTCCACAATCAATATGAATAGTTTTCAATGGAAGGCTTTTCTCATTTTGAACATGGGCTCTAAAACATTTGAAATATGAAAAAGCTTCATACTTCTTTGCTATAATAGACCCATGTAAATCTAGTGTAATCATCAACTAAGACAAATACATAATACTTGCCTCCAATGCTTCCAGTTTGTGTTGGACCAAAATGATCGATGTGCACTAACTGTAGTGAATTTGTTTTTGAGACTTCACCGATTGATTTAAATATAAATTTATGTTTCTTTCTATATTGAAAAAGTTCACAGACTTTTGAAGAATCAAATCTAAGATCCGTTAGATCATTAACATATCTTTTGTTAGAAATTTTGCATATGTTCTTAATGTTACAGTGTCCTAACCTTATATTCTATAACATAGAATGATCTTACATTGCACTAAGGAAAGGTATGTCTTGGCTCCTATGGTCTCTTATGTTTAGTGTGTAATCATTCTCATGCCAATGGGAAGAACGAATAAAATATTCCTTGGAATTGTGTACTAAGCACTTATCATTCCTAAAATTCACAAGGTAGCCATCTTCACATAATTGAATTATGATGATGAGGTTGTGCTTAAGACCCATAATAAACAAAACATTTTAAATCAATGTTTTTCCAAGAAGAATGATGTTACCTATACCAATAATTTCTCTCTGAGAATTATCTCCAAAATTTAGTTTTCCTCCTTTTATATTGATAATATTTTGGAAATAACTTTGGTTACCAGTCATATGCTGTGAACATCCACAATCCATGTACCATGTATTGTTGTTGGTACATTTCCTATTTTCTTGAAAATAAAAAAATGTTTGGTTTTCGGAATCTATACTTTCTTGGTTCTGGAAATATCAGAAAGTAAAATTTTAGGTACCCACATCTTCTTAAAATAGTAAGCCTTATGAAAACCTAGAGATTGGTTTTTGTTTAATGAACAATTATTTTCCTAGTGGCCACCACATTGACACGTTGTGAAAAAATGGTGCACATTGAGGAAAAAAGTAGATGTTACTAAAAATCAGATTAGAACTTGTGTAACCAAAACTAGAAGTATTCCTTCGAGGTTGAATTTGTGAATACATTTTATCAAAAAAATTCTTTACCATGGGTAAAATTTTACAAACACCTCCTTAAAGAAAATATTTCAGATTTGAGTTTTATGACAATGTTATTATCTTCAAAAGAATTTGAACAAGAGCTTGGATCGAAAACATCATTCATAGAAATTATGATTTCTAGATCTTTTGAATGTTTATTTTTCTCAGAATTAGCTTCCTCATGATTATTTGATATACCATTAAAATCAGTATTTTTCATATCAAGATCTTTATAAGGATCTGATATTTCCTTAGTAAGAATAATATTCCTAGAGTTTTCATTATCAGGATTTTTCATGAGTTTTATGTTCACAATCTCAAAAAGTACAACAAACCTAGAAACTTATTCATAAATATGTAATGTATTTTGTTCATCAAAAGAAGATTCTTCATCCGAAGAGTTATAATATTTAATACCATTAGTATTTAAAGAAACATTGGTCAAGGATTCATCATTGTGTTCCTTATCCATAAATTAATGATTATAAATAGGTATCATGGCTATGATACAATGATTCTTATGTCCAGATGATTCATAATTAGAAGATTCATCTAAAGAGTCACCACCACTGGCACTCCAAGCGTCATTGGCTTTTAGAACTTTCTTATCATTGGACTTGTCGTACTTCTTTCGGTTCTTTTTTGAATGCATTTATTTTTCGTTCTTTTCTTTTGAGCATTGGGAAATCAGGTCTTATGTGTCCATTTCTCTTGCATTCATAGCACGTGACCTCTGAATCATTCTTATCATTCATTTCCATCATCTTATACTTGGATTTGAAATTTCTCTATCCAGCAATCTTGTTCATCCTTCGAGCAAGATTATCTAACTCATTTTGTGAGACTTCAAACTCACTAGATTGAAATTTTTTAATGACCTTCTTGGATTTGAATCTAGTAACACTTTCACGAGTCTTAGATTTCATGTGATATGAAGTAGTACTAAAAGAAACACTACCATTCCCATTCTTCTTCTTTATGTTGTCATCATCTCTCTTGATTTTCATTTCATGTGGAATAAGAGTTCCAAATAGTTCATCAAGTGAAATTTGGGTGACTTTTCTATTCTAATAAATTTTTGTCCTCTTAGAATCCCACTCATTGGGCATAATATCAATGACCTTTTCAACAAGGGAATCCCCATCCAGACCTTTCTCTCCCATTGATTGTAAGCTATTCACTGAAGTCATTAATCTCTGTTGTACTTTACTTATAAGTTCTCCACAAGGAAAATTGAAACCATGATACTCAGCTCTAAGCATGGCTCTTCTAATCTCAATTACTTTGGATGTAAAAAAATTTGTAACTACAAGTTTCTTCAATATATAGTTAGTTGTTTCATAAGAATAAATTTGGTTATATATGTTCCAAGTCATTAAACAAAGTAAATTACTACGTACCATATAGCTGAGTTGGTATTCATGCTTTTCTAGATGAGTAAAAGCACTTACTTCCTTATCAGGAATCTTGTATCCACCGGTAAGCATAATAAAATTATCTACACCAATTTTGATAATTAAAGTCTTCATACGATCACTCCAATATTTATAATCATTACCGTCAAAGATAGGCAGTCTGATATGATTTATGTTGTCAATGGATCCAACATTTAAACTAGCCATTATTAAGAAAATCATTGTCACAAGAACTTATTAGAAGTATAATTCTGTAAACAAGAGAAATATTCTAAGAAAGAAAATTTTATCTCTAAAAAAATGTGAATATGAACTATGAGTCTAGAGAATAGATTCTGAAAAATATGAATCATGAAATATGAATCTGAATATGCAATTCCAAATGTTATAAGGGAAAAAATCTTTTGAATCTAATTGTGAGATTAATTCAGATTGGGATCCTAGATCTGATACTAATTTTTAGGAATGTATAACTCTGAATATGATATACTATGTGATACCAAATGTAGTATTGAATATGTACAATGAGATATATAGATACAAGAGGGGGGTGAATTGTACCTTTTAAAAATTACCTATGGAAATTTTTAGCTAAATATGATGATTATACCTTAAAGCGTATAGAATATAACTATATTAGAGTACAAGTAAGGATGTATAAGTATGTTATACATTACTTAAAAATAAAAATTGCAGCGTAAAAACAAGTAGTAAAATTACGAGTAACAAACAATAACTCTTTTAACCCAAATAGAAGGGTATCCAAAAAACATGGATAAAACGTCACTTGATTTATACATTCACGAAATTCGGTCTTACCCACAACAGATTAAGCCCTAGATATGATGATTGGAGTCTTTCTTACTATCCACGCAAGCCATCAACTATCAAGTAGTCGGAACCTCTGTCTTCCTCAGCAAGGAAGCCCTCAACTTCAAGATGATGGAACCTATTTCTTCCTATCCACGGAAGCCCTTGATTGTAATCAGAAACAATAGGTGTCACACGAAGCATGTATGCACAAGGAAAAGTTTTAACAATATTTTCAAACATTCTGCACGAAGCATTGAGAGTTGATAAGAGCCTATCTCTCTAGATATCACTTCACAGCAAGTAATCACAGATCTCAATGATGTTTCTATGTTTTTTTAGATTCTTTTCAAATGAGAAATTATTTATAGGTGAAGCTAAACTAGTCATATTTATCCTTGAATTTCAGAGCGACCTGTACATGTGTCACTCAATGAACGGTTAGTCAATAACTGAAGGCACCCCATCTTTTTGTAATGAAACAAGTGTATGTGTAAATAAAACTGAAATTCAGAATGTATGAAAACAAAATTTCAGAGTCTAATGAAAATTTGAATTCAGAGTCAATAATAATAAGATATTCGGATTTTGTTTTGTAGGAATTTGGAACCTGAATTCTGTATAAATCCGGAGTCTGAATATCTAAGGAAATTCGGAGACTAGTTTCACTATAATTTAGAATCTTAACATACTGAGTTTGGAGTCAAACTTGTAGATGTTCTTAGTCGAACTCATAAATGTTCGGAGTCGAACTCATAGATGTTCAGAGTCGAACAAGTAGAACATTGGAGTTGAACTAGTAGATGTTCGGTGTCCAGAATTCAGAGTTGATCTTTCTAAGAGTTCGTATCCAAAATTCAGAATGAAACTTTTTGAGAGTTCTATACAAAATTCGGAGTGGAACTTCATTAGAGTTGGTATACATAATTCAGAGTGGAACATCATTACAGTTATGTCCATAATTAGGAGTATAACTTCATTAGAGTTTGTATCCAGAATTCGGATCCTAAAACAGAATTCTTCATATTTATGTATTATATGATTTTGAGGATTTCGGTATGAATATGATTTTTATACTTAAGAAAAATATTGATATGAGTAAGGAAATCTTGGTTAGGGTAAATTTCATTAAGGAAGGAAATTTTCATTAGATAAGTAAAATATATATTTTCTTACGTATAAGGTGTTTTTGATTTTCAAAACAAGAAGAAATGGAAAAGTCATAAGGAAAACCAGATTGACTCAACAGTCCGATCATGCGTTCGGAACTGGTGAGTGCGCGGTTTCCCATTCTCATTAGATAAATAATAAAATTAAATGAATAGATTAAACTGAAAAGAATTTTATAAAATGTTTTATAATAATAAAAACAATAATTAAATTTTTTTTAGTATTAATATTTTAGCTATTATTATTTATTATTGTTATTAGTATGTTTTTTTTATTTTGTATTTTTTATTTATTTACTTTTTTATTTTATCTTCTTATTCATTATATTTTACTTTTTTATCTTTTCCTTTTTTTTCACTTCTTCTTTGAAGTTCTTCCATGGGGGTGTCCCCTCCCCACTTCTATTTTTTCTTTCTCTCTTCTTCTCCATTGTGACCTGACACCCTCCCCTATTAGCCTTCCCCACAACACCCCACGAGCAGTTGGCCTCCCACGCCGCACCCTCTCCCTGACTCCCCGGAGCATCATGACTTTCGGATTGCCCTGAACCCACAACCATTTTCCCAACACTCCTGCCCTGCGCCTTCCATCAGACCAGTCAGACCTCTTCCATCGCATGCTCCTAGAAGACCTGTGCAGCAGCACCAACCGCACCCCTAGACATCTTGCACCTAATCATGCTCATGTTCACCTAGAACTACATCACCCTCCTCCTGTTCACCCCCTGCCTCGCCTTTCCATCTCCGCTGCTGATCAGACCACACCCCAACCACGTGCCAACTGCTTACACAATGCCCCTGACCAGTGACTCTCTCTCCCGCACCACTCATTCGAGGCGGCTCCCTCCAGATTCCCTTCTCCCTATCGGGAAGACCACCATCGTAGCAGCCTCCCACACACCCCAAGTCACGCATCCCCTCCTCTCTCTCAGACAGTAGCACCTAAACCAGCCGACACCACCAGCACGACCCCCTTCCTCTCATACAACACTCTGTCACCCTCATGTTCTATGTGCAGCGGCCAGTCCTGCTCATCCGTGCTTCTCCCTCCGCTGCATCCCACCAAAAATCCTCCTTGCTATGTTCGGTTTCCCAGATCCCTACCCCCCTTCCCAGTCCAGTTGGAGAAAGACCACCCCTCCTTCTCCCTCATCGAAAATCCCACATTCCCCCTTCTCGGACTATTTTCAGTGAGACCGACCCCCGTCTAGCGGCCAACAGTGACGAACCCGAATCTCATCATGCAGCGCCTCCACGTTTCTCCAATGCGGTCATTAATCCCCATGCTGGGTTCTTAGAGGGTGTCTCGAGTAACATCGATCTGTGTTTCATATTCCACCGCTGAAGGAGAAATGATTCGGATCAATTCAGACCATTATCCTTTTTTACATGGAGGGTTTGGTTTTACCGCTTGTTTTTGGTTTGTTTTGTTTCTTCTACACTGGTGTCAAGGTGGGTTTTACCATGTTTCATCATTTGGATTATTTTATGTGTGAGTTTCTGTGTTTTATTCATTTTAAGGTTGCTGCAACATGTTGGCTGGTTTTTTTCATGAAATTGCAGTCGTCGGAAAGTGGTGCGTACTTCTATGCATGTTGGGACGTACCACATCGTCACCGTAACTGGGTTGCAAGTCGAGGTAGGTCCCCCACTAAATTCACCTTTAGATTGAGAATTTATTAAATATTTGATGTTTTATTTATTTTAATAAATATAAAATAATATCACATAATTAATTTTTTATAGATTATTTTGTGTAAAAAGAGACATTTATTATATTCACTAAACCCGAAATATTTTCATGATGAACATACACCCAGTAGCGAAAGAATGCCAGTTTGACCTTTAAACATAATTCATGGAATTTCAAATGTAGTTCTAGTTTTAATGATAAATTTTCTCTTTTGAACAACTGTTTCGGGTTTTCTTGAGAAATGAGTTTTTCTTTAAAGTTGGTGAAGGCCCGTTTGTCACTTTAATGAAATAAATTATTTTGGGAAAACTCACTTTTGGGTTACGAAGGGGTAATCTTTGGTGTGCATTGATTTCATGAGTTGTGTGTGTTATTTTTTCACCATGACTGATTGATTTACATTGTGGATGAACCCCTTCTTATTGTATGTGTTGAGATGGGAACCTAGCATACTGAGTGAATCTTCTGAGAACAATTATTGCACTAGTATAGATTACACACTGGCTAGTGGCCCCATAGCTGGGGAATACTGATTTATTGCTTCTATGGAGATTGGGCCCCTCAGCTAGGCCATACAGGGATATGTCGAGTGTTAGAGAGTTATGACATCATCGAGTTAGAGAATTCTTTCAGGATGAGTCACATGTATAGTATGTTCTGGATTGTACATGATCTCCAAGGTTTGAACCATGTTTCTATTAGTGTTTATTCGTATGTAGTTGACTATTGAGAGGTCTAGTTTGGTTGTTGGCCCCAGTGTGCCACTTCTTCCAATTCCATTGGTGTGTGTTGTGTGTTATGTTTAGTCTTCCTTATTTGGATAATAACTAAAGTTTGTTTTTCTAATTGATCGCAAAAATGTTTTTAAAATTTAAATGCACATGTTCTATTCAAATATTAATTTTTTTTAAATTATAAAGTGAAATGGACTGATTTTTGTTTTAGAAATCAAAGTGTGTGCGTGTTCGAAAACCAATATATTGTATATTTATTTCAATACTGGAATTTTTAAATTTCATTAATTAATGGTAGTGCATGGGGAATAGTTTATTGGGCACACCTACTGAGTTTTAATACTCACTCCTATAGTTGTTTTCATCTTTTAGTGTTTGTGATGGCTACAACATGGGTGCATTCACCTTGGGAAACGTTTGGTAATGAGTTGGAGAGTGACCTGTGGGGTCACACATAGTTAATGGTTGTCTCTTTTGGTTAGTTTTATTTTATTTGGTTCTTCTTAGTTACATTACTCTCTTAATTTATTTTGGTGTGCAGTGTTTAACTTATGCTACATTATTTATTTATTTTTACTGGTAGAAATCATTCCCAAAGCCTCTGTTGATTCCCAGGTTCTTGTCTCCATCCCAAGAGGAGCAGGAACGCCTCTTGAGCCATGACTCCGACCGGCTCGGGTGACCGGTTCAGGATCGACCCAGGTTGGTTCATGACAAGAAATGTTCTGGTAAAGATTTCTGAGTGCGAGATAGATATTTGGTCCTAGTGGCCACATCTATTTATATTCAAAACATAGTAATTATTTTAATAAAGGCTCATGGAAAAACCTTAATACATTGGGTTGTTTATAAGAACTCTAATTTCCATTGGGGTTTGTTTTTTTCTTTGATTTGTTATATGAATGATTAATTTTTATATGGAAATATTTATCTTGATTACTTGATGGCACTGGGTTGTTTTATGGAATTGCGTATGTGAAATAATGGAGAGAGGATCCATAAAGTTCATAGTGCATGGTTTGAACACAATTATTAATAACCATGTGCCTTTATTATACTTTTCTAAAGGGGTGGGACATGGTTGATTGATCCATTATTGGGGGACAAGAAAACAAAGATGGATTGGGTAATTCCAATTTGAACAGTTGCTTCGTAGTTTGTTAAATAGAGTGGGATCCCTAGGTATCCATAGGACTAAGATCCATCGTGGACAGAGGGTAGCACACTACAGTGGAACGGTTTAGACAACAGTGTTTTCAAATCATTTTTCTAAATAATGATGGAGATATTTTCCATTTCCCCCATTGTAATTAATAAATCCTTATAAGATTTTATTCCCTATTTCTCACCCAGCAACATTAATAAAAAAATCCCAAAAAAATCACAAGGATTTATCTACCTCATTTCAATTATAATTTGTAGAACTGTTGGTTGGAAACAGAATCAACATGTGACAATAACACTCTTATTCTACTATTTTTTCAAACTAGGGATTTTGTGGTTTCTATTATTCTCCTAAATCCCTAAAAACACATTTCTAGTGGACCATATATAGGATAATAGAATGATTCTCTATTGAGACTCAAGGGATGATCTTGAGTGTACATTTTTCTACAGAATCAATTTATGTGGTCTACATATTATATCTCATATATTTCGGTTGATTTATGTGACTGTGGTTATGATATTGGTTTCATCGTGTTCTGATTTTATTCCCATATAGTGAAATGACATATTGTTTTGTTAAATTGTTAATTAACCCGTTCCTGATAACCATGGGATACATTTCATATGATCATACCATGAAAAAGGAAAAAGATGTTGTGTTATATATTAGAGAACATTTGAAAGAGTTGTTAATATGAAATTTTAGGTTTTTAGTGATTAAACATATTGTTGAAATGTTTAAAATGATAACAAGGGTTAGTGTAAAAAATATAATGGATATTTTTAGTTGGGTAACATATAGTTTTAAATGAATTAGATTTTAATAGTGTTTAATTGATCAGAAACCATAAGAGGGAATTTGGTATAATGTGTATGTGTTAATGAGTTATGAATTGTACATGGTGTATGTGTTATTGGGTTAACTCAAGAATAATATTATTGGATTATTGAACAATGAATTTTTAATTATATGGGTAATCAATGATTATAGAATGATAAATGGTGTATGTGGAAAATGGATAAATAAGAATGTGAAAATGGTTTTAAGAAATGTGTGTCGTATTGTACATGATGATTTAAATACATGGGTTGGGTATGATAGAGGGTCTAAACCCTACTAATTACAATTTATGGGTTAAGAAGTTGGATTTAGTTTCTTTGCCCTTGACAATTTCTTATGATGTAACTGCATTGATCGATGATCTGAGGTATGTGATATGTATTATTTTGTGAATTTTCCAATTTTTTGTAGGGATCATGAATCGTTCCCTTATACATAGTATATATTATCAGCATTTGATATAGTGTAACTAATGAAAATTCATAACCATTAGTAAAAACGATAATTTTTTTATGTGAATATTGTTAACTAATAGATTCTAGCATGTATGATATTTTAGGAAATTTAAAATAATGATGTTTTATTTCTTAAACACTTTCCTTTATGTCACATTGTTTTTTTGAGATTAATCTAATAATGATGTTATATTCTATCATCATATCACATTTGGACCACATTGTTAGTTAGTAGCCTCTACTGCATCTACAGGAGATCTTGAGATCATATGGTTACCTACATGGGGATGCAGATATATTGCCACCTGGTATGGGGATGTTATATTTTAATATAAGAACATTGTATTCAGTAGCAGGTACGACAGGCAACAACATTCTTAAATAACCTATTAAATATATTATCAAAATATAACAAATATTACCATAACATTGAAAAGGTGTTTATATATATAATTAACCATAATGAGATATATATATATATATATGTACTAATTAAGATAAATTTATTGATTAATATATTAAAAAATCCACTCATGTTTTTATTAAATCAATTTTCTTCTTCTCAATATATTTTCATTAAATGTGGTTTTTTTTCATTTTAGGTTTTCTAAATATAAATAATTTATTAAACTAATCGAAAATTCATTTAATAAAAACTATTAATTTTCCAAATTTTAAAATGATTATTTTTATGGGGTGATGTTTTTTGATACAAATAAGAAGAATTTTTTACTATTAATAGTGTAAAATACAGTTTTTCGTAAATGAATAATTTATTTTAAATAATATAATAAATTCAAAAGAATCATTATTAAAAAATATTAGATTTAAATATAATAGGATTAATATATATTTATAATATAATATATAATTAAATTTTAATTATCCTTATCGTTGATTTTGGTATATTTCTATTTTAATTATTACAAAACACATTTCATCAAAAACTAGTTTTAAATGTGTAATTTTTTCACAATATAGTTTGTTAATTTTACCACTGATTAAGAATGTATTAAATAAATATTTTAGATTATATATACAATTATGTAAATTTAAATCCTTCTCATGATGATTACAATTCATATTTTATGTATAGTATCAATTTATGCCTGAAAATAAATTTACTGAATAACAATTTTTTTGCATTATTTGTATAATTATTTTTTACCTAAATTCATCATCATATTTATATAATGGTTAATAAATTGGGTTCCAAATTTTTATTGAGAATAATAATTATTTTATATTTAGAAAATATAAACTTATATATATATATAATGTAATGTAAATACACAAAGATTTATTTACCAAGATTAAGGTCAAAATTAAAATTTTCATGTTAGATAGACTTGATATAAAATTTATAATCATTTAAAATTAAATTATTATTTAATAAATTAGAATTCATAATCATAATATTTTGTTACTAATTATATCATTATGATCATTTCATTTTATGTATAATGGATAAATTAACTAGTTTCAAAATATTAATTTGAGTAGTGAAAAATAATATAGTATAAGTAAGAAAACATAGAGTATATGGACTAGAATAATTAATATGCTATTATTTTTATGTGGTGGAGGTGTGGATACTGATTATCATATCTACTCTACTATTTATCAATTTTGGATTAACTTTAGTTGATATTGAGTTCCCATTTTGAATAGTTTTATGTATTTTAAAAAATGAAAATACACTAGAATTCTTATTTGGAAATCCCACTCCTCATATAGTTACACCTCTCATGATATTTTTCATGAACAATGTGATGACAATTAAAAATATTTCCTACGTTGATGGTGGGAGGATAAGATGTCGCACAACAATTCCTTCAAAAAATATTTTTGGATTTGGTTATATAGGCAGAGAAAGAATAATATAAATTGTGAGGACCAGTCCTGAGGTACCTATTTGTACACACCCAATAATCTACCTATATATTGAAGTTAATAATTTTTTTAAATATATTGTAAACTATATTCTTCAAATAACATCATGTGAATTGAAAAAAAGTAACGTTTTATCAACCAAAGCTAATAATAAAAGGAATGATTACAAACATAACCTGAATTGAACTCCAATCATAACTACAACTAGAATAATTGAAATATGAGAGGGTTAAACTCTTGCTCTTCAATTTCATACCACATTTTATGGTCAATGTTCCTAGTTATCCATAACATCTAGTAATGTGTCTGAAGATCTTTCTATCTACTATATAATACAAAATAGGATAATTCCCTTGTATTGTTGAATTTATAAATATCCATAAAGACACCAAAAAACTATAAAATGAATGATAAAGAGAAATATAAAATGTACAATTTAACACAATGAAATTTATAAATATAACCCCATTTATACATATAATATCCAAAAGATTAATAGTATAATTAGAAAGGAGATCTCTATTTAATAGACATCCAATAGTTGATGAGAATTCCTATAGCTCAAAATTTCATCACCAATGACCAATATCATTGAAAACCTCACTAGATTCATTATGTTGAAGCCCAAATATTTCTATTGTTCTTCATATACATGGTATACATGGCTCATTTCTACAGACCTACTCTCCACTAATGATCAATGGAGGGGAAGTTAGACTTAGTAAAAATAGGAAATGTGCCTAGTGTAGTAAAGTCCATTAACTTCATTTTATTTCAAAAATCGTGGGACCCTTGCCATTTTGTGATACAATAGTTCCTACCCTATCATATCATCAATGAACAATTCTAGATCACTAAAAAATTAATACATATCTCAAGGAATATTCACAGTTAGAACATGTCACAATGTATTAATAATTCAAAAATGATATCCACCAATATGTTCTATTTATAAATATTCATAGGATTTTCCACTCATGGGACAATATATACTTCCAAAAAATTGATGTGTGAGAGGGATATTTTTCTGGTAGAAGTACATAGTGTGTATTTTGTTCCACAAAGCAGGTGACCCAACATCATTTATTTTTTTCTAATTAAGAATAATTCTCAGAATCAATGAAATACTTCATGGACTGAATATGTGACACATTGGGTGTCATAGCCTCTCATGAATGCATATGTGTTCCCAGTCATGCCTGAGTATCGATTCATTCTTATGTACCTTTGGATATTCCAACATAATTTTTATGTACTTGTACTTTATGACCATGTGGGGTCGTGGGTACACACTATCTCAGACAAGGCGTAGCAGTCCATAGAAATTCAAATGACATTTGCGTATGAACACTCTATATGTGTTCAATAACTATAATAAAAAATGTAACACTATAACTAAAAAACTATATGAAATGTGTTATTCTTATTTACGCAGTATGTAATAGGTTTTTTCGATGGTTAAAAAATACTGTTTTATTATATCTAATGATCCAATTCCATTAATATGATTTATACCATTTGAATACATGTTATTTTTGTAGAACATATCTAAATATAGATTTATAGACTTTTGTTGCCTCAAATCAGATTCTCATTAAAAACCAATTAGCTTCCACATTTACCATATATCCTCATGTCAAAATTTCTGCCTAGTTCCTAAATCAATGATGCATAACCTATTGACATCCTTGATTAATAGATGAGTCATTATTATATTCTTCTTAAAGTCATAAAACATGAATATTTGGGTTTAGTCTTTCAATAAACCTCCCCAAATATGGTGAATCATCACCCCATGGACAAATTATGATGTACAAGGACAATTTATAGTGGAAAAGATTAATACCAACCGTAAAACTATTGATGGACATGAAATAACGACCAATAATCATGAAATTTTGATATAAAGGGTGATATCTTGACATACAAAATTTTAAAAAAAATTAGAATTTTATCTAACATGATGGGATCATGTGATGCAAATATATATCATAGATCATGAATAGTATGTAATAATATTTGTTATATGAATTAATAATAATGGTAGAAAGCACAATTGATGAACATTAAATCAATATGTATTGATCATTGGTGAATAAGAAAATCCCCAAAAATGTAAAAGTACAATTGTTTTTATTAAATTTATATAAAAAATGATACAAACACAATTAATCATTGTATATCGATTCACTAATCAATACCATCAGAACTTCAGCTAAAAATATCTTATGGTTATGTGACTCAATAATGAAAATATGTCCCAAAAATTAAAAATTATTCTAATCAACTTCATTTAATATATAATAAATAATTTTATTTCTTTATTGTAATTATATTTATGTAAAAATGACTTCTTAATTTAGACATCTGATATTTTCCAACCTAAGTTACATCCTATGATAAACCTTATGTTCTTGTTTTATCAATGGCCATAATTTTTTTCTAAGGTCACCAAAAATGGAAAACAATATATTGTGTGAGGTTTATATAATATAATTAATTCTTCGTAATATATCAATTATGATTCTCATCATTGTCATGAATCCCATACATATATAACATCTCACCTTAAACTTATTCTATAATATATTCTAATTTCTATCGACAAAATATTAGTGTAGCGTTATTCTCCCATCCTATAATTCCTTCCACCACAAAAATCACAATATATGAAAATGGTGTGTATATTTATCCCACATTAATCTCTCCCGCTATCAGGATATATCATGAATTCACAAATACTACAACATCACAAGATAAAAGGGAATGTTCTATCTATTAAGGGTCCCCTCTATTTAATTCTCAATAACCACTAGCTACTCAGTGTTTGTGGATGAATTTTTGATGTACATATCTCTATAATTAATAACCTATATAGGATCATTAATCAATCAATACAACATAGACATGTGAATGATGTTAGTCTACATTGTATAAAACATCACTAACCCTCCACATGATCTCCAATGGTATAATTAAACATAAGGATATATTTTCATCCAGGACTAACACATAAAAAATTGATCATGGGGATAATCTCTGGAAAACATTGCATCTGATATAGAACAACAATAGTATATGAAAAAAAAAATTATAAAGGTTTTGTCTACTCAAAGGTATCCATATCCAGTCACTAATCAAATAAATAATCTATCACATCACCATCTCCATCTCATGCACAACCTAATATGTCTCTCTAATCTCTATCTTGTATAAGGGTTACATGAAAGGTCTCCCATATATGAACATGACCATTTTATGGTGAAAATTGAGTCATAGATGACGTTATAAGAAATGTGTACAAGTGGAATGTTGTTCTAACAACATCAAATGTAGTCTAACAAATAGTCCCTCCTCATACCAATTAACACCTAATTTTTATTCTCATTCTACCTCTCCATCTGTGGGTGAAACATTATTATTTTATGCAATTACGTCACAAAGGAATACTACATAACCTTCAAAATTGTTATATAATCAAATAATGATGTTCATAGAGAATCAATGAGTGTACCACATTGATTCAATGATCATAGACATGTACAACTACCACAAAATATCCATCAAAATCTTCACCATGATTGGAAGGAAGTGAAAAAACATTGAATGTCTACCATATATGACCCTTATATAATCATGTACCCTAACTATCCACTGAATCCACTACTAAAAATCCCTCATTTAATTGCTCTAGTATTTAGTAGTGCTATAAAAAATATTGATAAATGGAATATTTTTAGCACAAATGAAAGCACTAATAAATATATCCATTTATATGGGCTTTATTTTTACCACTGATAAAGTTTATCCTTTATCGACACATAATTATTAGCCCTACGAATGGAAAAATTTATCAGTGCTTCATTTTCAGTAAAAATAAATGGTACACTTTGTCAATTCTACATCTTTAGTGTTAATAAATATTTATTTCACTGGAACTTTTTTAGCACTAATAAAGGCATATATAAATGGAAATCAATAATAAAATAAAATAAAAATAAAAAGTCAAATTATTAAAAAAATATAATTTTTTTATTAATTAAATATTTATTGATAAAAAAGAATACATTAATTATTATTTTTTTATTATTAAAAATTTTATTAATTTCATAATTACGATATATAATGTTATTGAATTATATATATTAAATATATAGGTATGTATTAAGGAATATAAATATAATTTATTGATTAAAAAATATTTATTAACATTACATTAAATAGACATATATTTATCGAACAATGGTTTATAATTAAAAATATATATGAATTAATAATATTGAATAATAATAAATACTCGACATATAATTGAAGATAATTTTATTTTTCACATTATCATAGATCAAATCAGTCTTATATTTATTTGACATATTAGTTATTATAAATAATTAATTATAAAATATTAATATATATATTTAATAATAAAGAAAAATAATATATTTATATTTATATATGTTTATTACATATATATGAATATTTAAAGTTTTTTATTTATAATTATAATTATTAGTATTTTATCTGTACTTATATAATATGAACTGATACTTGGATATTTTTCACATCCTTGTTCACAAAGACAAAGATGAAGCATTATCAGTTATAAAATGGGCGTTGGAAAAATTAAATTTTATCAGTGCTAAAATTTTAGCACTGATAAAGATTGATATAATCATGTCTTTTTTATCAATGATAAATAATTAACTTTATTAACACTTTTTTTATTCACTGATAATTATTTCTCGATCTAATTAAAAAACCCGATCAATCTGCTAAATTTTGGTTTTATGAGAAGTATTATGCAGAATCCTACCAATTCTTATGCTCTTCCTCGTAGAATCAAACATAGAATGAAACCAATCAACTTTCTCTCAAACATATCATTCAACATACAACGTTCACTTGATGTTTTGGTTTCCAAATATTTTTTTTGAATTTAATTATCCTACAAGGGTATGCCAACTAATTTTAATTTTGTGTTTTAGTTTTTTTCATAATATATTTTTCAGTGATGTTGTTATATGTGGTATGATGATTGTATACATGCAATGTAGGCATTATTATTTTCATGTATTCTAATATTTATTTAGATATTGATCTCTCATGGAGAGATTATTGTTTTTGGACTTGATGGAGACACATGAAGTCACATGAAGTTTAGTTTATTTCTTTATTTTTATTACCATTATCAAATTGATCACCCAAATCTATCATACATATCTATAATTTTAATTATATAAATAGTATTCAATACATGTGAAATGGTAGGAATTTAAACTTGGGATTTTTTGGGTGACAGAGTTTATAGAAGTTTCTGGGATTTCTTTTATGTTATACTAATGCATATCTTTTTTTCGACATATCTGTAATGGTTTGGGAATCCAATATATGGACACATCCTAGAGTTTTCTATTTAAATTTTCATTCTACTATTATTAGTTATTTTACTGCAAAAAATCATTCCCATTGTGTTATTATTCATGCATTGTTTCTTGTTAACAATCTTAGGGGGGATCGAAATGTCCCCTAGATACAATTGTGTACTAGTTTGGGTTTTTGATATATAGTTTTATTGGGGTTTTATTGAAGGTATATTTATTGTATCTTTTATTCATAATCCAACATCCACTAAATCTACACTCTGTAAAAATTAATTATTTTTCACCATATCACTATTAATATAACATAATTTACAAATCATTTTAAATATATTATTATAAGGCCCCAGCCTTAAACCTTACTTAATATTTAATTAAATGAATAATTCACGTTGAGGATCTTTTTAGGTTTAGAGTTTTAGAGAATTAGAACATAACTATTACATCTCAAAAGATTACAAAGTAGACACTTCTTCTAAGTTTCCATAATAAAAAAAACTCTTAAAAAGAAACATGTCTAGTTCCATGTTTTATATAGCATGACATTCCCTTGATCCCATCCTTGACCTTATTCCACTTTATGTCCTGTGAAAAACATTTCGAAAAACTTGGGGTGAGCATAAAAAGCTCAGTAAGGGATACAGAAAGAATGAAAATTGTTAGTTTTTCAAACATCAAGTAAAACATATATACTCTATCAATGTAATAACTTCACCTTCATGAAGTAGTAAAAAAAACTCTTCACTGAAAAAAAAGTATCATTACTTACCTTTTTGTAACCAAAGGATTACCATAAAACCCATAATAAGAACACATAACATATATAAAGGTAACTTGGGAAATAAACATACTTAAGTGGAATAACCATACGGTTGACTTCCACACATATCACTTAATGGAATAGCCATACAGCCAATTTCCATACATACTTAATGGAATATCCATACGGCCGACTTCCATACCCAATGCATTGGAGGTTATAACGTAACCACCCGTCCTGGTATTCATGGCACCACCCGTTAAAATGTCCAAGTACCAATATAAAATCATAAAACATAAAACCAATATAAAGGAATGATAACATTTCCACATTTCAATCACAATATATCATAAATATATTGACATAATAGAATCCTTTTTCAAAACCATTTTCAATACCAAAATACATAAAAGAGTATATGGTATTTATTTTATTCTAAAAACATTACGGCTTGTTGAGAAATCCAAAGATCAAATAATACTCGCGGTGGTGGAAAAGGTCGTTGTCACCGCGTACGTTAAAAAAACATTCCTTTTTGTCGTTTAGTAAAACGCTTCGTAGAAAAATATTCATTTTGTATAAAAGTAAAAGTCAAAGGGTTTATACACCGTATAAAACAAAGTTGTGTATAAAACGAAATATTCCTCAATGAAAGGAGATTGAGACGAAGTCCCTTACCTCGGGTCCGACTTGACTCGATCGTTCTTTAACGCCCTGAATAATAAAAATGAGTTAATTTATAATTGATTAAGAACCTTTTTAAACTTCATTATTCCTTTTATATCACTTATTTCCATGTTATAAACATTTTGTAACCATTTAAGTTAATAATGTTTGTTTTGTCAATATTTGGTTCTTAAGTCGAAAGTTGACTTCTTACAATTACATGTTGTTCATGTGGTCAAAAGTTCTTTATATCCAGAATGCAATTCCCGATTTGGATATAATATGTATCATATATATCCATAATATACATTTATTTATAATATTACATAATCATTTAGAGGTAAGAAATGAAATGCAACGTTCATGGAGACGGTAAGCCGTACGTACGCATGAACGCTACTTTCATTTCTTTGTCATATTAGTGGAATTAAAACTAAATGAGAGGTATGTATATTTTAATTCCAGAATTATATTCATCATTTGGATATATCATTAATTATATATATACATTATATACATGTAATTTTAATAGTACATTACATTTGGGGAAAAGAAATGAAATGCACCGTTCATGGAGACGGTAAGCCGTACGTACGCATGATCGCTACATTCATTTCTATCTCATACTTTAATGGAAAAATAATAATAATGATATATAGGTATATTATAATTCCAGTATAACATAATATATAATAACTTTAAATCCATCCTTTACACATCCCACATATGGCATTAACGAATCACATCACTTTTAGGGGGCGGTAGTCCGCACTTCCTTAAATGAAGATATCGTGTTTACCCATAATGGAAACCATAAAGGTATGCCAAAAATGAAAAATACAGAAGCTTAAAGAAAACATAAACATATTATATATCATATATAAAAATATTGACATCATAATGGCCACCCTTGAAGGTGTTAAATGAGTATTGAACAATCATCGTTTCGGGAGGCAGAATTTCGCCATCCACGGAAACCGTATGTTCTTTAACCATTTGATGTAGTTGTATGAGAGTGTAGCTCAAATAAATATTATAACAACATCCTAGTATATTGAAGACACTGGTGTTGTTACAAAAGAAGTATATAAAAAGAGTTTAGAGGGTTGGAGAAGCAAAATAACAAATGAACAAGAGAGAATGAATTACCTTTAAAAGTATAACTCCCTTTTTATTTGAGCCTAAAGGCTTCTTTTGAAAGGATTATGCCCAAAGGGAATCCTCTAGGATTAGGAGAGGGATTTTTAGAGAGTAATTGGGCAGGGGTTGGCCGAGCCAAAGGCTTGAGTAGTGTGTGTAATGAGCTAGAGGTGGGGGCCTTTTATAAGAGGAGAGGAGGGGCACTTTTGGAAAGTAAAGAAATATTACATTATTTGAAAATGTTTATCGGTTTTAAAAGGTCCCACATTGATAGAATTAGTGGGTAAGGTGATAAGAGTTCGAAATCCACTCATCCAATTGGTTTTGGCCATGTGTAGGTTTTATATTTTTCATTATCTTTCCATTTTATTTAAATCGTCAAATAATGATGTCATCACTGCATCATTATTATGTCATATATAATTTAATTTATTTAATGTCTAAAAATTATAAAAAAAATACTATGATGTAGGAAATCTTTTTAGATTTCCAATTACTATTTATAATAAAACTTTGTACTTGTATAACCCCACTCATAAATTATTTTAGTAAAACAATTTATGTTAGTGTCAGTTTCACTTTAACATTAAATAAAAATATATTAATGTCATTTTCCAACTAAAGTGGCTCCATGGGGTCCCCAAGTTGGCCCATGGCTTGTCTTGGTCGGCCATGACTCATCCAATAGGTGTAGGACAAGTGTCATGGTGTTTTCACATTCTTATAATACCATTTTTACCTTAAACTACACTAATTACCTCTAATCGCGATTAATGAAAAAAAGTTACTATTCACCAAAAAAATATTTTAGTCTCATTGAACCACATTTTACTTCTTAATGACAACCATGTATGTCGGATTTTCAAAATTCAATACACATTAGTGGTAAACTTTCATTTAACTAAAAATCAGTTTGCTTGATTACCACTTAGTGGTTTCACTATTCATCAAAAATTGAAGTTTTTCAGAAAATTACAAAAAATTCACCCTAAGCTATATTTGATATTCCGAATTAAAAAATGAAGTCCATTTTACAAAATTCAAAACATATAATTCAAATTAATTAATTTAATAATTAATTCCCGCTGTCATGACAAATAGCGTGTTTTTGTGAAACAATAAGTATCAAAAGATTGACACTAGTTTAAGTCCGATTTCAAAGTGAAATTAATTCCAACGACCACTATTGGATTTAATGGTAAAAATATTTTCTAATTTCACTTTAAAACCAATTAAAATAATAATCTAATCATATAAATAATTTATATTAAAAAGAGGTTTTGAATTAAAATACAACATTTTACACTATTCATAAAAAAATGGTCTTTATCAGAAAGGTACCAAAAATTTACACAAACAAAATTTTGATGTCCCGATTCTAAAGGAGAGTTATATTTGGTCTAAAATAAAGTATAAGAGTGATCAAAAATATATTTAATGACGGTTCACCATTAAAAGGTGATAAGTGAACCTTTAGTGAAAATTAGAGTATATATGCCCTAAAATTGAACTCTTTCCGTATTTTAAGCCTTTATCTTTTATTGGGTAAATGTATAAACATTTAAAAACATATCTAATCATATTTTAGTTATTTCTATCCATTCCCACTAGTACAATGGCTACTTGTTAACTAACATTTAAAATAATATTATTTTATTACTAGTGTGCTATGTAAGTTTCAAAGAAGCTCATCGTTGCGTATCGGGTATGCTATCGAACATAGCAACCCCTTTAAAATAAAATTAATATTTAATTCGTAAATATTAATAAATATGAAAATTCTTTATTCTTTATTTACCTGGGATGTTACATCCTTCCCCCCTTTTGGGAATTGCGTCCTCGTAATTTTATTCACTTATCAAAATAAGTGGGGGTATTTATCCCTCATAGCATTTTCAGATTCCCACGTTGCCTCTTCAATCACATGGTTTTTTCACAAAACCTTTACCTGATGAATCACCTTATTCCGTAACACTTGCTCCATGTGGTCAAGAATCTGGACCGGTTGTTCCTCATAAGATAGGTTCTCTTCCAGCTAAACAACCTCTGGACTCAAAACATGAGATGGATCTGGCATATACTTTCTCAACATCAAAACATGAAAAACATTGTGTTCCTAAGATAAACTCGGAGGTAAAGCCACTCGGTATGCAACTGATCCAACTCTCTCCAGAATTTTGTATGGTCCAACAAACCTTGGACTCAACATTCCTTTCTTACCAAATCTCATCACACTTTTCCAAGGAGAAACCTTGAGAAAAACATGATCACCTACCTCGAAAGATATATCCTTCCTCCGGTTATCTGCATAACTCTTCTGCCTGCTCTGAGCTGTTCTCATGTGTTTCTGAATCAGCTGAACTTTTTCTGCCATCTCTTCTACCAATTCTGGTCCCATCAACTTCCTTTCACCCACTTCATCCCAGAAAGCTGGAGTTCGACACCGCTTCCCATATAATGCCTCAAATAGTGCCATCTGTATACTGGAATGAAAGTTGTTATTATAAGAAAATTCAACCAAAGAAAGATGTTGGTCCCAACTTCCCTGATTATCCATAGAACAAGCTCGTAGCATTCCTCCAATGTCTGGATTGTTCGTTCTGACTGCCCATCTAATTGAGGATGAAAAGCTGTACTAAAATTTTAATTCAGTACCCAACGACTTCTGAAGGCCATTCCAAAAGTTAGAAGTAAACCTGGGTTCACGGTCCAATACAATGGAGGGAGGAACTCCATGTAACATGACTGTCTCTTTAAGATACAAACGGGAAAGTTGATCTAGAGAGAAATTATCTCGTATAGAAAGGAAATGAGCAGATTTGGTCAAGCGATCAACAATAACCCAGACTGCATTATTACCTCGAGATGTCCTCGATAATCCCACAACAATGTCCATGGATATGTTTTCCCATTTCCACTCTGGCACTGGTAAAGGCAGAAGCATCCCTTTCGGTAACTGTTACTCTGCTTTAACCTGTTGACATGTCAAACACTTCACAGTAAAATCAGCAATGTCTCTTTTCATTCCATCCCACCAGTAATACTCCCGCAGACCTCTGTACTTCTTAGTACTTCCAGGATGAAAAAACAACTCATTCTTCAACTGTGAATCACAAGGCACACATAACCTCTTTACAAACCTCCAAACACAAACACAAACATATCCAAGAACTCATGGAAAATTTTATTCATAAGGTCCATGAATACAGCAGGTGCATTGGTTAACCCAAAAGGCATAACTACAAATTCATAATGGCAATATCTAGTACGGAACGCAGTCTTCGGATCATCTGCTTCTTTTACTTTCAACTGATGGTACCCCGACCTCAAGTCAATCTTCGAAAAATATTGAGCTCCCTGGAGCTGATACCACCTCATTCGATGGCCCAACATCTGCTGAAGTTGTTGCAAAGGATTTCACCACCCCTTTCTGCTTGTAGTCTAACTGCATTCCCCCAGTAGAGTTCTTCGTTGGACACTCGTTTGCATAATGACCCATTTCATTACACTTAAAACATCTTACCATTGGCTTTTCATTTCCTGCTTGATCATCTTCCTTATAGTTACGAGCAATATGACCAGACTTACCACACTGAAAGCACTTACCATACATGGATAAACATTCTCCAGGATGCATTTTACCACACTTCTCACAGGATGGATATTTGGTTTTCTTACCTCCTTGCTTCTTTGATGAATTCTTCCCCTTTTCCTGCCAACTAGATCTCTTATTCTGTTGTTTGTCATAGAACACCTGATCATCGGTAAACTCCATTTCCACCTTCTATGCACATCGAACAAGTTTTTCATAACTTTTGAACTCACGAGAAGCTAAAGCCCTTCGATACTTTGGCTTTAACCCTGAGTAAAAACGGTTTATTTTACTATCAAGATATCGTATGAAGTTTGGAGCATACCTTGCCAATCGAGTGAACTTTTCTTCATAAGTATCCACTGAATCATCCTCTTGCCTCAATTCTAGGAACTGTTTTTCCATCCTAAGACGAACCACCTTAGGAAAATATTTCTCAAGAAACATACCTTTGAATTCGTCCCAGTGAAGATCCTCAGTCTCATCACTATCCCTTATATTTTTCACCATCGACCACCACTGATCATCTTCACCTTCAAAACAGTAAACAGCAAGACTAACCTTTTGATGTTCTGAAAACCCCCTGACATCAAAAATCTTCTCCAGTGCTTTAATCCACCCTTCAGCTTGCACAGGGTCAGATGATCCTCTGAATGATGGGGGATGTTGCCTCATGAAATGTTCCACCACTGACATGTTCCCCTGCGATTGATCTGGCTGATCTCATGCATGGATACCACCACCATTTATATCCTGAGTCAACTGTGCCATGACTGCAACAAACTGTTCAGTTCCGATTCCGACCATCTCAGGTTTCTGATTTGGAAGGTTATCTTCCTCCTGATGTTGTCCCAACATAGCTGCTTTGTTTCCTCTGTGGAAAACCATTCTGAACACAGAAATATCTTAGGCGAAGCAACATGGTAATCTGTAAATACTATATCATTTCAATCATATTATAATTTAACACTTTTCTAACTCCTAAAGTTGTCTAAACCGACCTCTGATACCAACTATAAGGCCCCAGCCTTAAACCTTACTTAATATTGAATTAAATGAATAATTCACGTTGAGGATCTTTTTAGGTTTAGAGTTTTAGAGAATTAGAACATAACTATTACATCACAAAAGATTACAAAGTAGACACTTCTTCTAAGTTTCCATAATAAAAAAACCCTTAAAAAGAAACATGTCTAGTTCCATGTTCTATATAGCATGACATTCCCTTGATCCCATCCTTGACCTTATTCCACTTTATGTCCTGTGAGAAACATTTCGAAAAACTTGGGGTGAGCATAAAAAGCTCAGTAAGGGATACAGAAAGAATGAAAACTGTTAGTTTTTCAAACATCAAGTAAAACATATATACTCTATCAATGTAATACCTTCAACTTCATGAAGTAGTAAAAAAAACTCTTCACAGAAAAAAAGTATCATTACTTACCTTTTTGTAACCAAAGGATTACCATAAAACCCATAAAAAGAACACATAACATATATAAAAGGTAACTTGGGACATAAACATACTTAAGTGGAATAACCATACAGTTGACTTCCACACATATCACTTAATGGAATAGCCATACAGCCAATTTCCATACATACTTAATGGAATAGCCATACGGCCGACTTCCATACCCAATGCATTGGAGGTTATAACGTAACCACCCGTCCTGGTATTCACGGCACCACCCGTCATATTATTTATAACGTAACCACCCGTTAAAATGTCCAAGTACCAATATAAAATCATAAAACATGAAACCAATATAAAGGAATGATAACATTTCCACATTTCAATCACAATATATCATAAATATATTGACATAATAGAATCCTTTTTCAAAACCAATTTCAATACCAAAATACATAAAAGATTATATGGTATTTATTTTATTCTAAACACATTACGGCTTGTTGAGAAAGCCAAAGATCAAATAATACTCGCGGCGGCGGAAAAGGTCGTTGTCACCGCGTACGTTAAAAAAAAAATTCCTTTTTTTCGTTTAGTAAAACGCTTCGTAGAAAAAAATTCCTTTTGTATAAAAGTAAAAGTCAAAGGTTTTATACACCGTATAAAAGAAAGTTGTGTATAAAACGAAATATGCCTCAATGAAAGGAGATTGAGACGAAGTCCCTTACCTCGGGTCCGACTTGACTCGATAGTTCTTTAACGCCCTGAATAATAAACTTGAGTTAATTTATACTTGATTAAGAACCTTTTTAAACTTCATTATTCATTTTATATCACTTATTGCCATGTTATAAACATTATGTAACCATTTATGTTAATAATGTTTGTTTTGTCAATATTTGGTTATTAAGTCGAAAGTTGACTTCTTACAATTACATGTTGTTCATGTGGTCAAAAGTTCTTTATATCCAGAATGAAATTCCCGATTTGGATATAATATGTATCATATATATCCAGCATATACATGTATTTATAATATTACATAATCATTTAGAGGTAAGAAATGAAATGCACCGTTCATGGAGACGGTAAGCCGTACGTACGCATGAACGCTACTTTCATTTCTTTGTCATATTAGTGGAATTAAAACTAAATGAGAGGTATGTATATTTTAATTCCAGAATTATATTCATCATTTAGATATATCATTAATTTTATATATACATTATATAAACGTAATTTTAATAGTACATTACATTTGGGGATAAGAAATGAAATGCACCGTTCATGGAGACAGTAAGCCGTACGTACGCATGAACGCTACTTTCATTTCTATCTCATACATTAATGGAAATAAATAATAATGATATATAGGAATATTATAATTCCAGTATAACATCATATATAATAACTTTAAATCCATCCTTTACACGTCCCACATATGGCATTAACGAATCACATCACTTTTAGGGGGCGGTAGTCCGCACTTCCTTAAATGAAGATATCGTGTTTACCAATAATGGAAACCATAAAGTTATGCCAAAAATGAAAAATACAGAAGTTTAAAGAAAACATAAACATATTATATATCATATATAAAAATAGTGACATCATAATGGCCACCCTTGAAGGTGTTAAATGAGTATTGAACACTCATCGTTTCGGGAGGCAGAATTTCGCCATCCACGGAAACCGTATGTTCTTTAACCATTTGATGTAGTTGTGTGAGAGTGTAGCTCAAATAAATATTATAACAACATCCTAGTATATTGAAGATACTGGTGTTCTTACAAAAGAAGTAAATAAAAAGAGTTTAGAGGGTTGGAGAAGAAAAATAAAACAAATGAACAAGAGAGAATGAATTACCTTTAAAAGTGTAACTCCCTTTTGATTTGAGCCTAAATGCTTCCTTTGAAAGGATTAATCCCAAGGGGAATCCTCTAGGATGAGGAGAGGGACGTGGAGAGAGTAATTGGGCAGGGGTTGACCGAGACAAAGGCTTGAGGAGTGTGTGTAATGAGGTAGAGGTGTGGGCCTTTTATAAGAGGAGAGGAGGGGCACTTTTGGAAAGTAAAGAAATATTACATTAATTGAACATGTGTTTCGGTTTTAAAAGGTCCCACATTGATATAATTCGTGAATAAGGTGATAAGGGTTCGAAATCCACTCATCCAATTGGTTTTGGCCATGTGTAGGTTTTATATGTTTCATTATCTTTCCATTTTATTTAAATCGTCAAATAATGATGTCATCGCTGCATCATTATTATGTCATATATAATTTAATTTATTTAATGTCTAAAAATTATTAAAAAAATACTATGATGTGTGATATCCTTTTATATTTCCAATAACTATTTATAATCAAAATTTGGACTTGTATAACCCCACTAAAAAATTATTTTAGTAAAACAATTTATGTTAGTGTCATTTTCACTTTAACATTAAATAAAAATATATTAATGTCATTTTCCAACTAAAGTGG
The DNA here is from genome assembly GCA_963277665.1 of Viscum album. Taxonomy (NCBI): domain Eukaryota; kingdom Viridiplantae; phylum Streptophyta; class Magnoliopsida; order Santalales; family Viscaceae; genus Viscum; species Viscum album. The sequence continues at coordinate 856,213,759 of OY728156.1, read as the reverse complement.
CTCCATGGGGTCCCCAAGTTGTCCCATGGCTTGTCTTGGTCTTCCGTGACTCACCCAATAGGTGTAGGACAAGTTTCATGGTGTTTTCACATTCTTATAATACCATTTTTACCTTAAACTACACTAATTATCTCTAATCGCGATTAATGAAAAAAAGTTACTATTCACCAAAAAATTATTTTAATCTCATTGAACCACATTTTACTTCTTAATGACAACCATGTATGTCGGATTTTCAAAATTCAATACACATTAGTGGTAAACTTTCATTTAACTGAAAAATCAGTTTGCTTGATTACCACTTAGTGGTTTCACAATTCATCAAAAATTGAAGTTTTTCAGAAAATTACCAAAAATTCACCCTAAGCTATATTTGATATTCCGAATTCAAAAATGTAGTCCATTTTACAAAATTAAAAACATATAAGTCAAATTAATTAATTTAATAATTAATTCCCGCTGTCATGACAAATAGCGTGTTTTTGTGAAACAATAAGTATTAAAGATTGACACTAGTTTAAGTCTGATTCCAAAGTGAAATTAATTCCAATGACCACTATTGGATTTAATGGTAAAAATATTTTCTAATTTCACTTTAAAAACAATTAAAATAATAATCTAATCATATAAATAATTTAGATTAAAAAGAGGTTTTGAATTAAAATACAACATTTTACACTATTCATAAAAAAAATGAACTTTATCATAAAGGTACCAAAAATTTACACAAAGTAAATTTTGATGTCCCGATTCTAAATAAGAGTTATATTTGGTCCCAAATAAAGTATAAGAGTGATCAAAACTATATTTAATGACGGTTCACCATTAAAAGGTGATAAGTGAACCTTTAGTGAAAATTAGAGTATATATGCCCTAAAATTGAACTCTTTCCGTATTTTAAGCCTTTATCTTTTATTGGGTAAATTTATAAACATTTAAAAACATATCAAATCATATTTTAGTTATTTCTATCCATTCCCACCAGTACAACGGCTACTTGTTAACTAACATTTTAAATGATATTATTTTATTACTAGTGTGCTATGTAAGTTTCAAAGAAACTTATCGTTGCGTATCGGGTACGCTATCGAACATAGAAACCCCTTTAAAATAAAATTAATATTTAATTCGTAAATATTAATAAATATGAAAATTATTTATTCTTTATTTACCTGGGATGTTACAATTATTATAAGGTATTTTATACCATGATGCTATATACTATTTTACAAAATCATTATAATCTTTTATTATCATCCCACTCCCCCTCCCTAAATAATTTTAAGAAAATTATGCTTTTTAGATTACCGCATTCAAGTTATACTAATTTTATTGAGACCTATATACCACTATAATATAATATAATTTCATGATTGGAAATGTAAATTTTCATGAATTTCTCTCCCATTTGTGTATTAATTTAAATAATAACATTTCTATTTCCATGGAGTCACATTGAAACCTATAAATAATACTTGTACAAACATCGCATGTCAAAAATAGTTATTGTGATCAATTTTGGTATATAACTAGTCTCTCACAGTCCATGATATAGATTGAAATTCATTCCACAAAAATGAAAATTTTATTCTATTTTATATGGGAGTCAATAAGGGTTTTTAATATTCCTTTTAAATAATATATAACACTTCTCTTGTATACATTCTTTTGGAAATAAATATCCCACAAATTCCATCAGTCTTCTATAAGCTATGTATAATGTCACATTAGTAATAAACTACATTTAATCATTTTTCATTGTTAATGGAAACAATTATTATCATTTTTCTTCTCTCCGACTTCTAAATATTATGACATGAACATTGATAGTTATATTTAATCAATCTATAAAATTATTTTTTATATATTGATTTTGATCAATTCATTATTTATCAATTCATCTTTTTTTTCCAATTCATACATCACATTTTTTAATTTACAAACAATTCTCTTATATAATGAATTATTAAAATATATGTTTTTTTATTTTAACATCTTATTCATGTATTACATTACTAAATGAAACATATAAATATTCTTCGAGTACATTTAATTTCTTTGGGATGGGTTGATTTGGTGATATGGTATCCCATGTGTATTGAGATGTTTTTTGAATATTGATATACCATTAAATTTAAATGTAATGCACATGAGCCTTAGCCTTGCTGGTAAGTACATCATAAGTGCATCCAAGAGACCAGGGATCAAATCCCGGTATAAGAATAATATCAAGGTATTATTGCAGTATTGTAGTAGGTACTGTAGTGGAAACATTAGCATCCATTGTTTTGCACTCTAGCAGCCGAGAATATGCCCTCATTTGGGCCTTCGGGCCACCGATTTGGTTCCTGAGTCCTTTAAGGCTTTCAGGCCAGCAAGGCCTTCAGGTTAGTAAGGACATAGGGCCACCTCAAGGCCATCGGGACACCATTAAGTGCAGATGAAAACCAGACAACCTACAAAGAAAGAATCTCTAAATGAGGATGACCAAGGAGCTTTCATCATAACAAAAGCTAAACTGATTGCAATAATGAGAAGGTATGATACCTGTAATTGGTACAGGCCTGTGCATGCATGGGAATACCTATCCAAATAGACATGCGAAGGTGGAGAGTTTATTTCACGATGATGATGCTAGGGAAGAGAGGTTCCAATTTGTTAGTCTCGGTTGTTGGTAATGTTTGATTCCTATGGGAAATGAATTCCTCTATGTCATATGGGCCATGTACTACTTACGCCTATGGGCCTTGCAAGGGTTCCACCTCACCCCATGAATGTTTGATTATCAAAAATAAAAAAAATGAATTCCTTCTAGCCATTGGAAGAAATGTAATAATTATTTAGGTTGATACATCACTTCTTCCAATACAGTTTTATATATTTTAGATGATTGAGTAATTGTTTGTTTTTATTAGTAGTCATATTTGAGTATATCATTAGTCCATAATTTACTATATTATATTTTTATTTGTTAAGGATATTGATGAAATATTCGATGTATAACAATTATTTTCTTAAATTAAATTACCCATTTTCATCAATATACTAAAATTCAATGGAACAATCAAATATTGAGTTTCCCATATTAGATTTTTCTGTAACATTATATTTTGAAAATGAATATATTATTTATTTTTATTTATATATTTTATAAAAATAAACACATATTCAATGTAAATTTATGATAAAAATATTGATTGTACCAAGTGGTTTGAAGAGAATACTATTTGTTCCATGAAACCATTGTATACGTGTAGTACTAAATTCAAAACATTGTTTGTTGTATTGATTTTATATAATGTCAAACTGGTAGTTGGTGGAATGACACACACATTGTTGAACTACTTGGTCTTCTGAAAGATATGCTCCCAAATGAAAATGTACTAACATGCAAAACATAGGATGAAAAAATAATGTTATGTTCAATGGGAATGATCTATAAAAAAATTTATTCTTCTAAAAATGATTACATATTGTTTTTAAAGGACCATTAATCAATCATAAAATTCCATAAATGTTAAGTGTATATCATCACAAGATAAATTAATCTAGTCCTTAAAAATATGTATGGTATATTACAATAATTAGATGGTTTATAATATTTAATGGGTGTTAGGAAATAATAAGAAAATTAACATATAATAAAGATACAAAAATTAAATATGGAAACCTAAATCATCTAATGGATTTTTCATAGAGGATGAAAATTGATAATTAGTTAATGGAATTTGGGTATGAGTAAATAGAAATTCATCTTGAATTATCTAAGGTCATATGATATCCATTGGAGTACAAATTAGTAATCATAGTACATGTCTTTCCATGTTGGTAAATTATTACATTCCAATATAGTTATGCATGAGGTGAGAATACATTATGATGTCTATGATTATATCAGACCAAAGAAACTCAAAAATGATATTGAATCCAATTTGGATCAATTGATTGAAGATTTAAAATTAATGCAGGATACATGTATTATAATGTATTATGGACACAGAAGATAATAATTTACATTTAGGGACACGTTTAATTGAATGATAAATTACATCACCTCTTATGGAAATTTATTAGGCTAGAGAATTAAAAGAATTTTGTTGTGTCCAATTTGATAAAAAATGATCATTTAAGTCGAAACATAACTGGAACATTTTATTTTTATAAAATCAGATATTTTTCTCCTTGACTAACTAAATTCCAATCCTCAAGGAATCATTTTGTTGGAATATCAATCAAAATAAAATGTTATCATCAATAATGAGTGATAAATTCTAATAAAATTTATAATTATTAACACTATTTTCGATATACCATTTTTTAAAAATTGTGAAAAATCTGGTTGGAAGATGATATCAATTTTATTTGAATATACTGTATTTCATTTGATGGAATGTCACAAATTTTCTTAATGTTATGAATGACAAAACAATGCATTTTATAGTATTATTGTCATAATAATTATTTTTTTTGTAAAACATAATATGAAATTAAGGATAGGATAGACATTATTGAAATAGGGAAAAGGGAAGAGTTGGCACCGATATAGGGTTAAAGAAATTTTTTCCCCTCTAGTAGAACACAACCTCTCTAGAAATGAATATTTCTAATTTTTCATATTTCATACTACTGTAAAAGTCCCACATGTGTATTCATCAAATTTAAAAATTTTAATCTTAATTACTAATTAGGTTGTTTAAGGACTAATATCACAGGACTATCATGTTTGGATGCATGATTTAATTCATGTTTCCATCCATTGAAAATTGCCTCAAAATATAAAACATACCCTAACTAGATGATGCTACTTTTTACAATCCATATTCAGTATTGTTTTAGACTCTATTACGTTTCCCAAAAAAATAATTGTATTTTTGTCATAGTATAAAAATTAGATATAATTTTTTCCCCATAATTCATGGAATCAATAGTCCACCTAATTGTTTACTAGGTCAGATAGGTTCAACTATGTGGTCTTTTTTATAACTAATGTATGTACCACATTGAATGGTATATGAATACTTTGTATGAGTATGTTGAGAATCGAATTCTTCTAGATGTTTGTATTACAGAACTATATATTTTGGAAGAATCTATTGAATTCTGTGATAATTAATTATTATATTTTAAAATCATCGGACTCCCAATGTTTCTTCACACCAAATCAAATATGAGAAAATGGATTTCCTAAAGGGATTCTATTACAATAACCTTATCACAGTAGGAGAAAGTGATTCTTTACATATTACCTAATTCTGAACATGTTGATACTTATATTGATGCTCACAAAGATATTTATAGTGATTAGAATCCATCAAAGGATGAACGATGGATTTAAAATATACACAATCAATATTTTATAGGATGATTTAGAGAAAATATTTATAAAAAGATATATAAAAATACGAATTCATTGGTCGAAAGACTTCAATGGATTTCAAAATATCATGTTTTAAAAGATATATATTACCCTTGTTTTGTAGTCAATTCTTATACATTATTTATAAAATTCCATGTTGAATTCTGTACAGTGAAAAATAGTGGTCATGCGCTAGTGGAAAAATTAATGCACATTTATGCTCCCAAGGATTTCAAATAAATATATGAGTTGGATGATACAACATTTCTCGAGTCTCTTTTCCATTACATTTAGATTGATAATATCAATGGAATGAATGTGGATGGAATGGTTTTTATAAAGGTGAATTTATCAATGGAGGGGGAAAAAGAGGGACCTTTCATAATGAAATCAGAAATAATGAATTAATATTATATCTATAATCTATCAAAGAAGAATTGGTCTATTGTCCTACTAGAGAATAAAATAAGGGATGAATTAGATTAAAATTTAATCAAAAATGATCCTTTCATTGGGACATCAGAATCAGTTTATCTTAGACCCAATGTTGACAATGTGTTGTATGATAGAGGTGACCATAAAGAGGATATTGTTTTCTTGGTAGAGGATATAAATACATGAAACCATTATAAAAATAATGAAAATTTAATGAGAAAGTAAAATTGTTTTATAATATGTTCTGTTATTCTCATTAAATTCTATTTTCCCTGACACATTAAAATAATCTAAATTAAATGTTTGAATACTAATGAAGAATATTTAAACGTCGCATGATCATAGAATAAACCCTAATGATATAATCCATTTGGAATTACATATCTAATGTTAGGATATACATTTCATATTTTATGGAAAAAATAATATTTCAAAATTTTCAGTTAGTTTTTGTTATTTCATGAAGATTTAATTTTTTGCAGTAAAATTTTTTCTATGTGTCATTCCCTTGTAGGAAGGGAAACAAATAATTTATTCCACAGTCATAGAGGAAATCACGAGTCTTTTAAAATAAAATATTTATATATACAATTTCTTTTCCATTTCCTATTTATTATTTAATTTTTTATTAGTATTACACAAATTTTAAATTTTTTCCTATACATGTTCATTATTTTTTCATGTTAGGATGGTTTATCCAACACTCATGCTTATTCTACCATAAAAATTTTCAACCCCTGCTGTGGTACATTTATCACTTTCATTCACATAACATAAATATCTTTTGTAGGATGTGAAATGATGCTCCCTCTACTCAATCACAAAGGTAATCATGATGTTTTCATATTAATGTAATTTAATTTAGAAAATATGTATTTTTTAATATTTATATATATATATATTTAATCTATTATTTTATTATTCACATAACAATGGTTTTATAAAATTGTTTTATTCATTTGTTGGAATTGCAATGATTTTTCCAACTATCATGATTCTTCTACCTGAAAACCTTTTCCCCCTTGCAGTGGTATATTTATCATTTTCTTTACTATTACCCCACTAGTTTTGTAGGAAGCATAACAATGTTTACTCTTCACTATGAGATAGGTAATCAATATGTTTTCACAGTAAAATCATTACAAATATATATATTGTACTGTTTCAAATTTATGATTAATTAAATTAATTTTAGTATCCAAAACATAATAATTATTTTCATATATATATATGGATTCATTTGTTTGAGCTTGGGTTCCCTTCCAAACAATAATGTTTATCCTACCATATAACATATTAACCCTAATAGTGGTGCATTTATCCCATTCTTTAAAATTACATAACCTTCTTTTGTAGTAAGAGAAATGGCACTGCATCTACAAAACTACATATGCATTCTTGATGTTTTCAAAGAAATATCATTTTCCATTGAATTAATTTATTGTTTCATATTTATGATAAATAAATATATTTGTATTATTAACATTATAAATGTTTTCTTAAAACCTTGGATCATTTTTTCATGTTTATGTGTTTTGTTCGAAGATTCTACTATATTATTAGATGTTCGAAAAAAATTAATAAATTTCATTGTAACCTTTATTGTTTGGATTGTTTTAAGACATTGGTATATGTAGGAATTAATATCACCTAAATACAAAACAAGATGTTACTGGTATGACGCCATGTACATAAATACACTTTAAATTTACATTAATTTTAGTAAATATGTTAACTGAATCAATGTGTCTAATATCATTTTAAAATTAATAGTTGACAATAAAAAGTTTCACTCATTGAAAACAATGAATAAGCAATAATATTTTCTTGATAATTTATGGAATTGATACATAAATAGTTTTTTATATGTAGGAAACACCCTCCCATCAAACATATACACAATGTGATCAACACATGTCAATGTGAGTGTTTTATGTTTAAAATGACATTTTAGGAACAATGAAAAGCGACGTAATCAGAACTGAAAAAATGCATTCATGTTTATTTGATACATTACAAAAACAATAATTAAGTGATTTGGAACATTTAGGTATAATACCCACCATAATCCGGTGACTGTTGTAACTGATATGACTCTAGGCGCATGTTTTTATTAAAAATTTACATCAAATTAAGTATAAATGGACAACTAACTGACTCAAAACCAAAGAAATATTTTCAAATTGATGAAATACGTTATTAAAATGATCTATAAGTATGTAAGAATTGTAGGAATCAACCACCCCATAATCTGATGCAAAGTGTGATCGATATTACTCAATGTGCGTCTTTTTATGTAAAACAGACATCATTTTTTGAAAAATTATCACTTATTGTTAAATTATTTCATTATAGTTTTTCTAACATAATATTTTTTGTTATACAGGAGCATTATTATTCTGAAGATGGTGTGGTTGGTTTGGCAATTTCATTAATCGGGTTAGGATTAAATGAATAGCGATGTTTTTGAATTTATTTATTATATTATATTTATGTTATTTTATGAATAAATGTTCGAAATGTTTATAATATTGTGTTTTTTTTCTTCTTTTTTTGTAGATAATTTTTTTCTTTAAATTGTTATATTGGTTCATGTTTTTGTTGATATGTGTGTTTTTTTTTCAAAACGATGTGCTATTAGAGTATATTATAATATGTCCTTTAGTGAGTACTCATATCTATTCATATAAATGACCCTTTATTAGCGCTTTTATAATCACTGATATATTGTACCTATAGAAGCTCTAAAATATAAAGCTAATAAATATCACAATTCTAGATTCTTTTTAATTCACTGATAAATAAATCCATTATATGTTCCATTTTAGTGATGTTAAAATACATGGTATTTTAAACTTGGACATGTAGTCAGTGCTTTTCAAGCATTATTAAATGTTAATTTTGTGTTAGGGAGCCTAATAAAACAATTCATGCTTATTCCATTCCATTTCTACTCAAGGGTATTAAGAGTCAACATCATATATACTAGACTATGACTTTTATACACTACCAACTAACATATGAGACATTAAGAGAAAACTAGAAGGAATTCCACCTCATGATTCCCAACATTACTCTATCTAAATGTCCTTATACATCATAACCTATATGGGGTGTACATCCAAATGAGTGGTATGAAAATCCATCATCACTAACTCACGTATTGTGACCAATACAAACACTTATCTTTGAAATGTATGAATTCCTCCCATAATTTATATAATATTTTTTCTCCACCTTTGAAGGATATTTGATCATTAAGTCCTTATATGTTGATGTTTTTTGACTAGGCCTCCCATACATGGTGAAGGAGTGGTGGAGTGGACAACATAAATTGATGAAGACATTAACTAATCTTATCTACTAGGGTTATCTGCAATGATTTATACTAGCCAGACATATCCTCTAGCATGAATGATATGGAATCCCTTCTAAGGGAATAATCCAACACATTGTTCTTATTAGGATATTAGATTATATTAAAGACATTTATAACTCTAACACCTAATAAATTATATTTATATTTTTATGATCTCTCATAGTGAATATGTACAAGGGATATTGGTGTTCAATGTAATCAAGACAAAAATCACTTGTAATATAGTTTCTAAAACCAATCCAAGAGTATACTACAACATCAAATTCTATTTCGTGGTTGTAGATGTTCTTCTCCTAGTCTAGCAACTTCCTTATACCATATGTGGTCACTAACAAGTTTTTCATCAAAATGGAACCTATCATATCTCTAGTGATGTCGAAAAAAACTATATATTCTACACCATCCTTAGGTATTCGAAATATTGAAGCATAATCTTGTCTCATCATCAACTCCTTAAAGGATCCCAAACACTACATGGTCTTTATAAAAGTATTCTTTTTCTACATTAGATTGGTGATAGGGAATGTAAAATTTGATAAGACTACCAAATATCATTATTTGTACCTATCCAAGCCCTGAAAGATGCATAAATCATACAAATCATAGGTTACACCAAAATAAAGTTTATTCAATCTTGTTTGGTTCAACAACTACAATGTTCATGCAAATTTCATTCCATTTAAATTTTTCATTTTTTTCGAAATAGAAAAATTTAAATCTAACAATAATGGTTATTCTCCCAATGAAAATACATGACCACCATTTGGTCATTTAATGATCATCATCTAACACATAGTACATGAGTATGTACTTAATGATGAAAACTACAAATTTTGTCCACGTATTGTAAGATGATCATGTTTATCATAGAAATAACAATTACAAGGAAATTATTCTACTAAATGAAATTAATAAAAATTCATGGGTTATGTATTGACATATTAATGTAATATAGAAAAATATGGTTTTAAATCATTCATATTACATATTTTTATATGAACTTTTATTACATTTAATCAAAATCACGCAGGAGGACTGTAATAGTTTTTTGTCATTAGAAACATTGTAGAACAATACAAGTACTTGTGTACAGTATATAATATCACACTATGATATTCATAAGTAAAACGCTTCTTATAAATATCACATATTATACATACCATCATTACTTGAGTAAAGAAAACATAATAACATGCGATATAAATAGATTATTAAATGTAACAATGGGGGATATTTAATAACTACAAGAGATTATGGGTATCAGGATGACATTTGACAACCATACACTGCATAGAATATATTATAATCATGAATCATTGAATTATAATGAGGATTTAATATAAAATTAACCACAAGATAATCATATAACATAAGCGTTGAAAGAATAAATTTGCCAGAAAACATGGATTAGTGTTATATATAAAATAATTCAGAATCATATGAATAACCTAAAAGACACATTGCCATGATATACCATTGGAAAGGGTTCACTCCCCAAACCATTATAGTAGTCACCGTTCTCCCCTAAGACCATCATTATAGAAAAAATACCTAATTTAACAGTTTTCTCACCCCATTCCTATCCTATCTATCTCATTATAAGGAAATCATTTCCCAATACATTGAAGGGTGATATAAAAACTATAAATAACATAACGAATATAGAATTTTTATGTGACACAAGTTCATAAACATTTAACATATATTAATCCATGAAATGAAATTGGTTAATAAAGACACCATCATATCATATGTTTTAGATCGGCTCCAAAATTATTTAATCATTCCCACATGTCTTATCCCAAGGAAAAAGATATTGGTATAATATTAATTTTATCATGGTGTAACCAATTGAAGAGAAAATGGTTTCATAAATATTTTAATATGATTGATGATTGAGAGGAAAAATCTAAAAGGATCCATTGGATAATATATACAGAAATTATTAGATATAGTATATGATATCATAATATATTGAGATTGATTTCAAATATTACCTGAAAGAATTCATTGAGGAAAATATCTTCTCTTCGAAAATATATTTTTTCAACATTAACCAATTTAAAAAATAAATTACATTGAAAATAACTATAAAAATAAGTAAATATTATATAAAAATATATTAAAAAATTATTTTTGAAATCCCCATCATTGTTTTTTGAAAAACAATATTTAAATAATTAAAAATTGAAATAAATTTTAGACGACATGGAATTGGAATAAAATGTGTTTTTTATCCAAACACGGATTTTTATTTAAATTGTTTTTTGAAAGACTAATTACATGAAAAAAGGGAAAAAATTGTTTTTATTCCATTACGGGAGGATAAGTATTTTCATAAGTATCTTTATATATGGAACATAACATTTGATCATCAAAAATAGTCATTAGAGTTCCTTATACAAGATGATATTGTAATGTTAAATCATTTATAATTTGGTTATTTTGAATCGTAATCCCCATAATGAAATGTAATAAAGTTAAAATCTTTATATCATGAGTATAAATAAATTTTTATATCTGTATTAAAATGGGGATTCCAATAAATCTTGGGAATGCATATTGGTCTATAACAGAACATACATCTCAAAGAATGATTTTTTCAATGAAAATACCTTACATTAAGTCAACAATTATACTATGCAGAGTTTGATCTAATGTAAATAAATATATGATTATTATATATATATATATTAAAAAATAATCTTTATAAATGTGATGAAATATATTATTGTCTTAGAACCTTTTTGTTAGACCTTATTATTAATCAAGTGTTAATCAAGCGTTATAGTTAATGACATATTTTTTTATCTGTTTTTTTGTTATATTTATCAATATCATGCATTGTTAATGGATACATAATATATGATTATTATATATATAATCAATGATATCTATTCATATATATCACACATGTTCAAAAATAAAATTCTTAATTTGATCCTTATAATGCGTGAACTAATCAAATAGCTTCATAAGGTGGTTGTCCACCCTAATCAAGGGAGAAATTGTCGTGTTATGACAAAATTGAAATCTCAATGGTATGTGTGGTATAATTATTTATAATGATAATAATATTCTAAATATCATATATTTATAAAAAATCTTCATTTTCCATCCACAAGTGGTGGTAATGAAAATACATAATGATATCTCTCTATGTTATGGTTCACTGTCGTACACATGACATTTTATTTAAAACTAAATTCAATGGTACTTCTGAAGGTTTTCGATCATTAAAAAATCATAAGAACATCTATTTATTCTTATGATATTGATGTTATTATATAATTGGGGAATAATAATATATTAAATAGTTGTAGGAAGAAAAAAAGTAAAAATCCCGATTGATGAATTTCTTCTCTAATTTGGAAATCCATCATAAGTTTAAGGTAAAATACTTCATTGATTGGTTTTAAATCCAAATTAACAGTTCTAGGATGAGAATATGGAATTGAGTATTTTATTTGGTAATTTATTTAATGATACAAAATTGTTATATGTTGTGAAAAGAGAATAGAGATGGTCACCTTTCGTAACTGAGGTTAGTTATACTCTTATAATTGTTTTAGAATGGGGAATTATACCAATGTTTTATTGATGTCACAATGTCCAAATAATGTCCCTATTTATATCCAATATGTAATATGGTCTAAATATTTCTATAATTTAATTTTTGAAAATTATATTTTACCTTTTTTAATTATCATTCTAGTTCAAACCTCATTAAAACTATTTTTATCAAAACTATTACAAATAATTTTTATACATTCACTATAATTTTTAGTAAAAAAATTATAAATAATTATTATAATATAAATAATATAATTATTCATAATATTAGATCCATTATTTAAATAAAAATTAAACTATGTAGAATATTTTAAATAAAATATTATTCTCATATACAATATGGAAAATTAGTCTTTTTAAAGGGAAAACATTCAAATGATTACAATTTATTCATATAAAAATTTAAAATTAAATTTATTCCAATTAGCTAGATTTTGTTAATTGATATATAATTGAACTAAATTTACATTATTTTTTTAAACCTCATAATACAGCATATATAAATTAAACTAAAACATCCATTTCAGGTAAAAGAGAGTTGCAATCAATATACATCAATAAATATAATTCTTAAAAAACTGCAAAAAATATAATATAAGATAGTTATGAAATAATGTCTATAAAAATTAGCTTTATATTTCATAAATAATTTTCAATATTTTTGAAAAATTAATTTTATTAAATTGCTAATAATGAAATAAAAAGATCCGTTTTTAAAATATATTATTATCAAAGCATATAATGACTTTATCAAAAAAATTAACATTCTTATATAATCATTATTAATATTAAATAACTAATAATAGTATTTCAAAAATAAGTAGTTAATATTCATAACAATTCATTAATCATCTTATTACTTCAATGGGGATTAATTAACTATACTAATAAAATATATCATTATTTTGATAAAACCATGTGTTATGTGTATCTAAAAAAACCAAATATTTTCTGTAGAACAATATAAACAGGGGGTGGTGAGTCAATCTTGATAAACAAGGTATTTTTTCAAAAATAGAAGATGAAAATGATTAAATATATTTAAAAATAAAATTATAATACCTCAGTGTGTTACATATTTCCCACTAAAAAGAAATGTTCACATCACAATTCACTATTATAATAAATAAACTACAATACGTCAACATATTGAAATACACAATAACCCTTGTACTTTCCTCAAACTAGTGATTTATCCAAGGAAACATTAACCATGTCTGTTTTCTTATTTTTATATAAATATCTATATAATACAACATCTCAAGTGGCTCTTCACCGTATAAATGATGTTGTCTATTTGTATGACCACTATGTTTATAAAATGATAATGTTTAGGTATGTAAGTCCATCAAAGAGTAAAATAGAACATATCGTAGAAATAAGATAGGTTAATTGAAAGAACCAACTAACATGCTACCATCTTGACATGATCATGAATTTCTAATAGACCAAACTAACTCAAGATTAGTTTCACATTCTTCACAAATCTCACATCCTTTATTGATGTCACAATGTCAAAATATTGGAACGATATATATAAAATATATAATATAGCCAAATATTTCCATAATTTGATTGATTTTTTTTCATATATTCCTATTATCTTATTAGTTGAAACTTCTGAAAAACAATTTTTTTTTTAAATGTGATAAATTATTTTTAACTCCTTAAATTTTTTTTGAATATGGTAAAACATAAAACCATATCAATTACATGATGTATTAACTATATAATTGATCTAGATATATATCTTATCTAATATAGAAGATGTTTACTATCTTTGTATGATGATAAAAACCACCATATAGAATTATGAACACTCTATGTTTTTATGAGTAAAAATAAAGAATCCATGATGATTATTCCCATTTCCATTTTGGTATGGGTAATTTATATTACATCCCATTATAATTTTGTATATCAATCATAACATGATGCTATATATGTATCCATGAAACAATCTCTATGATATTCCACTTTATTCCATCCCTCCCAAAAAATAAACAAAAATCTCAACACATATTCATAATTCCATTATGAATGATGAATTGTGAACTCTAAGATTCTTATAATAACTCCTTCATATCATGTTTGTATAGAAAACATACATATTTACTAAAACCTATCATTCTCTCTTGATAAATGCTAATATTTAGAATATTTCTAACCCTATTTTTATGATCTACATCATCCATTATAGTATCATTTTTTATAACATTGAATATATTGTTTATCATTCAATTTATTATGATTTAATTTTCCCCTACAAGATTTATACACACATAATTTTAATGTCAAAAAATATTTGACTTTATTTATACTCATTTGGTACCTGAATGCATGATCATTTGGACTTGATTCATCTACCACCTTATTATTTTTCCAAGGGTGGTAATGTATTGAGTTTTTATACAATTTAATTATCTAAACCCACCTTATGTGGTGCATAATCAACCCCATATTGGTGAATATATACATTAATTTGTTATTTTCATTATTTTTATCACATATTTCTCTATAAATAAAATACCACCATATTTTTAATAAAAAAATTACCATTGATAACCCCACATCAATAGTTTTTTAATTATTCTATGGAATCATCAATTTCCATGATGCACGGTCTATAAATATTTAATATTTAATAAATTTATCCTAATCACTTATTGGCTGAAGCAATATATAATATAAACCCTTCACCACTTCACAGTAATGTCAGCACAACTTTTCAATATAATAATTTCATTAGTTGCTTAAAATTTTCTTCATGTTTTTCTTTCTAGAGGATCATGTATCCCATCCGAGTTATCATGATAAGGGGATTAGATAGTTTTGTGAAAATATAAAAAATTAATCAATAATATCCGTCCAATAAAGGAATACTATATATCTTAGTCATAGTGTCTTCTCTGGGGCATCAATCAATAGCCTTCACATTTTATGGATATACTGATATAATGTCACATGATATTATATAAACCAAAATCATTCATTTGTTTCCAAAATAAAATATTTTTTCTCTTTTCATATAGATTCTACTTTATTCTTATTTTAGTATAATTCTTATGTGATCATTAGTTTCATACTTTCCCTTTATGTTGATAATAATATATGAATTAAATAATTCTAAAAAATGGACAAGGTAATCCCTAAATAAAATATTAAATAAATAAATAAATATATTATAAGAATTGTTGTATTTTAATGGAATTGATATATACTAATTGTATCCATACAACATAATTCTTGTTGTTCTATTTATATCTTCCTTACTGACCCTAAGTTGATAATATCAACATGATGGTCAATCTGAGAATAAAATTAAGGTCTTCACAGAATATCATACTATTAGTTAATATGGGCATGAGTATAAATGTTCTAAACAATGATTTTTTTCATCATCTAAAAATAAATTTAGAGTCCCATTGATCTATATTTTTTTTACCAAAATGAATTTTTTCACCTGAAGCGGACAATCATGGATGATTGAATCCATTAGATAGGTAATCTAAGAGTTTATTCTTCTATTCCTAAAACTATTTCAGGGATAATCTATTTTTATTATTTTAAATTGGTTTGGTAATAGGTGTGATTGATATTTAGAACAGATAGTTACATTTATATATTTTTATATACAAATATCCTAGTAATAAATCAAAAAATTCCATCAAAATTGTTATATCATATATTTTAATTTTATCTTTAAAAATAATAGATAATCACCCCCATTAAATGGGAATTATACAAAAAAAAATATTATATCTTCATAGGACATTCATTACTATCATAACATTGATATAAAATCATATGTTTGTTTGTAATATTATATGTGTCTTCCCATCTTCATCAATTTTTATTGGAATTTATTATTTAATGAAAATCTATTTCCATGAATACATTAATATAAACTAGAGTATGAATTATAATGTTTATTGGTTGTAGATTATGTCTATTATCAACTATAGAGGAATGAAATAATTTTTACAAATATAAGAATACTATTATGGGTTTTCAATAGTAATTCTACATCTAATTTCTGTTGAATCTTGAAAACCTTATAAAATTCTGTAGAAATTAAAGAATGGTTAGATCAATATTCAAATAAGACATTTAAAAAACTATATTTGATGGTTTGTATACCTATCAAAACTTATTTATCAAATCCCATATAAAAAATAATTATTTCAGGATAATTCATATTCTCTCCCAATTTAATATCTTTGTAATGTGGATCTTCTTTATTAACCATCAAATTTCGGAGTTGTTGAAAACATTTATATACTCTATGTATTTGACAAAATTGAATGTTGGTGGTATATTATTTTTATATTTCTCTCGATTAGAATCATTATCTATCTTTATCTCAACATATCATAAATTAATTTCATGGTGACATTCCATTCTAAACATAAAATATTTACTATTCCCCTTATGTAAAAATCCTCCATGCATCTTCCCTGACATTGATCATAAAAAAATTTCATCCTCTTATCTCTATGGTGTTAATATTTTCAATTGAATTACTTCATTATATACTTATGAAATTTTTGATATTGTAATGTATCCTCAACCTCTATTTCCTTATTTACTACACAGTGAACAATATCAAAATATATATTTAGGTATATTGTGGATAATTCCAATGATATACTTCATTTTGATACACTATGGAAGTAACGAACTATAAATTCATGTTCGATTATAATAACAAAATTTTAACTCATTGTACATGTAATCATTTTTTCATCGGAAAAATGAGAAACATCAATCTATTACTATGGCTCAAATAACTCCTTATAAGAATTAATAATTATTCAACAAGGTCGTTGTTGCATCATGAATGAACCAACAAATTTTTAGTCCATTATTTATTACTTTGAAATTTTTATATAATTTATTTTGTGAGAAGGTTGGCTGAGAGTAAAAATTTTATTTTTCTTTGTAAATCCAATAAATTTTTTATTCCCTGGATGAAAAAAAATAATTTTCCAAGAAATATAACATTAAAACAATCACTTTTGGTTAAAACAATTGATTTGAACAAAAAAAATTATAGTTTTAAACAGTAATCAAAATAGGTAACCACATAATCATGAAAATTCATTTATTTTATTACAAATTCATGACACCTTATCCATTAATCAATTATGGCTTATGATTATCATAGGTTATTCAAAATCATCAAAATAATTAAATCATTTCATTTGATTTAATTTTTTTTTTGAATTTTAAAATAATATACCCCAATATTGTGAAATATTATGTGAATTAAGGTAGGTTGTGATGAACAAATAAACTATGGATTCTAGCATAATGAACACTTTTAACAGTTCTTGTCATTATTTTCCTATTTTCAAGAGCCACATCCAATTGTAATATCTAGATAAGGATGTAATTTCATCGAAACACTTTTCTCTATCCATTAAAAAACTTCTAGGGAAATCTCTGTTACATTGAATCATCTTTAGAAATATCTATAGACATGTCTTTATGGATATCATAATGGTATTTTTACCCTTTATTCTACCGATTGACTAAAATTATCCTCTCATTCCAAATATATACGCTCATGCATTTTATAAATTCATATAAACTATTTTTAGATGAATATTTTCATCATTACAAACACAGATTCCAAAATACGATGGTTTTGTTTTGTAATTGGAATCATGGAAACTAAACAACTAGTCCATATGTAAACTATATCATCTCATATTATGATATTTATACAGATCAAATTTCTATGAATTATCTCATGTACTATGTATCTTTATAGCCTAATAATAAAACATAAGAAAATGTGAAATCAAATTCATAGTAATGGTAAATAAAAGAGATACATATACATAACATGAGAATAATTGTATCAGTACATGACAATAAAATTTTAAAAACAAACCCTAAATATCATAGAATATAATAGTGAATCATGGAATAATGATTGCAAATTTATAAGATATGAATCCATAGATATTCAAATAACATGATCCATGACAACAAAACATTGATATGACATGGATTTGAGAATTGAAGATAATCCAATAAAAAATTCTATATCATTAACAGATCATTTCAAATTTTATTTTATTGTAGTGGGATTACGCTCTAATAAATTATTGTACTAGAGTTTCTATACCAATCCAATTACAGTAGACTAAGTCTTTTTTAGAAGCGATTTCACCCCTTATTTCAATATAGCCTATATCATGAGATATAAATCATTACCCAATGCATTGGAGGGAGATGTAGGCACCACAGTTCTAAAAATTAAATAAATATTTATATGTACCACATGATCATAAAAATTCAACATATAATAACATGTGAAATTATATGGGTTTCCTAAAAATTTATCTCTATAATAACTAATTGAAAATTATTATAATTTTTAAATATTTAATCATTCTATCATGGAATAACACATGGAGAAGGTAGAGTCTTCAATTTGAATTTAATAATTTGATATCCCATGAAAGTGAAATGGGATTTGTAAGTATATTATCTTGTTAATTCATTCAGTTAAATAATGTTAATGGAAAATTTCGTTCTTATCTCATGGAAATCATAATTTAGAAAAATTTATATCATCTTAAATGGAAAGTGATTGGTAAAGATCTCTGGTAATTTTTCTCAGCAAAATTTTCCATTCATTGAAAATGATTTTTAAACATAAAATAGTTTGAATATGTATTCCTGGAAAATTTAAATTGGAAACTTTTAAAAAAATTATTGAAAATAATTTCAAATTTTTCTAGGGAATGTATCCTTCCAATTGTGGAAAATCATTTTAAAATAAAAAATATTTTTATAAAATTTTATGAAAAAAAGGGTTCGGAAGAAAAATTATTTCTGAATGAAAATATTATTTCTCTAAAATAATTCATTTTCAACTAATTAGTATAAAAAATATGATAATTAAAATAAAACATATTTCTCATTATATATCGAAATGATAAGAATATTGTATATTTTATTAAGGTTTGGATTATAATTCCTTATCAATTGAATCACAATCATAACTTTTTTTAACACATGATTAGATTGTAACATAAAATAATTAAAACATTTCTAACACTGGATCATAATTCTATAAAATAAATAATATAAACTGGATAATGAAATATCACGAGATTAATAAAATAAATAAATTTCATGTCAAAGAGGTTATATAAACACATTATTAAATATTATAGTTGTATAAAATAAGTTTCACTAATGAAGGGAAAATCGAGACAAAAATGAATGCCCTTATATATTGAAAACAGTTAAACAAATTCAAACATATAGTCTAATAATTGTAATATTTTTATAAATTTTCAACAAGAATACATATTTACAAATATATAGTATATATGGTTTTATTTAGACCTATTTTTGACCATTTATTAACAATTCCATGTTAATGGTATAATTTTCCTAAAACTAGAATGCTTTTCATATTTTATTTGTTTTTTCATATTTCATGTTATCATACATTGGTCATGGTTCCAAAACACCAATATATATATATATTGTATATTAAGTATATGTATATATATTTATTTTAGTCCACAAATAAAATTTATATAAAATTAAATACATCATTCATTGACATAGTCGGTCGTTCCTTTGCAGGAACATTATTTCCATATTATATTTGTATTGAAATATATTAAGATAAATTGTGTACTATAATATTAGAAAAAATTTATTTCATATATTTCATATATGATAATTAAAATCATCCTTAAGACTTTATATTTAAAACATAAATTAATCACATCGCTTCATTATTCAGTATTCCGATGTACACACGAGCGACATTATCGTATTCTCTAAAAATGGAAAACCAGAAGGTATGTGTGATAAAATATTTCTAGAATAAAAATATGATCATAAATTTCAGGTGTGAAGAATAAATTTTAAATTATGTCTATCCATTATATATAGTAATGGAAATATGAATGACATGGTTTCTTGAAGCTATTATCTATCTCACACAGAGAGGATGATTTGGTAAAAAATTTAATGGATGGGAAGTTGTTTTTAGTTCACTAGTACAAAGAAAAAAATCTTAGATTATGAAATAAAAAATTTATATTATAACATAATTATATAATAAAAAAATTTATATATTGAGGAATAAATAATAATATAATTCATAATCATTAGCGTTACATCTAATTCTAGTATCCTCCAAAGGTTTTCACTGAAATCCTTATATGGATGTTCTTATGCCCAAAATAAGCCTTATAGTATTATATAAGGGATGTTGGGATGTTATTTTTATATGTATTTTCTGTCTAAAAGGGATTGAATTTGTTATAATGAGAAGAGAATTCGTGGAATATTATAATTGAGTAAAGTGCTAGACATGTAATTTTTTGCTATAGAGAGAATTTTTTCTGCATATTTTCTAGAAAATGGGTGAATGAATTTTTTTTTCATTTTGATCTTTATAGTTCTGGATTAACCCCTTGGTAAAAATAATTTATCATTTTCCAAAGTAAATAACAATTAAAAAATTCACTGTTTATTTTTGTCAAAAAATAATTAGATCATTTTATATCATATGAATTACAAAGATTAATAATATGGAATCCATTTTTACAAATTTCATTCATAAAAGTAGAAAAAGTTATTTTGATAATTACTCTCACAGATGAGATTGTGAAGTGGGTCTTTTAAAGAGGATGTGATCAAAATATTTCAATGTATTCTGAAAACATTTCAATATAATATTGAAAAAGATGAAAATAATTATTTTAATAGATGTATAATTGAAATCATGTAACACTAAAACAAATTTCTTTTATAATTTTCATAAATAAATAAATTTAATGAAAATATTTATTTAATTATAAATCATTATTTTTTTACTATCCATAAAAAATATCTTCATCATAATACTAGAAAATATTAGAAATATAATTTTAACCATATCATTTCGAAAGTAATATTATTTTATAAAATAAATTTTCATAACATCTCAAAAAATAATTTATTAAAATTCATAAAAAAATATAATGAACAACATTTGTGAAAATTTTATATTAATTACATTTAAAAACCTTATTCAAAATTATATGCTTTTTCCTATCAATGATGTTTATTTTCATCAAATTATTATAAATATATATTAAATATCACTTATTAATATTTATATATATATATTTAACATCTATGATATAGTGTTCATGTTTAATTAAATATATTACTAATATATATAATATATTTTTATAAAACCACATGGCTTGTGTAAATAATGAGGACCCATTGTTTTGTATAGATAGTGCTGGACATGATTTTTTATATAACACAACATAATATATATATTATTATTAATGTGAATAAAATAGAAAATGAGAAATTTATTTTATAAAATATTAACAAAATCTAATGGTGTTACAAGAAGTATTTGTAGTATCATCATTATAAACATTGAACTCGTTGTAGTTGAACCACTAATCAATAATAATGAACCCACTCACATATTGTAATGGTTGAAAAGGGTCATCATCATTGGAAATGGGTAATTTTTCATTATCAATACAAAATATAGGCGATGATAATCACCTAATATATTAAATCAAAGGTCGGACATTTTCATTAAAAAAAATGAATTTTTATAAGGGGACCCAATGGGATTGATAAAACAGTTCTCGTGAATGTACTACAAATATTCAAATAAGTACCACAACTATATTGGTTCCATATGATATGTCGTATAGTATATCAGTTTTTTAAAGAGGTGAACGTCATATTAGATAACCACATTCGGCATTTGGCGTAGTCCAAGAACATCTTCAAGTATATTAGTCATAATTTTCCATCTACTAAAGGAAATCATAAATTTTAAGACTCCTCTAAATAAAAGGGATACAACTTCCAACTATTGGGAGATAGGATGCATCAACCATGTATAAAGAATAACTTCCTCATCCATGAGATCTATTTAAAACACCATGTAGAATCACATCCCATTTTTTGACATCATCTAACCCATATTTGATGATATTTAATCTTATACATGACCATATAAAATCAATTAATCTAGTAGATCAAATCTTATACCTCATTGTGACAACCACAAGGTCTGGATTGATGCGGAATCTATGAACATATAGTTTTTACTACAATCATATATGTGATAATGAAGAATTTTCTTCATAGGTATCTCTAGCCATCTATTTTTTTTTATTATGTCTCTAGTGGAAGTTCCATATCTCACACTAGGAAAAATGATCTTAAATAATTACACAATCATATGTCCACTAATACTAAGTAATTAACATAATAATAATATACTATACCTCAGGTAATCTGATTAAAAACCATGGAATAACCCTCCATATCACAAATATGACCATGACCATGATCATCATGTCTAAAATAATGATAGGGAACTCATAGTGATTGTGGGTGTGGTTTCTCCTAGCTTTTCCCCCACCAAAATATCTCCCCTCCTGATCATATTCTTATCCTCTTCCCTCATAACCTCTATAAGGGCAACATAGTTTATGTCTGGGAGACCCCTGATCATCGTCATACAATTGTTGTGGTGGTCAATCAACAATCTGTCAAGAATGCTAGTCAAATCGATTTGGAAAACATAAATCTTGGTGACAGTACCCTTAAAAATAATATCACCTCTCCTCGCATCGTTGTTTGGATCCTATATGTGATCCCTAATATAGGAATAATTATTTCTAAGTTTGATCATGAGAATTACTCTTATAACAAAACCTCATTGTTTGATTCCAACTTCTTTTTACAGACATCTAGAAATTGGATTCCCATTACATAATACAACCACCCAATGTCCCTCTCATGGGAAGATCATAATCAGCTAACATTGTTCTATCACTCCAACATTCATTGGAAAAAATAAGGATACATTAATTGAAAAAATATTTCAATAGAGGTCTAGATTTATCATCCCCACCTAGATGAAATTATTTTTTACCATATCATGGAAATATACTATAAAGATAGTAAAACTCATGGAATAATCAAAAACTATCATACAACACTTCTATATATATAGAGTACCCTTGATCATAACTATACACAAGAATGAAGGAAAAAAATCCTTGAAAACATCTCATTAATTTATTAAATGAGAGTGTGGTATCATGATAATATTTCATGTAAACAATATAGTAGTTCACTATGTATCTATAGAAAATATTGGATTCTAGTGACACACTATAATCAGTCAGACATTGAAACTACATAAAAGATTTATCCACAAAATAAGTCCAATAATCTACTGACTCGGGGCCTGTCTCACCATAAAACCATAGTGTTATATAATTATAGAATTGATTATGTAATCTAGAACATATTATATCATTAGTATGATAAATTTTAGCCAACTATTTTCTTATAGGAATGGGATATCATCTCATCACTCATAGGGGAAACAACTCTACGGATTTCCCCTAAACCGAGGCATCATAACTCATCAGATCCTCCTGAGGACCATGAATCTATAACATAGATACCAATATTCACAGAGGCATCCTCAATGTGGTTAGAAGGTACCACTATTATATGATAATACCTATATATATATATATCTGATCGATGAATTAATTAAAACATAGTCAATCCTATATTATGAAATTTCTATTTTTAACCAATTTTTCTATATGAGAAATCAATACGATGTTTGAGAAAGTAATTGTGTATGGATACATCATCCAAATCACCAAAAAAAGGTTCCCAACACTGAATGTTCAACTTTATAAAAATTTATTCTGTTTTCCTTAACCAATAAATCCACCTAGGGGAAGTACACCCAACATCATATCAATGAATAATTTCACATCTATGGCTACGTGATGACCCAAACAACTAGGGTGCACCTAATAGGTGGAACTATTATAAGACACTACCCTATGGCTCAATAACAAGGTATAGGGTAGAATAAAATTAGTGATAATACATTATATTATATAGGAGGCCATATCCTTATATAAAATTGATCGTGCACCAAAAAATCCCTATGAAATGGTGTATAAAATTATTAAATGATATGAAGATATAGGGAAATTAATTCATCCAATGACCATTAGGAAATAAGAAACGGTAACATTTTATTATTCCAAGATGAAAATAATGTGGAAAGATGCCCTCAAAACTAGAAAATAAGTCCCTACATAACTATAACCAGAATAACATAATATTTATATAGCCCTACTCCTCATCTCCAACTCTGGACCACCATACATTGTCAATGCCACTAATTACCCTTAGATCCATCAAATTTTTGACCTATCAATCGGTCATCATACTAATACGTGGCATGTGATGTCAAATACTACGCATGGTTGACTATATACATACAAATAAGATTCTCAAGATTCCATAAATGGGGTGATAAGGAGAGATACATAAAGGCTATATCATCCCGAATTCTAAGGGAAATGAATCCAAATATATATATATATATATATATACTCATAATGAATCATACAAGAGAGATAATATTTGTATTCAACTCACAACCAATATAAATATGATGACTCATCATATATCTCCAAAATTATATAAATTATAATTTACAACTAAATCAACCTAAAAAACAATCTATGGGTATGGTCCTTCTCCTTGCTACTATAGTCTATATCCAAGGGTTATATAAATCCAATGGGGGAGCCACATACTTCCATTTATTGATGATAATATAGAACATATAATAAGATAGAAATCCAAGACCTAGTATAGGTGAGTACCACTGATATTTTTATACTGACTATGGGGGGCATGTACCCTTGTTTGAATTGAAGTTCAAACACGTATTTATAATTAAAGATCCTACCATAATCAGTTTAAAAATTATTATTCACCAAAAAAAATATACTTTCATAAAACATAAAACATCTATTATTGAATTCAAATATAATGAAAACCTTCACGTTGAACCTGAAGAAGAAAAATATAATTGATAGTCAATAGAAATTATATGAGTCCCAAAATATGAGATTGTTGAGGTAAAAAATTCTTTTGGAAATAACATAGATGTATGGGGGTCCAAAAAGATTCCTTACCCATATCCTAACATGTTAATGATGTCTTCTATACATGGATTGGAACGAATTGTATTACTATATAAAATCTATAAACAGTACATTTGATATCTCATACACATAGGTCATTCTTGTGTTCTAGTGTTTATGAATGTGTACTTCGGTATATTCCTATGTACCAAGTCATCTACCAGGTATGTCAAAGGTACCACCGTATTACCATGTGACATTGGGCATGACAATTTACTATCAAGGTATAGGGTGCATCCAATTACATTGGTACCTTTTCGTGTTCCTGCCGGTACGTAGTGTGGTCACATTGGGTGTGTCACAGGCCGTGTTGGATCATCCAGACAACCATTCATCCATGTATCCACCAGAAATTGTATCTCCACATCAATGGGAATACATTGAATGTTTTAATTTATACAAATTTAATTATAGTCAGGTTATCCCTAGTCTGAATAGAATGGTTTTCATGCATCCTTAGATCCACATCCATCATTATTCATACATCAATTTGATCATCGAAGATAGATGTAATTATCATTTAATATTGAGTTATGGTTGCCAATTTCTTAAAATAAGAATTTTGTAAAACATGGATGAACATTAATTCATCTTGTAGTTCCTCCAATCATTTTTCCTCTCAAGATCCCAAATACATGAATTATCACCTAAAATCAATAATGATCTTTATATGATTCCACAATCCATTTATCATTCCCTCAATAATTATGAATTTGTTTGTTTGATCATGTTTCATACAAATATGAAAATTTACAATCATGGACCAATAGTCCAATGATAAGGAAACTGATGTATAGGTGGTAAAAATATTAAGAATGAAATTGAAACAATCATTGGCTATTAAGTATCGGCCTATGAAAATGACAAAAATATATCAAGGGTGACTACTTAAAATAAAATTTATAAAATTTATTAGAAATTTAAACTACCCCGATGGGATCATTCATGAATAATGAATGTGTATAAAAATAGTAACAAATTAGAATCAAATATCGATATTTAAAAATGATCGAATCTCATATTGATGATACAGACCTAGATTTATTATAAATTGTTGTATAATGAATTATATAGTGATGTAGAGGACATGTTTCATTTTATTCCTTCAAATAAACCCTGATTTGATTGATGTTCTTCATTTAATCATGATTTTCCAACAATGAACATCTAAATATCCACACCAAAGATTCTATTGTTATGTGGGTAGCAAATGTAAAATTTTATAATGATATATTTTTAGTGGGTAATATGTTTTTATTTAATAAAAAATATATAATTTTAAATAATTTATTAAATTTAACAAACCCACTAATGGATTCCTTAACTATACTCCAGGATCTGACCAACCTTCTGTCACCCCAATGGTTGACATATCATTCATATTAAAGAATGTTCTATTTTTTTGGTAAATTTCCCAAAAAAGTGAAAACAATATTTTCAAATTTTTTTGATATAATATAAATATTTCATTTTATCATATCAGTTCTAAGACTATCTAGATTATGAAATCTGATGTCATCCCACCACATAGATAAAAAAATATTCTTTATTATATTCAAATGAATTTCTGAAAAATGTTTCAACACAGAAAACTACCAAAATATCTCAAAATCACTATTATACACATTTTATAGGTTTTAGTCATCCCAAAAGGCCTACCCTATATTCTACAATAATGTATACAATGTTTGTGCGTCAAAAAGAATGTAATTTTCATTACTGAGAACATTTTTTTTAATTTCAATTTTTTCTCATTTTTGTATTTCTCAAAATATTGAATTAATTATAACGAATATATATTATATATTTTCTTTATATTTATTGGATGATATTTATTCATAATATTATCCATCAATTTTTAAAGTAATCCATCACTCACATGTGACTTTAATTATCACCTCTGGAACTAATTAAAATAATTTTCCATCACTGAAATAATTTTAGAATTATTTTGATTGAATATATATATATATACATAATAATACATAAACTTAATTATATATAAATAGTATAACTTCTACTTCATAACCCTTTAACCCATAAATGGGATTATATTGTCAATCGGGCAACGATACAACCCAATACCCCTATAATGTGATGCAACTCATTTTCCATTTCCTACATTATAGCATAGTTTTATAAGGTTCCCAAGTAATTATATAAAATAATTGTTTATTAATATAATTTTGATTAAAATGGAACTATAACCAACAAATAGGATACAAAGCATACATGATACAACATGCATGAAATCCCATGGAATTTAATACTCGAAACATTGATCGTAACATATTAGTGTTAGAAAATGGGTTGTATAAGGTTATAATAGGACCATATAAGATATTTTAAATATAAATATTCTATTTAATATAAAAATAAAATAATTAAAACCATTATTTATGAAATAAAATCTTGTTCAACTAAAATGGAGAATGAGGTATTGAAGTTTCACCCCCTTGTCATTCAATCAGGATTATTGTATTATTATTGGCCTAATTTTTTCAAATTGAATGTATAATTCCCATTTTATTAGTACTATAATATAATATTTGATGTTAATTATTTTTTTCATTAATTGGATTTATTTTATCTTAATGTATTTGATGTAAAATTTTACAATTTGTATACAATTTCGTAACTCAATTACTCTTCATTGGGTTATATTAATTTTTCAATGTCTTTGATATTATATAAAAATATTGAAAATTAATAATGATTATATTGTGTTTTATTTAAACTATTTATCATGATTTATATTTTATACATATAATTTATTCATTTATAAATCTCCAATTAATCATTGTAATTATTTAAAAGGTTGATTATTTCATATTGTCTTCTTTGGCAGATATATATTTATATATTCCTATATTTTATTATGATATGAATCACTTGGAACTATGATATATTACATGATGAATCTATATTTCTTCCCAATATTTAATGATTCATTTTATGTTCTTCATTTTTTGGATCTTAAAATTTAGAATTTGTCATTATGGTATGAGATTTATTTTCTAGTAACTCATGATATCTGTTTTTGACCTTAAACTTCAATTGAATGAATATATTTAATAATTTTATAATAAAACCATTTCATATTACTCTTCTCAATATATTTTTATATTATTCATTTAATATTATCATTTTTACTCATTTTTTTAATATTATTATGAAAAATAATTTAAAAATCATATTTTTAACACAATTTGGTCAAAAAACCATTCTTCCAAATCATGATTATCAATAAAATATTTCAAATATTTTACTATTTTGTTTTTTAATCTCAGTTTTTCTCATAAATGAATTTAGATAAATATAATTAAATTTAATATTCCAGTTATTTTCTAAAGAAGTCACATTTAAATTATTCATACAAGATTATTTTAAGAGTCTATATTTTTAAATTCAAAAAATAAACCAAATTTTCATATATTCTTGATAATTATCTTAAAAGAAGCTTGTTTTAAATGATTAAAATATTTCATTTTAATTAATTTTTTTTCCTAATATTCAAAATAAAAATAATATTTGGTAAATTATATTTTGAATGACATGTATATTTTTCAAAATAAATATTTTTAGTTATCTAATTTTGTTATTTGTAGTCATTAATGACAACAACCAATTATTTAACATATAAGAAACTAGATATATTTTTTAGTTACACCAGTTATATTATTTATCGTGATAGTTTGTGATCATTTTGACAAGGGAGTGTATTGATATTCCTATAAAATTTATTTTCTTTAATGCTTATCGTGACAATAAAATATAAATAATAATGGGATCATTGGAAAATGAATTAATATTAAATATCCATATAATTAAACAAGGATATTCTTATAACATAACATTTTTATAATTTATACATATAGTTTTTTTATTCTGCATTTTATATGATTGATTGGGATAAAAATTTATAACCTGATTAAATGAAATTTTATTATAATTATTATTGTTAATGTTTTTAATATATGAATTTATTTATGAAGAATATGTCAGACATGTATTAAATGTTGTCATTTGGTATTATTTATCATCCCAATACATATGTATGACTCATTAGAAAAAATAGAATTCCAATTTAACATTGTTTGTATCTATTTTTTAAACTCTCTTATCAGTTGTATTGATAGTATTAATAACAAGATGCCTGATATCAAGACATGTAATATTAATAATTTTCCATCATTTATGAATTTATAATAATTATAAATGAGGTTATTTCATAGATAATAACAATTGATTAATTTTTTAATTACGTAATAAAATAAATAGAATTTTTTTTTCAATTATCAACCATTACTTATTAATTTTTCATTGTTAAATTTTGATAGTCATGTTATTGATAAAATTAAATGTGTGTTATGTTATTAAACATTCATTATTGATTATTTTTTATTAATTAATGATAGATTTCAAAGTACATATCAATTAAATTTTATTTTATCACAACATTATTTTAATCCCTTTCCCTAGTTTGTTATGATGTCATCAATTTATGAGTTAAATGATATATAATATATAATTTTATAATGTTCTAATTTAAATTTTCATTTATAATAAGGGATAGTGTATATATCTATTTTAAATATTATAATAAACTTTTGATAACACATGGTATGTTTCCATGATTCACGGTAAATTGTAATAATATAAACATCATCTCTAGGATAATAGGGTCGTGTACATTATAGTATCTATCATAGATTTTTTAGTAAATATATTTAAAAATAAATTTTATAAATGTATATTATGAAATATAATAATATAAAATATTTTCATGATAAGTATATAAGAATATTATTATATTATTTACAGATGAATTTATGTTGTTTTCATAGAGATAAATCGAGACCTATATACTAAATGTGGATGTGGTTATATTAAAGTTTTACCCAGTGGTAATAACTATGAAAAAGGACACATTATCCTTTTACTCTATCATGATATAGTGGATTAAACATTCTTTACTCAGAAAATAGTTTTACACTCCAAATGAATAAGATTTGGATAATTAACATTTTCATTAAAACCCATTATATATGATTTTAATATACTGTTTAAATTCATTATCTATAACAAATAAAATTATTAAAAGATATAAAACATGGAATCATTATTTAGATGTCCAAAATATTTTATATAGTTTTCAAAATGATTTCACTACTCTTCAAAATATTATTTTTTGATTTAGTTAAAGTACAGAACCTAACGTAATATTTTTAACAGTAAAAATGATTGAAAATGTAGAGATTATAAAATAAAATTTGAATTTTAATATAGTTAATATTATAATGATTATTAATAATATGTTATCATGGTATAAGATCAATAATTTATAGTATAACCAACTACGGGGAACACCGAAAAAAGGGAAGGATGGCATCTACTAACTGTTGTAGTAGGGGGAACTGATTAAAATGTTCCAGATTCCATTTATGTTATAAATGATGAATGAGAAACCAGGTTGAATTTCACAAATTAGTAGTAATATGATTAATCTATGAAAAAAATTCGAATATAATGAATAATTTCAAATGAAAATCAAGGAGTTCAATGTGGACAAATCTTTTTCATCATAGGAATCAATATTATGTTGATTTATGTAAATGTTGAAATATGGTAATTTTTTTAGTCAATGACATCATTTAATGTATAATTTATAGATTAATAATTATATTTTCATTATGTAAAGTCATGGTAGCATTTATGTACTAGTATTCATTAAATTAACTGTAGAATAATTTTCGTCAATCATATTTTTATTATAAGTTTTATGAATCATCTATGGATTATATTATATTTGAGAGGAATATATAGATTATTTTATCGTTAAATCTAAAATTATAGGAAACATATATGTTTAATGAGATTAAGGTTGGTCATAAGATCAATATCATAAACACATATTCTTAATAATTTATGATATTTTTAGAATATAATGATATAGGTTATTTTGAGAGAGATTTATATTTGTAAAACACTATTGATAACTATATGTTTTAGTAATTATGTTATTTTTAGATTGATGGATATAAATTCCATCGACACATTATTGAGGATATGAGTACTTTTTTGGATTATATTATCTTTTATATTCTCATAATTCATAATATTTATAACTAGGGAATTTTATATAAATTATATTTAGATAATTCTATAAATTGTACAAACATTATATCAATTAAAAAACAATCATATCCAACCGGGTTGTTAGGCTTCAGCCCATATATGAGTGGTGAGGAGGTTAGAGTTCATGAAATAAAAAATTTATATATATGTTAGAATTAAATTTAACTTATCAATATAATTTTACTATTACCTACTTATGTAATATATTATGTTCAATTATATGAATTTCTATTAATCTGTTAGAGATGATTATATTATAATTGATAAACTATTATAACAATTCATTATATATATAAATATATAATGAAAGAAAAAAATATCATTGTTTTATTGAAATAATGACCTATTAAATATAAAGGATGGCAAGAGAGGTTATGAGAGTCCTTGATCTGGAATTTGACAATAGTGTTTTACAGATTTTTTTATGTCTTCTTTGATTCCAACAATTAATTATTTTCACATGGAGTGGGAATTTTCTTTCAAATATGATCATCACCTATTGGAGGAAGAGATCACGAATTCAGATCCTCATGAACCATTGAACTTTATAATGAAGGGTTTATCTTTGGAAGAGGTGATTACAGGTACATTTGATCATATTATAGTGGAAGAATCAAGTTTGTCCAATGTTACAACAATTCACAATGGAGGTTTCGTAGTCATGGCTGATTTGGAGGCCTTGCAGCAAGCGTATTAATCATTTTAGATTCTTGATCCAGGGCCCAGTTATTTACTCAAAGGGGAACATGCCTTGGTCCTTCATAGATCACAAGAACATGATTTCTCTTTTCTAGGATAATAGCGATGGGAGGCTAATTTAGTTTGGTTGATGTTATTTTCTTATCATTCTAGACTCCACATATGATTTCAATGCATCTTGGATCTTTAGTAACCTCAAATTCATGCTCAGAATTATAAGGATTTCTTAATGGAATTCCTATTTTAATCCATTCAGCCTCATGTCATCTAATGCTCAATTATGGGTGAGGTTGTATGGTTTAAATTGGGTTTAATGGAATCCAAAGATTTTTAATGTCATTGACTTATGCCTTAGTAATCAAATTATATTGGAATAAAATACTATTGATGGTGACTTGGGTTACTATGCTCAAATTCTAGAAGATGTCAACCTGGAAATAAAATGGCATACTAGCATTGACTTTCATGCAAATAGTAGCAGAACTGAAGTGAAATTGGAATAGAAAAATGATCCTCATTGTTGTGATGTTTGAAAGATAGTGGGAAATTCTATTACTAAATTTAGGGTGCTTCAAAAGAAGCTCAGTGTTAATTCTAAGGCCATGGATTGGACTGTGGTTAATAGGAATAGAAAAAGAAAGAAGTTCCGAGTTGAAAACAAAGGCACCACTAGAAAACATATTGTCCCACCTGTAATTGTTCAAGATCTATCTGTGGCTCCTGTCCTACCTCATGTTGGGCCCACCAAAATGGTGAAACTCTCATTGGATGATATGGTGGAGGCAAATGATAAAGAGGATGTGGATTTTCATTTCTCCCCTTCCATTATTCTTTCCCCAGAGGATCAAATTCTGCTATCTAACATCTCAAATTATTTATTCAATCGGGGTTTTAAACATCATAGAGAAATTGATGAAATTATCTTACTCTTGTAGATTTATTCTGGTATCTTTTAATTGTCTAGGTTCATGTAAGAAGAGATGAATCTTTCTAATATCAATGTTCCTTACACAAGGGCTAATTTACTACCTCTTTCTGATGATGTTTTCCCTTCTAATAGCATAGACCCTCAATGTACTCTAGTTTTTTCAAATATTGCAGCATCATTTATTACTCTCCCTGTACATTCCTCAAGTCCCCAGTTGAATATGGATCCATGCAATGTGGTATTTACTGGAGATGGATTATCTAGACATGAGAGCTCATGGATTGCCAACAAGTTTGTTGTTGTCCACACTCAAACAATAATTGAACCAAAAATTTCTACTGCATCAGCTACCACTACTTTCAATCAGACAGTGATGAAGGATCCCTGTATCGTTTTTGGTTTAGAAGCTCAATAAACATCACCTGGGGCTCACTACTTGCTGAAAAGGCTGATAATAGTGTCATTTATGCTAGTGTAAAAACTAACATAGTGGTATGTAGTGATGATGGTATGACAAGTTGGATACCTATTAAAAAAGGAAAAGAAGAGTCTAGTAATTTCATAAGTGACCTCATTTGGGATTCTCACATCCCTAAAAAATAGGAAGACCTCCCAATAGTAGAAAAATAATTGTTGGTGGATCTAAAAAAGGGGGATATATAACTGGAATCAAGATTAAATGATGTTTATATAATGGAATTGTCAGGGGCTAGCCAATCGTGACACTATCAGGTCACTTAGGCACATCATTCAGCTTTATAGGCCTCTTATCTAAGGCATCTCTAATCCTAAATAGTCATCTCCTCAAAAATTAAAAATCTAGAATATAAGGGTTTTATTTGGTTAAATCTAACAATTATCTTTCATAGGTGAAAAGACTTTGGTTTGTGGTACATAATTATATATCAGACATCTCAGTGGTTTCTTGTAGTGAATAGAAGGTCACATGTTCATTCAGGTACTTGAGCTCTCAATATTACATCTCTTTTGTACATACAAATAATGATTATCAGGATAATACAAGATTAAGGTTGGTTTTGGAGGATCACAATTATCTTATTTTTGGTCTTTGGTCAGTCCTTGGAGATTTTAATGCCATTATGATTTCAGATGTGAATATGAGGTCCATGTTTAATGTTATTTTTTCTAGAGAGTTAAAATCTTGCACAATTATTAATGGTTTTATAGAGATTAATTTGGTTGGATCTCAATGAACTTGTTATAGAAAATTCTTGAACAGGATTGTAGTAAGAATAATTTAAAGGGAATTTGTCAATGACGGATACCATGAGGCTTGGTGTTATATTTCAGGTACAAACATATCTATTATAAACTCAGAACATCAGAATATTTTGGTTGACTTGGAGGGTAATGATCCTGGGCATCCCATGATTTTTAGGTTCAACAACTGATGGATTTTTCACCCTGAAATGTAAAACCATTATTGAGAAGATTTGGATGTATATGAATTGAATGAAGGGTGAGTTTTCTGGTATTATCAAGAAGAATCTTCATAAAAGGGCTCTCAAAACATTGATCTAGGGACATTTTAGCTCTCTTGATCAAGAAATATCCTCTATTGAAATTTATATAAAGAATATATAAAAGTAATGCACCCTTAATAATTTCTCTATTAGTGTTCAAGGGGAATGTAAAAAGTGTTTCTCAGATGAACTATCTTATGAATCTCAAGGAAGCTTTACAATGGTATATTTTTAGAGAAAAATGGTTACAGGATTGTGATAGAAAATCAATGTTACTTAATTAACTTCAAAAAATATAAAAGACTCAAGTCTTTTATCCTTGCATATAAATGGGGATTAGATTTTTGACAATCAGGAGGATCTCTCGAATCATGTGATTGATTATTTCATTGATCTTTTCAATGAATCTTCCCTCCCTATGGATCCTTTGGACTATATCATTGACAAACTTATATATAATGATGAAAATAATAATCTCACCTCTATAACCTATAATCTTGAGATACAATAGGTGGTCTTCAACCATAAAACTGAAAATTCTCCCGGACCAGTTGGATTTGGTAATATATTTTTTCAATTTATTGGTATATAATTAAAAATGATATATGCAAGCTTGTCATTCATTTTTTCAAGGGAGGTGCTCGTCCTCATGAAATGAACTCTCAGTTCTTAGAATTGATTCCTAATGTGGAAAATGCCAATGAAATTTATATATTAAGGCCAGTTTCCTTAGAAAAAAATATTTAAAAAATCATTTGTAAAATTATAGAAACAAGGAAATCTCTGTTTGGAAGTTGTATTGTTACTACAAATCATTTTGTTTTTTTAGAGGAAGGTCTATACATGATTGTCAAATTACTACTTCTCAATGTGTTAATCTTTTATGGTAACCCACCAAGGGTTGGAATATTTCTCTCAATCTTGAAGTGAGGAAATATTTTGACATAATGAAATGAGGATTAATTTGTACGGTTATTGATATGTTTTGTTTTAATAGTTCCTTAATCAATTAGATCATAACAATCCTTAGTTCTTCTCACATATCTATCCTAATTAATGGGTCTCAAGAGGGATTATTTGATTGTTACATAGGGGTCAGGTAGGGTGACCCTCTTTCTGACATTATCTTCTCTATTGTAGAGGTCTATCTTAGTAGACATTTATCCATCATGATATGTAATGGAAAAATGAAGGCTATTATTGTCTGTACAGGAATTGTTTCCCCCACTCACTTGTTGTATGCTGACAATATTATTCTTTTCACCCTGGGTGATAATAGGAATATTAGAAATATAAAGAAGTCATTTTACCATTATTCCATTCTTTCAGGTCAGGATATAAGTTGGCGAAAATATTTTGTTTACATTAGCAGGAATATAACTATTCTGGGAAGAGTGACATTGCAAGAGAGTTGGGAATTATTGAGGGGACCCTTCCATTTAAATACTATGGGTGTCCTAATTTTGGGGGAGGCTTGAAGGTTGTTATTTTGAAAAGATTCTTAGTATGGCCACAAGTCATTTGGCTACTTCTACGTGGAAAACTCTCTCTATGGATGGAAGTGTTTTTTTTGGTTAAATTAGTTATTGTCTCCATGTTATTTTATTCCATTATTGTTTATAATTTCCCCATCATTCTCATTAAGAATATCAATGTTTCTCTTAATATTTTCATTTGGTGTGTCAAAATCCATGAATGAAAACTGGATACAGTTACATGGAATACATATAGCAATCCATATGACATGAGGGGTTTTGGGATAAAAATTCTTGATCTCTTTAATGATTCTCTACAAGATTCTTTTAGTGGGAGAGTATTCGACAACAATTCTGAGTCTCTTTTTATCCTTCGTAGTAAATTTGTGAATTAGTTTAAGATTTATACATTTAACAATTTCGATTCCTTTGTGTGGATTATATTCAAATATGTCATTGTATCATTTAATTCTCACTCATGGGGGTTAGTCTCCAAAGAATCATCTCTTTATTTTTTGAAGGCCAACTGGACTGGTACACATCTTGCATATTTGATTGAAGGTGATGATTCTATCATGGATATGGATATTTCAATTAAGGATCAACTTTGTAGCATGAAGGGCCATCCAATCCAAATTGTCAACATTGATAGCAAATAATCTTTCTCTAACAGGGAGGATTTTTGGACATGGAAGCCTGATATAAATGGTATACTTTATTCCTTGTTGTTTTACATGTTATCCATGCATTGTGAATCAGCTTCACACTGGATGGATGGGTTACAGAGAAATTATATTAGACCCTCCATATCTATATTGGCATGGATAGATTCTCATCATTAAATCCATACAAAGTGATATATTTAATCTAGTAGAATATCTCATTTCTCTATATGTGTTCTTTTCCACTAGCATGGGGAGGATGCAGATCATCATTTCCTCATCTAAGTTTCTTCTTCTTCAATGTAGAAAGCCATTAGAGATCTGTTTGAAGTCTCTCTACCCCAGATGATCTTCATCAGTGACTTCATGCAGATATTGTGGTCCCTTTCCCAGTCAAGCCTGTTTCTTGATCTCATTATGGTCACTGCTGTAGAGATGACGCATTATATCTGGTATGCTCGAAACCATTATCTTCATGATGGTATGTCTTTCTCGGCCCACATTGATATAACTTGAGCTCTCGTTTCTGTTCTTGAGGCCTCCACCCCAAAAGACGTTTTTTCTAATTCAATTCATGATCTTACTCTTCAATATCGAATTAGAATCATTTCTATTTTACAACTAAGTATGGTACTCTAGAAGTGTTTTAGCAGCATCCCCTTTTTGGTTGGATTAAATCCAATTATGTAGGAGCTTTTCATGGTAATCCTAGTCCCTATAGATATGGTGCCTTCTTTAGAGGACATATAGGCAATGTTCTTGGATGTTTTTATGGTCTATGTGGCTTCACCAACTCTCTTGTGGCTGAAATTCATTGTATTATTATTGTGGTGGTGAAGGCGAAGAGGCATGGGTGGAATAACATTTGTCTTGAAAGTTATTCTACTACTATTGTTTATGCTATCAGGTTGGGATCTTCTTATTTATCTTGGAATCTCACTAATCATTGAGTCAATTTCCTAGACACTCTTCTTTCTGTGAATCATATCATCACTCATACTTATAAAGAAGCTAATTTGGTGGCACATGGACTTGCAAACAAATGGGTCCGTGGAGTTCATTTCATCTAACATGACCTACTTATTGATGAGTTTTTATCACTTTATAAGAAGAATTGGGACAAGACTACCATTTTTAGAATGGTGTGAGTTTATCCCTTTTTGCAATAAAGGATCCTTTCCCTTTAGGGCAAGGTCTCATCTCATATAAAAAATGTGAATATAGTGGCATCAAACATAAAAAATTCCTATTGGATATTTAATACTTAGAGTAAGAATTATGTTATAAATTGATCTATGAATTCAAAAAGGATGAAATTGTTCTTATTAAATAGAAATATATAAATATATATTTATTTATTTTCCATGATTGTAAACTAATTCCTCAAAATTAGAAAGATGATCTGGAAGCAAACAATTTATCTTATTATATTCATATTCATTTAGTCGATAGTCATTTAATTAATAATTGATTTATGAATTATGATTTATGAATTTATATTTATCGATTTATTTCATATGATTATTATTTAATATAAATATTCATTATATTAATATATTTATTCAATGTAAAATATTTCACATGACACAATTTTATCCAAATTAGAATCCATGTTATTTATTCCAGATGACTTTTTTATTTTCCACTACATCTTTTAATATGTTTTTTATTAAACATTTTTTATAGTGTGGGTTTCAGAAATTGTTATTTTCCAATTCATACGCTTTGATTTATGGGAAAATGATAAAATTTTATGGAATAAATATTTAAGGTAGGAAGAATGTAACCCTTTATGATTTTAAAATAAGAACAATGTGTTTGATATCATATATAACAAGTAATAGTGAGCATAAATGATTTAAAATATTATTTAAATATGATCATTATATGATAAATATTTAATTGGTGGGTATGAACCTGAGTATAAAATTATGAAATATGAATATAAATCCTAATAAATATATATTTCATGATATAATCTTATTAAAAACACTAATTTTTTAAATTAAATCACAGTATGCTTCAAATACAATTTCTTAAAAAATAATTTTCATTTTTATAATTTTGAAATATAATTAATATAGGTATATTTTAGAAATAGTATCATAAGAAAAAAATATCATATTTAAATATTATATCAAAATTATCATTAAGATAATTTTTTTATTTCTCTAAAAATAGTTTTATTTCATTGAATAGTAAACAAATACCTTTTTTATAAATTCGTCATTTCTTTTCAATAAATTCTATAGTTTAAAAGTATTTTTTTTTTAGAATTTTATAATGGTTTTATGAATTTATTATTTTCATATATGTAAAATATTTGAGGAAAATTTAATCATCATTATAACTTATTTGTTATTTAATTATTTGTAGTCATTAAACACAATTTTTAGAAACTTGTTACTAAATACGTAATGTCTCCACATTTTAATTAATGAAAAAAAAATTAATAAAGAAATAATTAAATTAAATTTAGAAATTATATTACTATCTGTATTAATTTAAATACCAATAATGATTATTATAAGTCATATATTTAATATATAATCATCCTATTCACCAAAAATAATTTTCATGAAAATATATTGTGGAATCCTTGCCTTGTTTATTTATAAATTTTAATCAACCTATTATAATATATAAATATATTAAATTTAAATCCATATATGGAATCATAATAATTTATTTTATAATATGTGTTCATGAATATTTTCAATATATATTAAATATAGTAATATTTATTTACAGATATTAAGGTTAAACCTTGTATTTTCAAGTTACATGTTCTTGTAAAAAAATTATTATACGCAACTAGGATTTTTTTTTAAATATTTATTAAATAATTATAATTACTTGATATCAATTATATAATGTGTGTAATATTATTTTATGAATAAAAAAATTATCCTCCAAAAAATATTAATTAATGTGTTGAAAAATAAAATTGTATAAGTATGTAGTACACATAGAGGAAGAAGAATAAAATATTTGAACAATTGTAATTTTTTATGTTGTTTATTTGGGGATCAACCATGACAAATATCCATTAAATTATTAAATAATTTTATAAGAACATGGGGTATGAGTGACTTCCAATTATTGAATATTTTTTGCTATATAAAAAATGATACTTGTCAATTATAAAAGGAAAATCTCTACTATTATATATGTTCACGTTACAAGGAATTTTTTCTCAACAAAAAACTATAAAATATATCCCCACCATCCATAACCACATTCTATAGGTTTCAGTTTTCAATTAAACGTGACCTATGTTCTTTTATATCATATACAAAGGAGGTTAACCTATTCAATGTTAATTATCCTCAAAATGCAAATTATATTAAATTATTTTTTTCAAAAAAATTATATATTTAAATATATAGAATAAAAAAAATATTTGCTAAAATATTCTTAGATTTTATTATAGTTATGGAATAACATTTACCCATCAAATCCTTAACCAAATGGTTAACAAATTCATCACCCTTGTCTATAGTAGGATCCATCCTTGAAAAATTATTTAAATTATTTTCCAAAAATAAATTTTAAGGAAATTAATAATGATTGAAATAATAAATATTTATAATAAATATGAAATGATAATAATTATTAAAGAATATTATTTGATAAAATTTCTTACTATTTTACCCATTTTGAGAATTATATAATCACTCGTTAGTACATACGACATACAATCTCGATAAAGATATTCTGATAATTTTTAATGATAAAATATCATTAATGGTTTTAAAAAGTACTAAAATAAGTATATTTATTTATTATAAAATTATAATCTATAATAATATTGTTGAAATATATGATATACTCCAAAATTTGAATTATCATGAGAAAAGAAATTATAAAACAAGGAAATTTACACCCAATGTAATATTAATAATAAATTATTTTTAAGATATAAGTGGTAAAATGTTAAAATTGGATCATATATGATATTATAATAATAAATAATGTTATTAAATATATTAATAAAATTCATAAAACAATTATACATTATATTAATGAATTTTCAAAATAATGTAATTGTGATGTAAGATATTTATCTTCCATTTGATTTCATTGAGGAATATCATAATATTATTCCCCTAAATACATTTTATACTATATATACTTCCAATTATACATGATAAATCACATATCCTACTTCTGTAAAGGTATTCAATGTTTTATTTTGATATCTTATTCCAAGGTAATTTGAGATAACAAATAAAAAGATGTAAAAAATTTCAAAACATCATATCATTTCATTGGATTGTATTATGTTTCAGTTTTACATCATATTCTATGATTATGTGATAAATTAATATTTATTATTTTATATAGTAATTAATTATTTTTATCCTAAATTGATAGACATAATATATTACTATATTAATATATTAATTATCTCTTCATCATTGATATTATTGAAGTGTTATGTCATCTCTGATTGTCATGTTTTGGACATGTGTGAAAATATATACATATATTAAATTATAATGGGAATAAATTACTTCTTTGATATTTTTTATCATTAATATATTTATATTCCTCTTAATTATTTTTAATTTTATTTTATTCAACTCATGGGTTTTAGGATTATAATGGTTACAATGATATAAGAAATTTATGTTTCAGTCCAATTTTTATCAAGATTGTTTATGACTAAATTTCCATTGATTGATATAATTTTATAATTCAATAATTGGACAATTTAATTTTACTTCACCTATAGTTATTAGTTATGATTTCCTTTTGTATACCAATTTTACATTCCTTGGAAAATGTAATAGTTATGAAGTTTTTTTAACTAATAAAGAAATCCTTCATCTATTCAATTGAAAAGTATTTTCATACTTATACATATATTCTAAAAATGATCTAAAAACTATTTTAGTATTATTTTTTAATTTAATATTTAAATTTTTATAGATTTTATAAAAATAATAATGGAATTTTCCAATCATTTTCCATGCCATTTATTTAATGTTTTCATAAAAAATTGTGAATTTCTTATATATAAATGTA
The DNA here is from genome assembly GCA_963277665.1 of Viscum album. NCBI lineage: Eukaryota > Viridiplantae > Streptophyta > Magnoliopsida > Santalales > Viscaceae > Viscum > Viscum album. The sequence continues at coordinate 856,171,556 of OY728156.1, read as the reverse complement.
CTTTTCATGAATGAAACATTACTTCATAATGAAATCAAATTTCATTGAATATTAAAATACATGATTAAAATTAAATCAATTAATGAAAAAAATACCCTAATAGTTTTATTAAAAATATTATTTTAAATTAGAGTTTTCATAGTGAAATGAATATTCTCGTCAATATTTTTGTTGATGATGTTTTAATGATTTTTATATTAATTAGCGAAAATATACCATTATAATAAATATAATTAACTAGATATATGTTTTGATGTTACTATCCTTATTCTATATCTTGATGGTTTATGATCCTTTTGACCATGGAAATTATTATTAATCATTTTGAAGATTAATTATCACAATCATTAATGTTCCCTTGAAATAGTATCTTTATTATGATCATTGAACATTTAGATTCACCTTGATATCCATATAATTTATCAAGGATAATCATATTAATAATTTTAGGTTATATTATTTATTTGGGATATATTGAATTTCCAAATTCATTATTAATTTTTTGAAAATTTTTATAAGGAATATTTGTTATTAATTTGACAAATCCTTAGATATATGTGAAATGTGTTGGATAAGGAATGATGGGTGGGGGAAAATAATTTTTCATGTTAATCCATCAGTATGTCTCATGTGAAATAAAATATAAATGTGTTGTTAACCATGGTAGATAATAGTATTATAAAAAGACATTACTATATATATATAAAGATGTATAGTATCACTATATCCAAAATGATGCATTTTCTATCATTGATAACTGAATTATGTTTATCATTGATATTATTTAGTTGAATTTATCCATGTATTCATTTTCCCTCTCTATAACAATTAAATTAAATGTGTTTAATTAAATAACCATTATGTTTTCTAATTATTAATGAATTTTTATAGATTAAATGAAGTATTTGATCAGTTATTATTTATTATGTATTGATTATGAAATTTTGATTTATGAGGTCTTTTGATAACGCCATGCATAATAATGCATTGATATCACCTTTTTTGATTTGTTTTCCCTTGGATATAAAGTTTAATTCAATAATTATTTAAAGAACGTAGAATATTTATATCATCATTCTTATAATTTTTGTTTTCAAATGTAATTAATTAATCATGACTGTATATATATTATTATGATTAATTTAAAATTCAGTGCTTCTTGAAAAAATTATTTCAACATTGTATTAATGTAATAATGTATCCTCGAACACTGGGATATATAGGTCGCAGTATTTATAATGATGTCAAGTATTTGTAAATACTCTACTATGTTGGGTTATACTATTAGGGGGGTTTTGATTGAAATGTGAATATGGAAGAGCCTATAAAACACAATGACAATGGTTAGGGACCTCTATCAATGTAATAATTTCAATTCACAATTTTAATTAGCCCTCCCAAATGCATATTTTTTTGAAATCCCAATCATATAAAGCCATTATTTTTATCTATTCCTATGGTATGCCATGATTTTTTCTAATTGGTACCCAAAATTATATTTTTCTTTAATAGTACCATATTATTAGTTGAAATATTTTTTTTTCAAATATGATATTAAGTACCATTACATTTATTAAAAAATCAAAATGTCTTCTTCATAAAGATAGGGATGCTCAACCAGATCACCTTATGGGAAATATATATTAAGGACATAGAATTAGGATAGTATAATGGCACAATATTATGTTAAGATAAAAAATACATAATATTTAGAAATTTTTTGTTTATTTAGTCACATATTATTATAGAAATATTGGATACATATTCTTATACTTATAAACTAATACTTGAAAAGACTAAAATTATATTTCAAGTGTAAATAAAATTTAAAATTTAGTTTTTCTTATGTTATATAGGGCAGTAAGTTTAGATTTCCTTACATGTAACAATAAATTTTTCTTTTATTATATGAATGTAATATATTTTAATGTTCAATAAAGTATTCAACACAAAACATCAAAAAACAACAATATATGATATATATTACTATCATATACTTGTATTAAAATTAAAAAATATTAATAATGGCATAAAATTTATGAAATATATATATAAATAAATGTCTCACTCAATAAAAATTATTACATGATAATCAATCAATTATTATTAAATTAATTTATTCATCATGGATAATTTTTTGTGAATTAGTTTTTGTATTTATTATCATTATTAAATTTTTAAAAAAAAGTTAGAACTCAAAATATTTATTTGATATAATGAAATTAAATATTTTTTGTCATAATATCAAAATTTACATTTTCATCAAATTTAGGACATTTTTTTAAAAAAAAATTATGTATCAGAGAATAGTGAAAAACAATTACTGTTGTAAAAATTGATATTATACAATAAATTTATTAATTTATGTTTCCCAATTTTTATTTAAAATTATTTTATGTCAAATAATAATTTCATTTGTGAATTTAATCTACCTTATTTCTTTGAATCAATGTGGTATTGGTTTTTATTACGAGCTTTTTTCTTGTCTAAAAATGGGTTTGTTATAAATATCATTTTAAAATAAATAATGTTTATCCATATTAATTAATTTATATAATACCCAATTGTCATTATATTAATTGAAATTTATACAATACAGATTATTAAATATTAATTTAGATTCATAAAATTATTATTAATAGTCATGTACTTTTGGGAAAATTTATTTTCTCTTAAAAAATTCACATTCTAAAACCCATTGTTTCGACATGTCAATAGGGTTAATTTAAAATTATGTTACTACATTTACGAGTTTTAAATTTTCAACTAATAATTAAACATATGTATTAATAATAATTTATATTATCTGATATCGTTGAATGAATTTAATACAATAATAATTAGGTAAAATAGTTAACCATAAATAAAAATATTCATGTAAAAATGAGATTACATTGTGGATAAATATAGAATATAAGGTTTAAAAATTACAAATATCTTTTCAAACCCAAATATTGGGATGTATTTAGTAATTGTAGACTATTATATAAGTAATTTCTAATTTCTTGGGCAATTTGAGAAATATAAAAGGAGGGTGGAATTATCACATGAAAAAATAACATGTGTGCCACTCAAACCACTAAAAAAAACAACACATAAAATTATATATTATATAGAGATTGAAAAATATTTTCATTCAATAGTCTACCAAAATGAATTATAATTGTTTTTTATCTAATATATAATGACTTAATTTTCTAATAAATCTCCCTTATCCAAGAATCTACTACAAACTAAAAAGAGTTACATGAAAAAGATGTTAAATTCATCAATTAGTGTTTTTGTTTTAATTTATTCTACACTCATACATTTATTAATATATAATGATGATGAAAGGTCATATAATATTAATTATAATATTATGTTATTTTTAAATATTTATTACCTACAACAATGAATTCATTCATTAAATTGGTTATGAAATAATCAGTCATGTGTACAGTTGACTACATCATCATGAAACGATTTAATTCATGATTACATTAAAAAAAATTCATTGTGGGGTTTTATTATGAATATAAATATTTTATATCATATTTATAATCTAATTTTAAATTTTAATTCAAATTTCATATATATAATTTTATGATCTATTTCTTAATGGATACAATAACATCGCTGGTGTGTATAGTGGACTACCACCTCGTAAAACGATGCGATTTGTTTTTCAGAAAAGTTATCCATTAATAAAAGTAAGGTGAAATATAAAAAAAATTGTGATTTAAAATACAAATTGATTTTATTAATGACATTTTTATCATTACATAAATATAATATATCTAATTATTTTTACCTTTTAAATCACATATAATGACAACATTGTTCACATAAGTGTGAACTATCATCTCTATAATGTGATTTGATTATTTTTTTACACCATATAACAATATTTATTATGATTAATATATTCAATGAAATTATTTTTTAAATAAAATATAATATTTATATGATGATAAAAAATTATATTCATTCATTCAATAAAAGACATTGAAAAATGGAAACGTTACTCTTGTGTGTGTATGATCTACACACTCCATGATAAAAATGTTAATTCAGTTTTTATAAAAATATAGAGTAATGGGAAAAAATATTACTAATTATTTATAAATATGATAGTTATTCCATGAATATTATTCTGATTGTTCTTATATAATTACTTCATTATTTGAGAAGATAAATACACATATGACATGTTTGACTCAAGGTAATGGTTTTTTGTCTAATTTTTTATTCTCTCATATATATTCCATATTTATTGTTTTTTATTCTATTTTATATATACCTCTAATTAATGTAATATATAATTTATATTAAAAAAATATTTTCAGATTTAAATATCAATTGTGAGGATATCTTTTCCAATGGGAATAAACTCAATGATATCAAAGTGGAATGAGTTTTCTATTACAACCACATCCTTTATCAGGATAATTTATGATAATCTTTACAACGGTAAAATATATTGATATACCAAGCATGACATACATAATTTTATTATCCAATATCACATTCAATTTAATAAATTGTTCCTTTTATTTCACTCTATTTATTCAATAAATATTTCAAAAGAACGTTTTTTGAAATATTTATTTTCAATTAAAACACTTTTTATTTCAAAACCATATTTTGAAAAATCATTATAATTTTATACAAGTTTTTTCAATTTTGAATTTGGTTTTTCTTCGTGAAATATTTTTCATTGTTTTTATTGATTTTTTATATTTATTAATGATTATTTTCAATAAAAATAATATTAAAAATTTTATACGGTTTAAAAAGTGATTTTCAAATTTTAAATGTAGATTTCTTCAAGAATACTTAAATTATATTTTAATACTATTTATACTCTTAAACATTAATGAACTATTATTTTAGTTATCTAAGAGTATTTTTATTTCGTATTCATAATATAATCATTATTTATTTCAATGGAATCATATTTTTACAATGTAATTGTTATGAAACATATTTGTCTTCCACATACTTAACATATTTCAACTATTTTGTTATAGAAACCTATTTTGATAAATGAGTTAATACTAATACAAATTAATTTTTATGAAAACCATGTAAATCACATGGGTTAATCATGATTAATTGAGAATGAAATGTAACACATTTCATTTCCATTTTTTAGTTTTGTTATAAAGGGAATTATCAACTTTATTTTGAGTTTCAAGATTATCTGTCAGATATTTATACATTATTCAAGTTGTGGTTCTTTAACACCACTTAGAATAAATGTAAGACTATATATCTCTTATTGAGACAATTTTATATTATATAATGCTCTTGCTCAGATAGATTTTGGTGAGACTATTATATCTTATTCAATGGATTGTCCAAGATAGCATCAGGTGAACCCATTAGAGTTTAAATTATTGGGCATCCCAGATAACTATAATTGATCCAATTACAACATATATGATGGTGTGGAAAATATAGAGCTTTCGTGATCCAATTAAATTATATACGATTGGGTATCCCAGGTATCACCAGTTGATCGTGATATGTTTTATGTGATGGACTAGCCCCTAAATCATCGAGTGGACCATTTAGAACATAAATGATTTTTTTTCTAAGAAATATCTCCATTAAATTGGGAAATTTACTTTATCATTAGAGGATTTAAGAAGGGAGTTACCATGGGTTTCTAATGTATTTAACAAGGTTTCAGTTACATTGGGGACATTTTTAACCTGATTTATGAAGATAAATATTACATGATAACAACACGTTTTCCAATGCCTACTATGTGTTTAAAATGTTTTTATTAGAAAAAATGATTTCACATGGATCCAGATTATTGATGATGATTACTAATTCAATTTTTTTTTCATATTTTATGATTTAATTATTAACATTAATAAGTTTTTTTGATTCACACATATCTCCGTTTTTTTGATACAGCTATGAACTTCTTATACCCATTTAAGAAATTTAATTATCATTGCCTATGACTACCATTACTGATATTTTATTCTCAACTTATTATATTCCCCTTTAAACATGCTATTGTTAACTTAAATTTGATCAATTATTAATAAAAGGGTTTTTCAGGGACGGTGATGATTACTAAATGTGAAATATAGAATGCATGATTTCGTACGGGAATTAATAATTTAATGACGAACATATTTATAATGTTATAGTCTATCCATATTTTTGGTATCTCTATTAATAAGTGGGTTTCAATAATATAAATGGCCAAATATTTCTTTATAATATTTTATAGTGAATATTGGGTCATCTCCATCATTATCAATGACACAAATGTAATATATATTAATTCATCATCGAATATGAGAGTGTGGGTTCTTGGATGTTATAATACTCATACAGTTTTATTTTCCCCACTACTGATTTTTGTAATATTAAATATGATCCCAAACCACAAATGATATTGATAATTAATCTTCATAAAAAAAGATATTTAATGTTTTTAACTACTTTATAGTGTATTTAAGGGGTATTTTCCCTAGAATTTTTCATCTTTGATATGATCATATTGATGTAATCTTCATATTGGATTGAATGATAGTAAAAAGATATCATATCAATTTATATTAATAGTGGAAATGATTCAGTAAATCAAATAAAAGTATATGTATTTTCAATGTGGATTTAAAACATTGTTTGATATTTTTCAATCATTTGATTCATTATATTGATATTCATTCCTATAAGATATGGTATATTGTATCAAATGATGATAAATAAGGACATGGGAGTTAGTTTTCTGTGATTTTAAGTTTGTTTCCAATTGTATTCCATTATAAAATTTATGAGAAAACCATTTTCATGGATTCGATTTTAGATTGATTTGATTTTAATGATGCCATTTATGAACATAAAATGTTAATTATCAGTTCAATTGGGCTAAAGGTTTTGAATAGGTGTTATTTGGATCTAGAGGCTAAGATAATTATTCTACATATTCTACCCTAATCAGTTGAACAAATTCCCCTTACTAAATGGACAATGGGACTTTGAAATTGTGTATTTACCATTAGATGATGAAAAGTTTTATAGATAAATTTATGTACTCCATTTTCCATATTGATGAATTTAATGAGGAGTTATAGGGGTTGATTTTTATTTCATTGAATGATTATAAAATGAGTTACACTATCTTCTAGGGAAAGAATCCTAATTTTCCAAAGAATTCCATCCCTACCTAATTGAATTCATGGGATTCATCATGTTGTTAATTTTGATGATGAGATACATGGATGAATTCATGAATATAATGCAAATGTTGTTTGACATGAACCCAATAACCCACCATTATAATGTGCCCCATGATATAAAAATGTCAATCAAATCAATGAAAGAATATGACCCCCCTTTCCATCCATTAATTTCCAAGGAAGTGAATATACAATATAAAACATATGGAATCTTATAATAAACTCCAATGGAATAATAATTCAATCACAATAATACATGAAAATATATTCATATTCTATTATCCTCTCCTGAATAACTGGAACCATTAAAATTTCTATATTCATGACATCATGTCCTATAACTACAGTCTCACCAATCTAAGAACTAGAAAATAAATTGATACAAAACCACCCATATAAATATCAATCTATGTTCTTACCAATGGATGGTTCATATATTTTTTTAATAGGAAAAATAATCCAAATGATGGTTATTTTCCTAATATTCGATAATGACCAAAACCTAATACCAAAATAGGTCCTCTAGTGTATAGATTTTTCATCCATTCTACAATGTGTTATGAGGGTGGATATTACTACTTTGTTATTACAATTTCTCAAAATATTAAATAATTACTTATAGAAGTATTAGGAAAACCCACCACACTAGTATGAGATGACAGAACATGGAACTCCACTATAAATCACAACATCATCTACAAACATCTTTGTAAAAATACCCTTGACTCCGAACTAAATTGTCAATGGTATGTGAGAATATATTTCTAATTGTCTTTTAAATACCTATACAATATAAAAACATTCATAAATTGATTGTAAACATGTCACATTTTCCATTGAGATTTCATCCCATTTTTACTCATAAACAATGAAGGGATACTACAATCCTCCCACAACATTATGTTCATTCATTGCCTTCCAAAATTCAAAATATTAAGAAATAAATTTTTCTATCTTTTATCTCATACATGGGAAAAAACAATATATCCTCTTGATACATTACATCTTGGGCACTCATATGTGTACCACAGAACCTAACATTTGAATCTGATGAGGTAACCCACTGTATATATCTAAAAGAATGAAAGAACTCAACTAAAACAACATATTATTTTACCTATCCTTTGACTATCCCTCATGAGAGTCACCCTTGAAAACATGATTTATTATAAAATATTCCTTTTATTATGCTAGTTATTACTATTTACCATACCACAGAAGAAAATATAGAATATTCATATGAAACAACACATATCCATCATGAAATCTCATTTTATCTACGGTCATGTAAGAAAACTCTATAGTTTATCTTAAGGAATATCTATATTCCTAAATAATGTGCTTTTATGAAATCACTCAAAAAAATATACTATTGAATATAACATTCCAATATGGTTGGGGATATAAAATTCATAATTATAAAGAATCTATATCCACCTACACTATCATTGATTTATATAAATTTTTCAAAATAACCACATTATCTTTTGTTATTTGATTACCTCAATTCCCTCCCCAATGAGGTAATGACTCTAATGATTTTGTACAAGAACATCCTCTTTTATCTATACATCAGAAATGATATAGTTATACTCAAGGGGTAATAACATCATATACCCATAATAGGCCACTAGTTTGTTATTAATATAAAATTATCTCTCACCTAAAAATTTATCATCATAACAAATTCGAAACATCACACCCTCCTCTAGAATTTAATGTACTATAGAACTATTCAGCCTATACATCATGTATAAATAAACACCATTATAATAATATGAAAAGATAAAATACTAATAATTTTTTTCCATATCATGCAATGAGTCTGCAATATATGACCGGTCAGATAAAATCCTCTATTAATATAATATACTTGATATTCCAAAAATACTAATTTTTCTATATTAATGGTTTATAAAAACATTTGGGATAAGGACTATATACCAAAAATTTCATCAAATGATTTGCATAGGTCAATTTCAATAATGTTTCAGAATGACATCAAAAAATTATTTGTATACAATATATTTGAACAAAGCATACCAATAGTTTTAAAAAACCAATGAGATTGAATACGCCAAATAAATATCGCCCACCTCACAATCTATCATCCCACATTATTTCATAACGATGTTCCCCCTTATTCCCCTCATGTAGAACCTTCTTCAAAATATGTGAATTTTTTTGTTCATCCCTATCAAATCAGTATGTTAAAACTGAGTTTTATGTTATGGATGTATTTATTATTCGTATTTTCATTTATATTTATTTAATTATATTAATGCTTTTTTCTTATTTTCCTTAAATTATATATACCATAAACGTCACTACCTATAAACCCTTATTCCCAACCTATTAATATTCCTTGATACAAATCATTTTAATTTCTTCTACTTTTAATAATTACGTTCTATCTGACATATACGATCTACTTCAACATATATTTTATTTGTTAATTATTGTTGATTTAATTTCATGGGTGTTTTTTATTTTTTTGAAACAATAATTTTGGGGAATGATGATTTATTTAGTGGTATTTGTTTAAACTGTTAGTTATATATAAAGATACTTATAAGTATATGTAAATAATATAGCCATGTATTGTGTGAAATAAAAAATAAAATAATTGTTGGGTCACATGGAACTCAATGAGTGGTCAAATGGTGGGGTTCTCCCATATAGAACATTAAGTACATAGTGACAGTGTATTATGTATATGGTATCCCCAAAATAACTTTTTATATACATAAATTTAGAAAACAATTTTTTTAAATTAATACTACATCCTCCTACACTTTTTTAGTCTAATCAAATATATGAGTAACATAACTACCATTATGCCCTTATTCCTATTTTTTATTCTTCCTTTGAATCTTCTCTTTTTATTAACCCATCTATAGATTGAGTCACCTAGTTGTAATTCTTACCTTAGGTATCAATTTTGTATTATATTCTTATTTAATAATTCATTTAACATCACAAATCCCAAATTATTATGGGTTTTAATATTATCTTATTATTCTATTATATTGAAGGAGATACATCACATTATAATGATAGGGATTTCTCTTTATCTTATATAGAGTATGGTCTCATAAATTTTCTCTAAACTAATATTAATTTTTATTTTTAGTATGATGGTCATATAAGGAATGTGGTTTTTTGTGATAAGAAATATATTACTTATTATTATTTCCTTTTATAATTTTTTTAAGTCATATGGGATTCCTATAATTATAATTAGAACACTTAAAGAGTTCATGTCACAAAATTGGGTCTTATAACACATTTATTTGTTCCATAATGTGGTGTTTTGAAATTCTATATTTATTAAACAATAATTACATTTGATGTGTGAATAGCGTCTTCAGGATAATAAAGAACAAACTAACTGAGAGTTCTAAAAATAATTTTATTTCAAATGATCTTACATAAACCCTTCATATTAAAATACAAAATATATAAATATCAACTTTTGAAATGTCACATTTGAATGACTATGAAAATTTGTTTCCACAATTCATTTTTAAATCATGATGAAATAAACAAAATAAAAATGTATCATAAATAAAAAATGTTTTGAAAATTTATTTAATCATAAAATATGACACGATTCCTAACAATATGGTTCCAGTAGATGGTGAATGATGTAGTGAAGTGATGGCATAATGATTCACAATGTATTAAATGATATTTAAATTTTGGATTATTATTTGAATAAATAATTTAATTGATTTTCCCTATAATACTTGATAAATCATGATAATGTTATTTTTTTGTTCATGATATTACATTATGGGTTTTATTTTGATATGATTGAGAGGAAATATTGTTCTAATTAGGGATTTTTAATATAAAAGATATTATAAAATCATCCAAGAATATGGACATCAAATAATGATTTTCCATAACAAAAACTATGGTTTGAATAATATCCCAATTTATTTCATTACGATGAACTAATAAAAAACTAAATTGATTAGAATTCATTAGTCCCTAAGAAAAATTAATATTTCCAAAACAACCAAACTAGTCTAGAATATCAATGAATTCAATGTATCAACCATGTACAAAGTATTAACCAACCATTATAACATATTTGATATATACATATACGAACCAATATTACTATTCCGATTTAATAGAATTGAAATGACTTGATTCAAAATATATAAAATTGAGTAAAACATAATAATATTAAACTATAACAATCTAATATAAAATAAAAATAACGGAACTAAATTGATGTCGAATAAAATACGTTTTATAATAATGATAAAAACTTTCTGGAGTTGAACAATCACAAATAAAACCCTAATAGGCATGCACCGACCCTAATAAAATCTAATAAAAATACACAAATTCTATTGTATTACAGTTATAGTTTAATTCAATTTCATGGTTTTATATTTATATTATTTTTTAATTATTATTTTATTTTTTCATTTTATATTGGTGATCTCAAATTGAGTAGCGTGTCAGTTATTATTTCATATAATGTAAACAATTAATGATTATGTAAATATAATTTCGATTAAAAATACATATTATTAAATTTTATTAAGGAAATGACTTATAACAAATTTTATTGAATTGATAGAAGTCATATGTATTAAAATAATTAGATCTCAATTTTATTAAATCAATAGAGAGACATTTTAAGTTTTCCATGTCATACTAATTCAGATAGAGGGAATATACACTATTGATGTTATAATTATTTATGAATTCCATTGGTGATCTATTACGAAGTATTATATGATATAAAAAAATAGTGTTCTCAAACAAACTACTATGTGATGTGTCACATTGGTGAGAAAACGTAATCTCAAAATGATGATCATCTAAATGAGGGGATTGTATATGATAATTTATCACATTAATGAATTCCTATTATTTTACTTCTGGACAAGGAACTGATTTCATGCCATAAATAATTAAATATGATAAAACATGATTCTTCTAATTAAAATGATGATGTTTATAGGGTGAAAAATTTGAATAATGCTTCCATGACTCTAGTATATAAGCAATGTGGTAAATTAAAATGCTTGATTTGTTAATCTGATTAATTCATGTGAAATCATTGTATAATATTTCTAATATTACCATCAATTAAATTAATAAAATAATTATGGAAATACATCCAGATGATTAGATATTATCTTAAACCACTTTATGGAATTTTGTTTAGTTAAGGAACAAGGTTTTTGAAAAAACAATATTAATGCTTCCCTATAAGATTGAATCTTATTATTGGAGTAAACATTTAAATAAAATGACTGTATCATATGTTGCACAACCTTGTGGAAGAGAATAGATAATGGAACATCATCCCATGTGCCACATAAATTATTGTCCCACCTTTATTTTCTCCCCAGACTCGATAATTGTTTCATGTCTTATGAAATATCAATAAAAATGTGATGGTGTGATAATAAGAGAATGATGAATAATGATAAAATGGTCAACCATGCAGAAATATTTACATTTTAGATATTTGTTTCTCGATACCATGATTTTTCATCTCACAAGTTTAATATGAGTCTATAATTTTCATGTGATGGTTTTAGCCTATCTGTGATGATGCTTACTTTTAACAGCACATGGCTGATGTTCATACACATATAATACATTTCCCAATAGTTGTGTGAGAATGAAACCACTGAAATTCAAGAGTATACTCATATATAACCATTTGTATCATGAAAATGTTATTTACATATTCATGTATCATTTAATAGATGATTTGAACGTCAATTGTGATGTGGGTGTGTGTAAATATGATGCTTATTTTAAAAAAATATTTCAGATGTGTATTGCGCTTATGTGGATGACCTATGATTTTCCTTCTTGAGAAATAAATTCTTAATGGGTAATGAAGGGAAAACCATCATACCATGTTTTTATGAATAATACAGGATCCATAAGACTAAAATATTATTATAATCAAAGTTTAATCTGACCTCGATAATTATTACAAATGGGTTTTCCATATAGACCTAATCATCAAATATTTGACAATACTATGGAGACCAAAGATCCTCTACAACTTATGACTAAATTTGATGTTCTTAATGAAATTTAAGACCTTATTTTCTAATTGAGGATGAGTTAAATGAAATCTAGAAATAGGAATAATGTTTCCACTAAAGCCTATTAATATCGAAAGATGGTTATTATCATCTTTTAGTTCCCTTATTGGTCAATGAAATGTCTATTTCATTTCTTAAACTTAATGAAAATTGTAAAGAATATTTATGAAATGAATCATTAGATTCTTCTACATGTCAATTATATTACCTAATATTAATTATGATCTTTATTTTACTTGGATCATTGGGGATTCATACTATAATTTCATCATGTATGTATCAATAATGATAAATGGAAAAAACTATGTTCTTCTTATATGATTACACATGTATAAAAAAATAGATTTATAAAATTATTAGAGATTATTAATGTTTATGATGGATATATAATAAATATATAAAAATGCGTCAATATAAGGATGTTGAAGTTGAAATATTTAAAGAATCATGATTATAATGTATATCTAAATTATTTGATTCCAATAACAATAGACATATTTTTTACAATAATTTAATATTAAAAATTATTCAGTACTATCATTTTTAGATATCTTTGTGGAAATAAATAATTAACATCATTATTGGCTTAAATGTTGGAAGAGAAAAAATTAATTTTGTGTGAGTCACAAAAAATATTTCCTCCTTATTATTTCGTGAGCATGTTGTATCAAACAATCCATCATCAAACTAAAATAATTTATAGAGGACCAGTTTCTTATCATTGTATGTATCCAATTGAATGATATATGTGCACATTAAAGTCATATTTATAGAACACAAATCATCCCAAAGGTTCTATCGTGAGTTTTTATATAGAACAATAATATGTTGACATATGATCCTTATATTTTAATGACCATTCTATGAGATTGAATAGAACAATAAGAAATGAAGAATAATAGTATGTGAAAATTTAACCCGTTTTTCCATCAAATCCTCAAGATGGTGGAATTTATATATAACATGCACTGAAGACATTATAATTTGATGAGTGGGAGATAGAACATCACACTTTTTTTCATCTTTTATTTGTTTTATGAAAACATTATTTATTTAAATTGAACTTGTATATTTTATCTCATATCATGTAATTTTACATATTTTTTAAAATATTTCTATTTTTAAATATAGTGATAATAATGAGATGATATATATAAAGAATCATTTATTGTTTTTTCATTGGAGAGATTTTTTTATATAAAATAGTATTATTCTTGGATGAAATTGGACTTAGAATTATTAATAGAATAAATTAATAAAATAAATATTACATTGAGATTAATATTCATTCATATTTCAAGAATTGAGTTTTCCTTGTAACTCTATCTTTGAAGGATATGTGATTTTTATTTTTCTTCCAAATATCATGGATCATTTCTATAAATAAATTACGATCCATGGGAAAATATTAATTGTCAATAAATGAGAATATATCATTATAACACCACCTTATGTATTTATTATAACTACATGAATAGGCTGTTATCCTAGTGTATCGAATATTAGACCTCTATTTTAAAAAGTAGATTATTATAGAGTCGTTGATATAAATATAATATTGTATTATTACTCTCATTATTGAGTCACTACGATAAAATTACCTTGGTACAATTTAATACTATTGATTACTCCAATATCTCAATATCTAGAGATGACATTGAACCTAATGTTGTCATTGAAGATATAGAGAATCATCCATCTGTGTTCTCGGTTCTATTGATTTCGCATGACATATGTTGTATAAGATGGTACTATTCATGTAGATTTAATATTGATTAACAATATTGTGTATTCTACAGTTACTTAATGTAAATTTTAAATATTTATTTGATTTAGTTTTATATAGTAAAATAAAACTCATCAAATGTAATTTTTTATTTTCATGAGGTAGTATGGAATAATAAAAATAGTTGGAAATAATTTTGATTAATTCTGTCCTAATCATAAATTTTATGGAACACAATGGAGGAATGATTATTCTTATATAGATTCAAATATATTTTTTAATTCCAAAATCCCATAATCAACACTATACAATAATTTCATTGTGTTAATTCTCTAACTCCATGTTCTTATCTATTTTTTACCACCATGATTTCTTCTTTGATCCTCTACTTTCATTGATTTAATTATTAATCAAGGAACCCTTCTAGGTTATCATTTCAATTTTATGGGTGGAGTGTTCCTACATAATATGTTTAAAATTCAATGAGATATGACATTACTATTTTATTTTTCATGGATATATATTTTAATAGGTTTTTCGTATTTCTCAATCAATTTTCATGATAAAAAATTCATCTCTCTACCTATATGAAAATTTTAGAGATGCAGTTCAATCCCTCCTGTTTTATTTAATTAATTTTTATAATACCATATCATCTTCTTATAGATGGTGTTGATTTTGAAACATCTATTAAATAATATTATAAATATTAATATAATTTCTATCTTAAGAATATCTTTCTTTTTGAAATCGAAATTTATTCTCATTGAATATTAAATTTTTCTTATGTATTTGTTTATAATGATTAGTATTGAATATGAAATATTCCCATTTATTTAATGATATTATATCATTATCACATTATCATGTTTTTTAGTGAATCCAAACATAATAATTGTGATTTTAGTTTTATAAAAAATATACCAGTATCATCATAATTACTTCTCTAACATAACAAATTATACTTTTAAATCAACAGGTTGAGAATAAATAATTATTTTATACGTAAATAATATAATATTGATCTTGTGCGTTAATCCTAAAAATCTAGGAGATATTCTCAGAAAATTATTTTGAATTAAAATATATCCACAATATTCTCCCTCATTTCATTATTAGTTGTAAAATGTAGAGTTCACTTCTGCTTCAGCATGATGTCATCAATAAAAAAATTTCAATTCTTTTTATGAATCATCATTCATAACTAAATTACATTCGATATAGTCATTACCAATTTAAATAATATTATACTAATACAAGATACATAATTTGGAATGAAATTTTATATTTTAAAAAATATTATCACACTTCAACCGTTTAATTTATTGGATTCCTATATCATTCTCCAAAAAATTACTTTTCAAATGATTCCATAAGAATTTTTGTATGCCATTAAAAATTATTTCAAACACAACATATCTTCTCAAAGTGTTATTTTGATTGATATACATATATCTCTATCTATTATTCAACATTATAAATAAAACTTATGTTCAATTTATTGAGGGTATTCTATCCACTTTATTCTTTGGGAATTAAGGAATATAAAAACACAAAACAAAAAAGTGTAAGGTTGCATTATAAACCCCTACCAAGGTACAACATAATTCTCATCTATACTAGGATACTTACCATATCATATATATCACATATTAATCAGCGCATCAATAGGTGTGTATGTGAACGGTGTGAGTATAACACTTATTATTATACAACTAACAATTTCTATAATAAAAAATAGTAAATATATGTATATAGAAAATAAATGAAATAGAATTCATAGATATCACATGTATAGACTTGGATGAAAAATGAAAAAACTATATATTAAAACATGAAAATTTATAGATTAACTAATTAATAAATATGTTCAATGATTTATCATATAGATAATGAAAACCTGCTAAATGAGTTATCATAATTGGTTAGTGATGTCTCACTAAAATAGTAAACACATAGTGAATGATATATCAACCATATTGAATGAGATATAAATGATCATATCAAAATATTCAGAATGAAAAATAAACTATAGAGAATGCATTAAATCTAATAATAATATGTTTATTGTTGAATGGTATTTCAACACTCTATAGGTAATTCTGAATGTATAATCAATATAATTATAAGAACTGTAATAACTTAATCATAACTATGGTGCTTGATTTATTATCCTAGGAATTGGTTCATCCCAAATTGATAAACTTTTTTGGATACCCTTTCCTATGATGTGGTGAACATAGAAAAAATAACTCAATCCATGAATCCCTCTACACCCCTTAAATTTCTATTTAATTCTCCATCCAATATAATTTAAACTACATCATACCAAGGAATGAAATTTGAATATGGATGTATTTTCTGTTATATGTCATGTCTATTATTTTGATATTATTCCCAATTAATTTAAAATTTTTTTTTTCTATCCCTACATATCCCTTATATGGGTTGATAAGTGTTATTCAACAATTACATTGTGTCTCGTATATTTTTTGTTTGGGTTTCACAAAATATTTAAATTCAAAATTAATCACATATTTTTTTTTAAATTTAGGAAATGAATCCTATTGTGTTGATGAAAGGAAAAAGGGTGATTTATGATAATCACTGAATGATTGACAAGGGTGTTCCTTCACGGGGGACAGTTGTGAGTATTTTATTTGAAATATATATATATATATATAATTCCATGTCATTAATTATGTTCTAATCTTTTATGCAGGATCCACCACATAGGTGCTAGTTATTCATCGAGCAGCCTAGTGAGACATGTACATAGGCTGGTGTTATGAGGGGGGGGACTTGATTTTAGTTTTCTAGTTGACATATATGATTCGATCATATTTCTCACAATAATGTACAATCTATCAGACACAATTATAAAATACTATATTTCTAGACAAACAAGATATTTAGACTATCCATGATTTCACATGTATTTCCATATGAGGACACTCACCAATCATTCTCATATCTGATGATGAAAACCAATCCTCATCTATGTAATAAATTCGTACAATAATACATGCCTTATTATTTTACATTAAAATAATTATATCATAGAGTCTACATTAATTCTTCAAAATCTCATTCCCCATCAATGTTTTAGCATATAGAGTATACAATTGGACTCCCCCCATCTGTATAGTGTGATGTTCCAATAGTGCCAATAGATCCAGCAGAACCTGTTGATCACAATACGATAGATATTTTTATACCACCCAGTTAATTTTTTTCATAATTCATCGTCAATATAATACAAATTTATATAATATTTGTTTATCTTTTATAACATCGTGATCTTCTAATAGGTTGTGGGGGAATACATTCATGTGTATTGCGTGGATCAGCCAAACCGTATTGACAGTGGACTACAATGAATACAGACAAATAATGAAAAAGTAGGGAAACAATGTCAGAGTTTTTTGGAGATGATTTCTAAAATATCTTTCATCATTCCTCTTAGCATGTTGTCATAGACAAAAAATCCAAAAAAATCAACGATAAATTTTGGAGATATGTATGGGAAATAAAAATATTTTATTTAATGTTATATTATTATTGTATTTATATGAATTAATATTTTGTTCCAACATCATTTAAATTTTCGTGATAGTGAGTGTGTGAGCCTAGAAAGACCAATGGAATTAGTTGAGCATTGTACAAACTATAATCATTAGTGGCATATTTGATGGAATGTGTAAGATGCCAGAAATTTGGTTGTGATACAAATCATGGATGATTGTCTGATAGAACATTATTGGACAATATTTAATTATTGTAAGAGTGAAATGTTTAATGTATTAATAAAATTTGAGGTCTTTGAAAAAAAAAATTCAAGTCTTCAGTTAATACATTATTTTATTTATTTAATCTTATTTGGGAATCAAATAAAAAATAAAAACAACATTATTTCTAAAAATTACCTCTACACATTGAGGTAGACTACTATGTGAGACCCTGAGAGACACTAGGTATAGAAATTGTCCATAATATTTCTTTAATAATTTCACTATATATTATTTACTCCATAATAATCTCTATTTACATAGTTTTGATAGAGTATTGGTGATTGAATATCAACCCACAACACACTATATTGAAAAAACTAAACTAAACTGAATCCAGTAAAACCATATGTTCTTATTTTCAACATCATTTAAAATTTATAACCATTTGATTTTTTTATGAAATTAATAATTAGTAATATATTTTAATTTATGGTTTTATACATTTAATGTCATTTCAATATTTTTAATGAATGGGGATGGAAACGTGCACCAAGAAACACTATCTTCCTTGAAAAAAAGTTTAAAACATTAAAGTGTAGTTGGAGAACCGAAACAGCTACAAATTGTAATTTTTACCTTGACGATTTAAAATATTAATATCTATTTTTTACATAATAATGTATTTCTGTATTTAATTTGATTATTTGGAATCCCCTTATTCATAGGAAATGTGAATTTTTTGTCCAAATGGTCACTAAAATAGGTTTTACCTGATGAGAAACATGGAAGTTTATGCTAGTGACATAGTAAGGGCGTAGTCATGAAGTGATAGTTTCCCTCATTTGGTAACAATGTAGTACAACGTTTTGTAAAATGTTAATGAATGGGGATAAAATTACGAAAAAGGGTCACACATATTGAGAATTGGACGGAAATGGGAAGTACCGAGTTTATAAAACTAAAAATAGTTTTATGTTCATCACTTCAACCTGAGACTATCAAGGATAATGAAACATATATGTCCTTGATGTGTTCATTATATATTTAACCATGGTGTAATAATAGTGGTGGTCTACATTATTTCAACCAAGCGATGATGATGGTGATGGTGTGGATGATGGTATGAATGAGGTTAAGGACAAAGATGTGTGCGTGTCATAGGTAGAGGATGAGAGTGATGATGAAGAAAAGGATAGGGGGAAGGATGAGGCCAAGGAAGAGAATGAAGATTAAGATAGTGATGGGTATGAGGGATGAGGATCATTATTAGAATTGTAATGAATCCGATGATCACGACGATGATTATGATTGTGATGAAGGATCGATTGATCCATTAAATTTTATCTGAAATTAATGACATTTGATATTTGATGATTTTCTGTCATTGAATATATTTTTGATATTTTATATGTCTATTATGAAAATTTATATTCTCTATTATCAATAATTTTTTATTTTGTTTTAGGTAATTAAGGAGTCACAATTAGTTGAATTTCATGTATTATTTTTTCAAGATATTTTGTGATTTTTATTAGTGGTTGATGATGTCATGATAGTGTTTTGATTACAGTGTGAAGTTAGATTCATTATTTAATGTGTTATATTTTGATTGTTGGTAGTTCTAATTACAAGTGAATTCTGTATTTATATTTTTATTATAGTTCCTTTTCATTGTAGATTGTTTTTTTAGAGTTAGTAAATTATGTTTCGATTGTAGGTAGTTTTTTGAGTGCATTGTAGGTTTTGGGTTGTTGAGGTGCATTGCATTGCATGTAGTTCAATAAAAATCAATTTATGATGAAATATAAATTTGAATACATTAGGTATAAATTATCCCCCAACCAATTTTTTTATGGTGATTTAATTTATATGTTGTTTGTATATTATAATAAATGGATATAAAATCACATGGAATTTTAACTAGAATGAGTCCCTTACCTCACTAGATATTTTTACCCATTGGAAATGTTATCCTTTTTTATTATATGAATGTTTTTTTTCACCAGGATTCTAATCATAGTTTGGTTATTATTAGATATAAATATTCCTAAATCCAACATTGATGTATCAATAGGTTTACCCACAATCCATTGCCTCCATATTTATGTAGATTTTTCATTAAAATTTTAATATATATGTGAATCATATTTACCAGCATAAAAATCTATATGGTTGTGTGTTATTTATTAATTCAGAATGATTCAGATACATACATATATATGATATTATACTTCCATTACCACCAAAATGAGTCCCTTTTGGGGGAAAATCGTTTCTAAAACTAGTGTGGTAGTACATCTCTTATATGTTATTTTATAAGGTCTACATAAAACGGATTCTATATTTAATTAACATATCATCAAAATCCTAGAACATTAAATTATGATAATATTTTTCTGCATAAATTGAAATCAAGTTATCTTACTCCTTACACAAAATCATCAGAACAAGTTCATCAAATATCCTATCAACCACTTGTAGTGAACATTAAATATCATTTTCTCTTTTTGTATTCAAATATAGCTATGGATCATTAAAACTATAAATCAATTTTTATACATATGAAAATTCTGGGATAACTTATACAATAAGAAACATAAACTCTTCCTTATTAATATCAATTATTTGAAATTATTATTTACTTATAGAAATATTAAAATGGTAAATTAAATCTATTTCACACATGGATATCACCTCTTTTGATAGGTTGTTGTATTATAACCGGGTAATCCAATAAAATATCTATATAATGAAAAAGGGTCCACATAAGTATCCTAATTTTAGGCATCTGTTATTTCAAAAAGTTCACCTTGAAAAAACAAGATTACCACTACATAACATCTCTTCACATACATTTTTATTAATGAAATGGACATCATGGGGGGTTGTGGAAGTCTATTACTAGATAGAAGAATCCTTAAAGAGGTTATAATGCCCATTGTTTCAAGAGGATACAAGTTCCCCCACATAGAATCTGATGAAATGATGGAAATATAGACATGATAATATATGAAATTTTATAGGCCATTGATATTGGTTCTCAAGATACTCTAACATCCTGATATAAAAATCATAACCCTCACCTTTCCATTTTGTACATTTCTCCTCACCCATTGGAATTAATTTTAAATAAAATATGATACCATACTAGACATCCTACTATGTTCAATTAGATAACCCAATCCACTCTCCACTACTTTATCCCACTTCCCATCAAAAAATATGTTTGAACTTCTCCAATTTTGAATGATGAATACATAGGATCATTATGGGGAAGTGAAGTCATTTTTGTATAATCACATTTTCAATTGGAATGATAGGATTTAAAATTAGATATACTAAGATGTTAATTTTAGTAAGAATATAATTCAACCGAGGAGATGCCTCCATTCTTAAATAGTCAAAAACACGTCAAAAAACATTTGGGAATTTTCGAGATCATATAAGCCTACTATGATCAATTCCCAAGAACACTTATAACATATATAATCAATTGTTAGTATATTCATGAACATCAAATTCCTATAAACATTATCTTAAATACAAATCATTAAAAAACATTATAAAATTGGGTTTAAACATGTATTCCATTTTTTTTTAATGAAATGAATGTTTTGATGATATATTTTGTAGTGTCATCTCTTCAAAAAATCATCCGTAGATTCATATATTGTTACTTCAATATTCACTTATGTAAGAATTCTACTCAATTTCATCACAACCCTTCATTTAAATACATCTATAAAAATAATTACCTACCATTAATAACCTATTATAAAAATCATTCATGATTTGTAAATACTAAACTCATCAATAAATAATTGAAACAATAACGGTTTGATTTACATTTATAAATATATCTAGTGTTCTATTTCCCCAATCTATTATTTCATGTCAATACCATCCTAATTTTTGTTGATATAATCCCCTGTAGTTATTGAGACATATGGATTTATTGTGTATTAAATGTGTTGGGATGGTGATAATAGATGAATATTATATTTTTCCATTGAGTTATGATTTCAGTATTTACATTTATATTGATTGTTTTTCTCAATGATTTTATGATTATGATAAAATGGCAAAAAAATTTGAATAAATGAATATATGTACCATATATTAATACTCATATAAAAAAATTATATTGTAAATGAAATTAAGAATCAATATGTGTATAGAATGTTTTTCATTCTATGTATAGTTATTAAATTCGTGATCTAGTGGAATGTGGTGTTTTATGGTGTGATGTTTTTCACAATTATATCATGAATTATTAGAACTGAATTTATTATAAACATCTAAATTCATGAATTATTATTTTTAGTTATGTACATATTATTTTTGTGTATTTCAACTATATTAAAGAATCACATTGTGATTTTCTATGTGGACTTATTCCATATCATTGTCATGTATATATTTATTTCATATTTATTTTCAGTTTTATTTATTAAAGTGTGGTTTTAATTTATGTTATTATTATTATTATTAGGTTATGTATTAATCAATACCATGTAGTTTTTTTCATATGTCTATATATAATTTTCATGTTTTTTCCTTACACAATCATATTTTATATATTGTCAGCAATAGTATTTTTTTTAATATTTTCATTTTATTTTATATACGTTGAATTATACGGACTATGATATTCTTCATTGTTGGGTCTGTAGATGATAATAATATAATTTCACAGTGAAGGAATTTGTATTCAACTATGTGGAATAATTGAGAACTCTATACCAATGATTTATAAACAATTGGAATTTTATATAATAACATTAGGTGTATTAAGTGTTATTATAAAACCATTGGTAGAAAAATAATCCAATGGTTTATAAACCATTGGTGTAGATTAGGTAAATCGTAAGTATACAATTAGATGAAAGAAAACTATTACTAGAACCTTATACCAATGGTTTATAAATTGTTTTTATAGTTTTAACGATCGATATACCCAAACAGTTTCAGACCGTTTATAAATATATATTCCAAAGTTATCTACTAATCATTAGTATAGTGTATTTTCCTCTCACATATAACAATATTTGATGATATACCATAATTATAGCCATTTACCCATGCAATAACACCCAATAGTTTGGATAATTATTGGTACAGCCTATGATTCCAGAAGTGATCCCACTTGAATAATAATAAATCTATCCTATAAACTATACTTGTGTGGTTAATAAGAATCTCCTTACTGTATATTTGTAATGGTTCTATCTACATTCTACTAAGAAATATCATGACCTTGGAAATTCACCACCTATTCTAAAAAAATACCTTTGTGATATATTATATATATCATATGTCTATAATGAAAATGATAAATAATTCTACGATAATGATAGTGTTCATCCTATGACCTAAAGTATTCAAAAAAAAATTCATTGAACATCCCTACAAACAAATACCATGATTCAGAGAAAATAGTATTCATGATCCCCAAATACAAAACCTCTATATTCATGACACCGAATAATATAACCATAAAATCAAGGATCCCATATTTCATGATAATTTTATTACTATAGATATCATCTTCCATTACACTCATATGATGATATCAAGTCCAAAAAAATATTTGAAATCTGACTACCTCATCTAACATGGAGAAAAAGATCATAAATCTAATGATAGGGGTAATGTTTCATGATATTCCTAGAATTTAACCTCTATTACCCAATACAGAACCTCAGAACACTATCTTCCTTATTGGAGAACATGACTAGAGAACCCTAAAATGGAATACATGTCCTGATGAAGCACTTATTCATATAATCAATTATCATTTGTCATAAGCACAAAATCTCCAAACAATACATATGATTACGAACAATTAGTATTACAGAATCATAATTCTATAAATATATCACAATTTCAACATCAACACAACAAGGAAGTGTCAAAAAATACTTTTATGAAACATCAAAAATCTCTATGATTTAACTTAGTATTCCACTATGCTATTGTCTAATGATTTATTAGATAAATAATCCATGAATTAAAATAAGTTTCTCCACACATCAACTAAATACCTACATATCCTTTCACAAATTAAAACTACATAGTTACCATATATAATTGATTACCTGATAAATATATGAAATAATTTAATAACATCACACATGGAATAAAACTGTTCAGTTATGTGAATGACATGGATAGGATAAATCCTTTGAAAAATGAAATACCTACATAACTGATGTGGCCAGATCATGTATATATAAACATAGAACAAAACACAGAAGTTGTTCAATCCACCAAATGGTGTAGTAAATAAAAAAATAATTGAAACCCTCTACATATCTAGTCAGAGTGAAAATATATAGATGGTGAAACATTGGACTATGAATATAATATATCAAACAAGGAAAAAAATGGTAGATGAAAAGCTGATCATACCACAAATTAATTGTGGACACATTTGGGATACCACCTCTACTCGATTCATATTGTCTTTCCAAGATCATAAACATGTATACTAACAACAAGATACATAGTCACACTGAGGTTAGGGATTCTAAATTTGAGGAACATCTAATGGTTCACTGACACTAACTCCTCTGTGCAGTAATATATATATATATATATATATATATATATCATGGACATGCTTCTTAAAACCCACCATGGAAGATTCCATTATGGATGATTCTAAACCCATACACCACCACCATAGTGATCTCAATGGACCATGAGGCCATGATTATTGTGGTGACCAATATTTCCATTGCAACTGATATATAAAATGAGGTAATTTTAAATAAAATGGTAACCACTCACCTCATATTTCCAAAATAGATGATTTAAATGTCTAATATCAATGTATTGAAACCTAAATGACCCTAGAACCAGATACATGAATCTAAAAACATTTATCATTAAGAAGCACTACTCCACAACCAAAAATTGTAAACCACATCATGAGTGCATAACCGAGATCACCACATTCATTTGTGGTACCGAAAAATACATTTGAAACATAATGGGAGTAATTATATACTAGATTGAAGGATTGTGTACCTATTCATTATGTTGTTATGTAGACTCACAATTATGGAAGTGATCTAGGAAAAAATGGTCATTTAACGTAATCTTAATATCTATAGAAAGCATGCTTTCCTATAGAAGGGAGGGAATATCATCTCTCTTAATTTTTAATATATACAATGAGTGAAACTATGATATAAAATAATACTAAAATTTGATGTAAGAAACATCTACCTCATTACGCCTACCATGATACATTGTTCACCATTGACATTCAACTCTGCTAAGAAGATTGATAGGAAATGGATACTAGTACTCCACCAATGCTGAAGTTAATCATATGGTGATATCATGATCCACTAATATGCTTGATTTTTCCATATCAGAGACACTATCCTCATATATTCCTAACTCATACCATTCAAATGACCAGAATGTTCTATACCCCTTTTGATACTATTAAACTCAAAAAACCAAGTGATTATATAATTGATTATCCTACTAAACCACTACTAACCACCAAACATGTGGATGATGACTACAATCCACTCTCATAAATAGAAGAAATTATTTATAAATCATAATGATAATTAATATAATTAGTATTTAAATAGATTATTCATCATGGAAAAAAGACCATTAATTCATGATTACATGTCAAAAAAAATATTCATTTACATATCATTGGTCACTCTTAATAACAATGATCCATTTTACTTGGTTGTTCAATTCGAAACGTTTCCATGTATTATACTTATCTGGCCTTAAAAACCATTTCTATATTGGACTATCCTAGGATATGTCATTCAACAATATTAACTAACATCGTTTCATTACAGACCCATCAAAACCTCATTATGACTAACTATAAACTAAATCTCATTTCCCAACCATAAATTTCATAACACTCAATCATGACCCCATATTTCGAATAGTACCACTACTATACTATGTATTAATAATTTTAAGGACCCCTATGTTCCACTTAAATTAATATCATAATTTTATACAAGAACCTCCTATGGAAAATCTAATAATATTATTAAATTTATTATTATGAAAATTATTTCCTAGGAGATATGATATCGGGGATCTGTTAACATTAGAAATTAATAAAAAAAAGTCTAAACCAAACCATATCACATGTAACATACTAATTATTACAATAATCAGGAATCCCTCTATGAGAAATCATTAATTTGTTTCATGAGATAAATTGTAGATCCACTGATAATTTTGTTTTTAAGTTAAACCCATTATGGAATGGTAAATAACCTAATTATTACTCAATAATATAAAAAAATCAGAGTTATCAATGAGTAAGTATGAGTTTCTAATTTCTAAAAAGCCTCAACATAGATGAAAAAAATATATTAAATAATTGTTTTAACCACATAAAAATTTTTAAAAATAATTTAATAACTCCCACATGGTGCATCAAATAATAAATTTCAGACCACATATGGGTCAAAATTTTCGGTTTGACCCTAAACTGTGTATAAAATATTTCAACATCAGAAATTGCTACACATAACTCACCAAAATAATATTTTTTATTATAATTCCTATTACTATGATATTTCTGATTCTAAATCGTAATAAATGGATGAATTAGATGGTTTTGGTTTCATCTAGCTTTACATATAGTGGTTTCTATGAGTTGGGTGGAGAAAATGTACAATAGTCCCATTAAGTGATCAAAATAGTAAAAATATTATTATTTATCATCATAATTAAAATACATAATAATAATAGTGATTTGATGAAACACACACAGAAAATAAATGTTAAACCATGTCTTAAGTAAACACCGGATCCAAGACCCAATAGAGGTCTTGTATTTTTAATATGATGCACTATTTCATAATTACTAATGTAATAATATTTAAAAAATGAAATAAATAAATAATAAAAATATGAAATTATTTTTATGAGTTAGGAATACACAAATATGATGATAAAAAAATTTATGCATTGTCTTGTGTAAAACCCTCAATTTGGACCCATCGGTATTCTCATATTTCTCATTTTACACACCAGTTTAGAGTTATTAAATTATTTTAAATAAATTTTCTACGCTTGAAAAATTTTTTAATATATAAAATTAGTCTTCAATGAGGCTTTATATACCACATAATCTCATTCTTTCTCATTATTAACATAAAAATATTAAATTCAATAATCTAGAGTAAAATTTTTTTTTTACCATTCAATGATGAGTATAACCAAAAAATTTAACTTTTCACTGAATTTTGTTTTTCACAATTTAACATATTAAATATTATTATAAAAATCATAATGGTAAAATTGTCATCCTCTATCAAATTCTCTTCCTCAATAAGTATCTCTAGTGGTTTTTTATGAACAACATGGGCCACTAAGATCAAGAATCATACTCACGATCCCACGTCTCTTCATAGATATATCAATGCTGCAATTGAATCTGGACAAGTGAGGTCATATTTATTCCCAACTCCTCATTACATTGGAATATGTTCCCTAATTGTACCCCTCACAATATGCATCAATACCGAACACAAAATCCTATCAGACATTGAAACATGTAGTGTTGGGTATGCACCTCAGATGTTGGGACACATGGAACACGCTGTACAAACCTAGATTTTGAGGAGGTATGGATTGTTCACCACTATTTTTATCCACTAAGAATGTACCTTAACATCGTCTGATCAAATGAATTATTGAACACTATCCTCTAATATTAAATGGTATTGTGTCATCATGTGAGGATTCAATAGGGAAACAATATATTTATATATGTATAAATGAACAAGTAAATAAACTGTAGACATGCCTCCAAACTATAGGGAAACTACATAATTAAATAAGTTAGAAGATCAAAAGGGCATGAATTAAACCATAACACGTTCAGTAACAAGATCATTATCACCATCAGTTTGTGCAAAGTCCATTTCATAGATATTTCCTTCCTCAACTCCATGATAATTCCCTTGACATTCTTAAAATGTCATCATCCATGGAGTCAGTATCTTCTGCTAGGTTTCTCTATTTCGAGGTTTTCCTTCCCTAATAGAGCACCTCTAGGAAAACCATGAAATAAAAAAATTTCTGAAGACCAACCTTTCCAAACCGGTGGCAGTATACTATTGACATACATCAAGTGCTTTTATAGTTTCATTGGTTACAACAATTATAGAAGCTCCCTATATGAGTTCTATTAGGACCCATCTATATATTACTCTAATTCTTTGGGTATACCATAAATGGCAGCCAAATCAAACAATTTGTGCTAACATCCACTGTAATGAGAGGAAACAAACCATAAAAATAACGTCGTTAAGAAAAAACATAATCATTTTATGTGATCACAAAATTATTTCCTAATATTTTACGGGATAAAACATAGTTTTTCTAGGATTATATCAATAACCCATGGTATCCATTAAATGTAGTCATCCATGTTTTCATCAATGAACTTTATCCATAGTCATAATATATATAGTATCCCATCATCTTTCTTTGTTCAACAAATTATATCCAATAATTATATATCACATAAAAAAACTCTAACGGATAGTAAAAATAATGTTATTTAATTAATCAACCACTACAAAGTATAACATCAGGTGTAAAAATGGCATGTGAACCTTTGTGTCTTGTCTTGAGGTAGGAACATTGGAAAAACCTCTTAAATCACATATATCAATAACTGTGTCACCCATGGTGAATGAATATTAAAATAAGATCACAAATTCCCAACATTTTGGAAACTCATAGAACCATTATGTAGTGCTTTCTAATCACTAAAATAGTTCCCCTACCCAATTACCATCCATCCTAGCTACTATATAACCTATCCCAACCCCACACCAATAAGTGAATCATGCTTGTAAGAACATGATCATCTGATATTATTAGTTAACATCCTGGCATAAATCACTAGGTTCGGTCTAGAATGATACAAGGCATCATGAAAACCTCCCCATATGTATGTGGTTGTTGACTAGTATCAAGGGTCTATGTTAGATAATGGAGATACAATACCCTTTGTTTCATGTCATTGAGAAGGTTAAAAAATAACAAGAACAGGACAGAGAAATAAATAATCATAGATAATGTGGAGACTATTGAGGATATACAATGTTTATAAAAAATTTCTCCCAATGATGAATGATAACTAGAGTAATGAAATTTATATGATAAATAAAACATTTTCAGGGTTCTCTAGTGTTTACTCTAGTCTTTTATTCTATTTATTAATATCTCTACCTGATAATCCATTCACAGTAGATCCCATTCCCTACTCCATGTCTCTCGTGAAATCTATTACCGCATCAAAATTCTTGAGAATGTTTTATGTACAAGAATCAGTAGGACACCACTATTGCCTCATGGACCTAATATTTTCAATATACAATTGTTTGAAATAATTTTATTATCTATAGTAAAAAATATTATCATACAATAAATATTTAGTGGTACTGTGCTAACCCAGCTGTCACAACCCCCATCAGTTCCAACATTGTCTCCATGCCAGAAGATAACTTAATCAGTCCTAAGCAGTAAACCACTCCTTTAACAGAGTCCTAACAGTTTCATGAAGATTATACTCTGCCAAATCTATCTATCATGTACACCACGTCACCGTGATCCTCCAGAAGATATCTAATTTTTTTGCATATCGACAAGGTTATCTCGCAGTGAATGACACTGGGAATCGAGGCATCTTCGAGCACACCCTCGACATGATGCCATGTCATCTTAGTACATAAACCCTATGATATGGTCCTTCATCATTATATATTCAAAAAAACCTTCATCTCTAATATAGGATAAAAACATTCCCGAGGGTCCACCTATACAAAATACTAAAAACAACTCTTGTGAATCATGATTCATGTATAGGGAAATAACACAAGTAGGCATGTTATATCAACATGAGTTTATACCATCATACACAATATCATTTGATAATAATCAACATGGATGTAAATAACACTATTATCACTAATGGAATAAAAATAGTTTTTATGGTCTAGATATATATGTGATCCTTATAAATCATGGTATATCAAATTACAAAAATATAATCATCACGAAAACATGTGTAACCATGAGCCCCAGAATGTAAGGAACATCCTAGATTAAAAATTTGAAAACATCTCATACTTTTTTATAGCATCAGAGTGGTATTCCAATGACTAATGTTGTTATAACATCGGTTCATGAGGTAAGACAAACTATTTTATAGAATTATAAAATTTATTTTTATTTCCAATAAATAATACATTACACGAAAAGATAATAATTTTTTATCTTATTTAATAAATTAAATTATCATTTTATCATTTTTAATTCTCCACAAAAATGATTAAATGATAATTTAAATTATCAACATATATGAAAAACGATACCGACTAGTACTGTGGGTCTATGTCAGATTATTATGAGACTATACAATCGCTTCTAGTTATAAAATCTATTGTACATTGAGTCCCACATGAGGACTTGTAGAAATCTGGATCAGACCTACTGATTCAGTACGAGGTGTTAAACAAAAATTATTGAATTATATATATCGGTTAAATATTATTAAAATAAATTTCAAAAATAAAAATATGAGGTCTACAACTCAATAACAACTCCAATAGTGTGGGAAGTTAGTGTACATAGAATTCAATGAAGTCATATAGAGACCATGAGAACTATTTTCATATATATTAAGAAATCATGAAATTATAATCTATAGGAAGGTCATAAATATCTCTCTTGTAAATGTAAAATAGGCATACTAACTCACTAGAAAAAAATATAGAACAAACATAATCTATATTGGACAACTAGAAAATCACAACCTCACCATAGCACAATCCCCAAATAACACATAAATGTATTATAATTTATTATGTAGAATATATATTAATGGTTATCATTACATACATTACCATTGGATTACCAATATCAATCTCCAACGCCATATGTACTAGTTCTCATATCTCTTCCACACCATTTAATCAAATCAAATCTCATATGAGGTCATACAGGACGTCACCTCACAGTGAAACCAATAGTATTAGGATATTTTGACCATGAATGATATGGAAATACGCCCCTACTACCATAAAAAACCCACTATAATACATCTCAATATATCAAAAAAAATCAGCACAATACAGTTTTTATTTTTTTTGAAAACATACACCAATCATGATAATATTGACTACCAAAGTGACTATTCGTGAGTTGTAATCCCTACAACCATCCTCTGCATCGATGTGTTCAGAAATGCTCCCAAAAAAATTTCATTGTTACCACCTTATTCATGAAGTGGGTAGGATGAATATAGTCATAAAATTTATTATATTATATATCTATATACATAATGACACCCAATTCCAACCCATGGGTACCGAACAATGATATTACCCAATCATACAACATCACCAGAAGGCCTCACAATATGTTCCTCATTTTATTCATCCTAAAAATGTAAAAAATCTAACAACATAATAGAAACCACATATCACATCTCCTTTTATATTAATAAAAATTTATAGATTCCCCTTTTACAAACCATTTAATTTTCTAAAACCAGTAATTAAATTTTAAATATTAACTACTTTAACAATTATTACCATTTAATTTGATTAACTTACTAGACATTCATAACCATGCCAAACCATATCATGTAATAACAATTTGAATATAATTCAATTTGAAACCAATGAAATATAATAACACACCAAATTTAAAAAACCATTATTCATTATCATTCATAAAAGTCCCACACTACCACAAATTCTCAATAATATCTACCTCCTCATCCAAATCCCCAGATACATATCCTACAAAATGGATCATCCTAGGCAGAAAAAATTAAAACATATCTTTAAAAACATATCAAATCCTATCAAAACTAACAACCACATATCACATTAAAAAAATTATTTAAAAAATCATGTCATATTTTTAATTTTATGAATGGAATATAACTCACATATCATGTTACATTTCTAGGGAATTTTTGAACAATGTAGAATTCAAGGTTAATTTTTTTAATAACATGATATATGTGTTTAGATAATTCCATCTTATGTGATATTAACCAATCATGAATACAATGGTTCTAAAGAATTATATTTATCTCATAATGAATTTCTCTCAACATCTATTTTTTTATGTTATTATCATGAATGGATAATCCCAATAAGACTAATATTAGAAGAAATAGATAATTCAAATAAATAACCTTTCCACTATTATTATTTTCAAAACAACTTATTATCCTAATTTTATAGATGCATAACATATTTCTATATGATAAAAATATCATAAAACCTCTCATATGGGACTCCTGAATGATAAGAGATTTATTCCCTATCCCAATAATTTTTATGGTTCTCAATTGAATATTGGATCAATATGGGAGAACTACCGTTCACAGCTAAGATAATGAACCCTATGACCAAAATGAAAAAAACACCATACATTGTTGTAATAAAAAACATTTACCAAAACCTGGGAAATCACTGGGAAGCATTCTTCAATCACTTGATAAAATAGATAAATCTAGAGGAAAATAAGTTGAAAGGAAGGAAACTGAAAATGATATACCATAAATGAATATCACATGGTCGGGGATGAGATTAAAAAAAGTGTGATGAATGAGCTTCTAGTAATAGACATTGGTTCTCTAAATAAATAAGATAATTTATTGAGTAATGGAAGGGATTGAACATCTTTTAGAATTTGAATTTCGTCACTAAAAATTAAGACCACATCATAACCCTAACTACTTAACAATAAAGTGGGAAAAATAAAGTGGACCCTTAAAAAATATAGGTTAATATGTTTCATTAGTGAAATAAAAACAAGATATGAGATCATTAGATTTCCCAATTTCACATATTTGACAATATTTTTAGGGGAACGTGGTGATCCCAGATCTACTATTCCATGAATCTATAAAAACTGAATATGATATTATGTTACTACCCTTTTATTTTTTGAAAAGACCCCACAATATTATAGAGCCCTAGAAAACTCTATCTGGTAAATTATGCCTATGAATAACATTTTTTTCCATAGAACAGATTAATAATATCTCACAACCCAAAATAATGAAATAACCATGATGAAATTTGAATTGGAATACTAATTAATCATGTAGGATAAATAAACAATATCCAACACATCAATTACAAACCCAATACTCATTATGGTGTTCACACCACAAAACACTATAGAAATCCCCGTGCTATATTTTCCTATCACAAGCACCACTCCTTGCTCTTTACTCCATGCAACCCCCTAAAAATAATATTATATCTGAACTCTAAAAAATTACTTTTATAATTTATTGACCATTCCACATTATTCTATTTCCTTTATAATAAATAAATTTTCCCATTACTTATTAACATAGTTAGATGATTTCATTTCCTTCTGAAATTTCCCAAATATCACCTAAATTAATAAAAAAACAAAAGAATACAATAGATCTCAGTTATATTAATCCATATATGATATATTTAGATTTTTTTCAATGAAATACAAAGTAATAGTTTTTAGTGACTATGTAACCAAATGAATAAAATTTCTGTATGAATAATTTACAATATTAATTTTTTCAAGAAAGAATTAATTTTTTAAAATTATTAACAAAATTTAAAAATGTTTTCCATGAGATTCATTGATCATTGTGTATATAAATTTATTTTTATGAAAACCAAAACTAATCTAGGTAATCACAAGAGACTATATTAATTATTTCAATGATGGTAGTTAGTAGTTAACCAATATGAATATCATCACTATAACTCATAATTTATGTACCTCCTTTAGAATGTTGTTATAGACATATCTTCAACTATAATCCTTAAAAACGATATCTAGATTGATATTAATAATTTTAGAAGTACTAACGTTATTTCACATAATCAAATATATCGTTTATATGTTTTAAATTATATTTATTTTGGATTTTTATCTACTTAACATCATCATAGTAAAAGTAATTTCACATTATTCCATATTTATTTGTAATGTGGAAGGGTTCTCCAAACAATGAATCATTGTGTAAGATATAACCACTTCATGATTTATCCATTATATACATAAAACATTCATCAATATAATGGGACAAATACTATATGGAATCCTTGATAGATGTATAGATATTGTTATGTGTTCAATTGATATATCTAATTTATACTATGGGGGAAGACCAGAAACATAATATAAAAATAAATCTTTATATAACAATATAATAAATTGTGCTTCAGTTATTTCATATATATATATATATATATTATGTATTAGTAGAATAATAGATAAAATTTCCCTTTAATATCCTTTTGAAAACTATAATGGTTTAGTTTCTTTCTAGACGAGATACACAAAAATCATATTTACATACCTCCTAAAATATATCAAATATTTATTTTCACATTATAGAATTTTTTCCATATAATACATAAATACACTCATCATAATCTAAAACAATTGAAAATAAGAATTTATGATCATTGATTCTTTGTAATTTTACCCATGAGAGATATCAATCACTGGCCATAAATATTAATACCACAATCAACAGAGTACTACTTCATTGTCATATAATAAAAAATTAAAAACAAATATATCAGGGATAAAAAATTGTCATTCCTGGAAAAATACATTATCAGTTAAATGTAATAGAATCATTATATAAAGAGATTCATTATAAATAAATAATGAACCCAAAGTTCACATAATAATCATATCATAAAATTGTGTAACTATCATAGGCATTGAATACATTTAATATGGCATTATTAATTATAGGGTTATATAATTATAGTCTCACAATACACATCATCAAATCTATTTAAACATATTCATCTTGATAATTAAACATTTAACGCACCATTATATCATAACCCTTAATAAAAATTTTCATAATCATTTCACAAATTCAATATAGCATAACAACATGAAAATAAATCTGTTATGTAAACATATTATCATCATAATAAAAATACATATACATTAAGAATAAGAATGATTTGATTGGTTCATATCCATATTAAAGAATAATTGATAACTAGTGATCTCATATTAGTAGTAAACTATTAAATAAGATCACTAAAATGTTATTCCTAAAAAATAAACCATGCATTTTGAAATCAAATACTTGAAATCAAAATACTTAAAAAATATCAAATAAAAAAATTCAATGAAATGATGCATGGAATAATGAATGTGATTCTAAAATATATTTATTTTTCAAGACACTGATAAATTCATTTCATACCACATAAGTTAAATTGATGATTCTTTAATAATAGTTGGTAAAATGAATAATTTAAAACATTTGAATGATAATAAAATAAATTCAATGATTAAATTTTATAAAAAGAAATTAAATAATAAATAATAATTTTATCAAAAATTATAATATATAAAAATTTTATAAATAAGTTTATTGAAAACTTGGACTTCTAATAAAATAATACGGAATGAAAAGTAAAACATAGATGGTTTTACGTAATACAATTATTTTGAGCTCTTGGGTTCTTAATATATGAAAGGATAAAATGTATTCTAGATAAATAAATGTATGCAGATAATAATTAATGTGATATCATATATAAGGTTCAATTAATATCCCAATTTGAATTCATGTATAAATAATCATGAGGAAATTTAAATTGAAATGTAAATCCCTTAAATGACGTATCATCTTTCATCAATACAGCATGAAAATGATTTATATAAAGAAAGATTTATTATAAAAATAAAATTGAAAAGTATACATTTATTTATATCAAAACATAAATGGTTGACTATTAATATCCTGTAACTTATTTATTAAAAATTTGAAAATAAAATCACTGAACCTTGAGATTACTACATTTTTCATGAATTTTTCACCTCACCAGGCTCGATATATATATTTTCATCATGATTTTATAATATTCAAAATTTTAATATTTGTATTAATATTTCATATATTTCTAATATATATAGATATTTATCTATAAAATTGAGAAATATAATAATAAATTACTACATTCCTGGATATGGTATGTCATATGAACATATAAATATTGTTTTCATTTTATGAATAATATAAGGAATGAAATGGAAATTATAAGTCAAATTTAGAAGAATTTTGATATAAAATTTATGTCATATATATTCATTATATATTACCTTATTAAAATCCATGCACATTGGAATTGAAATACTAATCATATCGTTTCCTAATGGTGGTATTCAACAATCACGAATGAGAGCTGTTTTCATTTTCCAACATGTTTGGTAATGGTGGATACCATTGGTTGCATCATATTAATTATATTTAGTTATATTGTATATAGTTAAATATTTATTTTATTATCGATTCCATATACTTTGATTTGGTCTAAGAAAAAATAATACTGAAAAAGACCGTTAATAGTTATATATATTTGTTGATAAACCGGTTTTAGTTTACTTATTATCCCTTAAAAGGATTGATATTTTTTAAGAAAAGTATTTATAAAGTGTGAGGAAAGAATAATTAATTTAATTGTGTTATACACAAGATGAAATATAAAGCACATACATTGTGAATAATGAGATAGAGTAGGATGCCCTTTATCAGTTGGGAGAGGGTCACTCTTTGTATTACATAAAGTATTCAATAAATGTAAATAAATTTTCAGGAAGCAATGAAACAAAATTGATATAATATAAATACATGAACATGATGAGTTCAAATATAACCATCCAATTTATTTTTTCAATATATTCTTATGCATTCAGGGTAATCTCTTAGTATTAACTAAATATAAACCATTTTGTTAATTATTATTATATTAATTATCATTAATATTTAGGGTTTAATATTTATAATATTAAATGAAACTTGATATTTAAATAGACCATGAATATAATATTATACCCTATAAAATTAACATGAAATATTATATGATTTTACTTTTAATTAATATATAAAAAAGTTAATTTTTATAAAATATCAAAAATTTCATTTTTGGGAATACATGAAATATTATAATATTATATGTTTTAAAATTATATATAATTATTTTAAAATGAAATTTAATTTTATATATAGAATATATTCTCTTATATAGCCATTCATTAAATGTTTTATATTTAATTATATAATTATAAACCTTATCTTTTAGTTCCTCCCCATATTTAACCAATTATAAGAATAAATATTGTAATTACCTTTTCATTGTTATATGATTATATTTATTTTTAGGTGAAACAATGATAATAAAAATAGTGAATGTTTTATATTTCTAACTACATACAATCTATGTTTCCCAATTGAATATTACATATCAATTTCAAAATTTTATAATATAATATTTAATATAGAAATAATATTACTTTCATTTAATGAACTATACACATTATTTTACATTGAAGTAAAACATTAGAGAAATATAATTAGAATTTAATAAATTATTACATCACTAATATGTTAATTTAATCATCATTATTCAAGGGATACCTTTATGAAGTTAAGAAAAGTATTATTTTTAGAGTATGTAGAATATTTACATGAAATATTAACTACATTCACATGCACTATATTAGTGATTACTATATATTTAATATTATTATTTAATCAATAAAAAATAAAATGAATTACAATTAAAAAAATATTATTAATTCATTTATTCAATTTTAATGAAATATATTTTTAACCCTATAGAAAACATTATATTATTATAAAGAATGAATGTGACATTATTGATATCATATTTAGCATAAATATTTCACAAGAAAAAGTCAAATTCATATGGAATCTAAATCAGAATTATCAATGTTTTTATGGTTTATGATTTCTAATAATCCCCAATTAATTAAATACTACTAGTATTTTAGTCACTTTTGTATTTGAATATATTAAATTTTACCTTAATTGCCCCATTTTAGAGCATCCATGGAGAAATTATTTAGGTGGTTATTATTAAA
The DNA here is from genome assembly GCA_963277665.1 of Viscum album. Classification (NCBI taxonomy): domain Eukaryota; kingdom Viridiplantae; phylum Streptophyta; class Magnoliopsida; order Santalales; family Viscaceae; genus Viscum; species Viscum album. Next base: position 856,132,855 of record OY728156.1, on the reverse strand, counting down.
ATTTTCTATAAATGGACCAATTTACCAAATTTAGATCACATTATTCCAATCCTAGATTCAATGTTACCATATTATTGTTATATAAGTGTCAGTAATTAATTTAACATAATCTTTCTTAACACAAATTTTTTTTCATTGTAATTTCCCTTTAATGTATAAAAATTTATTTATACCACATAAAACAATAAATATGATTACATTGATCATATTTGAATATTTTTAATGTAATAAATCTAATGTTATTTGTTATATTTTTTTAATAAAATGTTATTTTTAAATGCATGAAATAAAAACCTAGTTTTCACGAAAAAACATTTTTTCTCAATTAATTTGAATACTAATATTTTAATAAATTTATAATAAAATTTAGGCTAATAAAATATTTATACGATGATATTATATATAATATTAATTTATAATAAAATTTATATATATTCCAAAATTATCCTTAATATCTTCTTAATAAAAATAAATTTTTAAGAAGAAAAAAAATTGAAAAGTATATTTATATTAAAATTTATTTCTCCTAACATAATATATATATATATATTATGTAATTTAATAAATATAATAATTTTGTTTCGTATATTAAGTCTTTACAATTCATTGAGTATTTTATTAAATCCATATATAAATTATATTTTATACTTTATTTAATATCAATGTCGTCTGTTGTATAATCATTCAAATATAGTTTTATTTTTTAAAAATAATGGTGTCAAATTCTAACTCAATTATAAAATGGATCCAAAATATTTTATTATTTTCTTAGTAATGAGGGGTTTTATTTATATATATTTATTTTCTAAAACCCCTCAACATTAAAATTGTTAAGAAAAAATTTATTAGAAAATTGGGAGAGTGAAATAAGAAAAATATTTTTAAAATAACAAAAATATGATTTAAACTAGGATAACATTATTATGATATGAAAATATGGAAATAGAGAAAAATTAATTTAAAAATAATTTTGGACAGTGATAATTAACATTGTCATATGAATGTTAATGAACATGATAATGTTAATAACCACAATACTGTAAACAAATTTTACTGAAAAATTACAATGATGCTTCATAAATGATGGTGATAAAACAAAAAAATTGGATACATATCCTAGATTTTAGTTCATTATTTTACGATAAATATTAATAAAACAAGTAAATTTACCCACATTATATGAGTAATATATTACATATATCAACTTACTACACAATCTGACATATTACTCCAAATGGCGAGTAATAAAGTTGAATTTCTCAATCCAAGAACCCAAAAAAACAACTAATGTATCACATAATTACAAATACGGATATAAATATTTTAATCATTTATTTAGTCATTAATGAAATGAAAAAAATGGTTATCCCGATGTTTAATAATTCATTGTTTTAGTAATACAACATATTAATTAATAAATAAATTGATAAAATTAATTTATTCAATAAATATATAAAAATATATCCAAAAATCCATTTAATAATTATTTTTATCCTCATTGGTTACATAATACACTTTGGATTACATCATAAATAAATATGTTTTTTCTACATAAATATTATTTCATATCAAAGGAAATTTTAAAAGTAAGGGTTATATAATTGAATTAATTATCAAGAAAAATCATTTCAATCATCATTATAAATTAAACTATAATCATATAATATTAGTTATCATATTTATAATATGATGAATTATATTTAGATACTATCCTAAAATGTAATCCTTAATGAATATCTAAAAAATGACACATTGTCCATAATTTGTTTTGCAAGAATCATTTTTATATATATCCCACTATATAATAGACCGTAATTAATCTATAATTAAATAATAACATATCCAAATGGGTAATTTTAACTACACTATATATGTCATCCTAAAACCTAGTAAAAATATTCTTTATATAAAATTGTATATATATATATATATTAAATACTCAAAATGGAATTTTATTCCATTGACTTCTTGTCAACTGTTAAAATATAATCACTTGATGGTATCCATTTTTTAATGATTAAATTTCATAAAAATGTATATTCTATAAAAATTATTTCAATTTTTATTCCTAAAAATACATACTAATTAATACAATCAGAAAGTTAAAAAATGTAATAACCATAATCTAGAATGACCTAAATCATTATATTTGATAAATCGCTAACCAATTTCATAATTCCCAAAACCATACCTTAAAATTCATCACTATTAATCATATGTTCATCTCAATTATACTCTATCAAATTAATACTAAATAAATTTCATTTTTATTGGCACCAATGAATATATGTTTTTGAATAGATAATGAAATCGAAATTATAGAGTAATCCTTATATGTTTCATGACTCTTATATCTAGAATATTGTTGTTTTTAAACATATCATAGAATAATATATAATATAAATACATAAAAACATCAATAAATTTCCATTAATTATTTGGATACCACATGTGTTTTCGTTTTTTATGAGTTAACTCTTATATTACATAATTCACTAAGATAATTCACATCATTCTCACAAATAAGAAATTGAAAAATAATATGATTCCTATGATGAACATTATATACCTCCATTTTTCAATCCATTATTCAACAATAATTACTTATTTTTACCCTTTTATTCCATATAGAATATAACTTTCCATCCATCAAGGATATTACCTTCGGTGTTGCTTCACGCATTATCTATATATAGGAAACTGATTATTGATTTCTAAATGCTCTCCATTAAACTAAATGTTTACAATATTTAGTGTGTCAAAAAACTCACCCATGATGTTGTTGTTAATCATATTACAAGATAGATGATGAGGCATAATTATGTGGTTTCACATTTTAACTCCAATTTCATTTGGTTTACCATCACTAAAATCATTCCATATTCCATTAAATTAATAATTATTTGAAATCTTCTCAATACCATCCATTGAATAAAGAAAAAAATCATAGTTTTTATAAAATTAGTTATAGTGGGAAACCAAATAATCAGAAACAATAATTTATGTGATGTAAAAAACAGTCACACCATCATTTCAATTTATAAAACCCTATGTTTATCACAAAACCACCTTGGAAGATATATTTTCAAATCCTTCATAATGGTTCCTATGTAAAATTTGTGATAACCCATGAATATCCCTAATGATTATCGAAACATGTGTGCTGAAAGGTAATTTTTTAAATTAAACAGAATGATGTCTGAGATATACATATATAACTAATTTTAGGGTTATAAAATCTAAATTAATCTATTCTGAAAAACTAGTGGATATATAGTTTATGTGAATTTATGTATTTATAGGAATAATATATATATATTATCAAATAATTATGACGATTTCATATTCATAGAACACTACTGATGGTGTATAAAAATGTTCAGTGATAATAATATTCAAATATCAATTATAACCTTCTTTGATACAAATTATATAGAACTAATATTTTAATATATATAATCAATATCTCAATATAAGAATATTCATTTCATAACATTATAATAAATTAAAAATCATTAATGGTGTTTTTTTAGAGGCTAGACACATGAATTTAATATTTTGTTACATTCGTTAGCGTCTGTCAAATATTTATTCTCACTTTTTACACTTATTAGACTAACATAAATAACATATCATTTTAAACTAATAACAATAACACAATGAAAGGGTTATCATAGATTCATAGTAATGGTATGTTTGGGAGATATTAATTGATGATTATAGTAACGACAAATAAAAAATTAATGTTAAGAGGTCATAATCATAACATGTATTCTTCATACAAAATCTATGAAGAATCAATATCATGAGTCTTTTCATATAGAATTATCATTTAAATATAAATTACTCAGAAGGGTGGGAAATCATAATAAAAAATCATAAACCATATGATTAGATCATAATCATACAATGATTATGTGGAATCATCATATGAATTGAAACCATTTCATTTTTCATTTTCTTATTATAATGAAAATAATGCCAAAGTGTTTCAGGAGTCAACACATGTTACATATATCATAGTAAAATTGAAATCACCACCAATTTTCTATATTAAATCAATAACATCCCCATTAAATTAAATAATTTTTCATTTCAATAATGTATTTATATAATAATTTTTTGGATAATTTAAACCAATCTAGAATGGTTTATATAAATGTTTATATAAAAATAATATTTTTTTTATTCCAAATTATAATATAATACTTCTACAAAAATATTAGTTTTTTTAAATTAATATATTTTTGAAAAATATTTTTTGAATTGCTTACATTATATTATTCTACATTTTATTATTTAATTTTATGGATATAAAATTATTTTTAATGAGAGATATTTTTATAGAAAATTATTAATATATAATATTTGCAAAATATGTTTTATTAAAATATTTTAAATAATATTTTATGATTAATATATTTTTAAACATATTATTAATAAAAAAATTATTTGAATAACATAAATTTTTTGAAGTTTTAAAATGAGTACATATTAACAACTATATAATGAAATCTATATATATATATATATACGTGTGTGATTTAATATTAATACTTATATTAATACAAAATTTAACATTATTTTGACATAATTAAAATATTACAACTATAATTGATGTAATAATATAATTTTTCTAATAATTATATTAAAAATAATTAACACTAAAAAATTTAATAAAAACTACCGTTATAATTTTTAAGATAATATATTTTAAATTTATTAAAATATTTTGTGTTTATAATTTATATTATATATAGATTATAAGTATATAAAATTATTTTCTAATAAAAATTCATAATATATATATATATAGATATTTGGAAAATTGTGGATTGAATTATTTTTATATAAAATTCATTATATATATGATAAAAAATAAAAAAAATAAAACTAATAAAATTACATAATTAAATAAAAGGATTTATACATTCATTATAATGAGATTTATAATATATTTGGTAAAATATAATAATTATTCAAAAGCAAAATTATATAAAATGTTTTTTCTAAGAAAATAAAAGTTAAAACATTTAATAAAAATGTGAAATGATTCTAAAATATAATAATTTATTATTTTTATAATAATGATGACTTGAAAAAAAAGGAATGTAAATAAAGAGTTTAATAAAAGTGATACGTAATGGAATGAAGGAAGAAATTCAAATGGTGTGACACAGAAAACACACAAGTGGACCCATGATATGAATAATAAAAAAACTCATATATAATATATAATATTATATTATATGAAATTTTTACTTAAGCGATGAAAATTTAAAATAATTATATATAATAATACCAATGGTACTGGAAAATTAATTTTTTATAAATGGAAACCAAATAACAGTCACATTTTTTATAGGATTTTCTGATATAAAAATTGATTATTTTTGTAAAACAAAACTTTTGATAAAAAATAATTTTATATATTTAAAAATCATCTTTTGAAAACTATGAATATATGACACACATCCTCCCATGTCCGTGTATTCATTTTCTTCGAATTCTCGATGCCTCAGTCCCTTGATTGATCCAAGATAGTTAAGCAATTGTTTATATTTTGTAAACTTCAATTTAATTTACAAATATATATATATATATATATATATATATGTGTGCGTGTCAATATATTTATATGTATTTATATCTAATCCATATTTTCAGAATTAATACGATAAATGATACTTTTTAAATTTTACTTCATACCCATAACATGCTATTATATAAGTATATATATTTTATTATTTTTTTCTATTTTATGAACATAAAAGTCTTTTAAATCAGTCATGTTATAAGGGTTTAATTTCATTATTGATAAATTTATGATGTTTACAAAAATGTAAATATATATATATATATATATTTACATATATATATATATCATTTTATTTTTTATTTTTTATAATATATAGTTTTTGTTTATATTTTAACATATACTCTATATTTTTTAAGGGATGTTATTATTTTTTGACAACCAGATTGATTCTGTTTTTTAAAATAATATTCTATTTATAAAATATAATGATTTATATTATATATATATATTTATTGTTTAAGAAAATGGATATATTAATTAATTCCAAATCAATATACAAGGGTTAGAATTCTTGTTTCTTAATCTTTTATTTTTGGGATTACATTTATTTGTATCATTAATTACAAAATTTTAATAGTTATAATTTTATGTATTAATCCTAAAAAAGTTAAAATTTCTTGAGTTAGATTGTATATCTGGCCAATGGAATATCCTTAATAATTATGTATATCTATTATCTAATTATAATTGGTATCCCATACATTTTAAAATCATGTGTGCATTTATATGATTATATATTTTATTTGTGAGTTAAAAATAATGACAATTATTACTAGAATGGGATTCTATTAAAAATTCATTTAGAGAATATATAGATTATTTTTCTGAAAATTTATATCAAATGATGTTCTATTTTAGATAATATAATTTTATGTATGTAATTTTGTAAATTTTTGGATAATGATGGGAAAAGTATGTCCACTATATGTTTTTTCATAAACTGGCACTATTATAATGAATGTCATGTTATAGAGAGGGAACACATAAGACTTAATGGAACATTGATCCATATTATTTATGAATATCTTCCTTCCATATTTATTTTTTAATGACATTTATCAAAAATTATATAACAAACAACATTTTTTTCAATGGAGAATTCCTAATGATAAATTTTTTTATTAGTTTTAATGAAATAAATGTTTTCTAAGATTTATAGAATTCCATGTTTTAGAAATTTAATTTTAGACATATATAACTATATACGTTTTTTGAAGGAAATATGTTTCACATTTTTATTATTTCTTTTCAAAACCCATTACTGATAATATTAAATGCTCCACCTATGTTTTAAATTCATTTTCTATATGATTGGCATAAATACACTGCATTGTCAATTAAAAGAAGATGATCACACCAGAAACTATTCTGATTAGTTAATTTTTCAGTTTTGATGAAATGATATAATTGTAAAAATTATCCAAATCCTAGACTGGAAAAATTTCCTTGAATGTGTAATGTGTTTTGTAATTATTCAGTTTCCTTTTTATAAAAAATGTTTTCCATCAATTTTTAGCTGTGAAACCAATATCACCATATAGAGATGCTTCAACCAAATATCATTCAATGATCCTTGTACAATATTCGGTATCATAAAATGTTTCCCATAGCGGATAATTTATCCTGACATATTCCCTATTATTATCTCATGATAATAAATGGATTGAACAGTGAATTTAAGGGAAAAATATTTATAAGAAAACACATTACATAATGAAAAATATAAATTTGTGTTACAAAAAACTATATTATATTCATCCAATCATCATATTATATCCTACGAATAGAATAAATATATTATAAAAATTTAAAAATTTAATCATAGAATAACCAGTGGTAAACAAATGAGATTAAGAAAATTTTCACCATCATAATAATATACCAATAAATTAAATTATTTGGATGATATCATTATAAAATATCCTAATTAAATCATTATTAAAATATATGGATATAATTTTATATGAAAAAATAATTTAAAATATTTCTCATATATTTATTAACTAATAATCCATATTCATATTCAATTAGTACTTTTTATATTTAAATATTTCACAAACATTATTAAACAAATTCATTTGTATGACCCAACTAATCATTTTCAGAGGTAAAATTTTCATTGATTAATCATTATGTAATAAAATTATTTAATCTTCTTCAATGTTAATAGATAGATTCCATTCACATTTTGGAAAATAGTAAAAATTAACATATTAGGTAAATTAAATGAATAATCACTTCAAATATTTTAATTAAATTAATGTAATAATTAAAAATATATTGAATTATATTTTATTAATTTTCAAATAAATACATGAAAGTATTTGTTCTAACATTACATCATCATTTATTACTATCCTTGTACATTCCTCAAGTCCTCGGTTGAATAGGGATCTATGAAATGTGGTCTATACCAGATATGGATTATCTAGACATGAGAGCTCCTGACTTGCCAACAAGCTTGTTGTTGTCCATACTCAAACTAGAATTGAACCAAAAATGTATGCTGCATCTCCTACCACTATTTCCAATCACATGGTGACAAAGGATCTATAAGGCCTAGACCTTAAACTGTACTTAATATTGAATTAAATGAATAATTCACATTGAGGATCTTTTCAGGTTTAGAGTTTTAGAGAATTAGGACATAACTATTACATCTAAAAAGATTACAAAGTAGACACATCTACTAAGTTTCCATAAAATAAAAACTCTAAAAAAAACATATCTAGTTCCATGTTTTAGATAGCATGACTTTCCCTTGATCCCATCCTTGACCCAATTCCACATTTTGTCCTGTGAAAAACATTTCAAAAAAAACATGGGGTGAGCATAAAAAAGCTCAGTAAGGGATACACAAAGAATGAAAACTGTTAGTTTTTAAAACATTAAGTAAACCATGTATACTTTATCAAAGTAATACCTTCACCTTTATGAAGTAGTAAAAACTCTTCACGGAAGAAAATATCATTAAATACCCTTCTGTAACCAAATGATTACCATAAAACCCATATAAAGAAAACATAACATATAAAGGTAACTTGGGACATAAACATACTTAAGTGGAATAACCATACGGTCCAATTCCACACATATCACTTAATGGAATATCCATTTGGCCAACATCCATACATACTAAATGTAATATCCATATGGATGACTTCCATACCCAATGCATTGATGGTTATAACGTAACCACCCATCCTTGTATTAACGACACCACCCAGCATATGGTTTATCAAGTAACCACCCGAAAAATGTCCAAATACCATTATAAAATCATAAGACTTAAAAAATATATAACGGAAAGAAAACATCTCCACACTTTTATCACAATATACAACTTATATATATTGACATAACAAATCCATTATAAAAACCATTTTCAATACCAAAATACATAAAAGAGTATATGATATTTATTTCATTTTAAAAACATTACGGCTTTTTGAGGAAGCCAAAGACCAAATAATACTCATTGCGGAAGAAAAGGTCATTGTCATTGCATGTGTTAAAATAAACATTCCTTTTTTAGTTTAGTAAAACGCTTTGTAGAAAAAGTTTCCTTTTGTAAAAAAGTAATATTTAAAGGGGTTTATACACCGTATAAAAGAAAGATGTGTATAAAACGAAATATGCCTCAATAATAAACATGAATTAATTTATACTTTCATAAGAACCTTTTTCATGTTCATTATTCCTTTTACATCACATATTATCTTGTCAAGAACACTATGTAATTATTTAGGATAAGAATGGTCATTTTGTCGATATTTGGTACTCGAGTCAAAAGTGAACTTCTTATATTTAAAATTTGTTCACGTAGTCAAATATACATTATCATAAAAATAATATTCATGATGTAGATGCCATATATATCATATATATCCAGTATATACATGCATTTATAATATTACATAATCATTTAGAGGTATGAAACGAAATGCACCGTTCATGAAGACGGTAAGTTGTACGTACGCATAAAGGCTACTTCAATTTCTATTTCATAGTCAATGGAATTAAAACATAATGATACATAATAGTATTATAATTTCAGTATGGTATCTTATATAATATAATTAAATTTATCCTTTATACGTACCACATACGGTGTTAACGAATCAAATCACGTTGAGGGGGCGGTAGTCCGCACTTCCTAAAATGAAGATATCACGTTTACCCATAATGGAAACCATAAAGGTATAAATTAAATGAAATATACAGAAGCTTAAGTAAAACATAAACATATTATATATCATATATAAATATAGGGACATCTTAATGGCCACCTTTGATGGTGTTATATGAGTGTTGAACAATCATTGTTTCGTGAGGTAGAAATTCGCCATCCACAGAAACAGTATGTTCTTTAACAATTATATGAAGGTGTGTGTATGTTTAGCTAGAATACTTATTATAACAACATCCTAGTATATTGAAGATACTGTAAGTGTTACAAAATAAAGGAATAAAAAGAGTTTAGGGGGTTGTAGAAGTATAATAAAACATAATAACACAAGAGCAGACACTACCTTTAAATCGGGTAACTCCTTTTGATTTGAGCTCAAAGGCTTCTTTGGAAAGTATTATATGAAAAGTTAGGATTTTAGGAGTAATAGAGGGATGTTTAGAGACAAAATGGGCCGGTTTTGTCAGAGAAAAAGGCTTGAGAGGTGTGGGTAAAGAGGTTGAGGTAGGGGCCTTTTATAAGAGGAGAGGAGGGGCACTCTTGAAAAGTAAGGAAATGAAACTTTATATTAGAATGAGTTTCGGATTTTGATGGTCCCAAATTGATGTGTTTCGAGGATAAGGTGATAAGGGTTCGAATCCACCCATACAATATGTTTTGGACATGTGTAGGTCTTAGATTTGACATTATATTTCCATTTTCTTTAAATAGTTAAATAATGAGGTAATCGTTGCATCATCATGGTGTCATAAATAATTTAATTTATTTATTGTCTAAAAATTATTAAAAAATTACAATGACGTTTTAAATCTTTGTATCTTTCCAATGAATATTTATAGTACAAAATATGATTTTTATAACCCCATTTAAAATTGTTTTAGAAAAACAACTAATGTTTGTGAAATTTTTATTTTAACTTTAAATAAAAATTTAGTATTGTCATTTTACAACCAAAGTGGATTCATGGGGTCCCCAAGTTGACCCATGGATTGTATTGGTCGGACATGACACATAAAATAAGGGTAGGACATGTGTCTAGGTCATTTCATATTAATAAAACATTATGTTTACCTTAAACTACATTAATTTTCTCTAATCGCGATTAAAATCATAATAGTTACTATTCACCAAAAATTATTTCAATCCCATTGAACCAAATTTTACATCCTGATGAAAACCATGTATATCGGATTTTTGAAATTCAAATCACAGAAGTGGTAATGTTTCATTTAAATGAAAAATCAGTTTTTAAACTACCACTTAGTGGTTTCACTATTCATAAAAATTGATGTTTTTTAGAAAAATACCAAATATTCACCCTAATCTATATTTGATATTCCGAATTCAAAAATGATGTCTATTTTTAAAAAATTCAAAACATATATGTTGCATTAATTAATTTAATAATTAATTCCCGCTGTCAAAATAAATAGCATGTTTTTAAGAAACAATATCTATTAAAAGATTGACTTTAGTTTAAGTCCAATTTCAAAGTGAAATTAATTCCAATGACCACTATTTGATTAAATTGTAAAAATATATTCTAATTTCACTTTAAAACCACTTAAAAAGATAATATAATCAAATTAAAAAATAGATTAAAAATAGGTTTTGAATTAAAATACAATATTTTTCACTATTCATGAAAAAATGATCTTTATCGGAAAAATACCGAAAATTTACACAAAGTAAATTTTGATGTCCCGATTCTAAAGACGAATTTTATTTGGTCCAATATAACATATAAGAGTGACCAAAACTATATTTAATTACGGTTCACCATCATAAGTTGATAAGTGGACTATGAGTGAAAATTAGAGTATATATACCTAAAATTGAATTCTATTCGTATTTTAAGCCTTTATCCATTATTGGATAAATGTAAAAACATTTAACAAACATATATAATCATATTTTAGTTATTTCTATTCATTCCCACCCATACTACGGATTTGTGTTAACTAACATTTAAAATAATATTATTTTATCAATAATGTGCAACGTAAGCTTTTAAAGAAACTCTTTGTTGCGTATCGGGTACGCTATCGAACATAGCAACTCATTTAAAGTAAAATTAATATTTAATTCAAAAATATTAATAAATATGAAAATGTATTATTCTTTATTTACCTGGGATGTTACATCCTTCCCCCTTTTGGGAATTGTGTCCTTTCCATTTTATTCACTTATCAAAATAAGTGGGGGTATTTATCCATCATAGCATTTTCAGATTCCCACGATGCCTCTTCAACCATATGGATTTTCAACAAAACATTTACCTGGTGAATTAACTTATTTTGCAACATTTTCTCTCTTCAGTCATAATCTGGTAAGGTTTTTCTTCATAAGAGATATTCTCTTCCAACTGAACTACCTCTGGGATCAAAACATGAGATGGATCTGGCATATACTTTCTCAACATAAAAACATGAAAAACATTTTGTACCTGAGATAAACTCGGAGTTAAAGCCACTCAGTAAGCAACTGATCCAACTTTATCCATCATTTCATATGGTCCAATAACCCTTGGACTCAGCTTTCCTTTCTTACCAAATCGCATTACACATTTCCATGGTGAAACTTTGAGAAAAACATGATCACCTACCTCGAAAGATAGATCCTTCCTCCAGTTATCCGCAAAACTTTTCTATCTACTCTGAGATGTTCTCATGTGTTTCTGAATCAACTGAACTTTTTCTGCCATCTCTTCTACCAATTATGGTCCCATCATATTCCTTTCACCCACTTCATCCCAAAAATCTGGAGTTCGACACCGTTTACCATATAATGCCTCAAATGGACACATCTGTATACTGGAATGAAAACTGTTATTGTAAGAATACTCAACCAAAGAATGTTGATTGTCCCAACTTCCCTAATAATCCAAAGAGCAGGTACATAGCATATCCTCAAAATTCTGAATTGTTCGTTCTGACTGCCCATCTGATTGAGGATGAAATTTTATACTAAAATTTAATTCAGTAACCAATGACTTTTGAAGGCTTTTCCAAAAGTTATAAGTAAACCTGGGATCACGATCAGATACAATGGAGAGAGGAACTCCATGTAACCTGAATATCTCCTTAAGATAAAAACAAGAAAGTTGATCTAGAGAGAAAGTATCTCGAATAGGAAGGAAATGAGAAGATTTATTTAATCAATCAACAATAAACCAGATTGCATTATTACCTCTAGATGTCTTCTGTAATCCCACAATAAAATCCATGGATACATTTTCCCATTTCCACTCTGGCACTGGTAACGGATGAAGCATCCATTTTGGTAACTGCCGCTCTACTTTAACTTTCTGACAAGTCAAACAATTCACAGTAAAATCAGCAATATCCCTTTTCATTCCATCCCACCAGTAATACTCCCGCAGATCTTTGTACATCATAGTACTACCAGGATGAACTGAAAACTGGGAACTATGAGCCTCACATAACAACTCATTCTTCAAATGTGAATCACAAGGCACACATAATATCTTCCCAAACCTAAAAAACAATCATTATCAATTTTGAATTCACGCAACATACCCTTCTAAACCAGCTCTACCTTTTTCTACAACTCACTGTCTTGCTTCTGTGCTTGCATAATTCTGCCTGATAGGGATGATCTCACTAATACATGAAACAAAATAAAAGAACTTCCTTCACCAACAATTTCCATGCCAAAGTTCATACAATCCAACACCAAAGGATCTCGTTCCAAACGTATCATGGTTAATGAAACATTACTTTTTCTACTCAAAGCATCGACCACTTTATTTTCTTTTCCCGGATGGAAATGAATTGTACAATCAAAATCCATGATTAATTGCAGCCATCACCTCTGTCTCATGTTCAATTTGTTCTGAGTGAATATATGCTTTAAACATTTGTGATCAGTATATATTTCACACTTTACTCCATAAAAATGATGCCTCCAAATTTTTAGAGTAAAAACAATAGCAAGTAATTCCAAATCATGTGTAGGGTAATTTACCTCATGAGTTTTCAACTGACATAATGCATATGCAATTATCTGATCATTCTACATAAGGACACAGCCAGGTCCCTTGAACGATGAATCACTGTATATAACAAACTCACCATTCTTGGAAGGAAGTGCCAAAACTAGAGCATTCACCAACCTTCTGTTCAATTCCTAAAAACAAACATCACATTATTCTGTCCAGATAAACTTAACAACCTGCCAAGTTAGCTTAGTCATTGGACTAGATAACCATTAAAAATTTCCAAAAAACCTTCGTTAATAGCCTTCCAAACCAAGGAATCTACGAATCTCAGTTACATTTGTTGATCTTGGCCATTCTTCAACAACTTTTGTTTTAGCAGGATCAAAAGTTATGCCATCTTTTGAAACAATGTGACCAAGGAAATAAATTTGTTTCAACCAAAACTCACACTTTCTGAATTTCCCATACTTTTTCTTTTCATTTAAGGTTTTCAAAATAACCCTTAAATGACATTCATTCTCCTCTTTAATTTTATAAAACAGCCAAATATCATCAATGAAGTCAACCACAAACATATCCAAGAACTCATGGAAAATTCTATTCATAAGGTCCACGAATAAAACAGGTGCATTGGTTAACCCAAAAGGCATAACTACAAATTCATAATGGACATATCTAGTATGGAACGCATTCTTTGGAACATCTGCTTATTTTACTTTTATCTGATGGTATCCCGACCTCTATTCAATCTTCAAAAAATACTGAGCTCCCTGGAGCTGATCAAACAATTCATCGATATGAGGAAAATTATACATGTTCTTAATAGTGATATTATTTAAGGCTTTATAATCAATGAAAAGCCCCATTGAACCATCATTCTTTTTAACAAACAAGACAGGAGAACCCCATGGTGATGTTCTAGGTCAAATGAAACATTTATCTAATAACTCATGCAATTGTTTCTTTAACTCTAAAAGGTCAAAATGAGCCATTCGATAAGGAGGTTTTGAAATTGGCTTAGAATCAGGAAATAAGTCTACAGTAAATTCAACTTCCCGATCATAAAAAATACCAGGCAACTCATCTGAAAAAACATCTAGATACTCATTTACCACTGGAACATCATTAATTTGAATAGTACCCTTGTTTTCAACAATATGATCAAGATAACATTCATTTCCATCTTTTACTAGCTTCTAAACTTCCTGATATATTATCAAAATCAAGGGTTCATTCTTGTACACAAACTGAAAATCATTCTAAAAAAACATTTTAGCTCTACAGTAAATCTTAGCATGATAAACATAAAACCAATATATGCCCAAAATAACATATCACTCTACTAGAGGAAAAACAATAAGGTTTCGAGGTAGATTTTTTCCACACACAATGATAGAAAGGTTTTTATAATTTCTTTTTGTCTCAACATTTCCTCTGGGTTTTTTAACATATGTTTAGGATTCATATCTTGAGATGGAATTTCCAATTTACTAGAAAAAATCTCAGAAATGAAAGAATGTGTAGACCCTGAATCAAACAAAACATTCTCATAATCTGAACAAACAAAAAGTGTACCTGATATTACTTCATTCGATGGCCCAACATCTGCTGAAGTAGTTGCAAAAGACCTAACCACCCCTTTCTGCTTTTAGTCTGGATTCTTTCCCCCAGTTGAGTTCTTCGTTAGACACTCATCTGCATAATGAACCATTTCATTACATTTAAAACATCTTACCGCTATCTTTTCATTGCCAGCCTGAGGATCTTCCTTACAGCTACGAGATATATGACATGACTTACCACACCGAAAGCATTGTCCAGACATGGATAATAATTCTCCATGATGCATTTTACCACACTTATCCCAGGATGGATATTTGGATTTCTTACCGCCTTTCTTCTTTGATGAATTCTTCCCCTTTTCCTTCCAACTGGACCTATGATTCTGTCGTTTGTCAAAGAACACATGATCATCGGCAAACTCCATAACTTATGAACTCACTAGAAGCTAAATACCTTCGTTACTTTGGCTTTAATTCTGAGTAAAAATGGTTGATTTTACTATCAAGATCTCGTATGAAGTTTGGATCATACCTTGCCGGTCGAGTGAACTTTGCTTCATAAACAGCCACTGAGTCATCCTCGTGCCTCAAATCTAGAAATTGGTTTTCCATCCCATGAAGAACCACCTTAGTAAAATATTTCTCATGAAACATACCTTTGAATTCGTCCGAGTGAAGATCATCAATCTCATCACTATCCCTGATATTTTTCACCATCGACCACCACTGATCAATTTCTCCTTCAAAACGGTAAACAGAAAGAATAACCTATTGATGTTCTGAACACCCCATAACATAAAAAATCTCCTCCAGTTCTTTAATCCACCCTTTAGCTATCCTAGAGTCATATGATACTCTGAATGATGGGGGATTTTGCCTCATGAAATGTTCCACCACTGACATGTTCCTCTTCGGTTGATCAGGCTGATCTCGTGCATGGACACCACCACCATTTAATGCTTGAGTCAACTGTGCCATCACTGCAACAAACTGTACAGTTCTGATTCTGACCATCTCAGGTTGCTAATTTAAAAGGATGTCTTCCTATTGATGTTGTCCCAACATATCTTCTTTGATTCCTCTGCGGAAAACCATTCTAAACACAGAAATATCTTAGGTGAGGCAACATGGTAACCCATAAATGCTATATTATTTAAATCATACCATAAATTAATTTATAATTTAACACTTTTCTAACTCCAAATGTTGTCTAAACCAACCTATGATACATCCTATAAGGCTCTGGCCTTAATCCTTACTTAATATTGAATTAATTGAAAAATTCAAATTGAGGATCTTTTCAGGTTTAGAGTTTTAGAGAATTAGGACATAACTATTACATATCAAAAGATTACAAAGTAGAAACTTCTACTAAGTTTCCATAAAATAAAAACTCTTAAAAAGAAACATGACTAGTTCCATGTTTTAGATAGAATGACTTTCACATGATCCCATCCTTAACCCAATTACACATTAAGTCCTGTGATAAAAATTTCAAAAAAAATTTGGGGTGAGCATAAAAAAGCTCAGTAAGGGATACAAAAAGAATGAAAAATGTAAGTTTTTAAAACAACAAGTAAACCATGTATACTTTATCAAAGTAATACCTTCACCTTTATGATGTAGAAAAAACTCTTCACTGAAAAAAAATATCATTACTTACCCTTTTGTAACCAAAAGATTACCATAAAACCCATATAAAAAACACATAACATATAATGGTAACTAGGGACATAAACATACTTAAGTGGAATAACCATACGGTCGACTTCCACACATATCACTTAATGGAATAGCCATTTGGCCAACTTCAATACATACTTAATGGAATATCCATACGGCCGACTTCCATACCCAATGCATTGCAGGTTATAACGTAACCACCCGGTCTGGTATTCCCGGCACCACCCGTCAAATTTCCATGTACCATTATATAATCATAAGACATAAAAAAAATATAATGGAAAGAAAACATTTCCACACTTTGATCACAATATATCACTTAAATATATTGACATAAAAAATCCATTATAAAAACCATTTTCAATACGAAAATACATAAAATAGTATATGGTATTTATTTCATTTTAAAAACATTACGACTTGTTGCGGAAGCCAAAGACCAAATAATACTCGCGGCGGCGGAAAAGGTCATTTTCACTGCATACGTTAAAATAAACATTCCTTTTTGTATTTTAGTAAAACACTTCGTAGAAAAAGATTCCTTTTGTATAAAAGTAAAATTCAACGGGGTTTATTCACCGTATAAAAGAATGTTGTATATAAAATGAAATATTCCTCAATGAAAGGAGATTGAGATGAAGTCCCTTACCTCCGGTCCGACTTGACTCGATCGTTCATTAACTTCCAGAATAATAAAATTGAGTTAATTTCTACTTGATTAAGAACCTTTTTCTAGTTCATTATTCCTTTTATATCTCCTATCATCTTGTCATGAACACTATGTAATTATTTAGGATAATAATGGATGTTTTATCGATATTTGGTACTTGAGTCAAAAGTGAACCTATTATATTTACAAGTTGTTCACGTAGTCAAATATGAATTATCTCAAGAATGATATTAATGATGTAGATTCAATATATATCATATATATCCAGTATATTCATTCATTTTTAATATTACATAATCATTTAGAGTTATGAAATGAAATGCACCGTTCATGGAGACGGTAAGCCGTACGTACGCATGAACGCTAATTTCATATCTATTTCACATTTTATGGAATTAAAACATAATGATATGTAATAGTATTATAATTTCAGTATGGTATCATATACAATATCATTAAATTTATCCATTATACGTACCACATATGTTGTTAACGAATCAAATCACTTTGAGGGGGCGGTAGTCCGCACTTCCTAAAATGAAGATATCACGTTTACCCATAATGGAAACCATAAAGGTATGCCATAAATGAAAAATACAGAAGCATAAGTAAAACATAAACATATTATATATCATATATAAATATATTGACATCTTAATGGCCACCTTTTAAGGTGTTATATGAGTGTTGAACAATCATGGTTTCGTGAGGCAGAAATTCTCCATCCACAAAGACATTATGTTCTTTATCCATTAGATGAAGGTGTGTGTATGTGTAGCTCGAATCCTTATTATAAAAACATACTAGTATATTGGTGATACTGTATTTGTTACAAATGAAATGAATAAGAAGAGTTTAGGGGGTTGGATAAGCAAAATAATACATAAGAACACATGAGAAGACACTACCTTTAAATTGGGTAACTCATTTTGATTTGAGATCAAAGGCTTCCTTGTGAAGACTTCTGCCAAATGTGAGTCTTATAAGAGTAAGATAGGGATGTGGAGAGACAAAATGGTCAGGGTTTGGCTGAGAAAAAGTCTTTAGAGATGTGGGTAAGGAGGAAGAGGTGGGGGCCTTTTATAAAAGGAGAGGAGGGGCACTCTTGGAAAGTAAGGAAATGTTACTTTAGATTAGAATGAGTTTCGGATTTTGTTGGTCCCAAATTGATGTGTTTCTATTATATGGTGATAAGGATTCGAAAAACACCCATTTAATAGGTTTTTTACATGTTTAGGTCTTTGATTTTACATTATATTTCCACTTTGTTTAAATCGTTAAATAATGAAGTAATCGCTGCATCATCATGGTGTCATAAATAGTTTAATTTATTTAATGTCTAAAAATTATAAAAAAATAATATGATGTACTAAATATTTTTATCTTTACAATTAATATTTATAGTCAAAAATATTATTTTTATAACCCCATGTAATTTTTTTTAGTAAAACAACTCATGTTTGTGAAATTTTTATTTTAACTTTAAATAAAAATTTATTAATGTCATTTTCCAACCAATGTGGCTTCATGGGGTCCCCATGATGACCCATGGATTTTATCGGTCGTCCATGATACATCCAATAAGGGTAGGATATGTTTCCAGGTCATTTCATATTATTAAAACATTATTTTTACCTTAAACTAGATTAATTACCTCTAATCGCGATTAAAAACTTAAAAGTTACTATTCAAAAAATAATTTTAATACCATTGAACCACATTTTACTTCTTAATGACAACCATGTATGTCATATTTTGTAAATTCAAAACACAGAAGTTGTAAAATTTCATTTAAAAGAAAAATCAGTTATTTAAGTACCACTTAGTGGTTTCAGTATTCAAAAAAAATTGATGTTTTTCAGAAAAATACCAAAACATCGCCCTAAGCTATATTTGATATTCCGAATTCAAAAATGATGTCTATTTTACAAAATTCAAAACATATAAGTTGCATTAATTAATTTAAAAATTCATTCCCGTTGTCAAAACAAATAGCATGTTTTTATGAAACAAAAAGTATCAAAAGATTGACACTAGTTCAAGTCTGATTTCAAAGTGAAATTAATTCCAACAACCAATATTTGATTAAATGTAAAAAAATATATTCTAATTTCACTTTAAAACCACTTAAAAATATAATCTGATCATATTAATAAATTAGATTAAAAAGTGGTTTTTAATTAAAATAAAATATTTTTCACTATTCATTAAAAAATGATCTTTATCGGAAAAATACAGAAAATTTACACAAAATAAATTTTGATGTCCCAATTCTAAAGAGAAAATTTATTTGGTGAAATAGAATGTATAAGAGTGACCAAAACTATATTTAATGACGGTTCTCCATCAAAAGTAGATAAGTGGACCTTTAGTGAAAAGTAGAGTATATATACCTAAAATTGAATTCTTATCATATTTTAAGACATTACCCTTTATTGAATAAATGTAAAAACATTTAACAAACATATATAATCATATTTTAGTTATTTCTATTAATTCCCACCAATACAAACGGCTACGTGTTAACTAACATTAAAAATAATATTATTTTATCACTAGTGTGCAACATAATATTTTCAAAGAAACTCTTTATTGTGTATCGGGTACGCTATCGAACATAGCAACCCATTTAAAGTAAAATTAAAATTTAATTTTAAAATATTAATAAATATTAAAATGTATTATTCTTTATTTACCTAGGATGTTACAGGATCCCTATATCTTTGTTGGATCAGAACCTTGATAACCTTCACCTGGGGGCTCTCTACTTGCAGATAAGCCTGATAATAGTGTCATTCAGGCTAGTGTTAAAACTAACAAAGTGGTATATATTGATAATGGAATGAAAAGTGGGATACCTATTAAAAAAGAAAATATGAGTCTAGTAATGACATTAGTGATCTCATTCAGGATGCCACCATCATAAAAAAACTATGAAGACCTCCCAAAAGTATAAAACTATTTGTTGGTGGATCTAAAAAGGGGGTATGTAACACTGAAATCAAGATTAAATGAAGTTGTACACTGGAATTTATAGGGGATGGCTATCCGTGACACTACCAGGTCCCTTAGGCACTTCATTCAGCTTTATAGGCCTCTTATCTTAGGGATCTCTAAACCTAAAATAGTTTAGTCTTAAAAAAATAACAAATCTAGAAAATCTGGAATTCATTTGGTTAACTCTAACAATAATCTTTCACAGGTGAAAAGACATTGGTTTATGGAACATATTTCTATATCAGATATCTCCTTGGTTGCTTATAGTAAATAGCTGGTCACCTTTTCTTCCAGGTACTTGAGCTCTCATTATTCCCTCTCCTTTGTACATACCAATATTGATTATTAGAATCATAGAAGATTATGGTTGGATTTGTAGAATCCCAATTATCTTATTTTCTGTCCTTGGTCAGTCCTTGGAGATTTTAATGATATTATGAATCCAGATGTGAAGATGAGGTCCATGTATAATGTTATTTCATCCAGAGAGTTGAATTCTTTAATTTGCCTTAATGGTTTTATTGAGATTCATTTGGTTAGAGCTCAATACACATGGTATAGAAAAGTCGTGAACAGGATTTTGGTAACCAGAATTGAAATGATGTTTTACCATGAAGGATACCATGATGCTTGAGTTTTTATTTCTTGTACAAAATAATCTATAAACAACTCATATCATCACCATATTTTGGTTGACTTGGTGGGTAATGATCTAGCGTGTCCCATGATTGTTAGGTTCAACAAGGAAGGGATTTTTCACCCAGAATTTCAACCCATTATTGAGCAGATTTGGAAGTCTATGAATTGCAGGAAGGGTGATTTTTCATGTATTATCAATAATAATCTTCTTATAAGGGATCTCAAAATGTAGATCAAGGGACGTTTTAGCTCACTTTATTAAGAAATATTCTCTCGTAAAATGTATGTCCCTGATTTATAGGAGAATGCACCCTTAATAATTTCTATAGTAGTGTTGAAGGTGAATCTAAAAGAGAATTTTAGATGAACTATCTTTTGAATCTCAAGGATTCTTTACAAAAGTATATTTTTAGCGCCAAATGTTTAAAGGTTTGTGATAGTAATTCTATGTTATTTAATTCACTTCAGAAAATATGAAAGACTCTAGTCTTTTATCCTTACTTAGAAATGGGGATTAGATTTTTGACAATCGGGTGGATCTCTCGAATATTGTGATTGATTATTTCAACTAACATTTCAATGAATCTTCCCTCCCTATGTATCCTTTTGATTGTATCATTTCTAGAAAAGTAAATGAGGATGAAAACAACAATATCACCACTATAACCTTGAATCTTTAGATACAATAGGTGTTTTTCAACCTCAAATCAGAAATTTCTCCAGGCCCAATTATATTTGGTAATAAATTTTTTAAAAATTATTGATATATAATGAAAAATGATATATGAAATCTTGTCATTCATTTTTTCAAGAGTGGTTCCATTACTCATGCCATGAACTCTTAGTTCTTAGCATTGATTCATATTGTTGAAAATGCAAATGAAATTTATATATTAAGTCCAGTTTCATTGGACAAAAATATTTAGAAAATCATTTGTAAAATTTTCGCTACATGGTAGTATCTGGTTGCAAGAAGTATAGTTTCTAAAAATCAGTTTGGTTTCATTAAAGGAAGGTTCATCAATGATTGTCTAATTACTACTTCTGAATGTGTGAATCTTTTATGGAAACATTCTAGGGTTGGAATATTCCACTAAAGCATGATGTCAAGAAATCTTTTGACATAATAAACTGAGGATTCATTTGAAATTTTCATTATATGTTTGGTTTTAATAGTTACTTTATCAATTAGATAATAACCATTCTTAGTTATGCTCACATATCTATCCTAATTAATGGGTCTCTAGAGGGTTTCTTTGATTATTCCAGAGGGGTCAGGAAGGGTGACCCTCTTTCTGCCATTATCTTCTCCATTGTATAGGATTATCATTGTAGACTTCTATCCATCATGAAAGTTAATGGAAAAATTCAGTCTATTACTGTAGGTAGGGGACATTTTCCCCCACTCACTTGTTATATTCTGGCAATATAATCGTTTTCACCTTGGTTGATAAGTGGAATATTAGATATATCAAGATGGCCTTTTCTCATTATTCTGTTATTTCAGGTTAAGAGATAAGTTGGGGAAAATATTTTTTTACATTGGTAGTAATATCACTATTTCAAGGAAGAGTGGCATTTCAAGAGAGTTGGAAATTATCGAGGGTACCCTTCCATTTAATTTCTAGGGGTGCCCTTATTTTGGGGGAGGCCTAAAGATTGTTATTTTGAAGAGATTATTAGTAAGTCCATAAGTAATTTGGATTCTTCTAAGGGGAAAACTCTCTCCATGGGTGGATGTGATTTTTTTCTTAAATCAGTTGTTTTCTCTATGTTTCTTTAATACATTATTATTTATAAGGGCCCAATATTTCTCATTTGGAATATCAATGTTTCTCTTAAAAATTTCATTTGGAATAGCAGCATCCTTGAATAAAAACTGGGTACTGTTACATGGAATACTTGTAGCAATTCATATGACATTAGTGGTTTTGAGATAAAAAATCATCATCTCTCTAACGATTCTCTATAAGATTGTTTTTTGGAGAGACAATTCAACAGCAATTCTGAGTCTCTTTATATCCTTCATAGAAATTTTTTGAATAGGTTGAAGATTTATAAATTTATCAATTTTGATTCTTGTGTGTGGCCTATATTGAAATATATCATTGTCTCAATTAATTCTCACTCACGGTGGTTAGTCTTCAAGGAAACATCTCTTGATTTCTGGAAGGCCAACTGGACCGGTACTCCTCATGTAGATTAGATTGAAGGTGAATATTATATCACGGATTTGGATATTTCAATTAAGGATCATCCTGGTAGCATGGAGGGCCATCCAATCCAAATTTTCAACATTGTTAGAAAATAATATTTCTCTAACAAGGAGAATTTTTGGACTTGGAAGCCTGCTATAAATGGTATTCTTTCTTCCTTGTTGTTTTACACATTTTCTTTGTATTGTGACTCATCTTCTCACAGGATGGATGGGTTACATGGAAATTATATCAGACCCTCCAGATCTATATTTTCATAGAGAGCTACACATCATAATATCCAAAAAAAGTTATATTTAATATAGGGGATTATCTCTTTTCTCCATACGTGTTCTTTTCCACCAGTACAGGGAGGATGCAAATCGTCTTTTCCTTGGATATGTTGCTTCTTCTTCAATGTGGAAAGACATTAGAGATTAGTTTAAAGTCTATATACCATAGATGATCTTCATCAGTGACTTCATGAAGTGCTGGGGGTCCCCTTACTTTTCAACCC
Source organism: Viscum album (assembly GCA_963277665.1). Lineage (NCBI taxonomy): Eukaryota > Viridiplantae > Streptophyta > Magnoliopsida > Santalales > Viscaceae > Viscum > Viscum album. The sequence goes on along the minus strand of OY728156.1, from coordinate 856,108,843 downwards.
TATTGCTTGATCTCATTATGGTCACTGTTATATATATGTTGCATTATATCTGGTATTCTCGAAACCATGCTCTTCATGATGGTATAACTTTCTCATCCAACATTGCTCTAAGTTGAGTTCTCATTGATTTTCGTGAGGCCTCCACCCTAGAAGACTTTTTTCCTCACTCAATTCATGATCTTACTGTTCAATCACGAATGTGAATCATTTGTGTTTTCCAACTAACATATGGTACTCAGAAGTGTTTTGGCAATATCCCCTTTTTAGTTGGATTGATTACAATTATGATGTAGCTTTTCATGGTAATCCTAGTCTCTCCAGATATGGATCATTCTTTAGAGATCATTGAGGAAATGTTCTTGGATTTTTTCATGGACAATGTGGCTTCACCACCTCTCTTGCGGCTGAGATTCATGTTATTATTCTTGCGCCGGAGAAGGAAAAGAGACATGGGTGGAATAAAATTTGGCTTAAATGTTATTCTACTAAGATTTTTTATGCTATCAGGTAGGGATATTCTTATTTATCATGCAATCTCACTAATCATTGAGACAATTTCCTAGACTCTCTTCTTTCTATGAATCATATCATCAGTCATACCTATAATGTGGTTAATTTGGTGGCAGATTTCCTTGCAAACAAATGGGTCAGTGGAGTTGATTTCATCTCACATGAACTACTTCTTGATGAGTTTTTATCACTTTATATGGGGGATTGGGACAAGACAACCATTTCTAGAATTGTTTGAGTTTCTACCTTTTTCAATAAAGGATCCTTTCCCTTTAGGGAAAGGTATCATCTCATATAAAAATTGTGATTATCATGGAATCAAATATAAAAATTTCTTTGGGATATTTAATCCTTAGAGTGAGATTTATATTATAAATTGATCAATGAATTCTGAAATGATGAAATTGTTCTTATTAAATATATTTCTATAAATATATATTTAATTATTTTCTTTTATTGTAAAATAATTCCTCAAATTTAGGAATATGATCTGGAAGAAAACAATTTATCTTATTATATTCATATTCATTTAGTCGATAGTCATTTAATTAATAATTGATTTATGAATTATGATTGTTGAATTTATATTTATCAATTTATTTCATATGATTATTATTTAATATAATTCCTCATTATATTTATACAATCATTCAATGTAAAATATTTCACATGAAACAATTTTATCTAAATTAGGATCCATGTTAAGTTCTATTCCAGATGACTTTTTTATTTTGCATTACATCTTTTAATATTTTTTTATTAAACATATTTTATGGTTTGGGTTTTAAAAATTTTTATCTTCCATTTCAATAGCTTTGATTTCTGGGAGAATGATAAAATTTTATGGAACGAATATTGAAGGCGGGAAGAATGTAACCATTAATGATTTTAAAAGAAGAACATTGTGTTTGATATCATATATCACAAGTAATACAGAGCATAAATTATTAAAAATATTATTTAAATATGTTCATTATTTGATAAGTATTAAATTTGAGGTTATGAACCTGAGTATAATATTATGAAATATAAATATAAATCCTAATAAATATATATTTCTTGATATAATCATAGTAAAAAATCACACATTTTTTAATGAATTCACAGTATGCTTCAAATACAATTTCTTAAATAAATTATTTTCAATTTTATAATTTTCAATTATAAATAATATAGTTCAATTTTAGAAATAGTATCATGTGAGAAAAATATCATATTTAAATATTATTTCAGAATTATCATTGAGAGAAATTATGGGATTTTTCTAAAAATAGTTTCTTTTCACTGAATAGTAAAAAATACATTTTTTTATAAATTCGACATTTCTTTTTAATACATTATATAGTTTAAAATTATATTTTTTTTTGGAAATTTATAAAATATTTATGAATTTTTTAGTTTCATATATTTAAAATATTTTATGAATATTTAATCATCTTTATAACTGATTTGCTATTTATTTATGTGTATCCATTAAACACAATATTTAGAAATTTTTTACTAAATGTGTAATGTATCCCCATTTTATTTAATGAAAAAAACATTGATAAAAGAATATTAAAATTATATTTAAATATTATAATACTATCTATATTAATTAAAATACCAATAATTATTATTATAAGTAATATATTTAATATATTTAATATATGATCATCTTATTCTCCAAAATTAATTTTCATGAAAAATGGATTGTGGAATCATTGTCTTGTTTATTTAAAAATTAAAAAAACCTATTATAGTATATAAATTAATTAAATTGAAATCAATATATGGAATCATAATAATTTATTTTATAAAATGTCATCATGAATATTTTTAATGAATATTAAATATAGTAATATTAATTTATAGAGATTAAGGTTTAAACTAGTATTTTCAAGTTACATGTTCTTGTATAGAAATATTGTTATACACAACAAGGATTTTTATTTTCTATGTATTTATTAAATAATAATAAATAGATGGTATATATTATATATTGTGTTTAATTTTATTTTATGATTAAAACAAAAATTATTCTCTTAAAAAAATTAATTAATGTGTTGAAAAATGAAATTTTATAAGTTTGTAGTACACATAGAGGATGAAGAATAAAATATTTGAACAATTTATGTATTTATTATGTTTATTTAAGGATCAACCATTGAAAATATCCAGTAAATTCTTCCATAATTATATGGGAATATGTGGTATGTGTGACTTCCAATTATTAAATAGTCTTGGGTATATTAGAAAATGATACTCGTTAATTATAAAAGGAAAATCTCGAATATTATATATGTTCACATTACAAGGAAATTTTTCTCAACCCATGAATATAAAAATATATCCCCACCATCAATAAACACATTATATAGGTTTCAGTTTTCCATTAAACGTGACATATGTTCTTTTATATAATATACCTAGGAGGTTCATCTTTTTAATGTTAATTATCCTCAAATGACTAATTATATTAAATTATTCTTTTTTAAAAAATATTATATATTTTCATCTAGAGAATAATAAATAAATTTACAAAAATATACATAGATTTTATTAAACTTATAGAATAACATTTACCCATCTAATCCTCAATCAAATGGTTAAAAAATTCATCACTCTTGTCAACAGTAGACTCCATCCTTGAAAAATTATTTAATTTTTTTTTCAAAAATAACAATGAAGTAAATTCATATTAATTGAAAGAGTAAATATTTATAATAAATTTGAAATGATAATAATTAATATATATTATTATTTGATAAAATTTCTTTCCATTTCACTCATTATGGGAATTATATTATCACTCATTAGTACATACGACATACTATCTCGATAAAGAGATTAAGATAATTTTCTAAGATCAAAAATCATTAATGGTTTTAATAGTTTTTAAAATAAGAATATATATTATTTTTAAAATTTTATTATATAATGATATTTTTGAAATATATAATATACTCCGAAATTTGAATTATCATGAGAAAAAAAATGATAAAACAAGGCAATTTACACCAAAATTAATATCAACAATAAATTATTTTTAATAAATAAGTTGTAAAATGTTAAAATTGGATCATTTATGATATTATAATCATAAATATTATTATTCAATATATTAATAAATTTTATAAAACAATTATACATTATGTTAGTGCATTTTCAAACTAATGTAATTGTGATGTAAGATATTTATCCACCATTTCATTTCATTACGGTATATCATAATATTATTCCCCTAAATACATTATATAATATATATAATTCCAATTATAGATGATATATCACATATCCTACTTATGTAAAGGAATTTAATTTTTTAATTTTATTTCTTATTCCAAGGTTATTTGAGATAAAAAATAAAAAGATGTAAAAAAATTCAAAACATCATTTCATTTCATTGGATTGTATTATGTTTCAGTTTTACATCATATTATATATTATGTAACCAACTAATATCTATTATTTTATGTATTAATTTCTTATTTTTATCCTAAATTGATAGACATTATATATTAATATAATAATTATATCTTCATCATTGATATTATTGTAGGGTTTTCTCATCTCCGACTGTCACTTTTGGGGCATGTGTGATAATATATACATATATTACATTATAAGAGGCATCAATTAATTTTTTGATTTTTTTGCAATTAAAATATGTATATTCCTGTTATTTATTTTTTAATTTTATTTTATCCAATTCATGAGTGTTGGGATTAAAAAATTTACAATGTTATTATAAATTTATGTTTCAATCCACTTTTAATCAAGATTGTTTATGACTAAATTTATATTGATTGATATTATTTCATAATTTTATAATTAGAAAATTTAATTTTTCATCACCTATAGTTTTTAATTATGATATCCTTTTGTATACCAATTTTAATTTCCTTGGAATATAAAATAGTAAATAATTTTTTTAACTAATAAAAAATTCATTCATCTATTCGATTGAAATTAATTTTCATCCTAATACATATATAATAATAATGTTTTAAAAACTATTTTAATATAATTTTTTAATTTATATTTAAATTTTCAAAGATTTTATTCAAATAATAATGGAATATTCTAATCATTTCCATGCCATGTATTTTTTACTTTCCATAAAAATTTGAGATTTTTTATATCAATGTACATGTCATGAATGAAACATTCCATCATCATTAAATAAAATTTAATTGAATATTATAATAAAAAATTAAAATGACATCAATTAATGAAAAAAATACACTAATAGTTTTGTTAAAAATTCTATTTTAATTTAGAGTTTTCATAGTCAAAATAATAATCTCATCAATATTTTTATTGATGATATTTTTATGATATTTATATTCATCAATGAAAATAACCCATTATTATAAATATAATTAACTAGATATATGTTTTGATGTTACTATCCTTATTATATATCTTTATGGTTTATTATCCTTTTGCCCATGGAAATTATTGTTAATCATTTCCAAGATTAATTATCACAATCGTTAATGTTCCCATGAAATAGTATCTTTATTATGATCATTCAAAATATAGATTTACCTTGATATCCATATAATTTATAGTGGATACCCTAATTAAACAAAATATATATCATTTCAAGATATAAATTTTTAAATTTTATGTTATACGATTTATTTGGCAAATATTGATATTCCAAGTTCATTATTAACTTTTTACATTTTTTATAAGGAAAATTTGTCATTAATTTGAGAAATCCTTAGATATATGTGAAATGTGTTGGACATGGAATGATGGGTGGGGCCAAAAATAATTTTTCCCATCAATACATCAATATGTCTCATGTGAAAAACCAAATATAAAATATAAATGTTTTGTTAACCATGATTGATAATAGTATTAAAAAAAGACATGACTATATATATACAAATATGTATAAAAACATGATATCCAAAATGATGAATTTCACATCATTGATAAATTAATTATTTTTAACATTGATATTATTTAATTGAATTTATCCATGTCTTCTTTTTCCAACACTATTAGAATTATATTAAATGTGTTTAATTAAATAACCATTATGTTTTCTAATTATTAATGAAATTTAATAGATTAAATATAGTATATGTTCAGTTGTTATTTATTATTTATTGATTATGAAATTTTGATTTATGAGGTCTTCTGATAACATTATACATACTACGGCATTGATATCACCTTTTTTATTTTTTTTCCTAGGGATATAAAGTTAAATTCAACAACTTATCAAAAGAATGTAGAATATATATATTAACATTGTTATAATTTTTGTTTTCAAATGTAAATAATTAATCATGATAGTATATATATATTATTAAGAATGATTTAAAATTTTGTTCTTCTTGAAATAGTTATTTCAACATTTTATTAATGTAATAATGTATCGTCGAACACTAGGATATATGGGTCGCAGAATTTATAATGATGTCCAGTTTATGAAAATACTCTACCATGTTGAGTAATAATATTTGGGGGTTTTTTATAGAAATGTTAATATGGAAGATCCTAGAAAAGAATGTGACATTGTTTAGTTACCTCTAACAAAGTAATAATTTCTATTCACAATTTTAACAAGAACTCCCAAATGCAAATTTTTTTGAAATCCCAATCATTGAAAGCAATTATTTTTAATTATTACTATGGTGTGCCATTATTTTGGCTAATTGGGATCCCAAATGATATTTTTTATAACAATACCTTATTATTAGAAGAAATATTTTTTTTGTTTTCAAATATTATATTATGTACCATTAAATTTATTAAAAAATCACAATGTCTTCTTCTTAAAGATAGCGATGCAGAACCAGATCACCTCATGGGAATTGTATATTGAGGAGATAGAATTAGGATAGTATAATGATTCAATATTATGGTATGATCCAACAAATACATAATATTGAGATATTTTTGTGTTTATTTAGTCACGTATTATTATAGAATTATTGGATACATATTCTTATATTTGTAGACTAATACTTTAAAAATTTAAATTTATATTACCAGTGTAAATGAAAATAAAAACTGAGTTATTGTTATATAATATAGGGAACTATGTTTAGATTTCCATAAATGTAAAAAAAATATTTTTCATTATATAAATGTAATATATTTTAATGTTCGATAATGTATTCAACACAAAACATCAAAAAAACAACATATGATATATATTACTATCATATAATTGTATTAAAATTAGAAAATATTGATAATGTCATAATATTTATGAAATATCTAAAAGAAAATATTTCACACTCAATAAAAGTTATTACATGATAATCAATAATTATTTATTTAATTAGTTTATTCATCATGGATTATTTTTTGTGATTTTTTTTTTGTATTTATTTTCATGAATAAATTATTAAAATAAAATTTTAGAACTAAAAATATTTATTTGATATAATTAAATTTTTTTTTCATAATATCAAAATTTACATTTTCTTCAAATATGTGTCTATTTGAAAAAAATTTATGTTTTAGAGAATAGTGAAAAATAGTTATTGTAGTAAAAAATGATATTATTCAATAAATTTATTAATTTATGATTCAAAATTTTTATTTAATATAATATTATGTCAAATATTAATTTCATATGTGTATTTAATCTACAATATTTCTTTGAGTCAACGTTGTATTGGTCTTTATTAATAGTTTTTTTTCTTTCCTAAAAATGGTTTGTTATAAAAATCATTCTAAAATAAATAATGTTTCCCCGTATTAATTAATTAATATAATACCCAAATGTCATTTTATTAATTGAAAATTATATAATACAGATTATTAAATTTTAATTTAGATTCAAAAAATTATTACTAATTGTCATGTACTTTTTGAAAAAAAAAATTCTCTTAAAAAATGAACTTTCTAAAAACCCATTGTTTCAACATGTCAGAGGGTCAATTTATAATTATGTTACTACATTTATGAGTTTTCAATTTGCTCAAATTTATTATGTATATGTAATAATAATAATTTATATTATCTGATATGGTTTAATTAATTTAATACAATAATCATTAGGTAAAATAGTTAACCATAAATACAAATATTAAGGTACAAATGTGTTTACATTCTGGTTAAATATAGAATATAATGTTTAAAAATTACAATGATGTTTTCAAACACAAATATTGGGATGTATTTAGAAATTATAGACTATTTTATGTTTAATTTTCATTTCTTGGGCCATATGATAAATCTATAAGGTGGGTGGAATTATCACATTATAAATTTACGTGTGTGCCACTCAAACCACTAATAAAACGACACACAAAATCATATATTATATAGAGATTGAAAGATATTTTCATTCCATATTATACCAAAATGACTTATAATTGTTGTTTATCTTATATATAATGACTTAATTTTCAAATAAATTTCCCTTATCAAGGAATCTACTACAAACTAAAAAGAGTTACATATAGAATATGATAAATTCATCAAGGAGTGTTTTTGTTTTAATTTATTCTGCACCCATACATTTATTCATATATAATAATGATAAAAGGATATATAATATTAATTATAATATTATGGTATATTTTTATATTTATTAACTACAACAACGAATTCATTCATTAAATTGGTTATGAAATAATCAATCATGTGTATAGCTGACTACATCCTCTTGAAACGATGTAATTTCATGATTCCATGAAAACATATCATGGTGGGTATTATTATAAATATAAATATTGTATATCAGATTTTTAATTTAATTTAAAATATTCACTCAAATATCATATATATCATTTTATAATCTATTTCTTAATGGATACAAAAATATCACATGTATGTAAGGTGGACTACCGCCTTGTGAAGCGATGCGATTTTTTTTTCAGAAACGTTCTCCATTAATAAATGTAAGGTTAAATATACAAAAAATTGTTATTTAAAATACACATTGATTTTATTCATGACATTTTTATCATTATATAAATATATTATATCTAATTATTTTAACCTCGTAAATCACATAAAATGACAACGTTGTACACAGAAGTGTGAACTATCATCTCTTTAATGTGATTTGATTCTTTTTTTAACACCAAATAACAATAATTATCATTATTAATATATTTAATGAAATATTTTTTTAAATAAAATATAATATTTATATGATGATAAAAAATATATTCGTTCTTTCAATAAAAGACGTTGAAAAATGGAAACGTTACTCTTGTGTGTGTACGACCTACACACTCCATGATCAAAATGTAAATTCATTTTTCATAACCATATATAGTAATAGGATTATTAATTATTAATTATTTATAAATAGGATATTTATTCCATGAATATTATTCTGATTATTATTATATAATTACTTCAATGACCATAGCCAACCGACCAAATTTTTATTGACAATGAAGCTAAATTTTCTCAAAGTAGTTGATGTGAAACTAATTTAATAAGGAATTGTATTTATATGTTAACGTATTGAATAAAAGTAATATTATAAATGAAAAATATATCAATCAATTAATTAATTATCATATGTTCATTATTTGAGAAGATAAATACACATATGACATGTTTGACTAAAGGTAAGTGTTTCTTGTATCACTTTTCATTCCCTCATATATATACTATATTTATTGTTTTTTATTATGTTTTATATATAACTATAATTAATGTAATATATAATTTATATTAAAAAATATTTTCAGATTAAAATATCAATTGTGAGGATATATTTCTAAGGGGAATAAACTCAAATATATCAAAGTGGAAATATTTTTCTATTACAACCACATCCTTTATCGGGATAATTTATGATCATTCTTCCAACGGTTAAATATTTTGATATACCAATCATGAAATACTTATTTTTATTATCCAATATCAATTTCAATATAATACATTGTTCCTTTTTTTCATTCTCCTTATTCAATAAATATTTCAAAAGAATGTTTTTTTTGAAATATTTTTTTTAATATAAAACACTTTTTCTTTCAAAACCATTTTTTTAAAAATATTTATAATTTAATAAAAGTTTTTTTCAATGTTGAATTGGTTTTTTCTTCATGAAATGTTTTTAATTTTTTTAATATATTATTATATTAATTCATGATTAATTTCGATAGAAATATTTTTAAAAATGCTATACGGTTTATAAAGTGATTTTAAAATTTTAAAAGTTGATTTCTTCAAGAATACTTAAATAATATTTTAATACTATTTCGATTTTTCAATGTTAATTAACCATTATGTTAGTTACCAAATATTTTATTTCTTTTGTATTCATAATATCATCTTTCTTTATTTCAATGGAATCATATTTTTACAATGTAATTGTTATAAAACAACTTTGTCTTCCACATACATAACATATTTCAACTATATTGTTATAGAAACCGATTTTGATCCATGAGTTAATACTATTACAAATAAATTGATATGAAAACCATGTAACTCACATGGGTTCGTCATGATTAATTGATATTGACATGTAACCCATTTCATTTTCATTTTTTAGTATGGTTATAATGTGAATAATGACTTTTTTTCTGAGTTTCTAGACTATATGACAAATATTTATAAATTATTCATGATTTGGTTCTTTGAAACCACTTATAATAATGGTACGACTAGATATCTCTATTTAAGGCAGTTTTATAATATATAATGCTCTAGCTCAGGTAGATTTTGGTAAGACATTTATATCTTATTCAATGTTTTGTCCAAGAGAGCATCAGGTGAACCCATTAAAGCATAAATGATTGGGCATCCCAGATAACTATAATTGATCCAATTACAACTTATAAGATGGTGAAGACAATATATATATTTGGTTATCCTATTAAATTCCATAGGATTGGGTATCTCGGGTATCACTAATTGATCATGATATATTTTATGTGATGGACTAGCCCATAAATCATCTAGTGGGCCATTTATAACATAAATTATGGGTTTTCCTAGAGATATCTCTATTGAATTGGGAAATATACTTTATCACGAGGGGAATGAATAAGGGAGTTACTTGGGGGTCTATATATGTATTTAAAATGGTTTCAGTTACATTAGGGACATCATTAACACGAGTTATGAAGATACATATTACATGATAACAAAAATTTTTCCAATGTCTACTATGAGATTAAAATGTTATTATAAGAAAAATTTATATCACATGGATCCAGATTATTAAAGATGATTACTATTTATTTATTTTTTTCATATTTTATGATCTAATTATTAACAGAAATGAGTTATTTTTTCATTCACACATGCTCTCTATTTTTTTGATACCCATATGTACTTCTTATACCCATTGATAAATTTAATTATCCATTCATGTGACTACCATTACTGATATTTTATTCTCACTTTCATATATTCCCCATTAAACATGATATTATTAAATTATATTTGATAAATTATTCATAAAATAGTTTTCCCAGGATGGTGATCATTACTAAATGTGAAATATAAAATGCTTGATTTCGTACTAGAATTAAGAATTTAATGACGATGGTATTTATTATGTTCGAGTTGGTCCATATTTTATGTAACTCAATTAATAAATTATTTTAGAGAACAAAAGTGGAAAAATATTTCTTTTTAATATTTAATGGTGAATATTGGGTCATATCCATCATTATCAAATACATAAATGTAATATTTATGAATTCATCATTGAATATGAAAGTGTGGGTTGGAGGAGGTTATAATACTCATACAGTTTAATTTTCCCCTCTAATGATTATATTAATATTAAATATGATCCCAAACCATTAATGATATAGATATTTAATCTTCATAAAAAAAGATATATAATGTTTTCAGTTAACTATTAGTGTATCTACAGTGTAGTTTCCCTAGGATTTTTCATCCTTGATATGATCTTAAATATGTAATCAACATATAGGATTGAATGATAATAATTAGATATCGTATCAATTTCTATCTGTAGTGGGTAAGCTTTAGCAAATCTGATAAAAGTATATGTATATTCAATGGGGATTTAAATCCTTGTTTGAGATTGTTCAATCATTTGATTCATAATATTGATATTCATTACTATAAGATATGTTATATTGTATCATATGATAATAAAGAAGGACATGGTTGTTAGTGTTATGTGATTTTTAGTTAGTTTCCAATTGTATTCCATGATAAAATTTATGGTAAATCCATTATATTGGATTCTATTTTTCGATTGATTAGATTTTAATGATGCCATTTATGAACATAAAATTTTAATTATCAATGCAATTGTGATATTGGGTTTGAAAAGGTGCCATTAGGATCTAGAGGCTAGATAATTATTCTACATATTCTACCCTTATATCTAGAACAAATTCTCATTACTAAATTAATAGTGGGACTCTGAAATTGTGTATTTACCATTAGAAGAATAATAATTTTATTGATAAATTTATGTACTACATTTTCCATGTTGATGAATTTAATTAGGAGTTATAGGGGTAGATTTTTATATCATTTAAGGATTATAAAATGATTTACTATATCTTCTAGGGAATGAAACCTAATTTTCCCAATACATACATCCCTATCTATATGATTTCATGGGATTCAACATGTTGATAATTTTTATGATGAGATACAAGGATGAATTCATGAATATAGTGCATATGTGGTTTTACATAAACCCAATAACCCACCAATCTAATGTGCATCGTGACATATAAATGTCAGTCAAATCAATGAAACAACCTGATCCCCCTTTCCAACATTTCATATCCAAGGAAGTGAATATACATTCTAAAACATATGGAATCCTATAATAAACTCTAATGGAATAATAATGCAATCAAAATAATACATCAACAAATTTTCCTATTCATTTATCATCTCCTTCATAAATAAAACCATCTGAATTTTTATATTCTTGACATCATGTCCTATAACTAATGTCTAACCAATCTCATACCAAATAAAGTAATACAAAACCACCCATATAAATATCCATCTAGGTTCTTACCAATGGATGGTTGATATATTTTTTTAATAGGAAAAATATTCCAAATGATGGTTATTCTCATAATATAAGATAATGAACAAGAGCTAAGACAAAAATAAGTCCTCTAGTGTCAATATTTTCCATCCATTCTACAATGTGTTATGAGGGTGGATTATACTATAGTGTTATTAAAATTTCCCAAATTATGAAACAATTACTTATAGAATTATTATGAAAAATCCACCACACTAGTATGAGATGACAGACTGTGGAACTCCACTATAAATCACAACTTCATCTACAAACCTCTTTATAAAAATACGATTGACTCCTGACTAAATTATCAATGGTATGTGAGAATAGTTTTTCAATTGTCCCCAAAATTCCTATAAAAAATAACAACATTCAAAAACTGATTGTAAACATGTCACATTTTCCATTGAAATTTCATCCCATTTATACTTGTAAACAATTAAGGGATAAAACAATGCTCCAACAACATTATGTTCTTATATTACCTTCCAAAATTCAAAATATCAAGAAATAAAAGTTTACATATTTTATTTTATACATGTGAAAAAACAATATATCCTCCTGACACATTATATCTTGGACACTCCCATGTGTACCACAAAACCTTACTTCTTAAACTGATGAGGGAACTCACTGCACGTCTCCACAAGAATGAAAAAACTCAACTAAAATATAATATTATTCTACCTATCCTTAGACAATCCCTCATTAGATACACCCATGAAAACATGATTTATTAAAAAATATTCATTTGATTACCCTAGTTATTACTATTTCACATACTGAATAAGAAAATATGGAATTTTAATATGAAACCACACAAATCCATCATAAAATCTCATTGTATATATGGTCATATAAGAAAACTATATAGTTTATCTCAAGGAATATCTGTATTCCTAAATAAAGTATTTTTATGAAATCACTCAAAAAAATATACGATTAAATTTAACATTCCAATATGGTTGGGGATATAAAATTCATAATTCTAGAGAATCTATATCCACCTACACAATAATAGATTTAGATAATTCATTAAAAAACAACATTATCTTCTGTTAAATGAATACCACAATTCCCTCCCCATTGAGGTAATATCACTAAATATTTAGTTCAAGAACATCATCTTTTAGCTCTACATCAGAAATGTTATAGTTATGCTTAAGGGGTAATAACATCATAGACCCATAATAGGTCCCTAGATTGTTTTTAATATAAAAATATGTCTGGCCAAAAAATTTATAATCATAACAAAATCAAAACATCACATCCTTCTCTATAATTCAATGTACTATAGAACTATTCATCCTATACATCATGTAGAAATAAAAACCATTACAATAATATGCGAGGATAAAATACTAATAATTTTTATCCAAATCATTCAATGATTATGCAATATATAAGAGGTTAGATAAAATACTCTATTAATATAATGTACTAGATTTCCCACAAATACCAATTTATCTATCTTAATAGTTTAGAAAAACCTTTGGGATAAAGACTAGATACTAGAAATTTCATCAAAGGATTTGCGTAGGTCACTTTCAAAAATATTTCATAATGCCTTCATAAAATTATTTGTATACAGTCTATTTGAATAAAGCATCGCAATTGTTTTAAAAACCCAATGAGATTGAATACCCCAAATAAATATCACCCACCTAACAATCTATCCTCCAAAATTAATCCCTAAATATGTTCCCCCCTTCGTCCCTTTATGCAGAACCTTCTACCAAATAGGTTATTTTTTTCATCCATATAATATCAGTACGTTAGAACAGAGTTTTATGTTATGCAATGTTTTATTTTTCGTTTTTTCATTTAAATTTATTTAATTATATGGATGTTTTTTGTTTTTTGTTTTTATTTTCAATAAAAGATATATCCCATCAACTTCACTACCTATAAACACTTATTCTAAACCTGTTAATATACCTTGATTCAAATCTTTATAATTTATTTCACTTATAATAATTACGTTCTATCTGACATATATGGTCTACCTCAACATATGTTTTCTTTTTTAATTCTGGTTGATTTAATTTCAAGGGTTTTTTTATTTTTGTAGAAAAATAATTTTGGGGCATGATTATTTATTGGGTGGTTTTTTTATAAAATATCAGTTATCTAAAAAGTTACTTATATGTATATCAAAATAACAGAGCCATGTATTATGTGAAATAAAAAATAAAATTACTATTAGGTCACTTGGAACTCAATGAGTGGTCAAATGGTGGGGTTCTCCCATGTATACCATTAAGTACATAGTGAAAGAGTATTATGTATATGGTATACCCAAAATAACTTTTTATATACATAAATTAAAAATCAATTTTTTTTAATGAAATACCGTATCCTCCTACACTTTTTTAGTCCAATCAAATATAGGAGTAACATAAGTAGCATTGTACCCTTATTCTTATTTTTTTACACTTCCTTTGTATCTTGTATTTTCATTAATCCATCTATAGATTGAGTCACCTAGTTGAAATGATTACCTTAGGTATCAATTTTGTAATACTTTCTTACGTAATAATTTTCTTATCAACACAAATCCAAAATTATTTTGTTATTTAATATTAACTTATTATTCTATTATATTGAAGGAGAGTCATCACATTATAATGGTAGGGTTTTCTCTTTATTTGATATGGATAATGGTCCCATAAATTTTCTCCAAACTAATATTCATTTTTATTTTTGGTATGAAGGTCATATAACGAATGTGGTTTTCTATTATAAGAAATTGATTATTTATTAATATTGCCTTATATAATTTTGAGAAGTCATATGGGAAGCCTATAATTATAATTAGAACTCCTAAAGTGTTCATGTCACCAAATTGGTTCTTATAACACATTGATTGGTTCCACAATGTGTTGTTTTTAAATTCTATATTTATTAAACAATAATTACATTTGATGTGTGAATATCATCTTCTAGATAATAAAGAACAAACTAACGTAGGGTTCTTAATATAATTTTATTTCAAATGATCTTACATCTACCATTCACATTCTAATATGAAATATATAAATATCAACTGTTAAAATGTCACATTTTTTAGACTATGAAAACTCGTTTCCACCATTCATTTTTAAATCTGGATGAAAAAACAAAATAATTAAGGATCATAAATAAAAAATATGGGAAAATTTGTATAATCATAAAATTTGATATGAGTCTTCATAATATGATTTCGGTAGTTGGTGAATGGTGTAGTGGAGTGATGACGTAATGATTCACATTGTATTTAATGACATTTAAATTTTATATTATAATTTGAAAAAATATTTTAATTGATTTTTTATATAATACATGATAAGTCATGATAATATTATTTTTTATTCATGATATTACATTATGGGTTTTATTTTGGAATGATTGAGAGGAAATATTCTTCTAATAGGGGATGTTTAATAACATGTATATAAGGAACTCATACATGAATATGGACTTTATACAATGATTTTCCATAATAGAACTATGGTTGGCATAATATCCCAATTTATTCCATTACGATGAAACAGTAAAAAAATAAATTGATATGAATTAATTAGACCCTATGATAAATTAATTTTTCCAAACCAACCAAAATAGTCATGAAAATAAAACAATTTAATGTATCAAACCTGTACACACTATTGGCCAACCGTTGTAACAAATTTGACATATACATAACCAAACCAACATTCCCATTTCAATTTAATATAATTTAAATGACTTGATTAAAAAAATGTACAATTGAGTAAAACATAATAATAGTAAAATGTAACAAACTAATATAAAATAAAAATAACTAAACTAAATTCAACTTAACAAAAATATTTTTTATAATAATGATAATAAATCTATGGAGTTGAACAATCATAAATAAAACCCAAATAGGCATGCACCGACCCAATAAAAATAAAATAATAGATACCCACTAATATTTTTGTATTAAATTTAGAGTTTAATTCTATTTCAAGGATTTATATTTATAGTATTTTTTAATTAATATTTAAAATTTTCCATTTATATTGGTGATCTCATATTGAGTAGTCTGTCAGTTATTGTTTCATAAAATTTGAAATGTTATTGATTATCTAAATATTTTTTTGATTAAAAATATATATTATTAATTTTTATAAATGAAATGTCTTATAACATTTTTTTACTGAATTGATAGATGTTGTATGTATTAAAACAATTGGATCTCAATTATTTTTAAATCAATTGTGAGATCTTTTTATTTTTTCATGTGATACTTATTCAGATAGAGGGAAGATACACAAAAGATGTTATAATTATTTTTGAATCCATTGGTTATTCATTAAGAAGTTTTATACCATATAAAAAATAGGGTTCTCAAACAAACTACTATGTGATGTGACACATTGGATAGAAAATGTAATCTCAAAATTATGATGATCCAAATGAGGGGATTATATAAGATAATTTATCACATTAATAATTTCTTTCTATTTGTCATCTGGACATGGATATGATTTCATACCATAATTAATTAAATATCATAACACATGATTTATCTAATGAAAAGATGATGTTGATAGGGTGAAAATTTTGAATGTTTCATCCATGACCCCAGTATATCAGCAATGTGGTAAATTAAAAAGCTTGATTTTTTAATCCGATTATTTAATTGGAAAACATTTTATGATATTTCTAATACTACCATCAATTAAATTCATAAAATCATGACGGAAATACTTCTAGATGATTAGAAATTTTCTTAAACCACTATATGGAATTTTGTTCAGTTGAGAAACAAGGATTTTGAAAAAACAAAATTCATTCTTCCATAAAATATTGAATCTTATTCGAAGAGGAAACTGCTAAATGAAATTACTGTACAATATGTGGAACAACCTTGTGGAAGTGAAAAGTTATTGGAATATAATCCCATGTGCCTCATAAATTATTGTACCACATTTATTTTCTCCCCAGACTAGATAACAATTTCATGTGCTATGAAATATCAATAAAAATGTGATGGCATGGTAATAAGAGAATGATGAATAATGATAAAATGGTATACTATGCAGATGGATTGACATTGTAGATATTTGATTCTTGATACCGTGATTTTTCATATGACAAGTTTAATGTGAGGCTAGATTATTCATGTGATGGTATTAGTTTCAATAGGATTATTCTTACTTTTAACTGCACATGGCTGATGTTCATACACATTTAAGACATTTCCCAATGGTTGTGTGAGAAAAAAACCACTCACATTCAGTATTATACTCATATATAGCCATGTGCATCATGAAAATGTTATATATGTATACATGTATCATTTTATAGAAGAGTTGAACCTTTATTGTGATGTGTGTGTGTGTATATATGATGCTTCTTCAAAAAAAAAATTTCAGATGTGTGTTGTTCTTATGTGGGTGATCATTTATTTTCTTTTTTGACCAATGATTTATTAATGGTTAACGAAGGGAAAACCATCATAACATGTTTGTATGAATAATATAGGATCCATAAGACTAAAATATTCTTATAGTCTCGGTTTAATATGAACTCGGTAATTCTAACTAATGAGCTTTCCATATAGAAATAATCATTATATATTTGACAATACTATAGAGACCAAAGATCCACCACATCTTATGAATAAATCTGATGTGCTTGATTAATTTTAATTCATTAATTTATAATTTGGGATGGGTTAAACGAAATATATAAATAAGAATAATGTTTCTACTGAAACCTATAAAAATTGTAAGATGATGACTATCATCGTTGAGTTCCCTCATTGGTAAATAAAATTTCAATATCATTTCTTAATCATAATTAACATTGAAAAGAATATTTATGAATTTATTCATTAGATTCTACTACAAGTCAATGAAATTACCTAATATTAATTATGATCATGGTATTACTTGGTTCATTGGGGAATCAGACTATAATTGCATCATGTATGTATCAAATAATGTTAAATGAAAAAAAACTATGTTCTACTTATATGATGAAACATGTAATAAAAATAGATTTCTAGAAGTATTAGATATTATTAATTTTTAGGATGGATATATAAGAAATATATCAAAACGTGTCAATAGAAGGGATTTTAAGTTGAAATATTTAAATAATCGTTATTATCAGGTATTTCTACATTGTTTTATGCCAATAACTATATGCCATATTTTTTACAATAATTTAAGATTGACAATTATTCAGTTGTTTCATATTAAGATATCAATAAGGTAACAGATAGTTAACAATATTATTGACAAAAATATTGGAAGAGAAAAATTAATTTTGTGTGAGTTGCAAAAAATATTTCCTTCATATTATTTCACATGAATGTTGTATGTAACTATCAATCTTCATACTGAAATAATTTATAGAGGACCAGTTTCTTATAATTGTATGTATCCAATTGAATGATATATATACACATTAAAGTCATATTTATAGAACAAGAATCATCCCAAAGGTTCTATCATGAATGGTTATATAGATCAATAATATATTGACTTATGATCCATGTATTTTAATGATCATTCTATGATAACGAATAGAACAAAGTGAAGTGAAGAATAATTGTATGTGAAAATTTAACCCAATTTTCCATCAAATCATCCAGCTGATGGAATTCATATATAACACACACGGATGACATTACAATTTATTGAGTGTGAGATGGAACATCACACATTTTTCTTCATCATTTATTTTTTTATGAATACATTAGTTAAGTAAAGTGAACATGTATATTTTATCTCATATCATGTAATTTTACATATTTTTTAAAATATTTATATTTTTAACTATTGTGGTAATAATGAGATGATATATATAAATAATCATTAATTGTTTTTCATTGGAGAGAGTTTTTTATATAAAAATGTATTATTTTTGGATGAAATTGGAGGTAGAAATATAAATTGAATAAATTAATAAAAAAATACTAAATTGAGTTTAATATTCATTCATATTTCAGTTATTGAGTTTTCCTTGTAACTCTGTCTTTATGGGATATGAGATTTGGATTTTTTTTTCAAATATCATGGATCATGTCTATAAATAAATTACGATCAGTCGGAAAATATTAATTATCAATAAATGAGAAAATATCATTATAAAACCACCTTATGTAGTTATTATAACCACACTAATAGATTGTTATCCTAGTGCATCGAATATTCGACCCCTATTTTAATAAGTAGCTTATTATGGAGTCGTTGATATAATTATAATATTTTATTATTACTCTCATGATTGAGTAACTAGGATAAAATTACATTGGTAGTATTTAAAACTATTTATTACTCCAATATATAAATATCTAGAGATTAAATTGAACCTAATGTTATCATTGAAGATGTAGAGAATCAATCATCTGCATTCTCAGGTCTTTTGATTTGGAACGACTTGAGTTTTATAAGATACTAATATTCAAGTAGATTTAATAATGATTAATAATATTGTGTATTCTACATGAACATAATGTAAATTTTCAATATTTATTTTATTTAGTTTTATAATGTAAAATAAAACTAATCAAATGTAATTTTTTATTTTCCTGAGGTAGTCTGTAATAATAAAAATAGTTGGAAGTAATTTTGATTAATTCTATCCTGATAATAATGTTTATGGATTCCACTGAAGGAATGATTATTCTTATATAGATTCAATTATATTATTTAATTCCAAGATCCCATAAACAACACTATCCAAACATTCATTGTGTTAATTCTCTAACTCCATGTTCTTGTCGATTTTCTACCACCATGATTTCTTCATTGATCCTCTACTTTCATTGATTTCATTATAGATCTAGGTATCCTTATAGTATAAAATTTCAATTCCACGTGTGGTGTGTTCATACATAATATATTTAAAATTCAATGAGATAAGACATTACTACTATCTTTTACCCGGATGTATATTTTAATAGGTTATTCGTATTTCTCAATCATTTTTCATAATAATAAATTCATCTCCCTACCTATATGAATATTTTGGAGATGTAGTTCAATCTGTCTTGGTTTAATTAATCAATTATTATAATACATTATAAACTTCTTATAGATGGTGTTGATTATGAAATATCCATGAAACAAGATTATAAATATAAATATAATTTATATATTATGAATATCATTCATTATGAAACCGAAATGTATTCTAATTGAATTGTAAATATTTCGTATGTAATTGTTTTTAATGACTACTATTGACTACGGAATATTCTCATTTTTTAATGGTATTCAATCATTATCACATTCTCATGTTTTTTATTGAATCGAATCATAATAATCGTGATTTTAGTTTTATAAATAATATACTAGTATCATCATAATTCATTATATAACTTAATAAATTATACTTTTAAATAAATAGTTTGAGAATAAAAAATCATTGTATACCTATAACATATAATTTAGATCTTGTGAGTTAATCCTAAAAAAACAGGAGATATTCTCACATAATTATTTTGAAATAAAATACATCTACAATATTCTCCCTTATTTCATTATTAGTAGGATTTGGTAGAATTCACTTCTGCTTCAACATAAAGTATTCAATAATAAAAATTCTATTATTTTTATGAATCATCATTCTTAACTCTATTCTATATGATATACTAATTACCAATTTCAATAATATGATTCTAAAACATGATACATCATTTGGAATAACATTGTATATTTTAAAAAATATTATCACTCTTTTTCTTCTAAACCACCTTTGATGTTAGAATTTAATCATAATACATAATTTTTCTTGAAATGTTATGTAAACCACACTTCATCCATCTAATTAATTGGATTTATATATCATCGTCCAAAATATTTCTTTTCCAATGATTCCATACGAATTTTTGTATGCCAGTAACAATTATTTCAGAAACAACATATCTTCACAAAATTTAATTTTGATTAATATACATATATCTATATCTATGATTCAATATTATAAATAGAACATATGTTCCATTTAATGAAGGTATTCCAACCACTTCATTATTTGGGAAAGAAGGTATATAAAAACTCAAAACATAAAAGTGTAAGGGTGCATTATAAACCCCTACCAAGTTACAATATCATTCTAATATATACTAGGTTCTTTACCCTAACTTATATACCATATATCAATCAGTGCATCAATAGGTGTGTATGTGAAAGGTGTGACTATAACACTTATTGTTATACAACTAACAATTTCTATAATAACAACTAGTAAATATATGTATATAGAAAATAAATGAAATAGAATTCGTAGATATGACATGTATACACTTGGTTGAATAAGTACTAACTATATATTAAAACATGAAAAATAATTGATTAACTAATAGATAAATAGCTGCAATGATTTATCACATTGAAAATTAAAACCTCTTAAATGATTTATCATAATTGGTTAGTGATGTCTCACTAAAATATTTAACACATAGTGAATGATATATAATCCATATTGAATGAGATATCAATGATCATATAAAAATATTTAGAATAAAAATTCAACTATAGAGAATGCATTAAAGATAATAATAATAGGTTTATTGTTGAAAAGTATTTCAACACTCTATAGGTATTGTTGAATGTATAATCAATATAATTATAATCATTGCAATAACATAATCATAACTATGGTGATTTATTTATTATACTAAGAATTGGTTCAGCCAAAATTGATAAACTATTTTGGATACTCATTCCCATGATGTGGTGAACATAGATTAGATAACTCAATCCTTGAATCCCTCTACACCCCTTAAAAATATATTTAATTCTCCATCCTACATAATTTAAACTACATCTTACCAACGAAAGAAATTCGAATATGGACATATTTTCTATTATATGTCATGTCTTCTATTTTGATATTATTCCCACTTAATTTAAATTTTTTTGGTTATATCCCTACATATACAGTACAGGGGTTGACAAGTGGTATTCCACAATTATTTTATGTATCATATATTTTTTTCGGTTTCACAATAGATGTAAATTCAAAATTAATCACACATTTTTTTGAATGTAGGAAATGAATCCTATTGTGATGATGAAAGGAAAAAGGGTGATGTACAATAATCACTGAATGAATGAGATGATTGTTTCTTTATAGGGGATAGTTGTGAGTATTTTATTTGATATATATATATATATATATATATATATATATAATTACATGTCATTAATTATGTTCTAATCTTTTATATAGGATCCACCACATAGGTGAGTGTTATTCAACGAGCTGCCTAGTGAGACAAGTACATAGGCTGGTGGTACATGGGGGGGACTATATTTTAGTATTCTAGTTTATATATATGATTAGATCGTATTTCACACAGTAATGTAAAATCTATCACACACAATGATCACATAATGTATTTCTAGACACACATGATATTTAGACTATCCCTGATTTCACAAGTATTTCCATATGACGATACTCAACCATCATTCTAATATTTGATGATGAAACCCAATCCTCATCCATGTAATTAATTTTTACAATAATACATTCCTTATTATTTTACATTGAAATCCTTATATCATAGAGTCTAAATTAATTCTTCAACATTTCATTCTCCAACAATGTCTGAACCTAAAGAGTACACAATTGGACTCCCCCCAACTGTATAGTGTGATGTTTGAATAGTTCCAACAGATCCAACAGAACATGTTGATCATAATATGATAGATATTTTTATACGACCCTGGTAATTTTTTTTCATAATTCATCATCAATAAAATAAAAAAATATATAATATTTTTTTATCTCCTATAAAATCATGATCTGCTAATAGGTTTCAGGGGCATACATTCATGCATGTGGTGTGGAACCGCCACACCCTATTGATAGTAGACTACAATGAATACAAAAAACTAATGAAAAAGTAGGGAAACAAGGTCAAAGTTTTTTTGAGATGATTTCAAAATTAACTGACATCATTTATGTCAGCCCAATGTTATAGAGGTAGAATGCCAAAAAAATCAAGGATAAATCTTATATATATGTATGGGTAATAAAAATATTTGATTTAATGTTATATTATTATTTTATTTATATGAATTAATATTTTGTTCCTTCTTCATTATAATTTTCATGATAGTGAGTGTGAGAGCCTATAATGACCAATGGAATTATGTGAGCATTGGAGTGGTTATTATCATGAGTGGCATATAGGCTGGAATGGGTAAGATGGCATAGATTTGGGTGTGATACCAATAATGGAAGATTGTTTGATAAAACATTATTGTACTATATTTACTAATTGAACGAGTGCAATGATTAATGTATTAATAAAATTTTAGGTCTCTGAACAAAAATATTCATGTTTTCTATTAGTACATTATTTTTTAGTATTGAATCTTATTTCGTAAAAAAAAAATAACATTGATTCTAATAAAAACCTCCACACATTGAGGCAGACTACTATGTGAGACCCTAAGAGACACTAGGAATGGAAATTGTTCATAATTTTTCTTTAATAATTTTACTATATATTATTTTTCAATAATTAACTCTATTTACATAATTTTTATAGATTATTGGTTATTAAATATCAACCCAAAACACAATAAACTGAAAAAACTATACAAAACTAAATCCAGTAAAACCATATGTTCTTATTTTTTTATTCATTTAAAATTTATAACCATTTGATTTTTGTTATGAAATTATTAATTTGTAATATAATTTAATTTAGGGTTTCTTACATTTAATTTCATTTCAATGTTGGTAATGAACGTGGATGGAAGAGTGCATCGAGAAACACTATCTTCCTTGAGAAAAAAGTCAAAAGATTGAAGTGTAGTTAGATAACTGAAACAGATACAAATTTTAATTTTTACATTGACGATTTAAAATATTAATATATATTTTTTAAATAATAATTTATTTATATTATTAATAGGACTATTTTTAATCCCTTTATTCATACGAATCATGATATTTTTTTCCAAATGATAACTAAAATAGATTTTACCGGATGAGAAACATGGAATTGTATGCTAGTGACCGAGGAAGAGTGTAGTATTAAAGAGCTATTTTCCCTCTTCTGGTAACCATGTAGTAAAAAATTGTGGTAAAATGTTAATGAACGGGGATATAATTCCGAAAAAGGGTCACATATATGGAGAAATGGATGGAAAGAGGAAATACTGAGTCTATGAAAATAATGAGAGTTTTGTGTTCATCACTTCGACCTGAGACTATCAAGGATTATGAAACATATATTTCTTCTGTGTGTTAGTTATATAGTGAACCATGGGGTAATAATAGTGTTGGTCTAGATTATGTCATCCTAGCGATGTTTATGGTGATGGTGAGGATGATGGTATGAAAGAGTTTAAGGATAATGATGTGGTTGTGTCTTACGTAGAGGATGAGGTGATGACAAAGACAATGATAGGGTAAGGATGAGGCGAATGATGAGAATGAAGATGAATATAGAGATGAGGATGATGGATAAGGATCCTGATGAGGATTTCAATGATGATTATGATCATGATGATGATTATGATTGTGATGAAGGATCGATCAATCCATTACATTTTAACTGATACTAATGAAATTTGATGTTTGCTGATTTTCTATCACTGAATAAATGTTCGATATTTTATATTTCTATTAACAAAATTTATATTTTCTATTATTATAATTTTTTTTGGGAATTGAGGATGCACAATCTGTTTAATTTCATGTATTTTTTTTCAAGATGTTTTGTGTGTTTTATTGCTGGTTGAAGATGTAATGATTGTGTTTTGATTTCACTGTACAGTAAGATTCATTATTTAATGTGTTCTGTTTTGATTGTTAGTAGCTCTCATTTCTAGTGAATTATGTATTTATATTTTTATGGTAGGTCCATTTCACTATATATTGTTTTGTTTGGTGGCCCGGTGTGAAACGGGCAGTGGCAGAGTTTGTGGAAAAATGCCTAGTGTGTCAGTAAGTGATGTCTGAACACCGTGTTCCTAGTGGTTTGTTTCATCCTTTAGATGTTCATGAGTGGAAGTTGGATGACATCTCAATGGACTTGTCATAGGACTACCTAGAGATCAGGGTGGTTATGATGCTCTCTGGGTAGTGGTGGATTGACGGATGATATCAGCTCACTTCATAGAAATTAAGGAGTCATGCCCAATGAGTACCTTAGCACAGAGTTACATAGAGATGGTGGGGTGGTTTCACGGAGTTTTGAAGACTATCATCTCAGATCAGGATACATGGTTTACCTCACGATTCTGGAGGGGGTTACACAATTCTTTTGGCACCCAGCTATTCCTTAGAACTGCTCTCCACCCCCAAACCAATGGGCAGAATGAGCGGACGATCCAGATGTTGGAGGATATGTTGCGAGCATGCGTTCTGGATTTCAGAGGATCATGGGTGAGACACATGACTTTAGTAGAGTTTTCCAACAAAAATAGCTTCCAATATACTATTATAATGGAATAATTTGAGGCTTTGTATGGAAGACCATGTCGTTCACCCATTTTCTGGATAGTGGTTGGTGAGACAGGTGCTCTTGGGCCATAGGTAGTACAGAGCACCACATAGAATGTCCAGCTTGTGTGTGAGAGGATGAATGTTTCTCAGGACCGACAGAAGTCTTATGCTGATCTTCGGAAGAGTCAATTGTAGTTCAAGGTCAGAGATCATGTGTTCTTAAAGGTTTCCCCTCAACGGGGGTAGTAGAGGTTTGGGAAAGGGTACATGCTCTCCCCTAGGTTCATCGGACCTTTCGATTTGCTAAGGCGAGTCTACAAGGTGGCATATCATCTAGCCCTGCCACCTTAGTTTGAGAAGGTTCATGACATCTTCCACGTCTCCCAGCTTCATCAGTACATACATGAAAACTCTCACGTTATCAACTGGGGAGAGTAAGATATGGGAGACAATGCGACCTTCGAGGAACGACCAGTCAAAATCAAGGATCATAATGTGAATGTGCTATGTGGATGAACTATTTCCTTGGTTCATGTGTTGTGGAGTCATGAAGGCCTCGAGGAGAGCACATGGGAGTGGGAGGCCCAGATGCACGCTTAGTACCTGAAGTTGTTTTGACTTGTGTTTTGTTCGTTCTTCCTAGCTTTGTTTTGATTTTATACTATGTACCTTTGATATATGGAGTTCTTGGATTGTCATTTGAGATACTTTTGGTTCCATCTGCTCTGGAAATGTGTAACATGTCCGGATGTGTGGGGAAAGGAAAAAACCTGACCCTTAATCGAGATGCATTAATGTGGAGGCAATTGAACCCGTGCACGCGATTCAGTTCTGCCTAAAGAGGATAATATCTCGACACATGAGAAGGAATTTCCCCAAACCACATGTTCGGGTAGTGTGTTGGTTGTATGGTGTTGGAGGGAGTGTAAGATGAAAAATCATAATGTATGGAAGTGAGAAGACCCAATTCTTAATCGAGGCACATTAATGAGGATGCGATTAAACCCATGAAGGAAAGTCAGTGCTGCCTAAAGCGGATAATATATCTACATAGGAGAAGGAATTCCTAACACGTATGATTAGGGTAGTTAGATGGGTTCCTATTATAATGAGAGCCCTAATAGGTATCTTGTTTGTTTCCTCTGGGTTTGCTTTTGAATTCTCGTGGACGAGAATGTTTTAAGAGGTACCTGATCTAACGGCCCGGACCTCTCTGGCCCATTCATTTGTCGAAATGATGGTCATGAAGTGTTCTAGAGGGTAAGATGGACTTTTCCCAGTCTTTTCAGAATTTTGTAAATACATGTCGTGTAGTGTGAGTACACTCCGTGCACCACCTCGCCGGGTATACCCCGTGTTGAAGCTATGTCTTTGCCTTGTGAAATAATTGAGTACATGCCATGTAGCCCATACTACATGACGTGTAGTCCCTCCCCGCATACGCGTTACCCCAAACCATGTGTTGACCAGTCAATGGTTGTGTGCCGTGTTGAATCCATATCCTTTTCATGTGAAATAAATGAGAACACTCTGTGTAGCCCATAAAACATGCCTTGTTGTCCCTCCCCGTGTACGCGTTACCCTAAAACCATGTGTTGACCAGTCAACGACCGTGTTCCGCATTGAAGGACATGTTGGAAGCTGCGTGGTGACTTTGTGAAATGGCTGAGTACATGCCTTGTAATTTAGTTTTTGTTGCCTATAAAAGGAGGGGGCCTCTCCTCCATTTAAAATCACTCCTCCCCTCCCCATTCCCTCAAAAAAATATCTCCCGGGAGAGACTCCAAGCTCTTCTCTTCCATAACTTCTTCATCTGAGCTCCGATTTAAGATTCTTCAGTGGCCACAAGATCGTAACGACGAGAAGAAATTTCTGAGCTTGGATCTATTGTCCTCCCTTCGGCCTTTCCATCCCAGCGTCCACCCAAGGAGGTTTTTTCGGGATTTGATAGAAGTTATGGGCACCGACTGACATCTTCTAAAGTTGATCTGGGGGAGCGTTGTGATTAGAACTGTCGAGGTAGGGATCTTACCTTACTCTCTCTAAATTGTGCATCATGGGGAGTGGGTATCCTCTTGTTACTGTGAAACACTTTTGAACCTGTTTAATAATGACAATAACTTGCTTAATGAACGGGGATGGGGAAGTTATTATGTTTATCTTTATTTATCCTATTGTTATGTTGTGTATTGAATAAGATTATGCCTACTGAAAATCAGATACGTTGGGGACCTTTTCGTATACAATTATATGCTTCCCTATCTTTTTAGACCGTTTATGAATGGAAACATTGTGGAATGTGGTAATTGGTTAATCACAAAATGTTGGATGATTAAATGAACAACTGGAACCCTTGTGTGATCACCCCGGTTGAACAAAACTAAAATAATAAACATGTGGGTGCTAGTTAGGGTTTATTTATGTGAAGGGGGTGTTTTTTTGTTATTGTGGATCAGGTAAGAAGTTGGGTAGCAGTTGGCTTGGTTGTGGGTTGGTGTGAATTCTATGTTAGTGATGGGCCATAGGGCTGCGAAAAATGCTATCAAGGGGTGATGATGTACATGTTTTGGTTTGTTTGTGGTTATGGTGGTTGGCAGCGGGGCAACATGTATGTGTTTGTATTTGAACGAACTATGGGTTGTGAATAATAAATAAAATGTGGAAGAGTTAATGAATGATGGGGATTGGTAACGGAACACGAATAATAATCAATGGGGTTGTTTGGTCACTAAGAAAGGACTAGTTTGTATTGCTTGTATTTTTCTAACTTGATTTGTGGATGGCAGGGATATGTTTTACGAACGATTGATATGGTTTGCTGTGACCAGTAGTTACGAACTAATAAACTAATTATGTTGAAACATGATAACTTAAATGGGGTTGGGTTTGTTTGTTTTATGCATGCTTCGACATGTTAGTGATGAGGAACTTGCTCAGTTTCTCTTTTTAGAGGCCATAGGATGGGATGTGTGTTTGGTATATATATATATATAAATATTTGTATTTTGTCGCACCCCACCCATGTTGAGAACTTAGTGATGAATACTCCCATTTCACGGTAGATGGTGTTTTCCCTATATTTACTAGCTCCTTATAGCTCCTTCTTCCATAGGTTGTGATGGCTTGAGGTGACCTTACACCCAATACTCTCGGGTAGGTTTCGTTTGGGGTGGTTTTATCCCCAGACTCGTCGAGAATGTTTTATATTTCTCAAGAATCATTGGGATGAGGCCCAATTATGATCAGTCGGGATACGTGGTTGTGAGGCCCAGGTGTGTGCGGACAGGATATGTGGTTGTGTGGCCCAGGTGTGTGTGGGTGGAATACCAGGTTGTGAGGCCCAGGTGTGTCTGGGCGGGATATGTGGTTCTTGAGGTCCAGGTGTGTGCGGGCGGGAAGAGTGTGGTAGCGTCAAGACATTCTCCCTTAGGAAGAGATGCTTTCTAGTGGGAAATAGTGCAGGATACCCAATACTCTTGTTCTTATATACTACTACCTGTTTTATTGCGTTTTTAGTGATCGTGGATTGTGAGGTCGGGTGGATTGAATTCTTTTCTAGGTTTTGGATTCTTATGTTGTTCTCACGAGACATTAGGATGTCTCTCCACATGTGCATGAGAGCTTTAGGTTTCCCTATTGAGTATACTTATATGCCCACCCTACGTTTACTTTCAGGTTTCTAGGAAGACTACCAGGGACGTTCCTGTCCCTACTAGTCATGAAAGTTGGAGTTGTTGCAGTTGTTGTACTCTTGTTTCTGTTGGTAATGTACTCTTTAGCTTTCTTGTACTTGTAACATGGTGTAGAATTGTTTAAACATGCATGTGGGATTGGTTTTGGATTATTTACATGATCCTTTTTCTTTTGGTGTGTGAATCATCCTAATTTATGATCTTAAATAATAAATGGGTATTGCCTCCAATATTTGTGAAAACGTCAGACACTTGGTGCTAGTTGCCACCCCAGGGCCTACTGGAGGTGGGACCCAGGGGTCATTATCTCCCTTTCTCCATTTTCAGCTCTGGAGGGTCATCTTTGATGGAAGGTTTTTTTGTCACCCTAAATCTGGTTCTCTCATATAGTGTCAAGAACTACCGACAGATGGTAGGCATGCTCCTCCTCCATCGCTGAGTATATTAAGATGTCGTTGATGAAGACTACCACAAATCTATCAAGGTATGGTTGCAATATCCTATTCAAGGGTTCCGTGAACATTTTTGGGGTATTGGTCATGCTGAATGGCATAACCAATAAATCATAATGGCCATACCGACATCTAAAGGCCATCTTCTAGACATCCTCATCTCGAACCATGACCTGGAGATAGCCAAATATGAGGCATATCATCAAAACCCAATGTTCTCCCTTTAGCTGATCAAAGAGATTGTCAATCCTCATGAGTGGGAACTTGTTCTTAATTGTCACCTAGTTCAGGTGTCGATAATCCACACTCAGTCTCAAAATCCAATACACCTTCTTAAAGAACAAAATTGGGGCTGCACAATGAGAAACACTAGGCCTAATGAATCCATTTCTCTTCAATTCCTCTAGCTATACTCTCAATTCACGTATCTCTTCTGGAGCCATCTGATATGCTAATGTAGATATCAGTGACGTCTTAGGGTACATGTGGATGTATAATTCCACCTCTCTGCTAGGAGGTAGACCCGAAAAATCATTAGGGAAAATATCAGTGTATTGGTCCACCACTATAGGATTTCTCAGACTCTCAACACCAACCACTCATAGGGTAAGGCTATCCAACTGATATTTGATCATTTTCACCCACCTCTGGGAAAGTCCTTCTTGTGATGAAAAGGTTACCTTCTCACCGTTGAAGGAAATCCTTGCCCCAACCATGAAGACACATTTCAATTTCCACCTAATATAATCGATCTGAGAATTGAATATGGATAACAAATACATACCCACAATGAATTCATAAGTCTTTGACGCCACTACTAGAATATCATAGCATAAATCTTGACTCATATATTATGATAACACTATCGGCACCAATGTTTAATCATCGAATCTAATCTCGTTGGAGTATATATCCTTAAGGATCAAGCCAATAGCTCCATCGGAATATCGATGCTCCGAATAAGGGCCATGAAAATAAATTTTTGATTGGTACCAGTGTCTATAATTAATATAGATAGGATATAGTAGACAAATATCATACCTTGAATCATATTTGGAGGGAAAAGGTCATAGGGCTCATCTGCCTGGAGCTGAGCTCATCCATGTCCACATGCTCCCTGTGGTCGGGGTGGACCACCTGGTGGTGGTGGCAGTAGAACCTCAAATCACCGCCCAACACCTGCTGCATGACCCACTCCACTACCACAACCACCTCTTACATGAGGATCTCCCAGATCAAATGTCTTCCTCTGCCGAGGAATTCCATCGACAATCTATTGGGAGATTGTACAACAGTTCGGGCAGTTGTGAATCATGTAACCCAGCCCACCACACGAGTAATACTACCTGATCCTTACCTCTCCTATTCTTTCTTGAGATCCCTGCACTATCGAACCTGTATTTTGTGGTCATAAACCTATAGGTCTATTTCTCTTGGACCTCTGTGTCATCTGTCTACAACTAGGTTCCAATGCCTCTACTACGTGTCTTCTAGTGGTGGGTATCGCTATCAGTAACTCCATAACATGGAAACTCTACAATAAGTGTAATCTCGCTAACACCTCCGCCTATGTCAGGATGCTATGGAAAATCATCGATGTTCTGATCTCCCATTTGATCCACTGCATGATGGTCTGAACCCCGAAGAAGGAGTCTCTCACCATGTTAGTGGTGAAGTGCGAGTGGTCGGTGAACCTTTCTTAATACTGATCCACGATCATGCTACCCAGCTGCAAGTGGAGAAACACCAATATACGCTCTGAGCGTATGGTCACTGGGATGAACTCTATCATGGAAACGCTCTTGAATTCAACTCATAAGATAGTCACCATGTCGTGAACCAAGAGAATCCATCCCCACCATCTACCTACTACTTCCTGATGAAGAATGTTTGAAAGGATCACAATGAGATCGGCTGGTTTACCTACCAGTAGAAAAACTATAATCACGACCCCCAACGAGTCATCAACCTCTTATGGATCTATCTCTACCCAGAACCATGGTGTCCTCTAGCACTGGAACTCATGCAACAAACTCAGTAAATTTTCACCCTCTAGTGTTGTGGATTGTGGCATCTATTACCCAATGGGTTGTAGTTTTGCTGGTACACGACCTGATGGTTTAACTAATGTCAGGGCGCCTTGAACCGAAGCCTCATCACTCGGTGGGCTGTAATCACATTCTCTACCTGGATCCCTGGATGGCTATCTACGTGGAGGTATCCTAAAAGAAATCGGTGTCTGACGGTTAATAAGTTATATATGTTGAGCTGAATCAAAGATATCACAATGAAAACATTTCAAAAACATACATGCAATCAATATTTTCATGAACTGAGTCAGAAATCAAAAGTTAGGGTCCTGGTGTATGGATAAGTTTTCTGGCGCACTAACACTAGATTAGAAAAACTATAAACCACACTAATCACACATAACAATATTTATACATATAAAATATTAGTTTCATAGTTGTTCGGTTATGCCTGACTCTTTTGATACCAATTTTTCATGACCCGAACTCTAGGGCATGTGTCGTGACTATCGTATACATGCCTTCCATATGTCACTAGCTGGAGACTAGCACTGGAAAGTCATAACCCTAAAACAATGAAGGAATTTTTTTTAATCCTATACACTCACAAAAACTAAGCACATAAAAAGATAAAAAAAAATAAAAATAAACTATAAAGTAAACAGGGAGTGTACAATAAGTAAAGGGTCAGAATACAATCCCAATAGGAATGTACGAGTAAAACTGAAATCGAATAGATCCTATGAATACTAGAGAAGGACCCCACCATAAGGATAGGTACAGATCTAAGATGGTCGTCCATGTGGAACATCTCGTCTAATGTCCTCCTCTGATCAGCCTCCAGTCTAGTTTCTCGACCTCTATCAGTGTTTTTTGTCAACTCCACAAGACACAACAATGTGTGGGTGTAGACCATGCAACAGTTAGTATAAGGGTACTCAGTATGGACCCCAAGACCCTCATAGGATTCCTTGTGTTCCACAATGGAAAACCAAAAAGTATAAAGAAATAGGCATCAAATATACTTATTTATATTCCCATACATATACCTTTGTTATCAAGATATACTCATCTCACACAAGAGGAGAGAATACAAAAAAGGTAACACCACGAAGGAAAAAGTAACACCGAGTTAACACCCCAAAGAAAGAAGTACCAAAAATGTA
Organism: Viscum album; assembly: GCA_963277665.1. NCBI lineage: Eukaryota > Viridiplantae > Streptophyta > Magnoliopsida > Santalales > Viscaceae > Viscum > Viscum album. The sequence goes on along the minus strand of OY728156.1, from coordinate 856,075,600 downwards.
ACACCACGATGATAGAAGTACCACACATGTAACAACACAAAGGTAGAAGAACATTACATGTAACACCACAAAGGTAGAAGACTCAGCTCATAGGTAACAACACGATGGTAGAAGACTCCACTAAAACAATGTATAAATTATGTAGAGAATTATAGATGTATAGTTGTATGGATAGAGAATCTTATTCTATTAGGTCGAACTGCTTCTGACCCTTACAGGATCGATAGGTAACTAACCCCTGCTGACCCATGTTTGATCGATAGGTAACTAACCCTCCACTAACCCACACAGGATCGACAGGTAATGAATCCACAATGACCCTAATAGAATATTACCCCCAAAAGATCGGTACTCCCAAACCCACACAGGATCGCTGAGAACAGAGCCACACATGATCTGACCCTCACAGGATGGGTATGCGCTGACCCACAGAGGATCGTTGAGCGTTGACCCACACAGGATCTTATTATGACCCACACATGATTTAGGGATAACCCACACATGATCATTATGCACTGAACCACATAGGATCCTTGAGCACTGACCCCCATAAGATCTATAGATGGACCACACAGGATCTGAGGTTGACCCACACCTGATCTGAAGATTTTTCATGTGCAGCTAACCACAGAGATCACATAATAAGCATGATTGATTCCTTTAGGTTCTGACGTATAGACCTCAGTCAATACTTCAACTACCATAATGTCTAATGGAGAAGTATCCCAAAGGTCTACAACTTCATAAAGAACACAACGCAATGGACGTTGCGTCAATCAGACACCCGGTCAATAAGTTATTAGCATTTTTGTTCTGGGGGCTTAGTTGGGTTTGGGTTTGATCCATCATATATGTTCTCAAACAATATCCAAAATTCATGTGGAGTATACCAAAAGGACTGTCACAATCCATGTATTCTAGTTCCACATATGGTTTTATCAAACAGACACCTAGTTCTCATGATATGGCCATAAAGGCGTATCTTGTTCCACATTGGCATGGGTCCAGTCCGACCTCGCCAATCCCGACTTGGGCTGACACGACCTAGTTTGGGTTGAACCAGCACAGTCCGGGTCCAGCCCAGTTGGCCTAGGATGTGGCGGGCCAATCCCACTACGTAATGTTTTGGCCCAGCCCTCGAAGGGTGCGGCCTGGCCAAGTCCACTCGGCGCGGCCCGCCGGCGCAGCCCACAATTGGGTGTCCCAATGCAGTGGAATCAGACCAAGATAATACTCATAGGGAGGTACCCCCAGTATTCGGAATGCACTTCTAGACCATTCTGGTTGGCCAACCTGTGGCCGCCAAGGTGCGCCGCCTGTTGGAATGTGGGACCCGCTGGAGCGGGTCCGGTCCATTGCGATGTGGTCAGTTGGGTCTTCTACTAGCTCTTCAAACTCAGTTGTGGGAAAGCGGCCATGATCTATAGATTTGACACCGTGGATGCGCACCAGTGCTTCACAATGCGGCTGGCCAGATGTCGTCCGTCACTCTTCTCTACGGCAGCTGATAGGCCATGACCTCCTGCTCAACCAACGGTGCAGACACGCGCCACCCTACATCTACATGGAATGTCGGGGTGTCACCTACATCCACCTTCCAATGTGGCCGACAGGCTAGAGACTCCATAGCTACCGATGTCACAGATGCATGTAGTAGCTGTTCTATGTGGTCGGCCGGTGTGCCAACCACCATCCTTCTACCACAAGCGAAGAACACAACATACCACGACGAATTTGTGAAGTGATCATGTCGCGTGTGTTTGGACCACACACATCCTGTTAGATGGATAACAAACATTTCATGATGATGGAAACAAAATGAATCCACAAAGAACAATCAAGAAAAATCTAATTCAAAAATCCTACCTCGGTCATCTGTTGGAGGTCCCATGAGGAGAAATATAAAGACGCCGACGTTAGTCGCTCCTGCAACACGTTTCAGATTCTGTCTTGGGCGTCATCCTCATTCATGATCCGGAGAACATTCTTTGTTGTATATTGTTCTTCATTTGAGTATTCTATATCATGGGCCTCCTCTCCCATTCTCTAACAGAAAACTACCCTCAATTCCCTCAATAAGAGTTAATAAAATAACTCTTAATTTACAAGTTGTTTCATGAATTTAGATTTAATAAACCCAATTAATTAAAGATAGTGGTTGGTATATATTTTGGGCAACTGGGCATCTAATTCCCAACATTAAAAAACCTTCCATGGTCATGTTTTCCCCACCATATTGATTCAAATCAGAGGGTTTAAAAATAAAATAAAAGATTATTATTTTATATTATTATTTGTATAACCCTCCCACAAAATTATGAAAAAAAACTTATACCCTCTACTTACTCTGGGTGAGGTAAAGGTACACTTATGATAATATTGGAATAGCAAGTTCAAAGTTTCCCTCAGATATCACATCCGATAACCGCTTCTCTAATTTCATAAAGTTGCTTGTGCATTAACAGAACATACATAAAAAAAGTTCAAAAATTCATTCCGGACACTCCGTGTCTTGGAATCATGTACTGTCTAATTTTTCAGACTAAAAATAATTAAAGATAATTTAAAAAATAATATTGATAAATTCTGGTCTTTATATTCTCCCCACATCAGGGCTTTGCATCCCTGAAATCCACAACACAATCTAGGAAAACAAGTGGGGGTACTGAGCACAAATCTAAAACTCCTACCCCCATTTTCTCTCCTAGAGGTTCTCGTTCATCCATCATACGTGGATTAGAGGAATCTATTTCCCACGTAAGACTCTCTCCAGTTGATCCTCAATCTCTACTGGCACCTCTGAAAAAGTTTCCACATCATCGATGTCCAGATCACCCTAGTTAATGATGTGTGAATGATCATGTATGTATATCCTCAGCAGGGATATGTGGAAAACATCGTGCACCTAGTGGAACTGATGGAGAATAGCTAAGCGGTAAACCAACTAGCCAATTCTACTAAGGAATTGAACGTGTCCGATCAACCTCAGAGATAACTTCTCACCCCCACCATATATATGAAAACCTCATCCTGGTGAGACTTCATGAAAGACATAGTCACCATCCTCAAACTCCACAGGTCTCCGTCTCCTATCATCATAAGACATAGGTCCACATTATGCAGTAATCATCTACTCCTGGATGATTTGTACATTCTCTCTGGTAGCTCGTACCATCTCTATACCCACAAGTGCTGACTCCCCAAGGTTAGTCCAGCACAAAGGTGATCTTCATGGTTGTCATTACAATGCCTCGAATGGTTCCATTCTGATAGTTGAGTGGTAGATGTTTCTCTAATAAAAATCCACCAATGGCATGTGTTCCTCCCAACTGTAGCCAAAATCTATGATGCAACAACATAGCATGTCCTCAAGGGTCTTAATGGTCTGCTCTGTCTGACCATCCATATGAGGATTGAAGGTGGTTCTGAATCGAAGCTATGTCCCAAACACTTCCTAAAACCCCTTATATAACCAGGAAGGGAAATGTGAACCACGATTAGAATCAATCATAGATGGGACTCAATGATTCCACACAATATCCTGCATGTACATGCATCCCATGATGTTTTCTGATCCATGCTATTTGATTGGTAGAATATGGGACAACATGGTGATTCTGAAAATGATCACCCAGATGGAATCATGCCCCTTGGACGTGCAGGGATGTCATATCATGACGTACATGGAATTTCCATCCAATATCCACACAGTCACCTCTAGTGGCTGAACTAAGCCTACTGGAACTTGGTGTTTTGCCTTCACTTGCTGACAAGTGAGGCACCGTGAGATAAACTCTGCTACAACATTCTTCATTCTCAGCCACCAGTGCTGATGTCAGAGGTCCTGGTACATCTTATCCACTTCTAGATGTACTTCAATTGGGGATTTTTGGAACTCCTTCAATAATTCAGCTTGTAGCACCATTTGTACCATAGTACGTCCTCTGAAAAGGATGATGTTCTATCCACCTTCACAAAATCCATCAAGTGAATTTCATGTGGATATTTGAGCATGTCAAGCCTCGCAGTCAGTGTATCATTGTTGCACCTCCTAGACTCGCAGAAGGAGTGGGGGAGTGGCTTTTATAGACTGAAGATAATCATATCCTTCACAATCCATATAGGATATCCTCAAATTGGATAGCTACTCTGTTGCCTCACTCAGTAACTGTATACCAGATCACCTACTAAGTGCATCTACTACAATTTTTTCCTTCCTATGATTATAACCAGAGTAAATTGTAAAATGTTTTCCAATCATGTAATGTCACCATGTCTTCAACGTGAATACCACAAATGATAACATCAAGTCATGTGTAACATAGTTCTGATTATGGTGTATCATATGTCAATAACCATTTGCAATCACTCCTCGCTCCTTCATCATGACACAACCATGTCTTGTCCCTGATGCGTCGCAGTAGACTGCGTACCCAACCCCCTATTTTGGTAACCTCAAGATAGGGGCAATTGTCAATCTCTACCTCAGCTCCTGGAAACACTACTGGAATCTCTTCGACCGTGAGATGGGTTTTCCATTCTTCATCAACACTGATAAGGATTCCACAACTCTGGAAAAGATAGTCACAGACCTCTAATGGTAACTGGACAAACCCAAAAATCTCTGCACTTCTGTTACACTCTTGGGTGGCTCCCAAGCATGTACATCCTCAATATTCCTTGGATCCACCACATCTCCAGCCTCTGATATGATGTCTCCCATGAATTTAACCTCTCAGATCCATAATTGGATATTTGAGTGTTTTCCATAAAAATAGTGCTCTCAGATTGTGTCCAGAAAAATCTACAGATGACAGGCATGCTCATCCCCCATCTCTGAGTATATCAAGATGTCATTGATGAATACTACCACAAACTGATCGAGGTATGGCTGTAATATCTTGTTCATGAGTCACATGTACATTGATGGGTCATTTTTTATTCTGAATGGAATAACCAAGAACTTATAATGGCCATACCGACATCTGAAGGTCGTCTTCTCGCCTCGTACCCTAAGATAGTGATAGCCTGATCTGAGGCCTATCTATGAAAACCACCATTCTATCTTCAGATGATTAAATTGTGTGTCATTACACATGAGTGGGTACTTTTTCTAAATGGTCACCTGGTTAAGGCACCGATAGTCAACATAGAGTCTCAAACTCCCATATTCCTTCTTTGAGAACAAAATTGGGGCCACCCAATGAGAAAAACTAGGCCTAATGAATCATTTCTTCTTCAATTCCTCATGTTGTACTCATAGTAGTCGTTTCTATATTGGAGCCATCTGATATGCTAGTGTAGATATCAGTGACTTCCCATTGTACATGTCTATGTAGAAGTCCACCTCTCTACGATAAGGTAGACCCGAAACATCATCAGAGAAAATATCAGTGTAATGGTCTACCACTGCTGGATATCTCAGACTCTCAACATCAAAAACTATGAGGGTAAGGATATCCAACAAATGTTTGATCGACTTCACCCTCCTCTGGGTATGTTCGCCCAATGAAAAAAATGTTCCTTTGTCACCGGTGAAGGAAAACCTTGTTCCATCCATCCAGACACATCACAATTTGTGCCTAATGCATTTGATCATAGCATGGATTGTGGATAAACAGTCCATACCTAAGATGATGTCATAAGGCTTCGAAGCCACTACTAGAAGATCCCAACATAATCTATTGACTCATAGAGAAGATCAAACTTCCAGCACCAGTGTGTAATCATCAAATTCGCTCTCGTAGGAGTCTCTAGCCGTATGGATCGATCCAAAGGCTCCACCAAAATCTCAGATCTCTAAACGAGGGACAATGAAAATAAATTATTGATTGGAACCAATGTCTATAAGTATTGTATCTTGTGTGGAGTAGAGACAGATCATACCTCATATTATCGTTGGAGTGTCGTGGACTTAGGGCTCAGTTGCATGGAGCTGAGCTCATCCCTGTCCACCTGCTCCCTTTGGTCGAGGTGGACCACCTAGTGGTAGTGGAGGGAGAACCTTGAATTGCTGCCAACCACCTACTACAAGACCTACTCCTCTTCCATGTCGAACTACTGCATGGAGACCTTCCTGATCAAATGTTTGCATCCACCCAGGCAGTCCATTGATCATTTGCTGGTAGTATGTACAGCGAGTCGGGCAGTTGTGAACCAAGTGACCTAGACCGCCAGACGATTAATACTGCCTAATTGACACCTATCCTACTATATCTCGAGAGCCCCGCCCCACCGACCCAATATTTTATAGTTTTCCCCCAATAGGTCTATTAATCATAGACCATTGTGTTATCTTTCTGCATCTATCTACTGATGACTCTGCTACATGTCATCTAATGGTGGGTCTTCCTATCGGTGACTTCTCAACATGGAATCTCTCCACTGTGTGAGCTCTCTCTAATAACCCCGCCTGCATCATGATGCTGAAGGAAATAATTTAAGGCCTAATATCCTGTCTGAGCCCCTTCATAAAGGGATAATCTCTGAATAATGTGTCTCGCACCATGTTAGTAGAGTTGAGTGAGAGGTTGGTGAGCTCTGCTGAATACTGAGCCATAATCATGCTACACATCTACATGTGGAGAAGCACCTGCATATGCACTAAGCATAAGGTCACTAGGATTACCTCTACCTTGAAAAGGATCTCAGTGTCTACCCAGATGATAGTTACCTCGTCATTAACCTATAGCATCCAGCCCCACCTTCTACCCACTACTTCTTGAAGAAGACAGGTCAGAAGGATAACCATGAGATTGGATGGTTTCCCTAATAGTCAGGAATCTGTAAATGCGGCCTACATCCAGGCCTTAGTCGCCTCCGTATTTTTCTCTACCCAGATCCTTGGAGGCCTCTATCACCGGAAATCTTGAATGTTATAATGTAGCATGAACCCTCTACTGCTGGGGTTGGTGGAATTGGATGTCTAATGGGATGTGGTGCTAATGGTACACCACCTAATGGTTCAACTACATTTAGGGGGGCCTGCACCAAAGGCTCGTCACATGGTGGGTTGTCATCAGGTAAACTACCTGGAACCCTAGCTGGCTGTCTACATGGAGTTATCCTGAAAAGAAAATGTCTTAGATGGTTAATATGTTATTCCTGGTGAGAAAACACAAGGGGAACACAATGAAAGCTTTTCCAAAAAAACATGCAATCAATGTTTCCATGCACTGAGTTGGAAATCAGAAGTCAGTGTCAAAGTGTATGGATAAGTTGGACTCCACAGCAACACTTGATTCCCCAAACTGAAAACCACACTAATCACACATTACAGAATTTACACATATAAATATTTAGTGTCATAGTGGTTAGGTTGAACTGAACACTTCTGATTCCAATTTTTCATGACGTGAACTTCGGGGCCCATGTTGTGACTACCGTATTCCTGCCTTCCATAGGTCACTGGCTAGCGACTAGAAACAGAAAGGAATATCCCTAAAACCATGAAGGTATTTATTTAAACCTATAATCTCACAGAAAATAATCATAGAACCAGATACATGAACAGAGTAAACTATAATGTAAACAGGGTTTGTGTAGTATGTAAAGGGGGTAGAATACAATCCTAAAAAGAATGTACGTGTAAAAATAAAAACAACTTGCTCTTATGAACACCAGCCAAGGACCCTACCTTTTGGATAGGTATATATCTCAGACAGTCGTCCCTACGGAACGTCTAGTCTAATGTCCACGTCCGATCACCCTCATGTATGGTACACTCGACCTCGATTAGTGTTGTCTGTCATATGCACAAGACAAAACACATTGTGGGCATAACCCAAGAAACAGTTAATATAAGGATAATCTTTAGGGACCCTAAGACCCTCATATGATTCCTAGTGTTCCCCAAAGGAAAACCACAATGTACGAATCAATAGACATCAAGTATACTTATGTATATTCCCATACATATACCTGATTTATCAATATATAATCATCTTACACAAGAGGGGAGAATATCACCAAGGTAACACCATGAAGGTTAATGTACCACAGAGGTAAACACCACGAAGGTAGTAGTAACACACCGGTAACACCATGAAGGTATTAGTACCACACATGTATCTCCACGAAGAGAGAAGAACCGCATAGGTTACACCACCAAGGTAGAAGACTCAGCTCATAGGTAACACCATGGAGGTAGAAGACTCTGCTCACATCGGGTATAAATTATGTACAGAAGTAAAAATTATAAGTTGTAATGCTAGAACAACTTATTTTGTTTGGAATCACTGCTTTTGATGCACAATAGATGGATTGGTAACTAACCCTCACTGACCCACACAAGATTGATTGGTGACTAACCCCCAACTGACCCGCACATTATTGATAGGTATCTAACCCCCACAAACCTACACAGGATCTGACCCACATAGGATCGGTTTGCGCTGACCCACACAAGATAGGTGAGCGATGACCCACATAGGATTTGACCCACATAGGATCTTTATGCACTGACCCACACAGGATCGTTGATCGATGACCCTCACAGGATCCAAAGATGACAAAAACAAGATCTAGAGATGACGCACATAGGATCGTTATGCACTGACCCAAATAGGATCACTGAGTGATAACCCCATGGGATCCAAAGATAACCCACACATGATCTGATGATGACCTGCACATGATCTAATGATTCATCATGTACCACTAGCCCTAGAGTTCCCTAAAAAAGAATCCTTGATTCCATGAGGTTTTTCTCCTCAAGCCAACTGTAGATACTTAAACTGCCACAAAATCCCATAAATAAGTTTCCCAATGGTATTCCATGTCATAAGAAACATAACACAACTAACACCGCATCAATCATACACCAGTTCTATTATTTATTACAGTTTCCATTCCGAGGGCCCAATTGTATTTGGGTTTGATCCATCCTGGCTATACCCCTACATTATCCAAAACTATAGTGGAGTATACAAAAGAACCATCTCAATACAAGGATACCAGTGTCATAAAATGTTTGTCAAATAGTTATCTGGTTATCAAGATATGTCCATAAAGGCATATCATGGTCCACATGTGCCCATTCTAGTCCGACCCGGCCCATCCCGACCTGGGCCGACACGACCCGTTTCGGGTTGACCCAAACCGTTCTGGGCTCAGCCAGGTTAGCCTAGACCGTGGTGGGCCCATCCCACTGTGTAGTGTTCCAGCTTGTCCCTCGAAGGGGGCTGCACGACTGAGCCCACTAGGCGCGACCTGCTGGCATGGCCCGCCGATGCATCCCACGATATGGTGGCCTGCTGTGGTGAGATTTTACCTAGCTAAAAGCTAGAGGGAGGTGCCCCCCGGTATTCTAGATGGTCTATTATACCATTCAGCTCAGCCAACCTGGAAGCACCAAGTGGCGTGGCCTGCTGGAATGCAGGTCTCGCAAGAGTGGATCAGGCCCGGTGCGACACGGCCGGACGGGACACTGGCCGGATCTTCAACTCCTCAATGGACAAGAGGCCACGATCTACAACACTAACAGCATGGACACACTCTTCCACATTGCCACGTGGCCGGCTAGATTTTGTCGTCGATCTACACCGCTGTGGTTGACGGGTTGTGGAATCCTGGTCAATGGACGGCGCGGCCGCCCGCCGCACTACCACCATGTGGCACAACCACATGTCACCCCGGTTCTATGTGGCCGGCCTGTGTGACGACCCCTATCCTTCTACATCCAGTGAGGAACAAAACATACCATGAAAAATTTGTGAAGTGATCGGGCCGTCTGGGTTTGGACCACGCCATCCATGTTAGACAGATAATAGATGGTTCATGAGTATGGAAACAACATGAAACCAGGATGAAAAACCAAAACCATCTAATTCAAAACCCCTACCTCAATAATCAATTTTAGGTATTCTGAGGAGAATGATGAAGACATTGTTGTTTGTCGGTCCGACAACACATTTCCGATTTAGGATCGGGCATGGTCCGCATTCATGATCCTATGAACATTATTTGTTGGAGGATGTTCTTCATTGTAGGATTATCCATCAAGGTCCTCCTCTAACATCCACCAAATAAAAATAACCATCAATTCCCTTAAAAAAATTTAATAAAATAACTTCTAATTAACATTATTTTCATTAATTTAGATTTATCAAACACAACTAATGAAAGAGAGTAGTGGTTACATATTATGTGTAATATGGCATTTAATTCCTAGCATTAAATAACCTACTACGATCGTGTGGTCCCAACCATTATGATTCAAATGGGAGATTGTAAAAATAAAATAAAAGATAATTATTATATATTATAATTTTTCTAACCCTCCAACAAAAATCAAAAAAAACTAACTTCTACCCCCTACCTACTTTGGTCACAGTGATGGTCTCTTTAAGAGAATATTAGTGCTATGAGTTTAACAGTGCCCTCAGATTTCAATTCCTAGTATTGTTTCACAGGTTACAAAATTCCGCTCGTGCGTTTTCTGAAAGTATCTAAAAAAATTTCCAAAAATCATTCCGGGAACATCGGGCCTTAGAATCATGCACCGACTATTTTTGCGGACTCATAATAATTAAATATAATTAAAAAATTACATAGATAAATTTTTTTCTTTACGCATTTATTAAATTTTCCTATATTTTATTATACCATTTTGTTTTGTTGGATCTTGATCGATTGGTGTGCAATTATAGATCTAGGTTATCCAAAATCTTTATTCATGATCTATCTTTTTAGATCTTGTGATCACCATCGAATTTGAGACATCTAATATTCATTTCAGTTTGATTCCTAAAATTCAAAGTAGGTTATTCTATTATTTTACACGATTTTGTGATATTATACTTGATTATTCATATATACATGTTTTCTAATTTTTATCACATGTTCTTTAAAACATGCCCATTTAATTCCTCCAAAAAGATTCACATATCATATAATTGTTTAATTAAAAATAATATTAATTGAATGGAAATAACTTTGGTGTCAATAGCCTTTTTAATAATTTTTTATATGTGATAATGTTTTTGGATTGATTTTCCTATAACATTTAAATGATGTATTGGTGAAATTTAAGGATTTCGACTGAGTTCTGATTTATTAAATGAAAATTCATTAATATTAATTAAATGAATTGAAGTATATGAAATTTTCTATATTGGTATAAAGGAATTCATTTAAATATGATCAACAAACACCATAATAATTATTTTAATCTTGTTTTGGAATTGGTTTTCTTGTGTTACTGGAAATAAATGACTTAACTACATAAAAATAGAGTGAAAATCCGTGTTTTGAAATTAAATCAACCCCTTTAAAATTTAATTACTTATATTAAATTATTTATAAGTTCTCTCAAATAAATTAATATTTTAATGGGATGTTTGGAATTTTTTATGATGAATTTTTATAGAATAATGGATTATTACCCTTTTAAATATTAAATTGTATAAATGTTTTGAATTAAAATTGATAATTCTTGATGGCTAGATTACAAAATTATGATGATTATTCTATGTAATAATACCTTAATTATAACTTGGTTTATTCTTATACATCCATTTGTTGTGGGGGTTGAAATATTGATTATTCACATTGAATTATTTTGGGATTGGGAGAAATAATTTGTCTATAAAGAGCCACGTCCTATCCTCAAAACAACATTATCCCTCGTTTTATTTGACTATTCCTAGGAACATGGATATTTTATTGGGATAACTGGGATATAATATTCACTAGATTACTGAAATCCATCTACTGTATCCATTTTGATTGTCAACGTTTAGCTAATGAATAAGCAACTGTGAAAGTATGTGTTTATGGAACTAGTTTTATTTACACCAATGAAACTATATGTATGCCTTATAATTACTCATGTATTTTAATTAGCTGTTATATGGTATACTCAGTATCATACTTATGTGATACCAATTACCTCAATATACATGATATCAATACATAAAACCATGTTTTCAACATTTTGAACTACAGTATCCTTCCTTTCATCATTTATTATTATTATACATCTTGAATCTATTTTTTTAAGATCATATAAATTATTATAGGTAAGTACATTCATAATTTAAATTAATCACATAATATTGTTTAATGAAATGTTATCAGATGCATGTGGAGGATTAGTGGAGTTCAGGGGGTTTGGGACAAAAATAAATATTATTTTGGCCATCTTGTGAATTATTCATGATTGGCGAATGATTAGAGATAAGTCTTTCCCAAAATGGTGCTATCATGGAGTAGGTGATCATGTTTATGCAACACCATTCAAGGGGGGATGTCAAATAGTGGTAATATGGGTAGATAATTTTTACATGGTTGGATCACAGTTATTCCAACTGTGTGGAACTCCCTTTGTAATCGTCCGACAATATTGGTATTTTAAGTGTCTCTAAAAATTGATCATAGTTTTATCTCCTACATCCCTTGTGATAAACACGTGCTCCCATATATTCCCAAGGGTAGATTTCCAATGTTTATATGAAATTTGGAGTTTCATTGGATGTAGATCAAAGCTCATTGTACGTCTAATTCTCTACATTCATAACTTTTCTACATTAGGGAATTTTGTTCTCTTATTCTCCCTATTAATCTCTAAAATACCTTTCTTTGAGAAGATATTATATTTGGGGTTCGTGGAATTACTTAATGTTGATCTATGGCAAGTTTTATGCATGTCTTCATCAGCATATTTGATGTATGTGTTCTAAATGTTATATCGCCCAGTCTAGATTTCAATTATTCAATTTTTCCTTGTTCTACTTATTCCTTATAGTTATTATTTTGATGAATTTTGTAAAATTTTGAATATTTGGTGGATAAATGATGAATTGAACACCACATGATCCCCATAGGATGCATTGAGTTTGATTGGAGATATTTTAGGCCACCTATGGGGTGATCCATTATTTCCTAAAAATTTAAAATGATTATGATGAGCACGAAATTGAATAGTGATATTCTTAGGCCCATGATGAACATGTTGGATTGTTAGTTTCGTTGAAAAGAGAATTTTGTTTCTAGACATTGATTATGGAATAAGTCATTGATCATATCTTTATAAAATTGGTTCAGAGAAGTAGATTGGTTGTTATAATGGATTATAAATTACCCTCGAATCGTTAAAATCATTTAATGTGGTAAATGAGATATTCCATGTCATAGGAAAATGATCTAATTTATTAAGAATCGATGATTATTCATTAATTTAATTAATGAGAATTGTAAATTCTATGTGTATTGGTTATATATGGTTTGTGATATGGTATATGTGGTAAATAGATGAAGAAGAATATTAACATGGAATAAATGTATATGTTAAAGGAATGTTGGGACACACATTCTTATGGTTAGAATGATGCTTTGAACGACACTTAAAATGAATGATTTAGGGTGGCAGACTGATGATCAAGGCCCTCATGGTTTTATTTGATGACTCAAGACAGACTAGTTCTCTTATGTATATTTCATGTGAATGATTATGAAGTTGATTTACATAGTGAAATATTTATATTTACTTATTAATTATACTTGGTAATTTATTGTATTTGGTTTTTGTGAAAATAATGTTAATGCCTCTACCATATCAAAAATGATGAAATCTAAAAAAGTAAATATTGTTGCATAACGAGACCCAAATTATCCTTTGATTATAAACTCATTTATTTATTTGTTTCGCCTACCATCTGTTTAAACTAGATATTTTTTAGACAACGTTGGTGGTGGCCTATGCAGTTACATTCCCACTCTGCTGAACTTCCATTAGGTAGCAGAGAATATTTCATGGTTGTAGGTTATGACAAAAGAAATTGCGTTATAATATGTTGTTGATTTTGGAATGGGATACCCATGGATTCGGATCATTACATTGAGTAATGACCCATAAAGGGTATTTGTCAATTCATATTTTCATTCGATTATCTTTCAATTCATCACAATAAGCAAGACATGATACTTTACTGTTTAGTATTGGCATATACCCTATATGGGGAAACAGTAATTAATGAATATTTAGGGTTATTTAATTATTTTTAGATTTATTTTATATGTTAACTGATTTAAAATACTATGATATAGATTTATTAGTCTCCCTACATGATCTATTAGACCGTATCATATAGTCGGATAACTCTAGGGTATAGAGTGAAGAGCTTGAGGTCATGTGGTGACCCATCTTTCAGAACTAGTTAATGGATTCCAAGCCAAGGGAATTACAAAGTGTTAAAATAATAGCTCATTTATATACCTCACTATTTATGTTGGTAGATGACAGATTATACTGTCTTGGTCTATGATAATGAGCTCATTCATGGGAGTATATAATCCATATAAAAGAAAAATCAAATGTTCCCATGGTGGGATTTGTTTTTTCTTTATATGTGTTGATATCATTGGGTGATATTTCACCATATGGGGATGATATTGTTGTGTGATGTGACTTTTTATTATATTTTCACATGGATTTAATTTCATGAGGCCATGTATTCATGCATCATTTTAGGAACCTAGCGATATAGATTGGATGCATTAGGGTAGGAACACACATGATTGGTGTAGGGCATAAAGAGTATAATACATTTCACATCCATATAAATATGATGAAAATGGAGTCTAACAATGATGATTCAAACAATTATATAAAAATTATGTTATGTAATAGTCAAAATAAATTCTCCATGAAAGGTGTAAATGGGAATAAATATTTATTGTAACAATTAGATAAATGATAAATGTGCAAAAGAGGGAGGAATTTCTTTTGGAATGTGGAAATTGTAATAAAATAGTGACTAATGTAAGAGTTTTGACTATGAATTATTTATTCAACCATGTTTTTTGGGACCTAAATAGAGATGGTTGAGGTTATAATTCCACGTGTGATGATTTTCGTTGACTAAGTGTTTGAATAATGGTTTTTATATGTACTGGGGATAGAAAATGAACTGGTGGGATGTTTTGATCTATACCTAACAAGCTGATAGTATGTAATAGAGGTATATCTAATACATGATTCAAAAACTATTCTATTTAGATATATTGAGGAGAGAGAAAGATGATGAGTTTCTATGTTTTACCTATGGATCTATCCTAGTGATTGAGTTTTCTAGCCCCTTCACTAATTTGACGTGCATCATTCCAGTCATTGAGGGTGACGAGGAATATATGATAATACATTTAATGAATAGACACTAACATTATATCAGGTTAAATGTCAAATTATCTTATTTTAATAGAGTTTTTTTGTAGTGGATCATGACCTTATTTCAGAAGGGAACATCAAGGAGGCATCTGGTGGCTAACATTTAGTTCCAGCTTGGTGATCCAGTGGAGCTGCTTCCGATGGTACAAGAACTATTTCATGTGTTTACATCAGAGATGGGGTGGACAATATAGTTTTTTTATGGAACCAATATACATGGGCGGTGACCGAGTGTACATCTATAATTGGTTAATGCCTTTGTATTTTTGTTGATAGTGTCTTATAATGCATATTCAGTGCTGATCTTGATGAATAATGTGAATCGGCAAATGATTTGTAGGTCCTCATTATAGCATGACACAAATGTGGGAAGAGGAATGTGTAGTGTGTGGGTAGGGGGTCAATTACCACATATCAGCATGCAGCTAGAGCTCAATGGGTTATACTACTCGAGGTGGAGGATATGGTAGTCTATCAAGAGAGCACTCATATTAGAATAGTGTTACAATTCATGGAACTCAAACTAGGGACAATGTTAATGGGTCATGTCAGGTTAATTTTTTTCATCATATAGCTAGAGGTAGTGAGTATAGACCATCAATTAATTGTGTTGGGATCCTTGTAACATAGAAACATGATGATGCTATATTCATTATAGGTTAATGAAATTTCAAAATTTTTAATTTTTTATTTTTTGTGTTTGGATTAGTAATGGAGAGTTTGTGTGTGATTATTTTTATTTATAGATAATTATGATGTGATCAAAAAGCGCAATTTTTGGGGTGTTCTCCTAATGTTGGTGGGTAATGTTTTCAATGTTATTTCACCATTCTTTATATGTCAGGTTTCACATTTACCTAGGGAATTGACTGTTTAGTGTTTTTTCATGTTCACATTGACTATTATAATCATAGGGTATCATTTAAATATCTTTAGGGAGACACATATGTCTATTGTGGTTAAGGGAATGTATGGACAAGCCATGATGTGATAATTTGTCTGTTTTTGGGTGAACTCACAGCCTATGTGGCTTATCAATTGTGTGATGGTGAAGGATAGAATATGGAATTAACTCTTATGGTGGTTTAGTTCTAAGAAAATTTTCTTATGTACTTGTTACAGCTTCCACCTAGTTTCATTTCCTCATATATAGTGTATAGATAAACACAAATTCTTTAGTAATTCAACCAATCAACTTTTTCTCATGTTTTTCAATTTCTATTACAAGATATATTTTAGAGTCAAATACTTTATCATTGTGTAATATCATCCATTGTTAATCAAAATATTATTCAACTTGTTTAACACAATCAAACATATTCACATTATATGCAAGCTGAGTAAAATAGGTATCCAATTAGAAAGAATTCTGAATGAATCGTTGATAGTAACCTTGTGAAATTTGAAACTACTAACATATTTCAGGTCAATTGGTTATATATATATAAATAATTATTTTTTATCAATAAATCAGCTTATATTTCATCCTTAAAAAATTTATAATTCATAAAAAATGTTCTTGGATCATGAAATCACAATTACAATATTACCATATAAATTTTTTTCTTCTAAGAGTATTAATAGTGTTCGGCATGTGATTCACAAAGTCACCATTTATTTTTAAATATAGAAAGATATCCACAAGGAAAACAATAAAATTAATATATTTCATCTACTCTTTTATAAAATTTCATAAAAATATATGGTGACTTTTTCAGTTGAAATGGATTTATTTTAAATAAAAAATAATTTTACATCATTTAGAATTTTGAAATCCAAATTTATTCCCTTTTTCAAATGAAATTAAAAATACATAGTATAAAAAATGATCATTGAAAAAGTATTTATCTGTCTAATATTATTAATATAAGTGTATAACCCTGAGATTTTTTAATATGATGTTATGGTCGATAGCCTATACAACACACTACACTAACCATTAACGATCTATGAAAAAAAATATTTCAAATATGACCCTAATAAAAATGTTCTAAATTTGTGGGTTATAAATATGGGAAAATAATTTATTAAAAATATATTTTCCAAACACATATAATATAATTTCAATTGTTTAATAGATTTTAGAAAATTATTTATGAATTATTTGTATCAAAAAAAAATTTTACGGAAAAAAATTTATATCTATAAAGGATATTTCATATAAGTTTTAGAATATAAAATAAAATATATATTTGAAAAATTATAGAAAAATAAATTAAAAAAAACTATTAAATTTGGAAATAATTATATCAATGTTATAATAATGGGGTATTTTGGGATATTTCAATAAATTTTGAATTTTCACTGACAAGTGAACAATAATGATTTTTTGTAATATATTTATTTATTTATAATGAATTCTGTAATATAAATGTCCTATTAGGATTTACTATTGACCCCATGTAAAATATTAATATATTTTTCTTATTTAAAACATTTAATTATATTTGAAACACCATTATGATAAATTATATTATATGTTTATTTCCTCTATTACAAAACAATTTTCTTAAACCATTATGATTTTCAATATTATTTTCCAATTTTAGATAATTAATATGCATAGAAATTCTGGATGATAAAAATAAATTTATAGATTATATTTCTATAAATAACAATCTATATTTATATATATATTATTATTAGTCATTTTTTTAATATAAAATCATCATATGCTGGAAAAAATGATTTCAAGAAAACCAGATTTATCATTTTTTCATGGTTTAATTTTATATTATTGTTTTCTACAAATGAAAATTGAATTTTCTAAAAATGGATTCCATTTATTAAAAATTATATTTTTTATTAATTAAAGAGGTCAAATTAATTTTTGATCATAATTAATAGAACAAAATGTAAAAATAATTATTATGGTTACGATATTAACAGATTTACATAGAGTTTAAAATAAAATTATACGGGCTAAAATGACCAAAAATATTTTATAAATTCTATTTTATGGCCATATTTCAACATTATAATTTATATTTCATGATAGTTGTCCTTTTTTATACTTTGTTATCATTGAAAATGATTCAAAAATTTTTTTAAATAAAATTGCATGTCACAAATAAAAGTCCACCCCTATCTTCAAGTATTATAACATTTAATGAAATTTGGATCAGCCAATTCATGAATAAATATATTCCATACTTTTATAAGAATGTCTAAATTCCATATATTCACAATAAATCAATCATATAAATCCATTTTTGATTACTAATAGATGTTTTCATAGGAAGGTGATTATTTTGTAAACGAGGATCATACTTTTTTGTTATTCCAACTCATTAGAATATTATTCAAATATGGTTATATAGAAAACTAATATCTCCCATATTTTATATTATATTATTTATAATGAATAACCTAAATTTATCTCCCCCATCCATAAATTAGTATACAAAATCAACATTCATTTGTGCAATAGACTATTGTCTTGTGATCCAATGTAATTACTTTTCCAAAAACTTTTCTAATATAATAATATAATGATATATTTAATGTATTTATATGATATTATCCATTTTTATACTTATAGATTTATTATAACACATATTACTTCATACATTCCATTTTTTTGGGGATACAATAATGTAAATAATTTGTATGGTAAACTAACACCATATGTAACGATGTGATTCTTTTTTCAATATAGGATTTACTTGGAAGGTAATAAAGAAAAATTTAATTAATATATATGATATAAAATAATTAATTATTATAATAATTAAATAGTTATTATTACTAAAATATATTATAATTTTTCCCTTAAACAGTAAACTATTTTTCTCTATCATGCATACATGTGGGCTACAACCTCCACGGAGTAATGTTATTATTTTATTCACCACTAAGTCATAAGAATGTTATATAAATGTTTATCTAAGGGAAAAATATATTATTTATGATATTATTATATTTATGGAATTATAAAAAAATAATTACCTTCTTTGAATAATTATCATTGAAATATAGAATTCATACTCATCATATGTATGACCTACCATCTCCATGATAATAAAATAGTTCATTTTCCATAAAAGTAATTCATAGTCGGGATTGAAATATAAAATAATTTATAAAACTGATAAAAATATAATTATTTTAATATTAGATTCGGTAGAGTAATTTCCACCTTGGAAATAGGAAATCAATAATAAAATTTTAAAAAGATGGTATAAATATTATAGAAATACCCAACATGGACTTATCAAATTAATTATTTCAATAATTCATTAAAAATAAGAAAATATTATTATGTAACAAAATTATTCATTTAATTTTGTATTAATAAATAAATTATTGTTTATAATTTTTTAAATGAGATTTAATGATATTGAAAGTTTGTTCTGGACCCGTTGTATGATACTTCATATCAGTTCCACTATATTGAAGAATATAATATGGTCATACAAGTAATTTCATTGATATATTGTATATTCTTTAAATTATTATATAATAAATAAAATTTAATTATGCTAATAACATTTAATAATTAATTATATTATTAAATTAAGGGCCATTATATTTAAGAGTTAAAAAATTATCATGGGATTTATATTAAAATATAATTTTTAATTGGGATTTTTTATGGTTGAATATTTATTAAGAAAATTGTATGAACAATGAATAAAAACCAATATTTTCCATCCTCAGTGGTTATTATATATTTTTTTATGTAACATTAGAATTTCCACTTTTTTCCGTAATTATTTTTGAAAAATTTGTAATAGAAATACAACATCATTTTAGTCTTATGATAAAAATACATTTTCAAAAAAATGCATTTTTTGTATGTAAAATTTCTAAAATGTTGTAATATGACTTACTAAACATAATTTAACTAATTATTTTATTTTTTAATTCATTAATGATAATTCATAATAATTTTCAAATAAAGCGATTTCATAATTATATTAAAAATGTGGACTATATAACCGTTTTCACATACACATCAAGAAATGAATTTTCAACTACCTTGAATAAGAAATATTTTAATGTTTTAAATTTATTTCTGAAAGGATATATCTAAATAATATTATTTATATAATTTATACTCATGATTTATATTTGAAATATTTTTTGTCAAAATAAAAATGAAATTTTCATCAATAAATGCTTCAATTATTCTTTGAAAAAAATTTCAATCTAAGATGAAATATATTCATGTTACTCAATGTGAAATTGTTATTTTCATCAAGAATATTTTTCATGGTCATTAAATGATATTTAAATTAATTAATTCCAACAACCCTCTATGTTACCTATTATCCACTATGTTTTTTAAATTATATTGTATGTATCCGTTCTCAAGATGGATAATAATTTTTAGGTGATTTTCATATATCCTATTTATATTCCTTGAGATAATAAGGTTAGTAAAGAAATATTGATTTATTTATTACTTTTATGATATAATGTAATTTATATGTACATTATTCATGTTTTTTCTTGGAAATTCTATATATAATGTAACAATATCCAATAAATTTAAATGTTGGTCCTGATATAGATTATACATCGGTGAATCCTTCTAGTGTCAGGTGATCACGACATAGAATATATGATGATAGAGACTAGATAAAAAAAATTTATTTTTTAATTATTATGTTATTTATATAATAATATTGAAAGTAATACATATGTTTAATTTTACATAAAAGGTTTTTAGGGTTTAATAATGGTAATACTAGAATTTACCGACACATTTTCTATATGTTATGTATAGGTTTATTTATTTCCATTTATCAATATTTCCAAAACATATCTTGTTATTATTTATGAATATATAATGTTTTAATGATTTATAACATGCAAAATATTATTATCTTGATATGTTGGTTATGAGTTATATTATGTTATGCTCATGAACTATTATTATTTCCTCATAACCTTATATTTTTTTTATCACAAATGAAATTAAATTGATTATGCGTATTTCCATAAATATATAGATCATTATATCACACCTCATCTATTAAATATTCTATAGAATTTCTGGAATGATTTTATGTAGGTTATTTCCAAAATGGTTTGACATGGATGATGATAATGACCAAATATTGAATATGAAGTGAAAGGTGTAATAAAAAAAATAGTCTATTGATATCAGGTGTGATTTTTATTGATTATTTTTCCCAATGCTATAAAATCATATACATAAAATATCCATATGTATGTAAGTGATCCAATAATTATAATATAAATTTATTTTTTCTATTCAAGAAATTCATATCACATTCAAAGGTGCTAAATTCATTAATGTACTGTTTATGTTTTTCCTAGCAGAACAAGTACTGTGGGTCATATTATGATGTTTTAATATAATTTCATTTTAAATATAAGGGATATTATCACTGTCCTATATGATTATTGGTCATCAAATGTTCAAATCCTTAGACAACCCTTTGGATTTTTTGGAGATGATATCCTAAATATATCAATGAAATTTTTTTTGACATTTTATTAGGATGACGTATTTGTAAATATTTTTTTATACATAATGAATTAAATTAATATTTTTAGAAATTGATTGTATATTTATTAAAATTTTGATTTATGTGATATTGGTTATTGAGGTAATTATGTGAACATATTATTCATTGTTAATTTAACCAAGAAATTGAAATGTGTTTTGAATACTATGTGATTAAATATATTTCAAAATAAAATTTATTATATTATTGTGCTAAAACTGTTAATTCTATGATATTTCATGTTATTTTATGATAAAAAATATTTTGAGGTTATTTTGGAATTTTTTTTATAATCCATGTGCAAAATTTTGAATTTTGCATATTAATGTATTATTTCATTATATAAAGGTTTAGATAATTTTTTATTTTCATTAAAATGTCATAACCATTTTGGTTTTAAGTATTATAAAAAAAATTGGAGGAATATATTTTTCTACATATTATTGTTATTTGATCCATTAAAAGAGTATTTTTTCAGTCAGGAATAAAATAACCACCATTAATAATCATCATTTGAATAAAAAATAAAAAATGGCTGGAAATTAATTAATGGAAGAAATTAATCTATTAAAATAATAATATTTAATTCTTCTTTTAGTATATATTGTAAATTAATTCATAAATTTCTAAAATTATACCCGGAAGCGAAAATTTATTCCTATCGACATAATAACTCAGGAACTAATTTTCAATTAACTCATCAGAAATTTTTCTTTTTAAAATCATTCTATTTCTATTTAAACATCTTATTTTTATGATTGAGGATATCAATCACTATCTATAAATAATTATGATTTTATTCCATGTCCATAACATCCATTTACATTAATGACATGTTATTTAGAAACTATGTTTTGTGTGGCCTATTATATATAACTATATAACATTTATGATAATCATTCATAACCTCTTTAAAATTATGGTTTTCAATAAATGAATTTCAATGTTTCAATATTTAAGATACTGAGAAATTTTTTTGAAGGTTTGGTAAAAATTTATAAAGTGTGGGTAATGTAAGACATTATGAATTTTGAATAATATTCAATGCTTGGAATCTTCAAAGGCACGCAACAATGATCTTAATCAAATGTTGACATGATATAATTTTTTATCTAGCAATTATAACCATGAAATTAATTTTTTATATATCTATGATTAAATAAATTATTAAATGTATATGATTTTATGAACTATAAAAAATATAATAATTTTCAGTTCATTAATAGATAATTTAGGAATCATTTGAATGATTAATTATTGTTTTATGACAATAAATTGCTATTATTTTGAAAATAAGATGCATCATTCTTTGCACACATATATTAAAAATAATTGTTATTAATTTGGGAAAAATTATATTTTAAAGTTGTAAATAATTATTAATTCATATTACATATCGTATATTATTGTTAAATTGATTATTTATTTATAAAATAATGATGTTTTTTTAACGTGACAGTACTAATTGTTTCAAATATATCATGTTTTTTCAATATATTATGTGATTTAAATTTACAATGACGATTTATTTATTTTAATATATCATAATAATTATTTATTTTATATAAAAATAATAATAAACTTTGTTTCATCCTTACATTTTAATATAATTTAATATGTTAGCTGGTTTTAAGAACAAATTTTTTTAAAAACTCAATTATTGTGTATAATGTTTTTTCTGTTTATAATAATTGAAAACACCATAATAATGACTATTTAAAATTAAGTTGATATATTATTTATAGATAAATATTATTATTTTATTATTATTTTTTATTTTTATAGTTAATATACAATAATCATATGAGTGAAAAAATGGTTTCCTGAAAAAGAAACTATTTTTTCCTCTACCTCACCATTAAAATATAATTAAATTATGTTTAACCTTAAATAAAAGTATCTACCATGAACATTAATTATTTTAGTTTCGTTTCTTAACATACATCTATCTCCTATTCTATGAGATATTATACAAAAACAACCTTCCATTATATGTAGGAATACAACCTCACGAACTGATGTCATCATTTTTTCATCATCATCACTCCTAGATTATTATAATGAAAAATATAAATCATATAGATGATATTTGTAAAAATTTCATAATAAATTATTTTTTAATCAAATGTACCTCTTTTAGTTTCTATTCTGTGGTGGGGGGGGTATGATAACGAATCATTTTTAGATAAAAAGAAACTAACTCATGAAAGGATTCGATTCATATTTCACTAATGAATTACATGGAGGGTAATGAGGGTAATGATGATTTATAAAAAACAGAAATAAATCAAATAAATTTTAGATTCTTGTCATATTAATCTTTAGGATGATGAAAATGTATAATTTACCTTCTTACACAAAATTGTAATAACATTATTCATGTGTATGTGTGGACTACCACGAAAGCACTTATAAGTTACTTTTTTTCACCACTGAACCACATGAATTATATATAATAGTACATTTAATCAATAATATTTTTTTAAAGATATGATTATAAATTTTTAATGATATTAATCTACTTAACTTTTTTTCATAATGATTGTTCAAAAATAGAAATGCTACTCACACGTACATATGACCTACCATATAAAAGATCATTGCATTGTTCATTTTTAATAATTATATTTCATGTATGTATTTATGTATAATTAATGTATATGTCTTGTAATGAATTCATGATTATTATTATGGTGATGATGGGATAAGTAAATCATTTTCCATGGACAACACACTGATGCTGTTTTGAAACAATGAACAAAATTTCCTAAAAACACCTAACATATGCCAAATAGATTGTATATTTAAATATGACATTAATAATAAATAAAATAAATTATTTTAATATAATATTTTAATCCTATAATAGTTTTTGATGAAATCCAATAATTAATATATTTTTTAAATATGAGTTAATGGAAATACAATGAATATTTGGATTCGAGTTAACAGACATTTTATAATTTCAATTCATTGTGTCATGTTGTTATGTAATTCACATAACATATTTTCAATGGAATATTATTATATAAATTATTTATATAATATCATGAATATATTTATTTTTTTTATTTAATATTTCATTTGATGTTATTATTACATGTAAACTAAGAATGAAGAGTAAACAAAGTGGATAATGATTTTTCTAAAAATATCTTTCATAATTTAGATTTTTTACGATTGACTTTACTTTGATTTAAACTATTAGGTAATTACCTAAAATATGAATTTTATATTCCAATCATCTAGTACTTCATGATTGTTCAACATAATTGTTCCATTTTCCTCTGTTTTAACTACTCCGATTTGTGAATATTTTTTTAAGAAGATATGACATCATTTCTATCTTTAGTAAAATATATTTTTTCCTTATTATTTCATTTATTACAAAAATATATTAAATATATATAAAATTTTTTACTGTTTAGTTTTCTAATAAATAGATTTAATTAATTTTTTAATTAGAATATTTTTATCATTTTTTTAATGATGATATTTTTAAATTTTAGTTAAAATATGAATGGAATATTTATATTAACAAATTCGGCATGAACATAAATTCATTCTATCATTAACAATCCATATTTTATAAATATTTTTCATTTTTAAATTTTTATTTTCAATGATAATTAATTCATTAATTTTTTAGAATGTTTTACATTTTATATGTGTGCTTTTTAAATGGAAATGATATTTTCCCATGAAATGTTTCAAGTGGTATTTCAACATAGTTTTATATATATGATGAAATCCATTAATGTTACACAATTATAAAAGATTATTATAATAGGTAATTATTTTAATAATATGTTAATAGTATTTTCTTTCTTAAAGACAATCCACACTTGATATTATATTCACCCATCTATAATATGATGAAATGATACCATCCTTGTTCTTTCTCTAGAGATATTTTACTTGTTTCAATAGATTTCAGTGTAACTAGTTTCATTTAAGAGTGATATTGATGTTATTAAATGAAGAATTAATTTTTTTGAGTTTTATCATAAAAATAAATTGTTATGTACTATATTTATATCTTGTTCTGGATAATTGTTTATGTGGGTGTTGGACTCCATTATAGCTCATAGATGAGATGAATGAAGAGTTTTTCAGGGGTGATCTTAGATAACACTCTAATGAATTAGGTATTCATTGATTTATATGGAGAGGTATATATGATGTTGGTTTAAATTTTAATCCAATTTTTACGATTTTTTAGTTTTTTATGATGATGAACAAACAATATAAAAATAATTTTTAATTATTTTGACTATTTGTACAGAGTTCTCCATTGGATCATAATTGATATCAGATAGGAATGGATTATTGATCAGAAATTAATTTGTGGAATAATTATTCCATTCCATATATTTATTGATCATGGAATGATGGGGAAGATTTCTATTATGTTATGATAATGATCATTGATAGTTTCATCAAACCCATATTATCTTCTCATGGTCCAAGATGCCATTGTATATTTATTTCTATTTTTTAAAGTTATTGATAATTAGAGCTTTGAATTGTAAATTTTAAATTCAAAAGGATATCATGACTATTTTAAAATCAATTATTTATATAATGAGTTTTTAGGGCCGATTATTATAACTTAATATGGGATATGAAGAGATTGGTACAGTGGAAAAATAATCTCATAAAATCCTGAGTGTGTTTTTGTGTATGAATATACCAATATAAAATGAAACTGAATAACTAAAAAATAATCCTAGTATGTATGTGATACAATATTACATATTGAATATATATGTTTTTTATGAAAAGAACAGGGTTGTTGTCATCTGTTTTGAACACATAAATGTGTATTTTTTATTATTTTCATCAGATTTAGGTGTGTGGTTTTATGGATATTATAATAAATCATCATTGAATGGTAGTGCATTTTAAACTCACAACATTATCACCTTCCTGACACTATTCTAAATGTTATTGATAAGAACTCTTTCTCTCCCACCAATGAATTATTAATTTGGGAGCCTTCTCTCAATGGTATGCTCAACTAATAACATTTATACAAACATTATTTTTGTAACTCAGAAAAAGACTATAGTTGGTTAAAAAACATCAAAAACCCTTGGATAAACCTATCACGATTAAAACTTATATGGTGTCTTTATCACAACAACGTGCCCACTAGACTTTTCCTCCATCCTTTTGGCATCCAACTCTATTCCAAATTAAAAATTTGTAATCATCACAGGAATGATACTAACCACCTTTTTCTCTCTTGTGATACTACTTATGCTCTCTGGAACTATATTCTTGACATTTTTTAACTGTAGTTGGTTGAAGCTTATTTCTGACAAAGATCACCTAAAAATGTGAAGAAATGGAAGGCTCTCAAAAATATAGGAACCTATTTCATGCTACGGTTGCTGAGCTCTATCATGTGATTTTTTTATCAGAATGCTATTATTCATCACAATTACACATTCAATAAAAATGCAGGTCGAATAAGGTTCCTCATTTCTATAAAAGATGTTGCCTCAATTCAAAATAGATGATTCCAAAACATCATTCATGCCTTTGTGATCTTGAGGCATCTTAGGATTAAAGCCAATTTCTATCAGCCACATAATACTCTAGAGGTGTTCTAGTGAGCCCCCTAGCAGGTTGGATCAATATCAATATCGATGGAAACTCTAAAGGCTATTTGGGATTTAGAGGATGTGGTTCTATCTTTATAAATCTCCATTGACAGACCCATGGATTCTTCATGGTTAAATGTGACATTTCCTCCTCCCTCTATGCTAAGATACTGGTCTTGATTCTTGTAGTTACCTTGGCCAAATCCCTTGGTGAGAATAACCTTTGGATCAAAAGTGACTCGACGAATATTGTCCATGAAATTTGGAATGGCGTAATTTACCTTGCTTAGTTGATTACAACCCACTGGATGTATTGCTACCGCTCGCTTAGTGATCATTACTATATCATCAAAAATGTTTATCGAGAAGAAAATGCGGTTGCAGATGGTCTGGCCAACATGGGAGTCAATCAAATCATTACATGGTTCGAAGACCTCCCCATTGATCACCTTTCCTTGCTTGGAAAAAGATTGTAATATATTCCCATATTTTAGACTCTTGTAATCTTTCTTCCTTTTTATTAATTTTTAGGCTTTGTCAATTTTTGACCGAGGCATATCCTTTAAAAACCAAGCATTGAATGGTATTGTAGATTTATATTATTCTATCTGAAATAATATTACTATAGTTAATGAACAGTTTCATGGATACACCTTTCTCCTCAACAATGATTACATGTTCACCCCATGGTGAAACAATATATGGAATAAATCATTCTATTGTCACCTTATATATTTATTACATAAACTCCACCAATTGAATAAAATCCTTTATATTATGTTTCATTAAAATTAGTATTTTATTGCAAATTAAATAATTAGAAAACTCACATCTAGTTGTGGTTTATTTCTATGTAATTCCATTTAAAATACACCAATGTATTGAAGTAAGATTGATACATAATCAATTTAATGATTAAATTTTCCTTCCATATATTTCATTTTTTCACCATCCCCATTCATATAATTAGGTAGATCTACTAGGGGTTGATATAATTATGACTCAAAGAATGAAATCTCCACTCTAATCATATGCAATTACACATCATCACCAAGAATTGTAAATTTAAATTGCATAAAATATTTTTTTACCTCATTTTTTGATATCCACTCGATTACATGGATTATATAAAATTCAACAGTATATATGATAGTAATTTCTTAAAATGAATCATGTATATGTGTCATAATTGGTTATTCCTATCATATCATATTTTTAGTGATACATCTTCTAGGTTTTTACACCAACAATAAAAAATCTTATGGTGATAGTGAGATAACTAGTTTGATTAGTTATCATGGAAGATATAAAATAATTTTATAAACCATGATCTAAGAGAGAATTAAGAAACTTTCATTTCATGATTGATGTAACATTAAACACATAATTGTGAAATTCCCCTTCAATAATACTGATATCTTATGATACACGCAACCTCATGTTAATGATATACATGAAAAATTATAATACTAAAACATAACTGTTAAATTAGTATTTATGAATAGACTTAAATAAAACAATAAAATTATTTTGATGAAAATATTATAGTCTAAATTAAATATATATATATATATTAGAAATAATATTAAAATAACCGCCAAGGAAAAAATATGTTTTCAGAAAAAATGTATATATCTAAAAGACGATTTCACTGAACATTGTCAACATTTGTTGATATTAATTTTTAATACTTTTATAAATGACATAGAATGATATTATATTTATTTTTTCATCATGTCAGAAATTTCATATGATTATTTTTCAAAAATTTCATTATATGATTAATTTTACATTAATAGTGAAAATTATTGGTTGTAATTGGAAATTTCCATTTCATTCCAAACATTTATTTGATCCATTTTTAGTAATTATTATTTTAATAGTAAATAGGGTTTTCTTTTTTAATTTATACTATGTTGGTTAGTTGAATAAATTTCATATTCATAATTTATATTAAAATATTTTAAACCAGTTATAATTTTTTTAAATAACCTCATTTTATTCCATCAAAATGTTTAATTGTAAATTAGTATTTCCCAATTCTAGGAGTTTATTGAATAAAATGGGTTTTATATTTGGAATAAAAAAATAATATTCAGTAACATGTTAAACTTAATTATTTGTTTATATTAATTAAAAAAATTATAAATTAATTTATATGGTTAATGATGATTTTTTTTCAAGTAGTATTTTCATGTCATAAAATAATCATTTATTGTAAATAGATTATTATTTGTTAAATCGATTTTAATAGTTAGAATTAGTTGTTCCCAATTATCTAATATGTTTTTTATTTTATTTGTATTAATGTATAAATTAAATATACTAACAATAATAGATTCCATAATGAAAAATAAAATGGTAAAATTACTTAAAACATAAATACTAAGGAACAATATGTATAAAACATTTGTTTAATGTTTTAGAAGTATGGATATGCCATTTTATCCCGAATTTCCATTATTTATAAATATAAGAAAAATGTTTGTTGAGAGTGACTATAAGGATGTAGACAAAAGCATTACATTATCTTCATGTTTATTAATGAAATTATATTCTATCAGATTGAAGATATTCTATATTTTATATTTATTGATAATTGGTTCATAATTAATATATAAAATCCATGATATACAAAGTAGAAAATTATGATTATAATACATTTTTCTATAATGTCAATCATTTGAAATAATTTATGATTTCAATTAATGGAAAACCATCATGAATTTGACCTTAACATCTTCTTTTCCATTACCCATACAAAAAATTATAAAAAACAATTTAAATAAATTGAATGATTGTTAAAGAACAAAAACTGATATAAAAATAAAGGAAAAAATTATGTAATTATAAGAATTAATTACCATAAAATATTTAGAATCATATAAATTTTATTTGATTTAATGATATAAAAAATGGTCACATGATAAGACACACATGTTTTTATCATACAAATCCATTAAAACTCATACCAATAAATTATGACATATTTTTTGTAACATGGTAAACTGTATTCATAATAATCCATTAAAAACCAATATTATTGGAATAACCATTGAATTATATCCTTTATTACCATTACCACATTCACTGGTTATTTTCAATGGGAATCCCCCTTCATATATTCTATATTAGGATTACTAGTTTCTCATGAGAAATAATGGGGATCAAACCTTTGTGTAAGATATATCATGCTCATCCATTAGATCTAATGTGGTCTAAACCATAATATATAATTTATATATAATAATACTTTCAGATATTTTTCATGTAAAATATTATGAATAGACAACCTTAATCATGAAATCCATTTAAAAACATATTTAACTCACAAAAATAATTATGATTAATATAATATTGTCTTATAAAAACACATTTTCCAAATGAAAATACAATTATCCCGAAAAACCTGTATTCAATACCTAGATACAAAAAAATTTAGTTTCATTAATGGAATAAATAATTAAATACATTAAATGATGCTGAAAAGTGATTTTCATGCCTTGGAAATATCAGTATTGCCGTATAGAATATTTCATTATTAGTTTATCAAATCATTCCGTTCAAAAGACATAAAAACATTAATTCATTGAAAACATTTTAGATAAAATGAAAATTGAAATAAAATAATATTTAAAAAATTTATACATCCACATAAAATATTTTATAATTTTTTTGGAAAAAATGTACATTGATTTAAAATAGTGAATCTTAGAAACAATTAAATTTTTAATTTTTTATGAAATGTCCCTTTATTACAATATATATATTTGAATTATAATCCCCAAGAATGAATAACATTAATCATGACCATTAAAATCATTATAGAAGAGAAATTAATTATATAATTTGTTAAATAGGATTTATATAAAACTCAAAAAAATATAGGTTCAAAGGTCAAAATAATCAATAACAAAAGGAAAACAAGACAAACACCCTTACCTTGAGTCCAATATGATGTGTGTGCTTTTACCATAATGAATATTAAAAATAATAATATTATTTAATTTTTTTAACAACCTTAAAATAATTTTATGAGTTTTATTTACCTTGTTATGATTTATATTCAATTAGATAATCAATTATGTTTTGTCGGATGATTTGACCATATTATGATTATGTGTTAGAAATCTACAAGTTAGGTCGACTATGGTCAAATTTTATTTTTCATGAACATAACAATAAAACTAATTATGAAAAAATAATTATATTTATAAATTATATTTTTTATAAAAATAATAATGTTTTGGTTTTAGAAATGAAATATATCACGACCATGGAGATGGTAAGTCGTATATACACAGGAGTAACATTTACATTTTTCGATGATCATTACAAATAGAAGCTATGAAATATTGATCATTCATGAATTATTATTATTTTTTAAATAACATATTACTAATTTATATACATGTATATATGTATATATATTTTGATTTTGAGATGAAAAATTTATTCACATCTCTTCATAGATGGTGTAGTCTACAAGTCCACGAATAACATTATAAATTTTTTCAGTGACTGATAAGGTAAGAATTAAAAATATATATTATTATTAAATTTTCTTATTTATTTCATATAATATAATTAATAAATCATGTATAAAACATATATTTAATAAATTTAACGTTATTAATTTATATGTAATACATTAGTGAAAAACAAATCAGTTAGCTTTGTGAGGCATCTGTCCTCCATATACACGAGTAACGTTGTCATATCACAAATAGTCTATAATTAAAAGAGTTTTATATGATATAAATAATAAATATATAAAATAATATTATTAATATAATATAAAGAATCAATATATCTGATCATACCTAACCATGTGTTATGGAAATAAAAAATAAATGAATTCATTTCGCGAGGCCATAGTCTCCCATACACATGAATGATGATTATATGACCAATTTTATGGAAGTGGGAAATTTATTTGTATTTTTAATTTACATAAAAGAAACATAGTATATGTCATATTATGTTTATATTATATAATATTTGATTACATTAAATTAATTTGGATTAAATACAAACAAAAAATGATCATTGATGAGGGTTATATTATATTCAAGTGTCCACTTTAGGATTTCTCATATTCATTCCTATGACAGATTTCTGCCCAAAAAATCGAATAAAGGATGATTAATGGGATTTGGGTAATTCATTTTTTTAGTGTATGTAATTAATTAATTTCATGGGATGTGTGAATAATATAAGGGGAGTGAGTTAAATTTATAGAGGATAAAGAGTGACATTTTTTTATATACCTAAAATTATTAACAAACGAGAGGCCTCCCATAATTAATGTTCTTCCAAAAATGAAAAAAATTAGTTTAGTGGTTTATAATTGACAAATACATAAAAAATATAAGAAATATCTATTTATCATGTTATTAATTTGTCGTTGTGGTTACAAATATGTCCCTTTAATGAATTTTTCCAGGGTAACTTGTATTGTTTTATTTACAATAGTAATTTATCATTTAAGAATACTATTAAAAAATATTTATAATATGACATATACCTATGAATTATAAATATTAAGACATATTTATATAATAGATACCCTATGTGGGTGTAAAATTGTTTTAAATACATATGAATATAAAACACAAATACTTTTTAACCATAATCACTGTAATTAATTTTTTCTTTTTCAACAATGATGATGGTTAAAAATATTTTTACCCATATTAGAAAATATTAACTATTAGGATACAAATTATTATATCAATTTTTAATCATTCATATCACTAAAGTGATAGAATTTAGTTTAAAAAATATCATTGACTCGATGAGACAATGCGTTTGTTGAGGAGTATTTTTTAGAAAATATATAATTATATAGTTATTATATATATAGAAATTATCATTTTGTGAGAATCAATTAATGTATAATGATTTATAATCTACATATTCAAATTATATCATTTACAGTTTGGTATTTTATTAAAATATTAAAAAAAAGAGTAAAATAATTTATTATAAATAGATTTTATAATATTCCCATTCCTAACCAAAAAACATATAATATAAATCAATATAATGTTTAATAAAAATTTATTTAATGGATTAAATATATATACATCATAATTAAGAAAATTGAAAATATATTGAAAATAACGTTGGTGTTTTAAATTACATGATTTAATGAAAATAAAATAATTTCTACCAAATTCGATATTGTTCACTATTCATAAAAAACCCATTTTAGAAAATATATCAAAAAATATCCCTATGATAATTTCAGTAATGAAAAACTGTTATAATTAAAATGATTATTTAGATTTTACTAAAGGTATTACTATATTATATGGTTATTAAACACATATGAATTACATTAGTTTTATTATATACTAATATAATTAATTGACCATTAATAATCATTGCCATTTATAATATTAACATTGAAGAATGATAAAATGATTAGTATAAATATAGGCTTAAAAATTTTAAATTGTGAAATAAAAAGGAAGGTATATTGACAACTAGTATGATCACACTTCTATGAATCCAATTTATTAGATATTCTTGGGGAGATAACATTTATTGGATTTTCCCTTTACCCATTCATAACGCATACCCATCAACATTATGATGAGATAATATGTTTACAAGAGATGTTCATGATCATTGAGATCCTAACCCAAACCATCTTCATTATACCACCACATGAAACCTCCAACATCAAACCCCAGACTCTTAGGTTATCTTTTAGGGTACTAATGGGATAATTTTTAATTACATAGATATATTAACGTGTATATTATTTTTAATGCAATAATTTCTAAATATTAATCCTATTGCTTTTACAATGTAAATGTTTTTTACAATGTTCTGATAAAACTTAAATAATATTTTTAATTAATTTAAAAATTCAATTAATGAATATATATTTATAAATTATTTGATTTAATAAATAAATAATATTTTAATAAAATATTATAATAAAAAATTATTTAATATAATTAAGCATATGATTGTTATGATTTCGAATTTAATTATTGTAAGGGTTCGAAAAATGATATTGTGAGAACTCCAAAATTTCTTTGTAAATGTTGAAATTATTTTAAAAGTGAAATATGAAATTTCTAGAAATTAATTTATATGAATTGAGTTTTTTTTGAATCATAACATCTAAATTATCGATTGATTAATATTTTATAATTGTTTTGAGACAATCTAATTTTCAGGTACCAATTAAATATTGTATAAATACACTTTGTGTATTATGACATCATAATGAACCAAATGTGATATAATATTTAAAATATATGGTATCCATGACCGTATATATGTTTTTTAGTTTAAAAAATTTTATTTTATGTTTATTTTATATATTTTTAAAATACATTATGATTCTTCTAAACCTTTTATATAAATTCAGTTTTTGAAATCATTTCATTAAGATTCTAACTCACCTACTCATAATAAAGGGTATTATATTATTAATTTCAATTGAATTAGTTAAAATATAATTATAACTACAAAAATTTCAATAAAACCACGGGATGGTTGGTGGTTTTAATTATTTTTTATATATAGTATGAATCCTTACTAATAATGTTATTCGAATATTTTCTGATATATACCCAACCAAAATCCCATTTACCATCTGTAAAACTCCTTGGAGAATATCTCTACTCATCCCTAGAATTTCTACAGTCCACACAAGGTTTCCAAAGCTCTCAATAAGTTCCTCCTAATTTTTTTCCCACACACTCATATAATGGATATTCAACTATTTTTTATTCAAGAACATATTTTATGTGATGATTATTAGATACAATTTTCTTAATTGGTATATGTTATTTAGTTTCCCAAATAAAATAAATTTTATGTTTACATTATTATATAACCCTTATAGTCACATTATTCATTACAATGAACCATTTTGTGTACCAGTTAACCTACTGAAATTTAGAAAGGAATTTTTCTCTTCCAATTTTCATTCAAGCACATATTTGATTATATGTATCATTAATTCCATTTTCTTATGTTGGGATGTGTATTTCATGATCCCATTAATTTACATTTATTTATTACTTATTTGATCCCCCTTTAATGCCACATATTCCTCCCATTATCTTTTATGTACACCTATTTCCATATTAAAATATAGTTAGGATTTTTTTATTAATGTTTCATAATTCACTTATTCAATTAGTTTAAAATTTCTAATGATGATAAATGTTATTAAATTTCCATATTTATTATAATTTTATATCTATGATATTATATACAACATTATCTCACAATAGAATATATTTTATGATTACTTATATGACTCTTCTATGCTGTCAAAATATCTTCATGATCTTCTATGCCAAAACAATTTTTTGGTGAATAACATTTCCACTCCATATCAAGGGTGGTCACATTTATGAACATGTACTTCTTAATCGAGGACTGACATATATATATATTTTAATCTCCTTATTTGAGGAATAAATAATGATTAAGAATGATAAACTTATGGGGGATCCTTCTGGAACACATAAGTATTAGAATGAAATAAATATTATGTGTGTTCCTAGATAGTGATCAAACAAATTGAGAAATATTTAATATCAAAATACTTTTTGTTGGGAAACTTATGGAACCTGATATCATTAAGGGATGTTGTACACCACCATTTCATTAATTATTTAGATGTAAAATATATTTATGATCTTGCATATTAAATTTTTACCATATTTATCGAGGTATAACTATCATGTTATATCATACCTTGATGTCATGATTATGATCCGAACTCTAGTTTTTCCTCATTTATATAACTATTTCCAAATATAAATTGTCATATTAATTATTTTTCATTGTTTATTCCATTACTGGACATTAATTCTCACCCCATTATTATGTTTATCTCTATTTTATGTCATGAAATTTTAAAATCCATCAACTATTAGAAACATAATATGTATGTATTTACTAATATTGTTGTATCCCAAGATCATGATGTTATTCGATGTACATAATTGAAAAATAAATTCCCAGACAACTGGGAGAAGGAATTATATTCATTATGATGATAATCACATAGTTGAAATTGGTTCTAAATATAATCCTAGATCTTAATGGGTGCCAAAACCCCAAAATAGTGAACATGATGAAATAGATAAATTCATTTGATAAAGTATTTCGACTATGAAGGGATAATTTAATTACATAATTGCGGTATAATGAATCAAATCCATTGACATGAACCACTTTGTCCATCAATGTTCTGTGCAATAAAAGTATTTGTGTTCTTTTTTATCATATGGATCAAGAAGGTGATTAGTGGTGTTCCTAAATCAATAATTTGAAGAATGAAGAAGATATTTATGTGATTCATTGGAATGAATTCATGAAAAAATGATGAATATTTTCCTCAAACTCTCTTACAAAAAATGTAATGTGATGTACATTCATTCAAGAAATAAAATGACAAATATATCGGTGTGTATGAGGAAAACGTCACTTCACTATCATGATACGACTATAGATTTTATTTACCCCGAATAGAAGTTTTAACACTTAATTTTTAGGATAAAACATAGTCTATGGAATGACCAGGTGATCCATGACATTGGTATCTATTAGGATATTTACCATTGTACCCTTAATGTAAAATATGGATATAAATGAACCTCAATGGTATCATATGGATAATAAGAGTAATGTGGTATTTTACACTTATGGTCAGATGGAGAAATAAAAAGGTGCCAATAAATTATGACATCCCAGTTATCATATATGTTATAAGATGTACCCTGGAAGCTGCCTAAGGTGAATAAAGAAATGATTTATGTGTGGGAAAGAAGGATACCTAATAAATTATGACATCAAAAAAAATATGATATTGGAAAATAATTCTCTAGTAAACAATAATAAAATTGATCATTTCATTGTCTATATGGAAGCATGGAATTTTTAAAACCAATACCCTATGTGATGGGTTTTCATAAATATAAAACACCCTCCAAGGTAGAAAGGGAGATATTTTCCATCAAAATTGCTAAGTTGGATCCCAACAATGAAGTGGTGATAGCAATTCTAGTTATTAATTCATGAATAACGAAGACGCTTTTTGGTTCTGGTTATATGTGTTTTGACATATAACAATATTTTAGTATAACGATTCTATCACTCCATGAACACATAGATGTGGATAAATATGTGAAAATTGAAAATGATGAAATTATTTCATCCCATGTAGATAACTCTTTGCCTACCAAATTTTTATCGATGAACGTCACTTTCAACCATTTCATTCTTTCTTCAGTGAAATTTTATAAAATTAGAGGCAAAGATTGTATTTCATTATATTTATCCAACATAAATTGTTGTGTGATAGAAATCACTCCCTGTATTTTGAATCGACCACTTGATTCTGTATAAGTACTAGAGGAGGATGAATCATTTTTAGAATCGTATTCATAATAATGGATATAATTTTTGTAAAAAAAATCATATCTATATCAAATGATTTCGTATATGGAATGAAATATCCTCAAGGAAATGTCTATTGTGAGGGAATACATTGATGTGTTTAATGAGGATTTTTGATATTCCAACTAGGTTGGATGTCAAATTTTTTATCTAGATTTTACATAGGGAATTTACATTGCTCATAACATCCTATAGAATGGCTATTTTGGATCTTGAGGAGCTAAAAACGACTATGATAGAAATGTTATAAAGGGTTTAAACACCCAAGTGCCCCACATTTTGGTTAACTAGTTCTCATTTTGAAAATAAGGATGGGAGAATATGCAATTTCATTGATAGTTGTGATCTCAACAAGATGAAGATATATAACAAGTATCATCTACCTCAAATTGAGGACTTGATGGATCATCTGTGTATTGCATAAAACAAATCCATGGTAGATCTACATATGATATATCAGGAAGTTAGGGTCAAGGATAATGATATTACCCATACTGTCTTTCGTATATGTTATGGGAACTATGAATTCCTAGTAATTCCATATAGGCTCACATACATACCAAAAATCATTATGGTCATGAGGAATAGTTAATTTAGAGATGACCTTGATAAATTTATGGTAGTGATTATAGATGATATCTTATTATACTCAAAAACCAAAGCGTGGAATGCAGATCACTAATCACTCTTCTAATGACATTGTGAATAGAGAAGCTTTATTCCATTAAAATAAAATGAGATTACTATTTTATGTATGTTGTATTTTTGTTTAATATCATCAATATAAATTAGATATTTTGGGATCCTTTAATGACATAAGAAAATGAATGACTAATGAGGACACAATTAATGAAAAATTTCTATATTTTCCAAAGTTTCCATTGGTATTGTTGTCTATTTTTTTGGGAAATTTCTCATGATTTTGAAACACACTAACCAAGATAATAATTATGCATTCATTTCTTCATGGAATTAAGTATGCGAATATATCATTATGGAATTGAAAATTATTCTTATCATTTACCATGTTCTCATACTACCCATAAGTGGGGAGACTTTCATGGAATTCAATGATTTATTGTAGAATGTCTTGGGCTGTTAATTAATATAAAATTTAAAATTCATATCCTATAATTAATTTATTTATAAAATTCATTTGATAAACTATCTCATTCATGACAAGGAGTTGAAATTTGTGATATTTTCATTCGAAAATGGTGGAATTATCTACATCGGGAAATGTGTGAGATATATACTACTAAAAAAAATATAAAATATATATTTACATAGAAATAACATAATATGTGAAAATGATGATGATTATACCTCACCATGTATTATGAGTGGTCAATCAAAGGTCATCATGGTATGAAAAGTAATGAGGAAAATTATCTATGTCGAAAATATAAAAAATATTTATCATTGATGATAATTTTTAAGGATCAAATATTTTTAAATATTCAAATGATGTATTATGGTATATAAATGATCATATTAAATCCTTTCTCAAATGAATTTATAACCATTCCTAATGGAGAAAACTAAAAAATTCTACAAGAAATATTGTAGAACTTTGGATGAAGGTGGATGTATTGAGAATGTGTACATCCTTCAATATTATAATTTATGATGAAGGAATTTTTTGAATTTGGTCAAGACTATATTTTCAATAAAATACATTTTCAAGGAATGATAAATTGAATGATGAATATATTTCACATTTCACTACTCACACAGGAAGCAAAATGATGTTATAACATCTCCCTGAGCATTATTGACTGGAAAAAAATAGGGAGATAATTGAATATAAATCAACTTGCATGGTATTCTAGAAATGTGAAGGATAAATTAAAGAATCCAAAAGTTTTTAGGCAACCATTACCCATACCAACTAGGAAATGTGAGAATGTCACAATATAATTTTTATCCAGAAACCCAAATTTATCGAGGAGAAATAATAGTATATGGGTTTTTTTGGATCATATTAAAAAGATATTTCATATTACATAAATTATCCAATATTTTTGATTATATAATCATTCATTGATATACATTTTAGAATTCATGAGAATTCATGGAGTTAAACTATCAACATTCTATGCTCAAGATCATTGATTCCCCTTCATATTCTGGAAAATAATCCAACACTCTCTGAACAATTATAATATCTACAGCACATCCTAAAAACTAAAACTAATGTGAAATAAAAGTTGAATATCTGGATATTGTAATACATTATTCGAGCATTTTATATTTACTTTATAAAATTAGTAGAACAATATCGTCTTATGTTCTTGTTATCTTACAAAAAAAATTCCACTCATGCATCATAGTGGACACATATGATTCTCATTATGGAAAATGTTTTTTAACACTTGCATTATGTAATCATCATGTGGTATGCAGACTGGTAGGTTTGGAAATATTTGATGAAATTGGGGAAAAGGTATAAAAAATTCAAAATCACATCCAGGATAAGTATAGTTGACAAAAGAGATATTCTAACAATTATTGATGACACATATAGTTTGATAATGGATACATGTTATTCCTCCCCGTTAGTCCATGAAATAATGTGATCATATTTGGGATGGAGGGAAATATTAAGACAAAATACTTCAACCCCCTTTATGATAATTGACTACGTAGGATATGTGGTCTACTAACCAACAAACTTTTCGATCCAATCCCAATTACATTATATATTTCATGAATCCCACATTTAAATTTACATACCGAAGCACTCACATATCATCAACCTAGAGGTATTTCCACTCGGTAATGATATATCCAATAAATAGCAGATTTGGAGGATTATAGAATGAATTGGAAAATATCTACGAAATAAAACAAAGCATGTTGTCAAAGTGTGCTAATGAAACGTAACGATGCAATAAGAAACATGGGAACATGATGATGTGATGAAACAATGATTCCCACATCAATTTTTATTATGTGGAAAATTGGGGATGAAATTTATTATGGGGGTATATCTTAAATACCAGATCTGTTATAAATATAAGTTACCAATTTTATTTTTATTATATGTCTTATTATATAATATGGTTATAGAAAACCCATGAACTTTTATTGTTCTATTATATAACATCTAATTTAATTTACCA
This sequence comes from Viscum album, assembly GCA_963277665.1. Taxonomy (NCBI): domain Eukaryota; kingdom Viridiplantae; phylum Streptophyta; class Magnoliopsida; order Santalales; family Viscaceae; genus Viscum; species Viscum album. The sequence continues at coordinate 856,034,781 of OY728156.1, read as the reverse complement.
ATAACAAAAACTACACATGATAATATTGTAGTTGAAGAATTATAACTTGACTAGTATAAATATAGGGTTTTTACAAATACAATTCACATAAGAAGAGTAATTGATATACTCAAGCAGTAGGATTCTTCCCTATAAATGCCATTTATTAGAGATTCATAGAGAGATAGAATTTTTTAGATTTTCCCTTGACCATTAATATCGAAATATCTGACAACATATGCATGAATGAACATATTTATCAGAGAATGTCATGGTCATCAAGATCCAAGGCCATACCATCTTTACTAAACCACCCTCTAAATGCACCAAAATCACACACCAAACTCTTCGGGAATTTTTTTATGTAATAAAGGTAAATGTATCATGTGCACAGAAATTTGAAAAATTACATTAATATTTTATATAATGATGAATATATTTTCATCCTATTATTTTTACATCAAATTTTTTTATTGTTTAAATTAAAGAAAACCAATATTGTTTTATGGTAAATATTTAAAATCATATATAGAATTTAATTTGATTAATTAATAATATTTTAAATTAATTAGTTTTTTAAAAAATATAATTATTAAATAATTTTTATTAAATAGAAATTATCATATCATTTTTATTTACTCAACATTAATATCTATAGGGGTTTGAAAACATTTTGTCAAAAAATGAAAATTTCATAATAAATATCGATTTTATGATAAAATTTCAAATTCATATTATATGATGTAGAAAAATAATTCTCCAGTCATAAATAATCATATTGATCATTTCTTCAACTACATGTAACCATTGAATTTTTAAAACCAATACCCTATGCAAAGGGTTCTCAAAGATATAAAATAACCTCCAAGGTAGAAACGTAGATGTTTTCCATCAAAACTGCTAAGATGAATCCCAATAATGAAGTGGTGATAGGCATTCTAGTTATTAATTCTTGAACAATGAACACACTTTTTGGTTATGGTTCTAGTAATTTTTCCATATCAAAAAATTTTAGTATAACTATTGAAGAACGGTAATAATAAATGGAAGTGTATATATATGTGAAAATGGAAAATGATGAAATTATTTAATCCCACGTAGATAACTCCTCGCCAATAAAATTTTGATGGAATAACGTCCAATTGAAACATTTTATTCTTTCTTTGTTTAAATTTTATAAAATTATAGGCAATGATTATATTTATTTATATATATCAAACATAAATTGTTGTGTGATGGAAATCACACCCTATATTATGAATCGACACCCTGATTTTTTAAAAGTACTAGAGGAGGATGAATAATTTTTATAACCATATTCATAACAATGGATATAAATTCTCTAGGAAAATTCATATCTATCATAAATGATTTTGTCTATTGAAAGAACCATCCTCAAGGACATGAAAATTGTTAGGATATACATTGATGTGTTTAATGGAGATTTTTGATATTCATACTAGTTGGGATGTCAAATTTTTAATATAGAATATACATAGGCAATTTACATTGTTCATAACATCCTATAAAATGTCTATTGTGTATCTTGAGGAGCTAAAAACAACTATTAAAGAATGGTGACAAAGGGTTTAAATACCCAAGTGCCCCACCTTATGGTTAACCAGTTCTCATTGTCAAAAAGGATGGGAGAATAAGTATTTTCCTTGATAATTGTGATCTCAACAAGATCATGATAAATAACAGGTATCATATACCTCAAATTGATGACTTGATGGATCATCTATGTATAGAATAAAACAAATCCATGGTGGATCTACATCCGGTATATCACGATGTTAGGGTCAAAGATAATGATATTATGAATACTGATTTTCATACATGGTATGGGCACTATGAATTCATAGTAATTCCATTTAGACTCACTTACACTCCAAAAATATTCATGTTCATGAGGAATTCTGAATTTAGATATTATCATGATAAATTTATGGTAAAGATTATAGATGATATCTTATTGTACTCAAAAACCAAAGAAGGGAATGAGGAGTACAAAGCACAATTATAAACATATTGTGAAAGAATAAGATTTATTCCATTTAAATCAAATGAGATAACTGTTTTATGTATGTTTTATTTTTGTTTAATATCATCAATAGAAATTTTATATTTTTGGATCCTTCAATGACATAAAAAAATGATTGATGGATGAGGATAAAATCAATGACAAATTTATGTATTTTCTATAGTTTATTTTGGTATTATTTTCTATTTTATGGGAAATTTCTCAGGATTTACAAACAAACTAACCATGATAACAATTATGTGGTTCATGTCTCCGTGGAATAATGTATGAAAATATATCTTTATGGAATTGAAAATGATTCTTATCATTTCTCGGGTTCTAACACTACCCATAAGTGGGGATCCATTCATGGTATTAAACAATTCATTATAGAATGTATTGGGATGTTAAATAAGATAGAATTAACAATTCATAGACTATACTTAATTGAATTTTAAAATTCATTAGATAAATTATCCCATTCATGACAGGGAGTTGAAATTTTTGATATATTTGTTGGGAAATGGTTTAATTATCTACATCGGGATATATGTGAGATATATACTAATTATAGTAGAATAAAATATATATTCACATTGAAATAACATAATATGTTAAAATTATTATGATTATACCTCACCATGAATAATGAGTGGTCAATCAAATTCCATCATGGTATGAAAAATAATGAGTAAAATTATCTATGTTGATAAGATCAAAAATATTTATCATTGATGAAAATTGTTAATGATACAATATTTTTAAATATTGAAAAGATATATTGTGAAATCATTATGAAATGAACATAAAAAATCCTTTATCAAATGAATTTATAAGCATTCCTAATGGAGAAAATCAAAAAATGATAAAAGAAATATTGTGGAAAATCGGACGAAGGTGGATGTATTGTGAATGTGTATGTCCTTCGAGATTATAATTTATGATGAAGGAATTTTGAGATTTTTTTCAGCAATATATTTTTCATAAAATACATTTTTAATTAATGAACTGTTGGATAATGCATATAGTTCACCATTCTCTATTCACCCATGAAGCATAATGATGTTTCAACTTCTCACTGAGCACTATTGGAAAGGAAAAAAATATGGAGAAAATTGAATATATATATACATGGTTGGTATTGTAGAATGTTAAGGAAAAATTGAGGAATCCAAAAGGTTTTATGAAACCATTTCCCATACCAACCTTTAAATGGGAGAATATCACAATAGAATTTTTATCCAAACATCAAAATTAATCAAGGGGAAATAATAGTACATGGAATTTTTGGAATCATATTAAAAAATTAGATCATATTATATGAATTAAATAATATTTTTCATTATATAATCATTCATTGATATACATTTAATAATTATCGAGGATGCATTGAGTTACACTATCAACATTCTATGCTCAAGATCAGAGATTCACCTCCTAATTCTGGAAAATACTCCAACACTCTCTGAACAATTATAATATATATAGTAAATCCTGAAAGCTCAAACTAATGGAATGTAAAAGTAGAATATTCAGATATTGTAATACATTCTTCGAGAATTTTCTATGTACATTAAAAAATATTTGACCAATACCTTTAAAGGTCTAGTTATCTTAAAAACAGAATTCCAGTCATGCATCATAGTGGCTACCAATTACTCCCATTATGGAAAAATGTATTTAAAACTTGAATTATGTGAACATGATGTGGAATGCAGACTGCTAGGCATGGAAATGTTTGATAAAATAGGGGAAAAGTTTTAGAAAATTAAACATCACAGACATGATACACATAGTTGACAAAAGGGATATTCTGACAATTATAGATAAAACATATAGTTTGATAATGGAAACATGGTATTCCTCCACATTAGTTAATAAAAAAATGTGATGATATTTTGGAAGGAGAAAAATATTAGTACAACATACCTCAACACCCTTTGAGATAATTTACCACATAGGATAGGTGGTCTACTAACAAACACTGTTATCGATCGAATCCCTAATACATTATATATTTGATGTCTCCCACATTTATATTTACATTCCAAATCCCTCAAATATAATAAACCTATAAGTAGTGCAATCAGTTAATGATATATCCAATAAATAGTATATTTTTATGATTATAGAATGTACTAAAAAATATCTATGAAATAAAACAATGCACCTTGTCAAATTGTGCTAATGAAACGTCGCATTCTTATAAGAAACATGGGAACCCAAGGATCTGATGAAACAATGATACCCTCGTGGAATTTATTATGTGATAAAATTGGGGATGAAATTTATTAAGGGGGATTATTGTAAATACTAGATCTGTTATAAATAAAAATTACCAATTTTATTTTATTGTATGTCTTTTTATATAACATGGTTATAAAAAACCAATGAACATTTTTGGGTCTATTATATCATATCGAATTTAATATACTACTAAAAAATACCCTTGATAATATTGTAGTTGAACAATTATAACTTGATTAGTATAAATTAATGGTTTTTACCAATATAATTCCCATATGCAGAGGAATTGATATACATAACCAGTAGTAATGTTTGCTATAAATCACATTTATTAAATATTAATAAAGAGATAGAATTTTTTAGATTTTCCCTTGACCATTACCATCCAAATATTTGAATATATATGCCTGGAAGAAAATATTTATCAGAGAGTTTCATTATCATCGAGATGTAGGCCAAAACCATCCTCACTGAACCACCCTCTAAATGCACCACACTTACACACCTTACACATAAAGAATTTTTTTATTTATTAATGGGAAATGTGTCATGTCTACAGAAATATAAATAACTAAATTAATTTTTTATATAATGATGAATATATTTTCGTCCTGTTATTTTTTCTTTACAAATATTTTTTATTTAGATAAAAGAAAACAAAAATATTTTTATGGTAAATATTTAAAATCATTTATATAATTTAGGTTGATTAATTATTGGTATTTTAAAAATAATTAAATTTTTAAAAAAATAAATTATTAAATAATTTTTACTAAATATAAATGATAAAATGAATTTTATTTACTCATTATTAATTTCTAAAGGGTCTTGGAAAATTCGGTTGTCCAAAAAATGAAAATTTCTTAATAAATATCGATTTTATTTTAAAATGTAAAATTCATATTATTTAAAAACTATTTTTATCAAATGAATATTATTTTCTGAATCTCTAAACTGAAATTATCCAATGGTGATTTTTTCAAAATTCATATTTTTTTCCCATTAATATAATTTTATGTTATATTTATTTGATTTATTCTTCAAAAACATTACTATTATTAAATTTTTTTTGATATATTATAGAATTTTAAATTAATTCATTAAGAGTATGACCCAAATCCACATAACTAAGTGAGTTATTTTGATTGGTATTGTATGTGGAATTAATAAAAAAAATTGTGAATCAGTCTCATTTGGAAGAAACCATGTGAATAAATTCCTAGGATGATTTGGGATTTTCCCGTTTTTTATGTTGTGTCCAAAACCTATATAATGATAAAATACACATACTTTTGCATATAAACCCATAAAATATACCATTTTATTTCACTCAATGTCTTTTTAGGATTTCAATACTATACTCTCCACTCTCTATAGTCCTCTCATGGTGCTTCCAATGTCTCATTAATCACTTCCTATAAACATGGAGTCACACAAACATGAAAGGGATCATTCACTGTCATTTTTTTCATTACTACACTTTTTATATGTTTATCAAATTATAATTTTTATTTCCTATATTTATTTACATATCCCACATACATTTCATTTTATTTACACTTGATTTGATACTACTTCCACTCTCATTAAGTCTTCTAGTGAACCATTATGTACACCCATTACCATGATGAAAATTATCAACTAATTAATCCATTATCATTTAAAATTGAAGTATATATTCCATGATATGTATCTTAATTTCCATTTTATTTTATAGGGATTTGTTTTCCAATATTACATTAAAATTCCATTTAATGTATAAATAATGAGATACCCCTTTCCATCGTATTAATCATCTATTGGTCCTTGACGTACACATGTAAACATACTGAAATATAGTTAGGAATATTTTTTTATTAATGGTTTTCTCATTAACTTCTGTTCAATCACCCAGAAATTCTAAACTACAACTTTATGTACATTAGAGTTTATGAAATTAAAAACCAATTGTGTAAACGGTAATATAATAACCTAGTACATTCGAAATGTAAATAAGTATAATATATTCAATATCTTGTAATTAACACAACACTATATTATCATTTCATCACATAGAAGTCTAACCATACATAATAGATTGTGTTACATTGATGACTCACCTTCCTTGATAGCTTGTGTTACACAAAAGTTAAAGATTCACAAAACAATATTGTATTATTAAAATATTATAATTAATGTTAATAGGATATAACATAGATGTGATGTTAGAGGTTATTAATACAAGTATTATTGATAAAATATATATAAAATGAATTCATTGGTAATCATTTAATGTGAAATGAAAATAAGAACAAATTAGATATAAAAAATGTTATTATTTTTATTATTATAAAATATTTTGATCAAAATTAACATTTTAAATTGTAATTTGTTAAAAAATTAAATGAAATATATATTCTATATATTAAAGAATTTTTTTTATATTTATCCATTAGGTTTTATGGGAATTAGATAATAACAACCCCAGTTTCATACAAAAAAACCCTGAATTTTTTTGAATTATATTTTACCTCTTTATAATGGTAATCCATGTTTAAATCAAATTTTGATATTTTTATACATGTAAAATGTAAAAATAATAATCATATTGTATATAGTAAAAGGGAAATTATGTAATGGTATCTTTTTGGCATTTATTTATGATATTTCATTATTAATTAATAATAAAAAATATTGAATTTTAGTTCAAAACAAATTTTTCATATAATTTATATATAAGTATATTTATATATTAAATTAGATATAATTTTAAATTATATCATATTGTTATCAATCGAGCCACTAGGTATTTTGAATAAATTTAACTTTTAAATAATCTATAACAACATAGAAACATTTAGATGATTGTAACATAAAAAAATATCTACAAGGTTATATTTAAAAATTTAAATGGTCATATATATTACTGAGTGATTCAGATTCTATAGTAGCTAATGTTATATTTAAAAATAAAGATTTATTTCTGAGTCCATTCATTAATTATATTAAAATAGATAATATTATTATAAAATACATACATACTCTTCCTCATATTAATGACTTATTCGATTAGCTTCATTTTATCTCATTATTATTATATGATTTACCTTCACTCTAGGTATCATCCATTATGAATAATGAATGATTTTCTTCTGAAGATATTAATTTTTTAAAACATATGATCCTTATGTGTACACTGTATATTCATTTTTATATACTATTACACCATATGTTTTAAAGGATATAACGAATATAAAATTAAAGGAATATATTTATTATTATTTTTGATTTATATTTAAAATATCTTAAAGTATTGTATCTAAAATAAGGACTAAGATAATCATATTTTTGTTATTTTGTGGGTACTTATATAGAAATATTCATTAGAGAAATTTAAAATGTGTGAAATTAGGATTTGATATTTTTCATTTCTTGGCCTTATTTTACCTATGTATGGAACCATAGTTTATCATGTCAATAAAACCATTTCTATTTAATGGTGAATGATGATAAATATAACTATAATATGTTGAATCATTGATTGGGAAGGTCAGTATTGAAATTTTGATAAAAAAATTCATTATTAGATAACTAGTTAACCAAGAATAAACGTAATAGATTATTTTCATATGGAGAATAAAATATGATAACTCTTTTAAATATTTCAAAATTAGAATATTTAATTCTATAATTTTTACTTTACTACAATTGAATTATCGATTGGTTATATATAGTGATTCATTGAAGAAGTATCACGGTAGTGTCTTTACCTAGAACGATAATGTTATTTCCAATGCACAATATATGTTAAATCCTCTTTAATTAAACTACTGGTCTCATGATATCGAGTTAGAAGAAGAATAATTTTAATTGGAAATTGGGGGACATGATTTCTATGTGAAAATGATAGGAAAATATATATCGTAAGATTATTAATTAGATAATTCCTTGTATTTTCCTTTATATTAGTGAAATATGATGTATTTAAAAAACATGTGTATCTAAATTTCACAACAAATAACAATAAAAAATAGAGAATAGGATATTAGATGCACTAACAAGTTATTATCATTTATATATATAAAAAATATTATTTAGTAATGGAATTATGTTTATGTATTTTTATAAATGTATCTGGTAATTATTAAAGAATGGAAAATAGAATAATTTTTTAAATTATATCTATACCATCATTATTTTATAAGATAAAATAATACAGTAATGACAATGAGAATTATACCAAGGAAATAATTGTAAATAATGATGGGAAATTAGAAGACATTATATATGAATTTTCTGTTCGAAAATATGGAATAAGGTTATGCAACTCCTGAGATAAATGAAGAATATGACATTCTGTTATTTATTAATATTTTTGAATTAAATATTAATTTTATTTAATGTGGAAAATATTCCCTATAGAGTAATCAACACTCAAGAAAGGATTTATCCAAAATCAGACATTGTCCACAATGTTGATTTATACTGAAAATTTTGTCATCATATTATTATAGTAAATGATGGTAATGGCCTGTCCATTTTATTGGATAGAATGAACATAACTAACTATAATTTTATTGTATATATATTTTAAATGTCCTTATATTTATCCAATAAATTTTATAGGCATAAAATTAGAATTAATCCTAATTTAAACATGAAATATTCTAATATTCTTTAAAAGAACGTTTTACTACCATTTGATATCGAACGATTGTTTAATCTATTTTTCTAAAAATAATATATTCTATTTAAATTATTATAATTATTCTTTAGAAGAGGATCATACTGATTTAATTTGGATGAAATTTTTGGTATTTTCATGATAAAGAACATTTTTTAATGAATTGTGAATAATAAGGCATTTTAATTCAAAACTGCCATTTAATTTATTTAATGTATATAGTTAGAATATAAATTTAATTTGTTTTAAATTGAAATTGATTTTTTTTATAACAGTTTATTTCAATAATGTTCATTGGACTAAAATTCACTATAAAATTTAACATAAACACATGAAAGTTTTTCGTAGTATTTATTCTTAAAAACACATTTTTTGGTTTTAGCAATAGGAATTTTTTTTAATTAATTTCTCTATATTGTATTTTTTGAATTTGGAAAAATCGATTCAATATTTGGAATCTCAAGGTCTAATGTTGTAAAATTAGTAAGTTTTATTTTTATAAATTATGAATAGTAACTTAAGTAAATATTTTATTTACAAAGGTTAAAAAGTAAATCTTGTAAATAAGAGAAAAATAATAATAATATAATAATATTAAATTAACCTAACACATTTTCTAACCCTATAATATGAGATATTCCTGACCATTGGCACCCTTGGGTAGTTTTTAGGAACCAATGGAGAAAATTGTGTTTGAAATTGACATTTAATTACTTTTAATTTAATGATAATGAAAATATAACATAAACATGTATCTTTTAATAAAAAAAATTATATGGAGATATGTAAGTGATCACATAAACTATATATTTTCATTGAAAATAAAAAAAATATTATCTACATCATTAATGTTTATTTAAAATTGTATGACATTAAATAAATAAATTTTATTATGACATAGTATTTATAAAATGATTTCTTCATTAAATAAGGATTCAAATAAATTTTATTTTAAATGATAAAATTAAATTAATTTGGTTATTTTGAGGACATTAAAGAATTTTTTGGATGATATATACATTTTATATTTTTATTAATGAGGTTTTTTTATGAAATAATGTTATTAAGGATGTTTTAAAAAGTTATTATATGAATAGTGTCAAAATGGACCTAATTCATAATTTAAAATATAAATTTTTTTTAAATATAATATAATTCCAAAAATATATTTGGTTTGGAAAAAAATAAATCATATTCCTAAAATATTTTTATGGACTCTTTAATTGGATATTTTTCATGTTTTGGAAACTACTTATATTTTTTACGTTTTAAAATCCTGATAAAACGATAAGAGTAAAATACGGTTAAATAAAAATGAAAAGGATTAAAAAAATTAAATAGTGGACTAATACATATTTTATTATTTTATTTATACTTATATTCATCTAGGATTCAATCTAACTTAGTGTTTTCACATATATAATGGATATATAATTTTTAAATAAATAATATTTCATGATATTCTATAAGTGTCACTCCTTCTTATTATGAAAGGCCACCACCACAAACACTTACTGGCCTCTCTAAAGCACCATGGCTAATCCAAAAACTACTACAATAAGATCCAACATTATTGTATTCCTCTTTTAATAATTCCTTTACTAAGAATGAAATTCAATTAAATATTATTGCTTAAACCAAAAAATGTTACCCGATTTGAGATAATGTCTTCTCTCAGGTGTATTTCATTTACATTGACTTCTCCAACCACATAAATCCCTATGTTAAATTATTTTATAAAATAAATTGTATATTTAATATTATATTATGTTGTTTTGAGAAGTATTTAAACTATAGTCACAAATATATCTATTTAATTTGTATGGAACATTAAATTTCTATGAACGATGAACTACTGCACCACGAAAAAATGATAGTTGAAGCTTCTCCTGCCACCTCATATGGTGGCCATTATGATGGAAATATAATTATTTATTATATTTATCAAATTTATTTTATCAATTTAGTTCTGTAATCATCATTTAAGAAAAAAACCTTTATTATTTTCATGTTGCAAAAATACAATAATTTCATTTGTGGAAGTGCAGACAAACATCCCCTCAAAGTGATATGACTCATTGATGAAATACATGGAATGTCTAAAGAATTTCATTAATATATCTATGTAACATTTATAAAAATGATATTATAATAGAATTATAATATACTTATTTATGATTATGGTTTCATTTCATTAAATATGAAATAGAAATGAAAGTTGCATTGAAGTGTACGTATGGCATACCGTCTCCATGAATGTTGTATTCAATTTCATATCCTCAAATGTTATGGAGTATAATAAATAATTATATACTAGATATATATGATATATATGATATCTAATTCATGAATATCATTTTTTATATAATGTACATGTAACCACATAGTTAATTTGAAATAATAAATATTTTATTTTTTACTCAGTAATCGAACATCGACAAAACGACTGATATGACAATGAATAATTACATTATTGTCAAAGAATGGTAATAAGTGATATAAAAGGAATAATAAAATTTAAAAAGGATTTTAAGAAAGACAAAATTAAGTTATGTTTATTATTCAGGGAGATAAATAACGATCAAGAAATGTCCAACTCATAGTAAGGGACATCTTCTCAAACTCTTTTTATTAAGAATACTTTGATTTATAAATGACATTAATTTACACGATGTATAAACCTTTTGAAATTTAATTTCATTCAAAGGGACTCTATTCTATAATTAATTTTATTAAACAGAATAGGTAATGTTAATTTTTAATATATATGTTGACAAAGACCTTTCTTCTATCGTGAGAATTATTTTTACATTTTATTTCCATTGCAATGTGTAATGCTTTTAAAAAGAAAATCTATACCATATACTGAAAGAGTAATTAATAAATTCATAGGATAATAACATAATTTCCAATAAAATAACTAAATTTATTGGTTTTAGAATGCATTTATTGTAATTTTTTCATTGGATAAATTTTTATAGTTCCCCACACTTATATTATAAAAGGATACCACATTCCATAATTCATTATGGGGAATTTAGCATTCTAGATTTATCATCCACTGAATATTTCACTTCCCCGCAACCATATACACATTATAGAGGTGTTATTATTCCATAAAATGAAAATGTAGATCCAATTAGAGGATACCTAATAAGGGAATTTCAATTAAGATGAAGATTGATTGAAATTAGAAATTATGAGACATGAGGGAAGTTTCTACGTCAAAATCATATCATTATTCATGGTTGATTCTATTTAGGTATCCATTGATGAATATTTAATATACTTTTCTAGTATTTCTAAAAATAATTTTAAAATGGTATTACTATTCTTCTATAATTTTAGGAATAAATTTTTACCAACTATAAAAATTTAAAAAATCATTCAAAAATAATCCTTTGATTCATTTTCAATAATATGTATATTGTGATTTTTCATAAAAAACATGGAATGATAATGTTCAACAATTATATTGTATGTCAATATATATGTATCATCTCAATATATCTTTTTTTAATTATCCTTTTCAAAATATACTATTTCACTTTCAATGAATTTTTTCAATTATACACGAGTAATTATTTTATTATGTGGTTAAAAAAACAGAAGGGGTATTTTTATGAGGATTGTTTTCAATAACCTATAATTATATATGAATTCGTGAATAAATCCAAAATTTTATGGTTTTTATACTATATTGTGGATATGTGTTAATGATATCTTCCATATATCGGTTAATATATTATATTTTAAGATAGATTGTTCTATTTGAATCCCATTTCATTTATTAGGTTTTAATATGATGAATTTAATAATTTTCCTTCACACATCTGTATGATTTTCATTATGTGATTGGAGGGACCTAATTCTCCCTCATATTCATTAGGTAATTATTACACTTTTATGTGTTCAAACGAAACATAAGAGGTTATATAAATCCCCAATGTGACTACACATGAGGAAGTACCAATCCAGAGGTAAGTACATGTATTCATAGTCCAAGCCAAAAAAATTATGATTTTTTTGTTGGGAGGACATGAAATTCTGTTTTCCTACACTAATTTATATTCCAAAATTTATGTCTTGCAACAATTTTATAGCCTCATGGATCATGTTTTTTAATTTCATAATTATTAATTTCTTATAAAATGTAATAATTAATTAAATGACTCATATTCATTCTCTATAATATGCAAGCAATAGTTTTCAGATATTAAAATCATACACTAATTCTTATATGACTCTTATATGATTACTTATATGTACATTAACTATCCCTACTAATAATTTTATCCCACAATTTATGTTATTTTAATCACTAGTATATGAAGATAAGTTTTATGTTTGATTTATCAAATAAGGGTGGTATATATGATATACATAGTTGGAGAAGATGTGGTTCACCTAGAAACATGTTTATTATGTTCCCATGGATTGAAAGGAAATAAACAAAAAATATTTCAGTATGAATTTTTATGTTTTGTAATCTATATTTATGTATCAATATGTAATATTTATGTATGAAAATTATGGTCAACTAAAATTAGTTTTTAAAAGAGGAGTAGTTTACCTTTTCAAAATCTGATGATAATACATTAGTAACAATACTAGTGAAATTTCTATGTATTGGATAAAATCCTAATCAATTGGCAGTGATCATGAATGTCATAGGTTTATATAAAGGTGTCAATGAAGATGTTTCTACATTTTAGGGACATAAAAATAAGTTTTTATGAATATACGGTTTCTCCAAATGATTATTATTTCCCACAATATAATTTTCCATTTTATTTAATTTATATAACCTAAAATAATCACGTTAATGATAAATGTGATAGAAAATGAAATAATATTCCTCCCTAGCAACCAAATGTTATTGATGGTTGAATACAGAATACATTTTATAATCTCATAAAACATTCTGAAGCTACATATTTTTCTTATGTTAGAGATGTGGAAAGGAATTAAAAACATTTGATTTAGTCATTCTTGTGAAAAAATACACATTATTATAGTGGGACTATTTATCCACTAGTCCCCAAGAAATTAATTAGAACCAATGAAATGATATTTTTAATTTATTAGTTTTTTTATAGAAAAATTTATTTTACATGTTTATCTTTAGTAAATAATATCATATAAATGGTCGAATGTTATCAATAACCTGAGGGAATATTGTGAAAATGAATCCATGTTGGGGAATGATTTGAGGATCTTACTTTCTAATATGTATTTTCATGAAATTATTTATATAAAAATTTATAAGGAAAACCATTAGACAGAATATATTTATGATGGAGTTGTTTCATCATATAAGTGAAATTTTATAATTCTTGTAAGGTAAGAATATGGTAGTACCAACAAACATTAATTTAAGATAAATCAATTCATATTTGGCTCAAAAACAATTATCTAATGTGTGTCAGCCATATGGTAAATCAATACCTGTATATAAATTGTGTGATTTTATGTCAACAACGAAATATATTTTTTATTTTTCAATCAATCGCGTGGTTTTGATAACAAAATATAGATGTATTTTGAAATAAATTCTAAAAACAATGGATAAATGAAGATGATAATTTCAATATTATAAAATTGTTTAGGGAAAAAATAGTTAAACTATACAAATGTTGATTGAAATTTTTACATTGTTTAAATGATTTCCATCAAGTTAATGTACAAAAAAATGTTGGGAATATTATGTAGAATCATTTGTTTTCCTAGAAAACCGAATTGATTGACCCATCATCAGAAAGGGAAATACAACCCATGTCTCAGCTTTAGATGGAGTGATTTTGCAAAGGTTATAGATTTGTAAGAATCCTTTTATCTCTCAAATCTCATTATCTAAAGTTATATAACCATGGAAAATTTCGTATCTTGTTGCTCGTTTAGCATCTATTTGGGGCTTTAATGAATTCAAGAGTGTTTCTCTTGGGAGAGGATTTTCCACCTGTTATTTCCCTCTGCTGACTTATAGGGAAGAGCTTGGAGTTGTGGATCTGTCAATCCTAAGTCTGGAACTCTTAAGAATTATGAATGGAATCAAAATTTTAGTCTCAATGATTTTAAAGATATCTTTGTGCATCACCATTAAAAAACCAATAATTGTTTTATGATCCCATCATATGCCATCTATCCTGAATGGATTATATCATTGGGAATGGTTTCCCAAAATCATTTCATATTCTTCATGTTGAATTTACTATTATTTCAGTCAGGTAATATATTAATTTATATAAATCCTCCTTCAATTTCATATGAACTGTTTTTATAATTGTTATTATAGAAAAAAATATGATTTCCTAATATTATTATTTATAAAATTTTATTGGTATCGAAATTACATCCATATAATTGGTCATTATTCCAATTCATAAGAGGAATTTATTATTGATGGTTAGATAGAAATGCAACATTGATGTCATTCTTTTTTTGAGTGTTTTTTATGACATAATAGAAGTATGTATTTTTATTCCACATAATCATGTAGAATTTATTTAATTATAAATCATATAATGTGATACTCCAATATCCTTGCACCATATATAATGGACTTGATTCATTTATAATAATTGAAGAAAAATAAAAGAGAATCATGGAAATGGATTCATTTTTTCATTTCTTACACCAATGGGTGAACCAATTCAATTTCATAAAGTGAAATATGGACCAATGAGACTCATCATTGACTATCATGAATACAAAAACATCACATTTAAAAAAATGAATAATCTAACTTTTCTTTGATAACTTGTTTGATAAATCGAAAAATGATAAACTCATTTTTAAGATTAGTATTAATCTAGATATTATCAAATGATAGTCCTAATGGAGGAAATACCCATGATATCATTCCATACATCCTATGTAAAATATAAATTAATTTTTATTAATATTTTTCATACCATATCCTTATCTATATTAATGAATTTAATTAATAGAGAATTTAGAAAATACATTAATCTATATGATGTAATCATTATATAAAATATTAATGTATATTAAAGGTTTAATGAATATAATGGATATCACTTGAGGACAGTTTTGAATACACCAACGAAGAAAAATATTTATGAAAAAATTAACAAATACCAATTTTGGCATCAAAAATCATCATTAAAAAATAAGATCAGTCAACGTGAGGGAATATTAGTCGACCCATAAAATATTATATTTATTTAATATTAAACAATACGATCAAAGGTGACTACGTTAATTATTTTTTTAGTTTTGATTGATATAATGGAAAATTATGCATAATGATTCTATGATATTGAATCCACAATAAATATAAACTTGTTAAGGTTCCGTATTATTTTAGGTGTATGAATCTGAGGAAACATTTATGATCATAAAATAACACTAGTCAGCATACATTAGCTTATATTACAATAAAATTTATTAGGGGTTTTATCCTATATTGAGGGATAATATAAATGTCTTTTATGTTTCCTTATGTAAAAAATTGTGGTTATAAATAACAACTAATTGAAATTGAATGTATATTGGAAAAATTTTCTGACTAAATATTTGGAGTTACCTATAACAATATATTCACTAAGGACATGGAGGTATTATATTATTTAAATAATTTTGTGACATAGAAAATTATGAAAATTTTTAATTTAATTTGTTCTCTAAAAAATGATGAAAAAGTAATAAATAATGTTGTAGGATCTAATTTAAGAGATTAATTTCTCGATACATTACCAAACTTGCAACATGAACATGGTGGTAAATGATCTATGTAAAAATGATCCTGTTCAATTTTATATGATAACGATTATAAATTATCAAAATTTTATGGATTTCTAATGTATAAAGATATTAATCATAATGAAAGGGAAAACATATTATCTATCCAATATTATTTTTTATCCATATATTTAATTGATGTTGTAAATGGAAATGAATGATAATATTGTTCTAAAACAGTATGTGAAAATGTTCATGAGATAGACCCTTATTTTGAATAAATAATATGTATTATGAACCATCTATTTTTATATTAATAAATCGATCTAGTTAAGGATTTTATGAATGATGCTCATAGTTCTGGATTCATTATCCATTATGGATCTAAGAATATGTATTGAAATAAGAAAAGAGTATATATGGAGGGATGTCATAATGATAGATTTGGAATCATTTATTTCCTAGACCATTTTATGTCATCATTATAAGTCTTGTGATATAAATTTAATTGGATCTAACAAAAATTACCCATACCAGAATGTAAATAATAGAAAATAACCATAAGATTATTTTCAGACTCCCCAGTTCATTTAATGGTAATAATACTATATGAGTAATACATAATAACCATATAATTACATCACACTTAATCTATATTAGAGAATATTTATCTCTTAATCAGATTCAAATAATATATTTTATTTAAATTTTAATATGGAATAGATTACTACTTTTCATTATGACTGGCTAGTATATTATGATAACCATGATATTCATTTAAATTATTTAGTGGGATTTCTTTATATATTTTTCATTTATAACATATTATCTTATTTAGTGAACTGATCATCTAATTAAGACTATTCAAACTATATAAGATCTATTGATAGATTTCTCTTTGGATTTAAATGGTCATTGGGAACAATTTCTTCGATTGATGATATTTTCATACAATATTTGAATTTCATAATTCATCCATAGTTTTACATATTAATATATATATGGATTGACGTGTATAGAACAAATATTAAGTAATAAATTTCGATAAATAAATCTATTTAGAGTTGATATACTAGAAGTAATGGAAGAGGTTGTCAATTAATTCAACAACACACAATAGAATCTAATTTTTTACTATAATGTTATTCTGATAATTATTGAAATGATTTATAGTTTATAAGGGTGAAAATATATTCTAATGAATATCTTACTTGAAAAAAGAGATATGATTTGTAATGAAGGTAACACTATGCCCTTGTTATATCGGTAGTTTTACGACTCATCATTATAGTAGGATAATATCTTATCGATCAGAGATTCTGATGAACCACTATCAAGTTCACGATTTGTTGTATATCTTCCTTAGTAGAAAGGTAATTCAATACCCTTTATAAGTTATGATCACATTTTTTGTACAAATCAAGTTACATATTTTATATGAATATCAACTGATTGAGATTTGTTATCATATATATTTGTTCTACGAATCTGAACCACTAACGTTATTATTTTTTAGTTGAAACCACCAATTTGAATAATTATTATAGGAGTAAAATGGATGTGATAAGGTAGAATTATTATTATCATTTAATATCTCATTGTAAAATTTTGTTGATGAAATTAATTTTAATGTTAGTATATTGTAAAGCTAAGACTATTTTGAGAAATATTTCTTATTAAATAATATTATTTCAAAATAGTTTTCATTACATGTAAACCCTAGCACAAATGTATACAAAAATATTATTACATAAATTTGGAAGGTATAATATTGTTGTAAAATATGCGTGTACAAATAGTATTATATAGATTATTTAATATATAATGTACACACTCAAAAATAAGAATTGGTTAATGCTTATGATATAATTTATCAAATTTTTGAAAAGATATTTTATTCTTTATAAAACAATTCTATTAATATTTTTTTTGAGTGAATTATAAATTTTATTTCTTGAAATTTTATAAAATTTATTTGAAAAAAAATATTTAATTTATTAAATATTTATTTCCAATGTATTTTTTGTTATTATTTTCAATTTTTATGGAAAAGTTTTATTTTACTTTGAATACTGATAGATATTCATTTCTGATTCAAAATAATATTTTCTTCAGAAGTATTAGTCAATTAAAAGTATTATTTTTTATTTATTATAATTATTTTAGTTAATTTTAGTTCAAAATTATTATTATACTTATTTAGATTAATTTAATTCATGAATTACCTACTAAAATATTTTGTACATAAAACCCATTATTTCTGAAAAACTAATTTGTCTTGTCATATTATGGATTAATTATTAATTAAATCTAAAATGGTATATGTTTTCAATTTTTAAAAATGTATTCCTTATTAATAGTCAAGAGTTCTAATTTTAGTAAACTTTGTGACATATATTTTCTAATATAAATAGTAACCATAATATTTTTTGTTAACACATTTAATTTTTTAACAGTTAATTAATTTAGATTATATAATTTTAAGGAATATAAATTAAACCTAAAATTATATTCTATATGTTTATTTTGATCATACTCCTGTAAAATTATTGAAATTCTTATGAATTGCTAATTTTTATTATATTATTTCTATAAAATTCTAAAATGACATAATAATGTTTTTTATCATAATAATATTATTAATATATTGTTATTCAGATGATATGATTGTTTTTTAATACTATATAGAGAAATATAATAGTTATTTTATAATTTTAATGTAATATTAATTTTTAGTGAATAAACAACTAAAGTACATTTTTACAAAATGGTGATAGAGCATCAATTATATTAATTAAAAATTATAAAGAAGAAATAAAATTTAAATGAAATATTATTATCCCAATATTTTATAATGGAATATTAAATAATATGGAGATAAAAAATAATTAGATTATAATTTACCATTTATCTTTATGTATTAACTTCTTAATCAAATGAATAGTTTTAAATTTGACAATAATGATGTTGTTTCAGTTAATATTTTTTAATAAATTTTAAAATTCAATAAAACAATTAAAAAATACATGATGATTATGTTAATGTAGATATTACCAATAAATGGATATTTTGCGGTCTAATTATATCATTACATGTAAAAATTTCATCATTTTAAATCATAATCATTTTATTCATTATTAAAATTAATATATTATTTAAAATGGTTTTTCAAAATTGTAAGGTTTAGTATTACAACAAAAGATGTGTAACATATATTGGATGATGGGATTAAACCCTAAAATTCTATTACATCAAAAACCCATTTCAATTTGGGTGTAATTTTATTCACAATGAATTTAATATAATTTTATCATTAAATTAATTACTAAAGTTCCAAACCTCTAATTATAAATTGGAACCTCATCCCTCACTTCATTTCAAAACATATAACATTATATCACTATGATATTCATCCCTTTTAACATATACTATTCCACAAGCACATTATAGAGGTTTTTCTATTCTGAAAAATCCATTCTTAAAGGCCATTTGAGGATATCTAAATGTGTTATTTAGATGAAGTATAATATGATTGTGAATGTGGACAAGATTATATTGGGTTACCTATTTATTACAAATTAAAATTGCATTTCCAGATTATTTATGATTAATTCTTTATTAGGGAATAGTTCACTTCAATATCAATGTTCCATAAAATTGTATCTTAAATTGTTGTACTATTATAATAATATTTTTTAATTTCATTTTTCACATATTTATTTTTTTTAAATATTATGAAATTAATATTTTTATTATTTTTCTAATGGGGTAATATATGAGTATTATGAAAAAATATGTATGATGTTTTTTAAAATTATATATAAGGACTATATTTTACAACCATCATTCCTAATATTTTCATTGAAACTTATATTAAAACAATGAACGAGTATCTTCAATGAATTTCTTTGTTACACATGAATTTTTTCTTAATTTCAAATTAAAAATAATTTTTTGTTCCATATAATATTTTTATTGATCATTACAGATATTTCAATTCATAATGGACAAAAACCCTCGATATTGGTTGTAGATTAATTGGTATATTATCCATGGATTTTACCATTATTTTATTCACTAGAAGTATTATGTTTATGATGGAATGATGTTTATGAAACAAATTTTAATTTATAGGGTTTGATATGATGAGTTATCTATGATATTTGGGCACACATTGGTATGATTTCTATTATTTGATGTGTGGGACCAATATCTCAATTAAATACATTTCTTAATAATTAATGTTTAATGATATAAATTATTACATGATAGATTATATCATCAATTATAGAGGGTACACTAGAGGTTATCCCATGACCCATGTAGGTTTATAATTTGTTCTCCCATGTTTAACATGTTATCATTTTCATAGTGGTTATAATTGAAAGATGTTTATCAATGGTTAAATAAATTACACAATTTATTTCTTATGCCTATTTTTTGATCTCACAGCCAAGTTTGTATGATTTTTGTATGATTCATGTATTTTTACTGCCAAAATTAATTCCATAACTAATGATTATGATCTATGGTATAAAATTTATTTTTTCTATCATTATTATCATACCATTGTACTCATGTTAATATTATTTCATTATTGATATATCATTTCATTACCCAATTTTAACATATAAGATCACCCTTTAGTATGTTCCTTATCACTGTTACAAAAAATTGTTTTAGGTTCGATAAATATAAAAGTATATCAATATATGAAGAATACAGTGGGATAATATGAAGTTAATCTGTGATAAAATTTATTTGTTTTCCATGTTTTGAATTTACATAAACATGAATAATAATTTTGTTAATTAATATAATATCTAAAAATCATTTACTATTATGATATAATATCTATATATGATATGTCTGGGTCAATATACCTGAATCCTTATAGGTATTATCAATTTGGGAGGAAAATACCTCTAGGGTATGGGGAAAAATGTTTATAACATTTTTGAGTAGGGAATGGGATTTTAATGGTGAATGACAAGTGGTTCACTAAAGGGAACGAAATGATGCATTTATTATAATTGATATGGATGTTTTTAGTTTAATTAATAACAATTTTATTAGTTAGTCTATGGATTTTTACATTATGAAAATACCAAATTATTTAATTTTTCATTATTAAAATATAATGGTTTCAAAAATGATAAAATTTCAATTTCTAAATGTAATCCATTAAAAATAATATTTAATGAAAATAATAAAAATTGAATAAAATTTTAGATTTGAAATAGAAACATTATACATTAGATAATAATTTTGACATAAAAAATTTTAATTAATTATTTTACACCTTAAAAAATATCATCTATAATGGGGTTTCCTATATTTTTATATCATGGTAAAATAATAATGATGTTATTGTAGTAGTGGTACTTTTCACTTCTTTATTTCTCACATCAAAAAAATAAAAAAATTCAACCAAAAAAATATATTTTGAGTATTTTAAAAAACTGTTCATAATTAATCCTAATAAATTAAGGAGGATATAAAAATACAATTTAATTTATTTCAAGAATACATAATTATAAATTGTCTTAAAATTTTCATTTTTATGTAAAAAATTAAGTAATAACTCATAAAATATATTGTTATTTCCTATATAACAATTTAAAATATTATTAATTAATGAGATATAATGATACATTAATACAATATCTATAATACATGTTCCTTTATATTTATTTATTTATCGACAAAAATTATTATTTCACAAAAAATTGGGATTTTTAACTATTCCATCAAAAAAAATTATTGAAAAATTACCAACATTTCTACCTAGGATAAATTTTATATTTATAATTCATTAATAAATATAATTTATCAAACAATTCCAAATATTAGTGGAAATAATTTTAACATATATGAATAATATATGTAAATTGGTTTTTATGAAATTGGAATTATTAATAAAAAATTTCACGACCCCCTCCCCACAATGTGTACCCCTCATGGGCCGAAAATGTGAAAAGGGAGATAATAACCCCCGATTATCGCCTCCAGTAGTCCCCAGGTTAGCGACTAGCACCAAGGGTATAATGAACACACATATGAGAGGCATATCCCTCTAAGAGAACACATGCGGAAGATGGATATATGATAGAAACCAACAAACTCTAACTCAAAATTGAAGAATAAAATAATGACCACGTGCACATATGTAATTTCATGAAAATGTACTACAACTAAAAGGGAAATCTGCAAGAACAAAAAAGAAAGTAAAGTCAGCATCGACGAGAAGCCCAAACAGCTCCTGCAACCACAAGATAGTAGTAACCAACTTGATCTCCAACCTACTCCAAGTGACCTAAAAAATAGTTTATATATACATAGGGGGAGTATAATTGTATAATCAGCATGATACTCCCCAAATCCTCTCATGCAATGGTAACAAAAGAATGCTAAAGCACAGTGAACAACAAGTGAAACTAACTCGTCACATAAATAGGTATACTATGTTTCAAACCACACCATGGATACTCTCACCAAGTAAAGCATACAAAAATATAGAATATAATAAAGAATATCAAGGGTACCCTGCTACTACATCCACACTAGTTTGTCGCTATTCCCCAATGACATATGTCATGTGCATCTCTCTCCAAAGGATTGCCCGAATACACCTGGGCTAATCTCCACAATCAGCACCACATGCACCACAATGGCTTGCCTGCAGACACCTAGGCTAAGCACCACACCATCCACTCAACCAAAAGTAACCAGGGGGTTTCTGAGAGCCACCACAGCTTGCATAACATGTATCATATGTCGGGTATTATACCTCACGCCATTACAACCCATACACCGAGTAAGGATCCTCAATCCATCACCGCCTATAGATGTTATATCTATAGTAGTCCACAGGATACAATATCCAGAATATATGTGTGTGAATAACCAAAATCCATTATAGCCCTCTACAAACATATATGGGGAAAACATACCATTGTGCCTAATGGAACTAGTATTTACATAGAGAATAGAGCGGGGTCAAAGGGGGTAGTCAGCAGTTCACCCTCCTATAGGAATGTTTTTGTAAACAGCCCCCAGGGCTTAGAATCGCCGGGGTGTTAGTTTCCCTTAATGATAGGGCGAAGTAGCGTAAAAAACCCAAATAGTATAGAATATATTATAACTCACAACCACACTATGGGAATAACATAGTCTTAGACACAATTGTTGTTAACGTCTCTCAGACTATGGGATTCCACTTCTAGGACTAGGTATCCTATAATCACAGAACCATTAAAAGGGCATTATTAGAAAACATCATTCCCTTTTTATCAATTCCATTGTACATTAATTAAAACTTCAAACATTAACTAACCAATAACAATTCAACATTAAATTTCATTATCATCAAACCCAAAGTTAAATGTTCAATCAAGTTACAACCTCATCATTATTTTTCAACAAACTCCAACCCCATGGGTTAATATGATTTATTCAAACATTCATTGCAGAATTACTTTCCCCATATTCTGAGGAATTCTAGAAAAGGATCCTATGATACTAAACACAAGGGGGCATAACATGGTGAGTAGATTTACTACGCTTCGATTCTGTGCCTCCTATAGAAGGAGCGTAGACCCACTCTCCATGGGGAGGCTAAACACAAAAACCACGTGGCATACCATGCGTGTCTTCAATCCTTTCATAAGAAGAGTAAACATGATCAGTTGCCTTGAGAAGTGGGGAAAAGTAAAGTAGATAAACAACCAAGAATCAAAAAGGATCCAACAACCACATTCATCCAATTCCATCATCCTCGGTGTCCTCTCTAACACCCACATGCATAAACAAATTCATCTTCCTACTCTAGGCATCATCTGCTATAAGGACCCAGCCATAAACATTACTTATTATTGAATTAAATGAATAATTCACATAGAGGATCTTTTCAAGTTTAGATTACTAGAGATTTAAGACATAACTTTTACATCTCAAAAGATTACAAAGTAGACACATATACTAAGTTTCCATAAAATAAAAACACTTAAAAATAAACTTCTCTAGTTCCATGATTTAGATATCGCGACGTTTCATTGTTCCCATCCATGAACCTATTCCACATTTATTCCTGTAAATAAAATTTAAAAAAACATGTGGTGAGCATAAAAAGATGATTAAGGGTTACACAACGAAGGAAAACTGTTAGTTTTTCAAAACAACAAGTAAACCATGAATATATAATCAATGTAATACTTTTCACATTAATGAAGCAGAAAATACTCATCATTGAATATAAGATCATTACATACCCTTTTGTAAAAAAACGATTACCATAAAACCCATATAAAGAACACATGACATAAAAAGGTAACATGGGACATAAACATACATAAATGGAATAACCATACGGTCAACTTCCACACATATCACTTAATGGAATAGCCATATAGACGAATTCCATACCCAATGCATTAGAGGTTAAAACGTAACCACCTGTCCTAGTATTCACGGCACCACCTGTCACATGGTTTATCACGCAACCACCTGTCAAATGTCCAAGAACCATTATAAAATCATAAGACATAAAACAAATATGTTGGAATGAAAACATTTCCCCACTTTGATCACAATATACCACTTAAATATATTGACATAAAAAATACAATATAAAAACCATTTTCAATACCAAAATACATAAAAGAGTATATGGTATTTATTTCATTTTAAAAACATTACGGCTTGTTAAGAAGGCCAAAGACCATATAATACTCGCAGCGTCGGAAAAGGTCATTTTCCCCGCATACGTTAAAAGAAACATTCCTTTTTGTTGTTTTTTAAAATGATTCGTAGAAAAATATTCCTTTTTTATAAAATAAAAAGTCAATGGGGTTTATACAACGTATAAAAGAAAGCCTTGTATTAGTACAATATATGCCTTAATGAAAGGATATTGAGACGAAGTCCCTTACAAAGACGGTATCCTTTGATTAAGGATACATCAATTAAATAATAATGTTTGACAACCAAATACACCAAATATAAGTGGATATTATGTATAAAACAATCAGAGGTCATTCAAAAAAATTCATATAATGACATATTCAAGGAGTACAAGTGTATCCCAATGAATCAATGTTTGGTTAAGAAGGTCCATTGCAAAAAAAAATATTACAGCCTAACGATTTCACTGAAAAATTCAGAAAATGAGTTGATGATAGTTAAAAAGGGTATCTCATCACATGAAGATAAAATTTACCTCAATAAGGATATAGAAAAACATATCCAAAAATTAAAATATGAAAATTAAAAGACCCAACAAACTATGTCTTTTAAAAATAGGATCGTGAAAGGTTCCCTTACCGACTTGAGTATCTTTCGAAACATACACCCCATGAAAGAAAGACAATAGAAAATTGATGTAAATACTCATAAACGAAATTATACTACACAAAGATTAGAATAATGGGCAGTACATATACCAATCAAAGGAAATGGTGGAAAATGTAGCATAAATATCACGAGAATAAAAGTGAGATGAAAAATCTCTTATGAAAACTCAACAGCCTAACAGCACCACTTAAAACAGCCAAAAATGGATTGATGGCATCAAATATGGTATCTAATAATATTGACATAAAATTTAAAGAAATATGAATATAAAATAACATCCACCAACATAACAAAGAGGATCTTAAATGAAGTGACATAAAGGAGAGTACTTAAAAAGAATGAGAGAGGTTGGATCTCTTACGAAAATTTGGCAGCCTAACGGCACCACTCAAAACATCCAAAATGGATTGAAGAGAAAAAATAGGGTCTCTCATCATATTAAAATAAAAAAAGTACATTTATAGTAATATAAAATAACATCCCACTCATAATAAAGTTGAGCTTAAATGGAATGTCATTAAAGAGTGTACTTAAAAAGAAACAGAGAGGTAGGATCCCTTACCTCAAGTGTGACTTGTCTTGTTCGTTTCATTATATTCCTAAATAATAAACTTTGGTAAATAATTAATTTCGTAAGGACATTCAATAAATATTATTATTTAGTTCATATCACATATTATAATTTTATAACAATTGTTTAATAATGTTATTTCATATCAGACGTTTTTGCCAATGTTTGGTACATGAGTAAAAAATGAACTTGTTTGAAAATGATTGCCCATGTAGTTATAAGTAAATAATTTCCAGAATAGTATTAATGATTAAAATATCATATATATCCAGTAAATATTCATTTTATACTATTCCATAACATTTGTAGATAAAAAATGAAAAGCACCATTCAGGGAGACGGTAGGCCGTACGTATGCATTAACGCTACTTTCATTTTTTGTCATATTAGCAGAATTAAAAATAAATGAGATATATATATATATATATATATATATATATATATATTATAATTCCAGTATAATATATATGTTATATAGGTAACATATGTTCATTAATTTCATTATTTATACATTCCATGCATTGCATGAACAAGTCACATCACTTGAGGGGGCGGTAGTCCACACATCCTCATATGAAATTATCGCATTTGCACATCATCCAAAGAATAAAGGTATGTTTTAAATATAAAATACAGAAGCATATAGTAAACATAAATAACATATATATCATATATAAAATACAGTGACATCATAATGGCCACCATTAATGGTGTTAAAAGAATATTGAACAATCAACATTTCGTGAGGCAGAAAATCGACAACCACAGAAATAGTATGTTCTTTAACCATTAGACTGAGGTTTGAGTAGGTGTAGCTATAATACATCCCATAACAACATCCTAGTATTTTGGATATTCTCTTGTTGTAAAAAATAAAGGAATAAAAAGTGTTTAGGGGGTTGGAGAAGAAAAATAAAACATAAGAACATAAGAGAAGACCCTACCTTTAAATCGGGTGTCTATTTTTGATTTGATCTCAATGGATTACATGGAAAGAATTCTGCCCAAATTGAGGCTTCTAGGAGTAAGATAGGGATATGGATAGACAAATGGGAAGGGGTTGGAATATCCAAAGGCTTGAGAGGTGTGGTTAAGGTGGTAGAGGTGGGGGCCATTTATAAGAGGAGAGGAGGGGCACTCTTGGAAGGTATTGAAAAGTAACATTATTATAAAATGATTTTCGGAATTTAAAGGGCCCAAAATTATATATATATAGCATAAGGTGATAATAGTTATAAATACACACATCCAATAAGTTTTTGAAAAGATTAGGTATTATATTTTATATTATATTTTAAGTTTATTTAAATCGTTAAATAATGAGGTAATCACTGCGTCATCATGGTGTCATATATAATTTAATTTATTTGTTGACTAAAAATTATAAAAAAAATATCATGATGTAGGAAATATTTTTATATTTCTAATGAATATATATAGTCAAAAATATGACTTATATATCCCCATGTAAAAATTTTTTTAGTAAAACAACACATGTTTGTGACATTCTAATTTTAACTTGAAATAAAAAGTTATTAATGTCGTTTTCCTACCAAAGTGGCTCCATGGGGTCCCCAAGTTGACCCATTGATTTTCTTGGTCGTCCATTAAACATCCAATAAGTGTAGGACATGTGTCAAGGTCATTTCATATTATTAAAACATTATTTTTACCTTAAATTACACTAATTACCTCTAATCGTGATTAAAAACCTAAAATTTACTATTCAACAAAAATTATTTTAATCCCATTGAACCACATTTTAATTCCTAATGGAAACCATGTATGTCGGATTTTTAAAATTCAAAACACAGAGGTGGTAAAATTTCATTTAAACAAAAAATCAGTTTTTAGACTACCACATAGTGGTTTCACTATTCATCAAAAATTGAAGTTTTTCGGAAAAATACCAAAAATTCACCCTAAGATATATTTGATATTCCGAATTCAAAAATGATGTCTATTTTACAAAATTATCAACATATATGTTGCATTAATTAATTTAATAATTAATTCCCGCTGTCAAAACAAATAGCATGTTTTTAAGAAACAATATCTATTAAAAGATTGACACTTGTTTAAGTCCAATTTTAAATTGAAATTAATTCCAATGACCAACATTGAATTAAATGGTAAAAATATATTCTAATTTCACATTAAAACAAATTAAAAATATGTTTTAATTATATATAAATTAATTATATTAAAAATAGTTTTGAATAAAAATTCAACATTTTTCACTTATTCATTAAAAAGGAACTTTATCGTAAAGATACCAAAAATTTACACAAAGTAAATTTTGATGTCCCGATTTTAATGAAGAATTTTATTTTGTCAAATATAACACATATAATTTTCAAAAAGTGGATTTAAAAGAGGTTCACCATTAAAAGGTGGTAAATCGACCTTTTAAAGAATATTAGAATGTTTATGCTTAAAATTGGATTCATTCACATTTTTTATCCTCTGACATTTATTGTAAATAGTAAAAATATTTGACAAAACTATATAATCATTTTGTAGTTTGTTCTGTTCATTACCTTCATTACAACGGCTAGGTGTTAAATACCATTAAAAATAAAATTATTTTTTTATTAGAGTGCAACGTGAGATTTCAAAGGAACTCATTGTTGTGTATTGGGTAAGCCATCGAGCATAGCGTTCCCTTTAAATTAATATTAACATTTTATTCAAAATATGGATAAATATATAAATGTCATATTCTTTATTTACCTGGGGTGTTTCATCTGCTACCACAAGCACATGGCCTCCACACCTCCACATATCACAACACCCCTCCAGGGTCACATCACATCTAAAGCAGTAGGAAAAACAAACATTACATCAAATTGGGATCTTGGCCCTCTTGCAAGGCATTTTTCCTTCAAACAACAAGAACCAACAAATTTCTGGTTTACCAACCAATTGAATTAAACACATCCTCGGCCTCAAATTGATTAACACCAAGTTGGAACAACATCCACAACAAAAACAACCGGATTAATTTACATGCCACATTATCTTTAGCCAATTAATTATCAATTAATTCTAGATTTATGTTCTATATCAATTTCATCGAGAGAAACATGCTAACAAGCAAGGCATAGATATCACACTATCTAGATAATCAAGAGTCAAACCTTTGTCATGGTACAAAGCAACAACATGTGATCAAACCAATTCTTTTAATCCGGTTCAAGTATTTAATTAGGTCAATTACATTGTGAACCAAAGGCCTAAATAATGAAAACTCTAAGATTGCACATAAAAAATTAGAGAATCCACGAATCCCCTACCTCAATGGTTTTGACGGAAACCACAATGGTCAAAGAACGCCCAAGAAGACCAGGCTGCTTCACCAAGGATCCTCTCTAGATCTCTTCTCCTAATACATCCAAGACCAAAGCTCATCATAACCAACATTAATAAACTTATATCTACCAATTACAGGGGTAGACCTAAGATCGCGGGAGGAGACGAGGAGTAGATATAGGTTGATATAAGAAATCAAAATAAATGGATCACATTCCTCGTGAAACCGACCCCGATTCGCGAGGAGAAGCCTATGGATTGCCTCCAAAATTCATGGGAGAGCTTATTCTACCCTCAATGAATGGTAGTCCAAAGATATAGCTGCTTAGGGGATTAAAATAGTTGATTAAAGAAAAAAAGTTCGATCCACAATTTTAGGATCAAACTTTCTGTTCTCGCACAGTTCGTCTGCACGGTTTAACAAACCGTGCACTAACCATGCATAGATTCTGCCTTGCCAAACACTCCCTGTATGGTTAGTCTGTACGTTTAGACAAACCGTGCACTAACTGTGTGTTAGCCACTACCTCCAAGACCATCCTTGCACAGTTTGGCTACATGGTTAAACCAAATTGTGCGCCAACCGTGTGAAATCTCTTTCCCTGTAGAATTCATTAAAAGACCACCCAAACGCACCCCAAGAAACCTTAACTTTACCGAACACCACTAACACCACATTTTCCCAAAGTAATAGACTAGATAGGTCCAGGACATTATATCAGATACCTCTCAAAACAACCTCATCCCCGAGAATCCAAAATCCACCTAAAGAGAAAACGAAACAGGGTCTAAACCACCACCCAACGAGATACCTCTAAAAATAGAGAAATCCACCAAATAAACAAAGGGAGGATTCTAATAAACATGGATGTTTCATAACCACACAAGTTAAAACGATCCATTAAAAGAGTTAAACATCAAAAAACTCTGGGTACTATACATGCATATGTGACTCACGTTCCAAGGTACACTCCTCCAAGCCACCATGTGGCCATAAGACACTAACTAAGGGTATGGAATTCCTGAACAACACCTTCTCCTTGCGGTCTTGGATATCCAAATATTTATTCTCAAAGGTGGCATCACCATCAACATTGATCTCTCCCCAATCGATGATGTGAGTGTTGTTATGAAGATAACGACGTAGCTGTGATTCATGGAAAACATCACATATCAGACTCATCTGAGGGGTAAGTACAACTCGACACGCCACATCTCCAACATGAGCTAAAAACTTGAAAGGCCCAAAAAATCGGGGAGAAAACTTACTCCCATGGCTAAACCTTCACAGCCCACGACGGGGAGTCACCTTCAAAAACACATGATCACAAACATTAAACTCCACAGATCTCCTCCTTTGAATAGAAAATGATTTCTGATGATATTATTCTTCCTTCACACTCTCAAGAATCACTTGAACCATCTCTGTTGTATTCTGCACTATTTCCGGTTAGAGAATTACTCACTCTCCGACACCAATCCATCACAACGGAGAATGACAATGCTGACAATACAAGGCTTCAAACAGCACCATACTGATGGTGGAGTGATAAATATTATTTTATGAAAACTCTACAATTGGTAAGTTCCTCATCGATTAACCTCCACAATAAACAACACAATAGCGCAACATGTCTTCAAGATTCTAGATGGTTCGCTCTGTCTGACCATCCGTTTGAGCATGAAAAGCAGTACTAAGGCATAGCTGAGAACCGAAAGCATATTGGAGACCTCTCCAAACCCTAGAGGTAAAACAAGGATCTCGATCAAAAAATGATCATCCTAGGGACTCCATGATGTCTCACTACCTCTTAAAGATACTACCTCGACAAAACATCCATTGTGCTTGACTCCTTGATGGCTATAAAGTGATATTATTTCCTTAAACGATCCACTACCACCCAAATAGCATCATAACCTCTCATAGATCGAGGTAAACTAGTAACAAAGTCCATTGATATGTCATCCAACTTCCACTGAGGAATCTATAATGGCTGGAGAAGATCACTAGGAACACGGTGTTCATCCTTCACCTTCTAGTAGACTAAACATAGAGACACAAACTCTACAACCTCACGCTTTCGCCCAGGCCACCAAAACTGACTCCTCAAGGATTGGAAAATAATTTCCACACCAGGATGCACCACTAATAATGAACCATGGAACTCTCATAGGACTGTCTCATGAATCTATAGGGTAACAAAAACCCTTTCGTGATACAAATCTCTATGTTTTCATCCTCAGACAGACCATCATGGTCCTCACCACAAAAAACTCAGTGTCTCTGGACCTCCACCTCAAGATCCCCCATCTGGGACTCTTCCACCTTCATCACTAGGGATGATTGAACCTTCATCTGAAAAATACATCCTCTACCCCAAAATTATCCAATAACAAGATGTAATGCTGAATGTTCTTCCATTACACTCCATGAATCATCGGATTCATGCACAACATCACTACATGACTTCTGGATCATCGCATCAGCCACAACATTCCATTTTCTAGGTGTATATGATATTTAAAAGTTGTATTCATGTATGAACTCCATCCACTAATGTTGTCATATGTTTATGTCACTCTAGGAGAAAACTAACCTCAAACTCTTATGATCAGTGAAAACGAAAAAGCATTCGGCAATGAGGTAATGTCTCCACAACTTCAGAGAAAACACCTCATCTACTAACTCAAGATAATGGGTGTAATAGTTATGTTCATGGGGACACGACTACCAAGACCCATAAGAAACAACTATCCTCTACTGCATGAGAACACAACCTAACCCCAGATGCGAAGCATTGTAGAAAACATCAAAACGAACTCCCTCAGCTGGAAGACAAAGGACTAGAAAACTTACCAACTTCTCATTTAGATACTTGAAAGCTGCCTGAAACTGATTAGTACATATAAAATCCTGATCCTTCCTGGTCAAATCTATTAGAGGATTCAGAACCCATGATAAATTGGCTATGAACCTCTTATAGTAGCCTACGAGACCAAGGAAACTTCTCATCTCTGACATTGTCTTGGGGGATTCCCAAGACACGACTGCTTCTATCTTCAATGGATCCACAACTACTCCCTGTTGGGACACAACCTGCCCCAAGAAACGGACTTCTCGAGCCAAAAACTCACACTTCGACAACTTCCCAAATAGCCGGTGTTGGCGAAGAAGTCCTGAAACGGCTCGTAGATGCTCTGCATGCTCATATTTATTTGTAGAGTACACAAGGATGTATTCGATTAAACTACCACGAAATATTCCAGGAACTCATGGAACACAGGATTCATCAACCCCATGAAAATATCTAGAGAATTTTCCGTGCCGAACAACATTACAAAAAACTCATAATGCCCATGACAACAACGGAAATCAGTCTTCGGTATATCCTCATCTTTCACACGCATCTGATGATATACTGACCATAAGTCAATCTTTGAGAACCAACTTGCTCACTTTAGTAGATCGATTAACTCATTAATCTGTGGAAGAGGATAGAGATTATTTATTTTCACTTTGTTTAATCGATAATAATCGACACAGAACTGCAAACTGTCGTCGGCCTTTTTCACGAACAGAACTGGTGCACACCACGGTGACACACTTGGCCGAACAAAAAAAACTGCAACAGACCATCAAACTATATACACAGCTCTTGTAACATAGAAGGGGCCATCCTATATGGAGACATATAGATAAGAGATTCTCTCGGCTGTATCTTGATCCCATACTTGATCTCTCATCGAGGGGGTAATGCTACAACCTCTTCTTGGAAGGCATCAGGGTACTCCCCTATGATCCCAGTAAATGCCAACAACTGACCCTCTGAAGAACCCAACATCATCTTAGCCGCCATGGATGATAAGGATGGAACATGCATGTGACCCATCTGAGGATCTCTCTCACCAACAAACACCACTGGCTCTCCATCGGGATCGAATAAAATTACTATCTTATTGAAGCAATCCATGATAGCCTGCACCGAATACAACCAATCCATGTCGAGGATGACATCATATGGTTGTATCTGTAAACATAATAAATCTCCCCAAGAGCATTGTTTCCACAGCCCTAGCTCACAGTCTCTACATACTTCAAACAATTCATCTCGACCTACAACTGGCGTAGTCAATGCCAAGGGCACTAGAAGCCTCTCTACCTCAATTACCAAAGCATTGAAAATGGTAGGTGATATGAAAGAGTGTGTTTCTCCTGATTCAAAAAAGACATAAACCAAGTTAAAAAACATAAAAATGGTACCTCGAATGACATATGGATCGTCTGGTGTTGGAAACGCTAGAGCATGAAGCTGACCACGACCTCCTCCACGACCTCTTTGACCCTGATGATGACAAACACCATGGTTGCGCTCTGCTCTCCATGGTCAGGGAGCGTCATGGGGTTGTCCTCTGCATGCCACATCTACCCTCTGCCGATCTTATGCTAGTTCAACTGGCTGCTGCTGCCTCAGTTGGAAGTACCTCAAAGGAGGAACCTGGATCATAGTGCTCGGTGAATGATGACCAATCTGAAAGGTCGGGAACTCCCGCTGCCGATGGCCATGACCACCACAAGAAAAACAAACACATGACCCCTTGGCATAGGCCTGAGAGCTGATGCCTTCGGAGAAACGAGATGTGAAGGGCTGGGACCTACCCCCAGCTTAATAGAAACTCTTCTGTCCTAAAAACTGGGAATCCCATACCATAGACTTACTTCAGGAGGAATCATGTTGATTACCCTCTTGTTATGATTTGGTCTTGTCCAATGTCCTCTCAACAACATCTCACCTCACCAACACCTCGAGATATGTCTTCATCATAAATGGGGTGACCTGGCACTGGATCTCTTGAAGGAAACCCTCCTCGAAATTCCTAGCCCTTGCTTCCCCATCTAGTAACAGGTTCAAATAATATAGTAAATGGTTTCTGAAATGGATCCTAAACTCCCGAACATTGGTTCTCCCCTATCGAACGGTAAGAAGATCCTGGAGACTGGACACCATTATAGTTGAGGAGAGAAACTCGACTCTGAACTTGTCTCAGAATGCCTCCCATGATATTGTTGACTCCTCATGATCCTAGAGGAACAACAACCACCAATTCCTTACTGCTCCACGCAGCATCATCATAGATGAGGACACCCACTGCTCCTTCTGAGCATGGATCGAACAGAAACCTATCTCGACCTCCTCCAACCATTCTTCTGTGACTGCATCTAAAACAGTGCCCTTATAATTTTGTAGACTCTGGAGCTGAAACTCTCATAGTTTCTTCCTCCATGTGTTGCCGTCATCAACCTCTACCATGCGGAGACCTACTAGAATAGCCTGATGTACATCTTCTACAGAAACCTGACGAGGACGTCGACCTGGAGCCATACCTGCAAAATAACAACACTTAGAGCTTCAATTCCTAGAATATAGAAGACTAAAACTTTATTAATTAATTATTTTTTATTCATTTTAGGTTAACCTATCCCAAGGTATGCTTATTCAAACACATGCACAAGGAATAATGATTCATCATCCTTTACTAGGTCTCTACCATGAAACTAGTATCACCTTGTTTAGTAGTCATTGTAAACATAGATATCCGTGCATCAGATCATAGGGGGCCCGAAGCGACTATGTCTTAGCCAGTCTCCAGTGTTTACATTACATTCTAAACATGAATGGAATTGTTTCCCAACAAACTCTTTTAACCTCACCTGTGCCTAACTCGAAACTCCATCCTATCCCTCAACCTGATCTCTGATACAACTCTGTCACGACCCCCTCCCAACAAAGTGTAACCCTTCTGGGACGACAATGTGATAAGGGAGATGATGACCCCTGATTCCCTCCTCCAGTAGGCCCCGTGTTGGTGACTAGAACCATGGGAATAATGAACAGACAAATGGGAGGCATTACCATCCAAGAGAACACATGAATAAGAGAGAGATAAGATACACACCAACAAACTCCAACTCACAACTGAAGTATAAAAGAAAACACAAGTTCACATATGTAATGTCATGAAAAAGTACAACAACAGAAAGGAAAATTGAAAGCACCCAAAAGAAAGTAAAGGAATCATCGACCACAAGCCCGAACAGCTCCTGCAACCACAAGCTAGTAGTAACTAGCCTGATCCCCAACCTGCTCCAAGTGGCCTGAAAAATAGATTATATGTACGTAGGGTGAGTATAACCATATACTCAGTAGGATCCTCCCTGAAGCCTCTTGTACAAAGGTATATAAAGAATGATAAAGCACAGTGAACAACAAGATAAACTAACTCATCACATATACAGGTATATTAAGTTCTCAACCTCACCATGGCTACTCTCACCAAGTTACACATACACGAATATAGCATATAATAAAAAATATCAAGGGTACCCCACTACTACTTCCCCACTAGTTTGGAACTTTTACCCAACGATATATGTCATGGGGATATCTCTCCAAAGGCTTTCCTGAATACACCTGTGCTAAACTCCACAATCTACACCCCGTGAACCACAAAGGCTTTCCCACAAATACCTGGGCAAAGCACCACTCCATCCTCACAACCAAAAGTAACAAGGTAGTTTCGTGGAGCAACCATAGCTCACATAACGTGTATCATACGTCGGGTACAATACCTCCAGCCATTACAGCTCATACACCATGTAAGTATCCTCAACCCATCACAGAATAAACATATTACACCTATATTAGTCCATAGGATAATATATCCAGAATATGTGTGTGTGAATAACAACAAATCCATTACAGTACGCTATGCATATATATGGGGAAACTAATCAATGTGCCTAGTGGCACTAGTATCTACCAATAGAAGAGAGCGGGATCAAAGGGGGGTAGTCATCCATTCACCCTCCAATCAGAATGTTGTGGAAAACACACCCCTAGGGATCAGAATCCCGAGGGTGTCAGTTTCCCTTACTGACAGGGTGGAGTAGCATATAGAAACACAAAAAGTACAAAACATATTATAACTCACAACCACACTCTGGGCATAACCTAGTATAAGACACAACTACAGCTAACGTCTCTCGGACTCGGGGCTGCCACTTCTAAGAGTAGGTATCCTATAAGAACACAGCCATTAAAAGAGATTTATTAGATTACTTCATTACCTTTTTAACAATTCCACTACACGTTAATTTATTCATCAAACATTAATTAACAAAGAACAATTCCACATTAAATTCCATTAACATCACACCCATAGATAAATATTCCTTCATGTTACAACCTCATAATTATGTTTCAACAAACTCTAACCCCATGGGCTAACATCATTTATTCAAACATTCATTACATAATTACTTTCCTATATTCCCAGGAATTCTAGAAAAACATCATATGCTACTAAACACATGGGGGCTCAACATGGTGATTAGATCTACTACCCGTTGAGTCTGTGCCGCCTATAGCATGAGCGTAGATCCAATCTCCCTGGGGATTGTAAACACGGAACGCACGTGGCATACCCCTCGTGTCTACACCCCTTTCGGAAGAAGGGTAAGAAAGACCAGATGCCTTGAGAAGTGGATAAATGTAGAGAAAATAAACAACCAAGAATCAACAAGAATCCAACAACCACATCCATCCCATTCCATCATCCCTGGTGGCCTCCCCGACACCAACATGCATAAACTGATGCGTATCGCAATTCTAGGCATCATCCGCTGCCACAACCACAAGGCCTCCACGCCTCCACATATCACAACACCCCTCCGGGGTCACATCACAGCACAAGCAGTAGATAAAACAAACAACACATCAAATTGGGCTCTTGGCCCTTTTACAAGGCATTTGGCCTTCAAACAACAAGCACAAACAAATTTCAGGTTTACCTACCAACTGAATTAACACATCATCGACCTCAAATTGAATAATGCAAAGTTGGAGAAACATCCACAACAACAACAACCAAATTAATCTACATGCCTATTTATCATTATCCAATTTATTATCAATTAATTTTGGCTTTACGTTCTTTATCAATTTCATCAAGAGTGACATGCATACAAGCAAGGCAAAGATATCACACTATCCCGCAAATCTAGAGGCAAACCATTATCAAGGTACAATGCAACATTATGCGATCAAACAAATCCTTTTAATCCGGTTCAATTATTTAATTAGGTCAATTCCATTGTGATCCTATGGCCTAAATCATGCTAACACTTTGATTGCACATAAACAATTAGAGAAGCCACGAATCCCCTACCTCAATGGTTTTGACGGAAACCACAACTGTTGACGAATTCCCAAGAAGACCGGGCTGATTCACCAAGGATCCTCCCAGATATCTTATCCTAACACAACCAACACCAAAGATCACCATAACCAACATACATACACATAGATCTACCAATAACAGGCGTAGACCTAAGAACCCGAGAGAAGAGGACGAGTAGATCTAGGTAGATCTATGAAACCAAAAAAAAGGATCCCATACCTCGAGAAACCGGCCTTGATTCGCGAAAAGAAGCCTCTGGATCACCTCCAAAATGCTTGGGAGAGTTTATTCTACCTACAAGTAAGGGTAATCCTATGTTATGCTAGCATAGGGGCTTAGAAGAGGTTATTAAAGGCAAAACCAGTTAGATCCACAAATTTAGGATCAAACATTAAGTGCCTGCACCGTTAGTCTGCACGGTTTAACAAACCATGCGCTAACAGTGCATTAGCTTCTTCCTCGTTAAACACTAATCACACGGTTAGTCCGCACAGTTAGACAAACTATTTGCTAACCGTGCGTTAATCACTACCTCCAAGACCTGCCTTGCACGGTTTGGCCGCACGGTTTAGGCCAACCGTGTGCCAACCATGAAAATTTTATTACCCTCTATCTTTCCTTAAAAGTCCACTCAAATGCACCCCAAGCCACCTTAACCTTCCAGAACACCTCTAACAACACATTTTCATAAAGGAATGGACCAGAGAGGTTCGGGAAATTACAAAAAAATCTTATTACAATCACTTAATGATTATTAAGAAGAATTTGATAAATAATAGACAATTAAGATAAATATGGTATATATGATTTTTGTTAAAATAAATTAAAAATAAATATTAATTTATTTTATGAATATAAAAATACATCGGAAAAAATAAAATTAGTTTTCTTAGAATATAATAAAATTTACACATAAAATATATTTTAATTATTTCTTTACATTTGATTATCATTTTTTGATTCTGAATTTATTTTGTTACATTTATTACAATTAATTTTTTATATTTTTAATAATATATATATATATATATATATTATATGCTAAAAATTAACATTTTAATAAATTAATGTTTGTAAATAAATCATTTATGTTTGATGGACAACAACTAATTAATTACATATTAAATGAATATTCAAATAATTATAAACTTCATTATACTTTATTATATTATGTTTTGTATTGTAATAAAATATTAATCATTTTTATTTCGAGTTATATGAATAAAAATCTATTCAATATAGTAATATTTTAATTTATAATATTTTATAAATAGTTTGTTGTTATCTATATTATATACCTTCTTATAATTACATCTGTTGTATAATATTAACATTACTCATTCATACATCTCAATTTCCACCTCCCGGATGCGATGTGATTCATTTTCAATTTCATAATTATAAATATTATCATAATGATAGATTATTTGAATATATATATATATATATATATTATTTTATATAACTATGATTCTTAATATTGTAATAACTATGTAATTTCTTTAATTCGATTCATCGAAAAATTAAAACATCACAGAAAACAATATATTGAAATCCATATAAACTAATTTATATTTATAATTAATCATCAAATCCATAAATATATGTTATAATATCATATATTATGAATTTTTTATTAACCTTATGAAATGTTAAAGAAAATACATATAAAAAAACAATTTAAATGGTGTATTGACTAAATAAGTTGAAAAAAATATGGATTCAAAATGAATATGTATTGACTAAAATATTAGTTAACGATTATTAATAAAATATAAATGGGTATTTTTATTGAAATTATATATACTAATATTTATTTGAATAAATTTTTGTAATAAATTCAGTATATATCACTATTTATTAAAAAATGCTTGGAATGAAAATGAATTAATACAATACTTGAGGTACGGGTTTCATACCATAATTTTATTTCTATGAATCAAATTCCACATTCACTACATTTGTATTTATTGAGTTTATACTACCGTATAAAATTATGATTCATTTAATGATTATTATAGGGATATATAAATCCTTATATAGAATCTAGTTTTATAAGTGTTTCAATCAAATATTAAAAATTATATAAGGATTCATCATCATGATATTGATTCATTGAGGCATGATCCATGAAAATCACCCATAAATGATAAAATAATTAATATACTCATCATTTGATATTTTATAATGTGAATATTTTCATATTTCAAAATTTTATATTTTTATTTGATGTTTTTTATTTCATGGGAGTTATGATTCATATTATAAAATAAAGGTAATGGTTTATGACACAATTTTATTTATTTTCAGTATTTGACTTTTTAAAATTAAATTGAGTGATATTATATTTATCATATTCATACCCCCTTCTAATTTTATTCAATTATAGGAATTAGGATAATATTAAGGTAATAGATATTTTTTAATATCCTTATTATATAAGATAATCAGGAAAATGATTTCATGAACAAATGACTATATTCCAATATATGTTTACAAACATTTCCTTCAACCTCTATTTTCGAAAAAATTTATTTTAAATCTATTTGACTATTTATAAAAGATAAAGATGTTTCATTTGTTATATCTCTGAATTCATATATAATTGATTAAATGAATATTTTTAAATATTTTACATAAAAACACTATTCAGTTATTATTAAAATTTGAAAATAAGGTTTCCATTTTAAAAATTCAACAATCAATGGAATGTACTATTAGATTGAGCAATTTTTTATTTAGATCATACAATAAATATATCATTGGCTATTTTTAATGAAATATTTTTTCCATTATTTGTAAAATTTTATTTTTCTAAAAAATTGAAATAAAATTTCAAATTCTTTATTTTAAAATTATTATTCAAATAATAATATAATGGAATATTTAATTATGTTCAATGTCATTTTTATTTTGCTTCACAGGGTATATTTTATTATTGTACAAAGCATGTTACGTCTATGGATTTGAAAAGATGATGTTTTTTAAAATATTCTCTTGTAAACCGATTTCCTATTAATGTGTTAATTAATTTATATTTAATTTAGGTTTTTTATGGATGTGTTCCTGAAAAATAATTTTTACCACTAGTAAATGATGATATTACAAAAAAAGTGGTAGTTTGAATAATATTTATTATCAAATATACATTGTTTCCAATTTCATCCAGATATTGTTCTCAGAAAATTATGATGATGAATGATCCTAAAATATATCAGGGAGATAGGGGAGCACCATATATCTAATAATGGTGGGTGAGACACATAGGGATTTTTATGAGGTGTTGGAAGGATATATTTATCCAATGCTTTGGGTAATGTTGTAATACCTAGACACATACCCACAATAAATTTTATGGAAAATCACAAGTCATCATGCATGCCTACTCATACAAATGTGTCTTCTGACTTGTAGTAAGGGTTACAATTCCAAATGTGTGGTTAATTTACTACAAGTTTCATATCATTAGAGAATTAATATAAATTAAAATAATAATCTTAATAACATTTTGGAATGTAGTTAATAAATTTGTGACAAACTAGGACACAGTAGTCCGTCAAATATATAAAAAGGAACCCAACATGTAAAAATAAACTACAGTAATGTGATGAAATGTTATAAGTAAATAAAATTGTTAAAATCATCTGGAGTCCATATGATACCTACAACTCCATAATTCTCCATAACTCCACAATCTACCATTGTCCCATTTCTATTGATCATATCCCTATACATGATGATTGATCATATATAAAAATTTCCTGAAATATTTATTATTAAAACCCATAAGTACACCACAAATGCATCCTTAAAAATAGTATACATGTAAAATTATTTTTTAATGGTAATAATTAATTCATGAGAATGATAAATATCTCATATTGATCATCATTGACCTATCCAAAAAAGAACAACATGTTTTTTTTAAATTATTCATCTCAATGTAGATATAATTTTCAAGATGTCATATGTGATGAATAACTAACAAAAAGGATGGAATCATATAACTCATAATCATTAAGGAATACAACTGATAATGTAAATTGTATCCAAATGCACTGACATTCATCATTTTCCATAGTATCATCAAGGCTTCTAGTTTCATTTTGTGCCTAATGGATATTGTGGTCCAACGGTTCAAATGGATAATCAATTTTTATCATCACATGTCAAGTGTATAAGTACTCTGATGGTAATCATAAATAATGGTCTTCTATAATTTATTTCAAAGTGATATATCCAATAAAATAGAAACAATTATGACAAGGTAGATCAAATATAGTCAATAATAACAAGGAATATTGATAATATAACAATAGTATATGAAAACATGTGATCATAATATTGGACACAAATATGTTACCCTACCAATACTCTGGTAAAAAAGATCTTATATAGGTGTTTGAAAATTAAGAAACCAAAAAAAAATCAATAATTAAAATAATGTCATTTTATAAATTATGAATAATTTAAAAATAGTATAAAATATACACTAATGATATTAAATAACCTCCAATGGTATTTGTGAAATGTAACACATGTAAAATTAAACCATCAATAATTTAACCATGTCACAGACCCATGGATAATATGTCAATCATAAAGGGAATCCATCTAATTTATTTTTTTATCATGAATTTTCATTAGACTAGACTCTAGAGATAATTTCAAGAATATAATTTTTTTGTAGTATCACACACTGTAAGGATTCCATTAACAGAACCAATTCTTCTATATGTCGAAGATTGGAATTCCAATAACATGGACATATAAATGAATGAGTATTAAATCATGAATTTGTTGTTAACACAATATGTGATTTCCATGTATATCTAAATTCTATTAATTAAACATCAATAATATTATATATGTGTGATTATTCATGATTATCATGTAGAATATTATCCCATAACCGTCATTCAATAAAAAATACATAAAATCATCAATTTTAATCAGAATAATATCATCATTCAAATGGGGTGGTTCACAAAACATATAATCATATACATATATTTTGTGTAATCATTGTTTTATTAATGTTCCATAAAAAATAATACATAAATATTATTTTTAATGTGATTCCTCAACACTAATACATTGAATGTTGATTGACTATGGTATATTTGGATTAATTAATGACATGATTTCATATTCCATTATCTTCGACTGATACATTAATAGAGGGAAGATTATATATTATATTAGTATGGATAACACAGATACTTTATATTTTTATTCTAATATTCGAAGGATAAATGATAATTGTGAATAGATATAATGGAAACTTCACTGATTAAGTGTCATTGGATGGGTTAAAATATGAGATTATGGGTTGTTAAATTGGAAATAATTTATATCCAATGTGTAATAAATCACAAATATAAAATGGTGTGTCTGATTATGGTAATAAACATGGTGGAATATAAAAATGAATTAAAATGGAAATGTTCATTTAATGAACATTTATACTGGGTTAATCAATATCCTAGTCATTTCCACCGGGTAGATGGTGGCACCAACGTCTACCCATTAAAAACCCCGTGGTAAGAAGGTTTTCATAATAGAATTCATGTAATTCCTTAATGTCCATAAGATGGAAAGTTGAACCACATTGTCAAGCTAGTGGGGTCTATAGTAGCCAAAATAAATAGTAGAACTCCACCACCGAGATGCTAGATTCCACAAGGCGAACTGTTGCTTTTTAAAATCTACCACAAGGAACATACCATGCATATATCTTCCGCCATTAAAACCCAAAAAACATTTTCTTTTAAAAATGCACTCTAAAAATACATTATCAATTATTAAAAATCAATAGAAATTCCATTTAAAAAATATGTATGTTTTACAAGGAACTAAGATGGGATTTATAATTATCCCATAAATAATGAATTATAATCCCAATGAAGTACCTTTGATGAATACTCTTGAACAACAAATTCCATTAATCCCAATAACTTTCCCCTTTTTAATTGGAATGATAATATATCAATTGATAATCTATTTAATGTTGAATCATGGTACTATAATTCCACTGTGTACATCCCATATCATGTAAACGATCGTTACCATTATCACATTGTATAATTTTGATGGATCTCGATCAACACCCATGATTATAACTATTAATGTACGTCTAATGTTTTCAAAATTGAAATATTTCATGTATACATTAGAAAAAATAATTATTAACCACAGAGAAGGTCATTATCCTAACCTATAGGGTGATATCTATGGTTCAATAGATCATCACTCTCGGTTTATTTTCATTCTTA
Source organism: Viscum album (assembly GCA_963277665.1). Classification (NCBI taxonomy): domain Eukaryota; kingdom Viridiplantae; phylum Streptophyta; class Magnoliopsida; order Santalales; family Viscaceae; genus Viscum; species Viscum album. Next base: position 855,990,418 of record OY728156.1, on the reverse strand, counting down.
AATTTTGAGGGATAACCTAGGTGTAACTCATTCTAAAACCTATTTGTCCATTGAATATTCTAACGGCTTCCTTATGCCCATGTCATAAGATATTTTTCCATTTATAAGATATGATAAAAATATTATAATATAATAATAGTTCATTATGTTTACTTTCTTAAATACTATGTATTACAATAGATACCTCAAGAATATCATTCTAGTAGAGTATTTGATGACATGTCCTCTATTAATAATCTTCATAATTTTCCAACATAACCAAAAACTAATAACTATTTTATTTTGTTATCCCATCAATCTCTCAAGGATCACACTAGTTTCCATCAATATATATGATACATTCCATATGAATATCATATATTAAGTGAATCATTCTTATGAATTTTATTTTTTTCAATGATGGTATGCTATTATCCATATCAACTAGGTCCTTATAGACACAATCAAGAACAAATAAAATCATGATTTATATATCTTTTTTTATGAATCTCATCTATATATTTAAAAATAGAGATTTTTTCATCGATAATTATATTTTTCATCTCATTTACTAAGTGATTAACATATTTCAATAATTAATGAGAAACACTATTTTGGAATTCCCTAATCACTTATAATATTCCATGAATCTTTGTGGTATTGGGAAACACTTCCAAAATATCCATCATTGAATCATTCAACAACAACATGGGAACTATAAGTGACTGGAAGGAAAATTAGGGTTTTAGTGATCATCATTATACTCTATAATAAACAACATTAGGAAATGAATCCATTATTTTCATTCATTATCCATAACAATGAGGACTATCAGCTGAAATTACAGTACATCATTGTCCTGAATAAATGTACAAACTGTATTAAGGTATGTATGTATTTAATTATAACCCACCTAATATATGAAATAACAATTACAATCTCATTCACAAGAATTATTTCATTATAGTCTCATTAGTATTAATGTATTTGGTCAACTTTGGTTACCTCTTCCCGCAATGAAGTTCACACTAGGTAAATAATGTATTTCAATTTACCTGTTCTACTAATGATTATGTGATCACCATTGAATAAAATGTCATAAATCCTCAGTCTTCATAATCATGTAACCTCTAATTGACTAACCATAAAATCAATTTACAATATTTCTCTAATGGATTATTGACATTCGATTAAGATACCTATGTATTCTAATAGAAAAAATCATTTTAATATTCCCTTATGAGGTGAATACACCATCTCACTGTTGATCTTTAATACAAACTCTACCCAACTACACAACCATATGATTATTTCATAGTGTGTTATGATATATTTAAGTATAATTTGGTTTTTTATAAATATATCAATAACTATTTTGATAATATCAGCTGCACATCAATGTGTTTAAAATGGATGTCATCTAAATTTGGTGAGAAAGATAGATCATCTCATAGGAACACATCTTACATGACCCACAATCTAAAAAACACCACTGTAGAAATTTTATTAGTACCAAAAAAATTGTCTAATGCATTAAAATATACATCTAGTTAAATCCATTTATATTGATGTATCCAATCAATAGATAATGAAAACCTATTATTAAACTCAAGAAGACCACTTAAAATATGTTTGACCACCAGATCAATAATAACATGTTTATGGAAATGTAGCTATAGTTTCTAAAATTTATAATATTGAAAGGTTAAAAAGATGAATATATGGTACATAACGAAGAAATGTAATAATCATGAACTTTTTATTGGTATAATTCCTATAAATTACTACCTTCATAATTGTCCAAGGATACACACACATTAGAAATAAAATACCAAAATTATTTTTTCAAATGACTCTAAAAGTTATAGCAAGATATCTAAATATAAGGTAATTGTTCTAAAAGATCTCTAAATCATATATCTTGATTTATGTGATGATTCTCTTGTGTCTGCGAGGGAATGAGGATGAAATTAATGGACCCAATATTGAATGATTCAGGATACAGGTCAAATATGTTATTCATGATAATCATGAAAACTACTATTTATTTAATCAATGCAGTATACATTACCATGTTCTCATCTATCCCATATCATCATAGAAATTCCATCAACATGAATTTGTATCACTGTCAATTTTTTGATAGTCCAATCAAATATCAATATTGGTAAACCATCGATATCCACAAAATGATTAAAATTATATTCGACCCACATAAATATATATCTATTCATCATTATTTCATTTTCAGGCTTTTGATGAGCTATGAAGAGTCAATGTATACCATCTTACATCATGTTTTTCAATGAATTTAAAGACCATGGTGATGTAATCTACCTATTGAAACCACTATATTATATGAAAATGAGATTTATGTTGAGATTTATTCACTATGGAAATACAATATCATTTGTCGGTATCGAAATGATCAATGCAATATGAATGATAATTTTCTCCAAATTGCCTTACTATATATGGTGTAAGTCCTCAGTAGGCATCAATGAATATTTCGGGATCAATCTCCATGATTAGGGGAATCAATGATGGGGATACAACCAATCCTTTAGAAAGTTACATGTCTGAAATTTTTCCAAATTTAATCATATAGTGAATTATTTCTTGGCCAAAACTATGTACTCTTCGTTCTCATTTTGAAATTATAATGTACACACATTTGTTATGTAATAGTTAAATATAATTGGTTTCAATAAATTTTTTCCCATTTTATGTTTAGTTGTTATATATTTAGAAACACATTATATATTATGATCATTAATATCATGAATTACAATAAATATCAATAATCATAAATTTCTATAGATAACATTGGGAATCACATATGATGTATACTTTTTTCCCAATAATGTTTCATAAGAATGTAACCTAAGAGATCAAATTACCAGTACATAATTTCTTGCATTGATGTACGATGAGATAATGGATTTGGATATACTATTATAAAACAAGGATGTAGATTTATATTTATATATACAAAATTATTCAATTATTATATTATACCTGACAAATATATATTGGATTTCATCCCACATTATAAACATAATTTAGCTCATCGCAATAACACTAATCCTAAAAAATATGACTATTTGGATTTTCCATCATTTAATCCCTCTATTGAGGATCTAGTCTAAATCAAAGGGTCAATGACCTTTTCTTTCCTCCATCCATATGGATCCTCTTCCTCGAATCCCTATAGAACTACTATTAGGGATTCCAAATTTTTCATTACAAATACCATGTAGTATATGGTGTTGTAGATAACATGTTATACTACCCACACTTTCTAAAGTCTATGATCTATGGAACTATGCCCAAGTTTTCTGAATAAGTCTGACTCCACTCCAACATAATACCACTACATTACAAATTTCACCCCGTTGATCCACATCCAACCTTATGTAGTGAAACTCACTATTGTCATAAAATGTATACTCAGATATGCATTGATGGGTTGAATAAAATGAACAAAAACATTTTCTTCTAAAACCTTATTGATAATCACTTAATTACATTGAACCTTAAATATGTATAAAAGATAAGTGATCATAATTTAAATCTTTTTTTGGATGAATTATAATTTTTAACTTCATGGATTTAGTTTCCATGTTTCATGTTATTATCATGTAATAGTAGAACACACTAATAATGGAGTAGAGTAAGTAGATAATATAATGCGACTAGGTTATAGATCCAACAACTCATATTTTCTATCTATAATCATTTTATTGAGGCAATGTTACCCAAATGATATATCCATGAAATCCTCATAAATGAAATCCTTGCATCTAATAACCCATCATATGACACCTTATAAATATCTGGTTTCCAATGTTTCATAATCACTATCAGCATTGAATCATGTTCATCAAGTGTCACAATGAGGTCAAATAAACCCTATGTTTGTTTTATCCATTAGAAAAAATTCATTGGTCATCTAGTTCCATAAATTTGTGGTGGATTATATTGTTATAAGTTCCATGAACTATCATCAATAAAATTTTATACCCCTCTTCCTGAGGCATGAATTAGTGGATGAACTTTTATATGATGTTTTATTATTGATTTTTATACCAAATCATGTTAAGGAGTGTTATTTATATCAACCTATAATGTGATTTTTGGTGGAATAATGTAATATACCCAATTTGGATAATCTTAGACCATGTTTTCAGGTGGTCTCCTCAGTCTTCTATGAGGTGGACTATTTAATTATATGAAGAGAACAATTTAGAACAATTTTTAAATATTTAAATATAAATTTTGGATCATAATATAGATTATCTATGAATTAGAAAATAAATCATTGTATAACCCTCCATAATTTATCTACGACTTCTATTATTATAGGTCAGTGGCAGTCATATTTATAAAAATAGAAAAACATGCTCTTGTTCCATTATATAATTATATTAATGATATTTCGCAATAAAAATGGAAACGATATTTTTCATATATGATCAATGAATTATATCCTAAAACTATAAAAATGTTATCCAATTAATTTAAATATATAATTTATTACAATAAATAGGAATATATAGATATATATAAATACTATATTTTCCAATGTTTATTTTAATGATGTTTGAACACACGCGAAATAAATGAAAAAATGTAATTAAAATCACATTAATGGAAATTTATAAGTATGATAAAAATTTGTTGGAATGTCAAAAGGATATCCATTTAACTGAGTCCCTCACATATCAATCCTTTATAACATTTCCAAATATAGTCTAAATGAAAAAATGAAATATTTGATATGATAATATGTTTTAACAATATTGGTGGAACACTGTGGTCTTTTCTATATTTCTAAATGATATCACATAAGACTCACGGTATGTATGAAACCTACAACTATCATTAGGGATTTAAATTTTATGTGTGGGGAGAAAATACCCTCAGTATCATAACCTTTCATTACAAATATTATTAAAAACAATTATTATATTAACATTTACAAAACTAAAAAATCATAATGCAACATCTGAGGGAAACGAGTAATACAATTATGTATATGGACTCTGAATCTATAGATCTAAGTAATATAATTCTGAAGGAATGAAATATATATATATATATATAATTTCTATAATTCTCTAGATTCGATCTTATGCCACCAATAACACTGTATTTTCAAACACTCCCCTACAATGTGCCTCATTCCATTTCCTCAACCCATTAATGTGAAGTAACTATGATAATATAAATAACCATACATGGATTCAATAATAGAACCCAATTAGTAACCCATAATGAGTTATTAACAAATCATTAAATATAATATAGATTTATTCGATGATAACAAAAAACATGAAATAAATCAAAATGAATCATGTATTGAGAATCCATGTGATAAATATTAAACAATGAGAAATGATCATACATACATCTAATCCACATTGGATTATTGGTCATGAAGTCAAAAATGATCAATAACTGGCCAAAATAATGTGGCATTTTACTCGGAATCAAAATTCTATTCAAAAATCGATGTACACAATATCTACAAGGAACCGTGTTCATGAACTTTCCTCTTTTTCAACAGGTAATTGAGTTCAATTCGGCGTACAAATCTATCATTATTATATCTTATATTGGTATATATATTCAAAATCATCACATTTCATGCAAATCCTCACTATATGGTGATATAATACAATAAGTTTCACCAATAATAACATTATAATAACAACATCTAATAATATAATAAAACACCTCATAGGGATTGAAATAAAAAGACATGTATAACATGATATATTTTTAATATATAATCACCAAATAATAAATAACATGTGATCATCATCAAACATTATAATTTTTACTCTACATGAACTAATAAAAACGAGGACCATAAATTGTCTTAATGAATATTTAATCACCCATAACAATCTCCATCTATCAATAATAATAAATCAATAACGAAAAAGATAGATCGAAGAATGATGAATTTATAAAATCGTCTAATTACAAATAACATCCAATATAATGGTTGATAATAAATAATTCAATCATTTTTAAGAATCAACGAATGAAACCTATCATAAATAGAGGGGTAATAGATCACACATCTAGGATCTTTATCACACTTTATCATTCATTAAGAACATGTTTTAAAATGCAGTATAATTATTATTAAATCTTGATAAGGTCATTATAGAGTGCCATAATGTAATAAATATGTTAACCAAACTCATTAGTATATATATTTGTGGAAGGATGAAAAATTACATAGATTCATAGCGGAAATATGAACATATAAATAATTCATTACGGATTCTAGATGAGATAATAAAATCAAGCTAATATGCATCGATTCATCATGATTATGTCAATGGGAAAAATATTCATTATGATAATTAAGTTGAGTTAGATAAAATAATAATAATTCAATATAACATAAATGAAAACATCAATCATTCATGATAAATATAAATTGTTGTAAAATGCGATTATTTTTAAAAATTTAATGGTCTCTACTAAAATACATTGTAATGATCAATGTAAGAAGGTTATATCATCAATCATTAATAAAGATGATGATTAGGGTGGTGATTCAAGAACCATAATTCATCTAACATTATTTTTCAATAGTATATATCAATTTTATTTTGATCAAAAGGAAAATAGATATATCATTCAATAATATATGAGGAAATAGAGGATTCACCAATGTATTAGTGTTGAAATATTTTATGCAACATATATATATGATCACTTCAAAATGAAAAAGTTGTTTTATATAGTTATTTAAATTATATATCATTGATTAAGTGTCCCTATGTTAAGCATGAATCGAAAAAAATTTATCACTAATAGGGTTGTGTCTGATTTATTGTAATATTAACCATTATAATTTAAACGTTCATAGGAAAAATCCATCACCATCAATTAATGATTTTTAACTTTTGTGAAAAATATGAATCCAAACACAACCGTAGAAAATTAAGTCATTATGAGGTTATTTAAAAATAATAAAAGCAATTCCTTTCATGGTTTTGACATAATCAAATTACTAATAAATAAATATTAAAATATAATTTTTCAGGATACAATGATCAATAAATATTCTTACACATTCATTTATTATTAATGAAAAAATAAAATACAATTTTTTAAATTTATTTTTGTGATAGGTATATCACTAAATATTAAGAAACCATTAAAAAATAATGATTTCACTATTCCACTTGTATATAATTTAAATTTTATGTTCATGAAGAAAAGTATTATTCACATTATTTCCAAAAAGTATATAAGATATTCTTCATTTATATTATTTTTCTATAGGAATGTTCATTAAGATAGTCAAATTGTAGTGTTTGACAAGAATATCAGTATAAAATGTCAATATAGTTCCCTATAAAAAATAGTACAACATTGTTATGACTATTTCATCTAATTTACAAAGATATAAATTCTCATTGGTAAACCATGATAACAACATATATATTCGTCAAACAAATATTCCTCACATAAATAAATAGGCAGCATAGATAAAAACTTATTATTAAATGAATGGATATAGAATGTTTATCTACATTCCCTAGATGAAACCAATACAATACCAATTCAACATATAAACAAACATAAAATAAATACAACACATAATTTCTACACAAATAATTTTATAGATATTTAAGGATGATTAATTGAAGTAATTTAAATTCATTTTCCTCTTTCAATGAAATCATGATTTTTAAAAAATATAGTTATAAAATTTAACCACATAAACCTATTAAAATATAGTGTGATTGTGTTGATTCTCATATATTAAAAATTATAAGAACATTCATATTTATCAGATAAATCATTGGATATTCCACCCATTATATTTTAAATTATTATTGATCATTACAAAAATATGGAAATTTCAATCATTAAAAATAATTTGTAAAGAAAAATACCTCCAAAAAAATATCATCTAAAATTGTTCCCATAATTTTCATATTAATTTTTATTATGATATTATTATCAGAAATTGGAAATTATTTTGAATGATAATGTCCATGAAAATGTTTCCTCTTAAAATTAAATCAGAAAAATTTATGTTAAATCCTATAATTTTCATCTTCACTTATTAAACTAGGTCTCAAATAAAACATTTCAAAATATCATTCTTCATTAATATCAATATATTATAAACATTGTATACAAAGTAAAAAAATTTCCTCTAAAAATAATCTACTATAATTTTTTCACCAAACAAATTTTTTTCTCGTTCCTCTAGAAATAAATGTATAATTAAATTTTTTATCATCTAATGTTTGAAACATTTATATATAAATAAATCATCAGATTAGATTTTCACCACCTTCTTCATCAGGTATACATCAGATGAATTTCATCTTAAAGGAACTCATCCCAATATATTAACAAATTTAATGAATTTTAATCTAATTCAAAATATATTCATATGGAATGTTTATTACATAGGTTTATCATTATTATGAAATGTTTTCATGTCCAGTTTTACCACAATAAATAAATGTTCATTAATTTTTTTTCATAGAAAACACTACCACATTATATTATTATATTTTAAAAAATTATTGAAAATATTTTATTGAAGACCATATTTTTATAGAAAATAAGTGAACCAATCATCATATAAATAAAATATAGCATCCTAAACTTTCATTCATCCATCATCATTTTAAATGTATCCAATTTTGGATTGTGATATTATCAATGAATTAAAAATCAGTGAAACATTAAAAATAAAGATATGGATAGATTATCCAACAAATATATTCCTATTATAGAAAATTCCATATTGTGTAAATATTTATTTAATAGAAAACTTATGTTTTCAAAATGACGTGACATAAGTAACATTTTATTAAACACATCATTAAAAAATGTAATCATGAAATAAAATTTCATAAATTTATCTATCATTTATAGGTATAACATTTTTACCTCATCCATTTAAAAAAACATTTAAAACATTTCCCACATGGGGAAAACATAGAATACATCTATTAAATAGTCTTCATAAAATGATATAACATAAAATTATTATGCACATAAAAATGAATAGATTTATATTAAATTATTTTTCACCCAAGGAAAACAATATTCAATAAAATGATAACATAAGTGATAGAAATACATTAACATATCCTTGAAGAGAGGTTGGTTTTACACCAGTGAGGTACATTATCATATATAATATTTTATTTTGTAATGGTTCAGTAAATATAATCTAATCATAATCCATTGTAAAAAATTATCAGAATCAACTTATTCTTCTCCAAATTCAATTCGATGATGTGGTATTTGATATTAATATTCATTGAATGATAATGTTTCTCTGATTTTAGTGATATTTACAGTTATTTTGTTATCACAACCCAATAGTAGGGGTAACATCACATCTACAAATTTATATTTCAATTGAGTCTTTGTCAATATATCCAGAATTGTAGAATTATTGGTATAAAAATAAACATCATTAAATAATATATTATTTATAGAATATATATTATTTTTATTCCAATAGAAAAAAAATTTACCTATCGTAAAAAATGAATCAAAATGTGGATCTTCAATCGTTTTCACTTCCATCACAATAAACATTTTTATAACTAGAAAAATAAATCATTCATGAGCTATCATATTTGATTCCAAAACCTACCATTATTATAATTTATCTTCAAATTATTATTCCATCAATAATATTTAGTTATTTTACATATCATTAATATGATGCATGTAAGGTAATATAACATATAATGTAATGCCTTCCTGAAGTAAAATATAAAAACCATCTGGAATGCTTTTTATATATGTTATGAACCTAAACATTTTCTATTACATATTTAGAAATGTGGGATCCTACTAAAATTGATTTGGAAAATTGGATTTCAATACCTCGTTACATGCATCAAAATATGTTATTTATCATACTTTTATTTGTGATAGGAAAATATATAGCTTTTTTCTGATATATGCAAGACTATAAAATTTTATTTTCTACCAAAATTGAAATTTCAAATAACATTTTCATCATTTCAAAAGGATCATCTCTATCCCTAGAAATTATTATTTTTTAAAAATAACAATCATAATGAGCGAAATGAATTAATTTTAATTAATGTATAGATTAGTAATAAATTTTTCACTGTTAATGTTTAAAATACATATGAAATTATTTAATTTGGAACATTATTCCTTCTAAGATACCATTCACCTTTGAATATCATTTCTCAAATTACATAAGTAAAATAAATTTTTCAAAATAATGATGCAACACCATTGTGAAATCTAAATATATTCGTCAACACATATATAAATAAAATATTACATCACATATATCTAAAAAAATTATTACCATATTTGGAATGAATATAAATATTGATGATGATAATTTTTAATATTTAAAATGAACTAAAAGACTCATCCAACTAAACAAATGAAATTTGTGAGTAATCAATAAAAAAATATCATTCTTTGTATCTTAGTCCTTAACGATTTTTTTAAAATATATTTTTAAACCAAAATGGTGTATCACTCAAAAAAATATAGCATGGTTTTCATAAATGTAACCAAGGATTATTATTCTAAATATGATCCAACACATTATTCATTGAATCAATCCATTCCAGTCTCATCTAGGATTAATCAACATCAGTTTCCTCAAGATGTTAATAGAATGATATATTGAAAATATACTATAAAACTATTATTTTTTAGTCATATATATGTTTATCATAAATTATTGTATAAAACTCCACGTGATTACTCACCATGAGAAATGTTTTATAAAGCTATTCCTCATCAGTTAATATATGTGATTCTGAATATTCTATATTTACAACAACATCCATGTTAGTTTCAATATGAATATTGACATGTATCGCAACTACAACCCCCCACCATAATCCCCACATTGCATCATGAGTCAGTTTAGAAGACATTAATATCATAATTTACATGATCATTTATATATGAAATATAAAATAAAATTCCTATTTACTCATTACAATAGCATTATCTTATACCTTTATGATCATAACTAGTAATGATTCTGGAAACCCCTTTGTAATCAATTTTTGGTGATTTAAAGCCTTGAATTTTATAATGAAAAATCTTTTCAATACACTCATGTCGAAAAAACATTGAATTTCTTGAGTAACATTTCAAAAGTATGCATAATAATGTATCTTCTATTGAAAAATCAATTATGATACTAAAATTGTAAATTCATAGACTTACTATATAAATAATGTGATGTATCATGTTTTCTAAAAATTATTCACACATTATCCACAAGCCTTTGGTTTCTTCACTAATCAAAACCATTTTTTGAGGTGTGTACGGTGCACTGAACTCAACAATATATCCATGTTATTTAAAATAATATTTAAAGTAATTATTTATATATTCTTATATAATATATTTTTATATCATCTTCACATAATATCCACATTTTTATTGTCTCTTCTCCTAAAATTCATAATCATTTTCAAAGACTCTAGTATATTTGGTAACATAATACAAGTAATGTGTCCATAATGAACACTTAATTCAATAATGTAATTATATTTTAATTTTGTTTGTTTATTTATTTCCCCACTGATACAGAGTGAATTAGCTCCCAATGTGGAGTTAACTATTTCTCAAAAATCATAGTAAATAAGTTTGTTATCATTCCATATTGAAAAATATAAGAACATTAATCACTTATTATTTTCAAATAAGGAATATCAATGATATGTTCTATGACATTTAACTATATTATACTACATTGAATCATTTTCCCTTTCATCTTATACCATACATTTTTTTCCACTATCTTTCTGTGAATCATTTCCATTCTCCATAACCATATTGAATCAAAATTCACTGGGTTAGTTGTTTATTTTGTACAATGATCCAACCATCAACTATTATTATAAAAAAACAATTATTTCAAAAACAATTATTCATTAAAATGATGGTAATCACTAAAATCAATTTTGTTTCTTCCTATAAAAAGGTCTATTTTAAATATTAACCATTATCCATATTAAAGTTTAATCAAAAGATTTTGATTTTATAGTGAGTCATTATGAAAAATATTAACAATAAAATTATAAAATCTTTTAGATACTATAATATCCTTATATTAACTGTCATATTTGAAGAGAACTCACTATCAAAAATATATTGACATTATCATTTCTAGCTTGTAGAAAAATATCCTTAAAAGCTATTATTTTTAATTTTAATTAATAATATAATTTTTATATATTTTTATAATATTAGTTTTTATCATGAAAGTATTAAAATATATATACTTATATGATTTCCATGATGTTCATGTCCTAAAATATTTTTGGAGGGATGTATTCTATATTAAATGATCTCAAAAACACATTCTAGATTAATTGATAGCATTGTCTCCCCATAAAACAAAACATCTAATTTTAAATTTAATTATCTCAATGATGCATATAGAACAAACACATATTCACTATCATTAAAAACCCCAAAAAAATATTCATTATAGATGAAATATTTTCCTAGGAAACATCCAAATAGATTATTGTTTTGTACATCTTATTCATCAGAATTGTTAACTTCCACGATAATTTTTCATTATACCATAATTATCTAGGTGCATAATGATATTTTAATCTCAGTCATATAAAAATCATCAGAATATGAACATTTTTTTTCATTTTTTGTAATATTATAATTTTCAGATTTATTAGATCTTCTGGTTTAATATAAATCATTTTTTTTCAAAAAAACTATTAATAATCAAAAAAATTCCAAATTTAATACATTAAATAAAACATATATTAATATTAATTTTTTTACCCTTCTCAGTAATTTTCCCAACTACATTAATCAATTTATGGAAATTTTCAACACCATATTCTCCTTTAAAAATATTCTATTAAAAATTTTCATTCTCTTTCTAAATTACATCAGAAATTCAAAAAATATAAATAAATATTTTATTATGGACATCATGATCTTTATTAAGAACATCAATATCTTTAAGAATCATTTATTTTTTTCAATAAATAAATCATGGTTTTTTTGGGAGAAACAATGTTTATTTATATTTTTATTTTACCTTTAAATTCATACTAGTCTTCAAATTCATTCATTGAAACATATTTTTAAGAAAAATTCAATATAATAAACATATTTTCATTATAAAATGATACTCTCAACTATAGTTAACTACTCAACACATTCATTCACAAGAATGAAAATTTCTTCCACTTTATCACTGAACAATTTATCTTCATCATTATAGTTATAAGTTATTCCGGGATTTGAAAAGAATGATATTCATCTATACATAGAGTAATTTTTTTCTTTATCATAAAATATATATTTCATTCGTATGAATTATATTTAATATATTTTTAAAATATTATAGAACTATTAATATTTTAACCATCATATAATTCTTTTGTTAGAGATAATTTTCATAAAATAACCTAATAGATTCAAATCCAACAAATTTCAATTGTTAAATCCATTAATACATTTCTAAGCCCCATTTTAAATTTTGCAGAAAATAGAAAAATAATATATTTCAAATTTTTTGATAACCTCAACATCGATGAAGATGTCACTTAGTTTTTCATCATTAAGAAGATTTGTGGAATTTTATTTCAAGTTAAAATTAAATAAAAGTTCTCATTAAAACATTTCATAACACATAAAGTCATCCTATATTGTCATTTATTCATGATTATAGTTTTACTAATATCATTTAAATAACGATTCTAAGGATCCCTATCATCTAATAATGATGCATTAAGTTTTAAATATTCTATAAAATATGTAATTTCATTTAAAAAATTGTTGAATATTCCATATCCTCATCAAAGAAACTTATAGTTCTTATAAATTATTTTCACCCTCTAATGTAATTCACTTATTGGATTATAATAACCCATCTTCTAATGTTCATACATTTCCCTGAAAAATATATCATATATTTCTTAGAATTCATGTTTCATTCATATATATACTTTAACATCTCCCAAATTTCAGTTTATGTTCAAACTCATTTACCCCTATGAATATAACAATATGGGATAAAGGATTAAATATAATTACATTCTCTGCCATTATTTAGCATATTTTTCATATCAGTTGGTGTTAGAGTAATATCCCAAGAATTACATGTGAAACCAACTTTTACAACTTCATGAACATAATAACCATGAAGGGAAAATATATGAAAACACTCTATATTAAATGTTAAATTAGTTTATTCCAACAAAAACCAAATATAATGACTATTCCAAAAAAATTAATCAACAGTACAAATTTATCATTTCATACATAATCATTAAAGAGTCAACGAATGGATATTAGCACTGATACTAATTTAATGAAAAAATGTTATCACATAGTAGGTGTAGGGGTTTAAAAAATGATATTTTTATATTTATAATTTCATCATTATTTAGATATAATATTGTACATATATTAAATAATATAGTAGTATCAAAAAATAATCACCCAAAAATAATCATATAAATATATGTATTTAAAATTTTCAATAGTCAATAATATTATCTAGTCATTAGAATGTATTTAAATTTTCTAAATATCAAATATTCCCTAGAAAGACATTAATATTATGTTGATAAAAAATGGGTCATCCATAGAAATAACATTCACATTATTGAAATACTATATTGAATGTAAACATCTCATAGATAAAGGTTTAAAAAAAGTTCATGAATATTTTAGAAACATTCACAAATATCTAAAAAAAATTTACTATTCTTCATGTAAAAAACATAACTTTTACCATCCTTGTGGAATAATTATCATCACCATTTTACCCTGTAGCTGGATAGAACAACATCAGTTTATTGGTCCTCTATTTACAATATATATTAGTAATGTCTACTCCGAATGTTCATTTGGAATAACTATCATGAAATATCATCTACAACACATTGATAAATTCCCTCACATTCTTGGACAAAATTTATCTAATTTCACAAGATATAAAATTTCATCTAGTGAATAATGTCCAAAACATCCATATTCATTAAAAAATATAAATCAATTCAACAAAATGATTCATTTATGGAAATAATTATGCTCAAAAACATGGACAACATATTTTCATTTCATGTACATATATGAAACCGGTTCTCAATAACCTCTTCTATTCTATATATAATAGTAGTAAAAAATCAGTACAAAATACATCTATAATTAAATATATTGTATTTTATAATCAAATTTTGGAATAAAAATCTACATTATCACTTCAATAAGAATGTTGACATTGAAAACATCCTCCCAAAAAATCATTGAAAACCCCTTGGGAATACTAGATTTTTAGTAAAGAATCTCATAAATTTAGACACAAAAAAATAAGCATCCTCCAATTTCTATAATCCTATATTTCGATCTCATCATGTCACGACCTGTCCTCATGACCAGTTCCCTGACTACCAAAACCCACCTTCCATAGCAAGGGACCGTAGACTAGCACCAAAGACATAAATCCCTAAAATTGTGAAGGATTTTCCTTTATAAAATATAAACACACACAATAGAGTAAATGTTGGAAGCAAAACACTAAGTAAAACTATATACAAAAAGAGTGCTTAGAAGTAAATGGGACAGAAATATAAGCCCAATTGTAAAGTACAAGTACAACTTAAAGGGACAAAAAAATATTGAAGGGTGTATAGAATATCTTGGATCGTCCGCCATAGATCCTACCTGAAGTATCGGTACAGATAGCCTCCACAGCACTCCATGTCCGTCCGTATCCTCTGTGTGGTCCACCTCTCGGTACCATCCAGTCCTGTCCACTCAGCCTTAGTCATCATTGTCTGTTGTCTTCATCCAACCCAATGAGGTGTGTGAAATCCCCATGCTGGGGTGAGTATAATGATACTCAGAGGGGACCCTGAGACAACCATGGTCTCTCAAAATACACCAAGGATAAACCACAAAGTATGAAATCAAATGATAGCCTTACTTAGGTATATGACTACACATATACCTATGTTATCAAGTAATCTATCTCAGTCATGAGGTAAACACAAAAGTCACTAAATCAGCACAAACCAGGATTTTATTCTACGGGTAGTATCAAGTAACATTCCCCGTCCCAATGTCGAAACCTCGGCTGCAGGAGTACTCCTTCTTTATAGTGTATTGTGGGCCTGCCACGTCACACAAAGGCGCTTCCCACTATCTTGGGCTACTAAGGTACTCCTCTTATCGAGTATCGTGGGTTTGCTGTGTCACACAAAGGTGATCCCCATTGTGGGTCTGCCACGTCACACAGATGTGCTCTCCCACATAGCCCGTTGAGGTACTCCTCCTGGAAAGTACCATGGGTCTGTTTCATCACACAGAGGCGCTCCCCACTGTGGGTCTACCGCGACACCAAGGTGCTCCCCACTAGGCTAGTTGAAACACTCTGAGTTGATTCGATCAGCAATCATCAGGTCTTAGCCAGCAACTACATCTCTGCATTATGCATGTTTGTATTTAGAAGGATCCTCTCGATGAGCTACTGGTTAATTCTCCAACTTCCATGAAGTCCCTTGTAGAATTATCTCAACGGTCTGCCATGTCATAAGTGTCAAAACCATGAAATATGTGTCCAGGACGCAAAGAAGAGTTAACCAAGCCATTTTTCAAAATGTACATGGCGTGTTGGTTTGGTTACATTCCATGTCATAAAACCTCAGGCATTTCCCTTGTACAATGACCCGTCATGAATGGTTGGTCATGTAGAATGTGATAACTCAACGTCTGGTATGGTTTCATGCCTTGTCTGCAGACATCGAGTACTACTCGTGTCCAACAGCCCATGTCAGAAGAAACTGTTTTTGTAGAAAATAATGTACATGGAATGTGGTATGGTTACAAGTTGTGTCCAAGAAACTGGGGTTGGCTCCATGTATACTTTCCATGTGCCTATTCATGGCCTAAACCCTTGTTAACCAACCCTTGTAACTCGTACATGGGTTATCCGTGCCACTAGTCATGTCTAGACTTGTGGTGGAGTACATGGTCGTGGACTCCATCGTCTGTCCGTGTATCCCCGGGTTGCACGCCGAGTCCTACAAAGATGCTTCTTCCAGTCTGTGAAGAGGGTACACGCCATGTGACTGTGGTCACATGCCATGTGTTACTTGTCTAATGTTTGAAACTCAAGACGTATTACCTCTTCATTACACGTCATTTTTTCAAAAGTACATACCTGTATTCTGGAATTTTTCAAAAACGGTGCCTCTTGCCAATGTGTCTCCCTTGAAGTCCAATCTTCATTCTGACGGTCTGTTTTTTATGATACTTCGGACACTAGGTTGTACCGATGTCCTATAGTCATCCTCGGTTTTTTTAGGCCTCTGATCGGCTATGATAATACTATATGATACACCCACTAGAAAAATAGTCGAGGGACAGCCCTTCCGGTTCCGGTTCGATCTGTCGCCTGCTATCGTCAACACACCTCTGTTAGGTCATCTTGATGTTGGGCCTTCAATTTGGGATCGTTGGGTCGCACAACGAGCTCTCCAAGATCTATTTTTCATCGCCCATGAAGAATGCGAATAACACCCCCAAACATTCACAAGAACGGCAGAGGGATCAAGCCGTGTTTGTTTGGCCCGGTCCTTCTGTGTTAGTTTGGTAGCAAGTTGTAAAGAGAAACCAACATGGAAGGAAGAATCAACATTGATCAAGTCAAAACACTCCCCTAACTCAAGTTCATAGTCATTAGAAAAGAACATGAAGAAGTCAAGGACGATATCAGTCATCAGTGGATGAAGGTTCATCTTTCTCCGATGGTATTTTTTTGTTTGATGGAGAGTTATTCATCAGAATCCTTCTTCCATGTTATCCCATGTCCTAAGACAAATGCCAACCAAATAATAGATTAATCATACCTCTTATTTAATCGTTGGCACATAATTAAAAAGGAGAATTAAATTAATTAGATAGGCTCCACCTAATCAATGTGAAGTTTTGGAACAAATTAAAAAAAGGGTATTTGAATAGTTTATATACATTAATGGAGAGTTTCTAGCAGTTAATATCCTGGGTGGTCCCCACCTAATTTATCCTTACATGGGAGGTTGAGTTCGGGTAGACCCCACCACCATAACCTCTCATGGGAGGTTATTGTGCGGTGGAAACCTCCAACTTCCAAGTGGATATTTTAACCACCCAACACCCACTTGGTGGTATAACTAAAATAATGTGACCCACACTTTATTTTTTTGTTTTCCATGAAAAACCAATATCTATATTTTAAACTAGACTCACTGCCATCAAATTGAATGTCTCCTTAAGAGAATACTGGCACACGAGTTCAACGGTGCACTCATATTTCAATTCCATGCACCGGTTCAAAAGATACAAAATCCCACTCATATATTTACTGAACGTACCTGAAAAAAACAACAAAAATTGATTATGGGCACACCGGGCATCAGAATCATGCACTGCTAGTTTTTGTGGACACGTAAAAATATACTTTGTATTAAAAAAAAATTCAATGGAATATCCAGGTCATTACATTCTCTGCACCTCCAGGCATTAATTCCTCGTAAGATACAACTCAAACTATGGGAACAAATGGGGGTACTAAGGACACATCAAAGACTCCCACTCCAATGTTCTCTCCTGGAGGTTCCAATGTTGGCAGTGAACGCATGCTAGAGATATCAACCATCCATGTAGGACCCTCTCCTGGCGATCCTCAATCTCCACTAGAACCACAATGAAAGTCTCCCCATCATCAACGTCCATCTCTCCATGCTCGATGATGTGAGAAGGATCATGCACGTATCTCGTCATCTGATATACAAGGAAGACCTCGTGCACTCGGTGCAACTAAGATGGATGACCCAATTGGTAAGCCACGTTGCCTACACTTCTGAGTACATGAAATAGTCCGATGAATCTTGGAGATAACTTGCATCCTCATCCAAATCTCTATAGACCATGTCAAGGTGAGACCCGTAGAAAAACATTTTTGCCTTCCTCGATCCCCAGAGGTCTCTGTCTCCTGTCAGAATACGACTTATGCCTGCTCTGTGCAGCCTTCATCTGCTCTTGGATGATCTTCACCTTCTTTATGGTAGCCCATAACATCTCTGGTCCCACTAGTGATGACTCTCCCGGGTCTGTCTAGCATTGTGGCAATCTGCAATGTCGACCATACATGGCCTCAATTGGTGCCATCCTGATTGTTGCGTGATAGATTTTGTTGTACGTAAACCCCACCAAAGTTATGTGATCCTCCCAGCTACGATCAATGTTGAGGACCCAAGAACGTAATATGTCCTCAAGGGTATGAATGGTCTTCTCGGTCTGACCATCTGTCTAAGGATGGAAGATAGTGCTCAGATGAATCTTCACCCTGAAATCATCATACAACCCCATCCATAGAAAGGATGTAAATCATGTGTCATGATCAGAGACAATAGAAGAAGGTACTCATTGTAGCCGCACAATCTCTAGCATATAGAGGCGTCCCGAGCTCTCTACTGAACACTGCTCTCTAATTGGTAAGAAATGGGCTGACTTGGTGAGTCAGCCAACGATCACCATAATTGAGTCGTGACACCTGGATGTACATGGAAGACCGGTCATGAAGACCATTGATATCCCATACCAATTCCACTCTAGGACCTCTAATGGTTGTACCAAGCCTGCTGGTACCTGGTGATCCACCTTCACTTGCTGTCAAATGAGGCATCGAGAGACAGACACTTCTACTGCCTTCTTCATACATGGCCACCAATGCTATCGTCAAAGGTCATGGTACATCTTCGCCACTCCTGGATATAACACTAAATGGGATGTGTGGAACTATCTCAACAATTTTGCTTGAAGTGACACTCGCACCATAGTACATCCTCTAAAGATGATGATGTGCTCCCTACCTTTATAAAATCACTCATTTTCCAGCCCTGTGGATATCTGAGCATGTCATGTCATGCAGTCAACATCTCCACATTGTGCCTCCATAACTCACTAAAACTGTGGGGGGGTGACTGTAAGAGACTGAAGAAAGGCCACTCCATCTCTATCTACAAAGGATATCTGTAAGGAATCCATCTGCTCTATCGCCTCTCCTAGAAGTTATATACCAGATCTCATGTTTAGCACATCTGTATTAACATTCCCCTTCCCAAGATTATAGACTATATCGATGTCATAGTTTTGGAAGAACTCAAGAAAAAGTCGATGTTTCAGGTTTAGGTCCTTCTTAGAAAAGATATACCTTAGACTCATATGATCAGAGTACATAGTAAAACATTCTCCCATTAGATAGTGTCACCGCATATTCAAGGTGAAGACCATTGCTGCTAACTCCAGGTCATGGGTAGCATAGTTTTGCTCATTTTGTCTCAACTGCCGAGAACCATACGTGACCACTACTCACTCCTGCATCAAGACACACCTGAGTTCAATCCCTGATTGATCGTAGTAGACTACGTACCCTATTCCTTCCTCTGGATGACTCAAGATAGAGGCCCTATTCAGCCTCTACCTTAGCTCCTGAATGCTCTGATGGCATCTCTAAGACCATAAGAAGGGTTTCCCCTTCTTCTTCAATTCTAATAGTGGCGTTTCAACTCTGTAGATGTCTGGTATGAATCTCTGGTAGTAACCAGACAAACATAGGAAACTTCGTACCTCCATCACACTCCTAGGTGGCTCGCAAGAAAGTACCACCTCGATCTTTGCTGGATCCACTTCAACTCCATCCTACAAGATGACATGTCCAAAAAAGTGAACGTCAAGGATCTGAAACTAGCACTTCAGGAGAATACCATAAACATGGTGCACTCATAGTGTGTCCAGTACTACTCGCAAATGGTAAGCATGCTCCTCCTAAGTAGTCGAGTAGATCAGTACGTCGCCTATGATGACTAAGACAATGAAATCGAGGTATGGCTGGAAGATCCTCTTCATGAGTCCAAGGAACACTATTGGAGCATTGGTTATGCATATGTTCATAACCAAGAACTAATAGTTGATATACCTACACTTGAATGTCATCTTCTTCACGTCCTCGTCTCAAACTCTAAGGTGGTGATAGCTAGATCTGAGGGCTATCTTTGAGAACATTCGTACACCCTCTATCTAATCAACGATGTCTTCAATCCTTGGGATTAGGTAATTTTTCTTCACTGTCACCTAGTTCATGCCACTGTAGTTGACAAAAATCAACAAGCTTCCATCTTCCTTCTGGGAGAATAGAATCGGGGCTGCCCTTGGTGATACACCATGCTAGATGAATCCCTTCCCCTGAAAGTCCTCCAGCTATACCCACAGATCATGAAGCTCAATCGGAGCCATCCAATACACTGGTGTAAATAAAAGTTTCATCCTAGGGTACATGTCTATGTGAATTTCCTCCTCTCTATGAGGAGTTAGTCATGTAACATCATTAGAGAAACCATCCATGTACTGGTCCACCACTACAGGTTAGCTCGGACTATCCACATCAACTACTCTGAGGTAAGGCAGGCCAACTGATGAGTGATCGGATGCACACTCCCCTGAGTAATTCGGTCATGCGCTGCAAAGGTTACCTTCCCACCAGTGAAGGTGAACCATGTCCAATACGTTCAGACAGATCAACACATTGGGCCTAATACATCCAATATTGGCATGGGCTATACATAATGAGACCATACCCAAGATGACGTGATAAGGCCTCGACGACGATACAAGGAGATCCCATCTGAAGCTCTCTCTACCTAGAGTATGATCACACTGCCCGCACCAGTGCATGATTGTCGATTCTACTCCCGTAGGAGTCTCTAGCCATATGGATCAAGCCAATGAATCCGTCAGAAAATATGAGCTCCGAACTAGGGAAGTTGCAATGAAAGAGTGACTGACACCTATGTCAATAAGTACAACATCTAAGGTAGAGTAGACACAGATCATACCTCGAATAAACTCTGTAGTGCCATCATCATTGGCCTCGGCTGCCTGGAGCTGAGCTCTCCCTAGTCCACCTTCTCCATACGGTTGATGTGGACCTCCTGGTGGTTGTGCAATTACCACCTTGAAACTTCATCCTCTGCTAGATGCACGATCAGCTCCTCTTCCACACCCACCTACTCCATGTGGACCTCTTCGATCAATACTATAACTCTGCTTGGGAGGTCCCTCTACTGTCTGCTGATCGTCAGTACAATGGGTCAGACAGTCACGAGCCATGTGACCCTACCAGCCACATGTCTAACATTGTCTTCTCCTGGCATGTATGTCACTGCCACAGGTGCCCCGCACAATTGATCCTAAATCATGTGGTCCTTCACCGGTGGTTCAGGTCCTCTTAGACCTCTGCGTCGTCTATCTAATTCCATCTATAGAAGACTCTACTACATGTCGACTAGTGGTGGTTCTAACTGCCAGAGACTGCTTATCAAGAAAACTCTCCACTAAGAGGGCTCGATCCAACAACCTTTCCTACGTCAGAATGCTGAGAGAGATCATCATATCTCTAATATCTCTCCTGAGCCCCTTCTCAAAGGTCCGGGCCCTGTTGAAATGGTCCCACACCATATTAGTGGAGTCGAATGAGAGGTAGTTGAATCTCGTTGAGTAAATAACTACAATCATTCTACCCTATTGTAGATGTAGTAGCTTCTGTATCTGCACCATACGAAAGGTGGCTAGAAATAACTCTGCTTGAAACAAGATCTCCATGTCTGTCCATAGTAGCGTCATCGAGTCATGAACCTAGATCATCAGGCTCTACCATCTTCCAGCTGCTTTCAAAAAGTGACTCACGTCAAGGATCACCATAAGGTCTGCTGGTGTCTATACCAGTTTGAAGACTCTCACCACATCCTCTAGTCAATACTCAGCTACATGTGGGTCTATCTCTTCCCTATACCTGTGTGGACACTAGCAGTGGAACTTGTGCAACCTACTCAAGTAGCGTGTATCATCTGCTTCTGGGGCTGGTGGCATCGGTGGCCCAATGGGTAATGGTGCAGGGGGTGCGTCCTCTATTAAAGGGCCCTACACTAAGGCATTGTCGCTCAATGGTATATCTTCACGTACAACTCTCGAGGATCTAGCTGGTCATCTATGGGGAGGCATCCTGAATGAATAAGATGTGACACGGTTAAAAGATTTATACTTACTGAGCCGACCTTATTGAGCTGACATGAATAAAACATTTGAAAACACAAACGCAATTCATGTTTTCATGCATTAAGTTGGATATGAGTAGTCACGGTCATGGTGTATGGATACGTCGGCTGCAGCACCAACAATGGACTCCCTGAACTGAGAACCACATTTAATATCCTTAACACTATTTCTTCAAGGAAAATAAAGATCAGATTCCTATGTCCTACGGTAGAACCGAATCCTCTTATACCAATTTGTCATGACCCTTCCTTGAGACCCATGCCGTGACTACCCCAATACTGACTTCCATAGACCAGCGGCAGGCAACTAGCACCATAGGAATAAATCCCTAAAACTGGGAAGGCATTGCCTTTATAAAATACAAACACACACATCAGATTATATGTTGGATTCAAAATCTATGTAAAACTATATCCGAAATGAGTGTTGAGGACTAAAGGGGATGGAAATACAAGACCAACTGTAAAGTAGAAGTAAAAATTAAATAGAAAAAACACCTGAAAATTTTAAAGCAAATCATGGATCGTCTTCCATGGATCCTACCTTAAGGATAGGCACAAATCTCCACCATAGAACTCCACATCTATTCGTCTCCTCCGTTTGGTCCACCTCCATATACTGTCCAGTCATTTCCACTCAGCCTCAGTTAGCACTATCTGTCATCTCCATCCAACACAACGAGGTGTGGGAAAAGACCGTGTAGGGGTAAGTAATATGATACTCAGTAGGGACGAAGAGACCAACATGGTCTCTCAAAATCCACCAAGTATAAACCAAAGAGTATGAAATCATAAGATATAAATTACTTTGGTATATTCCCATATATAAACCTTTGTTATCATGTAATCCATCTCAGTCATAAGGTAAACTCAAATGTTACTGACTCAGCTCAAACAAATATTTTATTCTAGGTGTATTATTGAGTAACATTCTCAATCACACAGCCGATACCTCAGCTGTTGGAGTGCTCCTACTCTATAGAGTATTGTGTGATTTCTGCGTCACACAAAGATGATTCCCACTATCCTAGACTGCTGAGTTACCCCTCCTGTCGAGTACTGTGATACTGGTGCATCCCCAGAGGTAATCCCCACTTTGTGTTTGCCGCGTCACACATAGGCCCTCCCCCTTGTAGCCTGAGGAGGTACTCCTTCTATCGAGTACCGTGGGTCTACTATGTCACATAGAGGTTCTACCCACTGTGGGTCTTCCGAAACACCAAGGAACTCCCCACTAGGCTTGTAAAAACACACTAAGTCGATTCAATCAGCAATTTTCTGGTTTCTGCCATCTACTAGGTCTCCGCACTATACTTGCTCATCTCAGGAAGGATCTGCTCCATGAGATACTAGTTGATGCTCTAATTTCGATGAATTCCCTTTTAGAATTATCTCAAAGGTCTACCATGTCATATGGGGGAAAACCAATAAATATGTGTCCCAGACGCAGAGATGAGATAACCAATCCATTTTCCAAAAAGTACACCGCTTGTTGGTATGGTTACATGCCGTGTCTTCAAACCTCGGGCAATGCCCGTGTAAAACGACCAGTGTCGAAAGTCTAGTCATGTTGAATGTGAGTACAAAACATGTGGTATTGTAACACGCCATTTCTATAGACCATGGGTATTTCCGGTGTTTAACGACTCATGTCAAAAGAAACTAGTTTTGTAGAAAAGAATGTACACAACGTGTGGTATGTTTACACGCCGTGTCCAAGAAACTATGGTCGGCTCAGTGTATGATGTCCATGTGCATGTACATGGCCACAGCCCTTGTTGACCAACCTGTGTAACTGGTACATGTGGTATCCCATGCCACTAGCCATGTTTGGCCATGTGGTTGAGTGCATGCCTGTGTACTCCACCCCATGTCCATGTATCCATGGGTTGGACGCATAGTCCATCAAATCTTCTTCTTCCATTACATGAAGAGGGTACACACCATGTGAATGGGTTGAAACGTTGTGTGTTACTTTTCTAACATCCAAAACTCAATCCGCAGTCCGCCTGTACTAAACGGTGTGTTTATCAGAATTACACGCAGTGTATTCTGTAATTTTATAGAAACAACTCCTCCTACCAGCATGCCTCTCGTCAAGTTAAATCTTTTTTCTAATGGTATGTTCGCCACAAAACATCAGAAACTAGGTCTTCCTTATGTACCGTAGTCATCTGCGGAGTTTTCGGGCCTCCGATCAGCTCCAAAAACATGATTTGATTCCCCCAATTGAAGAATGGTCAAGGGACAACCCTTCCGGTTCTGGTTTGATCCATTTCCCGCTAGTGTCATCTCACCTTCGCTACGTCATCATGATGTTGGGTATTCAATTTGGGGTCTTTGTTTTGCACAACAAACTCAAAATGATCTTTTGTTCATCAAATATGAAGAATGCGAAGAACACACCAAACATTGACAAGAATAGAGGAGGGATATGGTCAGGTTTCTTTGGTCGGATACTTCAACATTAGTTTGGAAGCAAGCGGTAAAGATAAACCGTCATGGAAGGAAGAAACAACGTTTCTTAAATCAATAAACACCCCTACATAGGATTCTTTATCATTGGAAATGAAAAAGAAGAAGTTGAGGATGACGTCATCAACATTCTTCAAAGATGACACTTCCTCCCTTGTTCCGGTCAGTGATCAAAGAATAAGATATTCGTCATCAGCAGATAAAGGTTCTTCGTTCTTCGATGGTCATTCATGGTTGGGAGGAGTCTTCATCGTTGAAAGCCTTATTCTAAGTTATCCCCTCTCTAAAGACAAATGCCAACCACATAATAGATTAATCATACCTGTTATTTAATCGTTGGCACATAATTCAAAAGAAGAATAAAATTAATTACATAGGCTCGAACTAATTAATGTGAAGGGTTGGAAGAAATTATATAAAGGGTAGTTAAAGAGTTTCTCTACTTTAATGGAGAGTTTCAAGGGGTTAAAATCCGGGGTGGTCCCCACCTAATTTATCCTTACAAGGGAGGTTGAGTTTGGGTGGACCCCACCACCATAACCTCTCATGGGTGGTTATTGTGTGGTGGCCACCTCCAACTTCCAATTAGAGATATTAACCACCCAACAATCACTTGGCGGCATAAACAAAATAAATAGACCCACACTTTATTTTATTGTTTTCCATGAAAACACAAAATCTATCTTTTAAACTAGACTAACTCCCGCCAATGTGAAAGTCACTTTAAGTGAATATTGGAACTATGAGTTTAACAGTGCACTCGGATTTTAATTCCAAGAACTGGACCAAATGTTATAGAACCCTTCTTTTAATTTTACAGAACGTACCTGAATAAAACGTCAGAAATTGTTTCTAGGCACACCGGGCCTCAGAATCACACGTTGTCAGTTTTCGTGACTCGTAAAAAATCTCATCTATTAAAAAACATTACATGGAATTTCTGGGTTTTTACACATTATATATAGATAGTATAATGATATATACAAACTCTTTGGATTGGATATATTTATGATAATTATATAAGTAACATCACATAAGTAAAATTTCCAATAAAATATAGGCTGGAACTTTCAATCAATTTTTTTTTCATTATTCATCTCAAAATGAATGTTCAAAATGATTTTAGGATTTTTAATAACAATTTTCACATATAAAATGTTCTTAAAATATCCTCACTTGAGTGAATATTATATTTTCAACATAATATTCCATAATCATCAGAAAACTATACAACCATTACATTCATACTTTGTAAAATTCGTTAAAAAATACAATTCCGTACCAATAATCTATGTCAATTATTAATTCTGTATAGATTCCAACAACATTATTCCCAAATAATGTATATTAATATTTTTTACCTAATTCTTTAATATTTTAGAACTATATAGAATCATTAGAATATTGTTTCACTTCCTTCTTCTTCCTTTATCATAATTATATGAATATGTAAGATTCATTTGAAATTTTCAACATCATAATCAATTTTCATCGAATAAATTTATATTACATAAGGTCGGTTTAGAAAATATTATAAAAATTGATAAAAAAATTTCATATAATTTTTTTCATGAACATAAATACTTTTATTTAGATTTTATTTATTTAAAAAACAAAAAAATCAGATACTATGATTATTGAAAAAATAATAATGTGTTTCATATAAAACCTTTATATCATAAAAAATGCATTCAAGCATCTCCAAAACAATTTCCAACAACCTATAAACTCGTTCCATAAACATAGTCCCAACTAATCGTATGATGGATGTAATTTAAGGATGAATGGGAATTTAAAATGGTTTATGGGAAAGGTATTCAATTCCATATGGTACTAGGGGTATTTTATTTCAGTAATAAATACTATGGATTATTATGTAAGAGAAAGGATCCACGTGGATTGACCTTATGAATGTAAGGAGGCCCATATTATTTTTTTAGTTGTTTGTTTCATAAATGTTGGAAGATGTAAGATTTTATTCCATGAATAACTTTTAAATGTTGTGAAAGATGGTTTCACGACATGTAATGGATGTGGGTTTGAAAAATAAATAAAAGATAAGGGAAACATCTATTTTTCTGAAACCGATAACAAAGAATTACATGACGAGAAATAGTATTAGATTTTATGTAATTACATGTTTTAGTATAGATTAAATTGTTTCTAGAGACATGATCTATTCATAACACTATTTCTACACAAAACTCCCACTCGTTCCAAACAACCTGGTGACACCCTCTTTGAATTTTTTTGGATTTCATCATCAAGGATAGATCACTATATTAACTTATTTAATTTGTATTTGATCTAAGGTATATTTATCTCTTTTATTATGGTATCATAAATATTTTCCTTCCCAATACACATTTCCATGTGATGTATCTTTTCTTCCTTGTTGTAATGGAGTTCTGTTGGTTTTTTTGGAGTGCTTTTGTCTTGGTATCCTCGAATGGTTTTAGATCATGCTGAAGAGGTTATTTTGATCCAAAATTTTAAAATATTTAATAATATTCTTCTATTAAATCAATCCTTCCAAAAATATTATAAATATATTTATATTAACATCGTGATCCCTATTTAGAACATCGATATTTTTATGAATAGTAAATTTTTTAAATAAATAAGTCTTTGTTTTTTTGTGGAGAAACTATATTTATATACATTTCAATTCAATTGCTAAATTTATACAATAATTCAAAATAATTCATTGAAACATATTTCTAACATGATCTAAATAAAAGAATCATCTTTTCATTCAATAATAATACTCTAAACTATGGTGAAAAATTAAACACTCTCATAACCAATAACAACATTTTCTTTTATTGTACCACTGAAATATTTATATTCATCATAATATTTATAATGTATTACATGTTTTAAAAATAATATTATACTTTGATACATATAGTAACGTGTTTTTAATTATCTTAATATATGGTTTTATTTATATATTTTCTAATTAAAATAATTTTGAGACATTTTACAGTTATTATCAAATTAACCATAACTCTTTTGTCATTAGTAATTTCCATAAAATAACCCAAAAGATTCAAATCCAAAAAATTTAAATAGTTAGATCATTTTGTACATTATTATGCACCATTTTAGAAATTTATAAAACATTGTTATGATATCTTTTAAAGTTTTTGATAACCTCACAATTGCTGATGATATCACCAACTTATTCGGCATGAATATCATTTTGTAAATTTTCATTCATGTTAACATTGAAGGTAATTTGTTAAACAACATGTTCATTACACAACATAACATCATCTATTCTCAATTAATTATTGATTAATTTTCTACCAATATCCTTTAAATATTTTTTTCATGGATCCCTATCATCCAATATAGGATCATCAATGTCCGAATATTCTGGAAGATTTTGTATGTTCATTTCAATAATGGTTGAATATTCCAACACCTCACCATGAATACTTATAGCTCTAATAATTTAATTCAACCACTTATTTCATTCTCTAAATGGATTATAATCACCCAACATGTGATGTTCATAGTTTTTCAAAGAAATATATATCTTATATTTCATAACATTTAGGTTTACTTCATATATATTCATTAACTACTCCCAAATTCCATTATATTTTCAACTGTTTACCTCAGTGAAAAAAACCATTTGGGGGGGAGGGTTGAATAAAATTTTCATCTTAGTGATCATTCTCTATATTTTTCATATCAATAGTTGTTAGTGGAATATAATAAAAATGTCATCGGAAACCATCTTTCACAACATCATGAACAAAATAATAGAGATGATAAAGATATGAAAACACTCTATATGTAATGATACGATAGTTCATTAAATCAAAAATTATAAAATTTATACTATTCCAAAAAAATTAATCATCGATACAAATGTATTATTTCATACATAATAGTTAAAGTATCAAAGAAAGGATCCTTGTTTTGATAGTAATTCAAAGGTCCAATGTGATCACTTGTAGGGGTTGGGGTTCAAATAATGATAATTTTCAATTTAAAATTCGGTCATTATTTTGAAATGAAATTATACTTTTATTAAATATTATTATAATTTTTGAAAAATAAACTACTATAAATAACCATATAAATATATGTATTTTAATGTTTCAATAGTAAATAAGATTAACTATTCCTTGGAATGTTGTGGAAATTTTCAAAGACCGTATAATCCTTAGAAGTAAAATAATCTTATGTTTTAAAAAATGGACCATCCATTGTAATTCAATTTAGATTAATGATATACTATATTTAATGGTATCATATCATAGGTAAAATTTTAAAAATATATAATGAAAATATTATAAACATTCACCAATGTCTCTAATTTTGTTTACTCTTCTTCATGTAAAAACATCACTTTTACCATTCATGTGAAAGAAATAATCTACACATTTGTACCCCATAGCAAGTTAAAACAATTTCATTTTATAGGTTTTCTGTTAATAGAATTTATTATGAATTTATGATTAGAATTTTTATATGGAATGACTATTTATAATGATCATATATATCACATTGATTATCTATTTCGCATTCTTGCACATTGTTTTTCCAATTTCACCTGATATAAAATTTCACAAACGGAAGCATGATCATAACATATATATTCATTAAAAATATAGTTCACAATATGAAAATGGTTCCTTATTTGAAATAATGGTGCTCTAAACCATAGAATATATATATTCATTGCATTTAACTATATAAAACAAATTCTCCACCACCTCATCTATTCAAAACATAATAGATATAGAGTTTCGATAAACAATACATCCATAATTATATAAAATTTATTTTATTATACATATTGAGAACAAAAATTTACATTCCCACTTCAGCTAAAATATTAACATTAAAAATATCAAAAAAAAATCATTGAAAATCCATTAGAAATTGTAGTGTTTTAGTAAATGTTCCCTTAAATTTAATAACAAACAAGAATCATCCTTACAATTCTATAATAATAGATGTTGATCCAATCATAAGTAGATAATTAATAAATAAGTAAATATCATTAGATTTCATATATATATGATACTTTTATTAGTAACATCTCATAAAAAAATTCCAAAATAATTTAGGATGAAATTTTCGATCAATTTTTTTTACTTTATTTATCTAAAAATGACTGTTCAAAATGATTATCAGAATTATTATTCCAAATTCGTAATATAAAATGTTTTTCCTATATCCATACTTGCATAAAAGTCATATTTTCAAATTATTATTATGTAATCATCAAAAAATTATACAACCATTACATTTATATTTTGTAAAAATTGTAAAAAAGTATTATTCCAATAATCTGACTCAATTATTATATATGAACAGATTTTTAAACCTTTATTTCAAATTCATTGGAGTTGGTATTTTTGGACTAATGATTATTGAATCTTTTTCAACTATATAGAATAATTATATTATATTTTGACATTCTTCATCACCTTGTATCATTATTTAAAAAATATGTAAAATTCATTCGAAATTTTCAACTTCATAAGCAATTTCATTGAATCGATTTATATTTCATAAGGAATGATTATCCAATATTTTTAAATTTGATAAAAAGTTTTCATATATATTTTTCTTCAACATAAATAAACATTTTTGTTATATTTTTTATTGTAAACTCAAAAATGTATCAGGAATTATTTTTATAAAAAACATGAAAATGAGTTTCCCAAAAACCCTTTATATAATTAACAATGCATTAAAGAATCTCCAAAACAATTTTTAGCAACCTAAAAAATCTTTTTGCAAATGTGGTCTGAAATAATCGAATGATGTAGATAATTTTGGGATGAATGGGAATTCAGAAAAATCCATGGGTGTGGTATTCAATTCAATTTAGTAGTAGGGGTATTTCATTTCAGTAATAAATATTATGGATTATCATGTAATGGCATAGATCCATGTGGATTGACCCATTGAATGTTTTTGAATACAAATATTATCAGATGAGTCCTAGATGAGGTTTGGAGTAGTTACATTGCTAAAATATGGATGCAATGAAATTTTATTCCATGTAAAACTTATACATAATGTGAAAGAAGTTTTCACGACATGTAATAGATGAGGGATTAGAAAATAAATAAATTTTAAATGATTCATGTTTTTTAAGTAAAACTGATCCAAAAGGATAAAATGAAATCAATTGGTATTATAGATCATCAAATTTCATGTTTTAGTGAAAATTAATTCATTTCCAGTAACATGTTATATTCTGTACCCTATAGCTGTAGAAGATCTCCCACCCATTCCAAGTAAGTCAGTGACACCTTCTTGGTCTTTTTGGGTATTCCATCATCATGGATAGATCCCTATATTCCCTTATTTAATTTTTCATCTATATATGGTATATTTAACTATTCCTTTGTTAATTATTCAATATATTTCTTCCCAATACTCTTTTCCATGTGCTGTAACTTTACCTCCATGATCTAATGGAGTTTTGTTATTTTATGTTGGAGTTGATTTGGCATTGAATCCTTGAATGGTTGTAGTTCACGAATGAGAGGTTAATGTGAAAAAATAAAATTATACATTCTTGTATGAAGATAATCTAAAAACAATTGAATTAATTGATTCATTATATCTCTATATTTTATGTTAAATCACAGTGCATGTAATATTCAGCCCTTTGTATCACAATGAAATTAAAAAAAACAAAATAAAAGAAATTAAATAGTTTTTATTGATCTCATGGAGTTGTTATTTTATACACCATGATAATTATTTTCTTCTAGATTTTATAGATATTGTTTTATCTATCTTGTTCTTGTTCTGAATGACTTTTGATGTGATATTACAAAATAAAATAAAGAAAAAAATAATTGAAAATTTATTAGATAAATGAATTAATGAAAAATTATTAATGAATATAGTAGTTGTTATTTTCATTTGATAAAAATTTGATTGATATAAGAATGCATTTTTAAATAAATTTGTTAATAATATTGATGAGTTATGATGATTGTTGATAAAATAACTATAATCATGTTAAATTAATTGTTAAATTAATTTGTGAAAGGATTTGATAGATTTCAACATAGGATTCTCATGGTTGGAACCATTCAATATTGAATTATCTAATTTAGTATTTGAGAAGAATTATTTTTTAATTAAAGGTAATGCCATTTTTTGGATTGTATTTCTTGCATTCCAATATGGTCCAATTCTCTTATGATTTGGAAGCATGACAACTCATTTCATTTGAAATCTGAATGCCTTGCGTTAGGGACAAAAACCAAGTTAATTTTTTATGATTATGACTTGTTTTAATGTAATGAGAGACTATGATGGATAACCTAGAAGGACTATTGCAGTTTTTGGGTTGGGGAGGGCCAGATGTATTGTGAGCCAAATATCGATGAGTGTGAAGGGTTGTTGTGGTATGTTGGGTGGGGGGGCCTATTTTATTGGGACATAGATGATTCCTATAGTGGGGAGATTAATCATAATATGAATATGGGTGTCGGGTATGACATTGTTGATAATAGAATGGGTTTAATATTTTCTTATCAAATAATAGGAATGTCATATTCTTTTTTCTATATTATGTTTGTTTAATGATTATGTTGTTTTTTATCTACATTCCATTCAACACTTGTCAAGGAAGAAGGATTTTATTGGTGGTAAGAATTTATGGTAGCTTAGTATGTTTTTATAGAGTACATGGTATTATAGAATGAAATAATTTTAATAAATGGAAACATGACTAACCAATGGGGTCAGAGCATCATGGGATGAAATTTAGAGGTTATAATTCTACGAAGTTGTGGCCAGGTTTTCTTATTCTTGGTGGGAAAATATCATTGTGTTAACATAATTTGGAAAATTATTATCGTTAATTAATGGTTAAGTAATAAATTATTATAAATTAGAGATGCAAAAAATGAATTAAATAATTTAATGTAGCATCATTAATAGTTGTTTTGTTATAGGATATTTAGTCTTAATAGAGGTAGCTAGGGGTCCATGAGACGTTAGATGAAATTTAATGTTAGGATTTTTTTCCCATAGTGTGGTTTTGAGCTATATTATATAATGTTCATTTTGATTTTATATATGTTTGTCATCCCTATCAGTTAGGTAATTTCACAAAATAATGACTTTTAGCCCTTGAGGTGTGTTTTCCACAACATCACTATGTGAGGATGTATGAATAACATCCCCCTTTATCCCCACCCTCTTCTCGTTGTAGTAAAATTTTATATTATGATTTTCGATTAGTTTTCCACATATGTGTGTGTAGAGGGTTGTAACAGATTTTTTTTCACACACAAATATTATGGAAAATGTTCCCAAAGGACTACTATTGGTATAACTAGGATTTGCTATAAACGATATAAATACCTTAATTGGTGTATGAGATGTGATGGTATGAGTTAATATAAATGACATATGATGCAAATTATACACATTGTGGTTTCTACCAGAAAGTACCTAGTTTATTTTGGTAATGAGGATGTGGTGGTTTTTCTAAGGAGGTTCATTTTGTGGGGAATCTCAAATGTGTCAGTTGTAAAGTATTTGGTAAGGGATGATCATGATGTGAGATGTTGGAATAGTGTAGAAACCTATAAAGGAAGTGATATCATGGTACATTTTATATTATTTATTATATTATTTACTAATTTTTTCAGTAGATGGTGAGAGTTCCCATGGAGAGGCTATCAATATAGTATACCTATTTAGCTGAGTATTTTATTTCACTTTTTTTATCAATGATTTAGTATGATCTATTTATACATTGAATGAGAGGATTTGAGGAGGTTCTTGGTGGGAATACTGTTACATGCCCCCTATTTAAATATAAACTATTTTCGGTCAGTTGTTGTAGGTTTGAGATCATGGTAGCTAATACTAGAATTTTATTAACAGTAACTACGAGAGATTTGAGGTTTTTTGTCCTTACATTTAATTATTTACATATTGTTATTTTTTTCATTTGTTATAGCTATTTCATATCATTACATATGGTTAAATTGGAATTAATTTTATATTATAATGACTTATTCACGTGTTCTCTTAATGTAAAATTCCATTTGTCAATGTCTTGAGTATACCCTTGGTAGTAGTCACAATCCCACGGCCTACAAGAGGCGGGATTCATGTGTCTCTATATCTATTCTTCAATTTCCTTCCCATGAAATGTAGACATTGAGGGTAGGGATCATGATAGAGTGGTATTAGATGAGTGGTTGACATATATGATGGATTTTAATGCTTTGGATAACATAGGTTGTGAGGGATGGTAGGGAAACTATGTCGGATATGTTTATAAATAGTTATATTAAAGGGATACTGACAATCACATGGGTATTTATGGATCCATGTTATCTAATGCAAGATATTTTAAACATACAGTGTCTACTAAATGAGGTGATACATGTTGCAAGGAAGTGACCTAGAAATGGATCGAGCATCATTATTTATAGTGCATGTGTATGAATGGGTATTCATTGGGATAAGTTTACCTAAAATGAATACAATAATATAATTAATTAATGTTAAAGACATCCATATTACTAGTTTTGGATATCTAAAAACATCCTATTTTTATGCATGGATCCATGTTGAAATAATTCGTTATTTCATGTAGATGATGTATAATTAGTTTCTCTAGAAGATTTTCATAGCGCTGATGTTGACGATGATGAAAATTGGAGGATGAAAGTATAATAAGTTTATTGATATATTTTTGAGTGTTATGATGGTTCCATTTTTGATGAACTCACATAATACTAGTTGTAGGAGTTTGACATATGGTTTAGTTCGATTCATTCTCGGAAGTGGCACTTGGTAAAATTAGACGTAAGGATATTATGGGGGGTAATGAGAAAGTGGTGTTTCTAGTTCTTTGGGTATCATTTGGATTCATTAATATTGTGGTAAGAGTTCCAATATAATTTTTATGATGAGTTTAATTCTTCATCCATAAAGGGGGCCAGTCAGCATGAGCTCGTTTCCTGTTGTAAGGGGAGTTGTAGTGTGAGATATTTTGTGGTATGCTTCAAGAACCTTCTGCGATGTGATTCATACATATCTCCAGATGGGGAGGCCATAGAGAGATATTTGAAGGACTTTTTTCATCGAAATATCCAATTCCATGTCACCCCATTTATGCGTTACTACATAACTCAACATGTAGGAAAGATGATAGTGCATTAAGAATACATTATCCATAACAAGATCATTATAATATGTGAGTAATCCGGATTTAACAGGAAATATATATTTGGTTTGGGTGTCCCAGTTCTCAGGATATAATAGAATTTGAATAGACGGGTGTAGTTCTCTGCCATATGTGTCTCATTTCATAGTGGTTAGTGGCTATAATTCATATTAAAATTGGTCATATGCATGTTTTTTCTTATATAAAATGTGTTCATCAGTGAAAATAATGTCATAAAATTATGTTTAGTTAGTGTTCATGATTTGATATAGCATTGGATTCTGCATTTTGGTTGTTCTATCAAGATAGTGGCATCCAGTTTATCATGTTTGGGTTATGCAATGATTTTTTTGGGCAGGAATAAGATAGACAGGGTTTTCTCTACAACTTGATATGGAATATAGAATCCATAGAGATGGTCACTAGTGTGTATAAAAGTTTTGGTTAAGGTTTTAGTTCGCATCATGCTTTAGTGTTTCATGCTTATTGAGAGACAAACATCATTCAAGAAACCTTGTTCATGTTTTTTACATGGTGGAATGCCTGTTTTGATCCAAGTGTGACACACTCATTCATATCACCTACCCTTGACCATTCATTGGGACATGAGGAAGAGTGGTTTCTTGTTCCATTATCATTGACTACACAATATATAGGCTGAGATGACTTGTCTGATGTGTGTAGTAACTATGATAATGTGCTATGGAAATATAGATCATGGGTATATTTCCAATGATTATTGATACAAAATTATGATATATCATTAGAATGGATTGGATATATTAATTTTAGGTTGTCATGGATTTCATCAAGATGATTCTTGTGTTCATCAACGATAATGGAGAGCTATTAATTATTGATGAAGAGTTAGACCCTCATATGGGCATAAGAATATTTTTTTATTGTCATCCTTGACGGTAAAGCTAATGTTGAGTTCATCAATTATTCAATATTCAGAATCTCTCATATCCATATAAGAGAACCCTAATTTCCTTCCAGAATAAGTTATCACTTTACCCACATAGTGAGAGTTTGAGTTTGGGATCGATTTACCTAAAGATCATCTCCAATCTCAATGTCTTCATATATGATGGACCCCTAAGTGTTTTGAGAGCTTTGTATACAACTCAATGGTCTGCTATGGTGTGCATTTGTTCATCTAATTGATCCTCTTTGTGTTGAATCAATTTTTTTATAATGAAGGTTGAAAACATTTTATCGCATTGTATCGATGAAAACCTATTTACCCATGTGATTGTGAATAACAACTACCGACCTCTATTGGTTTATGATTTATTTGATTAACTAATTTGGGCTAGTTTGTTTTGGATGGTCTACTTGGGATCGGTATCTCATCATATTCATGTAATAGTTAAAGGTATCTTGAAGGGAATTATTCATTGTCATCGTGGACATTATGAGTTTCATTTGTGATGTAGTTCATTGTGATTAATTCTCCATCAGTTTTCTTGGTGTTAATGAATTAGGTGCTCTGTGTGATCTCATATAATTTTATGGTGGTTTCCTTCGATGACATCTTTGTGTACTTCACATTTGAGTTGGTGAAAAAAAATTGTGACATTTTGTGTGTTCATATTTAGGATAGGTTGTTTGAGATTTTCCTCATGAATACCATTTAAAATGTAATTGTGTTTCCCCTTGATTATAACTATGCCACCATAATATTTAGTTTGCGTCAGTGGGGTTTTCCCTAAATTTGTGTAAAAATTACCCTAATGGTTGATGATCATAATAGTATAAGGTATCTTTTTCTAAAATGCGACTTCATCTTGCATAAGTGACTAGAGATTGAGTTATTATAGGATTATGAATTCAATATTTCGTATAATCTTATGAAGAGAAATTTTGTAGCCTATGCACTATGTAGGAATTGTATTAGTGATGTAGTGAATCAATTAGGTGATTCTTGGATAGTGATGGAAGAAATTTTATTTTTGTATCTAGATAAGGGAGATTTTTGGTGAATATGTTTTCTTTTTCAATTGATGGGGCATTCAACTATACTTTAACCAGTATAACTGTAACACCCCAAGCTTCCACGATACACTTCTTGATGAATAGTACAATAGCATGTGTTATACGCAACATCGAGTTCTAACACACCACAACAAATCAAACTAGGCATCAATAATAATAATACCCATTTTTTAATTTTTTAAAATTTTATCTTTCAAAATGGACTTCATTTTTGGCTTCGTAATATCGAAATTAGATTTGGGTGAATATTTTTTATTATTCAAAAAACATTCAATTTTTTATAAATTGTGAAAATTAATTACTTATAGTTTAAAACAAAATTTTAATTTTAAGAATTATGTATTTTAATTAAATTATTTAGGTCAAAATAGATACATATTACCTGTATAAGACCAATTTAATTCATTGGAGTAAGTTTATAATAATTATATATATATATATATATATATATATATATTATTGAAATTTTCACTGTCTTTTACCTACCTCCAAGGAGAATTTCAAAATTTACATAAAACATAATTTTACATCTTATGTTAATAGAATTTTAATAATCTAAGAGACACAGTTAATATCATTAAGTAAAATGTGGTTCAATAAGATGAAAATATTCTTTGGGGAACAATATCATTTTACTTTTATTTGCCACAGTTAAATATAAATAGGGAGATTAAGGGTAAAAATGATATTATTATTACCATAACACATTTAGTAATTCTAATAGATATGTCTAATTCGACTAAAAATAATGTTAGGAATTTAATATGATCGTTTTGGTCCATTTGGATTAGATTAGGACATTTATTAATATTTAATTTAAAGAACAGTTAAGTTTCAAATTCATGTTTTTAAAACAAAAACATTTTTAATATATGGTTACACATAAGATAAATTCAACTATAAATATTCATTAAAAATCTAAAAATATTTCCTAAATAATGGTATTTTATTTATAATTTTTAGACGTTGAATAATTAAATTTATTTATGAAACAATGATGATGCAGTAATCAAATTATTAATAAAAGATTAAAATAATTGATATTATAAATACCCAAATAAATTTTATTTGAGACTTATGATGAATTAAACTAATTTTATAGGTTAATATGACAAGTTTGGGTTGATTCATTCAATTTGTATCGAAATAATCATGCTATAATGATTTTTACAAAATAACAAATACCAAATAGTATCAAAACTAACATAAAATAGTTTTTAAAACAAATATTATATTATTAATTTATATAATGGTCCTAAAAATCTATACTTCAGAAAAATGACATATATAATAATATTTATGACATTAATTAACCAATTAGAGTTCGAATGTCATTTTATAGTATGTTTATTAACCATATAATATAAAAATACAAACAGACATGGTGAATGTCCAAATATTTAACTAAGAGTTAAATCTAATAGTTAAGGTTAAAATGGTCACCTACGCCTATCTAAAACATATTGGTTGACTATTTTTTAACCCATACCCACCTTATCCTATAAATTAATTATTTTGGATCCATTAGAAACTGATATTATATTATTATAAAATAATATTGGATGTTTTTTCTAAGGTGCCCCTCACCCCTCTTATAAAAAGCCACTTCCCCTTCTCTCAAATTTACACCTCCAAATCCAATTAGGTCACCCAAAACCTGTTGAAATACCCTCTCAAACGTCCTCCATTCATCTTAGAGGCCATACTTTAGTTATTAATCCAGCCTATGGAGCCCTTTTCATCAAATCAAAAGGATGAACCCAAAGAAGAGGTAAATATTTCATCACCACTTTCAAGTTCATTTCTTCTTCAACTTCCTTTTTCTTTTTTTTTACATTATAAAATAATAAATCCAGTATCTTATATATACTGTGATGTTATTATGAAAATCTTACAACCAAATTCATTATTCTATCCATCCTTTGAATGACATGTCACCATAAGTGAGTATGTACGACTTACCATCTCTAGGTCGTGGTGTAATTGTTATTCAATACATTATTATATAGATTGGTATAATAATTATGTGTAATTGATGTAAATAATAAATATAACATGATAATGATTCTTTATATATGATATAACATCAAATTATATATTATCTTAATATCAAAAGATTAATATTGTCTCTCATGCATATGTAAGGAATACCTTCTCCACGAACGCGATGAGATTCATTCACCATCGTATCTATTGAAGAATAATTTTAATTAAATGATTAAAAATAATGGTTAAAGATTTGATATCAATATTGATATAAATAAGATACATCCCATCCATAACAAATATGACTCACATAACAATGAAGATAAAGGAAAATGAATCCTTTAACACCAGAAATAACGATGATACTAAGATATTATTAACAAAGCAATGTTAAAAGATCATACATGATATCATATTAATGTATATGATACATGTATAATTTAATAACAATTATTTCACAATTATACAGGAGGTAATCCTACCCTCGACCAAGTAAAAGTACAAGGTATGGGTTAATTTCACAAACTCTTTATTATCTAAGGCTGTTTTTACGTAAGTATCTGCTAGGAAATATTTATTATCCATGTCCATGTTACATATAATAGTTTTCAAGGGGGTTATTTTTAAGGGAATTTTTACTAAAATATCATTTTAAATGTTTTAAATATTTATTCATATAAAACATTGTCATTAATGTCCTTGTTTTCAAAATGGTTTTATGGATTTATTTAAAAGGACATGAATGTTTTAAAATGTAAATTACCTGAAAAATTTTCAAAGTAGTATAGGAAAATTTGATTCAAATATGTGTTTAAATGTCTTCCTTTCAAAATTGTGTGATTTTTAAATGTTTTCATGAAAAATGGATATTTCTCTCAAAGAGTTTTACAAATAATTTTCATCTTTGTCAAAAAAAATTAATGGATTTTAAACATGTTTGAAGTTGATTTATTATGATGCAAATATTCCATATTGTATTGAAGGTTTTGTGATAAGATAGACTGTGGATGTGTTATTTTTATACCATTCGGGGTTTATTGGTAAATTATTGACATATCCTATGTCGGTTTTAATAGAAATCTTTATATTATGTTTAAACCATTTCATATGAGGAATGCATAAGACATAGTAAGTCATGGGTGGATCCCATTATATCTCCTCAATGGATCTGTAGGTTTCATGAGACAAACTAGTTTCTTGGAACAAGGCCATGAAAAAATCTTATTAGTAGTCATGGCATAAGGCCTTGAATATGTGGTTATGAAAGTTTGGCACTATGCATTCCATCCTTATGAAAGTGGCTTTTGATATTGAATGTGATTATTCGACTAGTAGAATTTCTATCTGAATAAGTAAATGGAATTATTTTATTGTTTATTTTCCATATTATGCTGAAGTTTATGTTTAGAAGGCTTTTTTTATTCTTATATATTACCTTGAATGTTTATTATTATTTATTAATGTTTCTGTTATATTGTTATCGTTACTGAGCATCTACACCCACCCATTTCTATGTTTTACTTTTCTCGGGATTCCAAGAAGTTTATAATGATTGATAAGCAGGTTTACGCTAGGTGATGAATGATGTTCTAAAAAGATAATTTCTATTGTGTTTTATTTTCTAATGTGTAATGTAATGTTCATGTATATAATAAATTATCCAACACTACTAAACTTATCGGTCTTTTGGGACTTGATTCCTTGTAATAATTCAAATGTATTAAAATAATGCACTGACTCTAGGTTATTGAGGTCGGGGAATTACTATAAGAGTCCTATATGGTGGTTCATGTGGTTGAGGTATAGAAAGACCATGTTGTTTTGGTTAGGCCATGACGGTTATTCTGAAGATGAAAAATACTAGATACTGTTCTAGGTAAAGTTTTTCATTCCTTTAGAGATGTACGAGATGGTTCCCAGTGAGCTCCATAGATATCCTATGGTGGTATATCCTAGCATTAAATGTATATAACATGGTTTTAGATTTCATTATTGGTGGACTTGTTTGAAGCATAATGTTATAGTGTTTTTTTCTCTAAATATGTCTTACAAGAAGGTGATGGCCATGCACTATTTTCCTGGTGGGTTCAATAGCCATATGACATTCCTCAGTGGAAGTGGGAGGATATATATGGGGACATTATTATCATTTTACCTCATTCTTAGGGAGGATATGATGTTATATGGGTATTAGTGGATACTTTTATGAAATTATCCCACATTATATTGATCAAAGAGTCATAATCAGTTGAGGTTTTTTCGTAGAGGTATCTGGAAGAGGTGCTGAGACTCGAAGTGGTACTAAAGTATATAAATTATGATCAAGATACTCATTTTACAAATAATGTATGGAGTATTCTCCAACATGATTTTAGTTCTCAATTATACCATATATATCTTTTCATCCACATGTGGATGACATAATAAAGAGAACCATATAGGCTCTTGAAGTCATGTTGCGATCATGTGCCCTCGATTTTGGTGATTCGTGGATATGGTATAGTCTCTAGGAAGAGTATGGATATAAAAAAAATTTCATTCCCCCATTGGTATGACACTATATGAAGCCTTATGTAGAATTCTATTCTATAATCCATTATGAAAGACTCGGGTAAAAGTGGAAGAAATTCATAGGCCATAACTAGTATAGAGTTAGACAGAGATGGTTGTGATGATTTTTAGGAGGCCAAAGGCTGAATATGATCATCATATATATTTTGATGATCATTAGAGGAGACATATAGAGTTGAACAGTAGGTATCTTGTTTTCTTAAGGGTAACACCCAATAATTGGAAGTTATGGTTTGGTTATGTGAGTAATATATATCCATGATTTTTTGGGTCTTTTGTGATGTTGGATCATGTTGGAGTAATGATGTATCAGACTGTTCTTCCCCCACATGTTATTTGGGATAAAATATGTTTTTCATGTATGATAGATCTACTATTATCCTCATGTAGACACTATTGTTATATTTTTTTTGTGAGATATATGTTGAATATGATCTGACCATTCAATAATGTAAAATAAAGATCTATAACAACTAGGATATGATGTTTTGCGGGCTTGTTATCGAGTTGGTTCATGTCTTTGGGTGACATGATAGTGTTGATGAAAGTAGATCAGAAACTGATTTATAAATATGTGCTCAAATTACATGATCTATTTAATTTTTAGTTCATTTATTGAAATTATTATAATTCTTTTTATTGTATATCATTCTTGGGTTGTTAATTGGATATCCTTTTTTTGTGGATTACTATATTTCCATGGTAGAATAGTTGTGAGAGGTATGCAATGCCTTTTACCTGTTGAGATTTATTAGTTTGATGATTCTACAGTACTACTATATGTGGAGAATACTTGATGGGTAGTTCATTCAATAACCATGTTGATCCCCTTATTATGGTTTGTAGTGGTTGATCTCCTGGAGTGATGAATTCCTTTATAGTTTTTGAGTTGGGTGGATGTTCAACTGAACCCTTCTGTTTATTTTTAAGGTTTTTTTTAGATTCCTAAGGCTGAGAATATTTTGAGAGGTATCTAATTTAATGTACCAAATCCTTTTGGATTTAACAATTTTTTTGAAGACTTTGGTTTTTGGAGGAGGCTTATATGAAGTCTAGTGTAGTTCAGTATCTATAAACTAGAATCGGGATTATTAAACATCATGTAAAAAATTTTCATGTTGTAAATGGAGGATTCAGAATTTATAATATATCTGGGATTGTAAAATATATAAAATATAAAGGTGGCCAATGTTTTGGAGAAACTGAACCATGATGATTACATTATGTCCAAGGGGATTACATATTGTGTAATTCTGAATTGGTGTGTTGCTTTTGGAATTTCATATCACATTGGTAATCAGAAACAATACGACTCTAGTGGATATCCCTCTTATTCTAATATTCCTCAACAACACCTTCATTGATGTTTTGAGGATTCCATCATCAATGATTTCTCCATGGATTCCAAACATTGATACATCATTGATACATTGTATGTATATCTTCATTATCATTGTCTCTTCAATTTGTTTCCTTCAATTATTTTTTCCACATGATGATAGATGATATCTATGTTTCAAAGGTGTTTTGTTGGTTATTTTTTTATGGATGGGAAGTGACATCTTCTAGTGGATACAAATGATATAGGAGATGTGATTGAGATCTGTATCCTAGGTCCACTGTCTTGTGAATAATTTTGGCTCCCTTTCTGGGTAGGGTATTTTTTTCTCTATTTATTTATATTAAATCATATATATATCATCATTTATAAAGTTTTATCGTAGTGTAATTAATCATAAAAAATAAACATGAATAAGATTATAGAATTGTTATTGATCTCATGGAGATAATTCTATTTTTATGTTGACTATGTGTTTTCACTCTATTATCATGATAGTGTGATATATATGCAGTTCTTGTAATCCTTGGATTAACATCTATAGTTGGTATAGAATTTAATATTAATATTATTTGTTATTCAATTGGGTAAAATAATATATGAGGGATGTTTAATTAATCTTATTTTGTTGTTTTAGTTTCATGATAATAAAATTGATACAAGAAATCATGGTAAATTGAATTGGTTAATAAACCTAAATAGTGATGAAGATTTTTGATGAAGGAATTAAATAAATGTTTATTTAAATATTTAGTAAATATGTGAATGATTGTGATTTAATGTAGATTATGTTTTACATAGTAGGAACCTATGA
The DNA here is from genome assembly GCA_963277665.1 of Viscum album. Classification (NCBI taxonomy): domain Eukaryota; kingdom Viridiplantae; phylum Streptophyta; class Magnoliopsida; order Santalales; family Viscaceae; genus Viscum; species Viscum album. The sequence continues at coordinate 855,945,911 of OY728156.1, read as the reverse complement.
ACAATGAATTGAATAATTCAGTAAGGAATAAGAATAGGTTATATGATAAACGATAATACCTTTATAGGTACATAATCTCCTTCAATTTTATAGAAGCAATGTCCTGTGTGCATTGGGGCCATTATAGATCATTTAATGTGAAGGATGAATTAATTTATTTAGTGCCAAGATCCCATTTTTTATGTTTTTTCCTACTTATTGGTAACTAATATGGGTCTATGATGGATGATCCTGGAGGGCTGTTACAGTATGCATAGCGGGGAGGTCTAAATGTGATGTGATCCTAGAATGGCTGAGTCTGGAGGAATGTAATTGTATGTGAGGTGGGGAAGCCTGATTTTTGTTGAAGAAGATGACACATGTAGTGGAGAGATGTATCAGTGTATGCATATGGGTTTCAGGAAGGGAATCATAATTGACAGAATTAGTTGATTCTTGGATTACATGATGATATAATATATGGATTCTTCATTGAATTTGTAGTTTGTCTAATGATCAAGTTGTTTTTTATAATATTTCCGTTCGCCACTACTTGAGGTATATAGATGTGCTAGTTTTTTTCTTTTTTGGTTACATATGATATTTACCTATAGTATCTAGTAACATGAAATGTACGAATTTAAAAATATCAATAAAATATTTACCCATGGGGTTGGAGTTTGTAGGCATGCAAAAATGAGGTTATAATTCTATGAATTTGTGGAATCAATTTTCTTAATTATAGGGGTCAAAGAACATTGTTGTAATGTAATGTGAAAATTTTTATTTTTAATTAATTTTTAATGATACAATTAACTTAATTTAAATATATTTAAAATGGATTGAATAATTAAATTGAACTCTTTATGTGGAAGGGATTTTATAGGATATATGGTCTTAGTAGAGGAATTTATGAGTCCGACAAAGGTTTTGTACAGTTGTGTCTGAAACTAAGTCAAACCAATTGTGTGGTTCTTAGCTATATTGTATCGTGTAATTTTTTCTTTTCTAGTCTATACTCCATCATATTATTGAGTTTTACTTTCTCCCTGGGTATTCTGAACCCTGGTGTTGTTTTTCTGAATATCCTAGTAGGACGGATTGATGGCTGACTACAAACATTAGCCCCACTCACATCTATTAATATTTACATGTGATAGCATGAACATTATTTATTTTTTTCCATATATGTCTGTAGAGGTCTATAAAAGATTTTGGTTATTTCAAAATAATATTTTTTGGATACGGTTTCCTATAGACTATTATTGGTATAACAAGTCTAGTCTTTGATGGATTGAAATTCCTTAATCAATGTATTGGATGTGAAATATTGAGTTATAATACCCGAAATATGATACGCGTTAAATGGGTAGTAGGGTCTTCCAAAAAAACCATGGTACATTTGGATATGAGGATGTGGTGGTGTGCTGTATGAAGTGAATGTTTTGGTCTTCAATAAGGTTTCTATGAGACAGCCTTTTATAGATAGATTCATCCGACATGCAACATTATGGTAGATGAACAATATCGTAGTGAAACGTGAGTTCGGAACCCTTGATAATATGTATTATATTATATATTATTGTATTTGATACTTAGTGAGAGTATCCATAGTGAGTCTCGGAACATAGTATACTAGTTTTTGTGACTTGTTAGCTTTACTTATTATCCAAAATTATTTAATATTATTTAATTATCTGTTACCTGAGAGAATCTTGCACATATCCTACTAGGAATACATTCATACTCACCCTACGCTTATATTAAAAAATATAGGCTAGTTTGAGTGGGATAAATATTAGGCTATCTTCAACTAGCTGGGGGTTTAGATAGAGCACTTTTGACATTGTGGTCGAAACCATCATTACTTTTATTTTGGTACATGTAGTTTATATTTTAGTTATAATATATATTTCCATTCATTTCACTTGTTAACATTGTAGTTTATTTTGTATTATTGTATGATAAAAAGATGGTCGGTATCTCTCTTTTCACTCCCTTTTTCATTTGTTCTCATAGAGTGTAATTCATCATATTTATGTATTTATTATACCATCGGTGCTGGACTCAAACTTCCGGCCTTCTATATTTGTGAAAAGGTTTCACTACCCATCATCTCCAATTATATTCCTAGAATGTTTACACTATATAAGAATGGGTAACAATGTGAATTTGGAAATTAAAACACTTGGGTATAGTCAATACATTGCTTGATTGTGAGCATCTTCTATTTGGTGGGACTCACCCATAAGTTGGTTGCACCATCTGATGGATGGATACACTCCACTAGTTAGCACATGTGAAAAAAATAATGCATGGCATTAATGATTAGGAAATGTTGGTTAGTTGCACCCATAACTATATAGAGGTGTCCGATGAATCTAACTAATTGAATTGAATGCCACTTGTTGGCCAATTGTTTATATCAAGGGGCTAGTGGAAATTTTCTATCCCACCCCAGTATAATTCCCAAAAAAATATTATCTACATAAAACCATATATTCTTCCACTTATATCGAAAAATTATCATTCCTATATAATAGATGAAAAAAATATTGAATGTAGAATTTTAAAAGAAATTAAATATCATACAAAAAAAATACGAGAGGATGATTTGAATGTGATAATTTTAACAAGATAGAAATTAAGCCTAAGATAATATTTAGTTTAGGAAATATATATAACACATAATAAAATAAAATATTAACTATATTGAAGATACCCATGATATATAGAAACAAATAATTAGTAAAACGAACTCCAAAAAATACAATATTAACAGGAAGATAATTTTTAATAATAAAATGTTAGAAATATATTCTTTATGTGTTTCCATTGTAATGATATAATTTCTCATGACACCGACATAGTTAGTCTATTCATTCAATGTTAATTGATTATTCCTTTGAAAATGATTGAATTCACATGGTTCTTGATTCAGGAATCTTATGACTGGAGTCTTTTATTAATGATTTATTTGATGAATCTTGTTTCATGATCTAGATTTTTGGGATTTTAGTTCTCATTGTTATACACATGAACATTAGTAATTCTAAAAAAAATTATTCCCATATTATGATTTTAAAAAACATCTCTTTATATCTCATTTATTAACCTTGTTGAGAATATGAGATAACCTATTCTTTTGTTTCCATTTAACTTGGTTATAAACAATGAAACTACAAAGGATATAAATAGATTGGTTTTATGTGTATAGAATTTTATCGGAATTGTTGAATCTTTATTATTGAGAAAATAATTATTAGTATGTCGTGATAAATTCAAATTCTTTATAAACATTAGTTTTTTTAAAAGGGTTTTTCTAAATTCAAAATATCAATAAATTATTATTAAATATATAAATTATTACATTTGGTCAATTAACATTTTACATATAAATATTAAAAAATCTAATATTTTGGAATGTATCAATTAATTAATGAGATATGTTTTTTCACTAGATCTATTTATACGCGTATCAATTTATCATAATTGGTATTATAGATGGGATAAAATAAAATTAGTGGTTTTTTGTTGTAAAATAAGTAAATTTATTGTTCTTATGGAATCATCATGTATTATTATGTTTAAATTTTAACATATTATAATTTTACTATATACATGAATATAAAAAAATTTAACTAATAATAGAGTAATGTTATTTTTAATTTAAATCACTACATTGGTAATACTACATAACCAGGGTAATGATAAATAAATTTTCAATGATGAGATTCCATTTGATGATTATTGATTTAGATAAAATATAAAAGAATATATGTTTTATATTGTATTTCAATGGTGATTCATTATATTATTTGAAATAATTATTTTTGGGGACGATAACAAAATTTTATATAATTTTATTGTATGTGACATTAAGAAATATATTCCTTATTATAGAAATAATTTTATGTTGCTTTTATAATAATTTTTTATTGGGTATTTCATATTTTTTATTTATTTTATTAAAAATATTAAGAAAATTTTGATGTTTAATTATTTACATTATCATATTATTTTGAATTCATTAATTTTTTGTTAAGGATTTTGTGATTCAGGTATATCATGTTTTCATTTTTGATTATATATGAACATGTTATATCCATTTATATTTTTATCAATGGCTATAAATAGAAGGAATGATTTTTCATCCTATTATGGGAAACAAGATATATTAACAGATTAGTTTATTTCTACTATAATGTAAGAAATTATCATGTATAATTATATTGATTCATCTAAGATATGTTAAAAATATTTGAAACATAAAAAATTAAAATCAATACCTGATGGAATTAATTAATTATATTCTACCACATTCATAATAATGATTTTAAAATTAATCCTAAAATTAAAAAATATATAAAAATAAATATTATGACCTGAGCCCATGCTTATCATCTATGTTTATAAAATTTCGGTGAAATTTTTTTTTATAAAATAAACTAAACAATTAAACAATATATAACACAAACAATGAACTTTTATGAGTCTACATTTTGGAGAATTATACAATACAATTAATATTATCTGATATGATCAAAAATAATAATAACTCATACTACACTCTGCACACACAAACATTAAATTTCACTAAATCTGATTTAACATCAAAGATAACTGTTAAAAACCATTTTCTAAATAATGTGTGAATTCAATTCCCGAGTAAGATGGATTATAATTGATTAAATTATTTTTTGGAAAAATATATTTATATATAACTTTGTAAAATTCATTTGATGATAACATAAAAATACTTTTCAAAACACCCATTAAAAACATAATTGAAATTATTTATGTTTAACATAATATACCACGAATGAAATTACATATGTAAATAATGTCCATTAAATTTCATCAATAAAATATTATGAAAACTGTATGCAAGATTATGAAAAAAAAACAGTTAGGGTTGTGGAATCTTGAAACATTGAATGATATCTTAGACCTAACCACTTGTTGATGAATTGAGTTCACTACCAAATTCCTTAAAACCATTACAACATTCAAATGTAGGATTTTATGAAAACATTTTAGGGTCTAGATACTTATATATAATTTAACTACAGTATTTGATTTGGGAAAAATATTTTTCATTAATGTACACATAAAAATTTATATTTTTATATATAAGTATGTACATAAAAAATATATGAGCATTCATTACATGCCACTCATGAGTCATGTTCCACTAAAACTCATGCCAAATGACTTTTCAAATAGTGTCCATGAATTCAAACTTTCTATTGTGAAATAAATTTTCTATTTACATCATAGTAAATATTTATGTTTCAGGCAAAAATTATAAAAGAATTATTTTAAATAATATTCTATCAATGAATGAAAAAATACATATTCATAAAGATCTCGAAAGTACATCATTATTTTCAAATCATGATTAGGAATGCAAGGTATTTCATTATGCATAATCTCACGACCATGTTGATATTAAAATGTGACATCCCTACTTTTAATATATGCTTATGACATGTCATGTGAGTTTTTCTTCAAACATGGTGATAAAATAATAACATGCCTATAATCACATTATCCCATTCTAAGGAAAATAAATTATTATTAAATTCTATTCAGTATTCATTCATATATCTTTATACATATAAATGCATGTATATGATTAAAATATGGTATTACTTTTTTCAAAAATTCATACTTCGACAAATAGTTTTTAAATGATAATTTTTAAAAAATATTTAAATAATTTTGAAGTTATACACATATATATATATATATATATTATATAATAATAGAATAAATTCATCTTTAATTGAAACATCATTGAATATAAATATACATTTGCATCATTAACCAGAAATTAAATTAAAACATAAAATTATATATATATATATATATATCTATATATACATACAATTCACATGTAATAGTATGAAACTTTTGAAATAAGTTTTGAATTAATAATATAATCATTAAAATATCTTAAAGGATATGAATAGCCACTTATTGAAATCATATATAAATTTTTGAAACATCAAAACATTATTCACTTTGATTTCATGAAACCAACAATAAAATGATTGAAAATTATTTTTCTTTTATAAAAATAGAATACAAATATTATAACAGAAATTAAATAAATTAATAAAACATCCCTTACTAAAACATAGTAAATAATTTTCTATAATGAATAAATAAACAAGATGACATAAATTTCAATTACAAATTTTGTTGTAGAATCATTTTTCTATTTTTATTTGAAAGGCATTTTAAAATATCACACTCCCACATAAAGGGGAAGGAAAGGATATCATACAGCATGAGTAAACCAAAGAAGCATACTAATTTTGTTAGAATCCCAAATATCATAGATATGAACAATCAAGATACATTGTGTGGATATTTATATATAATTAATTAAATTTTTTGATATCTGTTGTATATCATTTAATTGAAAAAATTAAGAGGATTTTTTATTATATAGATCCATATATACATTATATTATTGAAGTTGAAAAATTATGTCCAGAAAAAATTCATATTAAATAAATGAATATAATCCCAAACCTTAAATAATTTACAAAAAATTAATCCCAACGGAATTTACATAGAAACTCAATAGATACAGTGAATGAGCCACTACATGAAATGGAATAAATCAACTATAATAAACACTATCAAAGTAGTAAAAAAAACAAATAAATCAATACAATCGAAATGTTTCATTATATTGGATTCTTAAGGATTATAACTACTTTAATCTCCCTCTCAAAGCTTTGATTAATATCGACACAAATAGAGGAAAGAGATCACAATAGAGGAAAAAAATACAAATATAACAATTGAAAACATTATATCAATGATATTTGAATACTAAAATCAATATAAACAATTCCTATATGAAATTATGGACTAAACACATCCTTTCGCAAAAAAATATAGTTCTTGATCCACCACATAACTCAGATCTGATATGTGAGGCCATTCAGACTTGAAACCACTTCTAATGCACATGACCTCAGATTCACATCTAAACATCCATGCTTGACTTCAACTTCGTAAATGGATTCGACCTCACATGGCTCAGTCTTATTCAAAACTTATGATTGAACACTTCTCTTTTGAATCATAACATCACATTGTCTCTCCTCTCCCTTAGTGTCAGCTCACGATTGGCTTCAAAAACCACCAAAAGATAAGATCTCGACTAATGTATGACTCACGAACATGCTAAGACACCCTCTATAAAGGAATTAGATCCCAAACCTAACTCCTCTTTCACAATTCAGTTTTCTATTTTTTTCATTCATTTCACTATTTTAATATTTTTTTATATCTATTTTAATTATTTTCATTATTTTGTTTTATATAGTAATTTATTCAATTTTTATTATATATAAACATTTTTTAATATCGTATTATCTTACTATTCATAATAATATTATTTTTTATTTCATAAAAATTTGTGAATTTTTAAAAATTAATATATGTTTCATTTATAATTATAATATTATTTATAGAAATATTATATTGAAGATAATGAAAATGATCAGTCATATTTCATTTATACAATTAAGCTATAAATTTAGTAATAAATATATACATTCATCAAAAATAATATATATATATATATTAATTTATTTATATTTATATCTATTAAATAATTTTTTATTTAATAAAATTAAAATTAAAATATTATTTACTAACCCAAAAAATTAATTTAATATAATTAATTTTATGTATTATAATGTTATTCATTTTTTTTATTGTGCACAAATACAATTTTACAAAAATACTAATTTATTCATGGAGAAATTAGAAAAAAATTAGAAATATAATAAAAAACCATGGGGTTTTAAACCAGTTTTTGTACTATATTAATCAATAAAATTAACAAATCATGAAATTATTTAAAATTCCATTTTAGAAGTTTTTACTAATTTATGTATTTACTTATTGTTATTAGTATTAAATGTTTTATTAAAATAATTTAATATTATTTCTAAGTATAATTATGTAACATATTTAATCATAAAATTTAATTAAATATTTTTTTAAATTATTTAAATTTAGAAAACAAATGGAATTATTATCATTTAAATATCTGGAATGTTACATTACCCCCCCCCCCCCCCGAAGTGAATCACGCCCTAACAATTCCTTTGTCGAACTATAGAAAATTATGAATTTTCATTAACAGAAATAAATTAAAACTAGAATTTCTAATGGGACTTAAGTACCTAATAAAAATTATATAACATATATTTTATTTCTTCAAAATTCATCATCTAGTATCCAATGTTGTTTATATCACTTCATTTATTCCAATGATAATTCCCTGATCCCATGTTTCCAAAATCAGTGATGAAAAATGATGTGTAGTTTTTATTTCATATAAAATAAAATGAACAATTTCAAAATATATTAAAAAATTAGGACCTCCTAGCAGTCTAGGATCTGGAGGATTAGATAACATGTTACATTTATGAGAGTTGAAAAAAATAAAACAAATTCCTATTATGCTTCCACATTAACTAAATCTAAAATCCATGACAACTAATTTAAAATTCTATGGTACATAAGAAACCCAATTATTAAAACAAAGGGAGAGCATTCAATTTCATAGAAAGAAGTATTATAAATCTTTAGATACTTTTTTTATATATTTAATTAAATTTAACATTGATAAATTCTTTTGAAGATTACATAAAATTACATTCCAAAAAAATATTTGAAAAAAATTATTGAAATTAATTACTTTAAAAATAGTATACCATGTTTTTAATTACATAACTATAAAAATTACATTAAATATAAAAAAGCTATTTTTCTAAAAAGGAGGTGAAAAAATTTTAAAATAAGATATTGTGGCTTGTGGTAGCTTGATACATTTATGGTTATTTGGGGCCTAGAAACTTATTGATGTATTGCGTTCAATACCCATTTTCCTACCATATTTACAACATTCAGGTGATGCATTTTCTGAAAACATTTTATTCTTGAAATAATTATTATTATGTTTACTATATTTTTTTATTTTGAAAAAATGTTAATTAATTAAAATAAACATACCCATTTAAAATATTATATATATTTATTTACATACATTAATATATGAATATTCATTCCAAACCACTAATTAGTTTTATTCCCTAAATCATAGGCCAAAAGACTTTTCATGAAGTGTCCATGCATTCACACATTCTATTATGAAAAACATTTTCTATTTATATCATTGTAAATATTTAGGTTTCACACGTATACTTATAATCAAAATATTATAAATAAAATATTTCACTGCATTGATAAATATATTTTCTTAATAATCATGGATGTAAACCATTAATTTGAAATCAGGAAGATGAATGTAAAGTATGTCATTGTGGATAATGGCATGGTCATGTTTATACGAAAATATGAAATCTCTATTTTTAATATATCACAATGGAATCTCATTTATGTAATTTTATAAACATTATGATAACATTTAAACATGTCCCTAAACATTTCATCAAATTCCATTGAAAATACATTTTTTATAAAGTTTATTCTATATTAATGCATATAAAAATACATATATATGCATCTATATGATAAGATTTAGATATTTATACTTCTATAAACTCACTTATAAACTAATATTTTCTTAATTATAATTTATTTTAATTAGTTATATACATGGAAATTTTATGTATATATATATCACATAATAATTGAATAATTTCACGTTGATATGAAACATTAATAAATAGAATAATTACACAGTAGAAATTACATGAAATCAAATTAAAACAAAAGATTTAATATATATCAATATATACCACTCACATTTAATAATATGATCCTTAAAAAATATTATTTGAATTATAAAATAATAATTAAACGGTATAAAAGTTTAAGAATACTTTTTTATTATAAAAATATCAATAAATTTTAAAATTCAAAACACGTTTGATTTTGATTTCAAGAAACAAACCATCAAATTCTTGTAAAATATTGATCCCCTAAGAAAATCTACAAAATAAAGATTATGAATATAAGTAAATAATTAAAAAAACAACCCTTAAAAAACAAAGTCAATTAATTTCCATCCTGAGAAAATAGAAAATCCTGAATAAATTTCCCTTTATAGTTAAGATGTTGTATCTTTTTTCTCTTCATCTTGGAAAAGAAATTTAAATCATATCATACATTAACATAATAGAGAAGGAAAATCTACTATCTAGCTTGAGAAATCCAAGGAAGCATACTACTCCAGTTCCAAATGCTTCACTCATATATATGTACACTGAAGACGCAATGTGCGGAAATATTTTATTTTTTATGAAAAAATGATATATGATATATATAATGTAAATGAAAAAATTAATAACATATATTATTATATGGTTAAATATTTATATCATATTAATTATCTTAAAAAATTCAATCTAAAACAAATAAATAATAAATAAAATAATCTAATCCCAAACAAGATGTGGTTTCCTAAAAACAGAATCCAAACTTATTTTGCACAAAAAATTTATAGATACACTTAACAAACCAAAATAAATAAACAAATTAAAATTAAAAAAATCAACATTATCATTGATGATGACAATAAAAAAATTATTACACTAATATTGGTTCATTATATAGGATTTGTAAGGATTAGAACTGGTCCAATCAGCCTCCCAAAGCATTGATTAATATCCACATAAACAATGGAGAATGAATATTGCTTCTGATGATAGGATTAATAACAGACCAATAGGAAAACTGAAAACATTATTTTGAAGATTTTCAGATACCCATATCAAAATAAACAACACCAAAATGTGATTTAGTAATATGACAAATGATCCACCAAAATATTTTTTATATCAACAACATAACACCAATATAATGTGAGGTGGCTTTCAGACTCGAAACCCCTTCCTACACACATGAACTCGGATCAACATATGGAAATCCTTGCTCAACATAGAATCCACAATATTTTTAGTCCTCACACATTTTAGTCTGATTCAACAACTACAGTTCGTTACTTCTCCATCCAAAACCTATCATCACCTTGTATCGCCTGTCCATTGGTGTCAGTTTGCGATTGGATTCAACCCCTACCGAAATTTTATCTCTCAGATCCTACGTGACATGTGACCATGATCAGATACCCTTTCTACTAGTTGTGGAACCCTAATGTAACTCTTCCTACACGATTCAATTTACGTTTCTTTATTTAATTTAACCATTTTTTCATTATTATTATCCATTTATCATTATTACTTTACTTAGTCTAGTAAAATTAATTTTATTGGATGTTATTAATAAATATTGAAATTCGTTAATATCGAATAATATTAATATTCATAATATTATTAATTATTATTGGATAATTTATTTTTTAATTTATATTAATTATCCTATATTTCATTTACTATTATATATGTATATAGATTATATTTAGGATTATGAAATATGATCATTAATATTACATTTATAAGATAAAAATTTAATTTAAAAATAAATATATATAGACATATAAGATAAAATGTAATATATATATATATTATCATTTCATATTTAAATAATTTTAATGTATAACCTTCTTAATTGACAAATTAGTTAATTCAATATTATTATTTTTACAAACAATTAATTTTAATCATTGGAATTAATATGTATAAATTCTATTTTAAAAAAATTATCATTTATTAGGGTATAAATAGGTATAATATTAAACCTATAAACCAAATAAAATTGTTTGAATAACATTATTTTTTTGTATCAGAATAAAAAATAAAATTATCAAATCACAATCTCATTTAAAATTTCACATTATGAGTTTCACCTTATTTAATTAATTTGTTTTTGAAAATTTATTCTTTTATAAAAAATGTAATATTTTTTCAATCAATTATTATATAAAATATTTCTTCATAATGTTTAATTGTAAATTTATTTTTAATTAATATAATTTAAAAAACAGAAGGACTTATTATTAATGAAATTTTTGGGATGTAATAAAAAATATATGGGGACACCTGGGGGGAATATTTATCAACTATTAATGTATGATTTATAAAAATAATTGGGTTGTATGACTCAAATGATGATGTATCATTGGATAATTTAATATTTAATAATGTATATATTTCCTTACCCTATTATAGAAATTAAAATCCTTTTAAAAAAGTGATGTGATCAATGTTGATTGAAAAATAATTATTTCCACTTCAATATATATATATCTTAATCTTTAAAGAATAAAATTTTATAATAATTGAGGCCCTTTTTATTATAGGTTAAATAAATCCATTAAGACATTATTATATTTTGGTAGAAGAATGTAATAGCATGATCTATTAAAATATACTCCCCTATTTAAAAAATTATATTTATGTGAAAGCCTATATAGAAATAATATATAAAAAATGTAAAAAACATATAATTATTATAATTGGAATCATATTATACATTATTTATAATATATATATATTTTATCATTAATTTAAAATTTTCATAAGAAATAATACTTATCATAGATTATTATTTTTAAATACATCAGTTTTGAGAAATTATTTTTTTCCATTTTTTATTTTTCAAATAATTATCTATAATGTTAATAAATTTATTAAAATATTTATATATGTATAAAATTTAGTCATTTTTCAATAGTTTCATAGGTTTTAAAATTAAATTATTTGATGTTAAAAATGATTATTTTCATAAATAAACACTCAAATATATGAAATGGGTTTTTTCATTTTAAATTAAATAAATAATTTTAATGTAATGTGTAGTTAATTATTTTGATAAATTCTATAAACAATTATTTCATGATACATAATAGCAATCAAATGATAATAAATTGAATTTTATGCATGAAAATAAATTTTCTCAATATATGTTGTGTAAGCATTTATTGCCTATATATTAGAATTGTGCTAAACAAATTATAAGAATTTCTATTTTTTATATGAATTATATATATCAAATTATAAAATTTTATAGTAAATATTAATGTAAATGTAATTATTTTTCATAATTAAAAGAAACCATTTTAAATGTTTAAGAGCTATGTTAACAAAAAAATTAAAAAGCAGGATAAAGATATACGATGAAGGTTAAAAATACTTCACAAACATCTCTTATAAAATTTTATATTTTATTTCTTAAATCATTATCATTCAATAAATATGATTTATGATCTTCTACATTTACATAACTTTTATCTCAATATTATTTTATATAATGACTAATAAAAAATACACGTTTCTTACATTTAATACCTTTAATAATGATTCATATGAGTAAAATGATGTTATGAAAAATAATAAATTGTAAAATTTAATATTAATAATCAATTATTATGTAATTAATTTAATTAAAAAATTTCATGTTATAACTAAAAAAATTTTACAAGCATTTGTAATGTTGTTCTATTGAAAGATGACGAATGATCGAAATAAATATATCTATGAACAATAATAGATTTTTTCTCATAATATAATGTAATCCATTAAATTTATGAATAATAATTATTGGAAGTATTAATTTAAATTTTTAAATTCAAACACTATATTTATAATGATGTTTTTGTTATGAATTAATTTTGTATTTTGCTGAAAATTTGAATATCAATATTTTATGTTAAGCAATATTAAATTTTATATTTGTAAAAACATAATAATAATAACAATAAATTTACCTTTTAATGTAATATTATTAATCGTATCAATTTATTTTCACTATTCATCCTCTTCATCAATGAGAATGACAATACTGACCAACAGAACTAGGTTTTTATCTACCATAGTTATGGTTAAATTACTTAATTAATTGTTTTAAAGAAAATGATAATTATAAATACACCAAATTAAAATTTATAGATCATATTGTATGAGATTGTATAGACATTATCCACCTTATACTTGTTGAAATTTAACGTATGTGAAGTTTTAAATTTGATATACACAAGACATACATTAATATTTCAGGTTTTAATCTGATTTCCAGGCACCAAACGTGTCAAAGGATCCCTCTTATACACTCTTTAAAACACCATATTAAAGAATTTAGGATGCACAAATACTACAAAAGACACTTATATTAACAACTATACATATTATTGATGATATTTTTTAAAAAAACATCTTACTTAATAGTCTTTTAAATGATATCAATGGGATATTTCTGAAGGAATAGATAAACCAGTTCACAACATATTATAGTGTTCATATATTATCTTAAGTAGTCCAAATATTAATTTTCCAGATTAACATACTTAATCTGTATGATTATCATACAAAATTTTATTATGTATATATTATGACCAGTATCTATTTATAATCCATCTAAATGGTTATTAAAAACATCATCATGTGCATAAATAAACTACCATCACCACAACCAATATATTTTATTTTCCACCACATCCACTCATGGTTAGATATATTCATGTATATGGATTTCATTATTATATATTATTTTATTATTATTATTATGATATTAAATGATAAAATTTTAAATTATTTTCTAATATATCATCAATTTTATGATGATAATGTCATGTGTCTGTATTTGTGCAATACGACCACTATTAAGTGATATCATTCAAATTCAACTACTAATTTATATTAATGAAATTTTGGATATATATCATGATTATATTTAAATTTTTTATATAATTATGATTCAATAAATATTTGTTACTCTTTACCATTTATTGATTTTTCCAAGGAAAAGTGAGAATTTCATTCTAGTGTACCCACACAACAATCCCCCTGAAGTAATGTATTTCATTTCTCATCATTTTATTTATTTTGTTATATAACTATGTTTAAAGAATAAATATTATGATCATTTCATGATTATTTAATCTAAATTGATCAAATCATTACCTGGTTGAATTGTATAGTATGGTCAGATTGAAATAAAGATGGATTTCAAACTACTTTTCACCAAAATAATGATTTAAATGATGATTTTTTAAAAGTTTAATTAACTATTGTATGGGAATGAAATAGTGAAATTAGTTAATGAATATTTTTCAATAATAATATTATACATATTCATTAATATTTATAATGTTTGTTTGAATGGAAATGATATAAGATATGACATCAGGAATGGATTTCTTGTCACTTATCCATTCAATTAGTCTTATTTCCTATTAACCGCTAATTCAATTTTTTTTAAATATATAATTATTAATTATTACATTTATGATTAATATAGGGAATATTATAGGTATCTAAAAACCTATCTATGGTTCTCTATATTATTATTCTTTTATTCATAGAATATAATGAATATATGGGCTATTTATTATAATAATATTTTATTAATACAAGTTTCAGTTCATCCAAAAAAAATTTAAAACTATTTATATATATCACCTTTAATATTTTATATAATAAGTAACATTATATTCATGTATTTTAAGTTTTAATTTTATTTTATTTTAATTATTTGAGTTATGATTCATAATTTACAAAGATATAATGAATTATATAAAAATATTATTTCATTTTGGGAATGTCTATCCTAAATAACAAATAAGTTAAATTATATCGACTATCTCTTTTAAACCCCATTTATATAATTTTATTTTATTAATTCATTAAATTTTCATTTAATAGGACTATTTCAAATATTTTTTCAAAATTGTATAGAATATGATTCTATGAATATTCTTCCTTATTTCATATTTGGTAAAAAAATATACATACTTATCTATTTTCATCAAATTATTTAGATAACATTTTTATCAATGTGTAAAATTTTTAGAAATAATTTTTTTACATCCGTAAATTTTTTTTCATGTGATTAAAGGAAATATTTTGTAATATTTATGTATAATTAATTTTAGACTATTTATAAAATATGAAAATAATGCATATTTTATTTCTCTATAATGATTTTAATATACTATATTCATGAGAATTATTTTCTTTTTATCTTAATCTATATTATTCTGGGTTTATCATCAAATTATTTAATTAAAATTTTAATTTTGATGTAATTTATTCGGCATACAAAGTGTAATATTTATTTTGAACACTTCCATAGATTGGGACAAATTATTTTTAATGTAATTATCAATATATGTAAACATAAGGGAGGGATTGTTATAAATCAATAGGGAATTTATCATATTATACCATCAATGATCTTTCTATTTATGTATTATTATGTTTTGCAATTAAATATAGTTCCCATGTATCCAAATTTTTAATAATTTGATGAAACAATTTTAGTATTATGATATATTATGGGTTTTATCATGAAAAACAATTCATTACCATAGGTTAATAATGATATTAATTAAATGATATTTTTTCATTTTTATGATAAAATTTTAGATCATCATTGAGGATATTGCTATCGAAATTATATAAGATTTTTTTGGAATATAATATAAATCATGATGAATTGTGGTTATGATTTGAATAATCATGATAGGTGAGCCTGATATTACTCATTAATGTTGGTGATCATGATACACACATCCATTACATTGAGTAATGTGATATGTTTAATTGACATTTAGACACTCAGAAGAGATGATGTATTTTAATGAATATGTGTTACTCTTATATGATGATGAAGTTAAATAAATTTATGATACTCATAATATATGAGAGTGTTGACTGAATATATGTATTTATTATGAGGATAATTAGTAAAGAGGTCTGATAGTTTTCAATGATTAATTTTTTAATTTTCAGATTTTGGATACTCTGGGAAGTACATATAAATTCTCAGGAAACCATTATTTATTCTATGTTCTCTCTGTGTTTCATATGGATTTCTAAAAAAATGATTTCACATGGTATATTATTTATTAATGAAACAAAAAATTATTTTGTTCAAATATTTATTTATTTCGTCAGGTTTCATGAACTTGGTTTTTTGTATATAAATTTAGTAATATTGATATCATTAACATCTATTATTATATTATTGAATTATTCTTATCAAATTCATTTGTATAATAACTAATTTATATTTATTATTAATACCATTATAAAGTACCTATGATAACTCATTATTTAGTAACCATTTCTCTTGGTCAGGTAGAACCATATTATATATGATATTTATAGATTGATTTTATGTGTAGAAAATTTGTTGTGAGAATCTGAACACTTCTTATAGAATAATAAAAATATATTAAAAATAATAAAAACACAAATTTTATTCATTTATAAAAATATTTAATCATAATTTTCTATAGATTTAATACCAAATGGTATTGGTTATATAAATTACTCCATGTAATATAATGATAATATAATTATGGGTGGTAATAATTTTATTGTTTTTTAGAATCAAATTTAATATAAAAATAGTATTTTTTACAATATTAGATATTTTTTATGTGTAAAAGTCTCGTTGAACTAGGGGAATATTCATTTATCTTGAGAATCATGAATAATGAATGTAAAATTTGATATTAATTTTTTCTTGATGGAATGATCAACATATGATCGAATAAATGCATCCCTTATCAGTTCCATAAAGTCTATTGTTAAAACTCCTTAAAATAAATTAGAGAAATATATTAAACTCATTATTATTTATTAGGGTGAAAAATTAATGTGGGATTATATAAATGAGGTACAAGACATTGTATTTCATTATTTTAAGATAGTATTTAGTGGTTGTAATAAATATCAAATCAACTGAGGTGGAACTTTTATAACCTCATATTAGGGGTTTTTATGTGGATCATGATATCATATAACAATGTGGGTAAGATTCCAAGGATGATATATTTTAATAAAAAAAATATTCTATGATTTTTTGTTACAATATTCAATTAGTATGTTATAATAATGTTTATCAATCTCATAAAAATTTTCTTCATATCATATGATGTAATATTATTTATGACTATAGAATTATACAAATCATAATTTAATTTCATATTCAATACATGTGTTTTAGATCTATATTTTATGTTTTCAATTATAATAACTCCAAATATTTTAAATATTTATTTATTGTGAATGATAAATATGTATTATGTATATACTTGATACTTGTGGATCTTTAATATTTGGTTCATTTTATATTTTATGTCTGCTAATTTATCTTTTGATCTAGTGGTTTTTTATGAATATGTTTGGTATCACTTCAATAAATAAATTTTAAATCTTCTTTCCTATTTATTTTTGAGATAAAAAATATTGATTTATCTTGATTTATGGGGTTTATATATTATTCCACATATGAGATGATATATTATGTTATGGATTTTTTCATGGGAAGTGTTTATTATATTCATTGGTATCATTAACAGGTGATAAAAATCGAATAATTTTAACTATATAATTCCTCTAGTAGATATAATTCCCAAGATGGGATATGGTTGGTTCATGGTGTGACATTGTTTTTTATGCATTGTATGTTGTTATCATCCAATTTAGACTCAAGACTAGATATTAGATCCCATTTATTTAATTATGAATCATGTTTTTCATGATATATAATTTAAATTTCGGTATTGTATAAATTATCTATTGATTAAAATATATTATATTCTGGGGTTTTCTTTTAGGTTTTCATTCTCTAATGGAATTAGGTGTAGTTTCCATGTTTGATTATTTATGGACTTATAAAAATGACCATTTTCATTATTGATCATGGAATACATTATTACATTCATAATACGACTCTATTTACTTTTTTTATATTGTATATAATTATTATTAATTAATTATAAATATTTGGGAGTCCGAATTCTTTTTAGATCATGGGGGTAGATATTCCTATATTATTATTTGAACACATTGCATCAATATTTTATAATGGTTGATGATTTATTCCAGGAATATAGATGAATTTTATATTTCTGTACTTATCCATTATCTATAAAAATCATTATTTTATCATAAAAACACTTTTTCATTTAGGTGAAGGGGTTTTGGTATTTTAATCTTTTGATATAAACTATAATGGTTAATTTAGTGTAATATTGATTTGTGATATAGATAAAAATTATATAATTATGTACATATTTTTTATGTACACAGTTCATAAATTGATTGAGGGAAGAGGGCCAATTCTTCTAGAACATCATTTTTATAAAAATTTTGTGATATGACATGTAACACCCAAGGATTTTCAAATAAATTTAATATTGAATGACTGGAACACTCAACCTCTACAAAAAATAATGTTTATAACCGAGCCAATGATCTTATTTATTCCGCTTTTGCATTTTATTTTCAAAAAACTAATTTACTAGGTTGGATTAAGGGTGATTTTTGGTGTTTGATAGAACATACATAATTTATGATGAATGGTAACCAATTATTAGGAATAGTAACATAATCATATGAATATTAACATGAACCTTATGAATAGTAATGTACCCTTGTGAACAATCAAATGTCCCTTATAAATGGCAATTTACCGGTACAAATAGTTACATTTCCCATATAAATATAATTAATATTTAGAAAAAACTAAAATGAGAGTAAATATTTTAAAAGTAAATATTTATGTTTTTTTGGTGAGATATAAATATTTTATTACAATTTTCTAATAAATAATTGTATTTAGATGAAAATTAGTTTCTCCTATAATATATTCATTAATCAAGAAAAATTGTCCTTGGATTTTTAGGTAATATAATAGGACCATAGTAAGTTTTTTAGGGCATTAAAAAATCAATTTTAGTAATAAAACAATATTTTCCGAGTAAATAGTGAATTTATTTAAAAATTTATTTTTAGATATATATAATATTTAATTGAAAAAATTGATTTCATAGTTGGATTCTACCTAACAAAAAAATGGTTACGATGAATTTTTCGGTTATTTTTAAAATAAATGAATATTTGCTGAATAGCGAAATACAATGAATTACAATATGTATACATTATGAGTTGAATACACCATTGTTACCATTATTGACTATTTAAGATCCATGGGTTCCAGAACACATGAAATTATTAAATTTTTGGTCATTGAATCATAACTATTCCTTGTTTTATGGAAAAATAAAAAACCAATGATTAAAATATTAATAAAACCATCCTCTCCACTATAAAAACCACCCATAGTCCTCTTGTCTCTTCAATCATCTCAGTACAAGAGAATTTTCTAAATTCTACTAAAATCTCCTCCCATGATCATTTCTCATGTCCAAAATTCCTTGGCCTTTTCAAAATACCAAATCCTCCCCCCAAAAGAGGATCTCAACCAAGATTAAATTTTGAGGTAAATTCCACATTTCAATTATTTTACATACTTTTCATTATCCTTTTCTCCTCCTCTATAATTACCTCTCCCAATCCTAATGTTAAAAAAAATCCATTGCTATAAATGTTTCATAATTTAACTATGATTATGGAATAAATTATTATCATCTCACATTTAGACTTCTTTTTTGCTAGTAGTAAAAAAAGAATCTGGGATGTGCTAATTTACCACATTCAAGGACGATGGGTTTCAAATTTCAATTAAAATAGTAAAATTATAATCATGGAACAATAATTATGGTTAAACCAGACATTTATATTTTTTTTATGTATCATCTATTTTCCTGGAATATTTTTGTGAACATGGTTTTGATTCATAGTGAAAAACAAGTTCGTAGTGTTCAAAAACCACCAATTAACTCAATCAGTTATCATTAAACTGGTTTTATAAAGAATCATCTCTAATAAAAGAATCTAAATGAAATTCATATCAATGTAACCTTCTAGATGTTTAGTAAATATATATAACTTATATTACAAGAAACCATTCCTCGTTTTACATGATTATCTATTCATGTATATGAGTATACTAATCATGAAACAATCTGAAAAGAAAAGTGAAATTGAACCTCTAAACCCATCAAGAATTCCATGAATTAATTAAACAAGGTTATAATAAATCAAAAAAATTTACCTGAGGTTCATGAATTATTATTTAATGTTCGTAAATTTGATTATTTATGTCATTATTATCAATTGGGGAACACCTTATTTCTTAATGTAAGGGTTTTTTCATCTCCCTTCCTTTTTTTAAATAATCAATATTCACTACAATTAATTTTTTATGTTGTATATATACTTCCTATTGTTGTTTCATATCATTAATCTCATTATTATCATGATATTATATTTATCATTTAATGATTATTAATTTTTGGGCACATATTTTAACTGATTGTAATGTTGATAATATTTTCTACCTAGAATTTCACATTCATTAGGGATGCTAATATTCCATAATCACCTCAATGATATTATTATTTATTATTATTTATTATTATTTATTACTCATGGTCTACATGTTAATATTATATATAATATTACCATTATGGATACTTAATTTTTTTATTGGTCTTTACTTGTTTTAAAATAATCATTAAAAAATTCATCTGAAATGCAGGTCTGATTTAAGGAAATTTTGGAATTCATATCTATTTGAATGTTCAATATACAATCCCATTTAAACTATATTTAACATTCTAAAATAAAAAAATTTAACATGAAAATTCTATATTGTCTTATTTCTGGTTTAATGAAAGAAATAATTCATTTTCACATTAAAATTAGTTTAATGAATTCCATAAACTGCACTAAAATGTTTGAATTCTAAGGATTATTAAAAAACACATTCTAAATGATTTAAATTATCTAGGACATCATATATTCCTAAAATTTAATATCATATTATTCCCTTTTCTTTTCTGGTATGGAAATATTTTAAATCTGATTTATGAAAAATATAAATGATTTTATAAAAGAACACATTATTCCAAAGATAAATTGATTTTTCCTTCCTCACTATTACTTTTATGAGATATATTCCTTGTTCGCAAGTGTTTCCTTTAATGTGGTTCATGTAATTAGAAATGATATATCATTTCAAATGTATCATTTTTCTCTTGATAATCTATGGTTTTATTATTTGAATGATTCATGGTGGTATTGGACACATTAGGTAGCTTATATATTATTTCATTAAGATTTACTCAATGGTTTAACATAAGTGAATGTTTATTTTTGTCAATATCCTATGATAATTCATGTATTTTACAGAGGATAGAATATTATATTATCATCTAAATTATGTTTTTAAGTTTTTATGATTATTTTTAATGTTGATTTTCTATCTTGATTCCTGTAAATAATGTAATTTGTATAATTATTTTTTATCTTTAATGTACGAGGAATGTTAATTACATTTCCTTTATTTCATTCTATATAACTATATATATATGATATGCTTATCCCAATTCATAAGAGGAATTTATTGGACATTTAATGTGTCGGGTGAGGCACTCTATATCCTCTCATGGAATCAGTAGGTCTCTTGACACAAACTATGGTCTTGGACAGAGACCTCTCAAAAATGGATATTTACAGTCTTGGCACGAGGCCTTAATTGATTGGTTATTGTATCATGCAATATTCATTCCATCATTATGAAACAAGTAATTTAATGAAAATTTAGTAGTTCTATATGTATAATACACATTATTATTTTTTATTATGGAGTTATTTATTCATCTGTTATTCCTGCAATAATATGTTCATGTTTTTTAAGGCATGATTTTTTAGTTATTCACTATTCATAGTGTTTGAAATTATGATATATTCAGATATTTTTCGTTCCATTACTAAGAATATAATCTCATCCTATTCTTATGTTATTTTTTCTCTAGATATAAAGATTTTTATTTTGAATGATCTATATGGATAAAATTAGAGTTGTGGATGTTTCCAGTAAAATATATAAGTTATATTTCATTTCATGTTGCAATGTAGAACCTATGTATATATTTTGTTTTCAAAAACTAATAAAATTATCGCACTTGTAGAAAAAATTATCTTTAACATATGTTATTTTAATATTTATGGCTGCTTTTAACTGACGTTGAAGCCACTGATGTAAAAAAATAAGACTTTTTGCATCAGTTTTTGTAATAAAATACCCAAAATGAATTAAATTTATGTCTTAAAAATAGTTTTTGAGTTAGTTTTTAAAAAAACTAACATTATAAAAGAATGATATATATTTTTGGAATAAGTTTTTACAAAAATTGATTCCAATATATATTTTGTTTTCTATGTTCTGTAAAATTTCCGAAGCATCGATTTGACCGGTCTTGGAGCTAAAACTACATAATGGATCAAAAGTTATTGTCGTCGAAAGTCGAGTGTGTCACTGTTTCGATTAATACATAACATTTCAAAGAAAATATGATAAAACTGAATTAATATCACATACACAAAATGAAATAAAGTTAACATAATTATTCAAACATATTTCAATGGTTTTTGGAGTGTACATCAAAAATTATGTTTTTTTTCATCATATCTCTTATATTAATTATAAATATAAGGAAATAATGAAAATAGTAGTGGATAATAAAATTTACAAAACGGTTGGTAAATCTCATCCCATGAGTTTTATATTTTTAACTAGATAACAAAAATTAATCATCTTTATAAGAAAGATAATTGAGTTAATTATAAATTAAGGTAAATAATAATAATGAAAATAAATAATTTGAATACAAACAAGGGTCAAATTAATGATTAAAGTTGTGTTGAAAACATGATTGAATCCACAAGGATGAAAATGATGAACAAAGGAGAAAATTTATTTTCATATTTTTAAAAAAAAAATCAATAGAGTAGTATTAAATGATGGTGGTATATTAAAAAGATCAAAGCATGTTGTGAAAAAATTCAAATTATGATCTTATTTATTTTTATATACTCATTGGCGCCAGTTTTTTTAATCAACATGATATTGTATTTAAATTGATCTTTTTGGAAACTATTTTGTTGAATCCATATTCCAAAAACTACAATTTATATCATTTTGGCATCAATTTTAATTTAAATAGATGAAAAAATGTAAAAAAAATTTGGCATCAATTATTAATGAAACTGATGCTAAAAAATAATTACAATTATTTTCAATTCAGTTTTTTTAAAAACTTATTCCAAAAAATTGGTATCTTTATTTTAAAAACATAACGCAAAAAATAAAAAAAAATTAAAAACATTTTTTATGAATACCAATCTAAAAAATATTAAAAAATAATAATGTTTAGATAATTTCATAACCATCAATTTTATAGGTCTTAGAGCTAAGAAGAAGTTATGGATTAAAAGTTATAGAATTTGAAATTTGGACTTCAATAATTTTTCTCTTAGAGAAGATAAACATCCAAAATTCAGAAAAATTTATCTGTAAATCATTTTTTTGTTCCACAACAACACACATATATTATTTCGAAATAATATATATATGGTAAAACAAAATATAATTATTTGTATCTGTTTTTTAAAAACATATTCCAAAAATATTTTTTTACATTTTGGGGGTAGATTTTTATTTAATGTGATTTTGAAACAAATTTTTTTATTTCACGCATTGTTTTTAAAAAAACCTAACATCAAAAGTCCACATAGTCATATATTACATATTTTTATAAGAAACAAACTTAAAATTGATGATGAAAAATACCATTTATCTAATAGTCCTGGTCCTTTGTGAAATGACATTATTGGAATATTGAAAATGTAATGAAACAATGAACCTGTTCTGGGAATATAGGGTTGGGGAATTAAAGATTTTATCAGAGAATGTTTAGTATAAAATGTAAAATCTATATTTTGAATACATAAATTAAGGATGAAAACCCTATGATGTTTTCTCAAGATAAATAAATGATCATCTAGGTTGATTTGGGAGGAATATATTAAGATGATATTTCTAGAAAATATATTCATGTCACGATACAACATGTAGATATAGTTCTACCATGGATATACCAAGGAGTAACTACTCTGACAAGAAGTATTGAACTTGACTTGGGGTATCCAGGTACACGTAAATAAGCCATTCTGTACCCTTTTTTTGACACTCCTGACGGTTTTTCTTAGGTTATTCACATATTAATTATAAGCCATTATGATGTATTTAAACGTAAATCATGCCTCAATGAAAACATGTTTATGATTATGAGAATTATTAATTATAGGATTAAATTTATGCTATGTATTTTTTATGTTTATATATTTCATTGTGATACATAACCTAATCTATTGCATGAAATTATAAATAACTGCACGTAACAAAAAGAATGATAACTTCACCAATGCACATGATGCTGATAGTAAGATGGATCATATATATAATAGTCTTAAGATATCATTTCGAAGAAAGATAGTCCTCCATTTATTCTCATCAAATGTAGAAATATTATTATGTGATAACAAGATATGTAAATAATTCACTGAGTCCTATGATTTTGAGTGTAATCCATATGATAAGTGGATCGAAGGGAATTAGTGTTTTTTATATGTGTGGAGAAAAAGGACATCAATTTTATTATTTCGAGGGTATGAAATAGGAATCTAATGTACAATGCTTTAACTTCAAGAAGATGGGACACCCTGTGAATCAATGTCCCCCGGTTCAAATGAATATGACCGCAAAGATGTTACTAGATAATGATCAATTCATGATACAATCACAAATGATGTTGAAGGATTAAAATTCCTCATCAAAAATCAATTAATTTGAATATTTTTTCATTAATGTACTAGTTATAAAGAATTATGGAATATATGTGGATTGAACTCCTATATTATTCCATTTTATATTTGAGTTTGTATGATGAATTTTACCAAGGCTAAGTTACTCAGTAGAAAAATAATATCTTGGGCATGTAAATGTTTGAGGGAATGAAAACCTTAAATATATTCAAGTTCATAACAATAATGATGATGAAATGATTTATTTGGTTTAGTATTAACTACATAAAAATGGATTATTGTCTTGTCGACAAGTGGAATATGCAATTAATGATAGATTCTACAACTTTTTTATATAACAAATATACCAAATATCATGTGTATGAGTGAATGAAAATTTACAATGCGGTTTGATTGTAATTTGAGTTATTACCAGTTTTCAAAAAGAACGCATGATGAAAATATTCACATGATTGGAATGGAATAATTAAGGTTTGTATCATGTTGATTAAAGGAAAATAAATTAGTAGATGAATTATGTTGGTTGGATCATGGAGTTTTAAAAAAATAATTATTTCCAAGGACCACATATAATTGATAGGATAATGATTCAAATGTATTAGATCCTGATATTTTATAAAGATAAGAAATTTATGAAATCGTATATGTTAATCATTGTCTGAGGTTTTTTGTGTTTATTCTCACCTCATTATGAAATATGTTCTATGTGACAATTTATAGATATTTAAAATCCCAAAAAGGGTAATAATGTCATTATGAAATAGAAACATATATTTTTTCTCTTTTATGAATGGAATAATTCATCAACTCAAGGAAAATTGTCTTAAATAAATATTTTTTCTTATTATCATATTTATTCAGATATCTAGGATATTTTATCAAATGTATTGTTAATGAGTTTTTTGTAATGTTATTTCATAAGAGCATGTTCCAAATCTCTTTCTGTCAAAACATGATTGATTGATTATTCATCCATGGCCATGGTGTCCAATTTGGACATGTAGATTTCTAGTAAATAATGCATTTCTATTTTCTTCTTATTAAGAGGATATTTTAAGAAAAATTATGATATTGGATTACCATAATGGAGTTTTCTTGTATCAACCATAAAAATTGGATGTTAAATTTCAAATATCAAGGATGTATTTTTTTAAGAATGGTAGAATGTAACTCCCCATGGATTTGAAAATAATTTTACATTTGAATAGATGAAACACTTATTATCTAATAAAAAACACTTCGTTATAGCATTACTAAAGAACATAATTTTTCCACCACTATGTTTTTAATTTCAAAAAGATATCATACACGGTTGCTTTCAAGGTGAATTTTCGAGTCTAAAATATGAAAGATTATTTTTAGATAACGGTAACATACCCTTAAAAATAGTAACATGTAACATTCCGACCTGGCTCACCATCGACCCGGTGGCCGGACTAGTTGCCACATGGCCTCAAGCACGTCTCCCCGTAAGCCAGAGGCTACCGACTAGTAGTGAGGGTCTCGGGAGGTGATAGTGGGTATAATATACCCTCATGTCAGAGTAACACTTCAATATTATCATAGTAAATGACATTAAATAACGGAAGAAGTAAACTATTAAAAGGAATAATCAAACGACAGGTGATAACAATTTCATAACAGGTGGCCACATCCAGTTAACATGATACATTAATGTTGAATGATACAATTTGAAAACAGGAAACAATATAGAATGCTTATAAAACAATGCACAAGAATAATGAAAATACAACAAGGACCGATGTGAGGTCTCCTAATAATTCAAATATCATGCTTGGTCATTTGCATTTAAATTCTCAGGTACAAACAACACAACACAAACCCTAGGTCCTGCAAGCAAGAAGGTCTACTCAGGTACTCTAGTGCAATGGCAGCCTGAGTAGGGTGTGATATATAAATCTCTCTAGGCCAGCACCACTGGTGTCAAACCCAATCCAGACGATGTATAAAAATTAAACACTGAGCACTTATATAGAAATAAGTAAGGAGAATTACATAAGTAAATTACACCCATCCAAGTTCCCAAGGGATACCTGACAGTTATACCAGCTTCAGTGTGTTGCCGGTAAGGTAATCGGATCATGTCACCATATATATATATATATATATATATATATACATTTAGATCATAGATGGAATGGGGTAATAATGCCTCCAAACCATTAATTGAGATTAGCGGGCACGAGGTAAGAATGATTCTCTTCCATATAGGTCAACTAGAAAGGGGTAAGAATGCCTCCCTTCCATACACATATCGAGATTAGTGGGCACGCGGTAAGAATTGTTCTCATCCTTATAGGTCAACTATAACGGGGTAAGAATTCCTCCCTTCCATTCACGTATCGTGATTACATCTGCCGTGGGGTAGACATCCCTCGCACCAATACTCAAAATAAGCAATCATGGGATACGCATGCCTCCCATCCAAAAACATACACAGATGATAGCATGGGGTATGAATGAATCACATTCATAAACATACACATTGTCCATCAGTTTCATATCACAACGCATAAGGCAGTTCCTCTTATTCATTTCAAATAAACACATGAAAATTTTCAAACATCCCTAATCACTCATAATCATTATTACAATTTCATTAAAAAGCATAAGGCAGTACATTTTATGCAATTAAATTAGGACACTGATATGGGCTTAGTCACTTCCAACACATCCCATGGGGTAGATACTTATCATTTAAGCCATTTACTATACACCATACCATTTCTAAGAGATATTCATTATATGGAAACAGTCACACACACGTCATCTCACTCAATTTTCATACACATGGAAAATTGATTCCTGGTTCAAGTGTCTTGTCCATTTCAGTTAAAGGTCATAATTACCTATTCTAAATCATTCTAACTATTTCGTTTATGTCAATCCAACCACTAAACTTATTAAGGCATGGCAATTACATTCCATGGATTCAAGTACAATGTGAGGTGTTATGGAAAACATAGAATTTTCCCTCTTGGGGAAATTCAACAAAGAATAAAAAAGCAGCTAGAATTTCCATTCAGTAATTATAAAAAAGGTAAGGAAAATTTGGTAAACATAGATGTCTACTTTCTACTCTTTAACTTCAAGACAGCTCAACTCTGATCGAGGGGTTTTATTATTAAATCATTAGTTTAGTGACCGAACAACCTCTTATATCGTATTCTTGCAGTTCACACAATTTTCACAGAAGCATTTAATCGGATCTAAACATGCAAAATTAAAATACTAAAACAATGTAGTATTGAACACTTTAAATGATTCAATTTAAATTAAATGGCAAGGAGAGTGACCCTAACTCAAGGTGGGTCAATCCGTTCAATCCGGCTCTTGGCGCTCTCTAACTAAAGTTTCCACTGATGATCCTCCACTAGGAATAACATACTATGAACCATAAAACAACAAAAGATATCAATATAGAAGATGTGCAAAACATAAATGTGAAAAACCCTACCTCGAAATGAAACCAGAAGACCAAAAAGACCGCAAAAATGCCTCACCTTCGGCAGCAGACATCATACGTGTACCCACGAGGTCCCGAGGGACCTTCTGCATCCCCTTACCATAGAATAACTAAAGGGAAAACGAAAACAACAAAAACCATAAAACTAGGGTGTACGACCGAGTGAGACTTGGGAAATGGGAAGCCCTAAAATAGGTCAACATGGGGAGGATAAAATGGAAGAGGTCCTACCTTGAAGTTTTGATGAAGATACCTTCAGAAATTGGTGGAAACTAAAGGGTGGCGGTGGAGGAGGATTGCATGTGTCTTGAGATGAAGCCCTCTCTGGGTGCAAGTCTGACCGAGTGAAAGGGTAGGGAGAGGTGTGTTTAGTTTAGGATTTATTTTTAACATAATTTTATTTTAAAACCCTTTTTAATATTTTAAAATCCCAAAAAAAGGTCATGGAACATGGCTTGGGCCGCACGGTTTGGAAAACCATGTGCCAACCGTGTGTCCCTCCACTGGACACCCAAGAAACCCTACTCGGGCTGGCCGCACGATTTGGTGAAACTGTGCACAGGCCGCGCTGACACTTCTGCCTCCCTGATTTATGTCGCACGATTTGGGCTGCACGGTTTAGGAAAGTGTGCGCCAACCGTGCGCCTTCTGTTTTTCTTTAAAACCCTTCCTCATTCGGCTACAACGCACACGATACACCTAGAACCACTTGGAACACTTAACGGGCATTCACCCATGTCTAGAAACATTAAAAATAAAGTTTCCAACATTAGAAAGTTGGTTCAGAAGACCGGTCATAAATTCGACTAGTTTAGTAACTGAAAAAGTTCAAATTCCTTCGCTTTTTATCCCGGTTCAAAATACAGGTTAAAACCATGTGAACTGCATGAATAAGATCAAAGTGGTTGTTTGGTCACTAAACTCATGATTTAATAATAAAACCCCTCAATTAGAGGTGCACTGTCTTCAAGATATTGAGTAGGAAGTAGACATCAATGTTTTCTTTCTTTGCCTTGAATTTGTGATAATTACTGAAAGGAATGTTTGGATTCATGTTTCTTCTTTGTTGAATTTTTCCAAGAGGGGAAACGATATGTTTTCCCTAACACCTCAATTTTCACTTGAATCCTTGGAATGTAATTTCCATGATTTAATAAGTTGAGTGGTTGGGTTGAGATAAAGGGAATAGTCATAATTATTTAGAAGATATATTGATGAACATTAACTAAAATGGCTAAGACACTTGAACCGGAATCAATTTTCCATGCCCAGACAAATTGAGTGAGATGACATGAGTGTGACAGTTTTCATATAATGAATAGCTCTTTGAAATGGTTTGGGTTATAGTCAATGACTAACATGATAGGTCTCTACCCCATGGGATGTGTTGGAAGAGAGAAAGCCTTTGTCGGTGTCCTAATTGAAATGCATAAGATGTACTGCATTATGAATTTTAATGAAATTTGTGATAATGATAACGAGTGATTATGGATTTTTTTAAATTTGATGTGTTTACTTGAAATTCATAAGAGGTACTGCATTATGCATTGTGATATGAAACTGATGTAGAATGTGTATGTTTATGAATGGAAGGCATTCATACCCCATGATATCATATATTATGTGTTGGAAGTGACCATTCCAGGTCATTTCGTTATAGTACAACACTGTACAATCAATGAAAAATAACAGGTTAAAACCTAACTTATCAAGAATTAAGATGTCACATACAATATGACACCCACCAACCTCAATATCATAACCCTTACATTGCCTAATATCCTCAATTTAAACCTCTATCATTGTTTTAATATACATTACCCCGCACACACATTCCATGGATAGGAGAAAGTCAACTACAATCTTAACATATATAGAGGAATTTATTGTGCCTCTGTCAAAAAAATCACTTGAAATAATGGAATCTATGTGGATCATACCTCTAATAGTTGAAAATAATTCCTCACCACCTCTATGTACAGACATAACTCTGTATGGATTACTTTCGCATATGCCATGGGATCTTGAATGAGTGTGTGGAGATACACTAATCTACTGATATGAGCACAATAACCCTTATTGTGTCTCCATATTATACCAATATGGACTATTGTGCTATAAATACCTACCAGATAGGTGGTAACCAACACCCTTCATACACTTGGAATCTGTATAAATCCACTATCTATGCACAATTGATGAGAAATACTATTAAATCTCATTAGATGTCGCATTCAGCCACATGACTATCACCCAACTGGGGGACAAATATGTTGACTCAACATGTGTCTCGGTAATCCACATTGATAATAGAAAACATGACCTCTACATAGATGTGATTTCCCTCTCTCCAAAAATTCTCCACATTTCCACCCTAACTAGGGCACCTGAAACAAAACATTCAACCCTCATAAGACAAACAACTAGCCCATCCTATTTGAAATTTATGTCCAATACCTAAATCTCACTTCAGGAAACTTATGAGATATGGTCATGACCGACTATATCATTAATAAGTGTTGAACATAAGATATTCACCCGATACCTAATCTCGTGTCATAGCTCATCTGGGAAATTTTTCTCACTACCACCTCATCTCTTACCAACTTTAGAATGAAGCATAATAAATAAGTGAAATTAATATCATATTTTATCACAAACATTACTATAGTGTCGTAATCACAAATTCCACAGCCTTATCCTTCCTTAAGCTATCTAGATTGAAATAAACAGATAAATTTTCTTTAATATTTTTTGATAACGTTCCTTCATCTGGTTTAGTCACCAACATGATGTCCCACCAACACATTTTCCAAAACTCTCAACATATATTTCATCAACATGACTGACTTCTAATATAAAGTCCCCAAATGGTCAATAGTAGTACACATGGACTCTATCAAGAATAAGGATTCCTCTATCCAACCCTCTCTAGTGATGGTTAGATGGTGCTAAAGCATGAACATATTTCTCAGCTCAAACATGCTATGTACAAGCCTCCAGGGATCACGTTCCATAATTTTAATGAAGTGAGACTTGTTCTCATGAATCAAATATTTTCTATTATTCATCATCTCCAAGTTATCATGGTCTACTACAAAGGGTATTTTTGGAAACATCCTTGTATCGCCCAACCATATCACAATGTCATAGTGTAATTTATCTATAATTAAAAACAAGACCATAAGAACAAACAGCTTAAATCATCCTTTTATAATAAAATAAGTCTCTCTTAAAGTCATAAACAATCCATTTAACACATATAACATCCCAAATGTTATCAATGCATCTAAAAAAATACATTTTATCATCCCTTTTGTGGGTCATGGTAAACATGGGAAAACCATCTTATATAGTCAAAACATAAATCTTACTCAATGACACATTTTACAATTCAAAACATCTTTCAATTAATGTTTTCAACTATACATTAACCTTTAATTTAGCAATATACACTAATTGATATTTATCATTTTTCAATTTTTACATAATTTTATAACATTATTAGACATCATTTTATTTGAATTTTATTTCGGTAAATTGAATTTTACAATTCTTGACTAAATCACCTATACCATGTGCTCCTATCATGATGAATTTAATTCATCTAAATTTGTGCCTAAATTGAGTAATGAATGAAAAATATCATGTTATCATGGTCAATAATGAAAAATATCACCAAAGGTCTATTAAAAAAACATCTTCATCACCAAAAGATGATATATCATCCACTATAATAGTGGGCAATAAAAAAACAATTATCTCCCATGGTATTATGTTTTTCCCACATACATTGGTTATCTACTCCCATGAACATGAACACTAACAGGACTAAACTCATCCTAAATTTCCATTTACCATACCAAATAGTATGTTCACAAAAAAGTCATTATTTGATACCACATTTTAGTGTCCATGGCCCGAGAGACACTAAATTAATTCTCTAGGCTAGGCCACCACATAACCTAAATCACACCTCCTCATATCCAGAAGATCCAAACTACCATAGAGGTATAATATTCCATGTGGGGAGAATATGAGCTCTAAAACAAAGTAGTCTATAAAAAATAATAAATAAATAATAGAAAAAAATTCGATGATAGAGGAACATGAATTATAATTAATTATAATGTTGGTTACATGCTTGCAACCCAAATGTAAATATGTTCGGTCATGATCAATATTTCAATGATTAAAATATCACAATTTAATGAAATATAATCAATCCCCAAAATAGGTCATTATTCCAGGTTGGGATCATCATCCATGCATATCCCAAGTCATGCTCAAGACCCCACTATATGGAATTTTCACATATAATGATAAAAAACATGAAAAATGCACAAGCGCCTAATAGAGGCCAGATAACCATGTGAGAAAAACTCTGTAGTCCATAAAAAATGTGTGTAAAACATATAGTGACAAATAAATAGTAAGCTCGATAAAATATAAAATATACCATGAGAAAAATGTTACTTAGGTTCCTTTAGTTACCAATGTCTTACTTAAACAATTTCTAAAATGATACCATTTATATTACATATATCATTTCAATCAATTATGTCATTCTCATCACATATTCAGTGGAATAGGAAAGTTCATCAACATTCAATGAATAATGGGGGACAAGTCATGTTCCCTACATTACTATGGGAAATCTCACCACAATATATACTACACACACAATATGAAACCTCTGTCCAAGTGGTATCATCAACTGAAACCATTAGATGAATTGAATTATGTATCATTCCCTAAACTATGCATTATAGGGTGGTGATTTGTCTTCTATCTAACATGACACATTGTTATAGAGAATCATGTCAATACATAAAACTATGAATCCATGTGTACATGTTTCTTTTTACATTTACCACTCATATACAATATTACAACAAAACACAACCGACAAAAATGGAAACCACCACCAATAACAAACATGGGAATTCAAATATTTTTCCCATTCATTAACACATTTTCTCAATTTTATTACATAACTATTTTGACACATTTCCCATTTCTAATGCGCAACTCACTATTCATATGGATTAATTCCCTTTAATTTCCACATTTAACATTTTAAAAATAATTCATATGAAATTTCATTTAACATATTCCACATTTTATAATACATTTCCAATTTAAAATTTTTACCATTTATTATTCACTAATAATATGAGTAATTTTAACAGAATTTTCATGCCATTTGATACAATCAAAATTTACATAATTTATCCATTTTAATATCATTCCAAGTATCAACTTACACAATAATATTTTTTCCCAAATATCTAGAGACCATATTAATCATAAAAATACCCAAACAACATTTACATTTTGCACTCTAACTACGCCCTATAAAATTGCATACATAAATTTTTTTTACCCAATTTTGGGATGCACTTCACACCCAATTGGGTGACCCTAAATTGTTAAAGTCATTATAAACTCACCCCATGGGGATCATGAGGAATTAAATATATTATTCAGTCATCCATTTTAAAAAATATCACTAAAAACACAAATACTGCGACAAGGGGGAAATTAGAATTCATTCTTATATGCACAAAACCAAACTAAAACAATGGAATATATCGTATAGACCATATAGATAGAATATATTGACAAACACACACTTAATAATATAAATATATTCTAATAAAAACCCATATTGTAGTCAAATACAAGGCTCCACCATAATAATTGTGTATTGTAGCTTCTAAAGAGGACGGTCAAAACTGAAATCCCTAATTCAGAAAAGAGAAGCAAGGAGTACATCAGACATACCTAGAGCATTGATCCACAAACAAGCGCACTCAAAATGAAAAATAATATTTTGATAATAGACCATAAGAAGATAATATTATCCAAGATCATCATTGGGGTTTTATGGTAGTTAATGACTATGAAAATAGGATGGGAACATAAGAATCCAAAAGTAGTAGTTTTGTAAAATTTTCATCTTTAATTGGGTGCATAGTATACCTAATCGTTTTTCCAAACCATATACAGACCATGCACATTCAACATTATAATGGGGCTTGGGTTTAACCGATACCTATAAAGTCCCACATGGCTTGATAACAATGCCCTAACAGTTTTGGAATTCCATTGTCAATGACCGCACAATTTTTCCTTTCCCTCTCGCATTTTTTCCTTACCATGTGAATTCAATGAAACCTAAACATAAAAGAATTCATCCATTATATTTTGGGTCATGAATAAAATAAGAGAAATTAATATATCCCAAAAATATTTGTAAATAAAAACATAACTGAAATAAAATATAATGAAAAATTCAGATCAGACATAACAAGAGTGATCACCATGGAAAAACAGGGGGGATAAAAATTGACTAAAACCAGCAATAAATGATGTATAATATAAGATAATTATAATAAATATATTTACATTAACATGGAAACAATTATATAATATATATATATATATAATACAAAAAAACATAAATTATTTTTGACACTGTTGTTTTGTTAGAAATATTTCCATGATTTTCACCATGGTATCAGAAAAAATTACCAATATATGATTACAAGGTATACATAACGTGTAATATTTTTACATTAATTATATAACTAATTAATTGGATGAAAATAAGTGCAATTATATTATATGTATAATATATATGTGTGTTTCATGTTGAAAATATATAAAAATATCTTTTTTATTCCTTTTAAATTGGTAGTAGGGATTATAAGGGTCGTCTATGTTAATCCCCATACATTTATTTGTATAAATATTATTATAATAAAAAGTAACTATAATTTTGATTTTATATTATGTAGATAATAATATATAATGGAAAATAAATGAACCATTGATGAATCATAAAATTCAAATAAAAGGGTTAATTTAACGGGGAATCTAATAAAAAATTATTCTATAATTATTCTTGAATTTTTTTTGTAATATTGGGATTGTTATGATAAAACTAATAAATAACTTATATACAATAAAAATTCTAATATAAAATGATTTATATTATTAAAATTTTTAAAGTGGATAATCTCATTCTATTAATGTGGATTCCAAATGATATATATAATCTCATAAAAACCATATTAACACATTAGAATCATTATTGAGAGGTAAAATTAGAGGAAAATCATTTTAAATTTATAAATAGTTGAGTGATTTTGTATTATTGGTTTATATATAGAGTAAAATAGGTGAATTGATTATAAATTTCCATAAATTTTGTCTTGTAATTTTATTCATATTAAATGAAAAACCCTTTGATATATCACCATTACAACCAATTATTCATTCCTACAGGTAGTGGATTTTGTAATTTTAATATATTATGATCTATTACCATTTAAATAATTTTTCATTAATTGAAATAATCCTTATTAATAAATATATTTTTATAAACAAGAAATATAATATATGTTTTTATGATTTATTTCATGTTTGAAAAAAAATATAAAAATATAATAAAAAATTACATCAATTCGAAACACAATTTTTGGTCTGAAGCATGTGTTGTATTTACTAGATCACTTTAATTTCATTATGTAGTCATAATAGTTATTGTATATTTATAATATATGATATTTTTTCATGAAAAAAATGAGTACATCAGAAAATTATAAAAAATTCAATGTTTCTATATTTTTAAATAATTGTTTTAAAATGGGAATAATAGAAATGAATATAATATTCTTAATTTGATATTTTTCCCATTTTAATTAAAATTAGTCAAATATAAATTTAGTTTTTTATAACATGTAAAAAAATTATCCATAAGAATAAAAAAAATATTATAGAAAATTATTTTATAAATTATATAAATAATATAAATCATTTTTTTTTATGAAAATAAAATTTAATTTCAAATTTCTAAATTTATTTAAAATGTTTATTATAATAAGAATTAATAATATATGTTTTCAAAAGAGAAGTATTGTTTCTTTATATTTATTGTTAAATCATGTGAATGTCATTTTTATGTATGGGTGAGACATTAAATAAAAATGATGTATAATAAAAACAAATATTTATTGTTGAATTATTTTTCAATTTAATACACCCTAATGATTTGATACATAACATTTTATTGGATGAACATTATAGTTATCGGTAATGTGTGTGATGGTTGAAATTTTTAATTATGGGTGAGATGAAATTGTCATGAACACCTCTACAAAAGGTGTACCCCTCTGGGGGACAGCAATGTGAGAAGTTAAATAATGACCCTTGAGCCTGACCTCTAGTTGGCCCCAGTTGGTGACTAGAACCGAGGGTATAGTAAACACAAAAATTGGAGGAATTACCCTCTAAAAGGACAAATGCTAAAGAGATAGATAATATAAACAATAACCAACTCCTACTCAGACAATAATATTAAAAAAATACCAACTACACATGTGTATTGTCATGAAAACCCCCTACCACTAAATACAAAAAACTGCAAGTACCAATGGAATGTAAAAAACAACAGCAAAAACTATCTCTAATAGCTCCTGCAACCCTATGCCAGTAGAAACCAACTTTATCTCCAACTAGTTCCGAGTGACCTGATGAATAGTTTATATATACATAGGGTGTGTATAACATTATACTACATTGGATCCTCCCCATATCCTCTCATGAAA
Source organism: Viscum album (assembly GCA_963277665.1). Taxonomy (NCBI): domain Eukaryota; kingdom Viridiplantae; phylum Streptophyta; class Magnoliopsida; order Santalales; family Viscaceae; genus Viscum; species Viscum album. Next base: position 855,908,349 of record OY728156.1, on the reverse strand, counting down.
ATTTTAAGAAATAATTATAATTCACAATGAACATCATGTGAAACAAACTCGTCACCTAAATAGGTATTCAATGTTCTCATCCTCACTATGGATACTCTAACAAAGTATCTCATACAAGATTATATAATATAATAATGATTATCACGGTTACCCCTCTATTAAATTCCCATTGATTTGACAATTTTTCACGATTTTGCACATCCTATGCATCTCTCCGCAAAAAAGGATTTCCCACAAACACATATGTGAAGCACCATAACATGCTCCTCGTGTAAGAATCCCACTATGTCAAAGTATGAAAAGTAACCAGGTTGTTTCTGATATCTGTCATAGCTCATTTAACGTGTATCATATGTCGTACACAATACCTTAAGACATTATAGACCCCATAATAAGTAAGGATCCTCAATCCATCAAAACCTATACCTATTACACCTATAGTAGTCCATATGTCACTATATCTTAAATATATGTGTGTGAATAACAACAAACCATTCTATACCTCTACGCACATATATGGGGAAACCAAACTGATGTTTCTACCAGCACAAGTAATAGCCATGAAAAGAGAGTGGGGGCAAATGGAGTAGTCATCCATCTATCCTCCCACTTTTTTGTTGGAAAAAACACCACCATAGGGTTTAGAGTCCATGGCGTGTTCGTTTCTAAAACTGAAGGGGTGGAGTAGAATATAGAAACAAAACAAGTATAGAATATATTATATCTCACAACCACAATATGGGCATAACCTATTCTTATACTCAATTGCATCTTACATCATTCAGACTCCCAGCTACCACTTCTAAGACATGGTATCCTATAAGCACAAAACTATTTAAAGAGATTGATTACATTCATGAATTCCCTTTTTATCATCTCTACATTACGTTAATCAATTATTTGAACTTTAATTGACTATTACCAATTTCCATATCATATATCTGTATAATCACACCCAAAATCCATTGTTCCATTAAATTCCCACCTCAGCATTGCATCTCAGCATGCTCCAACCCCATGGGTTAAGGACATTTATTGTTTCATTAATTAACCACATTGTTTATTTCCCATATTTCCAAGAATTCAAGAAAAATATTCCAAGAAACTAACCAATAGAGGAATCAACACGGTGAAAAGAATAACTATATGTCTAGTCTTATCCTCATACCGAAAGAGCATAGACCCATACTACCTCAAGAAGATAAAAATGAAAAATATGTGGAATACCTTGAACGTATTCACCCCTTTTTGGAAGGATTATAAGAAAACCAGCTTCCTAGTGTAGTAGGGAAAGTAAAGAAGATAATAAAACAACAAGAAACAACAAGAATCCAAACATTACCAAAAAACCATTTCAATCATCTCTGGTGTCCTCCCTGACACCCACATGCATAAACTAACGCATCTCACCACACTATGCATCAAATGATGCCACAACTAATAAGCCTCATATCCCACACATAATCCAATATCCTTCCAAGATCACATAACAACACAATAAGCAGGAAAATAATCATCATATCAACTGGTAACATATCCCTTAGGTAATTATGATGGTAACAGAGATACCTATGATAAATTATCTATTATAGAAAACATGTCATTCAATTGATTTAGAAATAAATAATTTATTATTTCTAGGTTACTACTCGAAGAAAACAAAAATAGTAAGCTATCAAAAACTGATTAATCTTGCATACTGCATTAATTTGATTAGCATTAAATTACAAAAATAATCAAATTCATTTCCACCAATCTTTATCATCAGCCAAAAAATTATCAATTAATTCCAAATTTCTGTTCCTTACCAATTTACCTCAAGAATGAAAAGATTAAAAATGAAAGCATTGATTTTACGCTATCAATAATAACAGGATGAAATAACATGTGATCGATATAATTTTATTTATCAGGTTCTATGATTTAATATGTTAATTTCATTTTGATATAGTGGGATGAAACATGATAACTCTACATTTTCATAAAAAATAATACAGAAGAAATGAATCCCCTACCTCAGATGGTTCCAAACGTTCTATATATGAGGACGATCCACACAACGGATTATTATCTCGTCCCCTGTGAAAATTGCATCCACCACAGAATGACGTGTCATGACCACACCATCCGATAGTGGTGAAAACTACATTTCAAGCATGGAGATCACATGTCATATCATGGAATTGAAAAAAATGAGAATAATGATAGACAAATACTCAATAAATGTGTTAGATCATACCTTATAACTATCAAGGATCTACACTTGTTACTTCCACTAAAAGTGGGTGTGTATCCACTATGAAGAATAATGAAGGGATAAAAGATCTAAGGATTACTGTTCGATCACACCGCTCCATTGAGAAGAAATAATGTTTTGAGACTATCACAACAGGGAACAAGAAGGAAAAACATGTGAGGAAGATATATCATCCCTTTTGAAGATTTTTAGTGTTGGTTTATGAAACAATAGATATTCCATTAAAATACGACCACATTAAACCATGCAGTTTAAAAAAGATAAAGCATATCATTCCTTTGGAAAAATAATATAAGAGTTATGGTCATTGAAATGACTATACGGACCATAAAATAATTATTTTAATGCAAATTAAGTCAATAGTAATATCAAATGGGAGAAACTATAAGGAGCTTGAAACACTGATCATGAACTAGAAAATTGGCAATGGAAAAATATTGTTGTTGGAAGGATGCAATTGGAAGGTTTTTGTTTGATAGGATAATGATGGAAATAGAAAACTATTCTAGAAACACTGTTCATGGACTGGATATTTGGAAAAAGAAAAAGGATGGTGTTGTAATACTATTGTTGGAAGGCTGCTATTGGAAATAGCCTACTGTTATCGAAACACTATTCATGAACTAGAAATTTGGAAAGGTAAAAATGTTGTTTTTGGAAGGCTGGTATTGGAACGAATGCAATTGGAAAAGCCTACTATTCTAGAAACACTATTCAGGAACAAGAAATTTGGAAAAGGTAAAAAGGCTGATGTTGGAAGGCAGTTATTAAAGATTGAAAACATTTCTGGAAACACAATTCATGAAGAATAAATTTGGTAAGGAAAAAATGTTGATGTGGGAATGATGCAGATTGAAGGTTATAGTTAGAAATAGCCCACTGTTCTGGAATAACTATTCATGAACTTGAAATTTAGATGTTGATGAAGGTTGTTGTTGGAAGGCTGTTGTTGGAAATAGAATATTGTTTTGTAAACATTGTTCACTAACTATTAATTTTTCAAAAGAAGAATCTATTATTGGAAGGCTGATGTTGGAAGAATGCTATTAGAAATAGCCTACTGTTCCGAAAAAACTATTAGTTAATTTGAAATTTGGAAAACTGTTAACAAAAATCCACCCAATCACTTAGAACTCCTATAATCCCAGATTTCATAAATGTACAAGATAAGACAGGTCTTGGCCATTACATTAGAGACCTCTCAAAAAATTATCATCCCTAAGAATTAAAAACCAACACTGATGAAAATAGGGGTCCGAACAACCACAGCATAAGATACCTCTTAGGAAAAAACAACCAATATTTCTTGAATGGTTGAACAAAAAATTGACATCCACCAAAACATTCCCTAGTTGTTGTCGCATTTAAATAGCTACACCAGCCCGAAAGATCACTTTTTCTGGACACATAGTTCAGAGAGATCTTTCCTACATGTTAGTTTATTATCCTCTCTGGGTGGTACGTACTTTCCCACATGGTTTTAATCACATACACATTAATGTTTCTTGATTAGGAGTCAAGTCCTCCATTCACCAAAATTCAGACACAACACAGACATCTAGAGAACAACTGAACAAACAATACATATCCAAAAACATCATATCTAAAATCAGATCAAATGTATAGAAATGAATTCATAAAAAAAATAGAAAAACAACATAAAACATCTCTGTGTACATTACAAGAATCTGGGAATACCTCTCCCATGTATTCTCCTCGACACCATCATGTCACCACAGGACACAAACCAAGGGAATAAAGCTCCCAAACAACATATTCTTTGTACGGTCCTAGATCTCTAACAGACGCTCCTCAAAGGCTGCATCATCACCAACATCCATCTCACTCTAATAGATGATGTGTGAGTAATCATGAAGATAATGACAGAGGTATAATACATGGATAACATCATTTTTTAATCTCATCCATAGGGGATGCGCTATCTGATAGGCCACGACTCCAATATGAGACAAAACATCAAATGGACCAACAAACTAGAGTGAAAGCAAACTCATGTGACTGATCCTTGACTTCCCACAATAAGGGTAATCATTTAAGAACAGATTTTCACAAACTATGAACTCTAAAGGCCTCCTCCTACGAGGAGAGTATGACTTATTCTAGTCATGAGCTCTCTTCATCCTCTCGCACACAAGAAGACCATTTTATGTAATTCTCTACACCAATTCTGGCCCAAGAACACCTTCCTCACAAACCTCTGTTCGAAATAGAGGTAAAAGACACATCCTTCCATAAAAAGCCTCGAACGTTTCCATTCTAATAGTAGTGTGGTAGTTTTCGTTGTATGTGAACTCTAACAGAGGTATGTGTCGTAACATTGATAGTCTTATATGCCTGCCCATTATTCAATGGGTTGAAGGCAATTTTAAGGTGTGGGTGGGGTCCAAAAGCAGACTAAAATAAACTCCATAATTGTGAGGTAAAATGTGTTTCTATGTCCGAGATCGTGGACCATAGAACTCCATCCAACTGCACCACTGAATCTATTTACCTTTGTGCTAAGTCGCTCACCGAGTCGACTCCTTGATCGCTAATAATTGAGATGATTTTGACTACGGATCCACCACTACCCAGATAACGTCGTGTCCTTGGGTATCCTTGTGATGAAAAATATTGAGAATTCATCCAACATCTAATAATGTACATCTAAAGGCTGTAGAAAACCACTAGGGACATGGTGACTGACCTTTACCTTATATGAGATCAAAAATCAATACACGATCTCTAAAACTACATGCTTCATCCTAGGACACGAAAAATGGATCATCAAGGATAGGTACATCTTTGTCACACCATGATGCACCTCTAAGAGAAATTTATGGAACTCTCTATGAATAGATATGTTCATTTCCAAAGGAAAAAAATAGACTTTTGTGATGAAACAAGTGGTGTTATTCATCTTGAGACTGACCACCAAGGGCCTCGCCACAAATAACTCAATCTCTCCAGACCTCCACCTCTGGATCCCCCAATTGGGACTCCTCCACCTATTACACCAGAGATGACTGCACCGTCATTAGTAAAATACAACCTATTCCCCCAATTTAAACCATATCAAGACGTAATTATGAAAGATATTCTATAACTCTCTAGGAATCACAACATTCGCGCACTACATCCCTATGTGACTTCCGCCTTCGTGCATCAGCTACAACATTACCCTTTCAAGGGGTATATGATATTTGCATGTCGTATTTCAGTAGAAACCCCATCCAATGATATCTATGTCAGTAAAAGTCATACAAAGAGAAAACATTCTAAAGACTCTTATGATCAGTGAAAACCACAAACCACTCACCAATGAGGTAATGTATCAACAACATCTGCGCAAACACCATAGATTCTAACTCAATATCACAGTCGTAGCCTGAGAGAAATAGACTACAATCATCATGTAGTTTCCTAAAATACCAAGTAAAAATATCACCTCTTACACTATCGAGGGGGCTTCCTAAGACACAACTAATTCTTTCATCGATGGTTCCATATATACTACCTGCTTGGACACAACCATCCCCAATTAGTAGACTTCTTGAGACCAAAATGCACACTTTGATGACATCCCAAATAGATGATGTTGATGAAGAACTCCCAAATAATCATTTATAGGATCTACATTTTCCACCATAAACATTTATTACTCAAGGATTTTGTCGATGAAAATCACCATGAACATATCCAATAACTCACAGAAAATAGCGTTCATCAATCCCATGAACACAGTTGGAGAATTTGTCACACCGAACAACATTAAAACGATCTCGTAAATCCCTTAACTACAATGGAATGTTGTCTTCCTAATATACTCATTCTTCAGTTGATTGAATAAATCATAAATATATGGAAGATGATAGAGATTATCACTATCACTTTGTTTAAGAAATGATAATTGATACATAATTACAAACAACCGTCAGCCTTCAACACACACAAAAACGATTCACCCCAGAGTGACACAATACCAAAAAAACCACACAATAACATACCATCATACTTTATACGTATCTCACGTAACTCATAAGGTGATATCATATATGGATACATAGTGATATGATACGCTCTTGGTTTTTTACTGATCCCAAAATCGATCTCTGTTTGATGGTTTAATGCAAAATACTTCTATAGAAATACCTTAGGGTACTCTTTTTCAGCCCTAGGATTCACCAAATTCTGAACCATTGATGAAATTATCATTATCGTAGCCATCAAGTCTGATAAGAATGGAACAAGCCTCTAACCCATCTGACGGTTTCGCTCACCAACAAACACCACTGGCTCTCCATCTGCATCGAAGAACACAAGAGGTATCATGAACCGATTTACCAAACCATGCTCCAAATACAACCAATCCATTACTATGATGACATCATATGGTTCTATCTATAAACATAGGAAATCTCTCCCTGATAAGTGATTCCCAAACATTAGCTCATAGTCTCTGGGTACTTCAAAAATGTTAGCTCAGCCACAAAATGGTGTAGTCAATGCCAAGGGCACTAGAAACCTCTCTACCTCGAGTATGAAAGCATGGACATTGATAGGTGATATTAAGTAGTGTTTCTCTTTTGAATCAAACAAGGAATACACCGATGTTGAAAATAATCAATGGATACCCCGAAAGATATATGACTCTCATGGTGCTGGAAATGTTGAATCATGAAGCTGACCACATCCTCATCCATATCCTATCACACCCTAATGATGACCACCCTCATGACCTTGATCTACTTTTTTAGGATGGGGAAAATCACGTGGTCTTACTCTTCTAAACATTTATACCCTATACAGATCCAAATCTATTGCAACCTATTGCAAATACCTCGGTCTGAATTGCCACAATAGAGAAACCTTGAGCAGAACACCTAGTGCATGATGACTACACTGAATGTTTGGGAACTCTTGTTGCTAATGACCTCTACCTCCAAAAGAAGAGCATTTTCTTGATCCCTAAGCATATTCCTGATATCCTCCACCCCCTAGAGAAATATGATGCGGAGGGCTGTGACCTACCCCCAGCTGAACGAAAACTCATCTTTCCTGAAAACCAGCAACCCTGATACATAGATCAGCATCATGATGAATCATGACCACTCCCCTCTTTTGATGATCTAGTTCTGTCCAACATCCTATTGATGACCTCTTCCATCACCAGTAACACATGATATATCTTCATCATAAATGGGGTGACATGGCATGGTATATATGGGCACCAAGCCTCTTCGAAATGCCTCACTCTTCCCTCCTCATCTTGAAATAGGTCAGAAGCATATCATAATAGGATATTGAAACAGATTCTAAACACTAGGACATTGGAGATCCCTTGTCGATGGGTATAAATCTTCTAGCTATTGGAATATTTTGTGTTTGAATAATGAAACTAGACTCTAAACTCGTATCATAACTCCTCCCATGAGATCAATGACTCATCGAGATCCCTGAAAAAAAAAGAACCACCAATGCCATGCTACTCCATGTAGCATAGTCACATCTAAAGACACCTAGTTCACATTCTATGAAATGATTGAACTAAATCCTATCTCAACCTCCTCATACCTGTCTTCCATGACTTCATTTGAAATGGAGCCCTCAATCTTCTATAGACTCTGGTTTTCAAACTCTTGTTGTGACCTCTTCCATGTGTCGTCATCATCAACCTCTACCCATTGGCGATCTGCTATCACAACCAGTTGGACATCTTCTGCATAAACCTAATAATGACATCGACCTGGAGGTATACTTGAAAAATAAAAAATAGTTAGAGTTACTATACCTATAATATGGAAGACATAGCATTAACTAATTGATTGTATTCTTTTAATCATTTTACGTAAACCTATCCCAAATACTACCCATTCAAACACATGATCAAATTAGTGTGATTCAAGATGTTTTTCTTGGTCTCTAACCAGAAACTAGAATCTCCACTTATTGTAGCCATTGTCATTTTAATGGTTTTTGCATCAGATCACTGGGTGACCTAAATGAATATGTCTTATCCGTTCTCTAATGTTTAAATTATTTTCTAAACATAACTGACATTATTTCCCTACCAACCAATGCATCCCCACCAGTATATAACATCAAAAATCATCCTATACCTCATCCAGACCATCTCAGACCACTATGTCACAACCCCCTCCCCACATGGTGTGCCCCTTCGTGTCCAATAATATGATAAGAGAGATAATGTCCCTTAAGTCCCACCTCCAGTTGTCCTTGGGTTGGCAACTAGAATAGAGGGTATAGTGGATACAAAAAATTGGAGGCAATAACCTCTAATGTAACTCATTCAAGAGAGAGAGATAAGACAAACACCAACCAACTACAACTCAGACTAAAATATAAAAAAATCATATGTGCACATATGTAATGTTATGTAAAATTTCTACAAATGAATGGGAAAAAAATCATGTTCCATTGGAATTTAAAAACAACAGCAACCTCAATCTCGAACAGCTCCTCCAACAACAGGCTAGTAGAAACCATCATGACATCCAACCTGGTCAAAGTGACATGAAAAATAGTTTATATATTAATAATGTTGGTATAATAGTATACTCAGTAGGATCCTCTCTAGAGAATACTCTACAAAAGTAAAGCAAGAATTCTAAAGCCCAGTGAACAAAAAGTGAAACTAATTCATCAATTAAATAGGTATAATATGTTCCTAGCCTCACCATGGATATTCTCACCTAGTGTATCAAACAAGAGTATATAATATAATTAAGAATATCAAGGGTACCCTGCTACTACACCACCACTAGTTTTCCACTTTTCCCCAATGTCACACATCATAAGAATTTGTAACCAAAACAATGGTTTACTTTAGACTCATGGTCGATGCACAACAAAATTCCCCTCATGCAAAAAAACCACAATTTCTAAGTAAGTAATATAAATAGGTAGTTTATGGGAGCCACCACAGCTCGTATAATGTGTATCATACGTTGGGAATTATACCTCCAAACATTACATCCCCCATACTGAGTAAGCATATTTCAATCCATCACAGCCTATACACATTTGTTTCCTCTAGAATTGGGAATGATCTCGTTGACTTAATATTCAAACATTCCATGTGGTTTCTAATGGGTTTGTTTTCAGAACCAGAAACATCCAATGATTCCATATCCATTTGGACCTACTTTCAACTGGTAGGTGCTCATTAGTTGTGGACTGATGAGGCTTAGAAATTTGCATTGGTCGAGAGGATGAGAGTTCAGACTCATCACACCTTTTGAGTGGGATTATTGTCTACTCCATGACTCTCTTTATATATTTACGTTAGGTTCTTGAATCTTTATTACATTACCAATTATAAAATGAGCTTTCCTTTAGATCTGACAATCAATGATTGATATGTAAAAAATTTAGATAATCATTTATATGTATCTGAGGTACTTCATCAATTGAGAATCATCTGTATTTGTTAGAAATTCTTATTCAATGGTATCCTTCAATACATAAAAGTTTCTTGGTCGTTATGATGACCATACTGGTTTTAAAGCCACTTATTGGGGCACATGAAGTTTTTTGTCATTCATAAGGACATTGATTATTTCAGAGTTGTGATCGTACCCACAGATGGTCTACCTACGTATCCTTTAATTAGAAAAGGAATCAGAACCCACATAGTTCAAGTAAGGGAGTATGATTTTTATGCATTATTTATTGCTCAATAAAAGATTTCATGATTACTTTTACACTCTAAGCTCATGTGAGTCATGGTCGGTGTGATAAACAAGAGGTATGGGTGAAACTAGACAATTTTTCCATGAAATATTCAATGATGTGGGGCTTATATATGTATGATTGCCCAAAAATAGATAAAGATTAATATTTAATTCAGGGATGAAATCCAGGAACAAGGTCAATAAAGGTATATGTATTTCATGGAGATATGAATACTCTAATCATGGGGAATACTCCTAAGGATGATTCCCAAGTTAGGATGTGACTTAGGATTGGGTTTTACTCAGGATAAGGAAGCCCAGATCAAATGAATTATGACTGGTCAAGAGAAATTATGAATGGGTATTACTCTTGAAAAGGAGGCCTAGGTTAAAGGGATTTGACAATTAAAGGTCCTTAGGGATTACTCCTAAGGAGGAGAACCATATTTGAGACTGGGGCTTACTCCTGAAAAATAATCCCATGTTAATAGAATTATGTTTGGGCCTTACTCTTAAGTAGGATGCCCATATTTGAGAATTTTAAGACTAGGGCTTACTCTTAAGGAGGATACCCAGATTAGGGGACTTGGGGCTTACTCCTGAAAAGGATTCCAAAATTAATGGGTACATGGGGCTTACTATTATGTAGGATGCCCAAAATTAATAGGAATTATGACTGGGGCTTACTCTTGAAAGGAGGGACATGTTAAGGGGTTCTATCATCTTAAAGGATGAGTTTGAATGAATGAAATTTCAATCTTTAGTGGCATAAAGGTATGTAAATCACTAGGTTTTGAGATATATTCCATGGAATTCCTTTCACATAAGGAGTTCAATTAAGAAAAACATGCCATAAATGACATTGAAGAGTCTCTAGAAGACTGAATCTTGAATATGAGTGGTGGAATGAAATAAGAATGGTGAAATGCATAATAAGGGAACCCAAAAAGATAGGGGCGTGCAAGTCCTAGCAGGCGCGCAAGTACTGTGTGGGCATGCATGTCATGGTCGCGCAGGTATACCTGCAAAACACGTGGGTACTTGCATGATTGTTAAGAAATCGGGTAATACTTGGCTGATCCTTGACCAAAGCCTTTAGAATTATGCTGAGGTACGTCAAGAAGAGTGGCACACAAGTTTTAATGAATAGGTAAGGAGGCCCACAAGTGTGTTCACTTCCCTTAAGGAAAAAACAGTTAGGCACACAAGTGTTAGTGATTTCTATCACATATACCTTATTTCTCGTATATATAACATCCATTCTAGGTAAAGAATTACCATAGATATTTTTTGAAGACTTGAAGAAGAGACTTGGGCATTCAGATCTCTGTATCTGAATTCTGGAAAAATTACTCCTAAATGGGGGGCCCACCGGGGGTATTTATAGGATGGAGAAGACCCTGGGAAGTTTTCAAAGAGGGTGTGCAAGTAACATGCGCGACTATTAAAAGGCAAGCAAGTGTAATTGCGCGGCAGTAAGGGAACTTGCGCGACCAAAGGTCCTTTGACTCCTTTTTCATTCCTTTATCGATTTTTTATGTATTTTTCAAAGGATGAACAACATTGTGCTAATTTATTTCCCTTTCCATTCCTTTAAACAATGTGATGAAAAGGAGAGTCAATAAAAGTCCCCCCTCAGAGTTGGATCTGAAAGAATAAGGATGTGAATTTGAGGAAAAGAAGAAAACCAAAAGAAAAGAGGTGCACAGGTATTAACCGTGGATATTTCATCATGCAGGTGAGAGACATGTAGGGCTAGAGCACGCTAGCTATCGGAATGCAGGTGGTCGGCCTGGCATTTATATATGCGGTCAGTTTTAGTGAATTGCACCAATCATTGGATTTTTTATCTCTCGTCGCGCATGTCATCTCTGCCACGCATGTTTCTCTCTTATCCACTTTTCCTTTGCTATCGCGCTTCTGTGAAGGTATCTGGACCTCCGCGGTGATACTTGCGTGCCAAAATCCTTGCACAACACATTATACTTGCACGACATATATACACTTTCACACCAAGTTTATACATGCACGCCTTAATTCCTTTGCGATTTTTTTCGAATTCATTCACAAATTTTATGAAAAATCTACTTTTGTAAGAGTTAATTATTCAACATTTGTGTAGATTAAATGGCTCCAAGAATAATTGGAATGACTGATGAATTGGAAAGCAAACATCTTGATGACATGATGAACATTTTTTTCCATGATTACAATTGTATCTGTGACAACACCATCCTAGATCTAGCTAAGTACTTGAAGAAATATCATCTTAATTTCACACAAAGCATTTACCTACCTTTGTATGGACATGGTCATATGCAAGGAGTCAATGTTCTAGATGCAAAGTACTATATGCTTGAGATTCATCTGCACCACTACTCTTTTATTTTGGTTATGTTGTGCATTAAGAGCAACTACATTGGTGTGAACATTCAAATTTTTCCACCATGCCATTTCCTTGCAGATATGAAAATGGAAAACCCATGAGCTGAAATGTTTTCCATTGCCGTTTGGTGGAGCGAATAAAAACATGGAAATAAAACAATATTTGAAAAGAGTATTCTCTCCAAATGGCTCGTTATTTCCAATGATTAATTCTCAAATCCATGTATCATATTCCATGTCTCTTGGAAAGAAACACAGTCACTCTTTGATCAGTAGAAAATTTCTCAAACTACACTCAAGAACATTCTTTTACAATTTTTCCAAGAAGAGCTATATCACTGCATCTTTTATGGTATCCAGTTGAATGAATGAATTCCAAGAGGCTAGTGATGAATCTTGGGATACCGTAAATCAAAGGGGGAGTTATGTTGAAAGTCTTTTGTAATTCTTGAAAAAGAGAAGAGACTCCTGTCTATGGATGTCCTTCTATCTCTTGTGCATCAATGAAAAATATTTTCATCTTCAATCATTTATGAATGCATTTCAGTTGTTTCCTGCTTTATATTTTACCTAAGACAATGGGCCTAGTAATAATAGTTTTATTTTTACTAGGACTATTATAAATAACCCTACAAACTCAGAATCATTTAATTTCTCAATATTACCTAAATCATACAAAATGAATGTTTAGTGAGCTGGAACATGACTATTATTCATAGTTCCCTTATCATTTATTGGTAGTTTAAAGTCATTCATGTTGGACATAAAGAGGCATATTTTTAAGGTCAAAAAAACTTTGACCAAAATGGATTATAACATACTCAATTCCTTGAAAATTTATCTGAAAACATATTACCACACTCATGTATGAGGAAAAATATGTAAAATATGACTTAAGAAAATTTGAATATGTGGAATGATATGAAAAAGAGCTAAAAAGGGATTAGAAGAAGTAGTTCCCAAGAATGAAGTTACCATTATTTAACAAACTCTTTATGGGGTTGAATTATACAGGTCCCCCTAAGGGCATTGGCTGCATAGTCAAATAAATAGCATCTCTTGGCTGAGAATTCTGTTATGTAGACTACATATGCAAAGCCGCCTAAGGGCACATGCTGCATAGTTAGACAAAAGAACTCTCAGAAATTAACTTTTCTATTTCTAAGAAGCCAGTGAATGTTTTTGGGGATTTAACTTTTCCATAGAATAGAGTTTGTTGTATGGAAAGAGGTACTTGAATATGGAGAAGATATTTCCAAACAGGATTGTCTAAGAATTGGATGAATGTTACTTCTACGAAGGTCTGACCCAAACATAGGGAAGGAAAATATAAACCATAGACGTGGATAATTTCAGATCATGAAAAAGAGTATGGGACAGATATGTTATGGATAGCCATTTTTTACAGATCTCTACATATTGTCATTAAGACAACCAAGTTCAAAGGCGATTTTCCTCCCAAGATTGATGTTACCACTATTTGACAAACCAGTTAGGGGGTTGAATTATGCAGGGCCGCCTAAGGTCATTGGCTGCATAGTCAAATAATAACATCTTTTGGCTGAAACGACTGTTATGTAGACTTTTTATAAAAGGCCGCCCAAGGGAACGTGCTGCATAGTCAGGCAAAATAATTCTCAGAAATTGGACATTTTGTGATCATAATTCTGGAAAAGGGTTATGAAGATCTGGAAGTATTCAAGACTAGGATTATGACACATAAAGTTGGGTATTGTCTGATGTATGAAGAGATAAATAGATCAATGCTAACTATAATCATGTTGTGGTTGGATCCTAATTTGAAATGTTGGACTTCACTACATATCCCTTAAGGATGAAAATCATGCCTTACATAGTTCTTAAAATATAGTTTAACATCATGCGGGAAAAAATATAGGAGATATTAGTTTAGGTTCATAGATCTTTGACCATTTACAAGAAATACACAGTGTCTATTTTCATGGGTATTTTTCATCCAAGGGACTGAAAGTAGAATTTGGGGTTAGGCCAAAAAGATATGGGGATGGATTTGAGGGACACTCGAACATTACTACGTATAATATAATGATGGGAATCAAGCCCACATAGTTCTATAAATCCCCTCTGTACAAATTTTATTTGTACAAGTGAAGGGTGAAAGGGGAATTTAGTGCAATGATGGTTTAACCAATGATAAAAGGTTCGGGAAATTCCATGAATGATTATAGTCATTGGAATGAAACATTATTTAAAATCAATGTGAATAATGATTCCCTCTCAGGTGAGGGTATCAAAGAATATTGTAGTTTATTTTCATACAGAAAAGAAGTGTTGTACAGTTTAACGTCGTATAGCAAGGACAAAGGTGAATCAATGTAAAGATACTGATTCTGGGGGTGGTTTCACGAATCAACATCGTAGGAGATGGAGGTGAACCTATGTGAAGAGATTGGTTTTGGGCTTGAACCATAGGAGGTTTCCTACTTACCCAGCATGGAAGTCAAGGATCAAAGTTTACATAGTTCAATTAAAGAATGAATTAGTGATCAAGTAGTTCTTGGGGACAACAACCTAAAAAAATGATGTTTGGACATATGCATGGTTAGCGTCCCAAAGAGGCTGTTATGGTTGAAATTTTCTCTAAGCTCACGTGATTCATGCTCGGTGTGAGAAACTAGAGGTATCAACAACCTTAACAATGCACAGTTTAATGTCATGTAGTAGGGGAAACAATATAGTTTATCGTCATGTAAGATGTATTGATGGATTTTTATACAGTTTAGCATCATGTAGTTAGGACGATGGGGACAATACAGTTTAATGTCATGATGGACAAAAAGAGGACTATGTATTTTAATTTCATGAAGTAAGGACAAAAAGAGAACACATTTTAACATCATGTTGGACATATTAAGGAATCGTTCATAGTTTAACATCATATTGGACAAAAAAGAGATGATACAGTTTAGCGTCATGTTGGTCGAAAGTGCGAATAGTTTAAGTTCATATGCATGGACCATTGGTTATGCAGTTTAACGTCTTGCTGGACGTAAGGGACTTGAAAATAGTTTATGGTCATATGAATGGACCGTTGATTATGCAGTTTAACATCTTACTGGACTTAGGGGACTTTTATACAGTTTTGTGTCATGTAGCTAGGATGTTACAGTTTAACGTCGTGTGGGACGAATGTAATAAAAATAGTATAAGGTAATATGTATGAACCCTTGATGGTGCAGTTTAACGTCCTGTTGGACATAAGGGACATCCAAATAGTTTAAGGTCGTATACATGGACCGTTGATGGTGTATTTTGTGTTTATACAAAATAATTCTTCAAAAATATGACATTGGTTGGAGTAGTGATGAGATCTCCATACATTGAGATTAAAGAATAATCTCCATTGGAATAGACCTTATGCATTGAATAAGGTCCTTCCCACTTTTGTTCAAGATTTGGAGGTTTCATTGCTGGTATCATTGGAGGTTTGAGAGCTAATACCAATTCTCCCTGATGGAATTAATGAAGATGATCTTTTTTATTTAAAGCTCGTTCTATTTGATTCTGATATACTTCCATGTGGTGCAGAGTACACAATCTTTTCTCATCTAACCATTCAAATTCATTTAATCACTTTTGATATTGTTCATATGTAGACGATTGATCACAAATGGCTAATCTGAGCGATGGATATTGAACTTCAATGAGCAAGACTGCTTATGTTCCATATACCAGTGATCATGGAGTTGACCGCATTGCAATGAGGGTGGTGGTTCGATAAGCCCATAATGCATGAATGAGTTTATCAGGCCATTACATCTTATCTTTATCCACCACGTTTTGAATTATCTTTGAAAGAGTCTTGTTGAAATCTTTTATCTGGACATTGGCCATTGCATGATACTGAGATGAATGATTGGATTTGATGATATATTCATGATACAACTTCTTCACCTCGGATGAACAGAATTTCGTGCCATTGTCCATCAATATGGTATGAGGGACACCAAATCTGGTAATGATGTACGACATGATGATGCTAACAATGAATTTAGAACTGACTTCCTTGAGAGGTATTTCCTCTTCCCATTAGGAAAAGAAATCAGTAGGAGTAAGAATATACTTAAACAGCTTCGTCGTATCTGAAGGATAAGGTCCCACCACATCCATTCCCCATGTGGAAAATGGCCAAGAGTATTTAGTTGTATGAAGAAACTTTGGAGGTTGATGAATGAAGCTGGAATGTACCTGGCATGAATGACACTTCTTTGTGAAATCAACACAATCTTGTATCATTAAAGGCCAAAAGAACCCAAGCCTTCAAATCTGACCAGACAGTCAATGTCTAGATTAGTGGGCACCACAAACTCCTGCATTCACTTATTTCATGACAACCATTGTCTTTTCAACATCAATGCATCTGAAGTGAACTCCAGAAAAACCACGCATGTAGAGAATTTTCTCTAACTGATCTGGGCTATCAAATAGAGTAAAATTCACCACATGTCTCCAGATTTGTTCTTTCTCAACTCTATCAGGTGGAATTGTTTCATTTTGAAGGTATTCCCTGATTGGTGTCGTCCATCCGGTAGTATGGCCATATGGTTTAGGAGTGGGACTAATTTCATTGATCTCCTCTGTTCTGGTTCAAACATATAGTGAAATTGCATGAAGGTGGGAAATAATGATGGTTGTCTCGTCCCAATCTGGATCTGCCAGAGCTGTGGCTATATTATCCAATGCATCATCTTGGGCATTTTGTGATCTTGAGACATAAGAAAATGTTGGTTCTGAAGGGAATTCTGCCATTAACTATATGATGTAATCATATGAAGGGATTAATTGTTATTTTTCTGATGGCATAATCCCCATTGACTTGTTTGATTACAAGGTCTGAATCACTTTTCACCCTTAAATGATTCACTTGTATCTAAAGTGCCAACACCAAGCTTGTGATTAGATATTGGTATTTTGCTTCATTATTGGTACCACATTCCCATAATAAGAAGGAATAAGGTAACACTGCCTTTTCTGGAGAAATGAGCACAACTCCTAAGCCAAATTTGTTGAATTTAGGATTTTCCATTTTCCTCTCTGTTGGACTTCAAGAAGCACCATCAATGTACATTTTCCATGTCTGTGGACTATACTGAATAGAGAAGACTTCCTCATTAGGATGTTCAATATCTGAAGATGTGTCTTCCACTGAAGGGTGTTCAGCCTGGAAATCAGCCAGAGCTTGGCCCTTTATTTCCTTTTGAGACACATACTGAATGTCAAATTGCTGCTAAATAACTGCCCATCTTGCAAGATGTCCTGTAAGCATTGGACGACTAAGGATGAATTTTCGATGAATATTGTGAGATACCAATTGGACCTCTTGATGTTGCAGGTAGTGTCTCAACTTCTGAACTACAATGATTAATGCCAGGAAACACTTCTCAATATTTGAATACCGGGTTCCTGCTTCAAGCATAGTCTGACTGAGATAGTAGATGTTGTTTTCATTCCCAGTATCATTCATCTGAGTAATAATGGCACCCAATGACAGCACTAGAGCTATCACATAGAGGATAAGTGGTCTTCCTTCAATAGGTGGAATATGTACTGGTGGACTCAAGAGTTATTTTTTTAGAATATTGAATGCTTCTTGACATTCTTCAGTCCACTGGTAAGTGACTCCCTTCTTCATATATTTGGTGAAGGGTAATATTTTGCCTTCCAAATTGATGATTAAATGCCGAATATAGGCTATGTGTCCTTGAAGTCCTCTCAATTTGTTCAAATTTCAAGGAGGTGACCTACCAATAATTGACTTGGTCTTCTCAGGATCGACTTCATTAAAACGATGGAGTACAACAAAGCTGAGAAATTTCTCTGAGGATACCCCAAAATAATATTTTAAGGGGTCCATCTTCAAATTATATTGGTGAAGCTTTCAGAATATGACTTCCAAATCAGCCAAGTGATTAGAAAGATGTTTGGGATTAACCACCAAATCATCCACATAACATTAGACAAACATCCCTGAAAATGTTTTGAAGATACGATGCATGGCACATTAATAAGTTGCACCAGCATTCTCTAGGCCAATGTGCATTACCCTATAGCAGAACACACCCTAAGGGGCTCTGAAAGTTGTAGATTCCTTATCTTCTAGAGACATTGGGATTTGATTTTATCAGCAATATCCATCCATGAAGGAAAGTGCTTCATAGCCAACAGTTTCATCGATTAAAATTTCTGTAATCGGAACTGGAAAATCATCCTTAGGACAATGTCGTTTAAGATCTCTGAAATCAATGCAAACTCTAATTTGACCATTCTTATTTTTCACTGGGAAAATATTATCCAATCACTTGGGATATTGAACTTCTCTAACAATGTTAGCTTGGATAGGCTTATCCACTTAAGCCTCAATTTTGGAAGTATAGGTTGGGTGCGTTCTTCTCATGGTTTTCTTAAATCCTCGATTTCCTTCTTGTAAACCCAAATGATGAGTAGCCACATCAGGATCAATCGTGAACAACTCTATATAGTTCTATGAAAATGTGTCTTTATTTTTCTTTAAAATAGAAATATACATCTCATGTTCTTCAAGGGTCGTGTCCGCGCTGAATAAAGTGGGGCATGGATCTTCTTTTGTACCCAGATTTATTTCTCTGGGTTCATCCACAGTGGTAGAGATACCTTTTTCAAATGTTGGAGGAGCATCATTGAGATCTTCCTCTTATTCTTTAACATGTTTTATTTCTTCCATTTCTACTTGCATAGTAGATGATGAAGGAGAATTTCCATCATCAGAAGAGATGTTAAAATTTGAACATCTTGAAGAAGAAGCTTCCATTTCTAACACAATTGATGATGAAGGGTCTTCCTTGGGAAATAAAGAGGAGATGATTGATTGAGAATCGACATCATTGTTCATCTCTGATGGTGCTATATATTCCTCTGGCTTTATTGGAGAAGTATAGACTAGATGTATTTCAGCAGATGAAATGAATAAATCTCCATTTGAGATTTCATCATTGCCTGGTGGATCACCAATTTCTCTCATGTTGTCTAGATCGATTTCTGTAATTGACATTATGGATCCTTCCATAAGATTATTTTGATTTGGGTTTATCCTGTCAATTTGACGGATAGAAAACACATAATCTGTACTCACATTCACAAATGTATTTACTGGAATCTTTTCCAAACCATATGGAGCATTAACTTTGGTAATCTACTTTGTTGTGAATTTCTCCCTTCCCTTCATGTGATAGAATTCCGCCTCAATGTTTTGAGATTCACATGTCTTGAACATGGACTTATCACCATACAATTTCCCAACATGACCATCAAGATAATATTTGAGACATTGATTGTATGATGAAGGGATAGATGCATGTTGATGTAGCTAGGGTCTTCCAAGCAAGATGTTGAAGGCTAAGTATTGATCAACAACCATGAAATCTGAATTGGATACAGGATCACCAAACTGAGTTCTATGTGTAATCTCGCCCTTTGGTTCTTATTCATTTTTATCATATCCTTGTAACATCATTATTAATTGATATAAATCAGATTCCGGGAGGCCCAATAGACGAAGTGTACGAATAGGCATGAGGTTGACTCCTGAACCATTATTAATGAAAGCTCTTCGGATTTCTCCACCATTAAACTTTCCATATAATTACAATGGTCTAATATTACCATGCACAACATCACCTTCATCTTCATCAGTAAAAGATATTACTGTATGGAAATCTGCAAGATTATTCTCTACATGGAAGACTCCAGCTGCAGCAATTTCAGTATCAAACTCCCGAGGACTTGACAAATCCTAGATGAGTGCCTCTCGAAGATCCTTTGATAAATTCAAGGAATCCAGAATTGATAACATGGCCGGTACTTGGGCCAGGTGTTTTAATATATCATACTTTTGATCCAAAGGTCTGCATTTCCCAATAGGAACATATGGTTTAGCAAGCGCTTTGGAAGTTGATGCTTTGGAATTTGATGTATCTTGTATTGGGATAGGAGTTGTCAATACTCCTAGCTTTGTATTATTAGACTTATTAGGTTTATTTACTTGCTGAGAGGAAGAAGATAGAACCTTCAACCAATCTTCCAGAATAATTGTGTTAGGGCTGAGTCTGCCTTGTGTGGAAGAACTAGCTTGTTCTTGTTGAGCTCATTGAAGGGCTCTACCACGAGTTTCTGCCACATACACAGTTCTAGCAAGGGTAGAATTGGAATAGTGGCCTCTGAAAGATCCACGTCATCCCCTGTATCCTGAGCCTCTAGTACAGCCTCTGATTCCTCTATTTGATATAGCTAATTATTGCTCATCAAAATAGAAAATGTGACTGGAATATGGATATGTTAATTGAATCATATTAATAGAACTGGAAATCAACTCTTAATCCAATGAAGAATCTGCCTGACTAGCCAGTTTAGGCTGTAGAATTTAGTGGGGCGGTTCCCATTACATTGAAGTAGATGGCATAAAATCGGCCAGATTCAAAGACATCTTTGTCTTTGAAACATACTCCTCCTCTTCTGATTGTTCCTTTTTCTTGTAATTTTGTCGTTTCATTGAGGATTTTCCCTCTAATGAAGAAGGTTTTTCTGAAGCATTTATCATAGATGGCACAATTGGTTTCTTCAATTTTCCTCAAAAAATATCATGAGTTCGGTTATTTGTCTTTCTAACCATCCAATCATCATATTTTTGTTCATTTTTGTTATTAACTTCTTTCCACTCATCGTCCTCTTCTAGAACTGTAGTAGTAACACATGATACCTGAGCTGAAAACCCGTTTAGTTTAACTTGTCCCAAATCGACCATTTTTTGCTGGAGGTCTTTGAAGACACAACACTCTTGAATGGGATTCCACAACATTTGATGAAATGGGAAATAGTTGGGACGGTCATCATCTATTTCTTATTTGGCATCTTGGAAATTGGAAATTGAGCGAAATTATTTTCCAGAGATGAAATGAAATAACCAGGAACTTGTTCATTTCGGAAAGAGTAAGCTTTTCTTTTCTAATCATCAAATTTTTTCGTCATTGATCTCTTTGATTATCTTGATGAAACGGCCTCTGTTGTTGGCGCTCATGAAGAGGAGCCCTTCGAGAAGATGAATTTTATGAAGTAGAAGAAGGTACACGTGCCTGTTTAAGAATAACTGTAGCAGTTTCTACTTTACCCATTATCCTTCCTGGATCTGATGGAATTACACTAGATTCAGCCTTAGTTTGTATAATTTAATCTTCAATCGGTTGAGCAATTGAAGTAAGGCCTTGAAACCCACATGTGTATTTCACAGGGATCAACGGCGTACACAACTCATCACATAAATTTGGTACAACCATTGGAAACAGTTCTGCTTGAGGGAGTGATAAGATTAGAGAATATGTTCATCCATCCAACGAGCTATGAAATGTGATAACCTTTCATTCTCCCTTTTCATACAGTTTGTAAGATCAAAAACTGTTGACTTTGGCATCGTTGAACTGAATTGAAGAAGGAATATTTGGTGAAGACCCTCCCATTTGATAATTGACCAAGATTGCAAGCTTGTATACCAAACAAAAGCTGGTCCATGCAAGGTTCGCACAAAGCATCCGAGTTTCACTGCTTCTTGTTATTCCAAAGTTCCCATCATAGGATCGCAAAAAGACACGTAATGTGTCAAATTCTTTTCAGGATTGCCTGATCTATTGAAAATAGGGAATACAGGGTTCCCAAAACATGATGGGGGGGATATTGAATCTACCCATTCAGGGTAAGCTCTCTTTTCTGGTTGAACATGTGCATGCTTCCCTTCCATAGTCTCTAACAAAGATGTTAATGACTAAATGGTAGTTATTAACTTTTGAGAAACATCAGGTTTAACATGGACTTGGGCAGGTGCAATAATTGGAACTGGTACATATGTGGTGGCAAGTGCTGCAACTGATGGGAGCACCACCAATTTTTGTTGCACGTGACCCGTAAGATGAGACCTGTGAGGGTGTACTGATAGAGGAGGATATTCTTGATCCATCTCAGTAACTGCTAAAAACTACCTTGGCTGAAATACTCCATCACGCTGAGGAGTAAGAATACCCTGATGTAGTTTTTCATTAATCATTCTTAATTCCTTCATTTCTTCCTATTTTTGTGCAAACCTTTTCTCAAGTGAGAGCAATTTTCCTTCTACAGAGGAATGGTACGTAACCTGATTCTTTCCATTCCCCTTGTTAGCTCCTTTTCGGAGAGGGGGAAGTGAGTTATTTGAAGGATTACCTAGATTCTGGGTAACCCATTGATTTCGTGTACGCACACCTTATTCATTTGTGTCTGTGCGTACAACTTGTTTAGAAGTAACCTCTTCATCTGAGTCCCCTGAGTGGGCCTCATCCGGTGGATCAGCAACAACGACATTGATGCAATTAATTGATGAATAACGCATTTCTTCCCTTCTATCAGCATTTCTGTGATATTGTATTCTGCCATGCCCCGGACGAGACAGTGCCTTTGGTTGATTTGATCCCTTAGGAACTTCTTGGAGAACCATCATTTGGAGAGAATCTCCTAATAATTTGGCTCTTCGTTCCTCTTGTGGCTTCTTCCCCGATCAAGAGAAAACTGACTTTCGCTGAGGTGGGGATTGATGATTTTAAAAATTCCCCAGTCTGGTGGACTGGGGCTGTTCCTGCTATCTTTGGTCAACTCCTCGAATCCTATTTGTTGATTCTGAGGGTTGGGTTAAAATAGTCCGCATTCTGGCAAGCTAGGGTGGCTCCTGACATGATATGTCTTAGAATTTATTGAATTCTATCCTATTCCTTCAAACAGTAGTCCGTAAATTAGCTAGATGTATCAATCAACATCCACTTTAATCACCCGGTACAAAAGACCGTTGGATGATCTCTGACACTTCTATCACATGATGATGTGCTTTCTCCATACGAGAGGCATGTTCAATATTATCGTTTTCTTGATACAGGTGTAATTAAACTTATTGTACTCTATATTCTTGATTTTGAGAGGAACTAGTTGAAACATGTTCTTGGGAAAGCCTTTGATTACAAACATAACCCATTGACTGTGGCCATCCCTGGTTAATAACGTTGCATGAAACCATTTTCGGCGGGCTTTGCTGACTGGAGAGCACAGTGAAATGTACTGCTCCATGAACAGCCCATCCTCTAACATGAATACCAGATGGGGCGGTGGAAATCAACTCGAACAATCTTCTTAGTGCGCCCTGGCATGAACATTGAAGGGCTCTCTATTGCTTTTTAGCCTTCAGACATCGAGAGGCTGATAGAGATGCCATGTCAATTTTACATTGTAACCATTCTATTATCATAAAATGATATTCATATTCATCATAAGATAATACTTTCTTCTTCAACTGACAAAGAGATTTTGATATGTTGAGAGGAATTTCATGAATTACATCTTCCGTTAAAATATCTGGAATGTCATACTAAGAGTCATCCATAGGCAAAAACATGACAGGAACTTCACCATTTTCAAGTTGTTTTCTCAAGTTAATCATTTTCTCTTTATCATTCAATAAAGATTCTTCTACCTGATTTGACCAGAGCTGTTTCTTCCTTGTTACTTCATCAGATTCAATAGGATTGGTAGAGAATTCACTGGTAATACTAGAACATGCATGACATAGGGGTGGTTCAGAGGATGACATACAACCTGGGCTATCTTTTGATTGAGAAAGTATTTCTCCTGCTAGTGATGAATCATCAGACATGACTAGTTTCGCATTTTCAATTGCCTTAATATAAGAGGGATTTCTCGACACAACGTTGTCCACTAGAGAATTTTCCGGGCAATGTGCATCACTACTATGGAGAGGAATTTCCCAACGAAGTTCATCATCATGGGGAGGACCACCATGGTGGGTTAGAGGAAAAGATGAGATCTCTTGATCCTTTGTCTTCTGACCACACAGAGGGTTTCTGTGGCTCTCATATGAAGATGAAACATCGAGATTGACCAAACTGTCATGAATCAAGATTTCATAAGGATGTATCTCATGAAGACCTTCGGAATTAATGTTCCCACTATTGGAAAATGAGGGAGTATAATCATGTATTCCAACAGATAACTATCTGAGGGCTTCAAGAACTCCAACATCTAGAAAATCCTTATTACAGATTGGATCTTGATCTCTTGATTATGCTGGGAGGGTCTTATTCTTAGACTCATTCTTACTCTCCTTGGAAATCACTTGTTGAAGAAAGTGGCTACTCTTAGCAGGTGTATGTGACTGATCAGGAGAGATGGCCAGGTTAGGCTGATAATCACCACTCAAACCAGGTGTATGTGCCAGACTTGGTTTTCCACATGATATGGGGGAGTAATTACAACAACCTTCTTGGACTAGAATAGATGTGTGTGTCTGTTCCAAAGTGACCTGTGGATGTGTCACTCCACTAGTAGGGATAGATTCATGCGTCATTCCCTAAGATGCCTTTGAAGCTATTATAATATCCTAGAAAGCATCCTGAATATGAGGATGAATTTTCTTCTTATCTTTCACCATTGATAAAATATGCTTGGTGACTTCAGCTGCCGAAACGGGGATATAAGTCCATTTTGTGCTTGGAGTAGGTGTGTGTGCCTACTCTTGTCCTCCTTTTCCTGTCAGTTAATTATGACAGTACTCATGTGTGGGAGCAGAGAGTTGATTCTGCCTCCTATGTGTCGCTGGAGCTTTCTGACTGACTTCTCCATGTGCTACCATGCGAGACTGTTGGAAGGCTTGATCAATACTACAGGTGTATGTGACTGCTGATTGCACTTCGCTGAATGTGGTTGACGAGCTCCATCATATGTAGTCAGATGATCCTGTTGACTAGCTGATTATGTATAAATAGGTGTATGTTCCTACTAATAGTACTCCACCCGAATTTCGTGGTGGGATTAGTGTGATGCTGGAAGAAGAGTATTCTAGACAATGGAATTAAAAGGGATAGGTTTGTGTTCCCGCTTTTTTCTTGCCACCATGTTAGGTTGGTGGACTTCTCTGGATATGGCAGAGATGAGAACATGCTCATTGTTAACCGGATTTCGCCTCTGGCGATTCGTCTTGCATGCTCAGGTATGAGGAACCTGAGTCGAATGCCTTGAGTTGATACCCTCATCATGTTGAGGGTGCACTGCCGTGTTAATAGATGTGAACTTAAGTAAATCCATTCTGGAAATGCAGAAGATGTTCGAAAAGGGTACATGTTTGATATAACAGACATAATCAAGATAATTCCAGCCACTACATCTTCTAGACAAGCACATATGTTATTGATGGTTTTGTTGGCCCTCTCATTGAGATTTAAATAGGTTCCTAAAAATAAGTAATATATCATTTTAACTTGGTTAAGGATTCATGTCAGTTTCACCATTTTTTGTTTTCTATAGAATTGTGGATGATCTCATAGATTTGAGATTCATACATTCCAAGTGGATTATAATGGGTTTGTTCGCCGAACCGGAAACATAAAATGATTCCATATCCATTTGGAACTACTTTCCAATGGTAGGTTCTCTTTAGTTGTGGAATGATGAGGTTTAATAATTTTCATTGGTGAAGAGGATGGGAGGTCAGACTCATCACACCTTTTTAGGGGAATTATTGTCTACTCAAGGACTCCCTTTATAGATTTAAGTTATATTGGTGAATCCTTGTTACATTACGAAGTATAAAATGATCTTTCCATTAGATCTGAAAATCAATGATTGATATGTAAGAAATTTATAGAATCTTTTATATTTCTTCGAGGTTCTCCATCGACAGAGAGTCATCATTATTTGTTAGAGATTCTTATTCAATGGTATCCTTCAATACATAATAGTCTCTTGGACATTATAATGACCATACTGGTTTTAATTCCACTCCGTGGGGAACATGATGTTTATTGTCAATCAGAAGGATATTGATTATTTAGAGTTGTGATCGTACCTGCAGATGTGCTACCTATGTATCCTTTGTTTATCAAAGGAATAGAACCCACTTAGTTCAAGTAACGGAGTATGGTGTTTATGCACGATTGATGGCTCAATGAAAAATGTCAAGATTACTTTTAAACTCTATGATCATGTGAGTCATGCTCGGTGTGAGAAACAAGAGGTATTGGGGAAACCAGAAAATTATTCCATGAAAGATGCAATGTTGTGGGGCTTATGTATGTATGACTTCCCAAAAATAGATAACAATTAAGATTTACTTCATGGAAGAAATCCAGTAATAGGGTCTATAAAGGTATATATACTTCCTGTATATTTGGATACTCAAATCTTGGGGCTTACTCATAAGGAATATGCCCAAGTTAAGAGGGGACTTAATATTGGGTTTTACTCATGAGAAGGAATCCCATGTCAAAAGAATTTTTACTGGTCAAGAGAAATTAAGACTGGGGATTACTCATGAAAAGGAGGACCAGGTTAAAGGGATTTGACAACTAAAGGGACTTGGGGCTTACTCGTAAGGAGGAGACCCATATTTGAGATTGGGGATTACTCCTGAAATGGAATCCCATGTTAAGAGAATTATGGTTGGGGTTACTCCTAAGGAGGATGCCCATATTTGGGAATTTTAAGACAGGGGCTTACTCCTAAGGTGGATGCCCAGATTTGGGGACTTGGGGCTTACTCCTGAAAAGGATGCCCAAATAAAAGAGTACATGGGGCTTAATTTTAAGGAGGATGCCCAAAATTAATGGTAATTATGACTGGGGCATACTCTTGAAAAGGAGGACTAGGTTAAGGGGTTCTCTCATCTTAAAGGATGAGGTTGAAGGAATGACATCTCAATATTTAGTGACATAAAGATATGTAAATCACTAGGTTTTGAGAGATGTTCAATGAAATTCCATTCAGATAAGGTAGTCAATCAAGAAAAACATTCCATAAATGACATTGAAGAGTGTCTTGAAGACTGACTCTTGAATAGTAGATGTGTAAAGAAATATGAAAGGTGAAATGGGTAGGAAGGGAACCCAAAAATATAGGGGCGCGCAAGTCCTGGCAGGCGTGCAAGTACTGCGTGGGTGCACAAGTCATGGTCATGCAGGTATAACTGCATGACACATGTGTACTTGCGTGATTGTTAATAAGCAGGGTAATACTTTGGTGATCCTAGACCAAAGCCTTTAGAATTATCTCGAGGTACTTCTAGAAGAGTGGCATGTAAGTTTTAATGAATAGGTAATGAGGCATGCGTGTTTCTTCAATTCCCTTAAGGACAAAACACTTAGGCATGCAACTGTTAGTGATTTCTAACACTAAGACCTTATTACTCTTGTATAGACCTTCCATTATAGGTAAATAATTACCTTAGAAGTGTTTGGATGACTTGAAGAAGATACTTCGGAATTCAAAGATTTGTATATGAATTCTGGAAAAATTCATACCAAAATGGGGGGCCCATCGACAGTATTTATAGGCTGGAGAAGACCCCAGGCGGTTTTCAAAGAGGGTGTGAAAGTCATTTGCTGACCATTAGGCACCGTGCAAGTGAACTTGCATGAAAGTAAGTTAACTTGCGGGACCCAAGGTCCTTTGACTCCTTTTTCATTCCTTTTTCAATTTTTTATGTTTTCTTCAACGGATTAACCAATTTGTGCTAAGTCATTTCCCTTTCCATTTTTTTAAACAATGTGAGGAAAAGGGGCGTCAACAACGTTACACCTATAGTATTCCATAGGTAACTATTTCTGGAATATATGTGTGTGAATAACCAGAAGCCATTACAGCCCTCTACACACATAAATGTGGAAAACAAACTGATGTGCCTACCATCACATATAACTACCAAGAAGAGAGAGTAGGGCCCAAGGGGGTATTCAACTATCAATCCTCCCACCATAATGTTGGGGAAAACACCCCCTGGGCTCCAAATCCCTGGGTTATCTGTTGCCCTAATAGATGGAATGGAGTAACGTATAAAAATAGAAAGGTAAAGAATATACTATATCTCACAGCCACACTATGCGTATAGCCTAGTCATAGACTAAATTGTAACTGACATCTCTCAGACTCTTGGTTGCCAAATCTAAGACTATGTATCCTATAATCACATAGCAATTTAAAGAGATTTATTACATTCATTTATTCGCTTTTTATCAGTTTTACCTTAAATTCAATAATTATTTACAAATCATTAACTATTAATAATATCCACATTATATTTCATTAGCATCACACCCAAATTTCATTGTTCCTTTAAATCGCAACCACAACATTTCATCTCAACATGCTCCATCACCATGGATTAACATCATTTAGTCAATCATTTATTAACAACAATATTAACTTATTATATTCTTAAACATTATAGAAATAATTCTATGCTACTAAAAACAAGGGTAATCAACATGTTGAGTAGATGAATGACATGTCGAGTCTTTTTCGCCTATTTGTGGAGTGTAGACACAGCCTTCATTAAGATGCTAAACACAGAAAGCATGTGGCATACCACAGATGTCTTCT
The DNA here is from genome assembly GCA_963277665.1 of Viscum album. Lineage (NCBI taxonomy): Eukaryota > Viridiplantae > Streptophyta > Magnoliopsida > Santalales > Viscaceae > Viscum > Viscum album. The sequence goes on along the minus strand of OY728156.1, from coordinate 855,879,543 downwards.
CCCTTTTCAAAAGGTGGGTAAGAAAACCATCGTCCTTGAGTATTGGGGAATGAGGAAGGTCAACAACCAAAAAAATAACAAGCTTCTGAACATTCACATCCAACCCGTTCAATCATTTCTATTGACCTACTCGACACACACATGCATAAACTGATGGTACTTGCCACTCTAGGTCACAACTACTTAATCCAAAAATTTGGAAAATCATCACCCACATATCACTACAGCCTTCCAGGCTCACATCACAACACCAGCAGTAGGAAAAAAACATCATATCAACTATGTTCTTATATCTTAAGGTAGCAGGTGGGTAAATTAGAACCCTATGAGGGATTATCTATTATCAAAAAATTGTTCATTTAATCCATCTGAAGAAAAGTGATTTATTATTTTCAGTTTCCAACTATGGGAAACCCAAATAAAAATATATCAGTAACTTATTAAATATGATTAATACATCAATTCAATTAACATCATATCACATCAACAACTAGATTCATTTAAATTTCCCTTTATCATTATACAAATAATTATCAATTAAGTCTATCATTATGTTAATTACCAATTTCGAAAAAAACAAATAATCTAAAAAAGGAAAGCATAGATATCAAACTATCGTGCAAAAGAAGTGGAAATAATATATGGTCAATATCAAATTATTTATCTGATTCAAAGATTTTATATGTTAATTCCATTGTGATAAAGTGCGATAAAACATTAAAACTCAATATTTTCATGTAAATGAATAAATAAGAAATGAATAACATGCCTAAAATTGTTCTTGATGTTCTTTATATGAGGAAAATCCACACAAATGATTTTGATATCCTCCCTTGTGACAAATTCATCCACCCGAGGATGCTGCGGCACGATTACACCATCTTACAGGCTTAAATACTCCTTTGGAAGCAAAGAGATCACATTCCCTAGCATGGAATGTGAAAAAGATGATAAGGATCAATGAAAAAACAAGAACAGAGTTAGATCACACCTTATATTGATGAAGGATCAGCACTTTCTACATGCACTGAAAAGGGGGAGCACATGTAGCTGGAAGAAAATTCAAGGGGGTAGCAATCCAAGGATTGTAGTTTGATCACACTGCTCTTATGGGAAAGAAGAAATGATTGAGTGTCATGTACCAGGGAACAAGAAGGTTGTAACGACCCATTGTTTTTCAATGAAAAATTCCTTCTCATAAGTATGTCGTAAAATCACATGAAAACATAGCATAATTAACTAATAAGTGCAATGTGACCTTTAAACATATGTTTGAAAATTACATTTTTGGAATTTTAAAAATCCGGCATACACGATTGTAATCAGAGAGTTATTTGGATTCTTATAAGAAAATTTAATTTTTCGTGAATAGTAACTTACCTTAATGAATAGTGACATACCCTTATGAATAGTTATATACCCTAATGAATAGTAACCTCACCTATGGTGGTATAAAAATAATATTCAAATTCGATGTACGATATACCTATATTTTAGATTAAGCTAATGAATGTTTTAAAACTGGTTTTGATAATAAATTATTATTTTAATTATATATTAAAATAATCATGTTTAGAAAATAATTTTTGAAAAATGGACTTCATTTTTGAGATCTACATGTTGAAAAAGGTTCAGGATGAATTTTTGACATTTTTCTGAGATACATGATTTTTTTTGATGAATTGTAAAATATGGTAATTTACAGTATATATACATTATAAGATACATAGACTTTTCCTTGCATCATGGCTGATGTCACCACCCATGCTTCGAATTCACATGACCCATTTACTATTCTTGGTCATGGAATACTTACTATTCTTTGTATTGTGAAGAAATAATATATTAAGGTTATAATATCATGACATCTCGCATGTCCTATACTATAAACCCCCCCCCCCCCTCAGTTCTTCTTAACTCCACTCATCTCAAGCTACTTTCCTTGCCCTTATTCTACCCAAATCTCTCCCCAAGGTCTTCCCCAACGTCCAAAAGCTCTCAACATCTTCAAAATACCAAAACCTCTCCCTTTAAGAGGTTCTCAAAGGAGGAAGTATCAAAAGGTAAATTCCTCTTCCAAATTTATTCTTTTCTTTTATGTTCTTTTCTTTTTATTTCTATCCTCACCTATCTTATCCATAATAGTATGATGAATCCAGTAACATACATGTAATGGAATGTCTTCATGCTAGTGGTATATTTCGTTATCTTATCTCCTTTCTCCAACCTTTTATTTGAAAGAAATGAAATCACCTTTTGAGATGTGCTAATTTATCACATTCAAGGACAACAATTTTTCAATCATTAATTATGGTCATGAAACCATTAGTGTTATTGTTGAACCATATTATTATCTATTTTTTATATCCTTTTTTGTTATTTAATCCTTTGGTACAAATGGAATTATGTTATACTGAAAAACACATTCTTTGTAATCAAATCTACCCATTAACAAAAACAGTTATCACTATGGTTATATATATAATAATTTGACTATAATATAATTAACCTAATTAATATTAAATCCATTTAATCTGTAGGATATGAAATAAATAATATATCTTCAATTCTGGACAACCACTTTCATCTTGTATATAAACCAAACATTAATATATGTGAACTGTTCTTTTAAATCCAATTAGACAAACGATCCCGAATAATTTAATTGAATGTTATAACTAATAAAAAAGGATTTGAATGAACTAAAAATGTATATAATAAATCAATTACAAATATACGATGTTCTGGGCTTCTTATTAAGCCTAATTGTTTTATTCACATCTTTTATAACAAGTGGGTAACACCAACGGATTCAAGGTAAGTGATCCTCTCCTTTTCACTCATAATCAAGATTGTCTTCTATGATATGTATTTTATGTGTAATTAAAAATGATTCAGTAGTATTTAGAACCACCCCATACTACCATCATGATATATAAGTGATGATAAACCCCTTATCTCTCCTATCAAGCTCTCTTAGTTACACCTGATACCACACCAGTAAAATCGAAACGAATTCTACCCAACCCTTCTTCGTTCTTTCGGGTTGCCTTAACATTCTTTTTAAAAAGCATTATAATGTCTATATATTTGAATCTTATGAATTATGTATTTTTGTAAATTATTATAATATTAAGACCCTATCATCACTTCTTTAATAGAAAATACATGTTTTTTAATGATTCCCTCCTTAGAACTTTAATATAAGCAAACATGTTTTATGGGGACATCCCAAATTTTTTACCCAAATTTCATGTTCACTTAATCCTCTATATTAAGACACTATTGTCATTATAAAATCTGTATTTTTATTATTAAAACATTCTTGTTTGATTTCTAGTTTTTTATAAAATAAATTCCTCTTTTATATTTGTAAATCTCTAGAGTGTTTTCCTTAAAACCGCACAAAAATGTTTTAATGCTAATGTTCTAAATTACATTTCTAATATGTCGTCACTTTTTTATGACACAACATACCATGTTATATGCCTATTTTACCATATTAACTTCAATGTATGTTATAATACATTCCATTAATGGACACATTCATGATACAACCATTGGATATGTTTTAGGTCGTGACTATGGTACCCAATTCTTTCCATGGGTACCCTTATGTTTATGTATGGTCGATTATGTATGATTGTATAGGTGGTAAAAATATTTATGTGGAATGAATATCCATGAAAATATTGAGATGTGTGTGCCCAGATTGTTCTCCATTGCAATGGGTAAGGATAAGTCTCATGAGTTGTGATGTGAAACAGGATTGGCTGTTAACCTTGACCCGTACTGAAATGGGAAAGGGGATTTGAAGTTATCCTTGACCCATACAAATGAAATGTTTTATGATTCTGCAACATTTGTATGATTCCATGTTTATATGATTCCATTCTTATATTAAAGTAATTTATAAGTTTCATGATTTGTATATCATTATGTCATGCCTCATAACACATGTGCTTGAGATGTATCCTTATGTTCATTCCCTTACTAGGCTTTTTAGCTCATCCCTTTGTTCATGTGTTCCCCAAAGTACCCTATGTAGATTTTAGGGCTCGAAGGAAGTTAAAAGCTCGTTACAAAGATTAAATAAATAAGTTTTTCCCCATGTTTTATTTTATATGTACCTAGTCTCCCAAGGAACTATACTTAACAATCCTTGGATTGTTCTCTGGTGATTAATTATGCTTAAAATAATGAAATCTTTTATGTAAAAGGCTCAGGTCTCTATTGTTGGTATCAATATATGATCTAGTTAGTTTTTGGAGATTAAGAATAGATAACGTTAGTTAGAACCTTAAGGATGCGACTATGTATAAGAAAACAGTTCTATATTTTGGTGTGTATAGAGTAAGTGGTTTATCAAGAAAATGCATCCCCATCTGGATATGAGCAGGTTGAGGTGTCTCTGGAACAGATGTATATAGTGGTAAAACCCGAAAAATCTGCTTTGGACTTGACTCAAACAGGAATTGTTGCACGATAACGGGCCTTGATTCACTCTTGGTTACGACAGTCCCAGGGGATATGCTTTGGTAGATTCATGAGCATAGTAAAACTCATTATTAAGGGACATAAATAAGCCCCTAAAAATATATTTTAAAAATTAGATCGAGGATAACCTAGATATAACCCTAAGAAATCACATGTTATGATATACATCTTCTTTATAAGATCATTATTTTTTTTCAATGATTCTTTTTATGATAAATAGATAAGTATTCAAGAACTCTAATTATACATTCTTTTGCTTAGTTAATGGTGGGAAATAGAAGAAGACGTTGCAAAAACCAATGTGACAGTCAATGTGATGATTTCCCTAATAACATGCCTGATGTGATGGAAGCAGGTGCTCAAAACATCATGTAAGTACTTGCTCAGTTTGATTGAGTTATGAATAATAAATTTAATTGGGTGGAATTTCCCCCTCCTCTAAAGAAAGAGCAAGTTGTTGTATAATCCTTCATGTGGCAAAGGCCTCCCATGTTTAGTGGGTCTTCTGAACCCCTTCTCGTAGAACAATGGATTAACTCCATTTAAAATATTTTCTATGTCCTCCAGTGCTCAGAAGATTTGAAAGTTGTACTGGCAGTCTATCATTTTGATGGGGAAGTATATTAGTGGTCGACACTGGTCAAGAATACAATGTCCCAAGAAGAAATTGATTCCATAGAATTTGAGGAATTCAAGAGGATGTTTTTCAAAAAATATTTTCCTCTAACCCTCCATCTCAAGATGAAAATAGAGTTCCTTAGACTCATGTATAAAGAAGATGAGTCCATCGGGGCATATGAAGTGAACATTATAAGCCTTGAAAGGAATGCCTCTGGCTTTTTCATAAACACCGAAAGCAATGTGGATTTCTTTTTTATAGGACTAAAGTTGAGTCTACAAAAAGTGTTGGGGATTTGTGACTTCGACAGCTATAAGTTGATTTCACGTTGTGCCCTCAATATTGAAATGGAGATTGAAGACTCTCAGTGGTCTCATGGGCCTAGTTACGAGAACCGGAGAATCGATAAAAACATGGGTGGTTCATCAAACAAATACTATGATAAAAAGAAGCCTCACTTTTCCCTTTGCAAAAAATTGTGGGAAGATGAATCTTGGAAATTGTCTCAATGGTACCATTAATTGCTTCAAATGTGCAATGTTTGGTCATCTACCCATGAAATTCCAAAGGTATATGAAAAATCCCTCTAATGTTGATGAAGAATGGAAGGTTTAGACCAACACTCAGCCTACAGTGAAGTGTTATACTTCAATGAGCTTGGGCATTATGCGAACAATTGCCTTATGCTGAGGGTTGTTGGAGGCAATTAGAAACATCCTCCAAGGAATGAATGAAGGTCTTATTCTATCACAACTGCTAAGGTGGATCCAAAAAATGATGTGGTGATAGGTACACTTGTTATTCATTCAAGAATATCAAACATAGTATTTTATTCTGTTTCTACGCATTCTTTCGTATCTTGCACGTTTATTAGAACTATTCAAGAACCACCTCAAAATTTGGAGGAAAATTATCTGTGAGAATAGAAAATGGGGAAATTATTGCATCCATGGTTTATAACTCTTCCCTATTTAATGTTTGTGGATTTATCCTCCCAGAAAATCTTCTCATACTTCCTTTAGTGGAGTTCGACGCTATCTTGTGCATGGATTGGATATCTTTGTACATGGACAATTTCAATTATCGAGAATGGGAGATCACTTTTCACATCCCAAAGCATCTTCTGATTCTTTACAAGTGTAAGGAAGTAGATGAGTCTCTTTTAGAATCCTCATCTCAAGTTTAGATATTGCTTCCTTGTGGGAATGCATGTCTAGCACAAATGATTTGGAAAATGGATATAATCATTCTTGAAGACATGCCCATTATGGGGGATTACACTGATTTATTCCCCAAAGAGTTGTTTGGTCTTTATCTTGACTGAGAGGTTGAGTTCTAAATTGAACTTATCCATATATATCTGCCAATCTCAAAGACACCTTAAATAATGGACATGTAGAGCCATAAGAGCTGATGAAGTTGTTACAGGAGAATAAAAAGAAGGTTTTTATATGCCCATGTGCTTCGTTGTGGGGTGCTCTTGTCCTCTTCGTCAAGAAGTAGGATGGATCAATGCGCCTCTGAATTGATTATCGTGACCTAAATAAAATCACTATAATGTACAAGTATCTCCTTCCACCGATAAGGGACTTGTTTGACCATCTTCAATGGGCCAGTTATTTTTCTATGGTGGACCTTCGGTTGGGATATCACCAACTAAAGGTGATAAAGGAAGATATTCCCAAGAGTGGCTTTTGAATGAGTTATGGACACTATGAGTTCATAGTGATGCCCTTCAAACTCACTAACTCTCCAGAAATTTTTATGGATTTAATGTATAGAGTCATTAGAAATTACCTCGACAAATTTGTGGTGGTCTTTATTGATGATATTCTGATAAAATCTATGAGAAATGAGGAGCATGAGGAGCATTTGGAAACTGTGTTTAAGACATTGCGAAGGGATAATTTGTATGAAATGTACAGTAAATGTGAGTTCTTGATGGAGGGAGTATCATTTATGGGGCATGTCATCACCATGAAAGGAATATATTTAGACCGTTCCATGATGAAGGCAATTGAAGAGTGGATGAGGAAAACTTCTGTAACGTAGATCCACAGATTTTTAGGTCTAGCTCGATATTATCGATGATTTGTGAAGAACGTTTCAAGATTTTCAGACCCAATGACAAAGCTCACACGGAAGGGAGTAAAGTTCGTCTGGACATAAGAACATGAAGATTGTTTCATGGATTTGAAAAATAGGCTTATCACTGCGCTGGTACTCACACTCCCTTCAAGTGGAGAACTCCTTGTGGTGTATAGTGATACTTCAAAGAAAGGCATAGGCTATGTGCTAATGAAAAATGAATAAGTGACATCCTCTGCCTCAAGTAAACTGAAAATCCATGAGAAAAACTATCTCACACATGATCTGGAGTTGGTGGTTGTGATATTTGAATTGAAAATCAAGAGGCATTATATATATTGGAAAAAATGTGAGATATATATTGACCACAAGAGTCTCAAAAATATATTGAAATAGAAAGAGCATAATATGTGCCATCGAATATGGATAGAGCACATCAAGGATTATGAATGCTCAATCCACTACCATCCTAGTAAGGCAAATAAGGTGGCACACACTCTAAGTAGAAAGGATCCTGCATCTTTATCAATGATGGAAGTTGAAAAGGATCCGATCTACATAGATTTTCAAAGGATTGACATGGGAATCATTAATGGAGGAACATCATAAATCCTTTCTCAAATGATTTCTCAACCATCCCTCTTGGAGAAAATAAAGGATGATAAAATAATGAATATTGATATTCAAAAAAGGTGGAATATGTTCAAAATGTGAAATCCTCTAATTTCAAATTTGGTGAGGATAGAGTTTTAATATTTGAGGCATGATTATGTTTAACATATTATCTTGAGATAAAAAAGGGGATATTGAATGATGCACATAGCTTGACCTTCTCTATCCATCCTGGAAGTACCAAAATGTATTGTGATCTTAGAGAGCACATCCAGTGGGATAACATGAAGAAGAATATTGTAGAATATATATCATAGTTCTTGTTATGTCAACAAGTTAATGTTGAGTGGAAAAAGTCCAAAGGTATGATGCAGAAATTGCCTCTACCCTTGTGGAAAAGGAAAATTTCTACTATGGAGTTTTTCATGGTTATCTCAAAAACATCGAAGTGAAATAATGCCATTTGGGTTGTGGTTGACCGACTCACCATGACATCCCATTTCATTGATATTCGAGAAGATCTCTCGCTTGAAGAACTTTTGAATATATATGTGAAATAAGTGGTGAGACAACACTATGTTCCACTCTCAATTGTCTCTGACTGTGATCCAAGGTTCACATCTAAATTCTAAAGCAGCCTTCAATATTCTCTGAGTTCTGAATTAAATTTCAGTATGACCTACCACCACAAAACTGATGCCTAGACAAAAAGAGCTATTCATATGCTTAAGGATAAGCGTAGAGCCTTCTCTCTTGAATTCAACGGTTGATGGGATCAAAATCTCCCATTTGTTGAGTTCTCATACAAAAATAGCTTCCACTCGAGTTTTCATATGGATCCATATGATGTTTTGTATAGAAAGTGATGTAGAACTCCAACTTTTTTTTGATGAAGTTGGAGAAAGAATGCTACTTGGACCCAATCTTGTTCAAGAGAAGACAAAGAAGGTTCAAGTCATCCATAATCACATAAAATCTATTCAACATGGGAAAAAGAGTTATGTTGAAAACTGTCGAAGGGACTTGGAGTTCAATGTTGGAGATAAATTCTTCCTTTGAATATCTCCATGGAAGAGAGTCATGCGATTCGGGAAGAAAGCGAAGCTAATCCCAAGGTATATTGGCCTCTTTGAGATCCTTGACCACATAAGAGTCGTTGCCTAACTACTTGAACTTCCACCGAATATGTCTTGAGTTCATGATTTTTTTCACATATCACTGTTAAGGAAGTACATACCAGACACTTCACATGTACTCTTTTTAAAGGTGGTATAGTTTGAGGATGATCGCTCATACGAGGAGCATCTAGTGAAAATCTTGGATCGTAGAGAAAAAGTTCTATGCAACAAGAATAGTCATCTGGTCAAAGTACTATGGAGATACTATATGTACGAAGAGGCAACATGGTAATTATATGAAGCAATGAAGGAAAAGTACCCACATTATGTTTTTGTCTTAGAATGTAAAATGAAATTTTGAGGGAGAAATTTCATAATGGGGGAAGAATGTAACAACGTAATGTTTTCAATGAAAATTATCTTCTCATTAGTATGTTGTAAAATCAAATGAAAACACAAAATAATGAACTATTAAGTGCTCAGTGACATTTAAACATAAGTTTGACACTTCTGTGTTTGGAATTTAAAAAATTCGGCATACACGGTTGTAATAAGTGAGTTATTTGGAGTCCGATAAGAAAAACATATTTTTTGTTGAATAGTAACCTACCCTAATGAATTGTAACTTTACCTTATGAATAGTGATATACCCTAATGAATAGTAACCTAACAAATGTTGGTATAAAAATAATATTGATGTTGGAAGTATGATATACCTATATTTAAGAATAAGTTAATGATTGTTTTAAAACCAGTTTTGATAATAAATTATTATTTTAATTAAATATAAAATAATCATATATAGAAAATTATTTTATAAAAATGGACTTCATTTTTGGATTTTACATGTTGAAAAATGGTTAGGGTGAATTTTTTAGATTTTTTCTGAGATACTTGAGTTTTTGATGAATAGTAAAATACCATAATGTACCATATATAAACATTATAAGCTAAATAACCTATTCCTAGCATCATGGCTGATGCTACCATCCGTGTTTCAAATTCACATGACCCATTTACTATTCTTGGTGATGGAATACTTACTATTACTTGTCATGTGAAGAAATAATAAATTAAGGATTATAATATCATGAAATCCCTCCACTCCTCCACTATAAAAACCCACTTCACTCCCTCATCTCTCTACTCCTATAAAGCCTTGTTCCTTGCCAGTATTCTTCCCAAATTTATCCCCAAGGTCCTCCACCACATCCAAAACCTCTCAGACTCCTCAAAATACCCAAACCCTTACCCTTAAGAGGTTCTCAAAGGAGGAAGTCTCAAGAGGTAGATTCCTATTTGAAATTTATTATTTTCTTTTAAGTTATTTTCATTTTATTTCTTTCATCACCTCCCTTTACCATAATAGTATAATAATATAGTAACATACATGTAATGTAATGTCTGCAATCTAGTATTATATTTTATTATATTATCTACATTCTCACCATTTTATTTGAATAAAATGAAAGCACCATTTGAGATGTGCTAATTTAGAACATTCAGGGCAACGATTTATCAGTCATTAATTCTGGTCATGAAACCATTCGTGTTATGGTTGAACTAGATTATTATATATGTAATATATACTATTTTTGGTTCGGTAATTATTTGGTACAAATGGAATTATGTTACAAAAAAAAACACATTCATTGTAATCAAATCCACCGATTAACAAAAACGGTTATCACTACTGTTATATATATATATATAATAATTCGACTTCACTCTAAGTAATCTAATTAAAATTAAAACCACATAATGCCAAGGATATCTAATAATGAATATAAATTCAATTTTGGAAAACCACTTTTGTCTTCCATATATTCCATACATGAATATAAGTGAACCGTTCATTTAAAGCCAAGTAAACAAACAAGCCCGAACAATGAAATTGAACCTTATAACTAATCAAAAAGGATTTGAATGAACTAAAAAAGGGTTATAATAAATAAATTACTAATAGAAGATGTTATGGAATTATTAATAAGCCTAATTTGTTTATTCAGGTCATTAATAACAAGTGGAGAACACCAACGGATTTAAGGTAGGGGATCCTCTCTATTTCACTCTTAATCAAGATTCTCCCAAATGTGATGACTTTTATGTCTAATTCCAAATTTTGGGGTATTATTCAGAACATCCCCCATACTTCCCTAATAAGGAATATGTTTTTATAAACCCCTTATATCTCTCATCAATACCTCTTAGGTACACCCAACTCCATGCCGGTAAAATCATAACAAATTCTACCCAACCCTTCTTCGTTCTTTCGGGTTGCCTTATCTTTCTTAAAAAATGGTTTTATGATATATATTTATGTGAATCCTATGAATTAAGGATATTTTTAAAATATTATAATATTAAGACCATTTCAACAAATTCTTTCGTGGATATACATGTTTTTGACAGATTCCCTCCTTAGATCATTACGATAATCCAACCTGTTTTGAGGGGACTTCCCAAATTTTTTACCCAAATTTCATTTTCCCCCTATCCTCTATTTTAAGACACAATTTTCTCTATAAAATCAGTATTATTATTAAAATCTTCTTTGTTCAATTCTGGTTTTATATAAATGAATTTCCTCTTTTCTATTTGAAAATATCTGGACTGTTTTCCTTAAAATCGCACAAAAATGTTTTAATTCTAATGTTCCAAAATTCATCTCTAATATTTTGTCACATATATTTAACACCAATTACCATTCTATATTCTTATTTTACCATATGAATGTCTGTGTATGTTATAATATTTTTTTATGCACACTTTCATGATACACCCATTGGATATGTTTTATGTCATGACTATGTTACCAAATTCTTTCAATGGGTACCCTTATTTTTTATGTATGGTTGATTATGTATGATTGTATATGTGGTAAGAATATTTATGTGTCAAGAATATACATGAAAATTTTGATATGGGTGTGCCCATATTGCGCACTAATTCATTAGGTAAGGATTAGTCTCATGAGATGTGATGTGAAACGGGGTTGGCAGTTAGCGTTGACCCGTACTAAAGAATTTTTTTATGATTCTGCCACATTTATATGATTCCATGTTTATATTATCCCATGATTATATTCAAGGATTTTATGAGTTTCATTCTTTGGATATAATTATGTCATGCCTCCTAAATCATGTGCTTGAGATGTATCCTTCTGTTAATTCCCTTATTGTGTTTTTTATCTCATCCCTTGGTGTATGTGTTCCCTAGGGTACCCTATAAAGATGTTAGGGCTCAAAGGAAGATAGAAGCTCATTATGACGATTTAATAAGGAAGATCTTTTCCCCATGTTTTATGTTATATGCACCTAGTCTTACAATACTGTAGAAATAACAATCCTTGGCTTGTACTCTGATGATTAATTGTGCATAAAATCATGAAATATTTAATTTAAAAGCCACAGGTTGCTATAAAGATAAAACATGGGTGGAAGATATATCTTCTATTTAGATGATTTACGGAGTTGGTTTATGATATGATCGATTTTCCATTAAAATTGTATCAAATTAAACAACATAGTTTGACCATATAAAATCATCCAGACCCTTAGGAAAATAAATGTTGGAGTTATGGCCTTTGAATTGGCCTTAAAGTCCTTAAAAAGAGGGTTTAAATGAATTTTATGTCAACGGATACATCAATGGGGAGAAATGCAGGGAAATGAGAACACTATTCATGAACTAAAAATTTGGTAATGGATAAATAATGTTGCTGGAAGACTGTTGTTGAAAAGGATTCCATTAGAATTAACCTACTGTTTTGGAAACATAGTTCATGAACTAAAAATTTTGAAAACAAAAAAAATGATGTTTTGGAAGGCTATTGATAAAAGGATACTTTTGGTAACATCCTAATGTTTGGGAATAACTGTTCATGAACTAGAAATCAGGAAAAAGAAAAAACCCTACTCTTGGAAGACACCTGTTAGAAAGGATGTTGTTGGAAACAACCTACTATTCCTAAAACACTATTTATGAACTATAAATATAGAAATGGAAAAATGATTTTGTTAGAAGGATAATGTTGGAAATAGCCCACTGTTCTGGAAACAGTGTTCGTGAACTAGAAATTTGGAAAAAGAAAATGGCGGATTTTGGAATGCTGTTGTTGGGAGGTTGCTCTTGGAAATAGAATACTATTCTGGAAACACTATTCATGAACTAGATATTTGGGAAAGGAAAAAGGTTGTTGTTTGAAGGATACTATTAGAGGGATTATTTTGGAAATAACCTAATATTCGGGTAACATAGTTCGTAAACTAGAAATTTGGAAAAGGAAAAATACTGTTGTAGGTAGGCCACTACTGGATGGTTACTATAGGAAATATCCTAATGTTTTTGAAACAATGTTGATGAACTAGAAATATAGAAATGTAAAATTGGTGTTTGTTGGAAGTATGTTGTTATAAGGATGTTTTTGGATGGCTGATGTTGGAAATAGAAAACTGTTCTGAAAACACTATTCATGAACTTGAAATATGGAAATTTGATGGAAATAAGTCACCATGACCTCCCAAAACTCCTCTAACACCCAATTTATATAATGTAATAGACCAGAGAGGTGTAGGACATTACAGAAATTGATCTAGTGGGTATCTCCAATAACATGAACTTCTTCTGTATGAGATTCCACTACAACTTAAATTATAAATGCACGAGTTGGGATTTATTATTATTGAACACATGGGATACTACCTTTATCAAGTGCTTTGATAAATAGGGAATAAATATCATAATCATACTATTTGAAGCCATTTGTTAACCAATTTAGACACATTATGTATCATAATTTACAATTATAGATATTTTATTTTTATACCAATGTAATGATGGAGGAAATAATATTAACATTTACTAACATGATTTATGTGGTTATTCACATTATAAAATTATCACGTAATTTTTTTTAAATAAAAAAAGAAATAGTATTACTTAATATTCTTCTTTTTGGTTTTATAATCATTTTTAATTTATAATTTTATAATACACATTTCAAAACATTAATTTCATTTTTAAACAAATAATAGAAAAATTAAATTATGATGGTGTTTTGTTATTTTTATGAAAATTTTTATTTTTTAATGAATAATGAAATATTACTATGTTTGTAAAATTTATATTTTTTGAATAAATTTTGTGATATAGAAGACACATAATTTTTTGAATATTATGTCATGTAGCATAAGTTTTATATTGATTTATTAAATCTAATTAATTAAATTCTAATCATAATTATATTATATTTTATGTTTTTTTAAGTTTTTTGATTTAAAATCATGATTATTCTAAAAACTACATGAAAATGTATAATGTTTCCTAACATTAAATTATAAAAATTATTCATAATTACTATATTCATTCTTTTTAATATTTTTTTATATATTATCAAATATCAATTTATTTTCATAAAATGAATATTATTAATCGTGTATTTAAAATAAAATCTTCTTTTTCATTAAATTACCTTCAATCCCTGCTTTAGAATCAAATCCATAGGTGAGGTTTTACACATAATTTATCATATTTTATTTTATGAATTTTTAAAATTGTATTATAATATTGGAATATTAATAATATATATATTATAATACATTTAACATAATTTTTTTCATTATTATTTGTAATGATAGTAAAAATTTATTTCGACAATTAAGGTAAAATTAATTTATTATAGACTAAACTAAAAGGATAGTGGATAAAATTTCAAATAATTATGTATAAAATATATTTGATATAATTAATTTCTCAAAATCCATAATATAATACATGGTAACACTCCATTTCACAAACATGATTCATTTGAAAAAAATTCGTTCACGATTCTATTTTAAAAAATCAAAAGTATCCTGATAATCTAACATAAAATAGGCCACCAAATCTCTTCAGTTATTCACATTGTAAAATATTTCTTGTTCATAATATAATTACCTAAAATTTTTTGGAATTTCCATAACCTCATACTAGAATCTTTTTTTTATAAATCCATTCAAAAAATACATTATGAATAAATAAAAAATGGTGGTCCCAAAATAGGTTGTATTTTTAATTATGTGTTTTTCTTATTTGTTCTCCATCCTCCATAAAATATTATTAATTTATGATTATATAATTAAAATATAATATAAAATAATCTATTATATCACAACATATTGTTAGTGAACAATATACATCTATTTTCTCTCAAATGGGAAACGATAATGTAGCTATTGTTTGTGGAAAACTACCACCCTATGAACTGATGTGACACAATATCAATTAACACCTCTTACATTTCAGTATTATGTTGGATATTAATCATATTTATGATATTAATAACATAATTATATCTTATGTATCATTAAATTATATATATATTTTATATATTCCATTCCGCTGAAAATAAGATATCGTCTCTCATGTGTACAGTGGACTACTGCATCATTATGTGACATGATTTATTTCTCTTTAATTATTTTAAATAAAGTAAATAATGGATAATGTTAATAAGCATATATGATAAAAATGAACAATTTATGATATTAATTAAATATTTATCATTCTAAAAGGATAATATATAAATATTATTTCTGACTGTTTCATTCACTGATGAATGATAATGTAAAACATGTGGACAGCTGCATTCATCAATCGATAATACTCTATTTTCATCACCATAACAGATTGATGATATATATATATATATAAGTATATCAAATAATATACTATAATATTTATGATATTTTAATCATTTTATTATTAAAATTTAATTCATATCTTCATTCTAAAACTATTATTGACAAAAGAGATTATTAATCATGCATAGGTTGGACTGACCATCTCCATGATATTAACATAGTTCATAATTACATCACATAATTCATTATTAGATTTGAAATACTAATTAATTTATAAAAACAGTGATTATAAAAGATATATTTTTCTATAGATGTTTATTAATGACAAGGATGACTAATAGTCAACCTACCAATGTCATTTTTGATACATAAACCTAACATCCTCAAAACATAAAACATAAAAAAAAATTCATATTGATATTTATATAATAAAATAAATATAATAATAAAAAATTTATAATTATATTATGAATGTAAATAATTAATATATTTTATTTTTCCTAATGTACAAAAAACATACTTGATGAGTCAGGCATAAGGAAAGAGACTCCATTTAAATTTCCATTGATTAATTGATAGTTTGTTGTTATGTACATATGTTATTCAAAATTTTGAAAATAAAAGAACATTGAAATGATTGGAATAAATCATTATACTCTGATATTATAAATTTTTTGTTTATTTTTACATTATCATTGATCATATTATTCTGATATTTCAATAGTATTATGAGAATTTGCTTTAAATAAACTCTCTTTTATTATTTTCCATAGAACTCAATATCATCCTTGTCAATGAATTTAAAATGATTACATGAATGTTTATTATGGAAGTAACATATTTAAAAATCAAATTTAATAACACATTTTTAATTTCATCAAAAAAAAATTTTAAAAGGATTCATTATATATATATTATTTAACTCTATTGAGAAATGATTAATTTAATGCATTATATTATCATATACCACAATAATGACATTTTATGATACTATAAATAATATTTCGTGTATATATTACATTAATAGAATTCATTTTTTTAAAGTGTACAGGAAATTTTCCATTTTCTAGTGTTTTAATTAAAAATTTATTTTTCATAGAAAATGGTATATTTATATCAAATTTTATCATATGGTTTCGAATGTATTTTTTAATGTGCTTCATGAAGAAATATTTCATTTTAATTTTTTAATTCGTGATATAGTCCATTGAAGTTACATATAAATGGTATTCCAAGAATGATCCTTGTGATAATGTTTTTGATTATATGATGGGTGCCCCAATTATAACTCCAGTGTATTGTGTAATGATTAAATTTTAAGAAAAATAATATTATTTTTTGGTTCTCTTTTTATAAAAATTTATATGTGTTCTATAAGGATTCTGTAAGAATTATATGACATGATGTCTCAATAATCCGACAGAATTTGTGATTTCAATTAAAATATATTTCATGTAAATAATTTAGCTTTTAAATTTTTTATAAATTACATATTAAATGAATAATAATTCACTTTTTATGTAAAATGTAATTTTTTTCTGATAATATATTTCAATTATTTCCTGTTTTTCAATGCATTAATTGTGTTATTTTTTTATTTACCATAGTATTTATTTTGTGGTCATCTGTCATTTTTGAATGAAATTAATAAGATTCGGTGATAGGGAAGGTAATGGAAATGATAATTTTTATTTTTGTAATGGTTTTCAAAAAATTTAATCATGTGTTTATAAATTATTATATAATAATAATGAAAAATTGTTATCAAAAGTGTTCAGTTTGAATAGTATGGTATTATTATGAATGAGTTATGACATAATTCTCTAGAAATATACACCATATTTTTTTTTCAATAATCCAATAATGATTTTATTAATTAAAAATTGTTATTATTTAATTTTAAAGATTGATTCATAATGATTTCAATATAATATGGTTTAGTATACATTAGTGATTATGGTATTGTTAATAAAATATCCACGAATTATTTTACTTTCTGGTGATATTGAAATGAAATTGTATTTTAATAGTACAATGTTTCCTCTACAAAAATATATATTTCTAGAATTTAATTTTATATAAGAAATAATGAATATATATTTTAAAGCCACTGATTAAAATATATATACATTTAAATAAAAACCTCTATATAGATGTAATTGGAATAGATTTTTTATGATGTTATCGATTGTTGGACGCTATTTATAAATTGTGTTGGTGTCCATTTCGTTGATAAAATCTATCAACATTGAAGGAACAAGTTCATAGTGGATTATTATATGTGATAAATTCTACCATAAAATAGTGGATAATCTGACCTTTTATAGAAAATTATTTTATTAATTACTTGGAGATTATATTGGATTTCAAGGGATGTTTGTATCAAATAAATGTAATCGATTACTTTCATCATTTTGATGGTGAAGCAAATATATGGTGATAATTTTTTAGGAATACCAATGATAAATATGATCTGGTTCCATGGAATGTGTAACATTTAATTATCAATTTCAGGAGAAAGATTTCATGATGTATTTAGGAACCATGATAGAAAAAATTTACATGAAATGCGTAAAAAGAATCAATATTTCATTGAAATGAATAATTAAAATTTCACATGACTTTCCATGTACATACAATATTTTTGTCAAGGAAATGATAGTAAAATTAAGATAGTTTTGTTGTTATTGGATTAAATTATATGAATATATTTATCCACATGAGAAATCAATTTCATTGATAATTTTGTTTATTGTGATAAGAATTATGTAATGGATTTATTTTATCAAAAATGGGCTTCCTGATAATGAAAGTAATAAATGATTCGGATTTAAAGTGATGGGGAAATAGACATTAATTAAATTTAGTTTTATGAAAATGATTTTCAAAATTTCGAGTATGAATGGTAAATATTCATGAATATTTTCTTATGAAATTATGGTACTGTTACTAATTTGAATTTCTGGCCTTATGGAATGTGAATGAAAATAAAATAATCCTTCTGAATCATTGAATGGATAAATGTATTTAATATTGATGGTAAGATTTTATAATTACCTACAAACGATTTACGATTCAAATGTGTTTCACAAGTTTTAATATAAATATGTTAATCCTCAGGATCAAAATGAAAATTGTATATAAAAATTATATTCATCTAATATAGCTGACGATGAGTCATACAATGAAGTATAGGCATTGATGTTCTTTATGTATTTTAATTATTCAAATATATTGTTCGACTATATATCATTACATTGATTATGTTCTGTTAAATTTTCAATAAAATATAGAATAAGAGAACATGAATGTTGGATATAAATCTTAATTAAAACTCTCATTGTATGTATTAATGAAATCATAATTTTTTAGAATTCTATAATTAATATAATTGGTATCGTATTTCCTATCAATATTTTTAATCTAATGAAGGTGTTTTGGATATATTATTGGTATATAATAGCCTATTAATTATCTTATTATGATATAATATATATCCAATTATGTATTATACACTTATTTTTTAACATTAATAAAATACCACTAAACCAATAAGATAATTAAAGGTGGAAATTAACGTTTCCTTTGGGATATTATTCTAAATAATGAATATATTAAAATAATGTATGAGCTAAAAATGAATCAGTGAATGGATGATTTTATAAATGAGCATATTAGTCTTATTCATTATCAGGATAATGCATTTTTTATTAACATAGTTTCTGCTGTTCATCCTTATTCCAACCAACCTTATTGAATTCCTCCAAGGGAACTGTTACACTTAAAACCAAAATTGTAGGGGAATTTACATAAAGGATTACTTATACATATCACTTAACCATGAGTTTAAACTAATTTATTTGATAAAAATAATGATGGTACCATGGGTATTTTTATTAATTGTAAATCCTTGAATAAAATCGATGTTAGGAATGATTATGAATTTCCTCATTTAGATGATTAGATTGGAAAACACAATAATGAATTGTATTTTTCAAAGGATGACCTAAAATTTGATTACTATATTTAGATGGAGATGACTAATTATATTCTGAAGACCACATTTTAGATTAAATACTCAAGATATAAATATGTAGTTATACCATCTGGGTTTTTCAATTGACATACTTTGTTAATATATCATAATAATTGGGTTTTCAAGAGTTGTTTCACAGTATTTTGTTTTTTTTGTTGATGAAATTTTCTGATATTAAAAAAATAATGATGAAAATTAAATAAAAATAAGGATTTTTTTATTAAAAATGAAATAAAAGAAACTATATGGTAAAATTAGTATGTGTGATTTTTTGTATCTAAAAATTGAATTCCATTGGCACATTGTTTCTTATTAAGTTGTAACTATAAGCCCTCCTAAAATATCTTTTTGATGAGTTTATATAATAGATTAATATCACGATTTTTTGGTGTTTTCATATGCTATAGGATTACTATTTATGATTTATTGATAATATTTCTATGTATTTTTTCCCATTGACTAATATTCATTGAAATTGAGTTAAATTGAAATAGAAAAAATAATTTTGAGATATTTTTCGAAAAATAAATACAATACCGGTGAATCACTTAATTTTTTTATCTATTTTACATAAATATTAAATTACAAAATATTTTGATCCTTCATTGAAATGTCCTATTTGTGTCTTAATATATAATGATTTTTAAATTTATTATTATTTTTATTTGAGTACTTTTGAATTACATTACCCACCAAATTATTGTTATTTATAAACTATGTTTTTGGATATCAAAATTCGGTAAAATTATTTGTATGGTGCAAATATTAAAATATATGTTGATTAGAAAATCTTGAAGTATATATTCACCTATAATGAATTGATTGTAAGATAGAAAATATGCGTAGATATAATCAATAATTAAAATTGAAATATTCATTAGCATCATAAAATAGAAAATAATGTGGATGGTTCTTTGTACTGAAAATGATATATTATCAAATTTAGATTTATAACATGTCCATTTGAATAATCAATTATTAAATTTTTTTCCTATGATATTTGGATGTAGAGAAATTATATATTTTGATTTATATAGTTTAGATTAATTTGTTAAAATTAATTAGGAAATATCAAAAAGGGGATAAATCAGTATAGGAAAATTTATTATCAAATAATATGGGAATTTTTTATATATTAATATTAATTATGAATTTTTTTACTTTATAAAAATATTATATGTGGATTTTGATTCCCCGTAGAAGATAAAGTTATTGATTAAAGCTCATAATTCTCTTTTTTTTTCATTGGGGTACAAAATAAGATTTATATAGTTGATTTTGATTATTTCTAGTCATATGGTTCGAAATAGGCGATTTTTTACTTCTTAATGAATTGTTCTTCATGTTAATGGGTTAAATAAAAATTATAATTAATGAAGTTATTAGTTATTCCTTTTTCAATTATTGACTTGTGAAGGGAAAATATAATCATGAATTTTACAGTGTTACAAAAAATGAATTTTATTTATAATAATGTCATTCGAGTTATTGTTGGTAAATTAATTAATCCATTGCATTTACATAAAATTCAAGATTAAATGTATAAATGATAACATTATAATCTATAACTAAAGGATATCGTTAGGTTACCAAGAATTCATCTCTATATTTTATCATTCAATTAACTTCTAATCAATAATATTCTATGGCATGTGCTTTTGAAATATTTTGGTATTAATTTAATTAATAATACAATGTTTCATTAAAAAAAGGATTTTCATGAGTAGTAGATGAATTTGAACATGGGATACATGATTTTTTACTTTTCAAAGGATTTATAGGGATAATGGGATCAAAATATTTTTTTTTTCTTTTCATATAGTATTTGTTTTCCTTCCAGGTTTCATATGTTTTCATTTGAGTCATTATCTTGAAAAAAGTATCAAACCAAAAAAAAATCATTAGATAATTGAATGGGTGTTGATGGGATGAGAGTATGTTGAGGAAATGGCCAATAAAGATATCTTTGTTAGTTAATATATTTTGATATCTCTGAGAGGGGAGAAAGGTTAGGCGGTTAACAGAAGGAAATTTCATTTTTTAAAGAAACAGATAAAATCATTCGTAATTAATCACCATAAGTAAATTCTATAAATAATTCTTTAATTGGAATCCCAACTCCATTGTTCAACGGAATATTGGAAATCCTAGAGAATTTCTGATCAGTTTCCAACATAGTGGATATGGGTATGATATTATCATATATACACAATGTATTTCATTTTTTCATGGGAATAAAATATTTTAAAATTCATAATTTTTTCATATGGGATATAGTTTACGTGGAATTAAATAATTATTACAGTGATTTTTTTTAATATTGTAAAATTTAAAGAGAATGTTTTTCACAATATGATGATTGATCAAGAAATGTTTTTATAAATAATCCGCATGGTCGAATAGGCAACATGGGATTTTGAAAAATTTACGAGGGAATGATATCACCACTAGTATAGTTAATGAATAATAGTACGAGGAAATAAAATATAAAATGGGGGATTAATTTGAAAACATAGTAATTGATAGAATAAATCATTCTCATATTTATTAACTTCAATTAGAAAGTAATATAAATAATGAAAATATTATGTAATTTTCATATAAAAAGGAAAGAATTTCAATTAATAATTTTCATTGTAAGGTTATATATATAAGATAAATTTATAAATATAAATATTTTAATTGGAAAAAATGTTTTTCGTCGGGAAAATAAATATATAAAATATATATTATGGTAATTTATATTGTAAAATAATAATTTTTTAGTTAATAGTGAAAAATAATTATTCAAAAATGTAGTTTATTTAATATATAATAAGTAATAAAAAATTTCTTTTATTAATTTAATATTATTTAATATAACATTAATCTTATTAAGTTATATTTAATCCAATAAACTATTTTTTTAATTTGTTATAATTTATTTTTGAAGAAGTTTTTTTAGATTTATGATGACATTTTAAAAAAATGATTTACAATGCATAATGTATCACAATTTTTTTAATTAAAATAAAACCCAATGTGGAATATATAGAATTGAAATTTAATATTTTATATATATAATATTAATTAATAAACGTATATATTATTATTAGTTACTATTTTAATATATATTATTCCTTTTCTTGAATAATCCACTTCTCGAAAACCGTCATTTTTGTCATGTCTGAGGGATTTGTTTAAAATTTAATTTTTACAAATTTTTGTATTTAATTTGGTAAAATAGATTAACATTTTTGAATGATTAAAATATACATTTTATGTTAATTTCTACTTCCCTTTTAAAAATAATTTATATTATAAATGGTAAAAATTAATTACCACACTAGTTGTTATAATTGAGTTATCGAGGGTGTTAATTTAAATATTTATGGAAAGAAATGTACTACTAATTAGTAAAAATAAATTAAATTTCAATATATAGACATTTTATGATTCGTAAATAAAAATTAATAAATTTTTACCCTTTTTCCATGGGAAAATCGATAGTATACATTTTTCTTTTAAAAAATTAATATTGTGTTTCTAAACTCACATATAAAAGGACGCATAATATCCTCTATTTATCACACATTAAAACGTATTTTTATTGAAAAATACCTAAAAAAATAACTTCCCAATATCTATACCCTCTTAATTGAATCTTTTTTTAAATACAGTCAATGAATATATTCAAAATAATAATAATGTTGTGGTTTAAGAAAACATAATATTCATAAATATGCATTTTTTATTTCATATTCAACATCCACAAAATTTTATTAGTCGGCTAATATAAATAAAAATATTATATTCCAAATAATATGAATTTTTAATGTTAGATAAGTGACCTATATACATATACTCTTGTTGAAAATAGTAAACAATAGTGTCTCTTGTGTGGATAGGAGACTACCCCCTCTCAAACTGATGTGACATGTTCTCTATAAAAAACACCCATGTTTTTGTATTATGATGAATAAAAAATATATATATATTATACTAATAAAATAGCTATATCTATGGATAAATTATATTATATATTTCTCTGTTAACATTTTATTATGAGTGTCATACAATAATTCCTCTTGTTTGTATGACAAAATTACTCCTCACAAAGTGTAGTGGTTTGTTTTTCACAATATCATTACATGGAAGTTAATAAAAAAACTTTTATTCAATATATGTTACATTATTATGACATAATTAAATAATTATCATTCTAAATGGTAATATATTTATTATATTTCTTTCCATATGAATCATATGAAAATGATAATGCCATTTTTGTACTCATGGACAACCACCTACACAAAGAGATGTAAGACTATTTTCATCATCACAGCCCAAGTATGGTTTATATAAGTATATTAAAATAATAAATAAAATTTCACTGATATTATGAGAAAAGAACATATCACATTACAATAATTTGGGAATTGATAATGTTTTTTTAAAATAAAATTGGATGTTTATATAGAAAATTATTTTCATATGAGATCATACAAATGTTTCAATATTTTTTTTGATGAAAAGTGTCAATCCTAAAATGTTCTCTTTATATATTTTAATAGACATTTATAATTATCACTGCTCAAAAATAGAGATGGGTGAGCATGAAATATCTTTTATGATGAGTTCACCGAAATTGGCATCCAATTAATTGGGTAATAAACATGTTTTATGATGAATTATATTTTAGGTCTTAAGCTTGGTTTTTAAAATGTAAATGTGTGGTATAAGGGTTCTATGAGATTTTATTTTGAAGATCATACATGAATTTTCAATTCATTTGAATGATTATCTAGAAAATTCGTTTATTTTAAAAAGTTAATATAAATTATCTTTTAAATATAATGTTTATTATTTTTCTAGGTAAAATTGTATGTTATTAAGATTATTTATTTTATTGATTTTCAGGTTTTTTCACCAGATTAATGTGTTTATATTATATTTTTCCATTCTAGGATTTTGGATATAATCTCCATTTGAATAAAAATTATTCAATGGATCTAAGGATGTTTTAGGGGAAAAACATTTAGGAAGAATTTTATAATTATTTATAATTAAAAGAAATCATGTTTTGAGTTAAAATTTTAATACAGTGGGATGAATGGATTGTAATTTTAAATGTCCCCATTATATTATATTGTTTTTTATTTTTCATGAACTAATTATATAAAATTTTAAACCAATAAGGAACCTCAATAGTATGATATAAAATTCTTGACATAAAAATCATCATAATCCAATGTTTAAAGACATGTCCATATATTAAATCATGTTGTGTCTTTATTAACAACATTTATATTGGTCAGTTGTAATAATAATCAATGTTCCGATCATAATGGTTTGTATTACCATTACAAACCCTATATACACCCCCATTATCAAAGTTCAAAAATAATTTCTTCTAATAAAATTGTAATGCACATTCTTTTATAATAACAATAAAGTTCATCATCCATTTATTTATTTTATCTACATATATATATATATTCATTGATCTCATGGGATATTTTCACCTATGGTGTTTGAGATTATGTTTTAATTATTACATGGGCTTTATCATCCTATTAACATCATATCTACTATCATAAATTTAGTTACATATTGGGATAGTAAAAATATTATTCATTCTATGAACCATCGTTATAATCCATAATTAAATCACTTATTTGATATTGTAGGTTCTTTAATTAAAAAGAATGTTTTGGGATTTTGAAAATGTTTTTCAAAAATAGTAGTAAATAATATATAGATTTAATGATTCCATAGGATTGACTTATTCATGATTGGTATATGAGTGTATTAATTTCTACATTATGATCATGTTTTGTATCAGTTTTTCTAAAATCAATTCATCATAATTGGATGTTATGTGTCAAAAATTGAATATTTTATAAGACATATAATTTTATAAAATTTAAATAAAAGTGTATGTTATCATATTTTATGATGTTTGAATTCATTTTATGAAGCACATAATCTTGACATAAATTGTTCAAATGTAATGTAATATTGCATTCTTAAATTTATATTAATAAATCGTATGTATAGTTATATTTTTTTTCTAATTTGAAAAGTGGTGAACATTTTTTAACAAACAGATAATGAATTAAATATACATGATTCAAAATTTAAAATATAATATAATATGTTTTTAAATAAATTTATGGATAAAATTGATCAATCAATGATAAATGATATTACACATATTCATATCAAATTTTGAGAGATATGATAACACCACCCATTTGTTGACTTCATTATAGGAATAATGATTATTTAAGGCATATGATATGTTTCCAATATAGGTCATATATGATAGAAATTATATATTTTATTTCTTTAATATTCAAACTAAAATTATAATATGTAATATTTAAAAATTTAAAATATATTTTGTATAACTGAATGATATTGTGAGAATAATAGATTTTAAACATGGAAGCTCATATAATTTTTAAACATAAAAAATTGTTTTGAGAAAAATATTTAATTCTATAAAATTTTTTATGATATAATTATTATTCTAAATGATTTTACTGAAAGATAAAAATAAGAAAATATAATAGTTTTTGTTTGTTACATTAAAATAATTAAAATAATTTTTTCAAAATTATTTTTATGATATGTTTGTAAATATAACAATTATGTGGTTACCTAAGATAAAATAATATTTAACATTCATTTTGATAGAATTATTTCCAGGAATATTAATTACATACCAAAAAAGAGTTATAAGTGGACCTAAAAGTTGACATCATAACATTTCATATTTATCATATATGTTGATTTAAAAGTATAAAGGGGTGAACATTTTGAATACATTTGAGGATGGGTTATAGCGACCCAACCTTTTTTTACTTTAATATTACAACATTTTAATGATAAAAAAACATAATATCATTACATATAGAGGATCCAAAAGTTTGGTGTCTTGGGAAAACTAGGACCATACATAACAATTACAACATTAAGAATAAACATTTATTTTATTTCTTCATCACTATCTTCTTATTATAAAATTTCCTCTCCTTAGTTCAATATATCACGGGGTGAGAATAATCATAACATGGTAAAAATATCATGAACATGAGAGGAAGCATAAATATAAGTCTTCAAATGCAGAAATGCAGAAAAAATGAAACATCATGTCTTAGTGTTTAACTTCCACACATACTTCTGTACCAAGATAGCATCATTTCCACACAACATTTCACATTTACTCATTATATTCATGACTTTACCCAATGCATTAGAGTGTAGTATAATTCTGGGTGCACCCGTCACATTGAAAAATTCATATTGCACTATATAATTTAGGGCGCACCCGTTATATCATAGCATTATCATCATCATGATGTCCACATAGAACACATATAAAAAATTTACATAACTAACCCATTAAATGCAATGGGTTTAATCTCATAATGACACATTAATAATCATTGGGTTCCCAAAGGAAAGAGGGAATAACATTCATGTTACAAGAACTGTCCACTTTGTGTGAGAAGATAAAGGGGTGTTCATAGAAGAGGAGTTATTTTAGAAAAAAAAAATTTTGACATAAACACCAGTGAAAACATTTATATCCCAGAAATTTAAATACAATTATGAACAGATTATCCTTAAGGAGTAACCATATCAATAATGGAGTGAATGTGGGAAAACATGAAGGAAGAAAATTGGGTTCGAGATTTTCCCCATACCTTGTATCAGAATGCTTCCTTCTCTTTAATGTCCTGTATAATTACATTATATTCATTAATTAGAAATCAATAACCATTTTTAACGTTAATATTGTTCATTGTGGTTTCATTAAGTGATTTTATGTGCCTTTGGATGAGTTATAGAGTTTAAAAACATTATTCGGGAATGTTGGTTTTTATGGTTTTCATGAGCGATTCACTTGTACTCATAAATTGATTTTTGGGTAGAACATGGGTAAACATCAAAAACTGATATTAATTGTTATTAATCATATTACAGGAGTATTAATGATCATATAATGAATAATATTATATCCTTGTGGATGAATCATTATATAAGAGTTAAATGATGAATATTTGGTTTAATATGGGAAGTTTTTCGATCATAACGAACTTGTTTTAACTTATCACATATTAATATCATCATAATTTAGTTCAACAACATTAAATAGAAGATAATAAATATAAAATTTACTTTTTCAACCATAAAAATTGTTTCATGACCAGATATGAAGGTTGAAATGGAAGAAGAAAGCATGTCATTCTTGAAGGTGATAAATAAACACCTCACAAACAACCTTCTCATTAAATATTTAAAAGGAAT
Source organism: Viscum album (assembly GCA_963277665.1). Lineage (NCBI taxonomy): Eukaryota > Viridiplantae > Streptophyta > Magnoliopsida > Santalales > Viscaceae > Viscum > Viscum album. The sequence goes on along the minus strand of OY728156.1, from coordinate 855,851,652 downwards.
TGGGAAAGGGGGTGGGATGATATTTCCACCATATGATTTCATTATATGTATAATAATGGAGGTACAATACCATTTTGAAGAAGATATATGGTGAGATATAATGAAATAAACATAAACTAGAAAGGAAAATAAAACATAAGAGGGAGAGAAATTACCTCTTAAATCCTCCTCTTGACATACTGCTTACGGAATATTGGAATGGAATTTTGATGAGACCAGAAACTCTTGGAAGTGGAAAAGGAGATAAGGAATAGGTTTTGGTAGATTTTAGATATGGCATTGAGCATTAGAGGTGTGAGTAAATGAGGGTGTGAAGGGTGGTTTTTATAGTGGAAGGGAGATGGGTTTCCTTAATATAGAATTTATTAGATTATTAGTTTCTCCTATGTCAGTGAATAGTGATTCTGGAATGACAATGAATAGTAATTTTATCATGTTATCCCAAATCAAGTGGGCTTAAATCATCATATCATAATCGATGACCGAATTAACCCATTATTTAGAATTTATTGTGAATCATTGGATTCTAATATTCATCCAAAACTCAGGTATTTCAGAATAATCCAAAAAATTTACCCCAATAATTTTTTGACATGTAGAATCCCAAAATGAAGTTCATTTTTCAAAAATAATTTTCTAAATATTATTATTTTGATATTTAATTAAAATCATAATTTACATATAAAACCGTTTTAAAAAACTAAAAGTTAAATAAGAGTGCTTTAAAAAATTACGCAGGGTCATATAATATTATCTAAAAACTATATGAAATTTATTTAATAATTAATGAACACATATTAAGAAAATAATATTTTTTTAAAATTAATTAATTAATTAAAATTATTTATTTATTACTTACAAAATAACAAAATGTTTACTAAGTTCAAATTATATCTTTTTAAGATGTCTAAATTTTATTTAATTATTCGTGGGTGTGGTTACTCTTATGTTGGATGGTTTACTATTCATAAATCTCATATTACTTTTCATAAGGGTAGGTTAATATTCACAAGGGTACATTACTATTCACTGAAAATTATTTTTGTTTTATTAGACTCCAATAATCAGTTTGAACACAACCGTGTAAGTATGATATTAAAAATTTCAAACACAGTAGTGAAAAACATATGTTGAAAGGTGACATATCACTTAGTAGTATATTATGTTGTGTATTCATGTTATTTTATGACATTATTATAAGAAGGGAATTTTCATTGGAAAACATTGGGTCGTTACATTCTTCCACCCTTAAGAAATTATGCCCCCGAAATTTCACTTTATTCAAAAAGGTGAGGGTGATTTTCCTTCTTTTCCTCTTCTGGTTCCCGTGTTGCTTCGTCAAACTTATGGTTCCTCCACAAAACTTTGACAAGATGGGTTTTCTTGTTGATTAGAACCTTATCTCTCCGATCAAGAATCTTTACTGGCTGCTCCTCATATGGGAGATCATATTCCAACTGCACCACCTATGAGTTTAGTACATGTTAGGGGTTAACTATTTACTTATTCAATAGTGAAACATGAAACACATCATGAACTTGAGCCATATTTTGTGGAAGTGCAAGACAATAGGCCATAGATCCAATGTGGTCAAGGATCTCAAAGGGGCCAATATACCTTGGGATTAGCTTCCCTTTCTTCCAAAATCGCATAACTCTCTTCCATGAAGATATTTTATGGAAGATTTTATCTCCAACATTGAACTCCATGTCCCTTCAATGGTTATCATCATAGCTCTTTTTTTGAGGTTGAGATTCATTGATGTTTTTCTAGATGACTTGAACCTTCTCTTTCATCTCTTGAACTAGATCAGGTACAAGTAGTATTCATTCTCCAACTTCATCCCAACAGGTTGGAGTTCTACATCGCTTTCAGTAAAGAGATTCATATGGAGCCATCTGAATACTATAGTGGAATTTATTTTTTTATGAGAACTAAACCAATGGGAGATGCTGATACCACCCACCTTTGAAAACTAGAGAGCAGACTCTTAGAAAATCTTCATGCGTCTGAATAGTTCATTCAGACTGGCCATCATTTTGGGGGTGATTGGTCATGCTGAAATTTAATTCTATACTCAAAACATGTTTAAGGATCCTCTATAATGTTGATGTGAACCATGGATCATGGTCAGAGACAATTGAGAGTGGAACACTATGTAGTCTCACCCCTTCCATCACATATATCATTGCAATTTGTTCAAGTGATAGATCATCCCAAATAGAGATAAAATGGGCAGTCTTGGTGAGTCTGTCAACCACAACCCATATCGCATTATTTCCCTTAGTTGTCTTCGAGAGACCCTTGATAAAGTCCATAGTAATATTTTCCCATTTCCACATGGGTATATGCAATGGCCGCATCAAGCCTTTGGACATTTGTCGCTCAGCATTAACGTGCTGACATACCAAGCACCTTGATATATATTCCTTAATCACCTTCTTCATGTTATCCAACCAGATATGTTCTCGGAGATCATAGTACATCTTGGTACTCCTAGGATGGAAAGGGAATATTGAGCTATGCACATATTCCAATAGCTCCTTCTTTATCCTGGGTGATGAAGGCACAGAAATCCACGTTCCAAATCGAATCACACCATCACCATCCATATGGACTCTGGCATCATCCCTTCTTTTACTACATTCACCCTCTATTGTATCTCCAGATCATCACATTATTCTTCCTTAATTTTCTCCTGGATGGATGGTTGTGAAATAATTTGGGTAAGGTAGGATGTATCCCCTGGCCTTATGATTTCCAAATCCATTCTTTGAATATCCAGGATGATAGGGTCTTTCCCAATCCGCAAGATGAATAGAGTAGCAGGTTCTCTTCTACATAGAGCATCAACTACCTTGTTAACCATTCTAGGATGATATTGAATAGAGAAATCGTAATCCTTGATTAGCTTTAACCATCTCCATTGACGCATGTTGTGCTCATTTTCGTTTAATATATACTTTAGGCTCTTGTTGTCAGTGTATATGTCACACATCTCACCATAAAGGTAGTGCTGCCAGATTTTTAAGGAAAAATAAAAGCTTCCAGCTCTAGATAATGTGTTGGGTAGCTCTGCTAATGGATCATCAACCGTCTTAAGGCATAGGCTATCACATTGTCATTTTTCATGAGTACAAACCCCCAAACATTTTTTATGCATCACTGAATAACTACAAACTATATCCACTTTTTGGTAGTGTGAGTACAGGTGTAGTGATCAGCCTTCTCTTTATATCCTTCATGATTCCCTCACATTCTTCCTTCCAGACACACTTTACCCCTTTCCATGATAACTTAGTCAGTGGGCTTGACAATCGTGAGAAGTTTCTCACAAAACGTCGGTAGTACCCAGCTAATCCATGAAAACTACAGATTTATGTGACACTAGAGGGCCTGGGAAATTCCTCAATCACCATTTTCATTGAAGGATCCACATAAATTCCCTCACTTGTGATCACATGTCCCAAAAACATGACATGCTTCATCCAAAAGTCACACTTGCTGAACATGGTGTAAAACTTCTCTATTCTCAATGTCACCAAAACAAGTCTTAGATGTTCATCATATACCACCTTTCTCTTCTATTAGATGAGAATATCATCGATAAACAATTACAAAACATTGTCAAGTTTATATCTAAAGACTCTATTCATCAAATCCATGATGATTTCAGGGGAATTATTAACTCCAAAGGGAATCAAGAAAAAGTCATAGTGCCCATACCTTGTTTGGAAGGAAGTCCTCTGAATATCTTCCTTATTCACCTTTACCTGATGATATCTAGAACAAAGATCCACTTTTGATAATTATAGAGCACCTCTTAACTGATCGAACAAGTCTTCAATACAAGGGTGAGGATACTTGTTCTTTATGGAGATCTTTTTGAGATCTCCATAATCGATACATAGCCGTATTGTTCCATCCTTCTTCTTCACAAAGAGCACTAGTGCACCCCAAGGTGATGAACTAGGGCGTATGAACCCTTTGTCAAGATGCTCTTGTAGTAACTTCTTTAACATGTCTAGTTCGATAGGAGATATCCTAGAGGTATACTTCGAGATAACAGTAGATCCATGTATGTGATCAACGGAGAACTCTACCTAACGATCTCGGGGAATTCCGGGTAACTCCTCAGGAAATACATCATCATATTCCCTCACGATTGGAATTTCCTCAAGGATGGAACTTTCCTTCGACTCAACCATTTGGGAGAGGTCTTCTTATCTTAGGGAATCAACACCTACACCATTGAAGGATTGTTCAAATGAGATTCATCATATTCCTTGAATTTATAAAGGAGCGTGGGATGGTTCAGAATATGAAAATATATTTCCTTTTCCCGACAGTTGATATGTGCTCTATATAACGAGAGCCAATCCATTTCCATTATAGTGTCGAATTCCACCAAGGAAAGTATTACGAGATTTTTTGGAATAATATTCCCGCATACGCCAATAGGAGAATAGTCAAACACTTGGGTTGCAATGTTTTCACCACTCAGTTTTTTTACAGATATCTCTACTTCAATGTTTCGAGGCTTTGATTCTATAGTTCTAGAAAACTTGCAAGATATAAAGGAATTCATATAACTAGAATCAAATAAGACTTTTTCCATTATTGATTGAATAGGAAGTGTACCTTGTATGACTTCATTATCATGTTCGACTCCCCAGTAGTGATGGCATAAGCCTTCCCTTGTTCCTTTGGCTTTGGTGGATGATGACACTGATTACCCTTGAGAACTCGTGGTTTAGTGAACTAGTTTGCATGGTGCCCTAGCTCCCTACAGTTGCAGCATTGAACCATGAGTGGTTCTCTCATTTCATCGGCTACATTCTATTTCCTTTTCATGTCTTTTCAACACTCTTGAAAATGGTTTACTTATTTCCAACACTTGAATAATTTCCCTATCCCTTTGAGGTAGTTCCCATGGTGCAACATCCCACATTTTTTGCAATTGGTTCATTGATTTTTCTTCCCACCTTTTTCAATAGATCCACCTACTTGAAACTCTTTATTTATTTTCTTATCACCATATCCATGTGATCATTCTCCAAAAACCATCTCCACTTTGAGAGCACATCGAAAAACTTCAACATAACTCACAAAGTCTCGAATTGCAAGAGCCTTTGGAAGGTTTGATTTTAATCCAATAAAGAAACTATCAACTTTTCTATCATTATTGATTAAAAAACCCGAAGAATTCCTTGCAGGCCTTGTGAAATTCGCTTTATAGGTTTTGACCGATTATCCTTTTTTTGCTTGATCTCTATGAATTCTCTCTCTATCATCATGTAGAGAGTTCGTGGGAATTACTTATTAAGAAACATTATCTTAAAGTCTTCACATTTTGTCTCTTCAATTTCCACTCTTGTCTTGGTTTCCTCAATCAAAGCCCACCATTGATCTGATTCTCATTCTAGATGATAAACTTCTAGTGTCCCCTTCTAAATCTCAGAATAGTGATGAACAAAAAAAATCATCTCCATGGAGTTGACCCATTGTTCCGCAACTAGTGGATCAGAAGATCCACAAAACGTTGGTGGTTGTTTCTGCATATATCATTCATTAGAAATTTTCTCCCTATTTGGTGAAGGAGGACGTGCCCCATTATTTTGGTTATTGTTCATAACCTAAGATAATTGGGTATTCATCGCCATGAAGTTTTGAACTCCGCCTCCTAAATCAATGGGGATGTCGTTCGGGCGTTTTTTGCATTGGCCCTTGCATGAGTTGTTGGCCTGATTTCCCCCAATCCCCACCATATTCTAAAATAGAAAAGGTTAGAACAAAACATAAGTAAACAAGTCATGAATAAATTATCCATTTAAAAAATTTATACCAAAAACATAACATATGGGATCCATATGTAAATATTTTTGTGTGCATATTTATACTTAGTCTCATGCTATACGTTTTCTCAAGGGTTCACTAATCCTAATTCCTAAATTAACTAAACCTTGCCTCTGATACCAACTATAGAGACCCAACCTTTCATTTTAGTTTTCTATTACATCATTTTAATGATATAAAACATAATAGAATTATATATAGAGGATAGAAATGTGTAGTGTCTTGGGAAAACTAGGACCTTCGATAACAATTACAACATCAAGCATAAACATTTATTTAATTTATTCATCTCAAGTTTCTTATTGTCACTTGTCCTCTCCTTAGTACATGTAGCCACATGAGGATATAAATCAAAAAGTGTGGGATAGAAGCCTAGTAAGAGGATTGATAAAAACAATATAGTATGGTGTGACTGTAATCATATCATGGGCAGAATTTCATGAACATGAGAGGAAGCATAAATATAAAACTTGAAATTTGGAAATGCATAAAAATGAAACATCATGTCTTAGTGGTTAACTACCACACATACTTGGGAAACAAGTCAGCATATTGTTCCCACATAATTTCACATTTAATCATGAGATTCATCACTTTACCCAATTCATTGGAGCGCTGTATAATTCTAGGCGCACCCGTCACAGTGAAACATTCATATTGCGCTATATAATTTCAGCTGAACCCATCACATCATAACATTATAATCATCACGAATACCACATAAAACACAAATAAAAAATGTACATAACTAACCAATGGAATGAAATGGGTTTCATATCATAATGAGACATTCATAATATTTGGGTTCCCAAATGAAAGAGGGAATAACATACATGATACAAGAACCGTCCACTTTGAGTGAGAAGTAAAAGGGGTGTTCTTAAAAGAGGAGTTCTTTTGGAAAACATTTTTTTTTTACAAAAAAACAGTGACACAAATTTATATCTTAAAAATTTTAATACAATGATGAAAAAATTATATTTTAGGAGTAACCATATCAAAAATGGAGTGAAAGATGGAGAACCTGAACGAAGAAAATCGGGTTTGAGATTTTCCCCTTACCTTGTATCTAAATGCATCCTTCTCATTAATGTCCAGTATAATAGCATTATATCCATTAATTAGAAATAATGAACCATTTTTTACATTAATATGGTTCATTATGGTTTCATTAAGTAATTTTATGAGCATTTTTACGAGTAATATTGTTTAAAAACATTAATTGGGAATGTCTGTTTTTAGGGTTATCTTCAGTGTTTCACTTGTATTCATAAATTGATTTTTTGGTAGAACATGGGTAAACATCTAGAACGGATATTACATGATATTAATAATATTACAGGATTTTTAATGATCTTATTATGAATTATATTATATCCTTGTGGATTAATCATTAGATAAGAATAAAATGATGATTATTTGGGTCAATTTGGGCAGTTTTTCGATCATAACGAACTTGTTTTAACTTATAACTTATAAATATGGTCATAAGATAGTTCCAGAACATTAAATAGGAGATAATACATATAACTTGTTCTGTTTCAACCATAAAAATGGTTTCATTATCATATATGATGGTAGAAATGGAAGAGGAAATCATGTCGTTCTTGAAGGTGATAAATTAACACCTCACGAACAACATTCTCATTAATAAAATAAAAGGAAGGGGGAAAGGTGGTTGGATGATATTTTCACCATAAAAATTCATTATATGTATAATCCTAGAGGTAAAATACCATTTTAATGAAGATAGATGGGGAGATATCGAGAACTGAACTTGAACTTGAAAAGAAAATAAAGGAGAAGAGGGAGAGAAATTACCTCTTAAATCCTCCTCTTGAGATCCTCCTTAAGGAATATAGGCTTGGTATATTGATGAGATCAGTAGCTGTTGGACGTGGGATAGGGGATAGGGAAGAGTTTTGGGAAGATTTTATAGAAGTCCTGGAGCATGTGAGGTTTGAGGAAATGAGGGTGTGAAGGGTGGTTTTTATAGTGGAGGGGAGAGGGGTTTATTTAATATAAAATTCATTAGTTTATCAATTTTCCCTAATACAAGGACTAGTGAGTATTGATTGAAAAAAAATAGTAATTTTATCATGTGATCCCGAACCAAGTAGGCTTACATCAAAAGAGCATCATCAATGACTCAAATAAGCCGTTATTTAGCATTTATTGTGAATTATCAGATTCTACAATTCATAAAAAATTCATGTATTTCAGAAAAAATCCTAAAATATACCCCAACCATTTATTGACCTGCAGAATGGAAAAATGAAGTCCAATTTTTAAAAATAATTGTCTAAATATTATTAATTTAATATTTAGTTAAAATCAAAATCTACTTAAAATATAGTTTTTAAAAACTAAAAATGATTTAATAGTGCTTTCAAAAATTACGTGGGGTCTTATAAAATTATCAAAAAACTATAATACATTGATTTGATAATTAATAAACACATTTTAAGAAATAATTTTTTTATTTAAATTAGTTAATTAATTAAAATTAATTATTTATGAATAACAAAATACCAAAACGTTTACTAAGGTCAAATTATCACTTTTTAAGAAGTCTAAATTTTATTTAATTCTTCATGGGTGAGGTTACTCTTATATTGGATGATTTACTATTCATAATGGTCGTATTATTATTCATAAGGATATGTTACTATTCACAAATGAACTTTACAATTCACCAAAAATTATTTTTGTTTTATTAGATTCCAAAAATCATCTTGAACACAACCGTGTATGTCAAATTTTCAAAATTCAATACACAGTAGTGACAAACTTATGTTTAAATGTCACTTATAACTTAGTAGTTCATTATGTTGTGTATTCATGATATTTTATGACATAATTATAAGAAGGGAAATTCCATTGTAAAACTTTGTATCATTACATGGGTTTTATAATGTTTTCATATAAAGATGATCTTATAATTATATATCATATGATCTAGTTATCTATCATATGTGATATGATATGTCTTATATTATGTATAACAATTATGTGGTTACCTAAGATAAAATAATATTTAACATTCATTTTGATAGAATTATTTCCAGGAATATTAATTACATACCAAAAAAGAGTTATAAGTGGACCTAAAAGTTGACATCATAACATTTCATATTTATCATATATGTTGATTTAAAAGTATAAAGGGGTGAACATTTTGAATACATTTGAGGATGGGTTATAGCGACCCAACCTTTTTTTACTTTAATATTACAACATTTTAATGATAAAAAAACATAATATCATTACATATAGAGGATCCAAAAGTTTGGTGTCTTGGGAAAACTAGGACCATACATAACAATTACAACATTAAGAATAAACATTTATTTTATTTCTTCATCACTATCTTCTTATTATAAAATTTCCTCTCCTTAGTTCAATATATCACGGGGTGAGAATAATCATAACATGGTAAAAATATCATGAACATGAGAGGAAGCATAAATATAAGTCTTCAAATGCAGAAATGCAGAAAAAATGAAACATCATGTCTTAGTGTTTAACTTCCACACATACTTGTGTACCAAGATAGCATCATTTCCACACAACATTTCACATTTACTCATTATATTCATGACTTTACCCAATGCATTAGAGTGTAGTATAATTCTGGGTGCACCCGTCACATTGAAAAATTCATATTGCACTATATAATTCAGGGCGCACCCGTTATATCATAGCATTATCATCATCATGATGTCCACATAGAACACATATAAAAAATTTACATAACTAACCCATTAAATGCAATGGGTTTAATCTCATAATGACACATTAATAATCATTGGGTTCCCAAAAGAAAGAGGGAATAACATTCATGTTACAAGAACTGTCCACTTTGTGTGAGAAGATAAAGGGGTGTTCATAGAAGAGGAGTTATTTTAGAAAAAAAAAATTTTGACATAAACACCAGTGAAAACATTTATATCCCAGAAATTTAAATACAATTATGAACAGATTATCCTTAAGGAGTAACCATATCAATAATGGAGTGAATGTGGGAAAACATGAAGGAAGAAAATTGGGTTCGAGATTTTCCCCATACCTTGTATCAGAATGCTTCCTTCTCTTTAATGTCCTGTATAATTACATTATATTCATTAATTAGAAATCAATAACCATTTTGAACGTTAATATTGTTCATTGTGGTTTCATTAAGTGATTTTATGTGCCTTTGGATGAGTTATAGAGTTTAAAAACATTATTCGGGAATGTTGGTTTTTATGGTTTTCTTGAGCGATTCACTTGTACTCATAAATTGATTTTTGGGTAGAACATGGGTAAACATCAAAAACTGATATTAATTGTTATTAATCATATTACAGGAGTATTAATGATCATATAATGAATAATATTATATCCTTGTGGATGAATCATTATATAAGAGTTAAATGATGAATATTTGGTTTAATATGGGAAGTTTTTCGATCATAACGAACTTGTTTTAACTTATCACATATTAATATCATCATAATTTAGTTCAACAACATTAAATAGAAGATAATACATATAAAATTTACTTTTTCAACCATAAAAATTGTTTCATGACCAGATATGAAGGTTGAAATGGAAGAAGAAAGCATGTCATTCTTGAAGGTGATAAATAAACACCTCACAAACAACCTTCTCATTAAATATTTAAAAGGAATTGGGAAAGGGGGTGGGATGATATTTCCACCATATGATTTCATTATATGTATAATAATGGAGGTACAATACCATTTTGAAGAAGATATATGGTGAGATATAATGAAATAAACATAAACTAGAAAGGAAAATAAAACATAAGAGGGAGAGAAATTACCTCTTAAATCCTCCTCTTGACATACTGCTTACGGAATATTGGAATGGAATTTTGATGAGACCAGAAACTCTTGGAAGTGGAAAAGGAGATAAGGAATAGGTTTTGGTAGATTTTAGATATGGCATTGAGCATTAGAGGTGTGAGTAAATGAGGGTGTGAAGGGTGGTTTTTATAGTGGAAGGGAGATGGGTTTCCTTAATATAGAATTTATTAGATTATTAGTTTCTCCTATGTCAGTGAATAGTGATTCTGGAATGACAATGAATAGTAATTTTATCATGTTATCCCAAATCAAGTGGGCTTAAATCATCATATCATAATCGATGACCGAATTAACCCATTATTTAGAATTTATTGTGAATCATTGGATTCTAATATTCATCCAAAACTCATGTATTTCAGAATAATCCAAAAAATTTACCCCAATAATTTTTTGACATGTAGAATCCCAAAATGAAGTTCATTTTTCAAAAATAATTTTCTAAATATTATTATTTTGATATTTAATTAAAATCATAATTTACATATAAAACTGTTTTAAAAAACTAAATGTTAAATAAGAGTGCTTTAAAAAATTACGCAGGGTCATATAATATTATCTAAAAACTATATGAAATTTATTTAATAATTAATGAACACATATTAAGAAAATAATATTTTTTTTTAAATTAATTAATTAATTAAAATTATTTATTTATTACTTACAAAATAACAAAATGTTTACTAAGTTCAAATTATATCTTTTTAAGATGTCTAAATTTTATTTAATTATTCATGGGTGTGGTTACTCTTATGTTGGATGGTTTACTATTCATAAATCTCATATTACTTTTCATAAGGGTAGGTTAATATTCACAAGGGTACATTACTATTCACTGAAAATTATTTTTGTTTTATTAGACTCCAATAATCAGTTTGAACACAACCGTGTAAGTATGATATTAAAAATTTCAAACACAGTAGTGAAAAACATATGTTGAAAGGTGACATATCACTTAGTAGTATATTATGTTGTGTATTCATGTTATTTTATGACATTATTATAAGAAGGGAATTTTCATTGGAAAACATTGGGTCGTTACATTCTTCCACCCTTAAGAAATTATGCCCCCGAAATGTCACTTTATTCAAAAAGGTGAGGGTGATTTTCCTTCTTTTCCTCTTCTGGTTCCCGTGTTGCTTCCTCAAACTTATGGTTCCTCCACAAAACTTTGACAAGATGGGTTTTCTTGTTGATTAGAACCTTATCTCTCCGATCAAGAATCTTTACTGGCTGCTCCTCATATGTGAGATCATATTCCAACTGCACCACCTATGAGTTTAGTACATGTTAGGGGTTAACTATTTACTTATTCAATAGTGAAACATGAAACACATCATGAACTTGAGCCATATTTTGTGGAAGTGCAAGACAATAGGCCATAGATCCAATGTGGTCAAGGATCTCAAAGGGGCCAATATACCTTGGGATTAGCTTCCCTTTCTTCCAAAATCGCATAACTCTCTTCCATGAAGATATTTTATGGAAGATTTTATCTCCAACATTGAACTCCATGTCCCTTCAATGGTTATCATCATAGCTCTTTTTTTGAGGTTGAGATTCATTGATGTTTTTCTAGATGACTTGAACCTTCTCTTTCATCTCTTGAACTAGATCAGGTACAAGTAGTATTCATTCTCCAACTTCATCCCAACAGGTTGGAGTTCTACATCGCTTTCAATAAATAGATTTATACGGAGCCATCTGAATACTATAGTGGAATTTATTTTTTTATGAGAACTAAACCAATGGGAGATGCTGATACCACCCACCTTTGAAAACTAGAGAGCAGACTCTTAGAAAATCTTCATGCGTCTGAATAGTTCATTCAGACTGGCCATCATTTTGGGGGTGATTGGTCATGCTGAAATTTAATTCTATACTCAAAACATGTTTAAGGATCCTCTATAATGTTGATGTGAACCATGGATCATGGTCAGAGACAATTGAGAGTGGAACACTATGTAGTCTCACCCCTTCCATCACATATATCATTGCAATTTGTTCAAGTGATAGATCATCCCAAATAGAGATAAAATGGGCAGTCTTGGTGAGTCTGTCAACCACAACCCATATCGCATTATTTCCCTTAGTTGTCTTCGAGAGACCCTTGATAAAGTCCATAGTAATATTTTCCCATTTCCACATGGGTATATGCAATGGCCGCATCAAGCCTTTGGACATTTGTCGCTCAGCATTAACGTGCTGACATACCAAGCACCTTGATATATATTCCTTAATCACCTTCTTCATGTTATCCAACCAGATATGTTCTCGGAGATCATAGTACATCTTGGTACTCCTAGGATGGAAAGGGAATATTGAGCTATGCACATATTCCAATAGCTCCTTCTTTATCCTGGGTGATGAAGGCACAGAAATCCACGTTCCAAATCGAATCACACCATCACCATCCATATGGACTCTGGCATCATCCCTTCTTTTACTACATTCACCCTCTATTGTATCTCCACATCATCACTTTATTCTTCCTTAATTTTCTCCTGGATGGATGGTTGTGAAATAATTTGGGTAAGGTAGGATGTATCCCCTGGCCTTATGATTTCCAAATCCATTCTTTGAATATCCAAGATGATAGGGTCTTTCCCAATCCGCAAGATGAATAGAGTAGCAGGTTCTCTTCTACATAGAGCATCAACTACCTTGTTAACCATTCTAGGATGATATTGAATAGAGAAATCGTAATCCTTGATTAGCTTTAACCATCTCCATTGACGCATGTTGTGCTCATTTTTCGTTTAATATATACTTTAGGCTCTTGTTGTCAGTGTATATGTCACACATCTCACCATAAAGGTAGTGCTGCCAGATTTTTAAGGAAAAATAACAGCTTCCAGCTCTAGATAATGTGTTGGGTAGCTCTGCTAATGGATCATCAACCGTCTTAAGGCATAGGCTATCACATTGTCATTTTTCATGAGTACAAACCCCCAAACATTTTTTATGCATCACTGAATAACTACAAACTCTATCCACTTTTTGGTAGTGTGAGTACAGGTGTAGTGATCAGCCTTCTCTTTATATCCTTCATGATTCCCTCACATTCTTCCTTCCAGACACACTTTACCCCTTTCCATGATAACTTAGTCAGTGGGCTTGACAATCGTGAGAAGTTTCTCACAAAACGTCGGTAGTACCCAGCTAATCCATGAAAACTACAGATTTATGTGACACTAGAGGGCCTGGGAAATTCCTCAATCACCATTTTCATTGAAGGATCCACATAAATTCCCTCACTTGTGATCACATGTCCCAAAAACATGACATGCTTCATTCAAAAGTCACACTTGCTGAACATGGTGTAAAACTTCTCTATTCTCAATGTCACCAAAACAAGTCTTAGATGTTCATCATATACCACCTTTCTCTTCTATTAGATGAGAATATCATCGATAAACAATTACAAAACATTGTCAAGTTTATATCTAAAGACTCTATTCATCAAATCCATGATGATTTCAGGGGAATTATTAACTCCAAAGGGAATCAAGAAAAAGTCATAGTGCCCATACCTTGTTTGGAAGGAAGTCCTCTGAATATCTTCCTTATTCACCTTTACCTGATGATATCTAGAACAAAGATCCACTTTTGATAATTATTGAGCACCTATTAACTGATCGATGAAGTCTTCAATACAAGGGTGAGGATACTTGTTCTTTATGGAGATCTTTTTGAGATCTCCATAATCGATACATAGCCGTATTGTTCCATCCTTCTTCTTCACAAAGAGCACTAGTGCACCCCAAGGTGATGAACTAGGGCGTATGAACCCTTTGTCAAGATGCTCTTGTAGTAACTTCTTTAACATGTCTAGTTCGATAGGAGATATCCTAGAGGTATACTTCGAGATAACAGTAGATCCATGTATGTGATCAACGGAGAACTCTACCTAACGATCTCGGGGAATTCCGGGTAACTCCTCAGGAAATACATCATCATATTCCCTCACGATTGGAATTTCCTCAAGGATGGAACTTTCCTTCGACTCAACCATTTGGGAGAGGTCTTCTTCTCTTAGGGAATCAACACCTACACCATTGAAGGATTGTTCAAATGAGATTCATCATATTCCTTGAATTTATAAAGGAGCATGGGATGGTTCAGAATATGAAAATATATTTCCTTTTCCCGACAGTTGATATGTGCTCTATATAACGAGAGCCAATCCATTTCCATTATAGTGTCGAATTCCACCAAGGAAAGTATTACGAGATTTTTTGGAATAATATTCCCGCATACGCCAATAGGAGAATAGTCAAACACTTGGGTTGCAATGTTTTCACCACTCAGTGTTTTTACAGATATCTCTACTTCAATGTTTCGAGGCTTTGATTCTATAGTTCTAGAAAACTTGCAAGATATAAAGGAATTCATATAACTAGAATCAAATAAGACTTTTTCCATTATTGATTGAATAGGAAGTGTACCTTGTATGACTTCATTATCATGTTCGACTCCCCAGTAGTGATGGCATAAGCCTTCCCTTGTTCCTTTGGCTTTGGTGGATGATGACACTGATTACCCTTGAGAACTCGTGGTTTAGTGAACTAGTTTGCATGGTGCCCTAGCTCCCTACAGTTGCAGCATTGAACCATGAGTGGTTCTCTCATTTCATCGGCTACATTCTATTTCCTTTTCATGTCTTTTCAACACTCTTGAAAATGGTTTACTTATTTCCAACACTTGAATAATTTCCCTATCCCTTTGAGGTAGTTCCCATGGTGCAACATCCCACATTTTTTGCAATTGGTTCATTGATTTTTCTTCCCACCTTTTTCAATAGATCCACCTACTTGAAACTCTTTATTTATTTTCTTATCACCATATCCATGTGATCATTCTCCAAAAACCATCTCCACTTTGAGAGCACATCGAAAAACTTCAACATAACTCACAAAGTCTCGAATTGCAATAGCCTTTGGAAGGTTTGATTTTAATCCAATAAAGAAACTATCAACTTTTCTATCATTATTGATTAAAAAACCCGAAGAATTCCTTGCAGGCCTTGTGAAATTCGCTTTATAGGTTTTGACCGATTATCCTTTTTTTGCTTGATCTCTATGAATTCTCTCTCTATCATCATGTAGAGAGTTCGTGGGAATTACTTATTAAGAAACATTATCTTAAAGTCTTCACATTTTGTCTCTTCAATTTCCACTCTTGTCTTGGTTTCCTCAATCAAAGCCCACCATTGATCTGCTTCTCATTCTAGATGATAAACTTCTAGTGTCCCCTTCTAAATCTCAGAATAGTGATGAACAAAAAAAATCATCTCCATGGAGTTGACCCATTGTTCCGCAACTAGTGGATCAGAAGATCCACAAAACGTTGGTGGTTGTTTCTGCATATATCATTCATTAGAAATTTTCTCCCTATTTGGTGAAGGAGGACGTGCCCCATTATTTTGGTTATTGTTCATAACCTGAGATAATTGGGTATTCATCGCCATGAAGTTTTGAACTCCGCCTCCTAAATCAATGGGGATGTCGTTCGGGCGTTTTTTGCATTGGCCCTTGCATGAGTTGTTGGCCTGATTTCTCCCAATCCCCACCATATTCTAAAATAGAAAAGGTTAGAACAAAACATAAGTAAACAAGTCATGAATAAATTATCCATTTAAAAAATTTATACCAAAAAAATAACATATGGGATCCATATGTAAATATTTTTGTGTGCATATTTATACTTAGTCTCATGCTATACGTTTTCTCAAGGGTTCACTAATCCTAATTCCTAAATTAACTAAACCTTGCCTCTGATACCAACTATAGAGACCCAACCTTTCATTTTAGTTTTCTATTACATCATTTTAATGATATAAAACATAATAGAATTGTATATAGAGGATAGAAATGTGTAGTGTCTTGGGAAAACTGGGACCTTCGATAACAATTACAACATCAAGCATAAACATTTATTTAATTTATTCATCTCAAGTTTCTTATTGTCACTTGTCCTCTCCTTAGTACATGTAGCCACATGAGGATATAAATCAAAAAGTGTGGGATAGAAGCCTAGTAAGAGGATTGATAAAAACAATATAGTATGGTGTGACTGTAATCATATCATGGGAAGAATTTCATGAACATGAGAGGAAGCATAAATATAAAACTTGAAATTTGGAAATGCATAAAAATGAAACATCATGTCTTAGTGGTTAACTACCACACATACTTGGGAAACAAGTCAGCATATTGTTCCCACATAATTTCACATTTAATCATGAGATTCATCACTTTACCCAATTCATTGGAGCGCTGTATAATTCTAGGCGCACCCGTCACAGTGAAACATTCATATTGCGCTATATAATTTCAGCTGAACCCATCACATCATAACATTATAATCATCACGAATACCACATAAAACACAAATAAAAAATGTACATAACTAACCAATGGAATGAAATGGGTTTCATATCATAATGAGACATTCATAATATTTGGGTTCCCAAATGAAAGAGGGAATAACATACATGATACAAGAACCGTCCACTTTGAGTGAGAAGTAAAAGGGGTGTTCTTAAAAGAGGAGTTCTTTTGGAAAACATTTTTTTTTACAAAAAAACAGTGACACAAATTTATATCCTAAAAATTTTAATACAATGATGAAAAAATTATATTTTAGGAGTAACCATATCAAAAATGGAGTGAAAGAGGGAGAACCTGAACGAAGAAAATCGGGTTTGAGATTTTCCCCTTACCTTGTATCTAAATGCATCCTTCTCATTAATGTCCAGTATAATAGCATTATATCCATTAATTAGAAATAATGAACCATTTTGTACATTAATATGGTTCATTATGGTTTCATTAAGTAATTTTATGAGCATTTTTACGAGTAATATTGTTTAAAAACATTAATTGGGAATGTCTGTTTTTAGGGTTATCTTCAGTGTTTCACTTGTATTCATAAATTGATTTTTTGGTAGAACATGGGTAAACATCTAGAACGGATATTACATGATATTAATAATATTACAGGATTTTTAATGATCTTATTATGAATTATATTATATCCTTGTGGATTAATCATTAGATAAGAATAAAATGATGATTATTTGGGTCAATTTGGGCAGTTTTTCGATCATAACGACCTTGTTTTAACTTATAACTTATAAATATGGTCATAAGATAGTTCCAGAACATTAAATAGGAGATAATACATATAACGTGTTCTGTTTCAACCATAAAAATGGTTTCATTATCATATATGATGGTAGAAATGGAAGAGGAAATCATGTCGTTCTTGAAGGTGATAAATTAACACCTCACGAACAACATTCTCATTAATAAAATAAAAGGAAGGGGGAAAGGTGGTTGGATGATATTTTCACCATAAAAATTCATTATATGTATAATCCTAGAGGTAAAATACCATTTTGATGAAGATAGATGGGGAGATATCGAGAACTGAACTTGAACTTGAAAAGAAAATAAAGGAGAAGAGGGAGAGAAATTACCTCTTAAATCCTCCTCTTGAGATCCTCCTTAAGGAATATAGGCTTGGTATATTGATGAGATCAGTAGCTGTTGGACGTGGGATAGGGGATAGGGAAGAGTTTTGGGAAGATTTTATAGAAGTCCTGGAGCATGTGAGGTTTGAGGAAATGAGGGTGTGAAGGGTGGTTTTTATAGTGGAGGGGAGAGGGGTTTATTTAATATAAAATTCATTAGTTTATCAATTTTCCCTAATACAAGGACTAGTGAGTATTGATTGAAAAAAAATAGTAATTTTATCATGTGATCCCGAACCAAGTAGGCTTACATCAAAAGAGCATCATCAATGACTCATATAAGCCGTTATTTAGCATTTATTGTGAATTATCAGATTCTACAATTCATAAAAAATTCATGTATTTCAGAAAAATTCCTAAAATATACCCCAACCATTTATTGACCTGCAGAATGGAAAAATGAAGTCCAATTTTTAAAAATAATTGTCTAAATATTATTAATTTAATATTTAGTTAAAATCAAAATCTACTTAAAATATAGTTTTTAAAAACTAAAAATGATTTAATAGTGCTTTCAAAAATTACGTGGGGTCTTATAAAATTATCAAAAAACTATAATACATTGATTTGATAATTAATAAACACATTTTAAGAAATAATTTTTTTATTTAAATTAGTTAATTAATTAAAATTAATTATTTATGAATAACAAAATACCAAAACGTTTACTAAGGTCAAATTATCACTTTTTAAGAAGTCTAAATTTTATTTAATTCTTCATGGGTGAGGTTACTCTTATATTGGATGATTTACTATTCATAATGGTCGTATTATTATTCATAAGGATATGTCACTATTCACAAATGAACTTTACAATTCACCAAAAATTATTTTTGTTTTATTAGATTCCAAAAATCATCTTGAACACAACCGTGTATGTCAAATTTTCAAAATTCAATACACAGTAGTGACAAACTTATGTTTAAATGTCACTTATAACTTAGTAGTTCATTATGTTGTGTATTCATGATATTTTATGACATAATTATAAGAAGGGAAATTCCATTGTAAAACTTTGTATCATTACATGGGTTTTATAATGTTTTCATATATAGATGATCTTATAATTATATATCATATGATCTATTTATCTATCATATGTGATATGATATGTCTTATATTATGTATTATTTGTGAATGTCTTATCAATGATGTCTATGAATATCAATTGTATTAAGATATATAGATTAGAATATAAAATTTAACATTCTATCATGTTAGATTCATATTTTTATATATTGATAAATGCATATGTCCCCATCAATATAAAGGTACCCCTTTTGGAGATGACAAAGAAGTGACATAATGATGCGTGATGCTCACATTGAATATTCCATGAGCCAGTGTGTAACATAGATGATATAAAATAAACACATATATAATTAAATTCAATATAATATTAGAGAATAAAAATATATGATTATATCAACTACCAAATAAATCCTAGACATAATAGTAAAATATGAAACCCTAATATATTAATGTAATAAAATTACAAATTAAATAATATAAAATAGTAAAATGGATTCATAGTACTGACAAAAAAGTTCTAAAAGCACTTCAACAACTCATAGAACTAGATATTTCTAGATAGATAACCTACCATATCTAGGTAAAATGGAAATATTATATATATATATGTGGGGAATGTGGAAGCAATTCACAGTAGGATCATCCCATCAACAATGGGTGAAAATTTCAAATAATCATAAATAACTGAAGTGTGTATTAAAATAAAACTATATCAGAACCTAAACATGTGAAGTATTATTTAATCATAAAATGAGGGTATATAAATTAAAATTTATAATATATAATATTCTATGTAATATAATTAAAAAATATGGTCTCTATGTACAACTTCACTAAAATTATGATGAACGTCCCCTCTATCCTTCGTCACGAGATATCTCTCCCCAGAAACAAACGTGAAGTCACATTTGGTAATGTATTTCATCCTAAATACATGAAAGATTATATATATAGCACCATGTTAGATACAAAATTTAATCATCTTAACCACATCTCTACACAGTCTGTAAAATTTTTATAGGATCCACTAAACCATGTACATCGTGTATTATATGTCAAGCTATCTGATACCACTTACAAGACAACTATAAAAACTATTAGGTTACAATATATATTGGTATATAATTGTGAAATTATTGAAAACCATTACATAAAACTACACAAATATGTATTAAAATATACCAACCATGCATAACAAGAAATAATACTATATTTAATAGATATTGTGGACTCAAAGATTAATCAACATTTTATTCATAGCCAACCTCAATACTGTGGATATCACTATTCCAAAAACCACTGGGTGTTATTTAGCATACATAAATGGGTAGGGTAGTATATGAAATACCACAACGTGCATTATATATAAATATCACAACCAAAGTATGGGAATCAATCATGAATTAGATGAATATTCCAATATCATCACATAGCACCCCTAATAACAATAATCCTAGGATTATGATTCAAAATCATTTAATGTTCAATCTATTTTTTAATTGACTGATTCTCTATTATTGAATATTATAATAATTTCTTCTCCACTATTAATGTGTTATAATTAAATCCAAGTGACTATGTCACTATTAATTATATTTTGATATTCTAAAGTATAAGATCATCTAAAATTAAGAATCATGAACCATTTCTTTTTCCATTTAAACGTTTATCATTAATAATCATATGGCTAATCTATATGTCATTATAAACTGCCAAATAACATATTCATTCAGAATGTGAGATACTAATATTATCA
The DNA here is from genome assembly GCA_963277665.1 of Viscum album. Classification (NCBI taxonomy): domain Eukaryota; kingdom Viridiplantae; phylum Streptophyta; class Magnoliopsida; order Santalales; family Viscaceae; genus Viscum; species Viscum album. The sequence continues at coordinate 855,830,603 of OY728156.1, read as the reverse complement.
CTTAACTAGAATATAATTATACATTAAAAATAGGGAGAAAATATTTAAACCAAAATATTATTTAACCTGAAAGCAACACATTTTCTAGAATAATAACAACTGGTATGCCCTTCTTAAATATATTCTACATGTCCCTATATAACACCCAGAATAACTATAAATAATAACACATTTACCCTCCAATTATGGAATCATAATCATCCTAATAGTATCCTTGTTCCACAATCATCTAATCCACTGGCTCCTCCTACGAATATCATAGAAATAGGATTCCACACTCATATAATCACTACAACTAACACTCATTATACTATCATATACGTGGTAATCCTTTTTCACTTGTATAACCACATAATAATTTCATTTGTATGAAAATAATTATTTCTTGAGGCACATATCATATAAATTTAGTCAATATTTGTCTTAAATTTTTAAATAGTGACTAATTTGAATTCTATTTTACAACACAACTGTATTGATGGTGAGTGGGTTCAGTAAAGGGATAAGAACCAATATTTTGTTCTAATATAGGCATAGTAAATATTTAGAACAAATTTTGTGGTGCTGGACTCATGGATAGGCATATTTGAGTAATGTTGGATAGTGGCATGTTGTAGGATGCATGTTTAGACAAACTGGGCATCTTGTGGCACATGATCGCATGGTAATACTAGAAATTTAAAAATTTGTGTTTTTCATAGTTTTCACACTGTTATTAAAATAGTGCATTCAAATCATGATGGGTGGCCATACCTAAAAAATGTGTGTAGGGTTAGTTAAAAAAATTTACCACCACAAAACCAAACAATTCATCCATATGTTATAGTGAAATTACCCAGAAATCCATAATTAATTCAATGTATATCCTTTGTACCTCTAATTGTTTCTAATAGATAGAATTCACCATCTAAGAGACTATTTTTGATATGATATAGTAATCGACCAGAATTCTTCCTCTGATCATGGAAGAAAGATCTTTCATAAGCATCAGATCATTATTTGTAAGTTCTAAATTTATTTTTACTGATTCATTATTTGATTTGGTATTAGCTATTCGATCTATGTGTATAAAATTTTTCCATGTTTATAGTTTTTTCGTTCACTTTATGACATTTCCTTGATCTGAGTGGAATCAAGATATGACAATTGATGATCTATCCCCTATATATCTATGATAGGTGTTCTTATAACTTTTGATCAATTAAATGTTTTTATATATGTTTATGGGGACCACACCCTATTCTCAATGAATTAAATTGATATAAATAAAAAACCCATGAATCCAATTGATATTCATGGACTGTGTAATTAATGTGTCCCTCAATGAATGATTATTGGTTATGGACATTGATTTTGAGAACCTATTGGGTTGTGATTTTAATTTGACTTGTACAACATGTGTCTCTATTAAAATTTAACGTGTTTGATGTGTTCTTTTTAATAGTTTCCATGGGATATCATTAATGAATAGAATTTTTAATTAAAATAAAAATTGGTTTATTTTTTAATAGTAGTTGTGTTCATTAGTGCGATGGGTTGAAATTTTCATAACCCTTGTCCCTTTACTTGTAATTGTAATTAAATCATGTGATGATTATCGTAATAAAATTTCCAAAAGAGTAGAAGTAAACGATAATCCTTCTATGATTAACCCACTACATTAGCAACCATTCGAATCGAGATAAAAAAAATCTCAGAGTTGATGTTGATATATTCATATTCAGTTGTTTAAATGAAATTGATTTAATGGTTATGAATATTCCTTGGCTTTCACAACGATTCAATGAAGTATTCCATATATGAACTCAATTTTCTTTTACCATGCCTATGCACAAGTGAAACATATACTCCATATATGGACTTCCAAGGACTAAATATTATGGGATGATTATTATATGACAAGTGATAAATGTAATTTCATTCGAATTTCCACTGATGGAATATGAGCGAATTAAGTCATATATATCGTCGGTGAGATTTTTTATCCATTTGTGAAAGACCAATAACATAAACGAGTGACACTAATGCCATAACACACCTATTATGATACCTGGGTTCTTGTGAGGATGTACAACGTTGGAATTGTTGGTTGTTAGTTTATATTAGACCTATAGCTATACACAAATTAAAAATTATTAATTCCATTTATAGTATAATGATTCAAATTTATTAAATAATGAAATGATTGATATGATGATTCTTTTAATCCAAATAGAAAAGATTGAACAAGGATTCACACTACGCTTAATGGGTTTATTATTTAAGCATCCTTTGAGGATATCACCATGAGGACACTGTGATATGCACCAGGTCTTAATATTTTTTAATCAGATGAACTTGATTATAAATAATCCATTCTTGACTATTGATTCATAATCTAACTATCTAAATGATGCTGAAATAATTGAGTTAGTTATTTCGTGACAACATAGAAATTATATGATATTTACATCTGGTACATAAAATAATTTTATTTTACTACATGAAATCTGTGAATGTTTCATACACATTGTCATGATGGAACTAGACCATGGGTTGTTGCATACAAGGATTATGTATCAAACCATTTTTGGGAATCCTTCATTACCGGAATAGACTATATGATTCTAGGTATGGATAATGAAATTTTCCTTATTACTGTTTCTTGATTATTTTATATGAGCAAAGGAACATGTGAGTGCGCTAATGCTCAAGATGCTAGTTGGGATAATTTTTGGCCTTTTAGTAATTATATAACATGTATTGTACTGATGCCATGAATATATTATTAGATTTTTATTAGAGACATATTAAATGTATCATATTCATTATATATGAGCTTCTTTTGTTATCATTATATATTCCAAATATTTATTATTTTCTGAATGATTTACAGCTTCCACTAATCATCTGTATTTATATATCCTCTGTGTTACACTCTAGTTATGAGGGAATAGTCCCATTACAAACAAAACATGGCCATCAATGAAAGTAAGAAGCATCTGGCATGCCTTTGTGGATGTTATCTTTTGTCCATATGGCCGACCTGGCTTGGGATACAATTGAGTGGAATTTCAGTTCAGGACCCTACAAATTCATATTAGTGAAAATTCATTTGTGGGTTGATTTATTATTTGGTAAAAATATAAAGAAATTTAACGAAATATGTGATAGTTGATGAGATTCGCCCCGGATTAGCTACACTACATATATAAAAATTCCATATTGTCTTGAATGAAATTTCAAATACCAGGATTCTGTACTCATATAAATGATTATATTCTACCATTTGGTGATGCACATGAGTTGGGGTGTAATTATTGATTTAATTTTTGGATATGTTTTGTTTTTTAATCTAAGGAGAGAAGGATTTTATAATCATTCAATGTTGTATTACATTTATAGGAATCCCATGACATGAATTATGCCATTTCATTTTAAGTGATATAAATTATTCATGTTGTTGTTATATTTATCATGACATGTATAAAATATATTGTGATAGGTATTATGGATATTTTTTTGATGCAGATTATTTTGGTGCTACATTTATATTCAGGAGGTTTATGGGGCATTCTGAATCCACATTTTTTATCTATTATTTTAACCATTTAATATAAAATTTTATAAGTGTTAAATAATTGATATAATGTAATTAATGTGAATAAAAAGTAAAAATGATTTTTTATGGTAGAGAATATGACCTATACCCAACAATAGAAATGGGAATTAGGTAGTAACACATGCATATATATGAGTTGTAAGACACATATAACCTACACTATGAGCGTGAATATGGGTGTGTTATTATATTAGAAGTATTGTACCTATCATCATGAAATATATTGATTCTAAATTATGAATGTTGATTATAATATAGATATGTGCAATTTTTTTTTCATTTTTAGAGATATCAAACCAATATTTCCTCCATTCGTATACTGTGTGGGTGGAGAAAAACAACTCCCAAAGATGTGGTCCATGTGATTCTAGTAGATCCTCTAGTTGTGCCATCTACATCACAACAAGTTATGCTAGACATGTGTGTTGAGGCACTGTTTTGTGAAGGCATTTAATGGTTTTAATAGATAGTTTATGGAGTATGAATTACCCTGACTATGGAAGAGTTCAGGGATAATTATCAACAAAAATATCCAACAATGTTTTATGTGGATTTTAGACAATAAGACGATGGTTAATGGTTTTAGGAAATGTTATATATCATTAAAAATCTATATATGGCTCCTAAGATGAGTGTAGATTTCTCATTGTATATTTTAGGTGATTCAAACAGAACATGGTGGGATGTAATTACTAAGATGGATCACCCTCAAGGGATGGTTTTGAGGTTTTTTATAAATACTTATATTTAATCTTCTATCCATAGATATTAGGGGAACATTTTGCATAAGATTTCATGCAATAAATGTTGGGGGATTTATCAGATATGGAATAATAGTCCCATTTTATATATCCATTTCACAAAAAACATTTTCTGAAGGGTGATGAGTTAATAATAATGATTCGATTTGATGACAGTCTAATGTACAAAATCTAGTTATATGGGAATTCTATCTAGATGGATATCATTTTTTGGAATTATGAATAAGTTGTTTATCATAGTGTGTAATATGATATTGAATGTGGGTGTGAGGTAAGGTGGTTTGACATCTTCATCTAGTACTCCTTCGTCTGGTATTATGAAGTGTCTTCTAAATATTCTATGTGCTTCCATTATGATCAAGACAATATTTCAAAGTGATATATTTCTAGGGAGGTTGTTTTGGAGATATAGGGCCATAGTGCTAATGATACCCAGTCATGTATCTATATAGTAGAAAGATATGGAATATGTAGTTCTTCTTCATAACATTTCCTCCTATGGTAAGAGTGATAGGGTCTACACCGAACCCACGATCAAGACTGGGGTTACCAATTTCCCCTCAGGTAGGGAGCTGAAATGTAACTGGATGATAAGGGTGAGGAGGTGGTCAGGGTTGTGGTTGTCATATCTCTATTTTATACTGAGAGTAGGTTTTATCTACTTAGGGTAGATATCCAATGTAATAATGTAGTGGTTTTGGAAAGATATACATAGTGAACTAGTCCAATGAGAATAAGGATCCCATATATTCTTCTGTTACATGTAAAAGTAAACCATGATATACATTTCATTATGAACATTTCAATACAATGAGATCCCTTAGCAATATTTATTGACTCGTCTATTAGATCTATGATAATATTCTTCTATGTTCTTATGGTGTTATGAATCTTCAAATTCTGTATAGGATTAAAATGGAGGGTGTACATCTGGGCAGAGAGTTCCCCATAAGGATTAGTGGCTATGAGATCATATAAGACCCATTTTCCAGAAAATGATAGATTTTTCATAAGTTATGTGTATGAAATGGTATATTTTCTTTCCTAGCTTCATTGATTTTTATTAATTCTTGGTGACCATCACAACACCTGAGGGTGGAGTGTTTATTTTCAAAGGATAATGGGAATTCCATGTCATTATAACTAGACCTAATCACTATAGTCTGGGTAGGATGATATCTCATGTCAGATGTTTATATGTTGATAATCATGGATCATGTTAGGATGATTTCCCTGCAATAGTTGATTGTCTCAGGGACCTTTTCCCGAAACAACTATCACAGATTACCTTAATTGAGTATGGTTGTGTTCTTAATCAAACTAGTAAGAGGAGCTACAATGGTATTTTTTCTCCTTAGAGGATGGCTACTATTGAGTTTCTAGAAGCCAAGATGTATTAATATGATTTAAAGGAAAATGGTTTTTTCTGAACCATTATGTATATACGGGGTTCACCAGTCATTTTGAAAAAAAGGTGGAAAAATTATATGAATATGTGTGGACTTAAAAAAATAGAACTTTCTCCTGATAAAGACCTTGTATCATTTATTATGAATAGATGATATCATTGATCATCTCGGAGGACATTTCATTTTCTCAATGATTGATTGGATATAGGGTTATCATTATGGGTGTGTTAGACTATCATAAAAACCTCACACAACCATTCGTATAATGTATGGCCTAGACGAGTATTTGGTTATGTTGTCCAGTATCAGAAACACGCTAATAGTCTTTATGGTACTGATGTTCTGATTATATCATCTTTATCATGATTTGTCTGTGGTGGTTTTGATGGATTATATTTTTCACTATTGGAAAAAAAACCTTTTGCGATGAGCTATTTGCAACGGGCTTATTTCCCGTAACAAATAGTCCAGTCTAGAGATTATTTGCGGCAAGGGACACACCCGTCGCAAATAACTTGTTATTTGTGACGGGTTTTGGTGGCCCGCCACAAAAATTAATGCACTGTTTGGCACGATTTGCACGTCAGACCAGAGGAAGGTTATTTGCGATGGGAGGAATATTTCTGTCACCAATAGTTCATCGCTCGGATGTATTTCTGACGGGTCCCGTCACAAATACCCGGTGAAGGTAAATGGGTTGTTGCGACGAGATGTTGCCCCATCGCAAAATGTGTGTCAGCAGGTACCTTTTGCAATGGGGCCCATCGTAAATACCCTTTAACCACCGACAACAATTAATGTGGGCAAAGGTATTTACAACGGTGCCCGTCGCACATAATCTAGCCTATATATACCCCCATCTGTTTTTTCAAATCATTCTCTCAATTGTTATCTTCTTTCTCTCTCTCAACCCTATTTTCAGAGTAAAAATTTGTTTGAGTTAGTTCTTTTTGACGAAATAGTTTTCAAGCCAACTACATCAATAGAAGATCAAGTTTAAAGGTATTTATATTTTATTTATATTAATATTTATTTCATTTTTTATGTTAATTTTAATGATTTTTGGATTGTTTTAATATAATGAGATTTAAATTATTTTGTTAACAGTATTTATTTGTATTAATAAATTGAAATAGTTTGTACTAATTTTTAGTAAATATGAATAATTAGTAATAAATATGAATAATTAAAAATAAATAGGAATAATTGCAATAAATATGAATAATTAAAAATAAATAGGAATAAATGCAATAAATATGAATAATTAATAATAAATGTGAATAATTAGTAATAAATAGGAATAGTTAGCATTAAATAGAAATAATTAGAAATAAATAAGAATAATCAGAAACAAATAAGTATCATTAGCAATAAATAAGAATAATTTGTAATAATTAGTAATAATTACAAATAATTCAAAATAAATATTAATAGTTCAAAATAATTATAAATAAATAGGAATAATTTGAAATAAATAGTAAAAAATAGGAAAGATAGTAATAAATATGAATAAATAGTAGTAAATAGGAATAAATAATAATAAATAGGCATAATTAGTAATTAATTGGAATAATTAGTAATAATTAAGAATAATTACTATTAAATTGGAATAATTATTAAAAAATTAGATTAAATAATAATAAATATAAATAAATACTAATAAATAGGAATAATTAGTAATAATTAAGCATAATTAGAAATAAATATGAATAATTAGTAATAAATAGGAATACATAGTAATAAATGGTAATAATTACAAATAATTAGAAATAAATAGTAATAAATAGTAATAAATAGTAATAAATTGTAATTAATAGTAATTAATAGTAATTAATAGTAATTAATAGTAATAATTAAAAATAATTAGGAATAATTAGTAATAATTAGGAATAATTAAGAATAATTATGAATAATTAAGAATAATTAGGAATAATTAGTAATAATTAGTAATAATTAGTAGTAACTATTAGTTATTAGTATTAATTAGTAGTGATTTGTACTAATTAGTAGTAATTAGTAGGAAATAGTACTAATTATGACTAAATAGTAATAAATAGGACTAAATAGTATTAAATACTAATAAGTTCTAATAATTACAAATAAATAGTAATAAATACTAATAATAAAAAATAAATAGTAATAAATAGGAATAAATAGTAATAAGTATGAATAATTATTAATAAATAGGATAAATTAATAATAAATAGGAATAATTATTAATAATTAGGAACTAATAGGAATAATTTGAAATAAATTGGATTAATTAGTAATAAATAAGAAAATTTAGTAATAAATAGGAATAATTAGTAATAAATATGAATATTTAATTAGAAATAGGTATAATTAGTAATAAATAGAATTAATTTGTAATAAATAAGAATAATTAAGAATAAATATGAATAATTAGGAATAAATAGGAATAAATAGGAATAAATAAGAATAAATACTAATAAATATGAATAATTTATAATAAATAAGAATAATTACTAACAAATATGATTAATTACTAATAAATAAGAATAAATATATATAAATTTTAATAATTACTAATAAATAGTAATAATTAGCATTAATTAGGAATAATAAGCAATTATTTTGAATAATTATCATTTATTGGGAATAATTAATAGTAAATAAGAATAATTAGTAGTAAATATAAATAAATAGGAATAATTAGTAAAAAATAGTTAAAAATAGTACTAAATAAAAATAATTAGTAATAAATAGGAATAATTAGACATAAATAAAAATAAATAGAAATAAATAGAAATAAGAGTAATAAATAGTAATATATTGCAATAAATAGGATTAAATAGCAATAAATAACAATAAATAGAAATAAATAGGTTTAATTAGATTTAATTAGGAATAATTAGCATTAATTTCGAATAATTATCATTAATTAGGAATGATTTTCATTAATTATGAATAATTAATAGTAAATAGGAATAATTCCTAATAAATATGAGTAAATAGAACTAAATAAAAATAATTACTAATAAATAAGAATAATGACTAATTAATTGGAATAAATTGCAATAAATATGAATAAATATGAATAATTATGAATAAATGTGAATAAATTATAATAACATATAATAACTTTTAACCATTTCTAGTGGATTGACGACACTCCTTTTTCTCAAGGACTCGTTTTATTTTAACGTTAATCGACTCAAAACATTATGAAAAGTTTTCTTCTACGTATGCATATCCAATCCTGTATACATGAGTTTGAATTTGAATTAATAAGAACAAATTTTTTATAATGTTTTCAGGGGTTGATAGTTGGAAGAATATTATTCATCGACGAAAAGGGGGCTCTTTTGTCCGACGACTCATTTACATTCATCTTTGTCACACTTAAATCACATTGAAGAATCTACTCGAAGGTGAACTTAAAAATTCTAATATGCATGAGAATGAATAAGTGTACCTCTGAGAAAATTCATCATTGTGATTTCTGTGTGAGAAATATGCAAGTAAATGAGCCATCGGTCAAAAGAGGAGCCGTTAATCCACTGTAAATTGTGTTGCTTAAAGTATATAGTAATTATTATTAAGTTTTTGTAATTATTTATCATCTTTTATCAGATAGTGTTTTTATAAATTTTAATAATTCAAAAATAGTTATGATTTTTATTTTGTAAAAAAATGTAGAATAAGAAAATTGACATCATTCATTATTTGATGATCACACTTTGATAAATCAGCGCAAAAATCTAAATGGTTCTGGTTTAAATTCTATATATATTTAGGGTGTTGAAAATTTATTATAATATTCACCATCAAAACTAGAATATGCTTTAGAATACATGATTAAGTGTCATTATATAAAATGTGCTCTGAGAACGTTTGACACATTTGACATGGTTGGGGGACATCTCTCACGGTTTGGTATTCAACCAGATTATGTTTTTTGGTATCAACATGGTTAATGTAGTTATATAGAAGATTCTAATAACTTGATTCCAGATCCATCACAGTTTCAAAATTTAGTACATGATTTTGCAGGTCCATATTTTCAACAAACTGAATCTAAAGATTATAGATATTTAATTCCTGAGTTGCCACCATCTGAATTTTATGATTTTTTGATATCTACTGGGGATCCATTATATCATAGTTCCAAATAATAAAATTAGAAGCAATTAAAAAATTTATGGCTTTTAAATCAGATAATGCAATGTCAAACAACTATTTTGATCAGATATTTTTATTGGTTAAAACATTGTTACCTGAAAGGAAATGTGTTTCCTACAAATTACTATGAAAGTGAGAGGCTGGTTTGTAATCTGGGCATTAATTATCATAAGATTCAAGGATGTTCAAATGATTTCATCTTATTTTGGTGCTAATATTGCATAATTTTGTTTAATATATTATTTATTATCACTATTATTCTTTAAAAATAGTTTTTTATTTTACTAATAATAAAATTTTATGTTTTTTAATACTTTTTTGTTTATATTGAGAATTTTAATAATTTTTTATTTTTATATTATTTTTATAATATTAATATAGATTTTTTAGTAATCATAATTTTTAAAAAAAATTAGTATTATATTTTTTAATGTTTTTATATTTTTCTAATAATAATATTTCATATTTATTTTTATTTTTAATAATAATAAAAAAAATTTGCATTAATCATAATTATATTAATTTTTTTAATATAATTTTTTCATTATTCATAATTTTATTAATTTTTTTATTATGTTTATTATTTGCGAAGAGACCTTTTACGACGGGATCACATTGAAAATAATCTATATATCATTTTTTATTATTAGTATTTGCGATGTGACGACCGTCTTTTGCAAATACTATTTCCGACGATCCCGTCGCAAAATGTATTAATATATATATAATGTATATAATTGGAGTGTTATTTGTGACATGAAACATGCCCGTCGAAAATAGTATTTTTTAAGTCCCATTGAAAGAGGTTGATGGATATATAATATATTTTATCCGCAACTTATTTGCGTCGGGAAATTTCCCATCGCAAAAATTAATATTTGTGACCGGCACATCGCAAAAAATGTATTTGCGACGCCGTTTTCTGCAACTGGCTATTTGCGACAGGTCCCCATCGATAAAGACAATTTCCGACAGGATCCCATCACATAAAGTCCATTGTAAATATATATAAATCTATTAGAATTTTTTCATTCCCAAAATAAATATGACCATTCCAAACCTCCTGATATTTTACTTAATATACTCACATATCATCAGCTAAATTCAATGATCCCAATGTGCCACTTCTGGATGGATTAGATTCACTTCATAAGCCACATTATATAATACAATTAAGTATCATATGACCTATAGAAGGTGAAGATGTTGTATCATGAGAGAGTCATAGAAATATATTTTAGAAATGGAGATTCTAATGGATAGTTGGTTACTACGGGAATTTCATATAGGTTTTATTACACCTAAATGCTCTGCTCAAAGGCTAGAATATGAAGTGCGTGAAATTTATATTGTCAAATTCCTATGAGGTGACATTTTCGAAGATGAAAAAGATATTGACTACATAACTAATAATAATGATCATAGTGAAATGATTTATTTATACTATTACTATGATGAATTAGGTATCACTTTAAGAGAATATATTCTGTAGGTGGATAGTGTCTTGGTTCACATGTCGTGGTATTTGAGGCGACATGTGAGGAGTTTACTATCGCCTGATCTTAAGCTAGCTGTGGTTTTTCATGAATTTCATTGTTTGATGAATTAATTACATAGATATAATTTAATGGTGTACATATAACACCAAATACTAATGTATATATTAACCCAATATAATTTAATTCATGATGAAGTGATGATATATATAATACCTATATTCTTTCAACCTAGTGCATTCATAAATTCTTAGAATGTTTAACACAGTGTAAAATTCATTGAAAAAGGGTACTCAAATACAAATAGTTCAGCTAGATATTAGAGACTATATGATTATAAATTTATTCATTGAGACTCATTTTTATGTATATAACATTCAGGGACATACTTTTCTATCATCCTTATCTATTACCTACACCATTTAGATAGTACGAGGGTATGGCAACTACCATATTCATATGTACTAGACATATGAGATAGTGTGACATTAGAGGACCCTCTTAGGGTTTCACTATAAGAGATGGTAGGATTCGCAATGTTCATGGATGAATATGGGTTTTGGGAGAAATACAAAAGATTATGATGGGATACTTTCCTACTTCATCATGGTCATTTCACCCTAGCTTCATAAAAATGTACCAGGATTTAAATAACTAAATCTATAGAAAATACATGAAAAGATATCAATCGAGTTTTTTCATAGGATTTTCCACCAGTCAACTGGTGACATAAAAACACCATAGAAAATCTATAATGTTATTGCAACTATAAATTTTTTAATGTAAATAGGATGTAGTCCATATAGAATTCAAAATAGGTATACCAGTGTTTTCTGGAGGTAATGTTCTCTTAACAGTTATTATTTATAGATCATATTTTTTTACATTTTCAACTGATTAAGGGGACCTATTCATCAGATGATATTGGGTTTATATATATATATAATATATAGAAAAATTAACAGGGTTCCGATAACTATTTTTTATATAGGGACACCCATTTTACCTATCATTTCTAGAAGATTCTTCAATGGGATCATGGTACATTGGTGATTCAAAGCCCAATATTTAACCCCCAAACTGATTGATAGTAATTATGGATGATAAATGTTCCTGAGGAAATGTTTTGGTCTTGTTTCCAAAATATTTGTACCTCTTGGTTGTGGTATATACAACTATCTGAATTCACTAATTACAATTCTACTTGCCTACTGTACATATCGTTCTTTATGAGGAATCATATAATATGTAATTATAATCAACCTATTTTAGTTTGATGTAGGAGATGTAGTGATTCTTATTAATATGCTTATTAAGGAAACCCTAGATAATGTTCAATTGATTTGAATGTGGACTGATACTGTACAATTTTGACATAAATCATCTACTGATCACTATATATGACATATAGTGTTCATGTTTAATGATTTGGTATTTTAAGTGTTTCATCAGGGTTGGGACATAAGGGGATCAAGAGGCATGGTAATAATTCACTGTGATATGTCGTGTCATTTAACATTCTATTGATATTCAGGTCGGTAGGCTATTGGTGTCAATTACATCAATTGTAGCATTCCATGCAAGACATCTTCCATTTATCTCAGCAGTGAAACTTTTATTTGGACATGTATCGTAATATTCATCAAGGGGAGGTATACTTATCGGTATATAAATTCATTTTATAGAATCAAATTTAAATTCTCTATCAATGAAAAAATGTTATCTGAGCCTGGTCAGTTCTTCTAGTACAAGGGCTATGGAACCGTGGAGTAGTATTTGAAAATACCAAAAATTGGGAGGCCAATGTATGATCCTAGTGCATGGATTTTTTATAGATTAATTTTAACCACCAATGGAAATCAATTTAAGAGATTAATTTCATTAATAAGGGATGTTTTTAATATATATGTTCCTTCTTGATGTATAGATCTTTCAATATTTGTCACATTTTAGTTTAAATATCAATATTTGTCCTAATATAAATTCCCTCAGATGTAACAAGAGAATCGGGGGGTATTGGGAATGGTACAAAGTCTACAAACAAGATTTTATGGGGAAATTGGCATACAACATAGTTACTATACACATTGTTTGGTATACCTCATAGTTTGAAGTAATTATGTAATGCTCGATAGTGGGAAGCTACAAGCTTCATTGATCAAAAAACCATGTGGTTTGAGGGGGAAAAGCCCAATTAGAATGTCCCAAATTTGGAATGTGGTATTTTTTATGGTTTGTTCATGATAATTCCTACAATTAAAAAACCATGTGGTGTGCCTCACAAAACAATAATGAATGAATGGTTGGCCCACGTTTTGGAAAAGCCATTCAATATAGTGTTTTGGTGAATTTAACAACAAACCATAATTAATCATTTTTATATACTATTATTCTATTATTTCATCCTAAAAAAGAGTCAAACATTTGAGATCTCTGTTTAATTATATTATATTAATCTATTTATATTCATAATTCGATCATATTAATGATATATCAGAATCATGAGATCATTATCAATATATTTGTAATTAATTTTGTTGTGTTCCTCATTTGGTTTCGTATTGATTACACTATTTATTTGTAAGTAAATTTTCTATATTTATCATTTATTCAGAAGTTATTTGATTTTCCCTTGATTTAGTCAAATGACTAGAAAATACTAGATGATCTATAAACTATTGTACTACGGTGGGTGGTCTCATGCCATTTAGTAAATGTTTAGTAATTATATATTGTAACTACTAGACTTCTGATTTAGAATGGATCATTCTTTTTTCGTACTGAATATTTCATTTGATCAAAGTAACCATGTGTTATGGATACGGGTATTCCTGGGGAGAATCTTGGGATGGGTTGGAGTCTGAAGGTCTAAAAATATGGGCTATAGTTTTGGCCTCATATTTAGCCAAAACCATGCAGACCCTGGTGCACGGACATGCGACCTGCTGTTGAATGTTTGAAATCCATCATGTCTAGTATATGCAAAATTTTATATACCATATGTGTACACAATGTTGTCTTATATGAGGTGGATGATCCATAAAGATGTTTTTTTAATTATTTGGAATCCTGGGTGTTGAAACTATGAGAGCCCCATTTTGAGGTAAAATTACAATTCCTCCCCTCAACTCCATTATGATCATTTTTTCATATCATATAGTAAAATGAAATAAAAACTTTAATAATAGATTATATGAAAATATTTTCATCATTTAATATTTTATAACTCATATATCCAAAGACCAATCCAAGATTATATAAAATAAATATGTTGGCCAAGGATAGGCTAACCTAGTGTACTCCTCCTTCTTATGTAAATTTCAACATTTGGTACACTATTTAGATATAGGATCATTTACCATATTATCAAATTTTTATTATTGAAACACATGAATATTTCAATATGAATTGAATATGAGGATTATACTAAGAAAGGTATCATATATGGCCCAATAGTAAGTGGGAAAATTGTTTTTTATTTGATATTTACTTTTTTTGTATTTACTATCATTGTGCCATGATCCATCCATTACTGAGATCTTCTATTGTTTTGATATAATCAAGTCTAATTGACCCTAGTGTGATGATATGGGTTAAAAGACTCATATATAGGGTTTTATTGTTCAATTGTTTTTTATATGGACTCCCACATGTTGTTCCACCCAAATTGTCCATTTTAGGCCAGTTTTTCCAAAATGTAGAATTATTGATTGTATCTATAAGATTGAAATTTATTAGAATCGAAAATTTTTCATTCTGTATTTGGGTTATATGATGATTCACCATGGGTATTTCTTCACCTTAGGAATGGAAATACAAAAAATGGGTTTGGGAATATTTGACATCACTTTTATCCATTGTCTTTTTTTTCTGGAAAAGAGTTTTCCTTAATTGGAAAAAATGGTGGTCTTTGTAGGTCATCTTGGATGAAATATCCAAAATATAATAAACAGATATTACATAATTTAATTGATTATGGGATGGTAATTCTTTCCCTTGTTATGGTACACTTTAATGAAATTTCATGAAATAGTCGTTTGTTTCATATTGAAGGGTGTAAGATGGTTTTCCTTACGTTATATATTATGAAAGCTTATGTATTTACCATGCTCATGACTTATATAGTAAATTTCAATATGGTATGCATTCATACCCCATGTAACATATGATATAAATGAGTGGGTTGTATTCATACCAACTACAAATGATAAGTTATATTCTCTATTTGATTGGGATACATTATTTCCCCATTACATCTTCTTTTATGGATGGTAGGAGTTCATCCTCATTCTTATTATCATTTATTCATGGATGAGAGGAATACATAACTTGTTCCAAAAATTACCTATATATATAGACGAGAGGCCAAATTAACTCATTTTAATAAATATATATATATATATATATATATATATTTCTGTGTGAGTGTGGGTCTACCCAGTGACATTATTAGACATACCAACTGCAAGATGAAGAAATTAGACCCTCTAGGTTTCTTTTGAAAAAAAAATCAGAAGGTTATTTATTTCTAGTGTTTTTTACTTTCATGTAGTTATGATTGAACTATATATTTTAGATATTCACTTGGAATACACATAGACACGGTTGGTTCTAGCCTACTGAAATTTATGTCACCCCTACACATTCCATCTTTAGAACCTAAGAAGACTTCATACCTATATGTGTGGATTATGGAAAACACCACACATCTGGTTGTTGATTCATTTTTATATGTGGATAATATGATTAGAGGATAGATCTTATGTTCAAGATTATATTGAGTAGATTTTATACTTTTTCCCTTTTGTAATTTTGTATTTGTATGTTAGCATTTTGTTTATTTTTTATAATATCATTTTAGGAATTCGTGGTGTATCAGATGTATCCTTTGAAGGAACAATTATGTTATTTAGTTATTTAGTATTCTGATGTTCCCTTCTTCATTCTATTGATTATTTTTTTTATATTTATTTCTTTGTTACATCTGATTTGTATTATAACTTTGGGAAATATTTTCCCATCTATTTTACCCTCACACCCCCACTGCTAGTCGAAAACCACTGGCATATGGCGCGATACGACCGTGGTGGTGTGGGAAAACGAGTTCGAGGCATTTTTTAAATGGATTCTATGTCATGGATGTCGTAGTGTAGTATCAATATAGATATAAATTTCATTATATACTATGTAGTTACAATATATTAAATATTAGGGAATTTTTGGATCATTCCACATTCTATTCATGGGTGTCGAGAAACTATATATGGGGTAAGGAGAATGGTTCATTAGATATTTATATTATTGATTCTACTATTACTATATATATCCATTAATTGATGGGTAATTCCCTTGTTTTGTGATATAAATTGTATAGATGATATTGGAATTGTGATTTCATTGCATGATCCATTGAAATTATGGTGATGTTTAGAACATGCACAATGATAGGGACAATATGAATATGCCATTCATTTTCACATGTCATGTTTAAATTTACATTAAGAATTAATTGTTGTGAATGTTTGTACCTTTTCATACATATATATAATAGCTCTGACACATTTCAACATGATTTTGATCATTTTATTCTGTGAGTTCAATGGCTCACTCTTTGATCCATATTTTATTGGGCCCTTATGGATATGAAAATAAAACATTCAAGTTCCTCAATCATCCATTGATGATATAATCACATGGATATGAAAATTTAAAAATGAAAATGACATTAATGTGAGTGTCAAATTTTCCCTCATATGTTTTATGGGACATTATGTGATGTAAAAGTACATATAATTATAATGAGATGATTGAAATGAAATATAGCGTGAGAATGACCATTTCACACCTGCCAAACATAGAAACATGTGTCGATCCTGATCTTTTTAGTGGGAAGTGGGTGATATTTATTCTTATGATATATTGTGGATAGTTATAACATGTAGTCATATATTTTGAAGCATATAGAGGGGAATGTTCATTCATATATGAAGTCTTTAGTACATATCCTAATTTATTAAATTCAATCCTCTATATTAATTGAATCCCTTCTGAGATGTTTGTTTTGAATTGTAGTATTATACCTATATGGAATCCTTGAGTCTCATGCCCTCAATATGAAGAATACCATGTTAATGATGTAGTATTCCTTGAGCCCCTAGTTTTCCATTATATTGAGTGACCTATGGTTCCTCCACATACACCTATTTTTTCACTAATTCCCTGTTTCGGGAGGGCTTCATGCATATGATGCAGAATATGCAAGTCTAATTACAACGTTCCCCAAGCATGGTAGTGTTGACTCATGTGTTTCAATAGTGGTGAACTCCTACTATATCGATGTAAAATAGACCACTTGGATCAAAATTCTAGATTGATGAAATCCTATCAATCTTCATTCAACTAACAATGCCTCCATAGTAGAGGTTCAAGATGTATTCTTATATGCTATCCAAATCAGCCATGTTCTGGGCGATGTCATCACACAGGTAGACCAGCATTGAGAGATGGTTTGGGAAGAATTACATGAAGTATTCTATGAATACTTTGTTCCCTACACTCTAAGAGATTGGAGAGATTGAGAATTCATGAATCTGAAGTAATGGATATCCATAGTTATGTATTATTCAACATGTTTCACTGAGCTCAATTGTTTCTCTCATTATCTAGATAATGGTGACCAAATGGATAAATTTTTATTTTAGTATAGGGTGTATTATTCCATCTAGACAAAAGTCAATGTAGTCAATAGGACATATATTTTAGAAAATTTCAACAAAAACCTATTCATAGAACGAAATTCGATTCATGCTAAGGGGCAATCCATGGTAGTTCAATACATGGGGCCTCTATAGGATCTTGTTCTAGGAGGAACTTATTTTTCAGGGAGTCTTGTGGGAGTAGCAGTGGACAATATCCTTTCGTCGGTGGTTCTATTATCTATCACTATTGAAGAGAACCATTTCTATTTAAGATCTAGTACACACAAAATCCAATTGGGTGCATATATTGTAGAAGGATGGTCCATAAATTTCAATTCTATAGAACACTCTATTATTTTCCTATGGAAATATGACCTACACCTACTTCCTGGTCATGAGATCAGTTATGAGGATCATGACTTTCAGGATGATGGAATACCACAGATCGGTGATGACACATAAGTGTTCAAGGTAGAATAAATCATGAATATGATTCTCAACACTACTATAATTTACATGATCATTATTCTCAACTAGTTTCGCATGGGCGTGATACATGAATGTTACTTGCTGTCCAACATATTCCACAAGAGTAGAGCACCTGAACATCTAGTTTACGAGGTATGATTCTGGTTTCCTCCACATTCGTGTGTACTTTATTTGATACATGAATGTCTCACTCTTTTAAATATGAAGAAATCATATTGAGTCTAGTCCTCTACATTGAATCTTATCATAGAGTCATCAAAATAGATAAACCATTAGGTGTCTATCCAGAGGGTGCTCACTGCTTTCGTCATTGTCTCCAAGAGATAGGTGGTTTCCTTTTGAATGTTAATTTTTATGTTTTATACATGATAGGATTCGATGTAATCTTTGAGATGGACTGGTTGGACACCTACATATCTCACATTGACTGATATCCTTAAAGGGTTATGATAATGTCACTGTAGGTAGTTACATATGTTCATAAGGGATAATGTAATTTTTGTTCGACATGAGCATGACCTATGCTCCAGAGGCAGGGTAGTGATACAACACTGGTTTCCAACCATTACCATGGTGAACAAGGGTTGAAACTCATAGTTTTATCCTCTAGTAGATGATAATTTCATATTATTTTTCCTTGAAGTCTTTGATGGCCTAAATCTAGTTTGATATGATGATTTTAACACTAATCTCATGTTGGGAGAAACAACTGGGACCATTCCTTCTTCTAGGATGGAACCTAAAGATCTTATTGAAATCATGACTTAGTTGTATGGACTGGAAGCGAAATGATTGATATGCCCCAACACTTATCCTTAGGGTTCACCTGTTTTTGTTTCCAATAATAAAGCCATTACCCTCAAGAATGTTATAGATTACCATTTGTTAAATCGGCCAACGATTAAGAACTGCTATCCATTTCCTAGAATATATGACCAATTTGATCATATCTGAGGAGAAAAGGTGTTTTCAAAGATAGATCTAAGGATTGGTGATCATCATGTTCATGTAATGACATCATACATACATGAAATAGTTTTTAATAGTATGTATTATCTCTATGATACCCTTTTTATGCCATTCAGAAATACAAACGCAGTAGTTGTATTCATGGATCTTATGAATCAAAGTTTCTACATGTATATAGATTCATTAATTATTGTATTCATTGAATATATCTTAATGTATTCACTCTCTAGACATGTCCATGAATCCTATCTTTATATAATGATAAATACACTCAGGGAGCATAAGGTCTCTATTAATCTTATTTAATGCCTCTTATGGATCAATAATGTTCACGTCCTTAATCTTTTCATATTGGAGTCATGTTTTTTTATTAATAGACTGATAGTTAGAACTATTGTTTTGTAAGAGTATCCTAATAAAATTGTTGATATTTAGAGTTTGTTAATGGCTTGTTAGATAATATAAACACTTTATTCAGTATTTATTATGCCTTCTAGAACATGTTATGGGAATTTTGATGAATTTTGTGAATTTAAACTGCACTACCAGAAAACTAGGGAAGGCCAGCGCCACCCCTTTATCAGCGCTAACGAAAAAGCACTGATAAAGGGGGGGGGGCCTTTATCTACGCTCAATAAAGAGCTGATAAAGTGTGCCTTTATCAGTGATAATAAAATCACTGATAAAAGTACCCCTTTATCAGCACTTTTTTTAGTGCTGATAAAGGCCCCCCCTTTAGCAGTGCTTTTTTTAGCACTGATAAACGGACCCCCTTTATCAGCGCTTGTTTAGTATTTCTAATAAGGGGGGGGGGGCTTTTATCAGCGCTTTTTTTAAAAGTGCTGGTAAATGGTCGGCATAAATAAAATTAAAAATATATTAATATATTGATATATATATATATATAGTTATATTTATATAAATATTATATATAATTTTTAAATATATTTTAGATAAGTATAAATGTACTTTTACAAATAATATACTTAATATATAAGATATAAGATATTTAGTGAAAATGGAATCTTAAAAAATTTCAAAATTATTTTTATTTAATAATTTCCTAATTATTATGGATTAATAGTGATTTAATAACAATTTGAAGACTACAAAAATTAAAAAAAAATTTAAAAAAGATCCAAAATATGTTGAAAACGCAACTCAAACATCAAACGACCATAACTTTTGATCTGGGTGTCCGTTTGAGCACTAACACATATCAAATAGAAGTATGTGACGAGCTCTACGTTGTTGTGACCAGGTGGGGGACCTTGGTTAAGCATTTTTCGAGGAAAAAAGAGGCCCACAAGGCCTCCAAAACTGAGTTTTTAGTCAAGGTACCCAGATTTTTTAACATTTTCTGGGTTTTCCGCCTCGATTGAGGGGGTATTATTGGATTTTTTAGTGGGGATTGAATCTATTCCAAAGTGTTACATAAATATTGATATTATGTATTTGAGATTTTATCATTTTTTATAATGCATTTATATTTATAATCAAATATATAACAATATGTACATATTTTTTATATATTCACACCTAAAAATTTAATTTTTTAAATAAATAATTAAACATATTTAAATATAAAATATATTATCTTTATCTAAATAATAACTAATATCAATTTTATTTAAAATAACAATATATGAATATTTATATAACTACTATATATTAATATAACTATATATAAATTAATATAACTATATATATGTTAATGTAACTATATATATTAATATTACTATATATATTAATATAACTATATATATATTAATATAACTATGTATATTAATATAAATATAGATTACAATATGATTAAATATAACTAAATATATATATAAATAAATAGATATATCATGAATAAGGGAACAAATCAATATAGGGTAGTGGTAAAGGCTTTAGGTGCGCTGGTGGGAGGTCTCGAGATCATATCCGGGTGGAGGCACGGGCGCACGCGCAAGGGTTATATGAAGGGATAGCGCTGATAAAGGGTGTAGGCGATGCACGAGGGTGTTGGAGTTTTGGGAAAGCACTGATAAAGGGGGGATCAAGCGCCATAAAATCCCCCCGTTATTGGAAGTATTTTTTTTAATTTTTTTAATTTTTTTTATATTTATCAACAGTAAAAAAATGCGCTAATAAAAGGGGTATTTATCAGCACTTTTTGGAGCGCTGATAAAGGGGACCCCCTATCTTCTCCGACATTAATATAGCTTTTTCTAACGTTGTTAATGGCCTTTTTAGTGCTAATAAAAGCCATATTTGTAGTAGTGATGGTTAAAATAATATGAATCAACCTTTAAGGACAGTATCGGTAGAAATATGTTAGCATCTATAGTAATAATCCTAGATCCTAGCATAGCTTATACAATATATTGTGACTCATCTGGTATCGGGGTTGGAGTTGTTCTGAAGTAGGATCAGTGAGTCATTGTGAATCGTTCTCATCAGTTTAGGAATCATGAGTGAAATTATGTAACACATGACCTCGAGCTATCTACTATAGTTCATGACATACACTATTGCAATTACTTTTTATTGGGAGATAATTACGTGGTGTATACAAACCCTATGATACTTAGGAAAATTTTCACTCAATTAGATCTAAACATTTTTTATTTTTAGTTGGTTGAATGCATCCAATATTTAGATTTTGAACATTCATAGAATCCAAGGAATGGGAATTTAGTAGTTGATACTATGAGATTGATTACATAGATAGAAGAAATTTTGGAGTCCACTGAAAAATATAATATTATAGCCATATTCTCAATGATGTCCATTAAGGTTCATGAGGTTTTTGGTTAGTATATTTTTTCATCCTTGGCTCGGACATCTATTCTTATAAAATGAGTATGGGTGAAAAAATTATATGATCTTGATTGCCTTTTAATTCGATAAAGTATTTATGGTGAAAACAAATATTTTGTGTGGTCATTCAATGGGGATGAAACTCTTCTATTTTGTGGTCATGTATGGGTCCCAAATAACATTAGAGATGATCATAGGAGGAATTTTTATACCATGTAATGGGTAGTTCACTTTGATATCTCCAAAATTTATCATGTAATAAGGAAATAGTATTGATGGCCTAGTTTTAAATGTGAGATAGATGGATAAATCACGTGATATTCCTCTTATCACTATGTCATGGAAGAAAATCAGCATCCAATAGTATACTATGGCTATTTTCTATTTATGAGTGGAAATTGGATGATGTTTCCATTGACATCGTAACTAGACTACCCATATCAACTTGTGTACATGATGTGGTGTGGGTTATTTTTGATCATTTGAAAAAAAGCCTCACAATTCTTACACTTTCAAGATTCCTTTTCAATTGACAGTATGGGAAGAGTGTGTGTAAAACATGTTGTACGTCTTAATGTGGAACCATGGGATATTTTTTTGATAGATAAAGTCATTTTACATCATGATTATTGAAGGGGAGATAGAAAACCTTGGGTATACCTGTATAGTTGATCACAACCTATCATAGTAGACTAATGGATAGATAGAGTGTACAATTTAGGTTCTATAAGATATGCTTCATGTATGGATTCTCAAATTTGGTTGTTCATTGGAGATAAAAATTCTTCCTCTAGAGTTCTTTTATAAAAAATAATTTTCGTATTCAATTTTGAAATATCCCTATGATGCCTTGTACCATAGGCTTTATCTCTTTCCAATTTTTTGGATTTGTGCAGGGTAAGTAAAAGTGATTGGGCCTCACCATATACAAGATATTATAATGTAGGTACCGCTAATCCGGATGAGAATGTTGGATGTTTAGTCTAGAAAATAGAATTATTCCAATAAACACTAGTGGCCTCTTGAGTTCACTATTTTAGACTAGGTTTTATTAAATCTCCCACCTTGGATGGGGCATAGACATATTAGGAAGTAGGGAAAGAACTCACTATGATTTGTTGGGTCCTTTAAGGTTGTGATGTTGATTGGACATGTCACTTTACAGTTTGAACTTTCATATAGATATTTGTCCATGAATGATTACATCCATATATATCCGCCTCACCGATATTATCCAAACACGTCCCATGTATTTCATCCAGATTATTTTGAGCCACATGACGATGCTTCTTTCAATGAGTTTCTCATTTGAAATGATGATCGTAGTGTAAATACACGCTGAAGTAGGTTTGTTCCTATTGTATAGATTCAATAAAAGAACCTATTAGTACATGATGATCCCTGTGAGAGGGAAGTTGATGTACGATCTTAGCGGCAGTAATACTTTGTTGACATCACATTTTTACTCTTAAAAAAATAATCTTGTAAATGACTCACTATAAAGAAAGGATGATGCAACAACCTGACATGTGACCAAGGTACAAAATATTGTTTTCCCAATGAATCTATCATTAAAAATAGTAAGGGTGTGTTACCACCTATGATAGGTACCATGATAATATGGTGCTGGTTTGGAACATAAAAGATGGAAAATTGTACTAACGGCTTGGCTTCCCAGTTAGAGTAAATCATGATGACCTAGGTCCATGATCGTGTGACTGCCTAAGGAATATTGCAGAGAATTCACACATAATTTACACATTTTATGGTAATATATGCTGACATTCATGAGTTAGATGATTCAAACCTCATAGTTATCCCACTGTTTGGAAAAAAGTGCACAAAATGGTGTGATCCTAGTTTTGAGGCAGAACTACAATTTTTTCCCTACATTTATTTAATTTCTATTATGAATTTTTCCTCTCCTACAACAGATAGAACCCAAAAATTTCATCCTTCTTTTGTTAAAAAAAACCCCTCCTCCTTCAGACTTTGATAACTCATCTATCTAGATATTGATCCTCGATCCGATAGAATCATCATATATGCTACAGTAAGACTAACCCCAAATAAACATTTTTTCTCGGTAAATTTTTCCCTTTGTTGTGTAATCTAGATCTTTGGATCATTCTCCCTATTATTAATGAATTGGAATGAAAAATATATCTCTTAATACATGAATTGAATCCCAAGTCAATACCAATAGATCCATCATATATGTCTTTATGTAATGTGATCACATAGTTTTCTATTTGAGTATTATCTATTTCGTATTTAATCTTATTGTGTTATTAGCCAGCTTTTATGAAGATCCTATGTTATGTTGATTCTTTCTATCCTAATTGACCCTAGTTTCATTTAATACATTAAACAACTCATGTTTGTGGGTTTTTAGTTCACCAAAAATTTATATAGATTATTAAGGATTGTTACACCCAAATTGGATATATTAGAAAATATTTCACAAAATGATGATTTATGGTATGTCTCTCTCAACATCATATTTATTTGAATGGATTAGATTTTCATGTGTATTTGTAGTATACCTATATTATCCATGGGGTTACGGTCCACTTAGGCATGTTTTTACTAAAGTGGATATAATAATATTTCACATTAACTTTTTCCAATGTTTTGTGTCCTAGAAATGAGTTCCCATGTTTTTAAAATTGTAATGTGTAATTTTTAGGTTTTCTTGGATGAAATGGTCTGAACATACTAAACTGATATGACTTAATGAAGTGGATTAAGGGAAGGGATGCATTTCCAATATTATTTTTCACTTTAAATACATTTCATAATTAGTGGTGTCTTACCAATTGAATGTTGTCAAAGGGTTTTTGTTACATTATATATTGCAAATGCTTATGTCTTTCACATTCTCATGACTTATATTGTATATTCTTGGATGGAAGAACTTCATATCCAATGCCATTAATGATAAGAATGGGTGGCATTCTTGCTTACCCTATTCCTATGATAACTTCAAATTATATGTGGGAGACATATTGACCCCATGCCAATTATAATCTCTATATGGATGGGTGAAATTCATAACCCATTCCAGCTATATCTATGAATAGGAGGCATTCTTACCCCATGAATGTTATCTTCAATTCATAGTTGAGTGGAATTATTACATTATACTGGTGATAACCTATATCTATGTTTTGGAGAGGGGCATCATTACCTCATGAAAGTCATAATATATATATATATATATATATTACTATTGACTAGAATAAACATACTAGCTAAGAGCTAAGGCATGTAGACCCGCCAGGTGTCTATTGGAACATGAGATGATGGTTATTTATTTCTTATTCTTTTTACTTTATTATTGTTAGATCTACAATATTTCATCATGGTATCCACTCAAATTACATTTTGAAAATTTTGGTGGAGGCCCACTAATATTTATATTGAACCCTACTAAAGCATTCTTTTTCCCATTATTTATCTGATTTAATTATGTTGTGGATAGAAGAAAAACAAATAACTTTTGGTTATTGACTATTTTGTATAGATGGATCTTATGCGAAGCAGATCAGGTATAGGGTTGAAATGCTATGGAGTTTATTTTGAATTCTATTAGCTTTTTTAATTAGGTTTTGTATTCTTTATTCATGGGTCTCTTTTTCTACTATCAGGTCATACATGCATGTTTTATCAGACAATACCTTTGAGTATTATACTGTGTTATTCAGTTATTTATACATATGTTGTGTACTTATTTTTTATATTTATTATGGTTCCACAATTTTTTTCCATTACATATAATTTGTACTGTGACATGGGGGTATATTCACCCCACTATTTTCCATCACACCCCCACTCCTAGTCAGAATCCCATGGAATATGGTGACACATTCTAGGGGGTATGTGTGAAATCTGGCTTGGGCCATAGGATAACTGGAAGCCATTTCTGGGATGTCACATATATACTATTTTGATGTGCACCCTATTACTAGAGCCTCAAATTTTGATTATTTAAATTCAATGATTTAAATTAATTTTCATGTACTTTATAATTAATGATTCCATAAATGAATTTTAATAAGTTAATGTCCTTGATTTCGAAGAACTCCATTGGGTGAGTATTTATGTTTACTAGAAAACCTTAGGTGGATATTTAATTTTGATTCTATTGATATTTCCCATTTACCCATTTAAATGGGATGTCATCGATGATCATAATTAAGAATTTAAATGTAAATTTTATTGTAATTTGAATTCAAATTGAGTTGATTAATTATAATGGATGAAATAACTCAAACATGTGTCCCTTGACTTGGAATATCTTGATTAAGCATGTGTTTTTGGTATATATAAAACTAACATGTGAGTAGAAAAATGTATAATATTTCTATTCTTATCTAATTCCATTATCCATATTTTTTTGTGAGATATAAATTTATTTTTCCTGGTGTTGGAATTAAAGTAGATAAATGGGGTTGTTTAAATAAATTTAATTGAATTTTATTTAATGATTATGAATATGAATTGGGTGACACATGGATTCAATTTATATTTCCATTTAAAGGCCCTATTGGATTTTACCATGATTATGAATGCGCGACACTTTGACTTCTTATATGGATTCTCAAAGAAGAACTCATATATGATAACAATTATATTTATAGTTGCATGTTGAATTTCTTATGGATTTATAAGGATAGACTCACATGTAATTTGATCATATATTCCATGGGTGATACCTGATCTCCCTTAGTCTACAACCAAGGATGGACTCAGTTGACAGTGATGTAATACCACACGAAGAGTGGTACTTGAGATCTTTTGAGGATCATAATGTAAAATATTTTAGGTTGTCGGTTTTTTTATTGTTGTTGTGATTATTGGATTCCGTGTTATAAATTCCATTGGTGGGTTATGGTTCTAAATTCAATAAATAATGAAATGGTTTCTATGATTTCTATTCCAAAATGAATTATAATATTGGGTTCCGTCATTGTTGTTAATTTAATAGATGCCCTATTTAGGAATCCGTTGAGCATATTACCATGAAGGATTATGGGATAAATGATAGGTACAAATACTATTTATTTAAATGAACATGATTATAAATAAAAATGATAGACTACTGATTAAAAAACATAATTTCTATATGATGTTATAATAAATGGGTATATTATTAAATGATAACCTAGACATTATCTAATTTTTTCAAACATGACTTCCATTCAAATTGTATAACTTTATACACATTGTGAAAATTTTATATAGACTGGCTAGATGGACCTAGGCCTTAGGTGGATTCCTGCTAGTAATTTTTGTCAGACTCTATTCGGGCCACCATGGGTACCTAAACATAATATATTATTATTGGTTTTGTTAAAGTAAATATCCCAACTAAAATTTCTCCATTTTCATTTATATGCAAATAATCATGTGACCGAGTTGAGGCTCATGATGCTAGTAGAGATAATTTTTTGTAATTTTTTTACTTTACTTACTTTTATTGTATATATTCCATTAATACATATTATAAATATTTTATAGAAAAATATAATATATATAATTACTATTATAAATGGGTTTCCTTTGTAATAATTTTATATTCCGTCTTGTTATCTATTTTCAGACTAATTGACGGAATCAACTAATCATCTATTGTTATATGTATGTATGGTTAAACATTGGTGATGAGGGTATAGTCAATCCACTGGAATGCATAGACCATCATTGATAGTTGGTAATATATATTGTTTGGGGAGATGTTCTTGAGATCTTTTCTCAAACTGCGTTCAGTGCACTATTATGTGGCCACCGGGTCTAGGATATTCAATAATTGAACTAAAAAATGTTTTTTAATTCATTCGGAATAAATATATAATTAATTCATTATCTAAAACATAATTTTAAAATATACTATTTGAAAAAATACATTCCATCATATATCAAATCAAAACGTTCTCACACATCCCCATTTAATGATATCTATAACCAATTAATTTTAAATTTCATCATTTATTTAATAAATTGATTTATCAATAAATATAGGAATCATAACATTATAAATAAAATATGGATATTTTTTTTATATCTGATATAATATTCCTTGTTATGTTCATTTTTAGCATTAAACATAAATATTGAGGATATTAATTTAAAACATATCATTAAATATAATGAATCAATTATCCTCTATAATATGTTATCAAATTTCCAATCATATCAACCATGCACATAAAAGATAAAAATAAACAACACACTATATAGTAAATCACAGTTGAAATGAATGTGTTTCCAAATAATGACAACACACATCCTAGAGTTTTCAAATCACGATTATTAATATATACACATTGGTTGATATTTAAAATCATTATTCTATACTTAATAACTCACTAAATAATATCAACGTAGTTTCTGGGTGACATTGTTGCCCGTATGACATGTATTCTACCCCAGCCCATCAAAACATATTCCCAGAAATGCTCAAATATTAATTAAAATAATATTTTAATGATATGTAAAATTTAAATTAGCTTCAAATTTTTATCCATATACACACATATATGTATAAGGATAACAATATCGTATATCCTAATAAAATACTACCATGAAATGATAATGGCACCAGAGCGGGTACTCATCCCTCTATTCCTCACAAACCGGCATATTTGGTGAAAACGACATCTTTTAGTCCATTTGGATATAACAACCAATCATATAAGGGTGGGCAAAAATATAAAATCAAAAATCATACATGATATATATATATATATCCAACAATTACAATATTTTTAACTACCATGAAATAGACTAATATTCCCCAAACATCGCACTGGTAACTTTCTTGTCACTACATGGGTCTAGGAATCATAATCAAAATTTCATCATGCTCATAATTAATTAATTAATTATCTATTAAACAATATTACATTGATTTATTTTAAAAGATTTTTATAATAGATTGATCCCTGAGTATAACGATATATTTATTAATTAATAGTATTTTCATATCTAAAATTAATATAAATTTATCATGAAGAACAAAAAACATTATTCATGTAAGAAATTCATCATTCAAAACAGTGTGGTAGAGTTTGAATCTTTGTAAACTATAATATAAAAATTTTATCACTATGCTTGATATCAAACTGAATCATAAATTTAGTAACATAAAATATAATATGAAATATAAATGGATCATAAAACTAATAGATTCATTAAACATGTTTTATCCAATTACCTATTAAAAAAAGTTGAAATAACATATTCAACCCTTTATACAGGTAATTGTTTGAAACATGACTTAACTACATGTAATAACACATTCTCTATCCCATATTAAAATCATTATTGTCATAACAAGAAACCCATTTCACTGTCATCATCATCACCAAAACCATAAACTACTATCAATTTCTTAAGAATCACCAAACATATATTCACTTTATCAAACACCACATTCTATTATTACAGTATGAATAATCCTTTCCCATTAATATAACACATCAAAATTCTCATTCAACCACATCAAGGCTGTAAATCCATAGAAGACATACAAATAATAAATTTACTATAAAAATATATCTTTAAAGGGATCAATGAAAAATGTAACTCCAGCCTTTATCAAAATATATTAGTCTTAATGTCCCCACAAGAAACTATTTAAGAAACCTTTAAATTAAAATTTTCATTTTTATTTATCTGACTAATTTTTAAATTAAAATAATTGTCTCCAAAATTATAAATCATATATGACAAATTTTTATTTAATTAATTTTGAATTCATTCACATAATGGACTTCCAAATAAATAATTATATCAAAAATAAAAAATTCCTCATTCCTTGGATAATACAATAAAATAACTTCAATATGTATTTTTCATCAATTTTCCATGCATATCAACCATGATATACCACTGTAATAGTATAGAGAATTGTATATAGTAAATATCACATGTAAGAAATATTTTACAAATGCATGATATCATTAATAAAAAATATTCTACTATATAAATAAAAATATTTCCCTACTTGATAATTTATATATGAATGAATAATTTACTAAAAATAGAATAATATTATTTATAACAATAATCGAAAGAAGTGATCATCCAATAATATCCCTTTCAATATTATACAATAATGAGCTATCATTGAGTAATTCTTATCTATATTATTTATGTATTCAAATATCATGTAATGATACCAGAATAAAATATTATTATTTTTATAAAATTAATGTAATTATTTTTTCCCTCAACTGGATAATTATTTAAATGATTATCATTATTTTACCACACTATAAAATATATTTTGAAATTCCTAAAATTTTCAATTAAATTATAAATTATTATTATTCATTACATGTCTTAAATTATTTGTCGCCTTTTTTGGAATTACTATAAAATAATATATATTTACATAAAAAAGATAAAAATTATTATTATTAAAATATTATCTAGAAAATAAAATGTTATATAATTTCAAAATTTTGATATTATATAATTTATTTAAACAATTTTATTCAGGAATAAAATAAAAATATAATTTCATGAAATAATATTATCAAATTATATCTATTTCATTAGAATTTGACTAGTATTAGAAAAAATATTTTACTTTATAATTTAATCAAACATTTTAAAATATGAAATTTATTATATTTTACTATTATCAATGTAATTAAACAATATTCATTTTCATCACTATTTGAGAATTTCAAGATTTTTTCTTTATTAATTGTTCATATGATTATTTTTTATATTTTTATTCTATAATGATTAATCACATATATCAAAACAGATGACCTTGTAGAATATCATTTAACATTATCATGTAAAAATAGTTTAGAAGTCACATATCACCTGTATATTATTTCTTTTTCTATTATAAACCATTCACAATAAAGGATATGGGATTAATAGTGATTTCATAATACACAAAGATAATGGTCTGGCTTGTGAGGTTGAATATGAAATTAATAGAATATAGGTTTTCATAATTCCATTGGTGGAATTAATAATATACAAAATCAATAATTCGAGATCAACTCAAATAGTGATTACCTAGTATTTAATGTAAATATATATTGCATCTTTGTGGAAAAGTTAATTTTTTATTAAATTATCTTCCGACTAATTCTTCAAAAAACCATTCATAAATCCTATAATTATGTGAAGTGATAATATTAAATTTAAAAATTTTAAACATGAAAACTGTAACGCCCCGACCCCAGCTACCCAGAGTTGGTGCATTACTTCATAACATTGGCTTGATCTCAAAAGATCAAGTCTCGAAAGATCGATTAGTTTAGTAGCCTTGGAAACACTAAATACAATCATAAACGTTACATTACATCATAAAGTGAAAAACTACAATAAAAAAAGTCCCCATATTCCACACTCATATCCTCTTCTGACTATCCCTACAGGTCATTCCTAAAATACTTCTTTACATCCTGGAAAATATTAAAACATTGAAAGTGGTGAGCTCAGATGCTCAGTAAGGATAACAATATTGTGGAATCTTTCATAAATAAACATTTAAGGCAATGTATAACTAAAACAAAAGCCTTTTTAAACTTGAACTTCAACATAATATTGAAAAAAAATTAAATACTTCCATTTACTTACTCACATTGATATTCTACTAGTCGAATAATCACATGAAATATCAATAACCATTTTCATAATGATGGAATGCATAATGCCAGACTATCATAACCACATAGCCAAGGCCTCGTGCCAAGACCAAAAATAATATTTTGTCAAGGCCTTGTGCCAAGACACTAGTTTGCCTCATGAGACCTGCCGATGCATCGATGAGCTATAGCAGGCTCCACCCGTCACTTATTAAATCCAATGCATTCCTCATATGAACAGGTCATATCATAAACCATAACATAATTGTATCAAATAAAACATGCATAATGGAAACATAACATTTCCACATTTCAATCACAGGATATCAATACAACACATTAATACAATAAAAACACTTTCAAAACCATTTTCAATACCAAAATAAAAGAAAATTAAAACATTGTATTTATTTTTCATTTAAAAAAAATTATTGCTTGTTGAGGAAGCCAAAACTCAAATAATGGACACGGCGGCAGGGAAGTCGTTGGCGCCACATATATACGGCATGAAAAACAATCATTTTTGTAGTTTAGTAAAACGCTTCATATAAAAAAGATTTCGTAAAAGTCAAAGGGGTTTATACACCGTATAAAATAAAGTTGTGTATAAAACCAAATATGCCTCAATGAAAGAAGATTGAGACGAAGTTCTTATAAAGATCATTTTTAAAATAAAATTGATCTATTATGTGTATTCACCATAATTACACATAAATAAATTACATATACAAGATATTACATAATAATATCATGACATAATTTGAAAGTAGGAGATTAACCCAAAGAATAGAAATTGGGTTAAGAAGTTCCCTTACCTCGTGTCCGACTTGACTCGATCGTTCCTTAACCTGCTAAATAATAAACTAGAGTTAATTTATATTTTCTGAAGAAACTTTTTAATGTTCATTATTCCTTTTATATCACTTATTACCATGTTATGAACATTATTTAATTATTTAAGTTAATAACGGACATTTTGTCGATCTTTGGTACTTGAGTCAAAAATAAACGTCTTATAATTAGAAGTTGTTCATGTGATGAAATATACATTATATCCAGAATTATATTCATGACGTAGATATCATATATATAATATATATCCAGTATATACATGAATTTATAATATTATATAACATTTAGAGGTAAGAAATGAAATGCACCTTTCATGGAGACGGTAAGCCGTACGTACGCATGAACGCTAATTTCATTTATATTTCGTATTTAATGGAATGAAATTATAATTATATATAGGTATACTATAATTACAGTATATTATAATGTATAATACCATTTACTCTATCCTTTATACATCCCACATATTGCATTAACGATTCAAATCACTTTGAGGGGGCGGTAGTCCGCACTTCCTAAAATGAAAATATCGCGTTTACTCATAATGGAAACCATACAGGTATGAAATAAATGAAAAACACACAATCATAAGTAAAACATAAACATATTATATATCATATATAAATATAGTTACATCTTAATGGCCACCTTTGAAGGTGTTATATGAGTGTTGAACAATCATCGTTTCGTGAGGCAGAAATTCGCCAACCAGAGAAACAATATGATATTTAACCATTTGATGTAGGTGTGTGTAAGTGTAGCTCGAATACTTCTTTTAACAAAATCCTAGTATATTTAGTATACTGGTGTTGTTACAAAAAAAATTAATATAATGATTTTAGGGTTTTGGAGAAGAAAAATAAAACAAAATAACATAAGAGAAGACATTACCTAAAAATCGGGTAACTCTTTTTTGATTTGAGCCAAAGGATTCCTTGGGAAGAATTCTGCCCAAAGTGTGGCTTCTAGGAGTAAGAGAGGGAAGTTGGGAGAGTATTTGGGCAGAGTTTGGCCGAGCCAAATGGCTTGATGGTGTGAGTAAGGTGGTAGAGTCGGGGCCTTTTATAAGAGGAGATAAGGGGCACTCTTGGAAAGATTGAAATGTTACTTTATTATGAAATGATTTTCAGATTCTAAAGGTACCACAATCATATATTTCAAGGATAAGGTGATAAGGGCTCGGAATCTACTCATCCAATAGGTTTTTTACAAGTGTATGCCTTGGGTTTTACAATATCTTTTCATTTTATTTAAATCGTTAATTAATGAGATGATTGCTGCATCATCATGGTGTCATAAATAATTTAATTCATTTAATGTCTTAAAATAATAAAAAAATATCATGATGTAGGAAATCATTTTTTCTCTTTCTAATTAATATTTATAGTAAAAAATATGACTTTTATAACCCCATTTAAAAATTGTTTTAGTAAAATAACTCATGTTTGTGACATTTTTATTTTAACATTAAATAAAAAGTTTTTAATGTCATTTTCCCACCATATTGGCTCTATGGGGTCCCCAAGTAGACCCATGGATTGTTGTGGTCGGACATGACTCATCCAATAGGGGTAGGACAAGTGTAAAGGTCATTTCATATTTTTATAATACCTTTTTAGCTTAAATTTCACTAATTACCTTTAATCGCGATTAATTAACCTTAAAAGTTACTATTCACCAAAAAAATATTTTAATCCCATTTAACCACATTTTACTTTCTAATGAAAACCATGTATATCGGATTTTTGAAAATAAAATCACAGAAGTGGTAATGTTTCATTTAAACGAAAAATCTGTTTTTTAACTTCCACTTAGTGGTTTCACTATTCATCAAAAGTTGATGTTTTTCAGAACAACGCCAAAATTTCACCCTAAGCTATAATTGATATTCAGAATTCAAAAATGATATCTATATTAAAAAATGACAAAAATATAAGTTTCATTAATTAATTTTATAATTAATTCCCGCTGTCACAACAAATAGCGTGTTTTTAGGAAACAACATATATCAAAAGATTGACAATTGTGTATGTCCAATTTCAATGTGAAATTAATTCTAATAACCACCATTGGATAAAATGGAAAAAATATATTCCAATTATGCTTTAAAACCACTCAAGAGTTTAATTTATCACTATGAATTATTTTGATTAAAAAAGTTGTTTTTAAGTATTCTTCGCTATTCATAAAAAAATTGGAAGTTCTCAGAAAATTACAAAGATTTCAACTTAGGATAACTCTGATATTCCGAATACAAAAAAGAAGTCCATTTGGAAAGGTAAAATTTATAAAATTTCAAAAATTAGGTATTACTATTCATAACGGCTACTTTGATTGGTTATGGTGTGCGTTAGAACTCGATGTTGCGTACAACACATGCTACTGTATTATTCATAGAGAAGTGTACCGTGGAATCTTGGGGTGTTACATTATTCCCTCCTTCAAATAATTTCATCCTCGAAATTTCATATAATAACATTGTATAAAAATACTCAGGTGATTCTTCATCATATGTTCCTCGAGTTCCCACGTTACCTCCTCCATCTTATGGTTTCTCCATAGAACTTTTACCAGAAGAGTCGTCCAGTTTCTCAGAACTTGTTCTCTTGTATCAAGAATCCTGACAGGCTATTCACAATAAGACAGATCGGGTTCTAGGTCTAATTCCTCACAGGTGAGTACATGTGTTTGGTCAGGCATGTATTTTCTCAACAGTGATACGTGGAATACATCATGAACTTTGGAGAGATTTGGCGGCATTGCCAAACGATAAGCTACAGCCCCAATTCGTTCTAGAATTTCGAAGGGTCCGATGTACCTGGGACTCAATTTACCCTTCTTACCGAAACTTATAACTCCCTTCCATGGTGATACCTTCAAGAAAACATGATCTCCTTCCTGAAACTCCTAATCATTCATTCGATTGTCAGCATAGCTCTTCTGCCTATTTTGAGCTGCTTTGATGTTGTTTTTGATTACCTTCACCTTTTCCATCATTTCCTCCACCAGTTCTGGGCCTACAAGTTTTCTTTCACCAACGTCATCCCAACAGGTTGGTGGCGACATCTCTTTCCGTATAACGCTTCATATGGTGCCATATGAATACTTGAATGGAAGCTATTGTTATAAGAAAATTCTACCAGAGGTAAATATTGATCCTACATTCCTTGAAAGTCATGTGAGCATGATCTCAACATGTCTTCTAAGGTTTGAATAGTTTTTCTGATTGACCATCTGTTTGAGGGTGGTAAGCAGTGCTCAAATGAAGTTCAGTATCCAAAGCCTTCTGAAGACTTTTCCAGACTCTTGATGTAAAGCGGGGATCACGATCCGAGACAATCGACAGGGGTACTCCATGAAGTCTCAAAACTTCATTAATATATAGTCTTGCTAGACTTTCAAGTGGCAGATCTTCCATTATAGCAAGAAAATGTGCTGACATGGTGAGACGGTCAACAATGACCCATATTGCATCATTCCTTCTAGGGGTCTTTGGTAGTCCCATGACAAAGTCCATCGTAATATTATCCCATTTCCACTCAGGTATGGGAAGAGGTTGCAATACTCCACTAGGATGTTGCCTTCCAGCTTTCACTTTTTGGAAAACCATACATCTTGACACAAAATCGGCAATCCCCCTTTTCATGTTGTCCCACCAAAAATTTCCCTTTAAATCTCTATACATTATAGTGCTCCCAGGGTGTATTGAGAAATTGCAACTATGAGCATCATCCAACAATTCCTTCTTTAAATCAGGTATATCGGGGACACAAATTCTCCTCCTAAATTTCAAAATTCCATCTTCATAAACAAAGTCACCCAACCGCCCATCATTCAGAGCTATAATATTCTTTTTCAACACTTCATCATCGGACTGAGAACTCTTTATCCTTTCTAGTAAAGATGGTTTGGAAACCATTTGAAAAAGTTTTGATGTTTCACCCTCCATGTTGATTCCCATATCCATCTTTCCTAGATCCATGAAAATAGGATCCCTTTCCACTCTCATCATGATCAAAACTCCATGATATTTTCTACTCAAAGCATATGAAACCTTATTTTCCTTCCCTGGGTGGTAGTTTATCGTGAAATAATAATCTTTGAGTAGTTCAAGCCATCGTCGTTGCCTCATGTTGAGTTCTTTTTGTGAGAAAAATATATTTCAAACTCTTGTGATCGGTATATATCTCACATTTTTCACCATAGAGATAATGTCTCCATATCTTCAAAGCAAATATTATAGTAGCTAACTCAAGATCAAGAGTATGATAGTTTTTCTCATGAATTTTTAGCTGTCGTGATGCATATGAAATAACATTACCATTCTGCATAAGGACACAACCAAGTCCTTTCATTGATGCATCACTATAAATAACGAACCCATCATTCCCTGATGGTAGAGTCAATATAAGAGCATTGAATAATCTTCTCTTAAGTTTTCAAAACATTCTTCACACTCTTTTGTCCAGACAAATTTAACCCCTTTACGTGTGAGCTTCATTAATGGGTTATCCAATCGGGAAATATTCTGGACAAAACGTCGATAATAACCTGCCAAACCAATAATGTTGTGTACCTCAATTATACTCGTCAGTGCTGGCCATTCTTGGATTGCATTGGTCATAGAAGGATCAACAGAAATTCCATCTTTAGAGACAATATGGCCAAGAAGAGGAATCTCCTGAATCCAGAAATAACACTTGCTAAACTTCCCATATAATTCATGCCTTCTAAGAGTCCTCAAGATAATGCGCAAGTGATTTTCATGATCTTCATAGCATTTGTAGTATACCAAGATATCATCAATTAATACCACCACAAAATCATCAAGATATTCCTTGAAAACTCTATTCATTAGATCCATGAATATAGAGGGTGCATTAGTCAATCTGAAAGGCATTACTGTAAACTCGTAATGCTCGTATCTTGTTCGAAATGCTGTCTTTGGAATGTCATCCTTCTTCACACAAAACTGATGGTATCCAGATTGAAGGTCAATCTTTGAAAAGTATTGACCTCCATGCAATTGGTCAAATAAATCATCAATGCGAGGTAGGGGATACTTGTTCTTTATTGTTATTGCATTGATCTCCCTGTATTCAACGCACAACCTCATAGATCCATCTTTCTTCTTAACAAAAAGGACAGGGGCCCCCCCATGGAGAAACACTAGGGTGAATAAATCCCTTATTACTCAATTCCTCTATTTGTTTCTTTAGTTCAACTAATTCCTCGGTGGCCATTCTATAAGGGGTCATTGATATGGGCCTTGATCCAGTAATTAAATCAATGGAAAACTCAACTTCTCGTTCTGGAGGATGTCCAGGTAAATCTTCCGGAAACACATCTACATATTTTTTTCACAATAGGTACATCCTCTATATTAACATTCCTTTCCTCGCCATTATTCATTTCATTATCTTCCTCCCAAATAATTGAATTTAGTTGAGCTACTGTGGGTTGATCTAAATAAGAATTAGGTGGTGACAATTCTGCTCTAAAAATAAGGTGTTCCTTATCATCCTCATAAAAAATTTTAACCTCCATCTTCTTACAATAAATCTTTGAATCATAGTCTGAAATCAAATACATACCGAGGATTATATCAAAATCAATCATAGGTATGACAATGAGATCAGTGGATAAAGAACAGTTATGTGCTCTAATGGGGACTGATTCACAAAACTTTGATGCTATAATACTTCCCTTAGGAGTTTTGACTGACAATTCTCTTGTTAAATCAAACTGGAAATATCTAATTTTCATAGCAAACTGAGAAGATATGAAACAATGTGACGATCCATAATCAAATAATGCATTTTCTAAACATGAGGAAACCATTAAGTTACCTGCCACCACGTCTTTCGAAGCTTCAACCTCAGCAGTAGTGATAGCATAAGATTGGCCTTGATCCCTTGGCCTCTTCTGAGTTAAGTTCCCCTGACGCTTAGGACATTCATTTGCATAATGCCCCATCTCTCTACAATTATAGAACTCCACATTGACAGCAACTTTCATTCCCTTGCAATCATGAGCTTGGTGGCCTTTTTCAACACACTTGTAACGGACTCCCATTCCCTTCAAGCAAGTACCGGGGTGTTTCTTTCCCCATTTACGGCAGGACTGATAGTCAACTCTTCCCTTCTTCCCCTTATTTCCATTTCCAGATTGATCAGAAGATCTCTTCTTTTATTGCTTTTATTTAAAGTCATGAGACTTAGAGAATTCATTTTCTGTCTTGATAGCACATGAGACAATATCTTCGTATGATGAGAAGGTTTGCGAGACTAATTCTCGACGAAGAAATGCTTTTAACCCATCAAAGAAACAATCAATATTACTTCTTGGGTTACGTATATAATCCACATCATGCCTCACTAACCATGTAAAGTTAGCCTCATACTTTGCGACATTCTCATCCTCCTTCTGCCTCAGACTCAGAAATTACCATTCCATATCTGCTCAATGGTCATGCGGAATGTATTTTTATAAGAACATTTCCTTAAACACCCTCCACTCCATGCTTGATACTTCTTCATCTACCTTTGTGTTTTGAATCAGCGACCACCATTGATCGGCATCTCCAGTGAGGCGGTAGACTGCCATGACAACCTTATCCATTTCGCTACTCCCCAAGGCGAGGAATATTTTCTCTAAGGAGTTTATCCATTTCTCAGCTACTAATGGATTTGTACCCCCATTAAATGTTGGCGGTTATTGCCTCATGAAGAGTCTTAACATTGATCCTCCACGTTACAGATTAGGGTGATCCATATGAGTAAGGTTATTATTCATAACCTGGGTGAGTTGTCC
This sequence comes from Viscum album, assembly GCA_963277665.1. Lineage (NCBI taxonomy): Eukaryota > Viridiplantae > Streptophyta > Magnoliopsida > Santalales > Viscaceae > Viscum > Viscum album. Next base: position 855,790,944 of record OY728156.1, on the reverse strand, counting down.
CAGTATGGTAATATGTTGATCAGCATTAGTTGTATCTCCAGATCCACAATAATTATCTTGATCAGGAGGGCAATCCCTACACAGAGTGCGTGTATTGATACAATTTCCATTCCTTCCACTAGGCGCCATTTCTATACAATGGCATAAACTAGATTAGTTTATGAATCAAAATACATAATTCCATACTTATAAAATACTTAACATAAATTGAACTATTTGTGGATATAATTCATAATCATAAAAAAAATTTCTTTGAGGAAGTATATACTCATAACCCTTAATTGTGGTTTGTAAAGAAAATGAGAATTATCCTATGCATATCCCCCGGGAGTGTCATAACCAAGAGTGCAACAAGGCCCGTTGTCGTGCACCAGTTCCTGTTCGAGTCTAGCTCAAAGCGGTGTTTTCGGGTTTTACCCCTAGGTACATTTGTGCTAGAACTGCCTCTACCTTCTCGTTTCCAGACAGGGATGTATTTCTCGGAAAACTCACAAAATCTCTATAATACCAAAATTCTAGGAAGTTATTCTATACTAATCCTCAAAGTCTATATTTGGGATATGTTCTCCAATCAGAGTTTATCTAATTATATCTTCCAAGGTTAGTAATAAACTGCCTCTGATACCAACTGTAACTCCCCGACCCTAGCTACCCAGAGTCGGTGCATTACTTCATAACATTGGCATGATCACAAAAGATCAAGTCTCAAAAGACTGATTAGTTTAGTAGCCTTAGAAACACAAAATACATTCATAAACGTTACATTACATCATAAAGTGAAAAACTACAATAAAAAAAGTCTCCATAGTCCACACTCATATCCTCTTCTGACTATCCCTACAGGTCATTCATAAAATACTTCTTCACATCCTGGAAAATATTAAAACATTGAAATGGGTGAGCTCAGATGCTGAGTAAGGATAACAATATTGCGGAAACTTTCATAAATAAACATTTAAGGAAATGTATAACTAAAACAAAAGCCTTTTTAAACTTGAACTTCATCATAATATGGAAAAAAAATAAAATTAAGTAATGCCATTTACTTAATCACATGGATATTCTACTAGTCAAATAATCACATGCAATATCAATAACCATTTTAATAATGATGGAATGCATAATGCCAGACTATCATAACCACGTAGCCAAGGCCTCGTGCCAAGACCACAAATATGATTTTTTCAAGGCCTCGTGCAAAGACACTAGTTTGTCTCATGGGACCTACCGATGAATCGAGGATCTATAGCGGGCTTCACCCATCACATATTAAGTCCAATGCATTCCTCATATGAACAGGTCATATCATAAACCTTAACATAATTGTATCACATAAAACATGCATAATGGAAACATAACATTTCCACATTTCAATCACAAGTTATAAATACAACACATTGATATAATAAAAACACTTTCAAAACCATTTTCAATACCAAAATAAAAGAAAATTAAAACTTTGTAATTATTTATCATTTAAAAAAAGTTATGTCTTGTAGAGGAAGCCGAAACTCAAATAATGGTCACGGCGGTGGGGAAGTCATTGTCGCCACATACGTACGAAAAAAAACATTCCTTTTTGTCGTTTCGTAAAAAGCTTCGTATAACAAAGATTCTGTAAAAGTCAAAGGGGTTTATACACCGTATAAAAGAAAGTTGGGTATAAAACCAAATATACATCAATGAAAGGAGATTGAGATTAAGTCCTTACAAAGATCATATTTAAAATAAAATAGATCTATTATATGTATTCACTATAAGTACACATAAAGAAAGTACAAATACAAGATATGACATAATAATATCATGACATAATTTGAAAGTAGGAGATTAACCCAATGAATAGAAATTGGGTTAAGAAGTTCCCTTACCTCGTGTCCGACTTGACTCGATCTTTCCTTAACCTCCTGAATAATAAACTAGAGTTAATTTCTATTTGCATAAGAACCTTTTTCATGTTCATTATTCCTCTTATATCACTTATTACCATGTTATGAACATTATGTAATTATTTAAGTTAATAACGGTCATTTTGTCGATCTTTGGTACTTGAGTCAAAAACAAAATTCTTATAATTACAAGTTGTTCATGTGGTGAAATATACATTATATCCAGAATTATATTCATGATGTAAATATCATATATATCATATATATCCAATATATACATGAATTTATAATATTACATAACATTTAGAGGTAAGAAATGAAATGCACCGTTCATGGAGATGGTAAGCTGTACGTACGCATGAATGCTAATTTCATTTATATTTCATATTTAATGGAATGAAATTACAATTATATAAATGTATACTATAATTGCAGTATAATATAGTGTATAATACCATTTACTCTATCCTTTATACATCCCACATATGGCATTAATGATTCAAATCACTTTGAGGGGGCGGTAGTCCACAGTTCCTAAAATGAAAATATCGCGTTTACTCATAATGGAAACCATAAAGGTATGAAATAAATGAAAAAAACATAAGCTTAAGTAAAATATAAACATATTATATATCATATATAAATATAATTACATCTTGATGGACACCTTTGAAGGTGTTATATGAGTGTTGAACAATCATCGTTTCGGGAGGCATAAATTCGCCATCAACAGAAACAGTATGTTCTTTAACCATTAGATGTAGGTGTGTGTAATTGTAGCATGAATACTTCTTATTACATTATCCTAGTATATTTAGTATACTCGTGTTGTTACAAAAGAAATGAATGAAAAGAGTTTAGGGTGTTGGAGAAGAAAAATAAAACAAAATAACATAAGAGAAGACATTACCTTAAAATCGGGTAACTCTTTTTTGATTTGAGCCAAAGGCTTCCTTTGGAAGAATTCTTCCCAAAGTGATGCTTCTAGGAGTAAGAGAGGGAAGTTGGGAGAGTATTTGGGCAGAGTTTGTCCGAGCCAAATGGCTTGAAGGTGTGAGTAAGGTGGTAGAGGTGGGGCCTTTTATAAGAGGAGAGAAGGGGCACTCTTGGAAAGATTGAAATGTTACTTTATTGTGAAATGATTTTCGGATTATAAAGGTCCCACAATGATATATGTAGAGGCTAAGGTGATAAGGGTTAGAAATATACTAATCCAATAGGTTTTTGACAAGTTTATGCCTTGTATTTTACATTATCTTTTCATTTTATTTAAATCTTTAATTAATGAGGTGATTGCTGCATCATCGTTGTGTCATAAATAATTTAATTTATTTAATGTCTAAAAATTATAAAAAAAATATCATGATGAAGTAAATCTTTTAACTTTCTGTGTAATATTTATAGTCAACAATATGACTTTTATAGCCAAATTTAAAAATTGTTTTAGTAAAACAACTCATGTTTCTGACATTTTTATTTTAACATTAAATAAAAAGTTTTTAATGTCATTTTCCAACCAATGTGGCTATATGGGGTCCCCAAGTTGACCCATGAATTTTAGTGGACGTCCATGACTCATCCAATAGAAGTAGGACAAGTTTAAAGGTCATTTCATATTTTTATAATACATTTTTAGCTTAAATTTCACTAATTACCTTTAATCGCGATTAATTAAACTTAAAAGTTATTATTCACCAAAAAATTATTTTAATCACATTGAACCACATTTTACTTCTTAATGACAACCATGTATGTTGGATTTTTGAAAATCAAATCAGATAATTGGTAATGTTTCATTTAAACGAAAAATCGGTTTTTTAACTCCCACTTAGTGGTTTCACTATTCATCAAAAATTGATGTTTTTCAGAACAACGCCAAAATTTCACCCTAAGCTATAATTGATATTACGAATTCAAAAATGATGTCTATATTAAAAAATTCCAAACATATAAGTTGAATTAATAAATTTTATAATTAATTCCTGCTGTCACAACAAATATCGTGTTTTTAAGAAACAACATATATCAAAAGATTGACAATTATTTATGTCTAATTTCAAAGTGAAATTAATTCTAATGACCACCATTGGATAAAATGGTAAAAATATATCCTAATTATGCTTTAAAACCACTCAATAGTATAATTTATCACTATAAATTATTTTGATTAAAAAAGTTGTTTTTACGTATTCTTCACTATTCGTAAAAAATTGGATGTTCTCAGAAAATTACAAAAATTTCAACTTAGGATAACTCTGATATTCCAAATATAAAAAAGAAGTCTATTTGGAAAGATAAAATTTATAAAATTTCAAAAAGTAGGTATTACTATTCATAACAGCTACTTTGATTGGATGTGGTGTGCGTTAGAACTCGAAGTTGCGTACAACACACGCTATTGTATTATTCAAAGAGAAGTGTATTGTGGAAGCTTGGGGTGTTAAAAAACCATATCCAATTTATCGTATAATTAAAATAAATCAGACAACAAATACATTAAAAATTACCATGTGAAAAAAATGTACAGTTTTTTAAATTTCATTTAAATATATTAAAGAAGAATGTGTCTCATAATGGGAACATTATTTATGTTTATGATTTTTCTAGATTTCATGTTTTCCCATACATATAAAATATGTATTGCATAAATTTAATATTTTTTAAAATTTAGGTTGATGTATTACATTTTATTTTTATAATAAATCAAAGATTATCCTAATGATATATTTATGATCTGGGATATAACATTACTCTTTTAGGGGACTACCATTAAATAGGATTGAATTAACCATTCCTCAAAAAATGAATACACAAATTACAGATATTTGGGAAATGGAAAATATATCTAATCATAACTTAGGTCAATGTATAACCCATACATGATCTAGTACCCTTACACCAATGAAGTCATAACCATAAAAATTAAACTATATACCCTTACATGTGCTTCAAAAAAAATTATATTTTTATTCATAGGATTACAAAATCATTGGACACTTTTACAAAATCCAATGAATATGCCTCATATCTTTCTTATTAAACATTGATCAAAAACCATGGATTAAACTTATATATGATGCATATATATACCATTATCATTATAAAAACATTTAAAAATATTCCTAAATAAATTTTAAGGGTGTGTATAAGGATAAAATAACTATTAAAATATTTTCATTCAGAATAAAAATCAATTAATAAATTAAGTTGTTTTTATTATAACTTTCCAAAATCCTAAAATCTATTTAAAAAAATTAGTTACATAATTAATTTCTGATGTAAATTTTAAAAAATATTTGAAATAATAAAATTATTTTAAAAAAACATCTAATTTAATTGAATTACACCCAAATCTACAAAAACCCCATTAAAAAGGAAGGGATAATTAAAACATGTAGACCCTTATATAAACATTTCATATAGTTTGTGGATAATTTTACTCTAAATGAATTGAAATAAGATATCCCTCACTAATTTTTATCATGTTGTATTATTTATTAATATTATCATTGGTATGATACTTTTTCACCAATACAAAATATTCCTATGTGAAAAAAATAGTTTTTTACACCACAAAGACTACATGAAATACCACATAGAGTGTCATACACCCTTAATTATGTATGTGATGGTTGTACAGATCATATTTATATTCCACACTTTATATTAATAGAAATTTAACTAGTATGAGAACAAATTTATATTGATACATTCCTTAATAAAGTGTCGAAGATTCGATTAGTAGTCTATGAGTTGGGATATTGAAAATAATATCCACCATGACAACTGAAATACATTGAAATTTATTTTATAATATATGGATAATGAAATTTTATAAAACTATTGAATTATATATAGGGATTGTGTGTTAAAACCTATAATAATCTTATGATGTGATTTCTTATTCTTGTGATCTTCATATGATATGATTATCTACATATGTGAATGACATGTGATATATTCACCAATCTGTCCAGTCTATACACTATTAATTTAGTTCGTATGATTCATATATATTATATTGTCAATCTCCAAGTCCTATAATAAATATATTTCATTCAAATAATTAATACAATTAAAAATCCTTTTATATGATTTCATTAGAGGACACATTAATTGACATACATGTGTTTTATGCTGATTATGTATGATATCTTCATTATATTAGAAACATTGTAGCATATCTAGTGGTTGATATTTTATTAAATTCATAAACACTATAATATATATGTTATTCAATAAAATTGTATCACTTAATTTCAAGCATTTTTATTTAATAATGACCATCCTTAAAAATGAGAAGAAGATAATTATAAATGATTTTAACAATAAATAATTTTTTTGGTAGTCACATGGTATATGACCCATAGTGGTGTTGCACATAGAATTCCAAAAATATTTGGGATCATTTATTTAATGTTTTTTGAGTATTGTTTTCCAATTTAAATCTATTTATACAATATATGGTTATGTGGAACAATATTTGTGATACTATTGATAAATTAGAACATTCAATGATATATACCAGAATGAAAAAATATATTTGACTTATTATTAATACATAAATGGTAATTATTTAGTATATCTAATTGAATGTTGTATATATTACATTCATCACTTTTATCCATTAAAACAATATTAGTATGGGATATATATTTTGTTATTTTGTGTATAACAATATGGTATGGGAAATAATTAAATTTTATGAATGTTGAATAATAATGATGGTACAGAGCATTAAATTAAAAACCTTGTTTTCCTATCAATAATTGGATGTCTTATATATGATAAAACAAATGATAGTTTTAATGGTCAAGGGTTATTTTTGTAGTAAGTGATATTATTATCAACTTATATATAATATAACTCCCATGAGAATTTATAGATACTCTTGGACTATCCCTTATTTCTATTTATATGAATTATGTCACCACCCAACCGACCGGAGCCTAACTATCCAATGGAAGATTGAGTGTGAAAAAACCATGACCTCCTATAATATGTCAACTATTGTTGAAAAGTGTATTAGTAGGAAACCTAAATTGGTAGTCCTTAATAAATTTATATGTATGCACTCAGGATACATGATCAATGGAAGAATAAAATCATAGAAAATAAAACTAAGCATAAATTTTTTAAACATACATGAAACAACATCTTGGAAAACATGATAGTATAATAATATAAAGTGGAAACATACTTTTGGGACTAGAAATGAAGTGTAAAACCTATATTAAGAATGAGTGTTAATGTGGAATGACTGGAGATATCCCAAATCACAATATCTATGTCCAACCACTGAATATAGATCGTTCTAGGAACATCTATTCATCCACAAATCACAGTCCATCAATTTAATTATTGATCTTTTTGTAGCCTCTATATGATGAAATTGAGGTAAAAATTTCTATGCCCATCTGATCATATACATTATTAGTATGAACATAGAAATAACCATCGTTGCTGCTTCAAGAGAAAGTGGTCAGCTCAAAAAATCATATATCAGTGAACTAAAAATGAGGTAAAACCATAATAATCCAGATATGCTCAAGAAGAATCCCAATCAAGAGAGTGAATGGAATTCCATATTTTTATCTTGAAGTGAATGATGAGTTATCCTATAGATCCAAATTTACAATATCATATTCCATCTATCATGTATAACAAAAAATTATTATGTGTGTTTGGGAATACAATTTTTTAATCTTCTCAATGGAAGAGGAAGTAATATCATAGGTGATGAACCCACTCTACATCTAAAATCATGGATGGGTGAGTACCACACCATATATAGAGTAATAATGTAAAATATAGGGGGAATGTTTCTAACCATATCTACATACATAATGTAGGGATGATTTAATATTATGTGAAGCAGTAGTACTGACCATTATAATAGTTTGATTATCACATACAAGGGTAAAGTGTTAGGGGGACAGGTTCTATGGTGTGATTGACCTAGGGGTCGTCTCTATTGTCTCTATATGTATCAAACCAAAAAAATGAAACCAATTAAAAATAATTAAATGAAAATTGAAACATGACCCCCTCATATTGTACATATAATAATAAAGAGACCATAAAGACATTCTATTTATAAATCTCTTCAAGATAATATATTCATAATTCACATACGATGATCATAGAAGAAGTTACATGAGGTGTTATTTTCTTAGGGGAGTACACAGTGTGTTTTAATAGGGTTATTGTTTAATATAATATGGAATTACCTTGTCAAATTCCGCTAATATTAGTTTCAGTGCTAATTAAATGTACACAACAAGTGCTATGGTTCAAATAGAATTTGGACTCATTTTGATTTCATTTTTTCCCTCACCTACACATGACTTGAATGGCCAGTTGATCAGAAAAAATTATTATTTGTAGTACTTGATGTATTCTATATGTCTCGGGTATAGTCATTTACCCTTGTCCTGTCTCATACACATCTGGATGTTCCCATGTTTCTCACCCCATTCAAATGTTCATTGGTGATCACAAGAACATGTGGGGTCTACCCATGTACTATGACACAACCATGTCCTTATTTAGTAGGGTTTTGAAAAAATTACTTTGACACATGTACATATCTAACTACATTGAATATACTACTATTTAATAATACTTTTCCAAAATAATTCATACCCTAATGGGATGAACATACTATGTGTATTCTTGACTAGATACAATGTAATTTGGAATTAAAAATGGATAATTGTTACAAACATAAAAAACACCAATTTAATTCTTACTACATATAAATATATTCCAAGTGAATCATTGAAATTTGTTTTATTGAATTTAGAACATTTAAACAACAAATATATATATATATATATGTATACTTATTGGTAAAAAAATATAGAAATCCACATGCCTCATGGAGAAACACTGAATCTTCATATCCAAGGACAGGCCCATATGTTTTTTTAATTTGATTCAAACATGATCACTATCATGTATGAAGGTATGAAGAACCTCCTATAATATTTTGTTCATCCATCACATAAGGGAGAAACCATATCTGATCCACCAATATTTGTGAAGTATAATATAATATTTTTTTTACTTAATGATAATATTTAATTAGTTAAAATTTATTTATTTTATGTCAAACCCACAAATAGATTCCATCTAATAAATGTCTAATAATGACAATATTTTAGTCAGAAAATTGGTATGTCCCAAATCATGATGTAAAAATATTGTTTGATATTTTACATTCGAGGTCGCAAACAATAAAAAACACATTTAGGATGTTAATATTCTCACACATTAATTAATATTTATATTTCTTAAAAATATTTAATTATTGGGTATTATAATTCACATAAATGTAGATACGAGGTTAAATCCAAGGATATATGATGATACATCAAAAATACCTCATAGATATTAAATGGGTTAATATTTTATCCAATCTAGCCTTGATTTTTCCTTGATATATGCCAGCTATATAGAAAGTCAGTGTATTTGAGACTACATCTATATCTCCTACTCAAGAGATCTCGTATAAATTGTCAGGATCAACTAAATAACATGATCCAGATTGTATGTTATTTCCACAAGTATCCTCTAAAATTGAAAATAATTTGTCACTGAGTACGTAACATAAAACTTATTGTAAAGTCTATCAAAACAAATAATATTTTTTGATTTGTGCATGTATCTAACAATCATCACATGTCCATAGAAAAATTATGCATCTATCATGTCTTTAAAACCCATGTTAACTCCCAATACCATGATTAAGATATCGATGAATTAATGTACATTGATCACTACTCCCATGTATTTTCATGTACTTGGAAAAACATGAAAGCATTTATGATAATATAAAAAATAATAATTAAAATGGTACCCAAAACATGGTTTTCTTCACTAGATTTCCATATTGAATTGGATATAATTAGGGGAATCCAATCAATATGGTGGATTATAAGAGGAAAAAAATAATGGAGAATATATACAGTATTCTTGAATATATTATAAGATAAATAAGTATTGGAAAAATAAATAAGGAATAGAACAAAAAATAATTTTTATTGAATTAATTCATGTTAATTTAAATACTCATAAATGAGGAATATAAACCAAAATAAATTACCAACCTAAGGTTGGATTGATTTTTTATGAATAAATATTCTGTGTAATTGATGCTAGTGAAATTCAAGATCTCCATTAATGATGAGACTGCTATAGTAATTTGTTCATCAATCCATAATTCTACGATCATACATAAATGTGAACACTATTTCATTCTTCAACATCCTCATAATCATAGAGGGTCATGTCGATAAAACTAGTGAATAATCGTGGTGTTTTTATTTGTGGTTTCATATTTGTTTGGATATTAGACGACAATTAAACTAATGACTGGTATTTATTTATTTATTCCACCTATTATAACACTTTATTGTAGAATCAGTCATAAATTTTGTTTATCTCATTTGTAGGTTAAATATCATATTCCATAATTTATTTTCATCTTATTTTTGTGATATAAGAAATAATTCATGATTTATTCAATTGATTCCAAATAACTTCAAAGGTATGATTTGTTATATTTAATAATTTTAATATGTATAAACAAGTTGTCCATGATAACAAGAATCCCATACTAAATCTGTAACAAACTATAATAATATATTTTTACATTTTTTAATTATTATAGGATGAAATATAGCTAACATAAAAACTAAAAATATAATTATAATTATCTCCCTTTCAAATTAATGTTCTACTATATTATGAAAATTATATAACAACCATGATCTATGATATTTTATAGAACCCTGTATAAAATTAATAAAACATCAAATCCATTAAATGAATGAAACATAACATGACACTATCTTCAATCATCAGTTTTAGGGAAACTCACAACACAACACATGAGTATGTGGGAAGACCACAACTGAAATGAAACCATATATGTAAAATCATCCAGTCATAGTGGAAAAGTTTAATTATAATATGAACATTTAAATGATATATTTGTAAAAAAATAAATGACCCAAATTATTGGAATCTATGAATATTTTAAAATAACAGATTACACATCATGTTGAAATTCTTCAGTGTGTTTCTAATTAGTCATTTAAATCTATATTTAATCTATGATTAATTTATTTGTACATTATTTATATTAATAAATCAATAAATAATTGAGTAAATAATTATATGAAATGAACTTTTTATATATAATATAATTACTTATTTTTATTAAATATATTTTAAATATTTATTTTAAATTATAAAATATTATTCTCTATAATATTGAAATATTAGAAAAAATTAATTATTGTAATTTCTATTAATGAAAAAAAATAATAATATTATAATAAAATAATTGTCTCTTATGGATGATAAATATTGATCATTTAAAATGTCAAATGATATTTTTGAAATAGAATGACCCATATATATATATATATATATATAATTACCCTTTAGAAACTAAAAACATGAATCTTATTGAAATTGAATGATTTTTATTAAAAAAAATATTAATATTAGAAAATTTTATATTACTACTCTTGAAATAATAAATTTCTCTTATATATGCCTACTATTTTTTTACAAAACTCTTTAACCTTACTAAATTATATTGTCCCATATATAGACAAATGATTACTCTTTTGTATCAAGAGTTTTATAGGAAATCATTTATAGGAAGAATATAGAGTCATAGAATGATATAAAACTATGTCTAAAATTATTAATATATTTACAACATATGATTTTAATTATATTATATAATAACAAAACATTAAATTATAATGCTAATTAAAAATTTACTTTATAAATGAACACAACCATTTTCAGGCCTATAAGAAATAAATCACATACCAATCTATCCAAATATACATGAAAGGATAATGAAAATGAAACTTGAAATCCCTAGACCATATGTTGTTCTCCACTAATGAAACATTCATAATTGAGAGTTTTTTCAAGTAAAAAAATATTTAAAAATATAATCCAAACCCTCGAATAGAGTTACCCCTCAACCATCGTCGATAACACTACTAAGTTACAATGTACCATCAGTTATTAAAAAGAAAAATGTTACCAATACAAATTAAAATAATTTGAAATATGTTAGTATCATTTAAAACATTAAAATCATGAAAAAATGATAAAATAGTTCAATATGTAGAGCACATATTTATGAATAGTTCTAAAAATTTGTATTTCCCCAACTGACAATGTCAGGATCAAACATTATAAAATGAATTAATAACCTTCATAAAAACATCAAAATATTTTATATAGAACAATTAAACCATAAACATCCCATCTCCATATGAATCCAAATTTCCAAAAAGAAAATAAGATATTGCTATTTTTATTATATCTAAAATCTTTTTACACATGAAATAAATTGTCCACCGCGATCTCTATTTTGGGATGATATTGCCATTTAAACACATCACCAAAAATCATTATCCAAAAAAAATTTCAATAAATTCTTGATAATGATTTATTTCTCTACCAAAATTCCCCAATATGTGAAATTGGGATACATTTAGGAATAAAAATATGTACCCTAAAAAATAATAAATCCACTTAATGGATCAATATAAAACATCTATGTATTATTTAAATATTTCATATCATCCAAAATTAATTAAAAATTTGATATTATTGTAACTCTATATTATTCATCAATACATTATAATAAATGAATATTTTCTTGAATAATAAATTTATTTATAGAAACTTTTATAATTCCATTAATTAGACAACTATATTATATGATGGATTATTTTTATTATATGAAATATTAAACAAAGGAATATATTTTCCCAATGATTCACCCATGTTATGAACATATTATTAAAACATATCTTTAAAATATTAGTCTTCCTCTTCATCTGAAAAAAAATTTAATGATGAATAGTTGTCTTAATGAATTGATTAAATCATATGAAATTAAAACAACACCCCATTAATCAAAATATATATCTATGATATCATGAATATAATAAGATTTATGATATGTTATTAATGTGAACTATGACAGCCATCTACCGCCTATCTAGAATATCTACCAAACCAAACATTATAATAACTATAAATGAAATTATATTTTAAAACAATCTTCAATAATAAAAAAATTCATAATATCCTTAGTCTCAAAGAAAAATAGAAAAATATTAATTGGAAAAAAATATTATATAAAATATTTTGTACTATTTTTAAAAATATACCCTAAACATTATATTATCTATTTAACCTCAATATTGAAAAGGAACAAGATATAAATGCTTAAACTGAACATTTAAACTACAAAATGTAGAATTATAAACTCAGAATATTCATTATATTTAATACAAAAGGGAACTATAAACGATAAAAAAAATATATTCACGGAATTCCAAAATATAAATAAAACATTTCATACAACATCTTTTTGAAATAATCATTTAAATATTATTTTGAAGAATCACTATAAAAAAATATATGCCCCCACAAACTATAAAATATTGTTTTCTAATCAAGACATCTCCTCAAACAAAATCATAGTAATTGCATTATATTACAGTAAATGAAAAACCTAAAATATATAAATCATGTAATATTTATATATTTTCCTCTATAAATCCTATAATATCAATATTACAAAAATGAAATATTCTACGGACAACTTAAAAATGAAACATTTACCATATATCATTTCCCAATGGAATATGAGATATTAAAATATTAGTATTGTGTGAGCTCAATCTACCAATGTTGTATCTGATTAAAATTTTTATGATGAATAATATACCACATGATCTTATTATCTATGAAGAAAATAATGTTCCACCAATAAGATTATGGAACAAATATATAAGAGAAAACACATATTATGTTAACAAAATATCAAAATAGTTCTTGTGACACCCAAGAAAACCTTATCTCTTAGAACCATATGATTTAATTATCAATAATTAATCATAATTAATTATATATTGAGATGGAAATATCCAGTGAAAACATAACGCATCACATACTGTTTAAAATTATGGTTCAGGTCACTAACTAAATAAAACAAGTTATAGTTTAAATGTTCTAGAGAAATGAAATCATCAAAAAACATCATCTATACCCAAGATAATAATTCTTATTACAATTATGGACCAGCATAAACACACTAAAAGAACAACACATTCCTTAGGAAATTAATCTTTAACATCCAAAAAATTAAAATGGAAAACATCCCATATTTTGTTTACTACTAAATTAAATTAATGAAAATATATGATACATACCGTATTCCCCAAAATACATTTAATACATGGGTATGTATTTGATGATCATTTAAATGAATTAATCTTTAATCACATGAATGTTTATATTTATGAGTCTAATGAAATCATATTTTCTGTCTGTTGAATGAAAAAAATACATGAAATGGATATTCTCATAGTGATATAAGAAGGATTAACTATGGATAACCTCCCCTTTTATAAGAGTTTATTAATATTTTTACAATAAATTAAACATAAAAATCTACATTGATCCACTATTAATGTAAAATAAATCATCATCATTTGAATGGAAATGATGTGTAATAACCATCAATTATCTAAGGCCCCGAATGTTTGTGGAATTCTATAGCGACCAGTCCTACATAATTAAGAAAACACACTAGATAACTCCAAAGATAAAAATTACAAATGATGAAAAACATCAACATAAATTTATCAGTAATAATCCAAGTCTACCAAATATAAAATTATTCCATGTGATTAAAAGATACAATGACATAGAGGCTCCATGTGGTAACTGTATCCTAAAATTAATATCGTATAAATGGTAAATTTTATTATCTGTTGTGCCACAATTTATTTATATAAGAAAATAGGTGCCAATTGACTAAATATTTTTCGTAAACCGAAAACATGGGGTTTTCTAAAAAATTAATTGGAATGATAAAATGAATTATGTAAGATTATAATATTTTGAAGTGGATCTGGACATTTATATTTAGATTTTGATTAATGATTTTTAATAATAAATAAATAAATTTTTTAGTTTATTTTTATAAATATTTACCATGTCTTAAATGGAATAAAAAGATCTTTGGTAGTCAAGATCTCAATTTAGCCAATCATATATAAACTGCTTCCAAATGATCTGACACATGACCCATGATTTTTTTATCAAGGACTACAGTGAATAAATTTATCTAATGGTATGAATGCACAATGTTATCTGGTAATGATAAAATAAAATGATTTACATGTGTTCTGTAATGAAAAAATGGGCATTTCCACAATAAATGAGAACCCAATAAATTTTAAAACAACATTACTTTCATATGATCATATAAAAAATTAATTCAATGAAGAAACCTAATATGATAAATCTAAAATGAAATGATTAAAAAGAATACACAATAATATTAAAATTCCTAAATAAAATACAACATATAGAATTCTTTTTATCCCTCTATAAATGAGTTCCCTTCATTTATCACTCTAAATACAGTTGGTGGAGACATTGATATAACTTATCCAACATCCACAACATTCTTGAGAAAATATATTCTAGTAAAACCACCCAATGGGTTAGAAGAAACCTGATAATATCCAAATGTTCATAACCTAACCCCATTAGTCACTTTTTTAAATCGGTTCCCATTGTTAATTTCCATGCATATGTATAAGGTGGATTATGGAATAGTTGATTTTTTTTTAAAAAATCCCTCATATTTTTGGGATATTATATATCATTTTCTAATTTTTTTGAAAATAAATATTAGTTTTAATCCTCCTCTTTGATAACAAAATTAAATATATTTCATCATTCAGTGGTTAAAAAACAATGATATTTCAAAATTACATTGGTGACCACATGTATATGAACATTAATGTTTCTATCCATCGATGGAATATTTTGGTCATCCAACAAGTTGAATTGGGTCACTTGGTCTATTTTTGAATAATATACCACATTAATCAAAATTGCCCCTCTAATTTCTAATATATTTAAATTAATATATAAGTGTATGTTGAAATTATATTCCACATATATTATTATTTTATTTTTTAGTTTTTTATAGGATTAATAAATATCATTATACACTATCCAAATCAAATCCTCCAAAAATATAATTATCCAAAAAAAGTAAAATTACCCTTTTTAGTTGTTATTAAAATAAACTAATAAAATAAAATGTGATTTTAAATTTTCTGTTTTATTTATAATTTTTAAAAATAAAATTAGTTTAACATTATTTTATAAAGGAAGAAACAAATAGTGAAGAACTATGTGATCATGCCCTAAAAATCATAAACATATAAATTCCATGAAAAGTCAAACAACAAAAATAAAAAAAATCAAGATGTTACATATTTCTGAAATATTTATCAATCATACAAAATTTACATCGTTTTTTATATAAGGAGAGATGAATAAACACACCTATGAGATAATAATAATAAGTAAGAATATGGGGGTATCAGAAATTTAATCACCAAAAAATTCAACGAGTTATATGGTATCAATAAATATAAAGAAATAAGATAATAATCTTGTACCTAAACCACTACTTTAATGTGTTTTTTATTACCATTTTATATTTTTCTATCATGTTTTTATCTAAAATGTATAGTTTACATTAATATTTTTAATCATAACTATTTCATCATACTAATTTTGAACATTATATTAGAAATAAAATTTCAAGGACCACACATTTAAAGATTCATATAATTCAAAACATATGAACTTGAGATATCTATCCATATATGAAGTAAATTTCATTACACCAACGATATTTAATTTTCAGTGATAATTTTTTTTATTATCTAATGAGTGTGGAAAATTATCATATAATAATATCCCAATGACAGATAAATAATGTATAATAATGAGATACATATAATATGGAATTAATGTATATAAAATTATTTTTTTAATGTTATCAGTTATTAAAATCTCTTATATATAACAATATTTTGGTAATAAATATTCACACATCATGGATGTGTGAATCATTGTGTAGACACATTAAATTATATAACTACCTCATGAATACCAAAAAAATTAATAAAAAGAACTTCAATATTTTAAAATAATTACATCATTTAGAAAAAAACCAATTTTACATAAATTCACAACACAAAGATAGGTAGATTTTTAAACACCCATGTGATTAGTGAAACACATTTCCGTTAAATGATAAAAATTTATGAAATTGAAATATTGATCATGATGTCTAAATAATATTTGGGAATATTTGATAATTTTTACCAGATTATTCACAAATAAATGTTAATAAAAAATAATATAATAAGAAGGTTAATATTATATATGTCACGTGATTAAGAAGAAAAATATGAATCCTGAAAATAACAACCATAGAAACTTTCTCACCACTAACAACATGGGGGCATACTGAAAACACTATAAAAAATATAATATGTGTGATAATGATATGTCCTTGTTGGATATATTTATTGTTTAATTCTGGACAGTGTAGACCATCTGTTGGGGACTCTAGAATTGTTTTGTTGGGTTTTTTTAATGATTATCACAAATGATTACTTTTATCATCCTCCCCATTTTTAATTGGTAAAAGACTAAATGTATAACATTTATTCATAATATAATGGATATAATAATTATAATAAATGCTAAATATGCTAATATTTATCATTTCACTATATACAAGGACCTTTTGAATGAAATGGTAAGGATGTTTACGGATGAGGTTGTAAAGGGGGGCCTTGGTTTTTTTTTAAATTATTAATTACTATGATGAATCTCATTTAATATCCTCCTTCTATTGAAACTAAAATCCCCTATCCCATAAACATCAAAATAAACAATATAATTAAATTATTTAATTTCTTAGTAGGATCAGTTTTGTATTCTAATATGGAATATAAAACAGTATATAAATGAATCTAAATATGTAATCTTTCAATGGGGACTATTGAATGTGGAATAGTTAGACCAAAAATCATCATTATTTCAATAAATGAAATCCATTATATTATGATGAATTATATTTCAATAATTTTTTTCGAAAAAAAATATTACAATCCAATTCATAATGGTTGGTTGGGAGTTATTTTAAATTGAAACATGATTCCAAACACCCTACATATGATAATCATATTTCATTATATTGTTGTAAAAATAATAACACTCCTAACTGATTATGATCCTAAGAAATCACAAAATAATCCCAATTTCATCTATAAAAAATTCATTAAATATATTTTAATCATAACCAGTTTATATCATTTATATACCCATTTTGACACATCATATACATCTAGATGAAATTAAAAATAATGAAATGAATTAATAAATATCCACATTATTAAATTTTTATAATCCTTAAAAATATCATGAAATAACAAAGGTGAATGTGAATTATTATTTTGGAAGATATTGCATATACTTTTTAATTTAAATAAAAGGTATATAAAATTAATGGAAATCTTGATATGGTTATTTCTAAAATAAATAAAATTCTATGACCTTCTAAGTTATAAATTTGGATCAATATGGACCCTTTATGATAGAGTGCGAACAACAAAATGATAGACTAATGCTCAACATTGAGAACAAAATCCATGTATTGTTGGTAAAAAAACATGTCCTAACATTAGAAGTCATACATTGTATACCAATGAGACTCATATTTTATATGATAAACCTTTTTTATTTATATAATAAGAAATATAATATTATTCAAAATTTTATACAATTTTATCTTGACAATGAATAATATTTTTGAAAAATAATATTTTTTAATCATGAACCATAAATTTTATTGGAATGTTGGGGGATGATTCAGGGTATATGGATAGAATGATCATACTGATTTGTTTAGACAACATATTATCTAATTATTTTTATCCCTAATGTCTGTAATAAACTCTTGAATATGTTGTATATATATAATTTAATATGTTTTTTTGTTGTGGTTTCATAATGAGATTATATAAGGATTTATTATAATTGTTTGGAATTAACTCTAGTGTTATATAACTTATACCTATTAGAATATTTTATATTGGGATATACCTCATGGTTGAGACACCACCATCCACAATAGTATCTTTTTCATCATAAAGACCTTACGCAGAGAGTAACACTTAACCAAATGCTCACACATAAGAGTTCACACATATCATATCACATTCTTTTCGTCTAATTCCAATAATAACAGCCCTGTTTATATACTCATGAATCTGGTGGTAAATTCATATACAACATATTATAATGTAAATTTTAGGTTTTTCATTTTATATAATTATCAAAACCAATTGACATAAAGAAATTATCAACAAAAGGTTCATAGATTGGACAACATCTACCATTATATGGATCATTTCATATTATATATTTGTTCTTTAACATACTCCATATAAAACCATGAATTACATAATTATCTGAAAATTAGACTTAAAAAACACGTTAAATAGAAATATAACAATGGTTTGCATAACTTCTATGAAGAATAAAACATAAGAAATAAAATTTAAATGTCTTAACATAGTATAATTAGACCATAATTTTATGATGAAATCATAAACATTCATTATCATAACATAAAAATATTCATATTGAACAATACCTAGATCATAAAATATTATATCATTGAATAAGGATTTAAAAATGGGATGTGTAATTATAATCATTAATCATGATACATTTGATATTAATCATGATCATAAGAAAATTTATAAACCAAATAAATCACAATGAAAACATGTTGGAATATTTGTATATCATCTTCATTGTAAAATTATAGAACCGCTACAGGTAAAATAATCATACATTCAATATTAATTGTAATTCTCTATAAAAAAATAATTATACAATTTATTACAATGCAATCTTGTTTCACACATCATATAAGATATATGATTCTACACATGTGCTATTTGTGAACATATATCATATAATCAATATCATTCTCACCTAATTCAATCAGAGAGAACTCATAAAATACATTATATTGGGCTCATCCTATGCAATTTGGGCATAAAATCATATAAAAAGAACTATTATGAATCAATAATGTACATTGAGCATTCATTTCATTATAAAACACATTGTAAAAAATCACTACTCTTTTTGTAACATAATTTACCCGTTGAAACAAATAGGCTACATGACTATATCAATGAAACATTATAAAAATGTGGAAATGAATTGTGATCAGTTGAAATCATATTTTTTCCTGATTAAGAAGTGAAAAAGAATTTTTTCAGTTGAAAATACCCTTGATACATGATTTAAAAATTGAAAAGATCATGTTCCACGGAAATCTATTTCAAATATTATTATCCATGTGAAATTAAATAGGTTCTATAAAAATTTATAGGTAATATTTTAATCCAATGGACAAGAATTGGGTTATATAATTATAAATTTGATATAGTGATAATAAATATAGAAAATCAATGAGGATTATTTTATTACAAAATATTCCCATTAGATCAAACATAAAATTATTTTTTTACATTGATGAATTAAAATGCCATAAAATTAATATATTTTTTTGGAGAAATAGAATATTCAATTTAAAATATCATTTAAAAAATATAAATCTGAAAACTATTATAAATTTTATAATAATAAAATAATAAATTATGAAACAATAATGGAAAAATATAAGAAAAAAATTTATATTTTATTAGGAATGTCAATTAATTTCATTAATTTTTAAAATAATAAATATGTCAAAATAAAAACTGAATAATGTTTTCATAAGTAACCATGATTGAGAAATTAATGAAATTTACATTTAAATTTTGTATAAGTTTGAATAATATTAGATAAATTACTATTAAAAGAAATTTATTTTTGTAAAAGATAATTTTTGAAAAAAAAGATAAAAAAATATATATAGAAGGGTATGGAGAAAATATAAAATAAAAAATTATTTATAACACATATAAATAACATTGTTGATATTTCATTAATTAATAATGGAGGAAATGGAAATCAATAAATGAAACATCAGTAATATCCCATCGATGAAAATTATATGTGGTTATATAAATCAAGTATATTTTATTTCATCTAAATGTATGTTGATTATAAAAAAATCATGAAAATATTATGGTTGTATCATAAATCCACTACCCCTATGGTAACACTCCAATCATAATCCCCCTAAAATAATAATAAAATATGTTATTTTTAATAACATGAAAATAAGTTTTCTCTGATATAACAGTAAAATGGATACTATATAGAACATATAAAAGAATCAATGTAAACAATAATAAAATATCCCTCAATGAATTTTATTTGAGATAATATCCCCTACATCTGTGGTAAAATCAAGACCAAAACCCCATGAATGAGGGAAACTATTTTTTTAAATCCCAAATAATATTTAAGAATATAATAATTATTTATAATCGTGAGTATTATAAAAAATATAAAAAATTTATTATGTATATGCGATATGCGTTATTGAAATAAAATAGTGACGAGAAAAACATTTACCATGAGTCCAGACATTTCATGCATTTACTTTTACTCATGTATAATATCCTTATATCAATTAATTTTTTTATTAATTAAATTTAAATGGATTAACCCCTTAAACATAAATATTTTTTAATTTTTAATGATATGTTAAAGTATATTATAAGTCAATTCCATATTATCGGTTTGAGGGAGTTTTCATCGTTGATTCAAAATAGATTTTTTTGTGCTAATAATAGACAATCATTAACTATTTAATCATATATAGAATAATTTCCATAAAAATATTACAATTAGTATACATAAATTATAATTTGAATACAAATCCTAAAATATGGTTTTTTCGAAAATAAAGTATGTTATGATCAAGAAAAATGTATTCCTTATATATGCTTGAGTAATGTTTTGATTTTTTCAATCATCATTATATATTACAGGTATAAAATATTTTATTGATGAATAGTGATCATATAATTATAAATAAAATATTTCCTCTTTTAATATAATTTTATATATCATTCTTCTTATGTGCTTATGAAAAACATTCACATCACTTCAAGGTGGTAGTAATCCATATGTACCTGAATATTGTTATTATATTTTTAGTTTAATAAATAAAATTGAATATTATATTTAATAATTATAAATATTTAATTCACATAATTATATTTTTGTATATAATAAAAATAATCATTACTGATATCATTATTACACTACATTTAAATCTGTATTGAGAATTAATCACATTACTTCATGAGGATGTAGTTTAACGTACAAATGAATGGTGTTATTGTATCCCTAATTAAATGGAATGTATGAAATTATAAGTGATAGAATAAAAAATAAATTTTAATTATGGTGAAAATATAATATATGATAAAATAGTAAATATATACTCATATTACATTGCGACTAGTGATGATGGAAAATAAATCATATCAATTCCCGAGGTAGTAGTCCATCGTACATATGAATGAAAATTTCGTGTAAAATTTGACATCAGATGAGATGTAAATTGGTTATTCAATTAATATAATAACATATTATTATTTGGGATTATTTATTACAATATGATCTTAGATTAATAATATTTTGATGATGTTGAAGATTAATTAATATACATATAAATAGTTAGAAATTTGTCCACTTCATAGAAAACCTGTATGAGATTATACGAAATGTATTCATAGAATGTAATTTTAAAAAAATGTATTATTTAATGATGTGATAATATTTGGTATATTATTTTGTCTTTAATTTTACAATACAAATGTGATTCATGGTGTGAATAAGTAAACCAGGTGGGTGGAATTTTATAAGAGATAATGATCGCACACTTGTAATTTTTTATAAAAAAAAGTGTAAACCCTAATTTTTGATAACAATAAATGGTATTAATTGGATTATTATTGATATTCTTACATTATAGTGTGTAAATATCTCAATATAAATATTTCAATATATGTTTTATGTCAATTTTACATGTGCAATTCTTTTGCAACATCTCAGTAAACCTCTTTTCACATTAGACTTGATAATTTAGTTTCTCTATTTTCAATATAAATTAAGGTAAATAATTAAATTTAAAAAATTATATAATATAATTTATACAATATAATAGTATTTAATACATTTCAAATAATAAAATTTATAAAATTAGAAAAACACAATTTAATATATAACCTTCATACAAAAAAATGATTGTTTTGAATAGGTATATTTTCCAACTATAATAGGAATTTATATTAACTGTATGACTAATAATAATATTTATGTAACTCTAAATTATTATTTATTAAAATATAATGTTTTTTTAAATAAACCATTACTCATTACATTATTTTTTAATTAATTTAAATTAATAAAAATTATGTCTTTTAAATAAATTTCTTGAAAATTTCCATTTTAATCCAAAATAAAAACATATCATAAATTCCTATATACTGTTTATAGAAAATAAGTAAAATAAATTAAATATTACTAAATAAAATATTTTTATTTGAAATAATATTGAAAAAAACGAGTCATTCAAATTACATAATTATTTTATAATATGAATACTTTTTATAAAAAAATAAATATTTTTCAATATTCCCTCAAACCTAATATTAAAAAAAATTAAAAAGTAAATTTTGATATTATGATTAAATAAATAATATTTTATTTATCACATTCATATTTTGAAATTTCCATATTAAATTATAATACTTTTAATGAAATGAAATTACAATACCTTTAAAATGAAAATAATGATTTGATGAATAAAATTACCTTACTGGAATTTATTGATGTAATAATAATAATTTATAAAAGATATATGTATTATAGGAAATATATATACTTTTCTTAAATTAAATCATATTATTCATTCATCCCTATTTAACATGTAGGATATAATGTTTATATATTTCTACAGTTAATTATGCATGGTGTATATCATTGAATATTATAGTGAAAATAGTATTCTTCTCTGAAATATCTGGGTGTCACATCCTACCACCATTTAATAAGTTAAATCCTTCAAATATAATCTTTATCATGGTAATAAAATTATTGAAAATTTAATATACAATTTTTTTTAATGAAACATCCTAAAAATGATTAATGAATAATTCTATTGATATGAGTGAAAAGAACGTATTATAGTCATCAAGGGTAATAATTATTAGGCTTCTATATAAGAAAACCTAACATTCAAGGGTCTATTTAGAGATTATGTGTCATGACCCGTCCCTCGGGGCCCGTTCCATGACTACCCCAAGCCCACCTTCCATAGGCCAGGGGCTGGAGACTTGCACCAAAGGTGTAAATCTCTAAAACTAGGAAGGCATTTCCTTTACAAATTATAATCACACACAAAAGAGTAGCTGAAAGCAATACACTAAGTAAAACTGTATACAAAAGAGTGATGAAAAGTAAAGGGGGCCTGAAATACAAGCCCAACAGGAGAGTACAAGTACAAATGAGAAGCATGTACAACTGATGAGAAGTAAAGCAGCCACAGGGTCATCCTTCGGGGTCCCTACATGAAGGGTATGTACAGATGGCCTCCTCATTAATCCACGTTCATCAGTATCCTCCGCGCACCGACTCGTTGTAAGGTCCACCTCTGGGTACCATCTAGTTTGGCTACTCAACCTTAGTCAGCACTGTCTATCATCTGCAACCAACACAACGTGGTACGGGCATATCTCGTGCAGGGGTGACTATAACAATACTCAATAGGGACCCAGAGACCCTCAAGGGCTTACAAAATCCAACAAAATAAACCACAAATTATGAAAACAAATGATAACCCTACTTAGGTATATGCCCATACATATACCTAATTTTTCATGTAATCCATCCCAATCATGAGGAAACACAAGAGTTACTAACTCATCTCACACTAGTATACAACTTATATAGAGAGATTGATGTGATAAGATATATTAATTGAACCATCAGATCTGTCATAACAACACATGATCCAGACCAGCTATTCTATCGGATCAACACGTGATCCAGGAATAGAAGTCAGAACTATTAGACCAACACATGATCCATTAATAGTCGTCAAAGCTGTAAGACCAACACATGATCCAAGACTAGCTATTCTATAGAACCAACACATGATACAGGAACAGAAGTAAGAACTATCAGACCAACACATGATCCAGGAATAGTCATCAGTGATGTCGACCAACACATGATCCAGGACCAGCTATTCTGTCGGAACAACAAATGATCATGGAACAAAAGACAGAACTATTAGACCAACACATGATCCAATAACAGTCGTCATTGTACAGCCAAGTACAGGTTTTCCCCGAAGCACAATTGATTTCGGGAGGGTCCGCTTCTCAATCCGAGTTTCACCACATCAATTTCCACTAATTCCCACGAAGAAGTATCTCAAAGGTATGTCTCGTCATATGGGTTTCAACGCAACAGACGGTGCGTCAATCTGACCGCAATTCTGTGAGTGATTAGCTTTTTAGTCTCTGGGTCCTAGTTGGATTCGTGTACGATCCAACCTGACTGTATCTCAACATTACCCTGAACTCTAGTGGGGTATACTCAAATGGACTATCGTTCACCAAGAAAACTAGTGCCACTGACGGTTCGTTAAATGGTCATCCAGTGCCAAAGATATGGTCAAAGGAAGTAACATGGTTAGTAATGGGCGTGGTCCCAGTCCAACCCAGTCAAACTGACTTGGCCTAACCCATAATGGGCCGACCCTGTCTAGGTTGACCCGGTCAGCCCTCTAGGTTCGGCCCAGTTCGATGGGCCTGACCTGGTGAACTGTAGTGGCGGTTCGGCCCGAAGGTCACAGAATATGCAGCTCGGCCCGGAGGCCGTGGCCGTTTTGGCTAGCACCACATGGGGCGTGACTCAGATATCCAGGCCCAGAATGTTGAGTTGGTTCGGCCAGCGACGCCGCGAAGGATGTCGCGGGCCAGCTTGGGTGGCCAGTGCGACTTGGCATGTTCGGCTGGGAGCCGGGGCGCGAGCAGGTCACACGGGGCACGGGCAAGCCGGAAGGTGGCAGGGCAGTGCGTGGGAAGGCTGTGGGGCATGCTGTGAGGGTGCATGGAGGCCGGCGGGGCACCGGGCAACACGCTGGTAGGCCGTGAGCAGGCCGGCCAGTGGTCGGTGGCCGCCGGGCTTGCTCGTTGGGCGCGGGCCGATGGTGATCGACCGAGAACACAGGTGAGCCGCGAGGGTGGCGCGGTTCATGGAGGCCGCATGTAGCGTGGCCTTTGTCTTTGGACCCTTCGCCACCTCATTTACTCTTCATCTCCATGTTGAAAGATACTTCACAAAGAGATCGGTGGAGGGAGTCCATCCATGTTAGTTTGGATGGCACCATCCGCGTTTTGGAATGATAACAATTGGTTCAACAAAGAAGAATAAAGTGGAACAAAAATTGTTTACAATACATCGCATCAATTCCTTTTAAATGATGATGATAAAAATGAAAGGAATAATACTATAGGTAAACCACCTACCTTTGATCGTTGCATGATGATGAAGTCGTGGGAAGAAGACATTGTTGATGGAGTTCTTCATTAGAAGCATTCATTGTTGGGTGATTTCTCCAAATATTTCTCCCAAGTTCCTCCTTTCTCTCCACTCCATCCAAAAATGAAATCATAGCCAAATAGGAAATTAAGATCTATTATGTTCGTTTGCATAAATTCAAATTGAGTAATTTAATAAAATGAGTTGACTCATTTAATTAATGGGGTGGAGTTGGAATAAAAATTCAAATTGGAGATTCAAATTAAGTGTCCCCACCTAATTAATGCTTGAGAGGTGGAACAAATTAAATTAAAGGGTAGTTGATCCCATTAAGGTGGTGAAGTTCAAGGGGTTTCTCCCCATTTAATTGGGGGTTGAGGTGGTTTTACCATCCTCCATTAATAGGGTTTTAAACCTCGAGTGGTCGCCACATTATAACCTCTCACTAGAGGTTATTCTCAAGGGGGCCCCAACACCATAACCTCCCAAGGGAGATTAAGGTTTTGTGGTACCACCTCCAACTCACATGAAGAGGGTTTAACCACCCAACCTCCACATGGCAGTTAAAAATAATATAAAGTGAGCATACTTTATTTTATTACTTCACACGAAAACCCGAAAACAAACTTGTATCCTCGACTCACTGTCATTGAAGTAAAAATCTTCTTAAGTGAATACCAGCTCTGCGAGTTCCACGTTACTCTCTAATTAAAATTCCAAGCACCGGTTAAAAAGTTATAAAAACATACTCATATGATTATTGAACGTACCCGAACAAAACTTCAGATATTTATTCCGGGCACACCGGGCCTCAGAATCGAGCGCTGTTAGTTTTAGCAGACTCGTAAAAATCCCATGTATTAAAAAAAATCCACAGGATTTCTGGGCCATTAAATTCTCCCCACCTCAGGGCATTACGTCCCCATAAGCTATAACTCAATCTAAAAGAAAAAATTGGGGTAATGATCATGCATTTCAGCCTCCTACTCCCATGTGCTCTCTTGGAGGTTCCCGTGCTACCAGCGAACGCACACCATAGGTATCGACCATCCATATAGGACCCACTACTGTTGATCCTCAATATCCACTGGAACCTCTATGAATGTGTTGTCATCTTCGATGATCAGCTCTCCATGGTCAATGATGTGAGATGGATGTGCACGTGTCCCCTCAGCTAGGATACATGGAAGATGTCGTTCACCCTGTGCAACTAAGGTGGAAGAGCCAAGAGGTAAGCCACCTCGCCTACTCTACTGAGTACCTAGAAAGGTCCGATGAATCTCAGAGATATCTTGCCGCCACAGCCAATCCTTCATAGACCTCGTCGAGGTGAGATGCGTAGAAAAACATGGTCTCCATCCTCGAACTGCAGTGGTCGTTATCTGTTATCGGTATATGACTTCTGCCTACTCTGTGCAGTCTTCATCCACTCATCGATGATATGCACCTTATCTGTGGTAGCTCATACCATCTTTGGTCCCACCAGTGCGGACACCCCAAGGTCTATCCAGCACAATGTTGATCTGCAAGGTTTCCCGTACAATTCATCAAAAGGTGCCTTCCCTCTAGTGGAGTGATAAATTTTGGTGTATGCAAACTATGCCAAAGGTATGTTTTCCACCCAGCTGTGACCAAAGTCAAGGACATAATAACGTAGAATTTCCTCGAGGGTCTGAATGGTCTGCTCAGTCTGATCATCTGTCTGAGGATGTAAGGAAATGCTCAGACGATGTTGTGTCCCTAAAGCCTCCTGCAACCCCTTCCATAGATGGGAAGTAAACCGTGCATCACGACCTGAGACAATATATGATGGCATACCATGAAAATTCATAATTTTTTTTCACATAGAGGCATCCAAATCTCTCCACTAAACCCTACTCTCTGATTGGTAGTAAGTGGGACAACATGGTTAGTCAGTCAACAATACCCCAAATTGAGTTGTGACCCCTAAGGGTACATGGAAGACCCATCTCAAAGTCTATGGATATCCAATCCCAATTCCACTCTAGGACCTCTAAATGAAGAACCATGATTACTGGTACTTGGTGATCTGCCTTCACTTGCTGACATGTAAGGTATCATGAGACAAAATCTCCTAATGCCTTCTTTAATTCTGGCCACCAGTGCTATCGTCTAAGGTCCTGATACATCTTCTACACACCTGGATGTACCGAAGAAGGGATATGTTGAACTTTCTCCACACTTCCTCTTGAAGTGACACCGGTACCATAGTACATCTTTTTTAAAGGATGATGTGCTTCCTAACTTCATAAAATCAATCAGGTACCTACCATGTGGATATCTGAGCACGTCGTGTCTCACATTCAGTGTCTCCATGATGTGATTACCTAACTCACTAGAGAAGTGGGGTAGTGACTATAAGAGACTATATAATAGATTATCCATCCCTATCAACAAAGGATATCTGTAAGGCAGCAAGATACTCTGTCACCTCTCCTAAAAGCTGTATATCAGATCTCGTGCTGAGTGTTTCTCCTACAATGTTCCCCTCTCCAGGTGTATAGACTATCTCTAAGTCATAGTCCTAGAAGAACTCAAACCATCATCACTGCCTCAAGTTCATGTTATTCTGATAGATGATATACCTGAGAGTCTTGTGATTTGAGTACACAGTAAAATGTTCGCCCATAAGATAGTGCCACCACATCTTCAAGGCGAAGACCATTGCTGCTAACTAAAGGTCATGGGTAGCATAGTTTTCTTCATGTTGTCTTAGCTGCTGAGAACTATACGTGATCACAGCTATCTCATACATCAGTACACACCTGAGTCTGGTCCCTCATTTTTCGTAGTAGACTATGTACCATATTCCTTCATCTGGAAGCCTAAATATTGGGGCACTAGTCAGTCTCTACATCATCTCATCAAATCTCTACTGGCACTTCTCGAACCAAACAAATGGTTTCCCCTTATTCTTTAAGGATGATAGTGGTACTACAACTCTATAAAAGTCTGGAATGAATATCTAGTATTTATCATCCAAACACAAGAAACATCACACTTCGGTCACACTCCTTGGTGGCTACCAAGCGAGTATCATCTAATTATTTGCTGGATATACTGCAACTCTAGCCTCTGAGATGACATTTCACAAATAGTGAACCTTTTGGATCTAAAACTGGCACTTTGAGAGCTTTCCATAAAACAGGGGATCTCAGAGTGTGTCTAGTAATACACGCTAATGTTAGGCATGCTCCTCCTCAGTGGTCGAGTAGATTAGAATGTCATAGATGAAGACTACGACAAAGTGATCGAGGTGTGGATGGAAGGTCCTATTCATGGGTCCCATTAACACTACTGGCACATTGGTTATTCTGAAACGCATAACCAAGAAATCGTAGTGGTAGTACCGACACCTGAAGGTCGTATTCTTCACATCCACATCTCGAACTATATGCTGGTGATATCCTGATCTGAGGTCATTCATTGAGAACCCCCATGCTCTCTTCAGCAGATCAAAGAGGGTTTCAATCCCCAGAAGGTGGTACTTGTTCTTCACGGACACCTGGTTTATGTTATGGTAGTCGACATAAAGCCTGAAGCTCCCATCTGCCATCTTGGCCAACAGAATCGGTGCTGACATGAGACACTAGGCCCGATGAATCCCTTCCCCTGTATGTCCTCCTGCTGTACCTGCATCCCATGAAGCTTAGAAGGGGCCATCCGATATGATGGTGTAGAAATCTGTTTCGTATCAGGGTATAGATCAATATATAATTACACCTCTCTGTGTGGATATAGTCCTCGAAAATCATCAGGGAAAACATATGCATACCGATCCACCACTACAGGATAGCTCAGACACTCTCCATGGGTAAGGCAGGCCAACTGATGAGTGAACAGCTACATCCTCCCCCATGGATGTTCTTCATGCACTGCAACGGATCTTTTCTCACTGGTGAAGATGAACCTAGTACCATCTGTGACACTTTGCACATAATACATTCAATATGACAATGGACTGTAGATAACCATCCCATACCCAAGATGATGTCGTAAGGCCTCAACACCACTACGAGAAGATCCCAACCGAAGATCTCACCTCAAAGAGAACGATCAAACTACTGGAACTCATGTGTAATCATCGAGTCTTCACCCATTAGGGTCTCTATCCATAAGGATCGAGCCAACGAATCCGTCGGAATCTCCGAATTCCGAAAGAGGTTAGTGGCAATGAAAGAGTGACTGGAAGCTCTATCTATAAGAATTGAAAATAAATTGGAGTAGACACAAATCAAACCTCGAATAATCTAAGGAGAACCATGGTCATATGCCTCAGCTTCCTGGAGCTGAGCTCTCCCCATTCCACCTTCCCTCTATGGTCAGGGTGGACCTCCAAGTGGTGGTGGTAACACAACAAATCATTGTCCAACACCAGCTGCATGGCCAGCTCCACTTCCATGTCCACCTGCTCCCTGCTTTCTGGCTCGATCAAACCTCTTCCTCTACCTTGTAGGTCCCTCAACTATTTGTTGATAATCAGTATAGAGGGTCGGACAGTCACGCGCCATGTGACCCTGGCCACCGGAAGAGTATCATTTCCTGCTCCTGGAATGACATGCTCTGTCTTCTATGCCCCCACAAAACAGAACCTCTGTCTTGAGGACGTCCAATGGATGTCTTGGTCCGCATAGACCTCTGCGACATCTATGTGCTGGTAGCTACATAAGACTCCGATTCATGTTGGCTAGTAGTGGGTATCACTGTTGGTGACTGCTCATCAAGCAAACTTTTTACTATAAGGGCTCTCTATAATACCCCCACCTGCATAGGGATGTTGAGGGAGATCATTGAAGATCTGATCTCTCACCTAAGCCCCTACATGAATGTTTGGGCCCTAAATAATGGGACCCTCACCATATCTATAGAGTAACATGAGAGCTCAGCGAACCTCACTGAGTACTATGGCACCGTCATGCTACACTTCTGTAGATGCAGTAGCATCTATATCCACACCACACATACGGTGGCTGGGAAAAACTCCACATGGAACAGGATCTCGCAGACTACCGAGATTAGTGTTGCTTTGTCATGCACCTATAGGATCCGGATCCACCATTTACCTACTATTTCAAAAAGGAGACACGTGAAAAAGATAACTATAAGGTCGGCTGGTGTCCCTACCAGTCTGAAAACTCTCACCACAACCTATAGCCAATCGTCACCTGCCTGTTGGTGCATCTTTCCCATGAACATGAGTGGCCTCTAGCACTGGAACTCATTCAAAGTGCTCATGTGGTGCACACTCTCTCCTTCTAGGGATGGTGTCATCGGTGGCCCAACTGGTAGTGGTACCGCCGGTGCCTCTATTGTGATAGGGCCCTGCACCGAGGCCTTGTTGCTCTGTGGGATATCTGTACCCAAAACTCTCGGAACCCTGGCTCGCTATCGGTGTAGAGGCATCATAAAAAGAAACAGGTGCACCAATGACAATAAGTCATACCTGGTGAGGTGACTCAAAATATCACAAGGAAAACTCTTCAAAAAACACACGCAATCTATTTTTTCGTGCAAAAAAGTAAGAAATCAGATGTCAAGGTCTTGGTGTATGGATATGTCTGCTGCCACACCAACACTGGAATCCCTGAACTAGAAACCACACTCAGTACCCTTAACATTATTGCTTCAAAGAAAAAAAATTCAGATCCTGAAATTCTAAGTATAATAGACTACTCTAATACTAATTTATCACGAACCGTTCCCTAGGGGCAGTGCCATGACTACCCCAAGACTACCTTCTATATGGCAGGGGCTGGCGATAAGCACCAATGGCATAAATCCCTAAATCTTGGAAGGAATTGAATTTATAAATTATAATCACACACAACAGAGTAGCTTTAAGTAATACACTATGTAAATCTTTATACAAAAGAGTGTTGAAATGTAAAGGGGCCAGAAATACAAGCCCAACAGGAATGTACAAGTACAACGGAAAAGCAAGTACAACAGAAGAAATGTAAAGCAGCCACAATGTCATCCTATAGGGTTCCTACATGAAGGGTAGGTACATATGCCCTCCTCATAACTCCACGTTCGTCAGTCTACACTGTGCACTGACTCTTCATAAGGTCCACCTCCGGGTACCATCCAATCCTGGTACTCAGTGTTAGTTAGCGTTGTCTGTCTTCTACATCCAACACAATGTGGTGCGGGCATAGCCCGTGTAGGGGTGAGCATAACAATACTCAATAGAGAACCTGAGATCCTTAAGGTCTCACAAAATCAATGAAGGATAAACCAAAATGTATAAAAACAATAAATAACCCCCTTAGGTATATTCCCATAAATATACCTATGTTATCATGTAATTCATCCCAATCACGAGGAAACACCAGAGTTACCGACTCAGCTCGCATAGGTATACAACATATTTAGAGAGATAAAGATGATTAGATATATCCACTAAATCATCAGAACTGTCAAACCAACACATGATCAAGGAGCAGATGTGAGAACTATTTGACCAACACATGATCCAGGAACAGTCTTCAAAGCTGGTGGACCAACACATGATACGGGACCATATATTTTGTCAGACCAAAACATGATCCCAGAATAGAATTCTGAAATGTTAGACCAACTCATGATCCATGAACAATCTTTAGAGCTGTCTGAATAACACATGATACAGAAATAACTATTCTGTCAGACCAACACATGATCCTGGAACAGAATTCAGAACATTCAGACCAACACATGATCCCAGAACAGTCATCAGTGCATAGCTATCCACAGGGTTCTCAGAAAGAAAACTCCATTCTGCGAGGGTCTTCTTATCAATACAATTATTGACATGTCGACTGCCACAAAGTCCCATGAAGAAGTATCTCAATTGTCTGTCTCGTTATATGGGTCTCAATGAAATATATGGCGCACCAATTGGACGCCCGGTCTTTGAGTTATTATCTTTGTAGTCCAGGGGGCCCAGTTGGATTCTTGTACAATCCAACATGACCATATCTCAACATTACCCTAAACTTCAATGCGGTATACTCAAAGTGATTTTCGCACTCAATGAAAACTAGCGCTACTTACAGTTCATCAAATGGTCGCATGGTGCCAAGATACGGTCAAAGGATGTAACATGGTAGGTAATGGGTCTAGATCTGGTCTGACCATGTCGGAATGACTCAGCCCCACCCAGACTAGGCCGACCCAGCCTAGGTCGACCCGGTTAGACCTCTAGGTTCGGCCTAGTCTGATGGGCCTAGCTCAGCGAACTATAGGGGTGGTTCGGCCTGATGTTCACCATGTAGATTGCTTGGCCCGGAGGCTAGGGCCGGTTCGACCAGCATAACGTGGGTCACAGATTGGGTGGCTCTACCCAGAAATCTGAGTTAATTCAGCTAGCAACGCTGTGAAGGATGTCGCAGGCTGACATGGGTGGCCGGCGCAGCCCGACCGGTTCGGCCGGGAGCTAGAGTGAATGCAGGCCATGCGGGTCAATGGGAAGGGTGCAGGCAGGTATCATGGGGCGTGGGAAGGCCAACATGGCGACAGGTAGTGTGTTGGCAGGCAACTTGGGGCGCCGACAGCGCGCGGGTAGGCCGGAGGGGTGTGTGGGCAGTGTACGGGAAGGCCGCAGGGCATGTGGGCTATGCGCGGGAGGCCGGTGGGGGACTGAACAACGTGTGGGTAGGCCGCAAGTAGGCGGGACAGTGGCTGGTGGTGGCCAGACAGTCCGGTTCGGCATGATGTGGAGTGGAGGTGTTCGACTGGGAGAATCTATGTGCCACAAGGGCGACACAGTTCACAGAGGTCATGGGTAGCACGACCTTTGTCGTTGGCTCCTTCATCGCCTCATTGCCTCTTAGTCACAATGCAGAAAGAAACATAAAAATTTATTATTAGTGGGGTTAGGGCCATGTTATTTTAGCCCACACCATCCATATTTATGGATGATAACATTTGGTTCAACAAAAAGGAAGAAAGTTGAACAACTATTTTATACAATACATAGCATCGATTACTTTTAAAAGAAGATGAGATGAATTAAAGGAACAATACTCAAGGTAAACCACCTACCTTTTATCATTC
This sequence comes from Viscum album, assembly GCA_963277665.1. Taxonomy (NCBI): domain Eukaryota; kingdom Viridiplantae; phylum Streptophyta; class Magnoliopsida; order Santalales; family Viscaceae; genus Viscum; species Viscum album. Next base: position 855,756,529 of record OY728156.1, on the reverse strand, counting down.
CATTATCATGAAGTTGTTGGGAGAAGGTGATGTTGTCATCGTTCATCACGTCTTTCACACAATTTCATTCCAAGCTCGTGCGTCTGTTCGTTGATGATGATGAGGAGGGAAGATCGGTCGAAGAAGTCCCACGTCGAAGGGGGTTTTGATGAAGAAAGACGACGATGATCGTTCTTCGGTTTAGGAGGTGTTCTGCATTGGAATCGTTTTTTGTTGAGAGACTTCTCCCAATATTTCTCCCATGTTCCTCCTTTCTCTCCACTCCACCCAAAAATGAAATCTTATCCAAAAAGTAGATTAAGATATATTATGTTTTTGGCGTAAATTAAAATTGAGTGATTTAATTAAATGAGTTGGCTCATTTAATTAATGTGGGGGAGTTGCCATAAAAATTCAAATTGGAGATTTAAATTAAGTGGCACCACCTAATTAATTCTTGAGAGGTGGACGAAATTAAATTAAAGGCGAGTTGGATTCATTAAAGAGGAAAAGGTCAAAGGGTTTCTCCCCATTTAATGGAGATTTGAGGAGGTTTTACCATCCTCCATTAAGAGGGGGTTAAGCCTCAAGTGGTCTCCAAGTCATAAACCTCACCTGAGGTTATGATCGGGTAAGACCCACCACCATAACATTTCAAGTGAGGTTAAGGTTTTGTAGTCCCACCTCCAACTACCATGAAGAGGTTTTAACCACCCAACCTCCACATGGTGGTTAACAATAAAAAATAAAGTGAGCATACTTTATTTTATTACTTCACATGAAAACCCAATAACTATCTTTTATACATGTGCCATTTCCATCGAAGTTAATGACTTATTAAGTGAATATCGGTGCTATGAGTTCAACGGTGCTCTCGGATTTCAATTCATAGCAACAGTTCTAATGTTATAAATATCGGCATGTATGATTACTGAATATACCCGAACAAAACATTAGAAATTGATTCTGGGCACACCGGGCCTCAGAATCAAGCACTGTTAGTTTTAGAGGACTCGTAAAAATCCCATGTATAAAAAAAATCCATGGGATTTCCAGGTATTTACCTGAAGTAATTAAAAAAAATAATTATTTAGAGTAATAGAGATCATTTATCATCTTAATGTGTTTTATTAGTAAATTTTTATAGACCTTAGAGACATAAATAATGTATGAGTGTAAGGAAAATAATTTTTTTTATAAATGAACGTACACCGATATCCTTATTGTTTCTATATAATTTTCATTGATTTAGAGAAATCATCCACTATAAGGAATTAATATATAGTTAACTATAAGTATTATTCATAGAAAAATAGAATTTTTATCCAATTTCTACCATATTCTCTACTTTTTCTCTAAAAATGTGTTTTCATTATAAAATTTTTCCAGAAAAAATTAATAAAATAAACATTTATTAGACCACATAACCATAATAGTTAAATTAATGCTATTTAGACTATATTTAGAAATTATGATAATTTAAATTATATATTTTCTTTTGAAAAAAATAAATAATTTTTTAATTCAGAAGGTTAAATGTAACTCAGTATAATTTTTTTGATAATTTTCTAAAAATATAAATTTTTCGGATAGTAAAAGGTGGATTGTTTTAAAAATATATATATTATTTTGGTATTAACATGAAATATTTAAAATATATTATTTATAAAAATTACGAAATGATAGTATTATGATATAATAATATAAATATAGTACAAATGTGATGTTGCCCATGTAAATTTTAATTTATTTTATGATAAATATTAACATCATTCTCCGTGTTGGAGTAATGATTGCACAACATTCAAAATGTCAAAATTTATGTATTATACATATTAATTTTGTGATATGAATTCTTACGATGACTATTTAATTAAATTTTTATTGATGATAATTATTTTTATTCTTTCAAATAATAAAGTAATATAACATGATTCTTATGAAAATTATTGTACAATTCATACAGAAGGCCAAAAATGTGAAACTAAAAAATAAAATAATTTATATGGATACTTATATATTAAATTATACTTATATAATGAAAAGAAATAATTTTTATTTACCAAATTCCATTTTTTATGGGATTTTGTTTTACATATGAAAATTTTTGATGGAAAATAAAACACTTACACTATGATATTAGTAGCAGAAAGAAAAAAATAAAATTATTAAATTTAAAACTATAAGAACCATTAAATGATAAAAAAAATTTCTTCAACAAATTGGATGATTAGTTATTGGGAAAAATATTCCATGGGTCCAATTTAGGACATTTTTGGAATCCAATTGACTCAAATTATGTCCATTATAAGATTTTATTTCAATTAATGTGAAAAACTAGATAATATCATTCGTTAATTAGTACAAATTTTTCATCATATTTTTTTGAAAGAGATATTGTTTACTATAAAATTTTTTATTAAATTTTATATGATTTATATGATTCATGGAAATTTATTTTTAATTTTTAGTCAACAAATATAAACATAAAATTCATTCATATCGATGATACATCAAATATTATATTAATAAAAAATTTAAATAAATGATATTCTAAATATTGAAATAAATAATATTTGGGATTATTATGTTGATCTATGAATTGTATGTAAAACTATAAATTTTTTTGAAAATAATTTTTTTTCTAATTTGACCCTTTTTCATGTTTCCTTTAGTATTATTTGAATAGTGAGTATTAAATTTCACAATAAATTATTGACATGAATATAATATTTTGTTATATTTTTTTGGAATCATAAACAACATTAATAAGACCAAGAGGATTTTATTTTTTTAAAATATTCATAACCTATACCTTATATTTTTTATGGTTATTTTTAATTAAAAATATGCTTATTTTATTTTAATATTTTGGGAAGGCCCTTAAATTTCCATTACATCATTAATAAAAGGCTACTCATTTCATAACTTATCTTGACCACCATGAGCCTTTTTTCTCAGCAATACTATAAAAAAATTAATATCACCATTACATACATTCTAGAGCTTCTGGACTCACTAAAAGTTCATTTCCATGTTCCATAAGCACATTCTCAAGGAGATGATATCTAAGTGGTAAATTCATCCTTCTTCTATATTAATTTATCTCTCTCTTCTAATTTTTCCTCACCCCTTATATAATGATTAATGAAAAATACATTATCATATATATAAATTTATTTTATTTAGTTAATGAAATTTTTTTAATCAAATATATTATCTTCTCCTTTTATTACTAAAAAACAAAAACAACACCCTCTGAATGTTAGTTCACTGCATTCGTGGATTATAATTTTTCATTTCCCATTTCTTCCACATTCATGGATAGTTTATATTCAATTATAATTACATATATATTATATATTGTATCACGTTTTGGAATTATTATATGGACATACTGTTAAACAAAACCAAACTTGTTCATTAAGGTAGAAACCCCCTATAATAAACAGAACAATTATCAGCAATAATTTATCAAATGAATAATCTTCAAGTCAGATATAATATATATATATATTGGAACAAAATAACATATAAATGTGAATTATTAAAATATAATCTCTAATGTAGTTTAATAATTCCATTTGAAAAGAACATACACAAATTTAAACAAGTTACTAACAAAGAAAATATGAAATAAATGCCCCCAAAAATGTGAAATTGATATTTATAACTCACTGAAATAGACACAAAAGAAAAATAAATTAAAATATAATAAATATTAATTATGAGGAATAATTAATTAATTAATTAATTAATTTAATTATCTAGTTTATTAATATCTTGTTAAAAACTCATTCAGATCTTATGTAAGTGGCCATCCTTAAAATGCCCTTTTATGTCACTATTAATAAAATTCAAAAGGAATATTATTTTATTTTATATGTATAGAGTTTTGTTAGACATCCCGATACATTAATAATTTGAAACCTCTATTCATAATTAAATGGTTATTTTTAATTATTATTTCCTTTTCATGTTCAAAGTGTTATTTTAAAACAACTATTCTTCCCTAGAAGAATTTTTTTATGTGCATGTTTTCATTATTTTTGATTATGTTCCAGTTCATTGGAATTTTTTATAATGAAATATAGTTACATTATAAAATAATGATAGTTTGGTCTGTAATATCCATCAAATTCATTGGGTATGATTTATGTTCAATGTAATGATTATTCCAAGTGTATCTATGATCATTACATACAATTATTACAGTTAGGGTGATTTTTTTGTAGTAATTAAGGCTACAAATCATATGATTGGTATTTGGGTTACACTCATAAGAATGTATAATAATAAACATTTCCCCATGTTACAAAAATGGATTATTATGATTTCATAGTTTTATAAAGAGCTCTTGCTTTAATGAAGTATGTATATGTTATTTTTTAGGGTGAGAAGATTATCATTATGATAATGACTTAATGAGTTTTTATGTATTAATTGAATAAGTATTTCATTCCTTCTTATTACATACCTTAATGATAATTTTTTATCATCCCATTTTTTAAAATGTATTCCATAGGGTTTAATGATAGTAAAATAATTATAATAATCCAAATGATTGTTATAATGCTTTATTATTTATACTTTTTATTATTTAGAAAATAAAAACTATATAGAAGAATAAAATTTTAATGTATGGATTCAATATGTATGATCTTGTCATAATTAACTAAAAAATAATTCAAAATTATGTCAATGAAGATAATAATGTGAAATGTTAGTTAGACTCATTAGAATGATTAATATATAAAGCTAGATCATTATTGATGGTATCATAGCATGGTTTAGAAAACATTAAGCATAAGAATTATTAAAATAGAATATAATAACATATTTTCTATTTTGGATAAGTTGAAATTATACATCACTTAATGATTTCAATGATTATTTGATGAAATTGTGTATTTTGTTTACTGTTTTTACATTGAAAAATAGTGACAATAAAGTAAAAAGTAGTTGACAAGATTATATCCTTTTGAATGACAACTTATAATAGTGGGAAATTATATTGATTGGGTTTTGAGAGTAATGGAATAGTTGATGTAGGTTATTTATGGTTGTTCATTTCTTTAGATAAAAAATCACTTTATACCATATATGAACTTGTTGATGGTGGAATATTTTATGTTTTAACCCCCTCCGAATTTTAGTGGATCTTATGAACCCTTGGTAGTACCTATGTTTATTTAATCATTACAAATTATTTTCAATGACATGGAGTTATATGACAATTAAAAGGTAACACTAAATATTATCTTATTGATGTTTAATTATACAAATTCAAGTTAATAATCATGAATATTACTGAATGATATGAGAATAATTACCATTAATGAGATGAATTTAAGAATATTATCCATGAATAAAGTGTTACAATGGTTTTTCTACTTATGATGGAAATGAAAATAATTGAATTAATAAATGGGGGAATATTATGTTGATATAGAAGAAGAAAAAATCTCTATATTAGAATTGTATTCTCCAATTATATTTTGGGATCATGATAGTTGAAGAAATAATTTTTAATCAACATTGAAGCAAATATATTCGGGGCACAATGATTCGTTTAAATATAAAAGTAATTAGAGACATATTTGATATGATGAATGTGTAGAAATTGAATATACAAATTATCGTATATTTCATGAAGAAATATATATGAATTGTTTCCGATGGATGGAAATGTGTATGCACTGATCATATAAATTAGAAGGTAATAAATTAAAGGTTCTAGTTCTGTAAATGTGTTTTAATTATAAACTTGGTTATTGTATTAACAAATTATATAATTGATTTTGATGTGGTAAGTTTGTAAATATGTCCCTCGATTGAAATCAAAATTTAATTTGTCTTGGTTAATTAAATGACGATAAAAAATGTAATTTTTTTTAAATATGGTGTAATGGGGAACTGGTCACATATCGACCCAACGAAAGATCTGAATAATGGGAATGAAGAAAAATATAAGAATTGTGTGGTGAAATTATTTTCGATTACTAAATTTGATTTTGTGAAATCAAATAATGATTTATCGTATATGTTTTTTCCAGAAATTATTTTTATTTCTTCTTTGATACTGGGTCTTAACATTCCATCGTTTTATTTAGTTTTTTGGTAACATAGAAATTTCACTTCGATGTGTAAAACAAAAACATATGGTAAATATTCCATTGATAAATAGAAATGAGAACATAGTTATAGAAATCAAATGGTTGTTTTCTATGGAAAAAAATTACCTATAATCATTTTTCCCCAGTTGAATATTTTTGTATTATGGTTTCTAATTGGATATTTTTCTGACTTGCTATGATAGATTGTAGAGCTAAAGATGTTGTTTTTTAGAAAGAGTTTTAGTATTTATATATTAATGTATATAGAACATTTATAACATAACAGGAAGTGGAGAGACGATTAGAAGATGGAAATGATACTTATTATTCACATACTATTGAAAAAAGTGATGTATTTATATTAATGATGTCTGAGTAGAAAATTAATTCCATGTGATTTTTCTTGATGAGTGTGATAAGGATAAAATGGAAAAATAATTTTAATTTACTACCATATAAGTCCCTAAGGATAATCTCTTTTCAAAACCCAATAATCAAATGGCTCAGGTTAAACGTTTACAATTGAGAAAGATTATGCATACATTTCTTAATAAATTGTTCATTTATATTTTTCGACGCCCAAAAAAGACCGTAACTCCCGGAGAATGTTTTGAAATGACGAAGCGAAGTCATATTCAGAATCAGAGGCCTGAACAGGAGGCCCGGGAAGTGGTGCGAAAAATAAAGGTGGATCCGCGCAAAAAAAGGTTCTGCGCGTGAAGTACTCCCGGGATTCGTGGAATTGCGCCGGCGTGGCGCACAATAATTGAACGCCCCAGTTCTCTGCGGTGAGATTTTTTCGCGCAAGCAGTTCCCGGCGCGGAAAATTTCATGCGCCGCCTGGATTCTGTGCCGGAGGTCCCCTATAAATATAAGGTGACCCCGAACGTTTTGGGGGATGAGGAATCCGAAGTGACTCTCGTGCGCGCAATTTGGCTGCCCCCGTGCGAAAGATGACATCCAGGTAATCCCTCATTTCGCACCACCTTGCCCCGGAGTTTTCCTTTTGCGCGCAACTCCACTGGCTTCAGTGAATTTTCCCCTTCCCCCAGTTTCCAGCCTTGCACGCAATTCGCGTCTTCTGCGCGCAATACACTGCCTTGCGCGCAACACCCTGCGAGTAATTCCCTCTTTTCGCGCAATTCCATTTTCTCCAATTGCGTGCAGTCCCGGTGTTTTGTGCGCAAACCTTCCCTTTTGCACGAAAATCCCGGGACCTCTCACCTTGATGCCCCTTGGCTGCCACCTGCACCGGCACCTGATGTCTCCCCTGCCGGGCATGCGCTCCATGCGTTGTTTTCCCACACGGCCTTCCAGGCTCGTGTGAAGTAACCTCAAGGTCCCCTAGGCCGTGTTTCCCGTTGTGTTGCTTTGCCTTATGATTCTCCACATATGCACGCTAACGACTATTGCTTCTTCGCATAGCCACACTAACGTGGACCCCCCGATGGTTTGCCCTATGGCCCCCCTTCACTACGGCCTTGCCGATCCCTTCCCTTCCACAAGGGGTAGAGGGCGTTGGAAATGTAAGCCCTAGGGGGTGTGGAGCAAACCCACCCCATCCAAGCTGCAGGACGTTAAACTTCTGAGTACCTCCTCCTTAACAGAAGACGTTAAACTGTGGTCTGACCCCGTGCTTCACACGTAGGGTCCCCCCAGCTCAGACATTTTTTACGCCACTCGTCTCCATGGGAATGGACTTTTCCTCATATGGAATGAGATCCTCCTTGTCGGAGCAGCGTTTGTCCGCGGGGGAAGGTCTACCTCAGAGCGTATGCCCCTATCCTTTCTTGTGGATGACTAAACCCATGCATCTCCGTACTTCCCAATGCCAAGGCCAGTGGAGTCCTTTTCCCACTGCACTTTGTCGCACCACGGGCCTCCACCTGGAGTAAGCCCTGGAATCATGGGCTGCTAACCACGCGTAAGCCCCTGTTTCCTCTTTGGGCCGCTCAATGCGTAAGCCCCATTCAACTTCTCACGGATGTACCCTTTGTGACTTGATCATCTGGTCCCTTTTGCCTCTTGTTTCCCACACTGTTCATAACTCACATGGGCTTAGAGCGTGCATCGACCATGACATCCTCCTATGGGCTGCCCCAGAGCGTAAGCCCCATCCCAGCGAACTACGTGCACTTTGATCCAGGCTAACGCACGGTACATAGGAAGCCTCCACGAGGTTCAAGCCCACCACCCGGTTGTTCCGACCTCTTTATGTCGGTTCACTACCCACCATGGGTCACCTGAGAGCGTACGCCCCATACCCACCATGGGCCACCTCAGAGCGTCAGCCCCATACCAACCATGGGCTTCCTCAGAGCATAATCCCCACATACCATCGTCCCGCATGACGTTAAACTGTATTCCCTCATCCCGCATGATGTTAAACTGTATTCCTCCTCTTGGGACGCCACAGAGCGTAAGCCCCATGTCTCACTCCACCATCCATCCCGATCCTTACCCGGGCTGCCACATCCCGGTGGGATCATGCCACCCCATTCCACTCCGTAGCATCTGGGAAGTCGCCCATGTACTGGCCCCAACATCGGTGTTACCCCCAGGGGCCCTTCAATCCGATCCATCTACGCAAGACGTTAAACTCGTGGCATACCCCGTGTCAAACATGGGAATCTAAGGAAAACCTCAGATAGTACACATTCCCTGTGTGCGATGTGGGATGCCTCAGGCTTCCACGCCCTCGAGAAGACCTGTGATGAGGGACAAAACACAGACATGCCGACGACACCCTAACATGACCATTCTCCTCACTGAAGGTTGCTGCCCCGACGAGACCCCTTGGAGCGTCTTGATGGAAGAAGCGTAATTAACCAGCGTCCATGTAGATATGGAACTGGGAATGATCTTCACGAACCTGTCTTAAATCTATGAGAGAGACTCGGACTAGGTGATGAGATTTGAGGAGGAATCCATGGAAGGAAGAACTGACATCCCATCATCTCGGTTTCGATCAAGGACCCGACGTCCCTGAACAAGGAATGGATGCCGCCCGCCTTTGGAAAACGGGAATTGGGGGCAACAAGCAGCGCGCCCTCCCCCGCAGACGGATGCGCGTGCCCCAACGAAAGCGTCGAAAACAAAAAATGGTGAACCCGACGTGAAGCTCTTCTACTCAACACGTGGAATGGTAGTCATTAGGGCATCAGAAGAATAGAATGCCACCAGGTCCGGGTAACCCTCACCGAGATGGGAACCCACCAAGGGTCGAGGCCGTCAGGACGTTGACTACTCTGTTCTACGACGCTGTCAACATGGATCCCTCTCGCTGACCATGGAAGAGGGAATGATGTTGGGCCTTGGTCATTGATATATTTTCCTGTTGATGCTAATGGGTTCATTTCCCTGCTTTCAGGAATCAGATCACTGCATCCGGAGCTCGATCGCCACCTGCCCACCGGCGCAGGGGCAGGGGCAGCACCGACGTGGCTACCCCGCGAGGTCCCGCCCAATTCACGGTTGCTCCGACTTCATCCGTAGTAGCATCCAGGCACTTGCGCCCCCTCTCCCCGTCGGAAATCATCCAGCGGAGGGTGATCAATGACTTGGTTCGTAGGTATGACGAGGAAGGTGTCATCCCCACCAGGGGCATGGCCTGTTTGGTCTAGAGGCGGCTGCACCTCACCACCATCGCCGCCCTCGAGGGCCGCGCAGGGAGCCACCACTCCCCACGCTGACGTTCAACTGCTTCGGGAGCCTATCCCCAGAGCGCCTTGACACATCCCTCCCCTACGCCAATGAGGTGGGGGATGTCCGGGTCCCCCCGATCGGCGATCCAACCCAGGGGTTAACGGCAAGAACCCCCGCCAGGCTGCGTCGATGTTGTCGCCCGACTCCCTGAGCCGAGGAGCAGGCAATCTCCATGCACGCACCGTCGGTTCTGGCCCATCTGACTCAACGCCAGCGTCGGGCGCGAGCGGGAAAGAATGCCCATCTTGGGGCATCCACATCAGCAACCATTGTGGCCCGAGCCACTGCTGACTCCTGTTACCAGACCCCCGAACACGTTGAGCAGGGGAAGCCACGTGCCCGACTGGGATCGAAACCCAGACCGCCCTATAGGCAAGGTGGGTCGAGTCTCCCGGTCGCGGGCACTAGCGATGGCCACTGCGGACCAATCTACGGTAGTGCCCCTCACCATAAAGTCTCATTTCGTGCTTCCGATCTGGAAAACCGAAAGCTTCGTCGCGACGGCTATGCTCCGGGTATGACTCTTTTTAGCGCCCGCTGCATGGGGTATGAGGTCACTCCCCCTACTACTGGCTGCGAGGATGGAGCCGTTGTGTATCCAATCTCCCACTCACATGGAGGTCTTCCCCATGTCCCTTTCGACATCTGTCCCGGTGCTTCTCGTACCCCGGCCCTCGGTCCCCTCTGCCCCAGCTCCATTGTGGTCGGGGGACCCTATGACGGAAATCGTCCCTACCCTGAGGAGCTACCCAGGGGCAGGAAGGCCGGGCGTCGTCGCCGTAGGAGGAATTTCAGGGGTGTCCGGACAGAAATTAGGCCGGTCCATTTCTAGGATTCTGAGGTAGAGTAGGACTCGACGACGGAACATTCCCCACAACCCTTCGAGTTGAGGGCCGGGATGGGGACGCGGCGCGTCAGTCTCGTACTCCCCGAATGCGATGACCGTACGATTCCCTCCTACCTTCGAAGGTATATCCAGGAGGACGAGGAATTGGCATACTGCTAAGGGTCGAGCCCGCAGTTGCCACTGTCCTCTGCGGAAGCATCTCCCGCCCCTACTAGGGAGGGTGAGGAGATTTTCTGGGGACCGACAGAAGAATCGCGAGGCGATACACCCTTGGCGGGCACCGAAGCTATGACAGGAGGCCCGTTCGCCGGCCCATCCTATCGCGACGTGGCATCCAGGGAACTGCAACCCCAGGAGGATGACCCAGGGCTCGGCGGCCAATCGGTCTGTTCTCCGTATTCCCCACCGGCCAGCCCACCGCCCCGGCGGCCTACCTCGGCGCCTTTTCCAATTCCCCGATTTTCCTCGGTGGAAGAGCAGGGTCGACAGGTTCCGGACCCCGAACTGGAGCCGTGGAGCTTCTGGACTGTTCTTGCAGTGGGTCACTTCCCTAAGAAGTTTTGGCCGGTCGTTGAATCGGATTTTGATGCGCCGGAGTCACTCACCCCGGGAGAGTTTGAAAGCTTCCACCAGATTCTTCGGGTGACTCACTCCCACATCCTCCATCAGCTAGCGCCTTATCCCGGGAGCCAAGCGCATCTCGAGGAGATTGGTGAGCAATGTCGCCGAGTCGACCTAGCAGCACTCCCCATGGTCCGGCACCCCGAGTCGCTGGACCACAATGAGGCCCTCCAGCAACAATGCATTCAGAGTTTTCAAGTACTCCGCAGAGTTATCGAGGAAGCCACCCCCCACGCGCACGTCCGCGGATGGGGGAAGTATGCTGCTCTCCTCTTCTGTTTGATCCGCTGACAGCCCGATCCACTGGGTGACCCTGAGTGAACGTTGCCAAGGGCCGTCGCGGTCAACATGGCTGACCTTTCAGATGAGGGAAACATTGTGGATCCCCTTGACGGGGACTCACCCCCCGAGGACAGGCCGCTACTGGACCCATCTGGGAGGATTACTAGCCAACAGAGGAGCATCGTAGGTCTTCCTGTACCCACTGAGGCACTGACACTCTGCCGAAACATCTGAAAGGGTAAAGATCCCGTTGGATCTATCAAACTCGCCGACCCATCTTCCTCAGTGCAGAAGGTAGAGGAAGATCCCGAGAAGGCCATACTGCACCAACAACTAGCTGAGCAAAAGAGGCTGGTTGATGAGATCTTGGTCGAACGCATTGCAGAGTGGCGGCCTGATTATGGTGCTCCTAGACCAGGACAACAGGGGCAGGACCATCTACCCCTTGTTGAGATTCCCTCGGGAAACCGTGACCGTGTCGTGTTCGCCGACAGGGGAGACGCTGAAACCCATGGCAAGAGGGCGTGATATGTTTCGCCGAACCCTCCCGAGCGGCGAGACAACTTGGGGGACCCTGCTCGGTTTCCTCCCACCGCTCCGAGAGTCGCTCCGCCAGCTGACCCACAAGTCGCTGAGCGCGACTACCGTATCAAAGAGCCTGGAAACACGCTTGTGATTAGAGATCCCCGTCAGGACAGGAATCCGCACCCGGATGATCTGATGGAAGTACTCATTGCTCGCTTGGAGGCCCTGGAAACTCGACAGGTGGAAATCCCGACAGATGGAAAGCCGTACCCAACGTGGGTGGATGACATGCCGGCCCCGCCAGGATTCGAGAACCCCACTTTTTCCCCCATTGATGGGACCGGAGACACACCTCAACACTTGTCCCACTTCAACTCGAGGTGCAGGTCTATGTTACGGACTCCGACACAGGAGGAGGCCGCCAAGCTCCAGTGCTTCGTTCAGACACTGGAAGGACCAGCATTCGTTTGGTATAGCCAGCTCCGTGTTGGATCAGTGACTAGCTGGGAGGACCTTCGCCGGAAATTCCTCTACCAGTTTAGTTCCACAACCCAGAAGACGAACATTGCAGACCTCTTTAGGTGCATGCAAAGGCCAGACGAGCGAGTCACGGCCTTCATCACCCGGTGGAAGGGGCTCACGTACTCCCTTGACATGCCACTGAATCAGGAGAAATTACTAACGATGTGTGTAGGGAACGTCAAGGCGGAGTTGGTTCCTTCCCTGATCACGCAGAATTACCCTGGAGGGTTCCGGGACTTCTTGTACAAGGCTCAGCGCCTCGAAGAAGCCCTACAACAGGCCAGTCAGGTACACCTACTGCCTCCTGTAATCTCTGTAAGAATAGCCACCACAGCCGAGCCCGCTGCTGTGGCCTAGATCGAGGCCCCCAGACAGCTAGAGTTGCTGCCAGTGAAGCCAACTCAGCAAGCTCGTAGGGGTCCACCCCCACGGTCATAGCCTCCGGCCCAGCAGCGACCGCCTCAAAATCAGCAGGCACCTCCACGTAACGCACCGCCACCCCCTAGGTGAGGTAATCCGGCTCCACCTCCTTGGCCTGCTCCTCCGGCCCCGGGTCATGGTCAGCCCCCACGAGTCCCCTTTTCCAGACAGGTGGAATCGGGCTTTCTCGTTTCGTGAGGCTTAGATCCCCTGTTATTTCCGTAGCGCCTTGGAGCAGAGGATCGTGCGGCTGCCTAAGTGCTGGAAGCCAGAAGAGGTGTGTCTCACTGATCACTCCAATTACTTCCCTTACCACCAGATCCCATGACACACCATCCGACAGTACTATGTGTTCAAGGACTGGCTCCAAGACCAAATTGAAAACAACATAGTCATGTTGGGGCCAGCCCCGACACAAGTGGCTGGTGGTTTCATTGGATCAGATAGCAGCAGCGACGACGGGGATGGGTGTGAACAGGTTTCCGACCGTGGGTCCCGAATGTATAATGACTAGATGACCCGCAGGATGGTCGCCCGTGCCCATGGAATTATCCGTGCCCGCCTGAGTCAGCCAAAGCCCTCAGAGTCTGCGAGCGCCGCTTTGGCCTCTTCGTCCCAGCCTACTTCTTCTCAGAAGAGCAGGCAGCGACGCAAGAAGAAAGAACGCGCCCTGCCATTGTCATCATCTTCTCGCACACTTGGCGATTTCATGCCCCCGGAGATTGGGATCCCTACGAGACCACGTCCGGTAGTGGATGATTCCTCGAGTGAGAGCCCGGGTTACGCTTCAGTTAACACCGTAGGGTTGGTAAATTCCTTTTTGGCACCTAACGATGAGGAACTCTAGGTGGACCTCCCGTACAGCCCGGGGTACGCTTCGGTTAACACCGTAGAGTTGGTAAATCCCTTTTTGGCTCCCGATGATGAGGAACGCTAGGTGGACCTCCCAGACAGCATGGGGTACGCTTCAGTTAGCACCGTAGAGTTGGTAAATCCCTTTTTGGTTCCCGACGATGAGGAACACCAGGTGGACCTCCAGGACAGCCTGGGGTATGCTTCGGTTAACACCGTAGAGTTAGTAATTCCCTTTTTGGCTCCTGACCATGAGGAACGCCAGGTGGACCTCCCAGACAGCCCGGGGTACGCTTCGGTTAACACCGTAGAGTTGGTAAATCCCTTTTTGGCTCCCGACGATGAGGAGCGCCATGTGGACCTCCCAGACAGCCTGGGGTACGCTTCGGTTAGCACCATAGAGTTGGTAAATCCCTTTTTGGCTCCTGACGATGAAGAACACCGGGTGGACCTCCCGGAAAGCCTGGGGTACGCTTCGGTTAACACCGTAGAGTTGGTAAATCCCTTTTTGGCTCCCGACGATGAGGAACGCTAGGTGGACCTCCCGGACAGCCTGGGGTATGCATCGGTTAACACCGTAGAGTTGGTAAATCCCTTTTTGGTTCCTGGCGATGAGGAGCACCAGGAGGATCTCTCCAATGTTCACAGCCATCGCCAACGCCGACGGAGCTGTGGCTACGTGAATCACCAGGACACGATAGTCGTCACCTTTGGTCAGGCCATGCACGCTACCGAGACCAGGCAGTGGGCCCGGTACAGAGAGCAGCACTCACGGCTCCCTCACCCAGTGACAACAGGTTCCCCTCCACCACTGTTTGCGTTGCTGGATCGGGCGGAACCTCCTTGCCCGTGTCGCAACCAGCCCAGCCCTGCCGCTGGCTGACCACTGCCTTCTGGTCCTGGCATGACAGCCACCTCCCAGGCTTCAGCTAGTGAACAGCGGGACGTGCCTAGTACCAGTCAGTCACCGGTCCCGCCAGCAGGGCCCTCCATGCCCCCAATCGCAGAGAGACCTCCTGTACGTAGAAGCTCATGTTTGGCCCGAAAGTATGATGTCCTGAAGCATCTGGATGGTATTCTGGCATGGCTTACCATCCTTGAGTCCCTTCTCCTATCGTCCGAAATGCATGAGGCACTCGTCGAGGCTCTAAGGAGCCCCCTCCAGTTCGAAACGGAGGTAGCGGCCGCAGAAGCCTTCCACACCGAGGTGATCGGGGATGCCGAATGTCCGGCAGTTATCTCGTTTTCCAGTGAAGATGAAGACCTTCCCATATAGGGGCACATCCGCCCGTTGTACATTATCGGTCATTTCAATGGTGTGGAAGTCTGTCGCGGTCTTGTCGACATGGGTTCTGGGATTTACTTGATCCCAACTCAGACACTGCGAAAACTGGGGTTGTCCGAGGATGATTTAACTCCCCCCGACCATAGAATCCAGGGGTATGACAAGACCGAGCAAACTCCACTCGGCAAGATTCGTCTGAAGACCCAGTTCGATGGCTTAGTTGCCAATACTGAATTCATGGTTGTCTCTCAGTACACTGCCTACAACGCATTGATGGGAAGGTCGTGGCTCCATCTACACGAGGTGGTTCCCTCATCATACCACCAGTGCCTCAAATACTCCCTTAAGGGTCGAGTGGGTGTGCTCCAAGGATATGCGTCTCCATTTGCCTCTTGTGAAGCCCGTTACCTAGACACTGACTATTACAAGATCAAGGACATTCAAATCCTGGTAGGTGAGGTTGAGCCCGCCGCTGTCGCAAGTGATCCCTGGGCTGGTCTGGATGACGCATATGTCTTCCCAATCCATCGGTAGGAGGCCATGACTCCCGATATGGGAGAGTTATTTGGTGTCTCGGGTACCAGGGGAAGGCATATTTATGGGTCTAAGCGACGGCGGGAAATCACCTCGTACTCTTATACCAACCAGGTTCATGTGATCTCCGAGCCTTCTACCCCTGTACGATATCGGGACGTTGGGCTCATGGCAACAGCGGTACGTCACACGTGTCTGTTTCGCCAAGCTGGAATCGACCGGCTCAAGCCAACACGTCACCACTACTTTGATGTCATAAAGCGTGGCCCCTTGGGCCGAAGGCTGGATGGGATTGGATCGACCGCCTTCATCGCCATGATCTCCGCGGTGCATGAGCCTCCCGCCGAGACGACCTCCACCGCCCAAGCCGGTGCCAGCTCCCCATCAGGGTCGAGTAGCCCCGAAACGGCTCCCCCCGTGGACGATCCTTCCTCAAGAAGATAAGAAGACATGGAAGATGCTCCTCCCGCCTTTGAGGAGGGCATCTCCACCACGGTCGACGAGCTAGAACAGGTGAACCTCGGTAGTGAGGCGGACCCGAGACCCACATTGGTCAGCGCCGCTATGCCTCCCGATGAACGACAACTGTACATAGACTTCCTCAGACAGCATCGTGATGTGTTCGCCTGGAGTTATGACAAGATGTCGGGACTAGATCCCCAGGTAGCCGTCCACTGCCTTGGCCTCCCAGCAAACCATCGCGGGTTCAAGAAGCCTCTCAGGAAAATGCACCCTTTTCATGGCACCATGGTCGAGGCCGAGGTTGATAAGCTCATTAAGGGAAACTTCGTCAAGGAAGTCTAGTACCCCATGTGGCTAGCCAACATTGTGCCCGTCAGGAAGAAGAACGGGCAGATCAGGGTTTGTATCGACTTCTACGATCATAATCGCCACTATCCGAAGGATGACTTTCCCCTTCCAGTGACAGAGCTATTGATCGATGGGACGGTCGGGTTCCAAGACCTCTCCTTCATGGATGGGTACTCCGGGTAAAACCAGATCCAGATGGCCCCCGAGGATGAAGAGTTCACTACCTTTAGGGCCCCCCAGGGTACCTTCTGATACCAGGTTATGCCCTTTGGCCTGAAGAATGTGGGTGCCACCTATCAATGGGCTATGCACCGCATATTCAAGCCAATCATCGGGACACTGGTGGAATGCTACGTAGATGACCTGTTGGATAAATCTCGTTAGCTCCAAGACCATCTCAAAGACCTTGAGAAAGTGTCTGGTTTCCTCCGTTCTCGCCACTTGAAGATGAACCTGTTGATGTGTGACTTCGGGGTCACCTCCGGAAAGTTTCTTGGATTCATTTTGAGATATCGAGGTATCGAGATCCACCCCGAGAAGATCAAGGCCATTAGTCAGATGCCTCCCCCGAGTAATATTCGGGAGCTTCGAGGCCTCCAAGGCCACTTAGCCTATATACACCGATTCATTGTGAATCTGGCTGGAATGTGTAAGCCCTTATCCCGGCTCATGAAGAAAGGCGCCGCCTACAGGTGGGACGAAGAGTGTCAGACCGCTTTTGAGGAAATCAAGCTGTATCTGCTTCAACCTCCAGTCCTGATGCCACATGTTCCCGGAAGGCCACAGGTCCTTTACGTGACCGTCCTAGAGCGATCCCTCGGTGCCCTTCTCGCCCATAAGAACAACGAGGGAGCCGAGAATATCCTCTACTACCTCAGCTGCAGGCTCCTCGATGCGGAAGTTAGATATTCTCCCATAGAGAAGAACTGTCGGGCGCTCGTATTCGCCGTATAGAAGTTACGACACTACTTGCAGCACCATGAGGTACAGTTGGTCTCTCGGGTAGACCCGTTGAAATACATCATGAGCTAGCCTATGTTGACTGGCCGATTGGCACGCTGGGCGGTGATCCTCCAGCAGTTCGGCATTAGGTTCATACCTCAAAAGGCCGTCAAAGGGCAGGAGTTGGCAGACTTCATTGCCGCCCACCCCACCTCTGCGGACCATCCACTGGATTCAGGCTTTCCTAATGAGGCAATACTCTCAGTCGATCACACCACCCCATGCTGGAAGATGCACTTTGATGGCGCCTCCCGAAGCCCCACCGGTAGAAGGCTCAACGATCCTAGGCTTAACAGTGTGGGCCTGGGTATCGTCTTCATCACCCCGGAGCATGTCGTTCTGCCATATTCTTTCTTATTGTCAGAAGGCTGCACCAACAATGAGGCAGAACATCATGCCATCATCACTAGACTCGAGTTGGCTCTGGAGGTTAACGTGCCCCATCTGTGTGTAAAAGGGGACTCTGAGCTAGTCATCAAGTAGGTTAACGATGACTATGCTGTCAGAAAGCTTGAACTCATGCCATAGCTGCAGTGCACCCTCCATCTAATGGCTAGGTTCCCCTCCCGAACAGATGTCGTTCGCGTTCCCCGGTCACAGAATAGTCGAGCATATGCCTTGGCCAGCCTGGCCGCATCACTCACGGAGCCCGGACAGGATGACCTAATCATCCATGTGCCGCACCGGAGAGTCATTTCTCCTGTTAACTCCGCTCCTGATGTCCCAGAGGGTGATCATGGCCCGCAAGTGAACAATCTCACTGCAGGTGCCCCTGCGTTAGGACCCCTCAGGGTTCCAGGCGTGGTGATTGGGACAGTTCCTGACTGGAGGACACCTCTGGTTGAATATCTCCTGCACGACCATCTTCCAATGGATCGGGCGGAGCGAGAACGGATCCGGCGCCACACGCCACAGTTAACCCTTCAAAGCGGTCCCAGCCGTGAGCACCTTCTTTACAGGCATGGGTTTGACGTTGTTATCCTCATTTGTCTTCAAGGAGTTGAGATCCCACAGGTCATGCAGGAAGTGCACGCTGGTTCCTGTGGCACCCACCAGGCCGGGTCGACGTTGTCCCACCAGATTTGGAGGTTGGGATACTTCTGGCCCTCCATGATCCACGACTACGTCGAGTACGCCAAGAGGTTTCATGCGTGCCAAGTTCATGCTAACTTTGTGCATTGGCCACTGGAGCCTCTCCATACTACTAAGTATTCCTGGCCCTTTGCAGTCTGGGGTTTGGATGTTGTAGGGCCTTACCCGCCGGCGACGGCCCGTCAGTGCCAGTTCATCTTGACCGCTACGGATTTCTTCTCAAAGTGGGTAGAGGCAGTCCCGCTCAGGGAAGTCAAGGCTGGTTATATCGCCGACTTCGTGAGCTCCAATATCATCCACTGATTCGGAATACCTCACGCGATCTTCACGGATAACAGAACCACCTTCCGAGCGGCCGAGCTGAAATGATTGTACGCCAAGTACATCATTCTCTCTAACCACACCTCCCGCTATCATGCGCCGGCAAATGGAAAAATTGAGGTGTTTTAAAAAACCCTCTCTAACATTTTGCAGAAAATGGTGGGTCAGAACAAGAAAAGTTGGTCGGACAAGCTCCCCTAAGCCCTCTGGGCTTATAGGACGACGACTCGAAATTCCACCCAGGTGACTCCGTATTCCCTAGTATATGGATCTGAGGCCATCCTACCCATCGAGGTTCAGTTTCCCTCATTGCGCACGGCAGTCTACGACCAGAAAGCACCGGATAGAGTTTCCGAAATCCATCTGGCCGAGTTGGAAGCACTGTACAGAAGTAGGCTTCGTGCTTTAAACAACTTGGAGAGGCATCAGAGCAGGATGGCTCAAGCCTTCGATAAGAAGGTTCACCTCTGCTCCTTCCTGCAAGGTGACATGGTGCTGGCTCTCAGAACGCCAATGATTCCCAGCAGGAAACTGCCCAAGTTGGAGCCCAAGTGGGAGGGGCCTTTTACTGTCCACAAGGTCTATCCCAATGGCGTGTATTCCCTGGTAACCATGGATAGTGAGCGCATCACTCCTCCCACCAACACCAGGTTCCTCAAGAAGTACTTTTCCTAGTCTCTAGGGTCCAGCATGACCTTAAACTGTATGGTCCAATAGGACCTTAAACTGCATTTGGCCCTACCTTTGGGATCTATGGTCCCGTACGACCCTAAAATGCACCTTGGTCCGATTTCTAAGACCTAAAACTAAGATCACCTCGGTACGAACTCTAAGACCTAAAACTAATATCCATATTTCGTCCAACATGACGTTAAACTGTATTTCAAGAACTACGTGTGGCTTGATTCTCATTCAAATGAAATACGTAGGAACACCCAGACCTTTCATCTTGGGTCCAGCCCCAGGAGTTTCCAAACTCCTCCCTTTCACCTCGGTCTGAGATCTAAGACCTAAAACTAAGATCCATATTTCATCCAACATAAGGTTAAACTATATTTCAAGAACTATGTCTCACTTGATTCCCATCCTAATGGGATACGTAGAAACACCCAGACCTTTCATCTTTGGGTCTAGCTTGAGGTCTGCTGTTGTGTCTGTCTCGCCTCTGGGACCTTAACCACAGGATCGTGTGGCGTGGTGTGAGATCATGTCCTCATTCACATCAGGTTTGCAATAGCTGCACCACGTGCACCCTGTCCTCGGGATTTAGCCCTCTCATGTCCAATGGCATTAGAGGACGCTCTCCAGAACTATGTATGGCTTGATTCCCATCATTATGGGATATGTAGGAACACATGAACACCTAGATGTCAGGTCTAGCCCCATCTCTTAGGGGACCCCACAATCTCTCGGTGCCGAGGGTGTTTGGCATTACGCCCCCTCTTTTGCCCGGGGATCCGCCATCTTTTGGCCGCTCTCGGACTAATCCCTCTGACCCTTTCTAGTGGTCTGCTGATGTGCTCAAGGTACTATGGTCTAGGACATGGAGTGCCATATTTGACTTAGGCAAGTTCCTTCTACTTTCCAAGCTTCGTGTTCCCCTTCATTCGGGCCCCCGTCATTCTTCACACCCAGAGGGACCCCCAAGAACGGCCTGGATACAACGCCCAAGGGATCTCCTACCGTCATGGGTCAACGCCCCCGAGGGTTTCAGAAAACAAATTGATACAAATCCCGTGTTGCGAACATGGTCAGTGGTTGATGCTCATTTGT
The DNA here is from genome assembly GCA_963277665.1 of Viscum album. NCBI lineage: Eukaryota > Viridiplantae > Streptophyta > Magnoliopsida > Santalales > Viscaceae > Viscum > Viscum album. The sequence goes on along the minus strand of OY728156.1, from coordinate 855,735,843 downwards.
TTGTCCACATGGCTAACACGACAGGATGTTGCGATGCGAACATGGTCAGCAGTAATCCTCAGTCGTCACGCCGGCTTCCACGGGGCCTAAATGTTGGTGGCATGGCTCATGTCATGTTCCGCCCCACTGTTTCTAGGTAGAATCTCGACACTCCTTGTACTAACCCTCAGTACACCCCCGCACATTAGATAGACCGAGCTGCGTAATGGTGTCTCTCGGGGCTCCTGCGATCTGAGCGCTGGAATATGTGCTTGGGTATCTTCTTTGCAGGTTGTGTGCGGCTTGACCCTCATCCCCATGGGAAACGAGGAGTCGCCTGGACATTGCGTTTCGGGCCCATCACAGCTGGGAGCTAGTATCTCCTGCGCCTCCCTGATTGTGGAACCCTCGTAGGCCCCTTTGGCCCGAGGCTCCTCTCTCGGCTGGTCCGAACCATACGACCTTAAACTGTGTTGCTGGTCCAAACCATAACACCTTAAACTGTGTTGTTGGTCCAAACAATACGACCTTAAACTGTGTTGTTGGTCCAAACCTTACGACCTTAAACTCTGTTGTTGGTCCAAACAGTACGACCTTAAACTATGTTGTTGGTCCAAACCATACGACCTTAAACTGTGTTGTTGATCCAAACCATACGACCTTAAACAGTTTTGTTGGTCCAAACCATACGTCCTTAAACTGTGTTGCTGGTCCAAATCATACGAACTTAAACTACGTTGATGGTCCTATCACACGACCCTAAAATGTGACATTATCGTCCTGGTCGCATGACGAAAAACGGCACTGCATTGTGGTGACCTCGTTGTAGAGGACATCACATTGGTTATTGGTCTTGTACCATGACATCTGTCAACACCTATCACGGCTTGATGCTTGTGGCAACACAGCGGCCAACTGCTCTAGGCCTGGCGCTTCACAAAAAAAACCTACTCACCCTAAAAGGACAAATAAGATTTATCAAATTCCTCTTCATTCAGTGCAAGGTCCATGCCCGCACTCCCCCTTTCTGTGGCACTGGTATCTTACCATGTCACCTTTCAGAACTACATATGGCTTGATTCTCATCCTTATGAGATACGTAGGAGTGCCTGGGACACTTCCCCGTGGACCCAGCCAACCTACATTTGTGTTCGGTCCCTTGGCTCGAGCATTTCCCCGGAGAGCACATGGTAAGTAGGGCTTAGGTCGTCACTCACGTCGGGTTTTGTAACCGCTATGCCATGTGTTAGTTTCTCCTCCTTTCTTCCCTTGGTCCGAGATCTAAGACCTAAAACTAAGATTCTCATGGTCCAAGCTCTAAGACCTAAAACATAGATTCTCATGGTCTGAGGTTTGAGACCTAAAACTTAGATTCTCATGGTCCGATCTCTAAGACCTAAAACTAAGATTCGCATGGTTCGAGATCTAAGACCTAAAACTAAGATCCATATCTCATCCCACATGACGTTAAACTGTATGTCGTCCCACATGACGTTAAACTGTATCTCGTCCCACATGACGTTAAACTGTATCTCGTCCCACATGACGTTAAACTGTGCTTCAAGAACTACGTGTGGCTTGATTTTCATCCTAAAGAGATACGTAGGACCGCCCGGACAATTTCGTATTGGGTCCAGCCCCATGGATTGTTAACCATGTCCCTCCTTATTGCCGGCCCCTCGGCCCGACTTCGGGACATTTACCCCGAACAGGTTTGGGATGCCCCATGGTAATAATGGGATGCGACAGTTCTCTCGCCAAGGAGGTCCTGCCTGTAAATTGGGAAGACCCGTGATCAGGTCGGTATGTCCGCCTAATGCGCCTTTGCAATGGTAGCACAATATCGAGAGTGTTGGACTCTGTTCGAACAAGCCATCACTCCACCTCCCACGCTTTGTGTTCCCCTTTATTCGGATCCTCATTTCATTTCATGTTTGACAGGACCCCCTAACAGTATGGATGCTCGACCTATGGTCCGCCTACTGTCCTAGGCCAACGTTCCGAAGGACTGATCATGTTTGACAGGACCCCCTAACAGTATGGATGTTCGACCTATGGTCCGCCTACTGTCATGGGACAACGTTCTGGAGGACTAGTCATGTTTGACGGGACCCCCTAACAGTATGGATGACAGACCTATGGTCCGCCTATCGTCCTGGGCCAATGTTCCGGAAGACTGACCGATGATATTAGAGTTAGGCCCCGTGTTGCGAACATTGTCAGCGGTCAGCCCTCATTTATTGTTCCCATTCCAGGCCAACGTGATATGGATGCTGTGTTTCCGCCACGGTTGATAGTTATCCTCCACGGTTGCGCCCCGTTGGGTTTCGAATTTGGGCTGCGTGATGCACCCTTTCTCTCTATCCCCCTGTGTTCAGATGGATTTCAATGCCCCCAGCATTGCCCCACACGTGTGTTAGAGCACATTGAGAAGTCGACACATCAATTGGACCGGGGTCCCCTCAGAGGTCCAGGCACAATTTTGGATGCCTGAAGATTGGTCAATGCCCCACAGTTGAACGGAATGATGGTACGAGTATCTCTTGCTTCTCGCGTTGGGCATGTCCCATAGGAGCCTAGGGGTGAGTTGTTATTCATTTCGAAACTATGGTTCAGCGCATTAAACCAAGGGTACAAAAGAGTGGATTTTCCCATATATTGGATTGAGACGATGAGTAGTACAAGAAAAAAAGTTCATGAGATGGAAAAAAGGCCCTTAGGGATCATCATACTGGTAGCCTCCAAAGCCTCTTTTCGCTCTTTGAAGACTCTCTCCTCATTGGCCACCAATGAGGGCAGCTCGCCAGCCCTATCTTGTGCCTGCGCCCGCTCGCTTCGAAGCACGGACATCTGGTGACTTGCCTCCACCAGTTGTTCATGTGCATCATCCAGCTGGGCCGTCAGTTGTTCCACGAGCTCATAGCATGTTGTGATGAAGGCCTCCTTATCAATCGCCTGCCCTTCGAGGTGTCAGACATCCTGCTCCGCCCTCAGTAGCGCTTGAGCGCTCGCCGATCCTTCCTGGCACTGGGAAATGTCGGTGCGCCAGCTGCTCTCAGGTATCTTCTCAGACATGTAATCACGGACCTTCAGATGGAGACGCTGAGCATCACCTCCTCCGGCGCACATGAAGCACAGCCAGGTCTGATGTGATCACATCCGCCACATCCAATCAGACTGGGGATGCCTGAGAAAGTGCTGGATACACTTCCACCCCTTGCGCTGTGCCATCCGGCTCTCTTAGGCCGCCTCTGAGTCGGAGTCGTCTATCTCCTCAGGGTCAGCCGGTCAGTATATGGGGATGGCCGCCAGAAGATCAGCAGCAGGATCCACCCCAGGGATGTCTTCATGAGGAATAGAATCCTCGACGTCCGGGCGTCCTTCTCTAGCCCCAGTAGTAATGATACCTCCACCAGCTTCCGGCATCGTCTCCGGAATAGCGCCGCTGATGTCCGCCACCTCCTGTTCATCAATTGTCGGGGCTGACTCAGTGTAGAGAGCATATTCCAAACGAGGTGGTATGTCTGCCGCTGGTCCACTCACGGACGGCTCAGGCTCTGCAACCTGATGCACCTCCAGTGTTGAGATCACTACACAAGGCATACGCTGGTTAGATGGGATCCTTTACCACCAAGCACCAGTGGTGAAGCGTGAGACTTACAGGAATCCATAGCGTCAGTCCCCAGTGTTTCGGCCTCCACAGGAGCCGCCATGATGGGAGACCCCTCTGCACTTGTTAATTCAAGGATGGGTTTCGGATCCCCGTCACTTCTCGCCGGTTCCTCTCCTCCCTCCTCTGGTGTGGAATCCCATCCAACGCTCAATTGCTCCTGAGTAGGAAGGGGATGTGAGTCAGAAGTTGGAAATGAGAATGGATGAATAAGGAGAATGAATGAAGACAGTGACCAACCTCGAGAATCTAGTTTAAGTCGAGATCAGAGTTGGAAATCTCGCCGCTCTCTCGGAGACTCCCTTGGTAGGTCCCCCCTTGCGACCCTTCACCTTCGGGCTCTTCTTTTTCGTCTTCTCCATCGCCTTCGTCCTCTCCGGTTTCCTCCTCCCCCTCCGGCTCCTCATCACTGCTGCCTTATCCCGGCAGTATCGCTTCCGGATCATGCTCCTGGCCGAGCATCACTTTCACGAGGAAAGTTGGCTCCACACACCTCCCCCTCTGGTGTGCGTATACGTCCATGGCCGTCAGATAAGCATGCCGCCGATGGAAATTTACTCAGTTGGCAATTCGAACGAGCCCGACCTCTGGCAGTTGGATCCCGTTCTGCATTATATTTTTCCAGATGGCTTCGACGCTCAGCGATTGCCGCAGGGTCATCCAGGCCGACCACAGTGCCGGGAGAAATGCATCATGAGAAGGTTCGAGCAGATACCTTATCTGCTTCCGGGGCAGTTCCCTGGCTGCCTCATGTAACCCACCTGCGGGTAACGATGACGTGGCGGCACCATGTGATGTACCCGCTGCCGAAGTCCCGGCCTGCGTAGGCCTCGCTGCCTGACGCGCCCTTGGTTCCCCACATCCGACGGCACCGTGCCTTCTTTCTCGTCGCCTGGTTTCCGCACATGTGACCTCGAGTTTCCATACGCATTTGCGTAATAGCCCCTCAGGGTACACAATGGTCCAGTGTTCATGGTATTCGGTTGCTAGGCCTGCATCGACCCCGGAAGGAGGAAGAGTGACGACGTCGCCAGAGCCGAAGGTGGTAAACATCAACCACATCTGGCACAGGACGCATGGATTCTCCTCCTGCCAAACAGCCGTGAATACCTTCTTCGGCATTCGCTTGAGGCACCCGAACTGCCTGGCGAATCGGGATGGGACGTACGACTCGCAGATCACCTTCACATCGATTCGTGCCACGACCACCCCGCCCCGAATACTCTGGAAGTATTCCTGCAGTTCCAGAGAGCCTCGACCGTTGTCCACCAGCTGGCCGACCGGGGTAGGGAACAGGCTGATTTTGAAGTTGGCATGGTTGCTGATGCGGATCCTCACACCCTCCTCGTTGAGCGTCATCGGTGCCACCCCTGTGATATTTAGCAAGGACGGTCGCAGACCATTTCCTAGAGGACGGACGAAGTTTGGGAAAGTATACCTGCCAAGATGCGTCGCCACCCAGCCATGGAAGATCTGGAAGGGACCACACACTCTCTGAGGAGACCCCCTCGCGAGATGCACCCCAGAATGGTATACAGCTTGGCCAGTACGGGGACGCCCAGGTTGAGCCGTTTGTTGGCGGTCATGGAGCCTGCCATCACCAATGTTGTTGGACGGATGCACATCCTCACGTCCCGCACCGGCAGGAGCCACCTGCTCAGGAAGGCGGCAAGGAACCTGGCATACCGGACGTTTGGGTCCCGGGCTTCAATCACGTGGTATCCCAATGATTGGTATTTCCCCGCCTCCAGGGTCCTCAAGTATGACCCATCCCTACTCCTCTGAGTCGCGGTTGGGCACCGTTTTCACCATCCCAGCATCTTGACGGTCGGATCCTTCTCAAGGAACAGGCTGAACCAGCCCGTGAAGGCAACATCCTTCAGGAAGTCCTTGACCCCTAGCCTCTCTTTGGCCAGCTCCAACAGGTGCCACGTCAGCATAGGCGTCCGCGTCCTGTCTCCCCAGGTGTTCTTTGGAGGAACTAACTCGTCGTATTGGTAACCCTCCAGTGGGATACCGCCGATGCAGTGAACATACCAGAGACTAATGCTGACCTCCCCATGATGAATGTGGAATGTGTTGGTGTCAGGAGACCACCGGATGAAGATCTCCGGTTTGAGTTCAGGCTGACGGTGGAAGTGGAACTGGGATGTCCATACCACCTCGAACAGGCCGATGTACCAAAGTTCGTCCCCGAACTAGTCGCAGGTATGGCAGACCTACAATGCCCAGGCCCATTCATTGGTGAAGATTCCCCCAGACCGCAGGTCCCAATCCTTCAGCCAGCCCTTCGTGTTATCTGTGATGCTCTGAAGGAAGGTTCTCGCGTAGAGGGCCGGAGAATCCTCTACCACAGGCTCGTCCCTGGTAATTGTCCTAGTCCTCGGGTTCAGAACATCTACATCCATATGTCTAGTTTCCCTAGCAGGATGACCATTGTTGGTGATGTTGTAGCGAGGAAGTTCGTCCTCCCGAGTCACCCAAAACCTTGGCGTGTCCACCTCGAAGCCCGGCAGTGGCACCTCCTCCAGGATGCCAAAGTTCCAGAGAGGGAGGTTGTCAGACAGGGGATACGTCTTCTGAGCCGGAGTCAACAGATTGAACAAGGTCATATTGTTTGACACAATCACCTTGGCATCATAAACCTCCTCATTCGCCGCCATTTCGCTCCTACGAGCAGCGGCTTCCCCCTCATCAACTAGGTTTGCGGCCATCTCGAATTTCTCAGGAGTTGGGCGAAATCAGGATGCAGTGCGCGGAATCGGAGAGTTCTGCACGAAATCTAAAGGAGTCACGCGAAATCCTGGAGATGAGCACTCAATCGGCACACGAAGCGCGGAAGATCCCAGTTTGGAGTGAAATCATGGCCAAATTTCGGAAGGAATTCCGCGCTGCCAGAGCGTTCTTACGCTCATCCACGGAAGCATTTTCGCGCACGAGAGTGAATAGCATATCGCGCGGAAAAAGTGGATGTATGGAATTGGGACCCAGCGCCCCTTTTTATAGATGAGGCTAGGGTTCCGCGTCGCGCGGAAAGGGGATTCCACGTGAGTCTGGCATTTTGCGCGCCCCTTCGAAATTTTGCGTGTAGCTTGACCAGGGGACTGAGCATTTCAATGTTTCGGCATTTCCCTTGGAATCTGATCTTTGCGACCTCTCACCGATCCAATTCCAAGGGGGGGGGGCATCTGTTGAAACCGAAAAAAGACCGTAACTCCCGGAGGATGTTTCGAAATGGCGAAGAAAAGTCATATTCGGAATCAGAGGCCCGAATCGAAGGCCCGGGAAGTGGTGCGCGAAATAAAGGAGGATCCATGCAAAAAAAGGTTCTGTGCGCGAAGTAGTCTCGGGATTCATGGAATTGTTCCAGCGTGGCGCGCAATAATTGCGCGCCCCGGTTCTCCACGGTGATATTTTTTCACGGAAGCGGTTCCCGGCGTGGAAAATTTCGCGTGCCGCCTAGATTCCGCGCCGGAGGTCCCCTATAAATATAAGGTGACCCCGAACATTTTGGGGGTTGAGTAATCCGAAGCGACTCTCGTGCATGCAATTCGGCTCCCCCCACGGGAAAGATGACATCCAGGTAATCCCACATTTCATTCCACCTTGCCCCGGAGTTTTCCCTTTGCGCGCAACTCCACCGGCTTCAGTGAATTTTCCCCTTCCCCCAGTTTCCAGCATGGCGCGCAATTCGCGTCCTGTGCGCGCAATACCCTGCCTTGCGCGCAACACCCTGCGCGTAATTCCCTCTTCGCGCAGAATTCCATTTTCTCCAATTGCGTGTCGTCCCGGTGTTTTGCGCGCAAACCTTCCCTTTTGCGCGCAAAACCCGGGACCTTTCACCTTGACACCCCTTGGATGCCCCCTGCACCGGCACCTGATGTCTCCCCTGCCGGGCATGCGCGCCATGCGATGTTTTCCCAAACGGCCTTCTAGGATCGTGCGAAGTAACCTCAAGGTCCCCTGGGCCATGTTTCCCGTTGCGTTTCTTTGCCTTATGCTTCTCCGCATAGGCACGCTAACGGCTATTGCTTCTTCGCATAGCCACGCTAACGTGGACCCCCTGGTGGTTTGCCCTATGGCCCCCCTTTACTACGGCCTTGTCGATGCCTTCCCTTCCACAAGGGGTAGAGGGAGTTGGGCATGTTAGCCCTAGGGGGTGTGGAGCAAACCCACCCCGTCCAAGCTGCAGGACGTTAAACTACTGAGCACCTCGTCCTTAACACAAGACGTTAAACTGTGGTCTGACCCCGTGCTTCGCACGCAGGGTCCCCCTAGCTCGGACATTTTTTACGCCACTCGCCTCCACGGGAATGGACTCTTCCTCACATAGAATGAGATCCTCCTTGTCGGAGCGCGTTTGTCCATGGGGGAAGGGCTGCCTCAGAGCGTAAGACCCTAACCTTTCTTGCGGATGACTGCACCCGTGCATCTCTGTACTTCCCCCTGCCAAGGCCAGTGGAGTCCTTTTCCCACTGCACTTTGTCGCACCACGAGCCTCCACCCTGGAGTAAGCCCCGACATCAAGGGCCACTAACCACGCGTAAGCCCCAATTTTCTCTTTGGGCCGCTCAACGCGTAAGCCCCATTCCACTTCTCACGGATGGACCCTTTGCGACGTGATTGTCTGGTCCCTACTGCCTCTTGTTTCCCACACCGAGAATAACTCACGAGGGCTTAGAGCGTGCATCGACCATGACATCCTCCAATGGGCCACCCCAGAGTGTAAGCCCCATCCCAGCGAACTACGTCGACTTTTATCCGTGTTAACGCACGGTACGTAGGAAGCCTCCACGAGGTTCAATCCCACCACTCGGTTGTTCCGACCTCTTTACGTCGTTTCACTACCCACCATGGGCCGCCTCAGAGCGTAAGCCCCATACCCACCATGGGCCGCCTCAGAGCGTAAGCCCCATACCCCCATGGTCCGCCTTAGAGCGTAAGCCCCACATAACATCGCCCTGCATGACATTAAACTGTATGCCCTCGTCCCGCATGACGTTAAACTGTATTCCTCCTCTTGGGCCGGCCCAGAGCGTAAGCCCCATGTCTCACTCCACCATCCATCTCGATCCTTACCCGGGACTCCACATCCCGGTGGGATCATGCCACCCCATTCCACTCCGTAGCATCCGAGAAGTCGCCCACGTGCTGGCCCCAACATCGGTGTTCCCCCCAGGGGCCCTTCAATCGGATCTGTCTACGCAAGAGGTTAAACTCGCGGCATACCCCGTGTCAAACATGGGAAGATGAGGAAAACCTCAGATAGTACACATTCCCCGCATGCGATGTGGGATTCCTCGGGATTCTGCACCCTCGAGAAGCCCTGTGATGAGGGACCAAACACAGACATGCTGACGACGCCCTAACATGACCATTCTCCTCACCGATGGTTGCTGTCCCGATGAGACCCCTTGGAGCGTCTTGACGGAAGCAGCGTAATTAACCGGCGTCCATGTAGATATGGCACCAGGAATGAGCTTCACGAACCCATCTTAAATCTATGAGGGAGACCCGGACTAGGTGATGAGATCCGAGGAGGAATCCATGGAAGGAAGTACCGACATCCCTTCATCCTGGTTTCGATCAAGGAGCAGACGTCCCCGAACAAGGAACGGATGCTGCCCGCCTTTGGAAAGCGGGAATGCGGGGCAACAAGCAGCGCGTCCTCCCCCGCAGACGGATGCACGCACCCCGACAAAAGCATTAGAAACAATATTATCACTACACCATTGGGATCTCAGTTTTAAAAAAACATATATAGTTATATTAGTGTTTTTATTGAGAATATATCATTGAATGAAATCACTTTTATGAATATTTATATGTTTACTCATATTAATGACTTATTTTATCAAATCCTTGGAGATCAATATTATACAGTGATTGACATGAGATCTTGGTACAACCATGTAAAAGTGAATTAGGATGATATTCTAAAGAATTTATTTTATTCTATATATGAGAAACAATTTTTTGTAGATATTAACTTTGGATTGACAAATTACCATACTATATTTGGGTATTTTATGTATACTTTATTTTGTTAATATCTGGATATATTTATATTATTGATTTTATGATATATTATATTACTATCAAAATTATTAATATCATGAAAAATAATATATGAATTTTTCTAGAAATCCCCTAATAAAATTTTTTTATGGAAGATTTAGACAATTTTATTTTTGGTAAAATATATTTCTTTAATTTGGAATGGTTTCCATTAATATAACTAGGTAGTAGTTCCCACCAAATCAATAGTGGTTTATGAATGTAAAACACCTAAAAATGTTACTGATATTCATTATTTTTTTATAGCATAATAATAATATTTTTGGGAAACATTTCATGATTATCTAGAACAATGACAAATTTTACTCGATAAGGAGTTATATATATCTAGGAAAAATAATGTGATGATTCTTTTCATGATATAAAATGAATATTGGTGAATCCTAAATCTTTAGATATTCCCCTAAGAAACGGTCATTTCATCGTCTATATAGATGCTTTATTAAGGGGAAATGGTAACATTCTGATGTAGAATTAGAAGGTAATTTCATATACATTAGCACTATTAAAACCACATAAATAAAATTATCCAAACCCTAATTGTAGTTTTATTCTGATATTTATATTTGTAGATTTTGATGTTTTATTTATATTGCTCTATGTGTGTAATGTAATCTTTTCATAAAATTATGATTTATATATGTACTGATAAGAAATTCATAATGAGGCATAAAAGACGTTTAAATCTTAAAAGTTATTTTTTTAAACAATTAATCACCATCCTAGAGAAGAAAAAAGTGTAATATTCCTCGAGTCAAAAAAATCATGCATCATTTAACACTATTAGATGAAAAAAAATACCCATTGGTTAAAAATTTAAATAAATTTTTCATAGATTTTATGGGTGATTGAAATTCCGTTGTTTGGATTCAGATTTAAGTGTATTCATCACTATCAGATAAAATTAAAAATAACTATAAGGCATGTTTTGAGTTTTAGGAAATGCAAATATTGGTTAAGAGTATATTTTTTAAAATAATTTTGACAAATATTGTGCGTTAAAATTTTCAAAGATATTTCTTGTCCTTTTTGATTCCCTGGTGAAGAAATAATTATTATTTGACTACCATTTATCTCTTTTTTATATTCATACTTGGAGTAAAATTTCGTACAGAGATATTATAGTGAATTACTTATGGTATGGAATGAAAACCGATATTGCTGAATTTTCCATGAAATGTTTGAAATTTCAATATCTTAAATAAGAAAAATAATAAGTAAAGGTGTTTCATAATATATTTTTAGTTCTAGAGTGGAAATAAGATATTATATCCATGGATTTCATGGTGGGACTGCTAATGACATCTCTAGGTAAAAATTTAATTTGTGTTACGATAAATAAAATCACTAATTGTCCATATTTAATTATGAGTAAGGATACCTAATATTTAGATCATATTTATAGGTTCTATGTTAAATATATTATCATGTTTCATTGATTTTATATCTCCATTGTAGACTTCCTTGATCCTAGTTTCACATTTACATTTGGGAAGGCCTTTAAATGGATTTGATAATTTAATTAATATTCATTATTACTTTTAATCATCAATATGTTTGATAGACATAGTTAAAAATTCATACATTGTAGTGCATGATTCGTGCCTATTAAATATATTATTAGGGAATTTGGGATCATCAAATTTATTTAGTTTAGTATTGCAATAATATGAATTATTGACCCATTATAATGATAAAACCATTGAAGGAGTAATACAGAATGTTGTTATGAACTCCAACATTTTATGGTTAATTAGGTGAAGGAATTTTGATGGTATATTAATTTTTATTTGAAATGGTAGAGAATGTAAAATTATTTCACAAATTTTTGGAAATGTTCGTATTAGGAAGAAAATTTATGAACATAATGGTGGGGGGGTTATCATTAATTTATTATATATGATCACTTCATTCTTAAAATATCTCCATGGGAATGTGTTATGAATTTTTGTATAAAGAGAATATTATGTATATGATTTTATGAAACATTTGAAATCCTATTGAAATGTTGACTAGTTTTCCATTGAGTATACATTGCTCTGATTTTATCTTAGGTACACAATATTTTTCAAATTTTTGTTTATGAAGTATATGAAAAATTAATATAATGCTATGATCCCATATGTAGTTTAGTTAGATGATAATAATTTTTATTAGGAATAACTTATTTATATTTGTTAACATAGGGACTATGTATCATGAGAAAAGCTATTTCACCATGTAATGGTTTTTGGGAGAATCCATATCATTAATAATTAACATGGTAATATGAAAATTATATGAGGGAATGATATCAAAAAATGATTAATACATGAATAAATTATGAGGATTGCATTTCTAAATGGAATGGAAAATGTAAAAATCCAACTACTGATAGAATTATTTTTTCAGGTTATTTAGTATTCTATAACTAAGTGGTAAAAATCATTATGTAATTTAAATCATAAAAAAAATAATTAAATGAAATTTATAATATTTTTATATTTAATAGATTAATTTTAAAATTGTTTTATTTAGTTTTAAAATAATATATTTTTGAAATCATCATTATTAAATTTTCCTAGAATGAGTTTTAGATATTTTCTTGAAAAAGTTAAATTTTTAGTGAAAGTTAAAGAATAAATAATATTAATAATTATTTTAATGATCTTATATTATGATAGTGTGATGCCAATATAAGCATATATTATTTATAAAAATTGTATAATTACTTAAATATGATATTTGTAATTAAATATTTTACATAAATATTTTAAAATATTAAAATTATAATATATTTGATGACAAATATGAAAATAATGTTTTGTGTTGATGTGGTGCAGGTATATCAATGGAAATTTCATAGTTGGTATCTTATAAATAATAATTGAGTGATAAGAAACATTTTCATGAATTTTAGATTAAATCTTATCTATTTATGATTGTTATTTCTTTCATTGTTTCTAATTTTATTGTTATATAACATGAATCTCAACCAAATAATTTTTCAATACATTCCAAATGTATTAAAAGTAATATTATAAAATTAAATTAGTTTCATTCATATATATATATATAAATATAACTAGTTAATATATATAATGAATAATATTTATAATAATTAATATGTTTTTATGATATTTTTTTATTTTTTTTGAAATAATTTCCTTAAATGCGTATGAAAATAACATAGTTCTTGATTACATAGACTATAAAACCAATAAAGTGATTAAATTAAAATTATAAGAAACATTGAATTACCAATAAATTTGATAAAATCTCAATAAATGAGTATATATTAATCAAAATGATCTTCTAGTAGAATTTAGGCCCTTTTTAATCCACTTGTTTGACCACAGGGTCGTTATAAGTATTTAGTTAGAAGAAGGTAATATTGTTCATGCTATGTTTTGTAATTTGTAACACTATTAAATATATAGATTTATAGAAGAGATATTCAACTATAAGTTTTATTTATAAATATTTATTTTTTCGCCATCCGGTAATTTCATTTTAATTTTTTATTCAACAAATAATTACAATACAACATTACGTTGTCATGATGAGTAATTATTAAATTAATAAAATATTTTAATAAATTATATTATAAATATTAACAAAAATATGTTTTGGGAAAATAATTTTGATCCATGAATTAAATTATTAATATGAAATTTATATGAAATAATAATTGTTTTTGAATTTCAAACTGTTTTTAATGTTTATAAGGTCATAGTAATTAACAAAATTTATTTATTATAATGGGATTTGTTGAATTTAATATTATTTTTTTGTTAGTTTAAAAAAATGAAAATATTTAGTAAGGACAATGTGGGAAATATTATTTCAAAAACATCATACAAATTCATTTATATTCCTTTTCGATTTCTATCACCTAAATTAGACATATTATATTTTAGTATTTTATTAAAATCATTAAATTCCCATCACCTATATTTTAAAAGGGCACTCCACCAAAATATTATTTTCACCACCATGATCCTTTAAGATGAACCACCCTATAAAAGAAATATTTTTCATCATCCCCATTCACGTTATAGTGTCCCCCCACAAAATACCATTTCCATTTTCCAAAAGTAGGGTCTCAAGAAGATTTTATTTAAGAGGTTAACTCCTTTTTATTCACTTATAAATTTCATCTCTCATCTACCGTTCCCTAACCCCATAACCAAGGTCTCCTGATAACATTACTATAATATAGATAATTTAATTATTTTTATGTCCAAAAAATAACCCACATAAAATATTTTCTATTCTCCATGAAATTTTAAAAAACTAATATATCGTCAATGGTATTTTTATTCACCTCCTTTATGGATGCGGTGTTTTTGCCTCAATTTTATGTATTAATGCTAAAATAAAATATATATATAATTACCTAAATATATATATATAAGGTCTCTCATTATAGAATTAATATATTCCCATAATATTAAACAAATAAATAATTGTTCGCGATGGTCAAAAAACAACCAAAATAAATTGAATATTTATAATTAATGTTTTTTCAAATGAATCAACCTCATGTAGGAATGAAAAATGATATATGGTACAATATAAATTTATGCTGGTAGGTGAATAATATATAATCTCACTTATATAGTATAAACCAAATATTCAAAGAACAACCATAAATATAAACAACAAACCAACCATGGAACTATGAAACAAACAATACCAGAATGTTGAAATATATATTTTTAACTAATCAAACTAGTTATAAAATAACATATTAAAATTATATTTATTATAATATAGAAATACGAGGTTGTGAATTGTGTAATTAATAAATCTAGTTTTATTATCTAGGATATTAATTAAATCCCCATAATTTATATTGACATAAGATAATGGACTTTTCATTTAAGACAATTTAATGTCTCTTTTTTTATAATAAAAAGGATTTTTTAGCTTATATAGATGGAAAAAAATTTCAAACCTTAACCAACTCATTATATTTTGGAATGACCTTTAATAAACTACTATATTAATTTCATTTATTTTTTCCTTTTCCCATGCTCAATATTGACGTAATGTATGTGATTTTCTTGAATAAATGTTTTTTTTGGAAAGCATACATGTTTTATCATTATGGTATGCTTCATGGTAATTTTTTATGATGTAGGGTGGATCCAGTATGAACCAAATATTGTAATGCTTGTAATTGATGATGATATGATTGAGTTGATGTTTTTTATGAGAAATTTCCAATATTCTACCTGGATTGTAATACTATTGGTCATTAGTCATCTACCTGTAGACGGTCCAAAATATGCAGCTTCTATACTTTGTAAGGGCATGTTGTGAAAAATTGTCTCAAGAAAAATAAAAATTCATCTGCTCAAAATCCTGACTTGTAGAAACCTGAGGAAAATTAGGGCAAGGGCCCTGATAGAATTGACATTTCCCTTTATAATGTTAGGAAAATTAATGATGAATATAATGTTTCTCCAGAGGATGAAATCAAGCTAATAATTGGTGAGGAAAAAGGAAGAATCTATTCCTAAACATCAAAGAATAAGATAAAATCTAGGCCCTCCATACTCTCAGAAGAGACGAATTTCCACAATGATAACACATATATAAAAGGAAAATGTGATGTACTATCAGCTTCTTACATGACAAGAAGCATTGATGACATGATGGGTGAAAAACTGATTGAAGAAGAGATACAAAAAGAAGTTGATCACCAACACTCACATGAAATGATAGCTGCCTCAGGTAGCAAGGGAAATAAAATTTTAAAACATTACACTCTGGTAATTTCTAAAACTTTTCATGCTTCTCCATAATCTGTTATGGATAATGATGGATTTCAACATGTTTATCACAATAAGTCAGAGTATTTAGTTATGTTTCAAGCAGTGGTTGATCAACTATTTGTAGGTAACCCTATCCCGATAGATGATACTTTTAATATGAAGTAGGCAAATGCATGATCTCTTGTGATAATGCATCAGGAGATGGCTTTAGCTAATACAATGGAAGTTGAAGGGATGTTGACTCCCATGACAAGATATTCATAAATTGAATATGAGAAGTAGGAGGATAGCTTTAATTATGATAGTACTGATGCTGAGACACTTCTCAAAAAATTCCAACCACTTCCTCTAAGTAGAAGGAGAGAGAGAGTTTGTGGTCATGGACACGGATGGGGTACATGGTAGGTAATGGGAGCAGAAGAAAGAATTCTCACTATTTCCGACGTTTTCACCAGGGCGCGCGCACCCGTCTGTGAGGACGCGCTGTTGTCGCCCCGCATTCCTGTTTTCCAAAGGCGGGCGACATTCGTTCCTCATTCAGGGACGTCTGCTCCTTGATAGAAACCAGGATGATGGGATGTCGGTTCTTCCTTTCGTGGATTCCTCCTTGGAACTCGTCACCTAGTCTGGGTCTCCCTCATAGATTTAATACGTTGTTCGTGAACCTCTTCCCAGTTCCATGTTTCCATGGACACGGGATAATTACACTGCTTCTGTCAGGACATTCCAAAGAGTCTTGTTAGGGTAGCAACCTTCGGTCAGGGGAGTAGTCATGTTGAGGCATTAGTAGCGTGTCTAGACACTGGGGAATTGGTGTGTCTGTCATTTTGTCTCTTTCCATAGGGCTTCTCGAGGGCGTGGAAGCCCGAGGCATCCCAAATCGTGTGTGGGGAATCATATGCCTTATGCATGTATCTGAGGTATTCTTCAGCTTCCTATATTTAACACATGGTATGTTGCAGGTTTAACGTCCAGCGGAGATGGAATGAGGGTGATCATAACATCCCATAGATATGGATCAGAGGTGGTGTGTCCCATAGAGGGTAGATGTAACACCGTGAAAGCAGATCTGGACACCACTGAGGGAGGATCAGGGAGTGGGCACCCCAAAATGGGGAAACACCATGGTTTTCCATTGGATGGGATTGAAACTCAGGGAGGTTTCCTACGTACCATGTATATAAAACATAGATCAAAACCCATGTATTTCGAAGGGGTGATGAATCAGGGTGTACGCAAAGGACAACAACCAAGAGACATGTTGGGCTTACACGTGGATAGTTGTCCATGTACTGCTAAGAGCAGCGAGGAGGTGGATGGAATGACCCCATCGGGATGTGGCGGCCAAGGTGAGAATCATGATGGATGATCGAAGTTTGAATGAATTCGATGGGGGATGAAATTGTACTATCGCAAGGGCGACGGTGAAGTTAGGATTGAGCCTCGAAGAGACCTCTTACGTATCCCCATTGCAGGGTATCAAAGTCTGCATAGTTCGGGATGGTGCTGGTGAACCGTTGTGAAGGTGGACCTTGGTCCGATGGTTGATGGGCTCGAACCTTAGGGAGGATTCATACGTACCATGCCTTAACAAGGATCAAAGACCTCGTAGTTCAAAGGGGATGTGGGATACAGTTTAACGTCATGCAGGACGGGGGTGAACCGACGTGAGTGTGGTCGGAATGACCGGGTGATGTGCTTGAACCTTATGTAGGCTTCTTACATACCATTCCTTGACATGGATAAAAGACCTCGTAGTTCAGGATAGTCACTTTGGCTTACCGCTGGACTGGAATGCTATTTAATGTCATGCGGGACGAAGGTGAACCCTGACGTGAATGAAAGACGGGCGGTGGGTGTCGGCGAACTGACGTGAAGAAGGACCTTGGTCCGGGGGATGATGGGCTTGAACCTCATGAGGATTACTACGTACCATGCCTTGACATGGATCAAAGACAACATAGTTCATTATGGTGTGTCGGCGAACCAACGCGAGCGAGGAACTTGGTCCAGATAGTGTGGGGAATACACACTAGGCTACCCAGGTGTTGGTGAACTGATGTGAAGATGGTCAGAGTAACCAATAGGTGGCGGGCTTGACCCTCTGTCAGGCTTCCCATGAACGATACATTGACCTGGATCAAAGACTTTGTAGTTCATAGGGCTTCATCGGTGAACCAACATGAAGGTGAACCCAGTGGTCCACTGGTGGTGGGATTGAACCTCGTGAGGCTTCCAACGTACGATGTCATGACATGGATCAAAGTCCTTGTACATCGGGAATAATGGTGGGTGTCGGCGAACCGACGTGAAGAAAGGACCTTTGTCCGATGGGATATGTGCTTGAACCTTAGAGAGGCTTCCTGCGTACCTTGTCTTGACATGGATCAATGTCCTCGTAGTTCGGGTTGGTCACAACGGCTTGCCATCGGATTGGAATTCAGTTTAATGTCATGCTGGATGAGGGTGGAACCTGACGTGAATAAATGACAGGTGGGCTTGAACCTCGAGGAGGCTTCCTACGTACCATGCCTTGGCATGGATCAAAGACCCCGTCGTTCAAATGGATGTGTAGTTTAACATCATGCTGGACGCGGGAATACATTTTAACGTCATGATGGATGAGGGCATATAGTTTAACGTCATGCCGGACGAAGGTGGGTGTCATAGTTGATGCTTACTCTAATCCCACGTGAGTCGTGCTCGGTGTGAGAAACAAGAGGCAACAAAGACCTGATGATCACGTTGCGAAGGGTGCGTTCGTGAGAAATGAAGAGGGGCTTACGTGTTAGGCGGCCCATGGTGCTGGGACTTACTCCTGGATGGAGGCCCAAAGTGCAGAAAATCACAGCGAGAGAGTGATTTGGGACCAAAGATGTATGGCGCCTCATTCCCTATCGCGCCCTCCACTGGCCTTGGCGGTGGGGAAGTGCGGAGGTGCATGGGTGCTACCTTCTGCAAGAGAGGCTAGGGGGCTTACACCAAGGCGGTTTCCCTTCTGCTGTGGACATACGAAACTCCAATAAGGAGTATATCATCCCCTGTGGAGGGGTGATCTCATCTCCTTGGAGACAAGTGGCGTAAATAATGTCCGAGCTGGGGGGACCCTGCGTGTGAGGCACGGGGTCAGATCAAAGTTTAACGTCATGTGTTGTGGACAAGGTTCTTGGTAGTTTAACATCCTTCAGCTCAGACGAGGTGGGTTTACTCTGCATTCCTTGGACTTACATGACCGGTACCCTCTGCTCCATGTGGGATGGAAGGTACCGATACGGCCATAGTCAAGGGGGGTCGCAGAGCGAACCATCGAGGGGTCCATGTTAGCGTGGCTATGAAAAGAAGCAATAGCCATTATCATTACTATGCGATGAATCATTATGAGAAGCAACTCTATGAGTGGTGTTGTCCAAGAGACTTGGAAGTCACATCGTGCAAACCTAGAGGGTCGCATTGGAAGAAGAATTACCAAGCAAAGGAGTGTGATTCATGAAGTGGAGTTCCTTGGCCTTAGCATGGGGCAGGGGTGTGAATGGGAGGTGCGTCACGAAGTGTAATAGTATTCGCATAGAACTGCCTCATGGTGCATAGGTTCCTCGTGACCCAAGGTGCTGCAAAGCAGTGTGCTTCGCTATGTGCAGCTACCCTGCCTTGGCATGTGGATCACTAGTACAGAATGGGTGTTTCACGAAGCATAAACTCTCAACGGTTTCCCGGGTTCCCTTGGGAATCTCCTTCCTTCGTGAATGCCCTTAGGTTTCATGAAGGGCATCCATCTCAGATGAGGGGCTCAAAACGAGACAAGGCGAAGGCATCTCGTGAAGCAAAAATACCTCGCGGAGCTCATGATTCCTAGGGCGAAGGGTGCTTTGCGATTTGGGGGTTGAGAAGCCGAAAGGTTGGATTTTCGATCCTGTGGACTCAGGGGGAGCCTAGTAATTATAGGAAAGGGGTGCCGCGAAGTAGATCACACGCGAAGCGAAGAGGCGCAGGGTGCTTCGCAGCGAGCTCGGTAACGTCAGGGCATTTGCGGAGCGGTACCGCCTCTATTTCTTCACGGCGGCCTCGTGAATGTCAGGGCGTTCACGGAGCGGTACAACCTCATTTTCTTCGCGGAGGCTTCGCGAATGTTAGGGCCTTTCTCGGAGCAGTACCTCCTACATTACTTCATGGCGGCTTCGTGAACGTCAGGGTGTTCGCAGAGCGGTTCCGCCTCCTTTGCATCGCGGTGGCCGCGGTGCTCGGGGGAGCTCCGCGTCAGAGCTTCACGAGGCAGCGTGCGGGATTCTTTTTCATCCCTTGTTTTTGTTAAATATTTTGGTGCCAAAAAAATCCCCCCTCATACATGGAGCCGCATAGGGATGAAGAGTCAATGTCTGAGGGAAATTCTCCAAAATTATTGGCGGTTTCGCGATGCGGCCTCGCGAAGGGGCGCATTGTGATGACATCATCCACACAGTCCGGACACGCCGCGATGCTCCGCGTGGGCGGGACGTGCCACGAAGCTCCTGGGTCTCCACCTATAAATAGGGGGGATGACCTCTTTTTTTCCTCTCGTTACTTTTGTCCTTTTGCGCTCTAGACTTCACGAAGCTCTGCATACTCCACGTCTACTCTCCACAAATCGATATTTGCGGCGAACTGTGAGTCTCCGACTCCGCAACAACGCAAAAAAAAAATTTGTTTTCTGGCCTAGTCCAGGCTCCGCGGCTTGGTTTTTCACCCGAGCTTCGTGAGAGATCTTCGTGAGCAAGCTTCGCGATCCAACCCGAAATTTTTTCGAGTGACGAAACTGAAATGTCCCATCGAGAAGCTGTGTTGGGTGGTGCTTGCAGACGCCACCCAGAGGGATGAGATGGCTAACTGTCTGGGCCTTGGGGAGATGGTCTGAAGCCACTCGGACCATACCTCTTTGACAGAACAGCTATCAGAGGTTCAGAAGAACTATCCGAAGTTCAAGAAGCTCCCCTTTTATGGCTTGAGGCTGAGGGATGATGTTTTCATTCCTGAGGTGAGTAGGGACGATCTAGCATGCTGGTTCAGGAGCACGCCATGCCAACGCTAGTGGTTCAGGGCACCCGATGATCATGCGTGGGAGGACTTCACACCCGTCACTACCGGCTGTCTCTACAACCATGTGAACAATATTGACATGAAACCACTGCAACCGGAGACGTCCCATCATCTGTATCACAACATGCTGAAGGCGGATTTGCAGGATTCGAAGAAGGGGTGGTATGATGAGTGGGTCCTGCACTAGGGCAGAAAATTCACCAACGAGTGGTCATGGGCCTACTGAGTAGGCGCCTCATGCGAGGAGTTTGGGGCTGGGATAAGGAGAGTGGGTTTGTATTAGGCGGCTTGGGCCTCCCAATTCCATATTTACCAACTGAAACAGCTGATGTCGGAGCTGCTGAGCAGATGGTCGTCTAGGACCAATACTTTTCACATGCACCATGGGGAGGTGGGCATCAGTCTATGGGATGTCCATCAGATTTCTGGGGTCCCGATCTTGGGTTACATGTATGATGAGTTCCTCCAGGTCATGAGCACGTGGGAGGATACAGAGGAGATGTCGTGACTAGTGCCGGTACTGATGGAATTGGTCCATGGAGAGGACAAGGAATTGGTCAGACATGTACACTTTAAGAAGTGGTTCAAGAGGTTATTGAATTTCCTAGAGAATCGAGACTTCCCTCCGAGGCCTCGAACTTGTCCGAAGGCGGATCAACGGGGCAACGAGCACCCGTATTGGCGAGTCTTGGAGGACATCCAATGGAAGTATTGGGGTCTCAGTGTCAGCACTGAACAACAGTCGATAGTCAGGTTGGCAGAATTCATCGTGGCCCTTATCTGCGGTTGGATCCTACTGGTGAAGGATACCAGCATGGGGGTGCGACCCATCTCGTTCATCATGTCATCTATGCTGGCCAAAGGGCGGCGGGTCAATCTTGGGATTCCAATGCTCGGCAAGCAGTATAAGATGTTGAGGCACGTTTTCGAGGGAAAGAATCCACCAAGGATATGCGGGCCCTTCCACCTCCTATTTGTGTGGATTGCGCCGCACATCATGGGGATTTATGAGTACCCAAACCCTATCTCAGCACCGGGATCAAATATCTGCCCCTCCATTCTGAATGCAGCTAGGAGCTTCACATTCAAACTAACTGTACCGATGCTGCTGAACTGGGTGTGGAGGGTGGATGAGTTTAACTTCCACCCATTTCCATTGCTGACGGGGGTACTCACTGATGACGGGCAGGGAACGGAAGATCACCGGGATTATCTCCTGGCCTTTCGAGGTGGAGTTTTGGTGGCACGAGTGGATCGCGAGCCGCTCTGAGAACCATACACCCCGCCTCAGTTTGCGAGGCAGTTCTGGTTCCTCCAACAGCTGACCCCACAGATCTACAGGGAGGTGTGTCACGAGAAGCACCCATGTTTGATGAGGCAGTTGTGGCTCATGTTCACACGGGAAGATGGGAAGAATATAATTGCATTGCCTCCATCAACCACCGCTTTCAGATTGGTGAGGGAGTATGCCATCAGCTGGGAGGCCGCTTATCCGGGGGAGATGATGAGGTGGAAAACAGTTCGGGATGGTGAAGGTGGGCCTCCCCTATCACAAGGTCAGGGTCGGAGGGCAGCAAGGTCCTCTCTCAGTGGCGGGGCTTTGGTGGCGGAGAGACCCGCACCAGCCGAGGGTGTGGTTGAAGTGGCGGATCCGATGATTCCTGAAGAGCAGGGCCATCCGAAGGGGCGGACGCCGAGGGGATTCCGTAGGATATCTTTTCAGGCACCAGGGAAGCGGCTTCACCATATTGACATGCCATAGGATGTCGTCTTACAAGAGGCCTGGGAAATTTGGGATTTCAACCAATAACACCTCAGTCTGGCCGAGGTGTGGGAACTCTTGAACTGTCGCGGGGATGGTTCTGCCAGTTATAGGCCCTGTCCAGGCTGGTTTTGTGGGGTCTCCAGCAGAGGCAGAACAATATTTGGTCGATCTGGAGGACTATATTCACTCTAGTGGTGTCCTACACCCAATGACAGACCGGGTGAGGGTACTGTTGGATTGAATGGTTCCGCCACAGTTGTCGGCCGCCAATTTGAGGGAGGGGGAGGAGAGCGAAGACAGAGTCCAAGACTCAGATTCTGATAATTTCATAGAAGTTATCGAGGTATAATTCCATGATTCATTCATCATGGTCTGTTCTCAAGAAATTATGGATTTCTTAACGATGTTTGAACCATGCAGGAGGAACTTGAACACAGGCCTCACTCTCACTCCTTGGCGGGTGATGATGCAGGACCTTCAGAACCGGAGCCTACGGCTGCTTCTAGTGCTGCATCCGGTAGGGTCAGAGCACCCGAGGTGGCTCCCCCAGAATCTCCATACCATCCAACAGTATACGAAGGGCCATGCCTCAGGGTCCCGTCAGCATCGAATCGAGAGCAGCACACAGAGATCGATCTCTGTATGTTTCCTCTACTGGATTCATTTCTGTCAAATGTATATTGTGACAACTAATGTTTATGTCCCTCTCTTGTGTACAGTTCTTTGACTGGCATGGGATGCTGTGGCAAAGCTGGTCGGGATGTCTAGTGGTATCCCACCTGGGGGCATGCCAGTGATGGTGGAGATAGTCCCCCCATCTCCCCGAGCTACAATAGACACTATCATCACTGGTACCACCAGTAGGGTCGTCCTTGAGGTTATTGAGGTGGAGTCCACTAACGATGATCAATCGGCTAACCCAATTCCCATCACTCCTGCTCCGGCGCCAGATGTCACGCCGGATTCAATGCCAGATGTAGATTCTGTCGAGGTCATCCTGCGGGCATATCCTATGTACGATCCTACCAACCACGTAGACTGGGACAAAACGGCCTCCGACGAGGAAGACAACGACATAGTCCACTGCCGATCGTGGAAGCTAATCACACGCTTCATCAAGGACACCCCCCAAGAGCTATGTCTTAATGAAATGGATAGACATTGCTCACAGTTGCGCGAACTATGCGCTGTGGGAGTGGATGACCAATGTCCTCATGCGCTCATCCGAGATCTTATGGCCGAGATAATCCGGGAGTATGATCGCGGGATCAGTGTGGGTTGGAAATGGAGGAAGGATTCAAACATAAAGATTCTCCAGGAGGCTAAAAGTGAGGTCCAACAGCTACAGGCCCGGGCGGATGAGCACTCAACCTCTCTAAATACACAATCTCAGATGATCTCATGGTTGAAGGCCCAGCTGGAAGAGGCAGAAGAGCATATGATCCAAGCTTCTGGAATGATGGATACCATTCAGGCTGGTGTAGAGAGAGCTGGGGCCAAGGCTAACGAACTGCACCCCACTTCTACTGAGGAGGAGCAGGAGATGAGTCAGTGGCATCAATTCTTGGACGCCATAAGATGAAGGATGGTGGAGCTGCATCGCTTTTTTGACGGGTTCAACCCGTTAATGGGGGGAGTCGACCCCGGGTACTGTAACAAATTGCAAACCTTATATTGGTACATTCATTCTTCAATTTTTTTCTTCTTTGTTTTGAATGTCGTAGCATGCATGAATTACACTATTTGCATCAGTTTGTTACAACCCTACAATGTTTGCAGGACGTCTGACGACAATTACCCAAGCTCACGTGGGTCACGCCCGATGTGAGATTCATGAGATAGTTTCCTCATCGTCCCACCCAACATAGGATTGCAAACCAAGCTTCGGGCATCGGGGGTTTGGATAACCATTCCGGATTTCCGAAATATGGGAGAGGCTTGGCCGAAGATGGATTTTCTCAAAACAGCCGAATTACCATTTCTTCAGCGTGCTCTCATGCACGAAAGGTGCAACGCCAGGGGCGCTGAAATCTGTCCAATATGACGGAATTGGGAAGTGTGAATCACGATACCCAAGATTTAGAACACTGTGGTGGTGGTGTGACAATAATGGACAACTGTTAATCCTGGAAGATAAATGATATCCTTACTGCATTAGCCTGAAAAGGGGACACCAAATGAGGGTCGACCGTTGACCATGTTCGAAACACAGGACCAGGTCACAAATGTTGTCGATAAATCCTTCAGGACGTTGGCCCAGGACAGTAGGCGGACCCTAGCTCCAGCATCCATACTATTTGGGGGTCCTTCCAAACATGACCAGTCTTCCGGAACGTTGTCCCATGATGGTAGGTAGGCCGATGCGGCATGGGACCAGACCATTAGGGGGTCCCTTCGGACATTAAAGGGGATGAGGGTCCGAATAATGGCACAGAAAGCATGGAATATGGAGTGATGGTTTGTCTAAACAGAATCCAACACTCATGTAATAACACCACCCTGGGGGGAGTATTCCAGATGGGCGCATTAGTTTGGTTATGGATCTTTCCTTCTTTAGAACAGGGCCTCTCTAGCGAGGGGTCCAACCAGGGGGACAGAAAGGGGAAGGATATGATTAATGATTCCTATGGGATAGACCCTAGGAAAAATACCAGGGTGTCTCTACGTATCCCATGAGGATGGGAATCAAGCCACATGTAGTTCTAGAAGCATAGTGTAGTAATAGACCAACACTGGCAGGTGAAATCCTCTCTGGTAGAGGCTCTGGTGCATCCCATGATTAACACGGGGCATCTTTAACTTGTTTAGGGTACAACCGTAGTTTAGTGTCATGTGTTGAGGACATATGGACTCATGTAGTTTAACGTCATACGATAGGATATGGAGTGAACGAGAAGAGCCCATGGAGCATATGGTGTGGTAGTTATGAAACCGACGCGAATGAGGAATTGGAGTCCAAATCACATCACGTACCCCTGGAGGAAACTGTCCAGGTCGAGGGACCAAGAGTGAGGATTAGGCTGGGCCTGTGGGGAAGTTCTTGAGTGATCTTATGTATCCCATGAGGATGGGAATCAAGATATACATATTTATGAAGGGTGGAACGGTAAGGTACCAGTGCCAGTGAAAAAAGGTGAGTGCGGGTGTGGCCTTTGCTCTAAAAGAAGCAGAATTTGATAAATATTGTTTTTCCTTTAAGATAAGTGTTTTTTTTGTGAAGCGATAGGCCTTGGGTAGAAAGCTCTGGTGTTTCCACAAGAATAAATTCGTGATAGGCATTGACAAATGGCATGGCACGTGACCAATACCCAACGTTATGTCCTCTACAACGAGGTCATCACAATGCAGTTCCATTTTTCTTCATGCGTCCAGGATGATAATGTCATATTTTATGGTCATATGATCGGACCAAGCATGCATTTGAACGTCATGCAGTGCAGACGTAGCAGAGACGATGCTAGTGTTGAAAGTGGGTCCCTAGACCCAACTTGTTTTGTACTTTGATTACTGTTACTTGTATTCAGTTTGTTTTATACATGTATTTATCTTGCCATGATTGTGTAGATACTTCTGCATCCACTTTATTAATGGCAATTTCCTTAGATTACTTGTCGCATGAAATGGTTATAGCAAGTCCAATGATATAATGAGAACCCTGAAATGCCATGACAGTGATCTTAATGTAACGTCCTATGGTCCAGTTACATCATTCTGAAAGGACAGAGATGATGTTTGACCATCAGGTGCTGGGGGCTCATAAGCATTGATACTTCTTCTCATGAAGTTCGCACTTGATGATCTCTAGCTAACGAGGTCATGAGGACAGACCCGCTTAATAGGAACACCACATGTTTCGGATGTCATTGGTCGTTCCTATCTACAGGCATGTGTAATGGTCTCCTGACTTGTTATTATTATCAATGAATGTCATTTAATTACGTACATTTGATACAAGGCGAAAACCATGGTGACAAGTCGTGGTGAGGTAGTTTATATCGGGTACGTCATTAATGGCATGACATTGATTGAATGATCTAGAAAGGACTTGTCACTTCCGAGTTTGGGAAGAGATATCCCGGGCCTGGTTGATTAGGATGGTTGCACCTTCATTAAATCCGTGGCCATGGTAGTGAAAGTTAAGACCGTCCGGACAAATCAACAAACAAAGTAAAGCAAATGACGAATGATGACACTGAGTATGCATTCTGCTTTATTGAGATATCAATGACGAAGAGATTAGATTACACAGACTGTGTTTGTGGGAAGGAAGTTGTTCCTTTGACTTTGCCTTATCTCTATAGGGGCCTCGATGGGTTGCTAGACCCCGCTCTAGGTCGGTGATATTATTCACTGATATTGAGATAAGGTCCTAGAGGGTCACACACAACAGCGCTTTGACAATCTTCCCTATTCCGATGAATAGTATTATTGGGTTTGGTGGGCCCCACCATGGGGTCCGGGTATTATCCATGTCTTATCTATCACCAAGTAATAAATAAATTATTTTATTATTCATGTTTGGAATAATTTGATGAATTTATTTATAACATGTATTTACGAGTGATTAATTAAATACATAGATAAATGTTAATCGGAGAGATATTTATATCTTGGGTTTGATTAATATTATCAGGATGTGCGGGTCGAGTTAGTCTCATGTTTATCACCTAATATATATATATATATATATATATAATTATATATATTGCAGTTCAGTGATAAATAATAAATATTATTTATTGCATAATTTAATTTGTCATAAATAATTATTTATAATATATATATATAGTGAATGTGTAATACACGGGGGCCAGGAACCCTTACCACGTATAATAGATATTCCCTATATATATTTAAAGAGTGGCTCTCCCCTACTGACCATTCATCCGTTGGAATTGAGAGCCTCTCACTCCTCTTGAGTTCTAGAGATAGACTCTCTGAAACATGCAAGTTCTTCATGTTCCGCCTTCATGGATCGAAGATGCTAGTTTTGTGGTGATCATCGTTGTGTCGAAGCGTGCGTCAAAGAACCGCGCTAGCACCCAAATCTTGACGAACTGCGCGCGTGCAGATTTTCAAGGCGTGTGTGTACGATTTAGAGGGCTTCGCCGTCGGAGTCTTCAAGCAACGATCGCCGGCGTCCTGCACGTCAATTCTGAACAAGGTAAATGTTCAAGTTTATTTTAGTGCTCCTAAAGAACCTTGTGAGATTCTCGGACCAAGCCGGGACAAGATCACCGGATCTGACAAGGTTATATCACTCCGGTGTAGCAGAAAAATTTAAATTCATGGCCCACAGGTTTCCGCTGCGTAGTCCCGGAACCTTACAGTGGTATCAGAGGGAGTGCAAGGTTTTTCTGAGTCAAAAAATACTAAATTGCATTAAATTTAATTGCGGGGTGTTAAAACGGTTCATTCGGATTCGACCGCACGTCGTATCGATTTCAAATGATCAAGATACGATCATTTGAAAAATTTTAATCGGATCGACATTGCAAGTTCTTGTTCGGTTGAGGTTATTTCTCAAATTGAGATAAACATCAAAAATATATTTTATTATAATTTTATAATAAATATTTTATTATATTTTATAATAAATTTTTTTATAATAATAAAATATTTAAAATATTTTTCCACAAAAGTGTGTAAGTTTTTTTATAATAAATTAGAGGAGACCAAGACTTGGGGTCTTCCTCCTTTTGTTTAAAAAAAGGGGAGTGGAAAAGACCCCAAAATGGGGTCTTCTCCTGTTGTTTTATAAAAAAATAAATGGGCTGGACATTTTTTATTAAAAAAAGGGAAGTGGGGAGAAAGACCCTTACGTGTCTTCTCTCCCGCGGCGCACTAAGGGAGGCTGAAACCCTATGCCTCCCCTCCTCCGGCGGTCCAGCACCACGATGCACCGGCGCCGGCCTTCCCCGCGGCAGACCGACCTCACGCCGGACTTCCGCGCGCTGGACCGCACGTCGCACCGGCCTCCCCGCGCCGGACCGCACCTCGCGCCGGCCTCCCCTCGCCGGACCGACCTCGTTCCGGACATCCCCATGCCGGATCGACCTCGCGCCGGCCTCCCCTTCGCCGGACAGTCCTCGCGCCGGCCTCACCTTCGCCGGACAACCCTGGCACCGACCTCCCTTTCTCTGGACGTGGTCCGCGTCGGACCGGCTCCTGCCGGCAGCCGCCCGCCGCGCTGGGGATCTCTCTGCCGGAACGTTTTGGACAGCCCGCTCCCCACCCCTCGCAGGACTTCCTCCGGGCCACGCCGGACCGGCTCCGTCCGGCCGCCCCGAACCATCACCGGAGCAGCGGGCTGTCGGGAGATGAAACCGCCGCGGGAATCGTTGGATGTCGCGGTCACACCGAGGTCACGACGCGGTAACACCGAGGTCACCCTGCGGTCACGCCACGGTCACGCCGTGGTCACACCACGGTTCCAGGACGACATCCCGCGGTGGTACGCAGACCCGCCGGACTCCTCTCCAGTTAGAGGTAACCTGCACTGAATTAATTTTAATTAATTTAGTTTTTTAAATTAAATTATTTGGAATTAATTTAGCGGATTAGATTATTTTAATACAAAAATATTAATTTAATTTAAGTTTAGAATTAAATTAATGGTTTAATTTAATTTAATTTTGGAAGTAAAATTACATCAAACAAATGGAACCGATAAAAAATAAATTATTTGAATTTAATCAAATTCATTTAATTTATTAGAACACCCTCTCATAATTCTAATTTATTGCAATTTAATTTTTATTGCGATTTTACCCTGACTGGTCTTGAGCTTTTGACCGACTAGTGTATGTTTGTCTTGTATTTATTTATTTAATTATTTATTCAATGCGTGCGATGGTTGTAATATTTAATTAGATAAATGACGGTCTCCTAATCTTCTTTTAATTCAAATATGTATAACAGAATGCGTGTCCATTTCAACACTTGTATTTTATACCCCAGACCCCCTCGCCTGCGTACGAGTATATTTTTATTTACTCGATGACGATCCGAGAGGCAGACCTCACCAAAATGAGGCGGTAGTCCTGACATGAGTTGGACGCTTTTCACTAGGGCATGCAGCGACACAAGTCTTGTATTGACTCTGGTACGGGTGCCCCTAGGTGATGATTAATCAGTTATTGATCAATCATTATAGAATGCTCAAGACTAGTCGGAATGCTTGATTTACTTTATGCAAAGTTTATTATTTTTATGCGACTTTATGATTATTGCATGATCACATAGGATAGTAAACAAGAGAAAATGCACAAAGTTGTGATGAATAAATACTCTTTTGAATGTTCATTTGTGAGGGTGAAAACCCAGTTTGAACATAATAAATACAAAAGGATTATATTCTTCAATTAATAATTTAAAAATACCTCAAAAATATATTAAGTCATAATGCCTTCCATTTCACATATCTAAACAAAACCGGCTGTATGGGTGCTCATCAACCTCAGTTGAGAGTGCCTCTTACTACCGGGGCGTTTCCATGTGAGAAATGGGTCGACTTAACTAAAGATAGTAGTCAAGGATTAGCCTTAGCTAAATTGATATCACTTTAGAGGCGAGAGGTTGAGGGAATCAAGTACAGATTCCAAAAGCTGGGACTTTACTCAACTATACAAGGAACCACAAGAACAAGTTGTTGGCCAGCATAGAGCATACCTTGAAACCCTTCAAGTAGTGTCGTAGCCCTAGCTTGTAGATTACGAAAGGGGTTTCAGGGATCCTTGCCACTATAATGATCAAGCGATAGAGTATTCCGAATCTAATGGTGAGGGATATTAAGGTTCGTTAAAATAGTGGGAGACATTAAATGATATTTTATTAATCATAAAATGTCAAAAAGGTAATCAAGACAAAGTACTAACTGCTAAATGTTTATCTGATGTAGATTCAAAATGGAAATCACCAACACCACTAGTACATTATCACTGCGATCAATCTTGGATAAAGAAAATATCATGACCGGCAATAACTTCCAGGAGTGGTACAGGCGCCTGCGCATAGTACTACGCCAAGAAAGGAAGTTATATGTGCTGGAATCCCCAATTCTTGCTGATCCTCCTCAGAGAGCAAGCATGATGGAAAAAGATAAGTGGAAAAAGCATGTAGACTATGTTCTTGATGTACAATGCATCATGTTTTCATCCATGTCCAGCCAATTGAAAAAAATGCATGAGGAAGAGGACGCCTACAAGATGCTTTCACATCTCCATGAACTGTATTAGGAGAGGGCTAGGCAATAAAGGTATGAAATCTCAAGTGCACTTTATAAGTGCAGGCTTGCCGAAGGGCACCATGCTGGTCCTCACGTACTCAAAATGATTGGGTATATTGAGAGGCATGAAGCCCTTGGGTTCAAACTGAACCAAGAACTAGAAGTGGATCTCATTCTTGCCTCTTTACCATCAAGCTTCTCGACTTTCATTGTCAATTATATTATGAATGATATGACGAAGTCGCTCCCGGATCTTTTGTCTTAGGTTTGCCAAGCTGATAATGACATGAAAAACACCAATACATATGTCCTTATGGTGAACATGAAAAACAAGGTCAAGGCAAAGGGGTCTAAATCCAATTCAAGGCCAAAGACACCAATGCATCGTTCTGCCAAGAAGCCAATGATTCAGAGGCAGAGTAATGAGCAGGAAGCTGTCTGTTTTGGATGTGGCAAGAAAGGACACTGGAAAAAGAATTGCAGAGCTAGGAAGAAGAAGCAATCTGCCGCTTTTGCTTCAGGTATTTTTGTCAGTGAATGCAATCTATAATTATCTACAAGTTGGGTATTGGATACAGCATGTGGCTCACACATTTGTATTCATATACAGGAACCATGTAGGTTTGAGAAGATTTCAAAATGTCAAGTGGATCTCCGAGAAGCAAATGGTGCAAGTTTGGCGGCCCTGGCAGTGGGAGACTATCACTTGACTTTACCAACTGGTTTGGTTCTTGTTTTAAACAATTGCTATTATGTACCGTCTATTACCAGAAACATTATCTATGTGTCATGTCTAGACACTAAGGGTTTTTATTTTAAGTTAGGAAATAAATGTTGTCTCTTTTATAGGGATAACATATGTTATGGTATGGCACATCTTAACAATGGTTTATATATTCTAGAACTAGAAAACTCGGTAATGGCTATCAATGACAAAAATTACCAACATGACTCAAATAACACCCGCCTATGGCACTTCAGGCTTGGTCATGTAAACGAGAAATGATTACAAAAATTACATCAAGAAGGGTATCTAGACTCGGTACGGTTAGAACCCTTAGATGTATTTCATGCTCGTTTATAAGGAATGATGACCAAAGCACCTTTCTCAGGAAAGGGAGAAAGAGACAATGAAGTACTAGAATTAATACATACCAATGTATGTGGTCCATTTCCAGTAGAGGAAAGGGATGGTTTTCTATAAATCATTACTTTTACTGATGATTATAGTAGGTATGGATATATCTACATAATGTGGCATAAGTCAGATTCCTTTCGTTTCGTTAAGGAATACCAAAATGATGTAGAAAACCAACTTGGTAAGAAGATAAAAGCACTTCGCTCAGACCGATGCGGAGAATATCTTAACCAAGATTTCATTGATCATTTGAAGGAGTGTGGGATAGTATCTCAACTCACTCCTCCTTATACACCACAATGGAATGGTGCTAGTGAAAGGAGTAATAGGACCTTACTTGACATGGTCAGATCAATGATGATTCATACAACTCTTCCATTATCCTTTTGGGGATACGCCTTGTAGACAGCAACAAATACCATTAACCAAGTACCAACTAAAGCCACATATGGAATTCCATATCAGTTATGGTTTAGAAGGAATCCCAATATGACACACATGCATGTGTTGGGGTGCGAGGCATTTGTCAAGACTTTACCAAGTGACAAATTAGCATCCAGAAGCACTAAGTGCATCTTTGTAGGTTATCCTACAGAAACAAGAGGATACAACCTATATAACCCTTTAGATAGAAAAGTCATTGTGGAAAGATATGCCACATTTATAGAAAGGGATCACATTTATACTAGTAATAGTGGGAACAAGATTGACTTCGATGAAGTCAATGCTCCAGATGCACAATAGTTGGTAGAGGAACAATCTCTACAAGAACAAGTGGAAGAAGAAATTGTTCCTAAGACACAGATACTGCGTAGGTCTATGAGAGAGGTTATAGAACCAGAGCGTTATGGTTTTCTTGTCACTGAGTCAGGTGACACAATAATCCTTGAGGATGATGAACCTCTGGCCTACAAGGAAGTAGTATAAGGAAAAGAAGTTGCAACATGGCTAGAAGCCATGAATTCTGAGATGGAGTCCATGTACCAAAATCAAGTTTGGATTTTGGTAGACCTTCCAGCTGATGTAAAGCCCATTGGTTGTAAATGGGTATTCAAGAAAAAGCTGGACATGGATGGTAAGGATAACACCTTTAATGTAAGACTGGTTGCAAAGGGTTTCAGACAACGTCAAGGCATTGATTATGATGGAACCATCTCACTAGTGGGAATGCTTATATCCATCAGAATATTGCTTGTAGTAGCAGCCTTTCATGATTATGAAATATGGAAAATGAATGTCAAAACTGCTTTTCAATATGGGAAGTTGGTTGAAGACGTCTATATGACTCAACCCGAAGGGTTTGTTAAGTAAATGAATGCCAATAATGTATGCAAGTTGCAGAGATCCATTTATGGATTGAAGTAGGCATCAAGATCATGGAATGTACGATTTGATGAGGCTATAAGAGATTTTGGTTTTTTCAAAAATGAAAGTGAGCCTTGTGTCTATAAAAAGGTTGAAGAGAATGTTATCGTTTTCCTAGTTTTATATGTTGACGCCATATTAATCAGGTGAAATGAGGTGCAAGTCTTACAGTTAGTTAAGACTTGGTTAAATGAATGCTTCTCCATGAAAGACTTAGGTGAAGCAGCCTACATCCTAGGGATCATGATCTATCGAGATAGACCTCAAAGGATGCTTGGCCTAAGTCAAAGTACATATACTGACAAGGTACTCAAAAGGTACAATATGGAACAATCCAAAAGAGGATTGTTACCTATGTCACATGGTGTAAATCTCTCCAAGAAAATGTGTCCACAAACATAGGAGGAGATTGAAAGAATGAGTAGAGTCCCTTATGCTTCGGTAGTGGGTTATATCATGTATGCCATGATATGTACTAGGTTTGATGTTGCCTTTGCTTTAAGCATGGTGGGTAGATATCAAGCCAATCCAAGAGAGCTGCATTGGACAACTATTAAAACTATCCTTAAGTACTTGAGGTGTACTAAAGATACGTTCCCGGTGTATGGAGGAGATGAGGAACTAGTTGTGAGGGGATACACTGATGATAGTTTCCAGACAAATCATGATAATATGAAATCACAGTCAGGCTACATCTTTTGACTGAATGGTGGTGCAGTGAGCTGGAGAAGCTCAAAGCAAGCTGTGGTTGCTGATTCTACAGCAGAGTCTGAATACATTGCAGCTTCTGATGCAGCAAAGGAAGCAGTCTGGATACGAAGCTTTATCTCAGACATTGGTGTTGTACCTAGCAGTACTGACCCTGATCCTATATATTGTGACAATACTACTGCAGTGGTGCTTGCCAAGGAGCCCATGTCTCACCAGAGGAAAAAGCATATTCTTCAGAAGTTCCATCTATTGAGAGATTTTACTCAAAAAGGTGAAGTGACAGTTAGCAGAGTAGCCACAAAGAACAACGTGTCAGACCCCCTGACTAAAGCCATTTCTCAGCAGAATCATGATTCAAATGTGAGTGATAGCGGATTGAAACTTGTTTACAGTAGGCTCTAGTGCAAGTCGGAGTGTTGAAAGTGGGTACCCTAGACCCAACTTGTTTTGTACTTTGATTACTGTTACATGTATTTAGTTTGTTTTATACATGTATTTATCTTTCCATGATAGTGTAGATACTTCTGAATCCACTTTATTAATGTCAATGTCCTTATATTACTTGTCACATCAAATGGTTATAGCAGGTCCCAGGCTATAATGAGAACTGTGAAATGCCATGACAGTGATCTTAAAGAAACGTCCTATGGTCCAGTTACATCATTCTGAAAGGACACAGATGATGTGTGACCATCAGGTGCTGGGGGATCATAATCATTGAGACTTCATCTCATGAAGTTCACACTTGATGATCTCTAGCTAAAGAGGTCATGAGTACATACCCTCTTAATAGGAACACCACATGTTTCTGATGTCATTGGTTGTTCCTATCTACTGACATGTGTAATGGTCTCCTGACTTGAGATTATTATCAGTGAATGTCATTTAATTACGTACATTTGATATAAGGTGAAAACCATGGCAACAAGTCATGGCGAGGTAGTTTATATCAGGTACGTCATTAATGGCATGACATTGATTGAATGATCAAGAAAGGATTTGTCACTTCCGTGTTTAGGAAGAGATATCTCGGGCCTGGTTGATTAGGATGGTTGCACCTTCATTAAATCCATGACCATGGTAGTGAAAGGTAAGACCGTACGGACAAATCAACAAACAAAGTAAAGCAAATGAAGAATGATGACACTGAGTATGCATTATGCTTTATTGAGATATCGATGACGAAGAGATTATATTACACAGGCTGTGTTCGTGGGAAGGCATTCGTTGCTTTGACATTGCCTTATCTCTATAGGGGCCTCGATGGGTTGCTAGACCCTGCTCTAGGTTGGTGATATTATTCACTGCTATTGAGATAAGGGCCTAGAGGGTCACACACAATAATGCTTTGACAATCTGCCCTATTCTGATGAATAGGATTATAGGGTTTGGTGGCCCCACCACAGGGTCCGAGTATTATCCAAGTCCTATAGATCACTAAGTAATAAATGAATTCTTTTATTATTCATGTTTCGAATAATTTGATGAATTTATTTATAACATGTATTTACGAGTGATTAAGTAAATACATAGATAAATGTTAATCAGACAGATAATTATATCTTGGGTTTGATTAATATTATCAAGAGGTGTGGGTCGAGTTAGACTCATGATTATCACGTAATATATATATATATATATATATAATTATATATATTTGAGTTTAGTGATAAATAATAAATAATCTTTATGGCATAATTTAATTTTTCATAAATAATTATTTATAATATATATAGTGAATGTTTAATACACGGGGGTCGGGAACCCTTACCATGTATAATAGATATTCCCTATATATATTTAATGAGTGGCTCTCCCCTAGTGACTATTCATCCATTGGAATTGAGAGCCTCTCGCTCCTCTTGAGTGCTAGAGAGAGACTCTCTCAAACTAGCAAGTTCTTCAAGTTCTGCCTTCATGGATCGAAGATTCAAGTTTTGTGGTGATCATCGCGGCGTCGAAGCGTGCGTCGAAGATCCGCGCTAGCACCCGGATCGTGATGAACGGTGCACGTGCAGATTTTCAAGGCATGTGTGGATGATCTAGAGGGCTTCGTCATCGGAGTCTTCGAGCAGCGATCGTCGGCATCGTGCACTTCAATTCTGAACAAGGTAAATGTTCAAGTTTATTTTTGTGCTCTTAAAGAACCTTGCGAGATTCTCGGACCAAGCCAGGACAAGATCACCGGAACTGAAAAGGTTACGTCACTCCGGTGTAGTGGAAGAATTTAAAATCCCATCCCACAGGTTTCCGATGCGCAGTCCCGTAACCTTACAGCTAGGTGGGGAATGTGTATGGGGTCGTGCAACACAACCGACGTGAATGAGGACATAATCCCACACCACACCATATAATCCCATAGTCAGGGTCCTAAATGAAGGACGTTGAACTCAAGATGGACAAAAAGATAGGAGGTCTGGCCATTCTTACATATCTCGTGAGGATGGGAATCAAGCCAGACGTAGCTCTTGGGAGATCTTATTTTATGGTTTTTAGAGCATGGACTGGGGGTGAATGACAACTTTCCAAGTAAGCGCATACCTCGACCTGATCCCTAAGCCCACATGAGTTAATATCTATGTGGGAAACAAGGTGGGAAGATCCTTATCACAATACCCAAAACATCCAACTAGGGGGAGCCGGTGAAGAGCCCCGAAGGACACCTTTGACACGGCTTTGTTCCACCAACATGCAGATGCGCACGGAGGAATTGTACCCAGAGTTTCGAAACTCCAGATGGATATGATGATAATGGATAAGGGTGTGAATCATGTAATTGATATTTTGGGCTTAATGGGGTTGGCATGGAATTGGAGGATAACTGTTAACTGTGGCGGAAAAATAGTCTCCATATCACGTTAACCTAATGTGGGAATAAAAACGAGCATCGACCGCTGTCCAAATTCGCAACACGGGATTTTTATCGATTTGTTGTCTGAAACCCTCGGGGGCGTTGGCCCGTAACGGTAGGAGATCCCTTGGGCATTGTATCCAGGCCATTCTTGGGGGTCCCTCCTGGTGTTAAATATGATGGGAGCCCTGATGAAATGATACAAAAATCCTGGAAAGTGGGTGCGGACGTGTCCGAGTAAAGTCTGACATTCCAGATAACAAACTGGAGTACCCTTAGGCACATTGGTGAACATTTGGAAATGGTCAATGAAACAGTTCGGGAGGAAGAGGTACATGGTGTGGTCATTACAAGACTGACGTGAATAAGGACATAATCCCACACCACACCATATAATCCACTTGTGGAGGAAGAGTAGTCCAAGGGGCCAAGGTGGGATGGAGGTTTTCAGAGGATGGGGCTGGAACCAAAGCTTAGACATTCGGGTGGTCCTATGTATCCCATAAGGATGGGAATTAAGCCACACGTAGTTCTTGAGGAGATACCCAGAGGACAGAATATCCTAACAAGGAGGTGTACGACGAGGCGGGTAATGAGAACATAATACCACACCATACCACACTGTTCTGTTGGAAAGAATCAGGGCCAAGGGGCCTGAAAAGGCCAAGGGGCCTGAGGGTAGGTATCAGTGAGGGAGTCCTGAGGCTGGGACATGGTCATGATGGCTTGAATGACATGAATTTTAATTTATTGTAGTAATAATGGGGGCTATGGGACCAGAAAGGCCGAGGGGCTTGAGGTTAGGCATCAGTCGGGGAGGCCTGACCAATTTTTAGTGTAACATCTTACAATGAGGACGGGGAAAAAGATAACTATATCTTGTCTGGGGATGTATAGGCATGTAATATAACCCAACGTGAATGAGGAATTAATAATATTCCATTCCGTTCATCCCTTATAAGAGAATCGGGGCTGTGGGCCTGACCGCTGGCACCACCCAGAGGGATGTTTGTCGCTTTGAGATGGGGCAGAACGAATCACTACACTCGATGTTTGGGATATCGTGGGGAAAACCCGAAGATCCAGGACACTATTGACCATGTTTGAAACACAGTTTCCCTATGGTGACTCTCTATTGGAGAAACAAATGAGCATCGACCATTGACCAAATTCGCAACGCGGGACTTGTATCAGTATGTTGCTCGAAAACCCCCGGGGTCATTGGCCCGTATCGGTAGGAGAGCCCTTGGGTGTGGTATCCAGTCTGTTCTTGGGGGGCCATAAGGTGAGGAAAGTGATGGAATCCCAGTCAAGGAGTGGGTGAAGCATAGCTAAATCCATACACAAAAGAGACAACATCTCCGGGGGGATGTACAGCCGGGTCGAGGCTTTCTCGACATGAGTTGGGGAATAAGTGTGCACCCTGCCGTATGTCTTGTCCCAAGGGGAAGATTTTTGGTTTTTGGGCTGGGCCAGCATAAGAAATGTCCGGGCATTCCTACATATCACAATAGGATGGGAATCAAGACATACATAGTTATTGAAGGCCACACAGTTTAACGTCATGCGGTGAGGACGTGGGAGGATAGAAGCACGAGAGTGGACACATGGTGCGACCCTTATAATCCTTGTTTAAGTGGGGATATGAAAGACTACTTCTTGTCATACAAGGATCCTCCAAGGAAACTATACCCAGGGGCAGTGAAAGAGAAGCTCTGGGCTAGGATCAAGACGAAGCGTCCGAGCGTTCCAACGTATCCCATTAGAATGGGAATCAAGCCACACGTAGTTCTTGAAGCGTGATTTAATGTCTTGTTTGACAAGATACATGTCTCATTTGGAGATATGTATGGTATGTAAGGTAACCCTACGTGAATGAGGACGTATCCCAAACAACACTGTGCGATCCCACTAGAGAGTCTGAGTCGACAAAGGCCAAGGGGCCTGAGGCCGAGCCGCGGTCAGGGAGTCCTGACCGGCTTGCAGTTTAAATTCCTACAGTAAGGTCGGGGGCTAGGGGCATGAAGAGACCAAGGGGCCTGAGGCTGGTCCTTTTTCCGGAAGGCCTGACTGGATTGCAGTTAACATCATTCAGTGAGGATGAGGGAGATATTAGTTTAAGGCCATAGAGCTTGGACCATTTTCCAGTTTATCGTCTTGTAGGACAGCGGTGCAGTTTAAGGTTGTTCAGGACCATTGATTCTTAGGCAATGTACTACATGAGAAACATGGAGTTCGTGGGGGGAGTTATGCACTCACCATTCGTAGTCTCCAAAGAGTATGCTCTGTTGGGGTAAAAATTGTGGATTACACAAGGCCCTTCCCATTTGGGGTCTAGCTTGGGCAGTTTATTACCAGGGATCATTGGCGCTCGAAGGGACAACACTAGGTAACCCTGTAGAAAAGAGTGAAGGAAAACCTTGTTTTTGAAGGCCCTTGATATCTTTTTCTGATGCCTTTCTAGATTGTGCAGGGCACAAAGCCTGTTCTCGTCCAGTGCTTCCAATTTAGCTAGAAGGATTTCGGCCACCTCATCTGGCGCCTTCTGGTCATAGACTGCAGTGCGTAATGATGGTAGCTAGATCTCAATGGGTTGAACGACCTCTTCCCCATACACCAGGGAATATGGGGCCACCTGGGTGGAATTGCGAGTCGTCATCCGATAAGCTCAGAGGCCGTTGGGGAGATTTTCAAGCCAACTTTTCTTGTTCTGACCAACCATTTTATGCAGAATGTTAGAGAGGGTTTTGTTGAACGCCTCAATCTGTCTGTTTTCTTGTGCATGGTAGCAGGAGGTATGGTTTGAACAGATACTATACTAGGTATACAATTTCTTCCGCTCGGCCTCTCGGAAGTTGGTGCCGTTATTAGTGAGGACAGCGTGAGGGACCCCAAACTGGTGGATGATTTTGGAGCTCAAAAAGTCGATGAAGGAACAAGCCTTGACCTCTTTGATTTGAAATGCCTCTGCACACTTGTAGAAGAAATCTGTAGAAGTTAGGATGAACCTACACTGGTGAGCCATCGCGGGTGGATATGGTCCCACTACATCGATTCCCCACACTACAAATGGCCAAGAGTACTGGGTGGAGTGGAGGGACTCTAGCGGCTGATGCAAGAAGTTGGCATGAACATGGCATGCATGGAATCTCTTGGAAAACTTGATACAATTATGGATCATAGCAGTCCAGAAATACCCCAACCTCCATATTTTATGGGACAACTTGGGCCAAGCCTGGTGGACACCGCAAGAACCAGCATGAACCTATTGCATAACTTGTGAAATCTCTACTCCTTGAATGCAGTGGAGGAGAACGCCATCGAAGCTCCTCTTATAGAGGATCTGCTCAAGATTGGGACAAATCTAGAGGGTAAATTGCAGCACCCAGTGTCGTATTCCCTCGCGATCGGCCCGACCGTCCGGGAGGCAACCATTTTGGAGATACTCAACAAAAGGTTCCATCCAGTCGGGAGTCGCCTCAACCGCAGTGTCTGACGAACCTGGGACTCCTGGCGTAGAAGGTCTGGTGGTAAGACGACTAATCCGCAGTCCGTCGTCGTCCTCTGGGGTGA
This sequence comes from Viscum album, assembly GCA_963277665.1. Lineage (NCBI taxonomy): Eukaryota > Viridiplantae > Streptophyta > Magnoliopsida > Santalales > Viscaceae > Viscum > Viscum album. The sequence continues at coordinate 855,695,654 of OY728156.1, read as the reverse complement.
TGGGTGTAATGACACTCTAGTCTGCCACATGTATGATCAAATCATCTTGCTCGAGTTCTTCAAGCCATGCAGCTAAGCCAACCAAAGTGTCAGCACGACCCTTCTGTGACTGAGGGACATGGGTAACCTCTGGTCGAGAAGAGAACTGGGTCATTAGATGGTGGGTGCAATCCAGCAATGGTACAAGCTCCATCTTCCTGATGACATAGTCTCCATTTACCTTCTTGATTACTATCTCGGAATCTCGTTTCACATGTTGATGGGGCACATAGATCTCGAGGGATAACTCGAGGCTGGTGATGAGAATCTGGTACTCTGCCTCGTTGTTGGTACTGCATTTCGACAACAGGAACGGGTATGGCATGATTTCTTGCATTGGGGTGATGAAGACGATACCCAGACCCACTCTGTTGAGCTTAGGATCGTTGAGCATCCTACCAGTGGGGCTCCGGGAGGCACCGTCAAAGTGAATTTGCCAACATGAGATGACATGATCGACTGAGAGGATCGTCTCATCAGGAAAATCTAGGTCCATGGATTGATCCGCGGAAGTTGGATGGGTAGCTAAAAAGTATGCCAATGTATGTCCTTTGATGGCCTTCTGAGGCACGAACCAGATGTCAAACTGCTGGAGGATAACCACCCACCGCGCTAGTCGACCAGTCAATATGGGGTGGTTCGGGATGTATTTTAGTGGGTCTACCTAAGAGACCAATTGTACCTCATGGTGCTGTAGGTAATGCCGCAAATTCTGTACGAAAAAAATGATTACAAGGCATCTATTTTCAATAGGGTAGTATATGATATCCTTATTAGGAAACATGCAGCTGAGATTGTAGAGACTGTTCACTGTACCCTCGTTATTCATCTGGGCGAGAAGTGCCCTGAGGGAACATTCCAGGGCTGTCACGTAATGGACCATCGGTTTTCCAGAGTCGGGTGGCATCAAAATTGGAGGTTTAAGAAGATACTTCTGGATTTCTTCGAAGGTGGTCCGACACTCTTCATCCCATTCATAGGCGGCACCTTTCTTCATGAGCTGAGAATATGGCTTATACTTGCCGGGAAGATTCGTGATGATTCGGCGTATATATGTTTTTTGGCCTTGGAGACCACGATGTTCCCAAATATTTGTTGGGGGAGGCATTTGGCTGATGGCCTTGTCCTTCTCTAGGTCGATCTCAATGCCCCAGTTTCTAACAACAATGTCGGGAAACTTCTAGGATGTGACCCTGAAGGCACAATTTAATGGGTTCATCTTCAGGTGGTAGGAACTGAGGAAACAGAATACTTTCTCATGGTCTTGGAGATGGTTCTGGCGCTGGCGCAATTTGACCACTAGATCATCCATGTAGAATTCCACCAGCGTCCCATGAATCTGCATGAATATGCAATGCATGGGCCGCTGATAAGTGGCACCTGCATTTTTCAGGCCGAAGGGAATAACCTTGTAAAAAAAAGGTACCTTAGGGAGCCCTGAAGGAGGTGGATTCCTCATCCTCGAGGGCTATCCGGATCTGGTTGTACCTGGAATAACCAACCATCAAAGAGAAGACATGGAACCCGGCCCAGGAGGGGAAGGTCGCCTTTTGGACAGTGGCGATTGAGATACCTGAAGTCGATACAGACACTGATATTCCCCTTCTTCTTCCTAACTGGCACAATGTTGGCAAGTCAATTGGGGTACTGGACTTCCTTGACACAGGTTCCTTTGATAAGCATGTCAAAATTGACCACAACCATGATACCATGAGATGGGAGCATCTTTCTGGGAGGCTACATAAACCCACGATGGTTAGACGGGAGGCCCAGGCGTTGAACGACTACCTGAGGATCTAGTCCTGGCATCTAGCAGTAACTCCAGGCACACACATCACGGTGTTGTTTGAGAATGTCAATGTACCACTACTACTCCTCGGGGGACATGGATGCACTGATCAATGTGGATCTCGGATATGACTCACAACCATGATTCACATGTACCAGTTAATCAACCGTGGTAGAAAAGTCTTCCTCGAAGTTGGGGGGAGCATCCTACAGATCTTCCTCTCCACCCATGGAGGGATTTCCCGCAAAGGGAGCTACTTCAGAGCTGTCAAACCCTGATGGGCAGCTGGTGTCAGCTTGTGCAGCAGTGGTTATCATTTCAGGAGACCCATGCACCACTGAGACCATAGAAATGAAGGCAGTCGATCCTATCCCATCTGGCCTTCGGCCCAAGGGGCCACGTTTGATGACATCAAAGAAGTGGTGATGTGTCGGCCTGAGTCGGTTGATTCCATCCCGGCGGAAGAGACACGTATGACGTACTACCTTTTTTATAAGATTGAAATTATGATACCGCACAGGGGTATGAGGCTCCAGGATCACCTGAGCCTGGTTTTTGTAGGAGTACGAGGTGATTTTCTGTCGTCTCTTGGACATGAGAACATGCCTTCCTTTCGTACCTGAATCAACAAAAAACTTCCCCATGTCGGGGGTCGTGGCCTCCAATCGATGGATCGTGAAGATGTAGGCATCATCCATGATTTCCCAGGGATCACTTGTGATAGGGGCTAGTTTATCTTCTTTTGCTAGGATTTCCTTATCCTTGATCTTATAATAGTCGGTATCCAGATAGCGGGCTTCATAGGAGGCAAAAGGAGACACGTCTCCTTGGATCATGCCTAATTGACCATTGAGGGAGTATTTGAGGCATTGGTGATACGACGAATGGACCGCTGCGTGTAGATGGAGCCATGGCCTGCCCATAAATGCGTTTTAGGCGATGTCCTAAGAGACAACCATGAACTCATTGCTGGCAATTAAGCCACCGAACTGGGTCTTCAGGAGGATCTTACCGATTGAGTATTTCTTAGTCCTGTCGTATCCCTAGATTCTGAGGTTGGAGGGAGTAAAATCGTCATCAGACAGACCCAGCTTTTGCAGTGTCAGACTCGGGATTAGGTTGATCCCAGAAGCCATGTCCACATGGCAGCGGTGGATTTCCATGCCATTGAAGTGACCAGTGATGTATAGTGGGCGAATATGACCTTATATGGGAGGGTCCTCATCTTCACCGGAGAACGAGATAACTGCCTGGCATTCGGTGTTCTCAATCACATCAGCGTTGAAGACTTCTGCAGCTACTACCTCCATCTGAAACTGAAGGGGGATCTTTTGGGCCTCGTCAAGCTCTTTGTGCAATTCATATGTTAGGCGAAGGGCCTCAGGGATAGAAATCTTTGCTGGAATGCGGACCAGGGGCTTCATGACATCGTACTTTCATGCCAAACGCGGGCCTCTGCTTACAGGGGTCGTTCCGCATTTGGAGGCATAGCGGGTCCTGCCAGTTGAACTAGTGGCTGACTAGTGCTGGGTACATCCTGTTGCCTACTATTTGAAGCCTGGAGAGTAGCCACTGGATTAAGACCGGACAATGGAGATTGTCCTATAGAAGGGAAAGACTGATAGCGATATGGACGAGGCAGCTCTACCTGATCTAGTAGCACTAACGACGATTGAGGTAAATCTGAGGGCAACAGATGAGGTTGCCCATGATGAGCTATGCACTAAACCTGATGTATTGTTTCCTAAGCGTGCACGGCCTGACTGAAATTGCCTATTGACGTGCCTCGATGACCGGCGTGGTTTTGGTTCCACTGACTTTGACATCGGCTAGGAATGTTGGGGAGGTTCTCCTAGCATTCCCCCATGTTGGGAGCCATATAGGGATTTACCAGCTCCACGGCGTTAACCGAAGCGTACCCCTGGCTGTCGCTCGATGAATCGTCCACCACCTAGTGGACACTAGGAGAAATACCCATTTACAGGGGTATAAAGACGCCAATAGTGAAAAATGATGACAGTAGTGGTGGAGTGTGTTGCTTATACTTGGGTCGTCGTTGCTTGCCCATTTGGGAATAGGTCGGCTGTGATGGTGATGCAGAGGTAGCTGCTACTTCCTCTGAAGGCTCAACCTGATTCAGGCATGGAAAAATGATTCCATGGGTGCGGGTGATGGTTTTTTGTGCCATCCAGTCGTTGTATTTCTGGGACACACAGCTGGGATCCTGCTGCCACTCACCTTCACTGTCGCTACCAATCTATGACCTTACAAAGAAACCAGCTACTTGTGACGGTGCTGGGCCCAACATGACTATGTTGTTGTCGACCTAGTCTTGAAGCCAGTCTCTAAACACATAGCATTGTTTGAGGGTGTGCCCCAGAATCCGATGATAGGGATAGTATTTGGGGTTATCGGTGAGATTCGCCTCTACCGGCCTTCTACACTTGGGTAAGCACATAATCCATTTCTCTAGAGCACTTTGGAAGTAACCGGGGACGTGATTCTCGTTGAATGAGTATGTCTGGTGTCTTCATTCTGGATAGGGGGCCCTGGGAGCCAAGACCTGATGAGGGGCCGGAGGGGCCTGCTGAGGAGGCGGTGCCTGATTGTTTCTCCAAGGTTGTGGTAGCACATTGTGCGGGGGAACCGGTCGATTATGAGGCGGTTGCTGCTGGGCAGGAGCCTGTGCTTGAGGTGGAGGTCCTCTGCGGGGTTGTAGGGCCGGTGCCGCTGGCAGTAATTCTAGCTTCTTGGGGGCTTCTATTTAGGCCACCACGGTAGGTTTGGCTCTGGCAGCCCTCCTGGCTGGGATCACATTGGTAGCAAACGTGCCTGACTAGCCTGTTGCAGAGCCTCCTCGAGGCACTAAGCCTTATATGATAAATCCTGGAATCCTCCAGGGTAGTTTTGGGTGATCATGGAAGGAACCAGCTCCGTTCTATGGTTCCCTACATTCATTGTCAGTAATTTCTCCTGAGTTAGTGTCATGTCGAGGGTGTATGTAAGTCTCTTCCACCTGGTGATGAAATCTACGACTCACTCATCAGGCCTTTGTTTGCACTTGAAGAGGTCTGATATGCTGGTCTTTTGCGGGATCTGTCCTGCCATCTGGTGGGTTTTCCACCTGCCACGTTTCCAATGCTTCAAGGTGGGTGATGAGTGCCACTATAAGATCATCTGGGTGGGGGTCCCTATCTTGACCGGGATCCCTAATCACAAGTGCGTTGTCGGGTTCTTCGACCTAGTAGATGGATTCATCAGCTCATGGAGTGACTGGTGGAATGGCCAGTGGGGCAGCTAGGGGAACCCGAGATGGATTCCTCAGATTGCCCCGTTGTTCAGGAGGGTTTGGTGAGGATTATCGCACCCTCTTTCCGTGAGTTATGGCTTATGACCTATCTGCGGAAGTAGCGTGATCCGGGTTTCATGAAGGCATATTGCCGGGGGGAAATTGTTCCTGCCCCTGCTGCCCTGGATTCAGATTACGAGAGTCAGGTCGCCGCTCTACAGCGTACTCAGCCAAGAGTTCGTCAACCAGCCTCTTCTGTTTAGCAAGCTGCTGGTGCAATGCGACCTTCTTGGTATCTTTGTCTATCTTCTGTATAGAGGCCGACATGTCAGAGTGCTTGACAGTTCCGACGTGCTCCTTACCCTTACCCGTATTTCGACTGAGTACCAGTGACTCGGTGGGTATAAGAAGGCCTAGAAGGCTCCTCTGCTGATGGGTAAGCCTCCACAATGGGTCCAGCAATGGTGGAACACCCTCAGGGGGTATGTCTCAATCGAGAAATTCAAGCTCATCCTCCTTGTCCACTACGTCATCCATGTGGACCGCGACCCCTCTAGGGGGATGTCCACAATGTTGCATAAAAATCGGGCTTCTGTCGGATAGGGATGAAGAGGAGAGAAACATAGTGTCCCCAGGCATGGACTTGCACATGGGGGGTAGCATCCCTAATGATTCTACGGAGTACTTTGAAACTCTGAACGCATTTCCATTCAAGGGTGCTCTGGCGACCTAGTGACTTAGGGCGCTAGGCTACATGAATTGCGGCCAAATCGATTAGGTGACATTGCTTGCTGATTTCATCAAGGAGCTCTCAACTCCTAGGGTATACTACCCGCTCATAACGATGGCAGAAGTGTGTCACCCATAGGGTTTGGCCGAAGCACCCTACTTCCTCTCGGGTAAGGGACTATAGAGTGAAAAAGTTCAACGCTGCTGTCGGGCTGAACTTCTCCGGGAAGTGATCCACTGCGAGAATGTTCTCGATGCTCCTAGTCTCGGACTTAGGGTCTAGCCTCGTATTTCCCCACTCATCAACCAGAGGTGGCTGAGGGACCCGTTGCGGTACCGAGGCGGATTGTTGGGACAGTAAAAAGGTGGTGGAGAATACTGTGAACGAGCTGACTGGCCGCCAAATTCCAGGCCATCTTCAAATGAGTGAGGTGACCTGACCACGATATCACGATGCGATGGGATGATAGACACAAATTTTGGTGTAGGAATTGCGGTTGTTGGCGATTGGTCACGCTGTTACTCTACCGTCGTTGGTCCCCAAAATAGCTCTCTGTGATCTCAAGTAGAGGGAGAGGGCGCTTCTGGTGACGACAGTGGTGATTTCATGGTCGGAACCTACAGAATTTCCATAATTTCATCCTATTGGATGTACCTTCGGAGAGAGGTGGGAATCCAGTGGACTTCACATTCTGGGAGAACGATGCTGACGCACCTTGTTCCTGCACTAGTCCTTGACATGGAGGAGCGGAGAGAAGGTTCCATCGCTGAGTCGCATTCCACTACAGAATCCGAGAAACGGGGCGGGTTTGGCCTCCACTCGGTCCTTCCCATGACTGTTTTTGTGGCGGAAGCGACCCGCTCTCCTGCCCCTAGATGCCTCTTTGGGACAAGGTTGAATCTCAAAATGTAGACTCGGAGCGGCTCTGGCGTCATGGCGGAGAGGACTCATGCTTGAGATAGCCGGGGTGCGAGGGGCACCAAGGAAAATGTCGAAGGGTACATGGGAAGGACCTCCCTGGTTGGTGTGTGTGGAGTGAGTATGACCTTCACTCCTCGAGTTGTCGGGGCGAGGAGGTCCTTCGCCAGTTACAGAGAGGATTTATGTAGGACCTCCCACGTTGGAGATGGACCAGATGGGCAGTGCCTTCACATTGACGGTCAAGGGCCGGAGGAGGGACTCCAGGCCCAGTATGGTGGGCGCATGAGAGGATTCTGCGCCGAGCATCACTTCCATGGGACATGTCTTCATTCGGGATGGGGGTAGCACGAGGCATACTTCCATGATGAGCTTCGGAGAAGGGAAGGCCCACGCTCTGTGGAATGGTGGTACGGGGAGGCCCTCCGTATGGGGTGACACCATAGTGAATTGGTTTGGGGCAATCACCACTCAGACCTGCAACCCCAAGAGCCAACCTGACATACCCATGGGGCGGTTGGGGCCTTGTTCCAGTTCAGGTGAAGGAGTGCCCCTTCTCAATGTAAGCAGTGACTCCATGATGCACGTTGGCGGTGGCTCGGGCCATAGTAGATGTTGACGATGACGCCCCTTGACGAGCTTCCTCAGAACAGGCCCGACACTGACTCCTAGGCAGACGAGATGGCACAGGTGGTGCAGGGGAATAGCCTACCTGCTCCTCTGGCAAAGCCGGACAACGGCACTGATGCAGCCGGATGGGAGCCCTTGCCTGGAGCCCTTGGATTGGGACACTGACTGGGCTGAGCCGGACATCACCCGCCACATCAGCATAATGCGAGGAGTCATCGAGGCGTTCCTCAGATAGGCTCCCGAAATGATTGAACATTGGGGTGGGGAGTAGGGGATCCCTGCACGGCCTTTGAGGGCGGCATTGACGGCAGGTCCTTGATGCGTCCAGGTCCAGGCGGGCCATATCTCAAGTCGGGATGACCCCTTCCTCCTCATACCTACGTACAAGGTTGTTGATCTACCTTTGTTGGATGATCTCTGAATGGGAGTGGGGACATGGGCATCCCATCTTCATGGATATAGTGGTCGTGGTGGCGGTAGTGGAGCCATGAAAAGTGGTTGTGTTGTTGTTTCCGCCGCCCCTACGTAGGCAAGCGAGCGGTGTTCGTGTTTCCAAAGCAGCAACCTGGTTCCTGGGAAACAGGGAGATCAACTCATCAGCACTGCGAGGAAAAGGATTGACAACCAGTGGTCCAGTGTCATTCCATCCTCCATGGTCGGTAAGAGGGATCCATGCCAACACATTGCAGAATAGAATTCCCCATGCTTTACTGCCCCAACTTTCGGTGAGCTTCACGCCAGGCCCACTATTTCCTTGGCAGGACCCGATGCCAGATATCTAGATCTAGTGACACGTCAATTTACTGGTGTCTCGAACACTACTAATATCCACATTAAGGAGAATAATTTCACCTCAGATTCAACATTTCTATTTCCTAAGCTTTCGCCGGGGCGCGCACACCCATCTTTGAGGACGCGCTATTGTCGACCTGTATTCTTGCTTTCCCAAGGTAGGCGACATTCGTTCCTTATTCAGGGACATCTTATCCTTGATCGAAACCGGGATGATGGGATGTCGATTCTTCCTTCAATGGATTCCTCCACGGAAGTCGTCACCTGGTCTAGGTCTCCCTCATAGATTTAATAATTTTTTCATGAAACTCTTCCCAGTGCCATGTTTCCATGGACGTTGGTTAATTACACTGCTTCTGTCAGGACATTTGAAAGGGTCTTGTTTGGGCAGTAACCTTCGGTCGGGGGAGTAGTCACGTTGAGGCATCAGTAGAATGTTTGGATGCTGGGGAATTGGCATGTATGTATTTTTTCCCCTTGTTATATGTCTTCTCAAGGGCGTGGAAGCTTGAGGCATCCCACATCAAGCGTGGGGAATCATATTCCATAGACATGTATTTGAGGTTTTCCTCAGCTTACTATGTTTAAAACAGGGTATGTCGCAGGTTTAACATCCAGCGGAGAATGAATGAGGGTGATCATAATATCCCATATAGAAGGATCAGAGGTGGTGTGTCCCATAGAGGGGAGATGTCACACCGTGAAAGCAGATCTGGACACCACTGAGGGCAGATCAGGGAGTGTGCACCCCAGAACGGGGAAACACCAAGGTTTGACATTGGATGGGATTGAACCATAAGGAGGTTTCCTATATACTGTGTATAGACAAAAAGGATCAAAACCCACATATTTAGAAGTGGTGATGAATCAGGGTGTATGCAGAGGACAACAACCCAGAGACATGTTGGGGATTACGTGTGGATAACGGCCCTTGTACTGCTAGAAGCAGCGAGGAGGTGGATGGAAAGACCCCACCAGGATGTGGAGTCCCAGGTGAGAATCGTGACAGATGATGGTGGGTTGAATGAAGTGGAGGGGGGATGAAATGGGACCGTCACCAAGGCGATGGTGAAGTTGGGCTTGAGAATCGAAGAGACCTACTACGTATCCCCGTGGCATAGAATCAATGTTCGTGTAGTTTGGGATGGTTCCTGTGAACCGTCGTGAAGGTGGACCTTGGTCCGATGATTGATGGGCTTGATCCTCATAGAGGATTCCTACATACCATGCCTTGACATGGATCAAAGACCTCATAGTTCAAAGGGGATGTGGGATACAGTTTGACATCATGCGGGACAGGGGTGAACTGACGTGAGTGAGGTCAGAACGACCGGGTGATGGGCTTGAACCTTATAGAGGCTTCTTACGTACCATGTCTTGACATGGATCAAAGAACTTGTAGTTTAGGATAGTCACGACGGCTTACCACTGGACTGGAATGCAGTTTAACGTCATGCGGGATGAAGGTGAACCCTGACGTGAATGAACGATGGGTGGTGGGTGTTGGCAAACCGAAGTGAAGAAGGACCTTGGTCCGGGGGATGATGGGCTTTAACCTCGTGAGGTTTCCTACGTACCATGACATGACATTGATAAAAGACCTCATAGTTCATAATGGTGTGCCGGAAAACCGATGCGAGTGAGGTCCTTGGTCTAGATGGTGTGGGGCTTACACACTAGGCTGCCTAGGTGTTGGTGAACTGATGTGAAGAGGGACGGAGTGACCAACAGGTAGTGGGCTTGAACATCTGTGAGGATTTCTATGTACCATGCCATGACATGGATCAAAGACCTCAAAGTTCATAGGGCTTCATCGGCGAACCGACTTGAAGGTGAACCCGGGGGTCCACTAGTTGTGGGCTTGAATCTCGTGAGTCTTCCTATGTACCATGCCTTGACATGGTTCAATGTCCTCGGAGATTGGGAATAATTGTGGGTGTCGGCGAACCGACGTGAAGAAAGGACCTTGGTCCTCTGGGAGATGAGATTGAACCTCAGGGAAGCTTCCTATATACCGTGCTTTAACATGGATCAAAGTCCTCATAGTTCGGGTTGGTCACAATGGCTTGCTGTCGGATTGGAATGCAATTTGACGTCATGCTGGACGAGGGTGTAACCTGACGTAAATAAATGATGGGTGGGCCTAAATCTCATGTAGGATTCCTACATACCTTGCCTTGGCATGGATCAATGACCCCGTAGTTCAAATGGATGTGCAGTTTAACGTCATGATAGATGCGGGCATACATTTTAACACCATGCTAGATGAGGGTATATTGTTTAACATCATGCTGGACAAAGGTGGGTGTTAGAGTCGATGCTTTCTCTAGGCCCACGTGAGTCATGCTCGGTGTGAGAAACAAGAGGCATAAAAGATCTTATGATCTTGTCATGAAGAGTGCGTCCGTGAGAAATGTAGAGGGGCTTATGCGTTAGGCCTCCAATGGTGCTGGGACTTACTCGGAGATGGAGGCCCAAAGTGCAGCAAAGCACATCGGGAGATGGATTTGGGACCAAGGATGGGTGGTGCCTCATTCCCTATCATGCCCTCCACTGGCCTTGGCGGTGGGGAAGTGCAGAGGTGCATGGGTGATACCTTCCACAAGAGAGGTTAGGGGGAATACACCAAGGTGGTTTCCCTTCTCCCGTGGACATACACTACTCCGATAAGGAGGATATCTTCCCCTGTGGAGGGTTGATCCCATCTCCATGGAGACAAGTGGCGTAAAGAATGCTCAAGCTGGGGGGACCCTGCGTGTGAGGCACGGGGTCGGATCACAATTTAACATCATGTGTTTAGGACGAGGTGCTTGGGAGTTTAACGTCCTGCAGCTCAGATGAGGTTGGTTTAATATGCACCCCTAGCACTTACATGATTGGTACGCTATGCTCCTTGGGGGAGGGAAGGTACCGGTAAGGCCGTAGTCAAGGGGGGTCGCAGATCAAACCATCGAGGGGTCCACGTTAGCATGTCTATGCGAAGAAGAAATATCCATTAGCATGCCTATGAGAAGAATAATTAGGTGAAGCAACACTATGATTGGTGTTGTCCATGGGACATTGAAGTCACCTCATGCAAACCTGGAGGGTCGCATGGGAAGAGGAATTTCCAAGCAAAGGAGTGTGCTTCGCGAAGTGGAGTGCCTTGGCCATAGCAAGGGGCATGGGTGTGAATTGGAGGTGCATCGTGAAGTGGAATAGTATTCACGGAGCACTGCATCATGAAGAAGAGGTGCCTCGCAAAGCAAGGTGCTGTGAAGCAGTGTGATTCGCGATGTGCAGTGACCCTACCTTGGAATGTGGATCACTAGTACATGATGGGTGTTTCACGAAGCATAAATGCTCCGCGGCTTCCCATGTTCCCTTGGGAATCCCCTTCCTTCTCGAATGCCCTTAGGCTTCATGAAGGGCATCCCTCTCGAAAGGAGCTCAAAACGAGACAAGGCGAATGCATATCTCGAATCAGAAATACCTCGCAGAGCTCATGATTACCGGGATGAAGGGTGCTTCGCGATTCGGGAGTTAAGAAGCCGAAAGGTCGGATTTTCTGTCCTATGGACTCAGGGGGAGCCCAGTATTTATAGGCAAGGGGTTCCGCGAAGTAGTGCTCACATGACACGAAGGGGCGGCAGGTGCTTTTCGGAGGGCTCACGATCATCATGGTGTTCGCGGAGCGGTACCGACTCCTTTTCTTCGCGGTGGCCTCGCAAACTTCCGGGCGTTGGCAGAGCAGTACCTCCTCCATTGCATCACGACGGATTTGCGAACTTCAGGGCATTCATGGAGCGGTACCGCCTCCTTTTCTTCGCGGTGGCCATGGTGCTTGGGGGAGCTCTGCATCGGAGCTTCGCAAGGCAGCGTGCATGATTCTTTTTCTTCTCGTGTTTTTGTTCAATATTTTTTCCCCAACACTCACTGAATGGATGAAGAAAAAGATAGGTAACTAGATTTCCCTTGGGTTTTTCCATTGATTTCTTGCACGCTCTTGGGTTCATATGTTTTGTTTTATATTAATAAAAGAAGCACAACATCCTTCTTTCTCAAAAAATATGTAATATATAATTTTTTGTCCTTATATTATCTATATGAAAAAACTTTTATTCCCATTATTACCTCAATATCCACAATCATTTAATACCTAAATTTTTTCAGAACCATTAAATATAATATTATCATACATATCCCATTAAATAAAATATATTCATATTTTTCAACTGAATAAATATTATGTAAATTTTTTATAACTCTCATATAGATATCATCATTTTAAAAGTCAAAATGGATGATTATGACAAAAAACTTGTTATCCAAAATCAATAAATATAATTATGATTGTATCCATATCTCCTATGATAATATTAAAAGCAAAAAAATTTATCTGATAATTTATATTATCCATTTTTTAATAAGATTTTTAATATTGCATACTACTTTTCAGTGGGATATAATTTAAACATATCATTAAACTCAATTGGTGAATACACCTCTTTGGTTGGACACAACACCATAAAAAATGGAATAACTTTTCTCACGATGACCTTGGTAGAAGATTCAATCTACACCAAGTGTTCTCTTGTTAATGTTCCCTATGATACAAAAAATTCATTTACCTAGTTTAACAACTATTACCATACATACTAATAACTTCTGTGATATAATTGATACCAATTAGGGAAATAAATTGGAGGTTGCACCTATTGGGTGAGACAAACAACCCTCCTCGATGGTATATTTTTCTTCATGAAACCCTTCCATATAGAGTCATAAATCCCCCTAATGTTCAGATATGATAATACCCAAGGATTTGAACAGATTTATTGCCTATGAATAAAAAATTACATCCCCAATCCAACACTCCCTAATCAAAAATAGAAAACACAAACATAACATTTTTTTCATTGATACTACTGAGGGTGAAAATATTTTTTTAATCCAAAACATACAATATATAAACAGAAATATTATATTTTATAAAATATCAATGAACATTTATTTTAAGAGTTTTAGATAATATATAAACATATGAACATCTTATATGAAATCACAGCAACTTCATAAAGAGGAACATTATATCCCAATATACCAAAATTTTCATATTTTACATTTTATTATCTATATGACCTATATGAAAACCATATAGACACAATTTATTTATCATTATTCTAGGAATACTATGAAACATTGAAATAAAATGTGTGATACTAAATGTCCAATAATGGAAAAGAAGTTTATTAAAAAATAAATCCCAATTGTGAGTATAAGAATATCATAAGAGTATGATGGCATAATAAAATTACATTACCATAACATAATAATATTCAAACCCATAAAAAACTATATCATCCAATAGAAAAATATGAAATAATTATTTCAAAAATTGAAGATTCATCATTACCAACAATCATGACCCATGTTATATTAAAAATGAAAAAAATAAATATTATAGTCCAATAGAAATTATAATTTTAATGTTTTCGTATCATGGGACATTATCTTCACATAAACCATAAAAACACCTTTTACAAACCCTAAAATTTGAGTAAACATATGTTCAGCCTACAATAACATTAATTGTGTAATATAATAAATACCAAATGCATTGGTTATTTGTATAGATGAAAAAATCACATATTATATATCATTCTCACCAGGAACTTTCTTTGTAACTCATCATATATGCTATATTGGGTAGACTAAATACTGTATGAGTGAACCCATCATATAATTTATATTAGTCTCGTGCAACGTTATCTAGGTTAACCTATAATATTATAATGTCCATGAACTATAAATAATTTAAAGGATTATTTCATTACAACATCAAACCCATAAAAACCATTTTTATTTATTTCATAACAATTTTAAACTAATGAAAATATATGGATTCAATGAAAATACATTCGATATAATATTCACTACTGAAAGGGAAATATATTCCATAAAAATAAATTTGAAGAATAATTAATATATCTAAAATAAATCAATTCAATAAAAATAAAATTCCAAAATATAAATAGATATAAATTAACTGATTTCAATAACAATATCATTGAAACATGATTCACCAATGGGAAAGAAACTACTTTCATAAAAATCTCATTAAAACATCATTGAAAAATTTAAATATAATGAGTTCCACAAAAATATTGCTGAGATAATAAAAAACAATACCTTTAAATAATATATAAAATGTTACTAATAAATTCCAATCTTGCAAAATATGTGACCAAAATGGGTTTTCAATATGATAAATGGATATACCATTAAAATATCTTGGAATTTTTTTTTGGATGAAAATATATTATTCATTTCGATAATTACATTTATAATATAATTATTCCAAAACTAGTGTGATAATATAATTAATTCCAAAAAAACATGGTATGATATACATTGAATATAAGAGGAAAAATAATGTAAATGTGATCTGTTAAATAATATTTGGTTAGAAAGATGAAAACTAATAATTGATTAGAAAACATTTTGAAAAATGTTGTCAAAAGTGACACATTTGTAATTATTTAAGAAATTTCAGATTAAATATATGTAAAATTATGTCAAAAGATAATGTAAAAGGTAATTAAGAAATAATTTATTTTTATATTATTTTATAACTAAGGATTTGAAGTAAAAGTAACCTAATATAAAACAAAATACTATAGAATATTACATACAAACAATATTCAGGATATCACATTAGTAAATAAGAGAGTAAAATGGGATTATTAATTTTAAACACATTAATAAACAATATAAGATAATAATTTTTAATGAAATATCATCATATTATTTCCTCTATAAGAACCTTGATCATTAATTATCACTATTGGATGGAGATTGTTACATAAATCAATTTTCACTATAGTATATATTCAATTATTATCCCCATGAATGGAAATAATCACATGATACATTATATATAATTAATATTAGTATTGTTTTAATAAAAAAACGTCAATGGATCATATACAAATAATATATATGAAATTAGGTGCATAGAAATTATATTATTATCAATGATGTTAAATAGAGATGAAATCTATAATAGATTTGGTATTCACCAGTTAACGCACCAATAAAAAAGATAAAATCATAAAGATTTGTATACACCAATTAATTTTTATTAAACTAGTCATAAAACTAAATCTTAATCTATATATACACCACACAATGAAAATAATTGTGAAATATGACATATGTCTCACATAAATTAATGCAATTTGTGAAAAACCCCTTTCGTCGAATACAAAAATTCAATGCCTGTCCTTTTACTCATGTATAAAAGTATAATATATTTTAATTTATTTATGATAAAAAATTTCTATTAATAAAACCATATATTTGAATAATTTGTTTTTAGTTTTTAAAATAATTTTTTAATATTTAATCAGTTAAATATAGTGTGTTTCGAAGGTGTTCAGATTTTTTTTCATAGAAGTGCTAGTCTGTTATCCATAGAAAATGTGTTCATTTAGTAAACAAAAAAATAAAAATATTTTTGAAATTATTATCATGTTTATAAATTAATTATAATTTCATTACAAATTATTAATGATTGTTTAGAGAAATTATTAGTATAATAGAGTTGGTAGGTTGTTCGTATGCATGAATTAGGTTTCTATTTTATGATGGTCATTACAGATTTAATGTTTGTAATATATTTTATTTAAATATTTATAAACATATTACCAATAACATAATAACTATTTACATAAACCTATATATATCATTATTTTGATGTGGGGATGAAGAAAAACCAAATTCCTTCATGGATGCAGTTGTCCTTACATACATAAAGGAAGTTGTCCTTTTCTATATTCAATAAAGAAAATGATTTATTATATTAATATAATGTCAAATATTTCATGAATATAATTATTTTTATTCTATATATCATGAATTCCATACCAATTTTTTATTATATTCCAAGTAAATTTTTAATTAAAAAAATTCAGTTTACTTCGTGAGGTGATATTCTGACTTACAAACAAGTTATGTTATATCATCTCACATAGAATTTATATTAGGAATCTATATGTGGTATCATAACTAAATTAGTATTTATATGATTTAAACTAGCATTTATATTCTACAAATAAATCATTACCATAATTCATGAAGGATACTGACGGAAAACAAAAGGCATTAGTTTGTGAGGTGGTTGTCTACCGTATACATGAATAATGATTTCCTATATCATTTAATGAAGAGGATATAGATTTAGGTTCATAAGTAAATAAATAATATAAATATATATTATATACCTACATTATAATATTAGAATATTTTATGTACAATTTAAGATGTTGGAATAATAAATAACAAAAAAACACATAGTTAAGTATTTTTAATATTCTTGGAATTATTTATTAGGATTAAACCAAATATATTATTAAAATGGACTTGAGACGAAAACCAAGACATATAAGATGAGGGAATGAAATTATTAATTTTATTTATGTTGGTATTGGTAGAATAAAAATTGTATTAAGTTTGATGAAGATAGAACAATGTACGATCTTTTATAGTTTAAGTGAGTGTGACACATGTAATTTTTAATAATATAATGGTGTATCATGTTTTTTATAATAATAAAGATAAAAATGATTTTATTAGAGATAAATTGTCATTATAATTCCGAAGTACTTCAAAAAAATATTTTAGATAATTTTTTCTGTAATATTTAAGATTTTTATTTTATTTTAACCATACAGTAAACCAGTTTTAACCTTAATGGTCTTATTTTATTTTTACTATATTAAAATTTCATTTTAGAAAAATTTAGTTTGTGAACCGTAGATTATAAAAATTATTTTCAATTAACATATATAATTCATTGTATCAATTTCAAATATTTCATTTAAAAAAAATATATATATAATATGGAATTGGATATCGGATTTGAATAATTATATTATTCAAGAAAAATATATAATATTTTAAACTTTATAAATAGTAATAATAAATTTTTTAATATTATTTATATTTTATTAAAATATAATCTAAATATTTATTTTATAGAAAATTTTATTTAGGCTATATATTATTTTTTTTAAAAGGAGAAACTTTACAGAAAATAATATATAGCCTAAATAAACTTTAGAAGATTATGCATTCAAAACCTAGAGAAAATATTTTACAAAAATTCAATATTACGTTGATTCCAAATCAATTATGTTGTATTAAAATAAATAATTAATATATATCTTACATCAAATTATTTTTTACAAATAAAATAATTTATTTATTAATTAAATTTCTAGAAATAAAAAATGTTGTATTTTTTACTATTAACTAAAAAACAATATTTGTTTGAAAATATACAATAATAACCAAATTATTTTTTGAAATAATGGAAATAGAAATCATTTAAAATTTTAAAAATATTTATTCTAAAATTTCTACATTTAGTCATAATATTTTCACATGAGTAGTAATAAAAATAATTTTTATGAAATATTATTTCTCATGAAAAAATACGTTTTCTAAATATTGTATAGTTTTATAAAAATTATTTTTCATAAAATTATATTTAATAGGATATTAATATATATTAATATAAATTTCATAAAATTTATGATTTTATTCATATTAAAAAATAACTATCATGGGTAAAATGGTAATAAAAATAATGGTTCGTTAAATATATATATTGTATGTCGAATATGTTATCAATCATAGTGCTCTTATCTAAAATATAAGGGTGTTACGAGTATTTCCCAGGAATAATATTACCATTGAAATTATAATATATTATCTAAATTTATGAAGGGATAATGGTATTGAATTAGTTATAAATTGAAATATATATTACATTAATAGTATCTAATTTATCTAAGGCATAATCGTTGACATGTTAAGATCAATCTACCTATTTGTTCTAATAATTAAAATATTGAAATTTTAAATCTATCAAACATTTTCTAAAATAGTTAATCAATTGTTGGGTGGATTTGTGAGGGTAATGTGAGACTCCATTTCTATTTTTTAAATGAATATAGATTTTTTAAATACAACATAAATTATTTTTCGTTTTGGTATAACAAAGAGAGTGTAATATTGGTAAATTGATGATTTGAATAGAGATAAAATAAAATGTGATATAATAATCATGTAATATTTTGTAAAATTTGTAGTTAATTTTTTGAATGAAATTTCATTAAATTATGATTTATCACATTATATAGCAACCCCATAAATGTTGAGTGTAATAACTATCCCTTATCACGTCATGAAATAAAATTTCTCAGAATTTAATAAAATAATACATACATTATAATGATGAAGGAATAAACATCGACTAATAAGTCATTCATTGAATTAGAAAATATATATATTGAAATCATCCATGAATAATATGCTGCAATTGTGTAGATAATCGAAATAAAAATTTACCCTATATCACTATAATATACATGGATCATTGTAAATAAAACATTTAATACACTTATATGTTAATTTCAAAAAGCGTATCTGAATTATTAAATATCCTTATCCTCATGTGAAAAATTGGACTAGAAAGTATATGATATATATATCAAGAATTTTTGGAATTCGTAGCTTACCTTTCAAGCATCCTCTCATTAAACAACAATTTAAAGTGTCATTCAAAATGCGTTGTTTTTTATTGAGAAAATAAAAATAGATCTTAAAATCTGCTATGCACACATTATTTAACCAATGCAATGTATTCAAGTTGGGTTACTATAAAATAAATATCAATTGAAAATTATATCCTTAAACTAAAAATTATAATGATAACATGGGGGGATTCATTCCAATGTACAATAATTTAATTTAATCTTTTTTCTACAAAATCATCAAGGATTTAGTTCATTTGTAATTATACGTTCATCATTGGTTTAGAATCACCATTTAATAATATAGTATGCCTAAAAATTGATGATATAATACTTTTATAGTGTGAATGTGACCAACCTAATGATTACATATACTCTCTCAAATAGATAAGAAATAGGAATTCATTTTTTGGAGGAAGAAAACTATAAATAATGATAGGTATTTTTTATATTTGTTAGGATATGAATAACGTCCATTTATATAAATTTTTTTTATCTTCTAATTCAAAGTTATTTTGTATTTATTTGAGTGATTTCGAATTATTTTGGTTCATTATCTAATCTAACGACTCATTAGTAATATCCACATAAAGGTATTGTAGTTTAATATAATGAAAAGCATCATCAATGTTAATTATAAAAAAGGTTTTCATGAAATAATCAATTACAATACATGAGTATAAATTTTTACAGATAATAGAATCATTAAATTCATGATAAATTTCATATAATTTCCCTCAATGATGAATAATAAATAAGTGTATCATGGTAAATAAGTTATTTATTTTTAGTAATATTGTGTATATCAATACAATTATTGAATGGTTAATAATGTTTTATTGAGGAGTCCATCATGGAGTTGAAGATGTTGATGTGTAAAATTCCCCAAAATACTTCATAAATAATATGCATTATATGAATGAAGTTATTTTTGGTTGTTTAATATTACTATATTTATAATAAAATTTGGATTTTCAATTAATCGAATTATCTCGTATTTTATGAACATAAAAATCAAATCATATAATAATATATTTCCTTTATAAGATCATCCTATAACATACCAGTCCATTCTTTTGTACTATGGATTTCACATATATTTAATATTACTATATCCTTTGGTTCCCTAATCTATAATGATGAGGAAATATAGTAAGATATAATATTTATAAAAACATCCAAATAAATAAAGACATCAAAAATAAAACAATATTTCATAGTGATTGGATTAATGAATGTTCTTGTATCATTTCATTTTTATTGAGGCAATTTCTCCACAAATGTAAAAACAATACTCCACATTATCTTTATCTCAATGACTTGTTTTTTTCTTCGATTTCAAAAAATTGCTTTAGAATAATTCCATATTATGGAATTGATATAAAAAAATGCATATTGACCAAAATATATTTTATTATTCCATTGTTTCATTGTCATTTACAATTTAATTTCTTATTCGATTGTGAAATTTTATTAAAATGGGGTTTTATATGTTCATAATCATATTATGAACCATTTCTAATGTCTATATTTATAACATGGGAAATATCTTATTATTTTGATATTTTTTATGGTTGTAATGAGGGTTTCATAATTTTCGGATGGCTCCAAAGGATGGTTATTTTGTATTTTAAGATACATTCCTCTTAGTACAATTGTGAAATGAAATTTACATTGTTCTAATTGTTAACTAGTTGTTATAAATGTCGTTTATCCAGAACCTTGCATTAATTTTGACCCACAATAATTGTGACTTGGCCAAATTTCATTTTAAAATTTAATATGATGTTTTGGGGTTGTTTTATAGAACTGATTATTATTTAAATTAGTTTATTTCATTATTCTCTAAATTTCTGGCTATATTTTACTAGTGACCATTCAAAATGGTATTTTGGAAGATGAGTATTTGGGTTGGTTATTGGGAATGAATACCATATCACTTTTGGTTCCTTGATTGCTGAGGTTTGATATAATACCCACTTGTTAACAGGCTACGGTATACTTCTATATAGAGTTTGATTGATAGATGTTTCATTTCTTTATTGGTTGGTTATATGTGTGGACTAAGAATGTTTCCTCACCAATCCAAAGAGTTTATTTCAATAGATGGAATAGAGATGAATAATTTTTTTAGTGACATAGAATCTAAAATGTAATAGTGTGGGAGGATGATGATATTTCTATTTGGAAAACGAATTTTATTGACTAATGGTACTTACCTATTCAAACAATGTGTCCCCCATCATCTCAAATAGAAAATATTCCACCTCATTGAAAAAAAACAAGGGTATGATGGACCATGAAAAGAAATATTTCTTTATTTTAACCTTGTTTTATATGGGGTTTTATATAGTGATTGGTATCCATAATAATATTTCACCACATAAATGTGAATCAATACTATTTTTCCAATGGAAACAAAACCATCATAAATTTTTTATTTAATTATTTCCAAATATTTTTTTATATCTTTATAATATACATTGAATTATTTTACATTAATTATTATGTTTTTACCCTTGTGGGTTTCGTATAGAATTTTTTCATCATTTATAGTTTTAGTTTGAGTAATGATTTTTTTTCTAGAAAAAGGGGTTTCATGTCTGCCTAGACTCTTATTGGGAAGATAACATAATACTATAATGTTTTTTTTTCTAAACAAAATGGAAAATGTCTATTTCAAATTTTTATTAATCATTAATTGAATATTGTATTGTCAAATTAGTTCTGTGAAAATTCACTAAATAAGTGGGACTTCTACAACATGTCCATGTAGATGTTGATATAAATAAATTAGACCGAACATTATTTCATTGTTAGGTTTTATTCCCAATATATAAATATATTTGGATTGTATAAAAACATTAGGTTAAATAATTTTCTTTGGGTTTTTACTCTGTTTACCATTTTATAAATATTATGATAAATTTTAATTTTAGTTATAGATTAATTGTGTAGTTGTAGAGTCATGAGTTGTGTTGATTCCTATTTCAAATGATCATTTGTAATTTATTTGGGAGATTAATATAATATCCTCTAGTGTTCTTGTTCATAAAGAGGTGTATTACCCAAAGTATACTGCATCATGAAAAATCCTACATACAATGATAAGATAAAAAATTACTTATATAAAGATAAAGAATTACGAAAATAAATAACTATTTACAAATATAAAATGTTATTATAAACAACATAACCAAAAAAATCCATTAGTGATAATGAATCTATACATTTCATACATTATAATTATGATTACAAAAGAATATGTCCTAGATGATTATATAAATTGTCGGAAAGACGATAGGTCATCGCTCAATGAAACTGTATGATTTTAGACAATGTAATTCTATTTGGATTTTCAAAAAAAAATATCGATAATATGGTGGATATAAAAAATATTTTTTAAAAAATAAAGGACCAAATTACATAGTTTAAAAGTTAGTTATGGTGGTGTATTTTTTAAATTATTATATAATTATGAAATTTTAAGTTGACCACACATATTTTTTTATTTCAATAGAAACTACAAATATGTTAATTGAATTCATTGATTTAGGGTAATCAAAATGTTGATTTCACTATTCAATCATATCATCATGCAAAAAAACGGCCACTGGAAAAAATAATAGCATTGTATTTCTATTTTACTCATGAAAAGAGTAATGGATATGAAATAATATTATGACAATAATTTTTTTTATTGACAAGTCTAAATTTCTTCCCTAATTTTAACAACTCATGATTCAGACATTAACTCTCACATCAATCAATGTCAATATTAAAATTATTTCACTTAATCACAAAATAAATTACATTAATATTGAAATTAGATTATTATTACATAAAAATTAAAAATTTCACAAAAAAAATAAACCATAAAATATAATAACTTGTTTTGGAATAGACTCTGTATGTATGTGTAAGTCCCTTGAAAGACCACAAGCTATATATATGTCACCATCAATAAGATGAGGAGGATGCTAGTGGGGAATAAAAGCATCATAAATTATCTCTTGATGAAATCCAGACCTCAATAAGCTATATTATTTCGAGAATAATCCTTATAATAATTAAATTTTTAGAACATTTACCCTTGAAACACATTATCTTTGGATTACCAAGGAAACCATTTATTTGAAATGTGTAACATTGTTCATGTTATCTTAAAAATAAATAACAAATTGAATCATGGGTTTGGTATTCCGTAAATACTTATTACATATTTTTGAAAACAATAAAAATACCACAAAACAAATAATTCAATAAATTTATTACATCACTCTAAGTAATACATATCATGAAATGATATAATTTTAGATTTTTCTTAGAGTCTATTAAAATTGTATATTGTATTTATAGATATCTAATTTTTGGGATTATAATGGATAAATACAGATTCTAATTCATGTATATAAATTTATCCCACAAACATAATAAATTCCCCACTAAATTGTAGAACTATTGATAACATGGACTTGATGTATTATAAATGTATGTAAATATTTTTTTTGGGGTGTTATGTTATTGGGGTATTTTTCTTTAATTTTTTCATTGGATCTAGAAATCAATACCACCTACAATTTAGTCAATAAAAAAGTCATATTATTACCTTATATGTGTGACACAAACTAAAAATGTAAATCAAATTTGATGGTCATCTAATTATAATAATTGTTCATTTACATGGATAATTTGTTTTATTTTTTTTACAAATGTTGAAGTGAATATTGAGTCACTAGATTATTAGTATCCTCACAAAATCATAGAGAAGCACATTTTAAAACATAGCAATGAATAATGATATCTATACCGTCATAGTAACTACCAAATTGTGAGACATTATAACTATCTGATTCAAAAATCTATGTCAATATCAACCACTAATTTTATATTCCGACTCTGCATATAATTCATCATCTCTTCCATCATTATAAATGAGTTTTACCCTCTTCTAGAAAAAACAAATATAACACTCATAGAATATAGATAATTAATTTTGTAAAATATATTTTTGAGGCAGTTGATGTTGGAATTAATTCTAAATATATATACATTTTCAATGTTCATATTACAATGTTTCCAAATATTATGAAATACCTGAGATGATGATTGTATACTAAAAACTAGAAGCACTCACATCAACTAGAAATTGAGTGAAATGAAATATTATTAAGAAGGCCAAAGAAGGTATTTGGATTATTTAAAAGCTAAATAGAAAAAAATGTGTACTATTATTAAATGTTATATCATACAACCTATATCCCATCTAGAATTGGTGTCACCTATACAAGGATCTTATGATTTTAGACTACTATGTTGCATGATCATACAAAAGAATACTACAAATCAAGGCTTTTAAGTAAGCCCTTATATAGGGAAGTACAATGATGATTTAATATATAATTTATATCTTGAATTACTCAAATATATAAATTGATTAATGTTCATATCAATCAAACTCATTAGAAACATGTACTATTGATGAATCAAATTTGATATCCTCTAAATGGGTATATATATGAATTTTAAGAATCACATATCCCATTGGATAATATATAGGAAAAAAATCAATACTATTTGAAACCATTGATTAAAAAAATACTTATATATAATCTATTTAATTATGGTGAATAGTATAAGAATTTAATTATTATTAAATAGAAAATTGAGTACAATGATATATATGATCCTCCCTATGAATCTCTAGCCATATTCATGTGATTTTTAGATATTTAGTTAGATTTTCAAGAAATTTTATTTATACTATAAATATCTTCATTCATATTCACTACAATAATTTATTTCAAAAATTTAAATGGAATGATTCTATATTGTGAAAATGGGTGCCACACATTCTCCAAGACTCATGATCTAGAATGTTCATTAAGAAATTCTTACATAAAAATTAAAATTATTACCTATATATGAACCATGATTTCAAATATAAGTAGTTTCCCCATAAGAGATAATTATAATTCACACCACTTCCTTGAATAGATTATCTTTGAATTGAACTAATCAAGAATATAGCACTGAACATTGTCCCTTGAGTATTCTGACCCCTTCTACAATCAAAGACACAAAATCCACCACTACCCTAATTCCCCATGTAATTATATAATATAAATTGAATTATATAATCCACCATATTTTAAATAAAATTAATGAGGACCCCATTATTCATTATCAACTTAATATTGTTGAGATATGATTTCTTTTATTTATTAATCTTCAATAAATTTTGTTTGATCAAACAAAATTACCGGTCAAAATAATTTATTTTAACAAGGTATCCCATTTGTTGGTTGACCTGGCCAAAATAAAAAAACACACAAACAATACCATTAATAGATTATGTTGTACTTTAATCCTTATCTGAATAAAAGAAACTCATATTCACAGTAGTAAG
Organism: Viscum album; assembly: GCA_963277665.1. Lineage (NCBI taxonomy): Eukaryota > Viridiplantae > Streptophyta > Magnoliopsida > Santalales > Viscaceae > Viscum > Viscum album. The sequence continues at coordinate 855,670,478 of OY728156.1, read as the reverse complement.
AAATATACATATGACTAATTATGAAAAATTTATATTTTTCTTCATAAAATAACTCAAATTTATAAAGAACAACAAAATAAGATAATTTGTGTACATCCATTTCGTATCTACCACATAATATTATTTATCTTAACTATTATTTTTATAATACTGATGACAATTATAAAGGGTTATATGAGGAAAAAACAATTTATGACCAATCCAGTCAACCAATCCACATCAATAACAATGATTGAAACAAATGATTAACCTCAAAATCCTAAGAAATCACTATATCAATATAACAATATAATATCAACAATAATATATCAACTTCAATGATACTAGGTTTTCACAACATACAACCATATGATATCCCACTTGGGCCAATAGTTATGGCATGAGATACCCTATTTGACAACCTTTAATAGGTCTAGTGGTGAATGTATAAGAAAAAAAATTTATAAACCATAATAATCATTAATTCCTAATTATTTATGTATGAATATTTTTTATTTATGAAAAAAATTACATTCATATTTAATAGGGTGTACAGAAACATAAACAACTATTACCAAAGGATGTGTGAGGGTCACCTATGTTACAAAAGAGTAGTTCACTAGATACTAAATGTTAATATAATTTTTTTCATATATTACAAATGGGAATGATTGATGTTTTTTTTATAGTTATGGTAAAACCTAGTTACAATTATAGAGTACATTTTTTTTGAAAAGGTAATTTTTTTCTTGAGTTTTTGAACTCCTTCTTAATCGCCGATCGTTAGACATATGTTAATGACTATTTAATCCATAACTAATTTAAAATAAATTTATATGTTATTTTTATGTACATAACTCATATTTTTTAATTTTTTAAACATTATACAAGTATTAATTGATTGATAGATTAAAATAAATGATAAATTTAATTTTTCAAATAATATGAATTTGTACACCAACATACTGCTTAAAAATATCATAATCTCAATAAGCTTAATTTTTTGGTAGTGAAATTGTAATCAAGGAGCATATAACATAAATTATATAATATATATTGAGCCTCCATATATCAATATATTCCATTATTATAATTTTTTAATGGAATGATATTTTCCCATCCACATATTTATATGTTTAGATGATATAAAAATTGTTAAATTATTTTTTTTCCATTGTATATTAAAAATATTCAATAGTTATACATTAGGAAATAATTATTGAAAATATATTTATTGAAATTACATAGAATTATGAATGAATAATCAATAATTTACAAATAAATCACTATTATTTTTATAAAGATATGTACTATTATGGAAATTGGTTTGGAAATTATCACATTAGCTTAAAATGGTATGAATTCAATTAATTAAATGATATTTTGAAAATTTCCTCCCTAAGAAAATTTGTTACTACGTATTGTATTTCTTTTTATATGCATGTACTATAATTTGAATTAGTCATAAGAAAATATATAGAGAAGGTACAAATTCATTTTATACAGAAACAACATATGTGATTATTCATATAATATCTATAATATTAGTCTTCAAAAATGTTTATGTAAATGTACAGAAAAATTTGGGGACCTATACATGAAATTATCACAATACTTTTCAGATGTTTGATAACTTTTTTTTAAATATTTTCAAGTTGTTGAGCTAGTGTCATAGATAACATTATTTTATATTATTGTTATTTTATTAGTTAACCAATTGATAATTATAGATCATATGAATTATTGTTCCAAGATACTAAATGTTTTGATTTTATATTTTAGTGCACATGGAATAATGAGTCATGTATCAGGATGACCATGTAACTCAATATTGGATCACGAATACCGTGAATAGGTAATGGGATGGGTTGGGAATTTCTCTGAATGAAATCTCATTTTATTGTTTATTAATTAATCACAACTATTCATGTTGATAAGGGAGAATCACAAGAATTCACTATGATTCCATTTTTATTGGTTAATGTGTGGAAATTCCAATGTTGGGTGATTTGTTATCCAATTACGTCACAAATAACTATTGGGGCATATAATAATTTAATGATAATAACCATAATCATTGTCGGGAATCTAGTGTTATTGGTAAAAACAATCATCATGATTCTTTTTATATTATTCTATATATTTGAAATTATTAGGGTAGAACATGTATCAATTCTATAAAGTCATCACCTTGCATAAATTCATTTAAGACATTATCATCCTTGAGTGAAAGAATGTGGGGTGGAGAACCATAGAGGATAGGTTAGAAAAAGATGATTAATACCCTGAGAAATGTTTTTTTAGAATTTACATATTTCATTACATATCCAATTATATGTCATTTTCACATATGTTATGGATGCATTGTTGGTGTCATACTTTGTTTAAATCTCACACCTTGTAGGGAAATAATAATGTGAGTGTAGATTTCAATACCAATAATGTAGTTAAGGGAAAGGACCCTATGATGACTAGTGGAAGAGATTAATTCTTTGAGTCTTCAATGGTGATGGGTAAAAATAAAAACTATTGCGGTTGAAATTATTATCCTTCATTGTCATTAGGATGACATTGTTTTGGCTATACAAACAATGAGGAGGTTATATTTATAATATAAAATTTATTCCAAGGCTTATAAAATTTCATTATTTTTTTCTATATCATACTATTATTATTTTAATTTATTTACTATAATTTTATTATGATATAGAGGGAATAGTCTAACAAATGTTTTTTGTCCCCAAGCTACTTTTCAATGGGATCTTCCATATGGGGATGAACATATAATGACTTGTGGTTATCAATATCATAACAAGTGGTATGGTTTGGAGTCCCAGTTAATGGTTTCCGAGAATAAATTTCTGATTTCACAGAATTACATAGAAAAATTGTATAAAATAATATTTGATGTGTGAGACTTATATAAGGGTTTATCTATGAATCAGGTTAGCTTTAGTGTAAGTAAAATTTGACTTATCATTAATGTTATTGTTGTTACTATGTAATTATTGTTATAATTACTTTCATGTATCACAAGTATGTTTTTTTGATCTATTAGGACCAAGATGGATGGAGAAGGGAGTTTGAAGTGTTATCCTTTGCAGAGTATTTTATTTTGTTGTCAAAAAGGATAAATCAATTCACTTTGTAAAAGGAAAATAAACCAGATGATGCATTGCTGATATGTATTTCACAAATATTTTAAGTTAAAAGAACTTGTGATGTAAGACTTATGAATGAAAGGGGAGAAATGATAATGCCCGTCATATACAGTTTTGATTGGAAGGAATGATGTTTCTAGAAGATAAGGAAGTTTTAGTAATTCCCATTGTAACTGTGATGATGCTAATGCTGATCTATCAAAGGATATATATCACGATAGAAAAATTAGTGATGAAAGTTGAAGAATGGTTCTAGGAAGCAGTGAAGAGAGGAATGAAAAAGGAACAAACCATCTGGAGGTAGCACAAAAGAACAGTTTAAGCTGCAACTCAACTAATGTGGATGGAGACTCAATTAGAATATCTACTTATTGAAGTAAAGCTATAATTACTCTTAGGTTGTGATAATCAGATTCCAATCAATCATACAACATATTTGGTACAACATTCTCGTTCAAATCAAATTGATATAAAGTATCACTTCATCAATAAGGAAGTGGAGAAGAATGAATTAAGTCTTGAGTATGTTCCTATATCTGATCAAGTTGTTGATATATACACCAAACCATTACAGAAAGACCCATTTTCAAAATTGAGGTAGAACATGGGTGTCCAACCTCCTTCTCATCAATGTTAAGGTACATGTCTATGTCCCCACTCTCGCCTTTCCTTTGGATAGTTTTGTCAAGGGAGATAATTGTTTCATAAATCTATCTTTATAGATGCATGCATAAATGGGTATTTGTGGGTAAGCTGTGTATAATCATGTATGTGTGTGAACTATTCTAACTATTTGTTGGAGTGGTTTTAGGAAAAAAAATTTTTTGTTTCAGGAATATTGAAGAAGTGAAGAATGCTGGTGTAGAAGCTGGAACGATGTTCTGAAGAAGGAAATAGATATATGATCATGGGGTTTCATAGTCACTACCTTTGGACAGCCTAGTTTTGGTTTTCAATAATTCTTGTTTCATACAATTAGTTATCTCATGTAGGATTAAAATTGTTAATAAGTAATCCATTGCTTAAGGTTTCAATGTTTTGAGATTTATGAATCATGGTTGATAAAAAAATCCAATGGGGGATATTGTTGGGATGAAGATTGATGGAGAAGGAAGTTTGAAGCGTAATCCTTTGATAAGTGTTGTATTTTGTTGTAAAAAAAGATAAATCAACTAACTGTGTAAAAGGACCATAAACTAGAAGATACTTTTCTGATTTTTATTTCACAAATATCATAACTTAAGAGAAGTTGTGATGATATCCTTATGAATGAAATAGGGAGAAATGATGATGCCAATAATATACAGTTTTGATTGCAAGGAATGATGTTGTTGGAAGATAAGGAAGTTTCATTACTTCCCATTGTAACTCTGACGATTCTAATGATAATCTATCGAAGGATATATTTCAAGATAATTGAGTTTGTGATGAAAGTTGAAGAGTTGTAATGGGATGTAGTGAAGAGAGAAATGAAAAAGGAACAGACCATCTGGAGGCAGTACAAAAGAATAGATTAAGGTGGCCCCGTAATCCAGTGTTTGCCAAATTTTTGGGCCTGAAAATCAGAAAATGTAAAGAAGTGAATTGGAAAAGGAAAGAATTGGCGTGCAAGTCAAGTGTAGTGTGCTAGTTTTGGTGCGCATGTATTGGCATGAATGTATAATTGGAATGCAAGTCATATTTCAAAGATCATCAAATCAAAATATGACAAAGGACATAAAGTGGCACGTATTTTAGAAAGTGTCGCACATATCAAGAGTGTCGTACAAGTATTGATGTGAAAGTCCTGGCATGCAATTGCATGTTGCGTGCAAGTAATATTCCAACATCATCATATTAAAATATGACAAAGGAAATAAAGTGTCTTGATAGTGATGGAAGGGCACACAAGTTATGAAGCGAAGCGCAAGTGATGGAGCAGCTAGAAAGTGTATATGGAACACAAGTCACAAAAATTCCTAGAAATAGATGACTTGCCTCTTTATTTTTTATGATTTCAATGCTTTAGAGAAAATTAGATCTATGACAGAAAAAGTAGTAGAGGGTTCTTTGATCGGGTATGTAGTAGAGGATTGCATGCAAGCTGGAGCGGCACGCAATCTGAGGGATATTTATAAGAGGTGCAGGTTTTGTCCTGCAGTTTTTTCCGTGCTTGTTTTGGTGTGCAAGTTTTGGCACGCAAGATTTGGCATGCAATTTTCTAGAGGCATGCAAGCTGGGAGGTGCTTTCATGAAGTTTCATGTGTATATTTCAAAGGTGGCGTGCAAGTTGCGACATGTTCTTAAAGGTGGTGCACAATTATTTAGTAGGCGCGCAAGCTGGAAGGCGTAAAAACAGGATGTGGAACGCAAGTTGTTTGCAAGAGGAGGATCCTACCAGCTTTTGGGTAGAAAAGTGATGAATTGTTTTGAAATAATTGATTTGTGAAAGCACATTAAGAAGAACAGAGTCATTAAATTTCTCTAAATGTGCTAAGAAAGAGCACAAATAGTATTGGATTTATTTCAAAATGCTACATGAGTGTTAGGGTATATCCTACTCATTTTATTCCACATCAAATGATTTTTTTCTAGTGGATTGTGTGGTAATGGATTGTTTTTGTACCATACCAAGGACGTAGCTACTCTTGTTGAGTATTCAACCTTCTAAATCTAGTGTCTATCTGGTTGTGTGTGATCAATAGGGAAAAACACATTAATAAGAGGTGAAGGTTATTTCCAAAACAAGAATCATAAAAAGAAAAATGTATCTCTGATTCACTCCCTCCCCCTCATAGTGATACTTGGATCCTGACTGGTAACTTCGATTGGTATTAGATGGACATTTTCCCTTCGTTTATTCTTTGCTGATGTGGTGGAAGAGAAGTTGTTATGGAGAATCTAAATTGCGTGAACAGTAACGATATTCCAATTTTTGATGGAAGAACAATAACATATGGAAGGACAGAATGATGCCTTATCTTATGTCTCTTGGATATGAAGTTCTTGAAACTACAAAAGATGGATTTCCTGCTATTGATGACTAGGTTTCTCTTACTCTTGTCAATAAGAAGAACCCTGAGAATGATAGAAGAGCTAAAAATACATTACTCTCATCACTTTCTGGGAGTGAATTTTTAAGAGTGAAAGGTGTTACAACATCTAAAGGCATTTGGGATAATTTTAAGAACATCTATGAAGGAAATACAAATGTTAATATGGGAAAACTAAAAAGCCGGATGTTTAAGTATAAAGACTTTAAAATGGGAGAATCACAATTTGTTGTGGACTTCATTACCAGGATTAATGACATTGTCGGTACAATCAGATGTCTTGGTGAAACGTTGTAGGATTCTATGGTTGTCGAATAGATCTTGAGAATTCTTCCCGACATGTTTGATGTTATAGTGTCTTCATCAGAAGAGATTGACCCTGAAACATTATCTGTGGATGATTTTCATAGCACTCTCTTTACTTATAAAATGATAAGGGTGATGAATATGAACAGATAAACAAAATATGATAGATAAATGCCATTCAGGGCTACAAAGAGAGATAAATCAAAGAAGAACCTTATTGAAGATGTTGTTGGTGAATCTGATTCTGAAGATGAGGTATGTAAAAATTTGGATGAAATTTTATCCTTGTTTTCTAAAAATGTGAAAAGAGGTATAGGGAAATAAAATGGGAAACATCCCTTGAAATTTTTTAACTGTTGAGCTGTTGGTAACATTGCGGATAATTTTCCTCGAACGAATAAAGAAGAAATGCTGATGATGAAAGAAGACCAAGATGGAAAAGAAAGAATCAAACTGAAAAAAGAAAATTTATTTATAAAGGGTAAGGATAAAAAGTTCTTAAAATAAAAAATAAGAATATTTTTATCTAATGATGAATAAGAAGAGGATATTGAAGGTGAATTGGAGAAATCATTTGCAGAGAAAGATATAGAGAATACCTTTATTTCATTAGTGAATAATAAAGAGTACAAGAGCAATAATTCTGAAGAAGAAGAAACTCAACTTGTATATTATTTGAAGGAAGAGTTGAATGAATTCTTGATGAAGATATGAAGGCTTGAGGAGGAAAACAACGAGCTGATAAATGAAAATTCTACATTCAAAAATCATGAAGGATTTACTAATGAGAAACTCAATATGGAAAAAAAGATTGATGATATGAAAAATTCTCTTGAGAATACAAATAATCGTAATGGTCATATTTAAGTAATTCTTAAGAAAAAAAAGAATAGTTGGAACTTGTCCATCTGAAACATTATAATGCTCAATAAATGAATATAAATTTAAAAAAAATATCTTAGAAGCTGGTGAATGTTCTAGTAAGAATGAACCAAACAAGGAATCACAAAAGTTACCTTCAAAGGTTGAAATGAAAGATAGAACTGGTTCTGATAAGAAGAAGTCTGAAATGACCATGTATGATGTCAAAGTCAGCAATGATGAAAAATCAGAAGTGCATAAAAATCACGAGTCATGAACGAAATCCAATACTTATGGTACTGTTAAATATAAAATGAGAAAGGGAGTTACAAATGAAAACATGAAGGTTTACAGTCAGCATAGTTCAATTAATAAGTTTGTTGAGAGTCATGTTCACAAATCTGGTTAGGATAAATGTTTCGGAGGCAAATATTCTTTCTATAGTTGTAGCTGTAATTATGGTGGAATCAGACACATAGAAAACATGTGTCCGTTCAACCAACAACATTACAATTATTCCATAAGTATGGAAAGACAAGGATTGAGGGGTATTCAATCATTTCAGAATATAAAATCTCCATATAAATTTCAAATGATATCTAATAATACTGGTGTAAAAGTTGAGAATAGGTTCCAACCACTGGAAACTATTTTTCAAAGATGTGATCAACCGAGATATCATGCCAAGGGATGCCTTTGTGTGTTACGAGAGCAACAAAAGATTCTTAATATTTCTCAAAAGTTAGAGTTTTTAATTGATAAAAGGGACATCTATGATATGTCTGAAAAGAAAGAGTGCATGGTTGTCATTCCAGAACAAATTGACTTGGCCAGGAAATTGGAGGAATCACAATACAAAGTGAAGGAAAAGGAAGAAACAAATTCTCATGTTGTCGAAAATACTTTGAAGAATATAAAAGGATAACTTCCATGGATTCTTGATAGTTAGATTTCTTCCCATATGATAGGATACTTAACAATTTTGAAGAATGTGAAAGACTTCAAAGAAGGAACTGTTACATTTGGAAATGATGAATCTATGAGAATTAAAGGTGTTGGATCAGCCATCATCTGAAATGAAAAATGGAAATCTAAGAAAACATTATATGTTGATGGGTTGAAGCATAGTCATATGAGTTTTTAACAACTCTGTGATGAGGGAATCAAATTTATATTCAGAAAAGATGGATTTGTTGTGAAAAGTGAAAATGATGGAAATATAGTTACAAGGGGCCAATGTATAAGAGGAAATTTGTTCCATGTTGGTGAAGTAATGAAATCTTGTTACATGTGTGTAGTGGATGAAAATTAGATATCACATAAAATTCTAGGAAATATGTTTCATAGAAACATGTGTATGTTTTCAACATGTGATAGTGTCCGAGATATGCATGATTTATCAACAAGAAGTGACTGGTGATGCACTATCTGTTAAAAAGGGATGATTACAAACTCTATTCATAAGAGAGTTGAAATTCGTTCAAAAAAACCCTTGGAACGTATACATTCTGATATATGTTGACCAATGAGAATTTAATAAACAAATGGAGATAATTACTTCATTACATTCATTGATGACTTCACTCGCATTACATGTGTTATGTACATGATACATTAGACAGATGCTTTGAAAATGTTAAAGAGTTTCATGTGGAATGTAGAAATGGAATGTGAGTATTCAGTGAAGAAGTTGAGAACTGATAATGGTTGTGAGTATTAGAATGAAGAGATTTAATGTTACCTTAAGAAACATGGAATTCGACATGAGTTCAGTTCAACATACACAGCTCAACAAAATGGGGTTGCTGAAAGAAATAATCAATGTCTTGTGGAAATGGGGAGAACTATGTTACTCAAACATAGTCTTTCTCGTTATTATTGGAGGAAAGCCATGAGAAATGATGTTTATATTCAGAATCGATGCTTATATAGGACAAACTCAGATATTAGTCCATATGAAATGTTCTATCGAAAAAATCCAACTCTGAAACATTTAAGAGTATTTGGGAGTCAATGCATTATAATGAAGAAAGGTGGAATCAATGGAAAGACTGAGCCAAGTGGAGATGATGGAATTTTTCCTAGATATGCTCCAAAAGAGAGAGGATATAGATGTCTCAATAATGAAATAAGATGGTTTATTGATTCTTCAGATGTAAAAGTTGTTTGAAATTTTGAGAAAGAATAGAATTCATATGTTGATTGGACAAGAAATGTTGATGATCTAAGATCCACATATGGTGGAGTTTTTTTTTCTAGGGAGAAGTTGTGTTAGTTGGAATACCATGAAACAGAATTCAGTAACAATTAGCATAGCTAAAGCTGAGTATGTTGCTGATACTCATGCAGCAACTCAACTAATGTGGATTAAGTCTCAGTTAGTAGATCTAATTATTGAAGTAAAGCTATAATTTCTCTTGGGTTGTGATAATCAGAGTGCAACAATTCTTACAAGAAATATGGTACAACATTCTCATTAAAAACACTCATATATAAAATACCACTTCATCAATGAGAAAGTGAAGAAGAATGAATTAAGGCTTGAGTATGTTCATAAATCTATCCATGTTGTTGGTATATTCACCAAAACAATTCCAAAAGAACCATTTTCTAAATTGATGTTGAACATGGGTGTCCAACCTCATTCTCATCAAGGTTAAGGTACATGTTTCTGTCCCCACTCTCATATTTCCTTTGGATAGTGCTTTAATAGGAGAGAATTGTTTCATAAATCTATCCTTATTGATGAATACGTAAATGGGGTGTTGTGGGAAATCTATGAATCCAAAATGTATGTGTGTGAACTATTCTAACTGTTTGTTGGAGTTTTTGTAGGAAACAATTATTTTTATTCCAGGAATGTTGAAGAAGTGAAGAATGCTGAAGTATAAGCTTGAATGATGTTCTGAAAAATGTTCTGAAGAAGGATTAAGAGATATGGTCATGAGATTTTGTAGTCACTACCTTTGGAGAGCATAGTTTTGGTTGTCAATAAATCTTGTTTCCTACAATTAGTTAGATCGCGTAGGCATATAATTGTTGATAAGTAATCCTTTTCAAAAGGTTACAAATTTCAGTGATTTATGAATATTTTTTGACAAAAAAGTTCAAAGGGGAAGATTGTTGGGATCCAGATGGATGAAGAAGAACGTTTGAAGAGTTAGCCTTTGTAGAGTGTTGTATTTTGTTGTATAAATGGATAAATAAATTCACTTTTTAAAAGGGCCACAAACAAGACAATGCATTATGGATATGTATTTCACAAATATCATAAGTTAGGAGAACATGTTATATATGAAATAGGAAGGTAAGGGAGAGAAATGATGATTCCAGTCATATACAATTTGAATTTAAAGGAATGATGTTACTGGAAGATAAAGAAGTTTTAGTACGTCCCATTTTAACACTGATGATTGAAATGATAATCTATCAAAGGATATATATCACGATAGAAGTTTTCATGATGAAAGATAAATAATGTTAATGGGAAGTAGTGAATAGAGAAATGAAAAATGAACATACCATCTAGAGCCGGCACAATGAAAGTGGTGCTCTAGTCAAGAGTGGTGTGCAAGTTTTGGCATGCAAGTATTGGCCCACAAGTATTGGTGCCCAAGTATAAGTGGCAGGCATGTTATATTTCAATGATCATCCAATCAAAACATGACAAAGGAAATAAATTTGCACGCATGATAGAATGTGTCATGCATGTACTGGAGCACAAGTCTTGGTGTGCAAGTGCATGTTGCACACAAGTCATATTCCATCATCATCATATCAAAATATGACAAAGGAATGTTTTTGTCGCACTAGTGATGGAAGGGTGCACAAGTGATGAAGTGGAACACAAGTGATGGAGCGGCGCACAAGTAGTGGCGCGCAAGTGTATGTGGCATGCAAGTCACCAAAATTCCTATAAATAGACGAATTGGCTCCTCATTTTTTTATATGTTCAACACTTAAGAGAAAATTCAAGCTCTGACCGCTCAAGAAGTATATGGTGATCTGATCGTGAAAGTAGAAGAGGATGGAGCAGAAGAAGGAGCGACACAGAAGATGAGGTATATTTATAAGATGCATAGGTTTTGTCGCGCAGGTTTTTCCATGCATGTTTTGTCGTGAATGTTTTGCCGCTCAAGTTTTGGTGCACAAATTTCCATGGGCGTGCAAGCTGGGAGGTGCTTTCAAGATGTGGCATGTGTATAAGTCAATGGTGGCATAAAAGTTGTGAGTTCTTCTCAAATTTGGGGCGCATGTATTGAGTAGGCATGCAAGCAGGTGGCACGCATGTTGAAAAGCGCACAAGCAAGATGTGGCACGCATGTTGATTGCACCAGGAGGTTCCTACCAGCTTTTGGGTTTGAAATTGATGACTTTTTTTGATTGAATTGATTTGTGAAATCTCACTAAGAATCATAGAATTATTAAATTACTCTATTTGTAATAATATTGAGTAAACACACTAATGGATTGTTTTCAATGTGCTACATGATTGTAAGGTTATATCTTACTCATTGTAATACACATCAATGCATTGTTTTCTAGTGGATTATGTGGTATTGTATTGTTTCCGTACTATACCAATGATATATCTACTCTTGTTGAGTATTGGTCCTTTTAAATCTTCTGTTCATGTGGTTGTGTGTGTCCAGGAGGGAAGAAACTCTATAAAAGGTGGTGAAGGTTGTTTCAAAAACAATAAATGTAAAAATAAAAATATATCATTGATTCACCCCCTCCCCCTCTCAGTGATACTTGGATCCTGACTAGGAACTTCAGGATATAATTTTATAAATATCGATATATTTAGTATAGTGTTTTGTTAAATATAATTCCATGAGTGTATTATCTATTCAAGATAAACATGTATTCTACATTGAGTGATATATATGTTGTTCTTTTTTTGAAATATATCTGATGAAATTATATAGTCCACTGTGAACATTATATTTTTATGGTATTTATATATGAATTTATAAAACTTCAATAGAGGGAACCTCAATAAGTAATATGAAAAATATAGCCATTTCTAAATTTAAACCCCAAGGAGAACATTTCCAAGATCAGCTATACATGTCATGATTTTTCTGGATCTAATGTTTTTTAATTTAAATACATTTTTATATTTTTTGATAAAGTATCATTAAATTTTTACAATATTAATTACAACGAATGATGGAATACTGTTGTAAAAGATGATTTTATAGCTCAACCAATAGATATGTATGATAATATTGTTGTTAATTTTACAAATGATTATTTTTTGAGGATGTAGTTGGAATACATCAACCAGATGACATTCCGTTAGTTTTTATCCTAGTTTTATGGGTCTATAGATATTTATGAATAAGTAGTGAGCTTTTATCTACAAATGATTAATTTTTTTAAAGGTATATTATACCATTAGGAGGCCTATGAATTCGTTGAAATCAATGTGGGAATCCATAACATAGTGAAACTCAATTGGATCAACAGTATAATGAAGAATCTTTCACGTATAATGAGTTTCAGATTTTTGTGTCATTTCAAATGTTGGTTTTGGAATTTAAATTATTATCAAGCTGTTTTTATAGTTATATTTATTCTTTAAAATAATGGGGAAGGAAGAAAAAATTATTCAATGACTCCCAATATTTCATATAATAATTTACTTATTTTTTGATCTATTAAAGATTAGGATTCTATATGATATAATCCTCAATGTTATTTTTAGCTTCATTTTATAACATATTATGGTCTCATATTGATTTCATTTGAAATGGGTGTAATTTATAACACCTAGGTATGATAATTACATGGTGACAAGAGAGTGTAAATTAAGATCAAGTACAGATTGTTTAGAAATGATTTTTAATTGGATGATCATGGTAATTATTTTGGGATCTTATAATTCATATTGATTAATGGTAGACCTATTTTATTTTCCTCTTTTTTGGATATCTACAAGAACATAATTCTAGCTGACATCATAAGACATCACCCTTATAAAAGATATGAATTTGAGAATGAGAACATGCTTGGTTTTTAACCTATTCGGATAACATGATATCATATGACATCATCTATGTTGAATGCAGTCAGTTATAGCTCATGGCCATGGTGAAGAATGGATCTATAAAACAATGTACATAACTATGTGGAGAAATATTTTTTCAACAATGAAGTTGGACGGTATTCTATGACACATTTAATATTACAAGAAGCTAAATTTGGTGATGTTGAGGAAAAAAGGTATTTTTCACAAAATCCATGATCTTATTGATCAATCATGGGAATAAATATTTTTCATTAGGATTTATATCTAATATGGATATCTCTCACTATATGTAATAGATGATGTTATCCCAATGGTAGGAATTTGAAACATTTATGTTCAATATGTGTACTTCTTCCTTCAGAAATGATTTGATGATTTATCCAAAAGTGTTCATGGGTCTCATGAACAAGGTCATCCCCACATATATTTAATCATTATTCATTTTTATCATTGTTGAAATCATTATCTACTCTAGGGTGTTGTAGCATCATGTGAATCATCTCAAGATAGTCTTATGTACACATCAATTTGATAAACCTTTTTCCAACAAATTGATTTGTAAATTAATGGATTCATGAGATGAAATACATAGTGCATGTGGAGTTAGGGACATATATATAAATTAGAAAATATAATTTGTATTCAATGATATCATGGAAATGTCTACATATCAAGTTCTATATCGCAAGAATACTCAGATTAAATTGATAGAATCGACCTTTAACCAATATATTTTATAACTAATCAATATTGGTGAAACTATTGTCAATGAAGGTAGAAATGTTTTAAATTCTAAATAATTTGGATGATATGTTTCTTATTAAAATAGTAGACCATGAGTAGTTGCAGCAATGATACATACCAACAAAATGGGATAAAAATTAATGTATAATATGATTCAATATTAGTATGATTAGAATTAGTGATGATTGGAGGGATTGTGTAGTACCTACAAGATCATGACATTTATTAACTAATGAGTACAAAAATCATACTCACAAAATAAAAAACAATGTTTTTTAGATTTTATAATTAGTTGGTGACATTATATCATTAGTGAGAGGTTTTTTTATATATTGGATACAAGTGCATGGCATATAATTTAATCTAATAGGATCTGATCATGGGGATGTGGAATTGGGTGTATTATCACAATACTTTTAATTTTAAGATTCCTTAGAAAAATATTGCATCATTGAATGTTCATTTATTAATACGTCATAGGAATTTATATAAATTTGTGGAAGTCCATGAAATAAATAATATCCTCTTAGGATAATGTTATAAAACTAGAGGATATATGATTTTTAGGTTCATGGATAGATGATTGCAATAAATTGGGTGAAAACTATTATTGAGTGTTATTTTTTAGGTATGTATAAGAGTTTTTCTAATATTATGTTGTGATATGTGATAGAAAGATTAATGTGACATGAATAATTCGTTGGACATTAAATGGTGATTATGTCTTCATTGTTTATGGGGGTGTTCATGTCCATGCTTCCATCATGATAGAGATAATAATACAATTCTAGGTCTTTATGTTGGTAGTGTATCCTGAAGCTATAATGATTTACTATGACATCATGTGACCTTTATCCATGATAGGGATGAAGATGAATTTTTCTACATTTTTAATTCCCTATTTTCTATAGGATAATGGTTTCCATTCAGTATCTTTATTGGATTATCCATCCACTTCCACTGACAATGTGGATGTGAGAGGCAGTCATATTGGAATTTTGATGGAGTTAGCCAGTAAACTGTGGACTGGGGATTCTATTGGGGATATTATTCATTAGCTATCAAAATATTGTCATTTTTTACAATTCATTGAAAATATATTATTTGTTGATTAAATAATTATTTAAATAAATTGGATATTACAATTAAATATATTACACATGAGAATCAAATATACAAGAAATATAGGTTTTGAATGATGTTTTTTAAAACATATTATATGACCTTTAGTACTCATTTAAGATTAGTGTCATTATACCATTCCTAAATAGGGATATAGTTGATGTAGATTATTCAAATTTTATAGTATATTCCTTGAGATTCTGTTCTACAATTCAGTGGTTAAGGGGGTTTTTCATTAACCTTGTTTGAGTTTAGATACAAGAATAGTAAGATATTTTCATTTGAAATGAATCCTTTTTAGGATCTATGTGGTCAGCTATGTCATTCCCTACATCATTTTCACTATGCTAGTGAGTTAGATGTTGTGTGACGTAGATTATTTTATGTCTCCACACTTAGAGTATAGTTTATTTAAATCATGTTAATCACCACAAAGATAAATAATTTATCATAATATTTCTATAAAAGGATACCGTCACACATCAACAAAATTTACTAGGTTATAATGAGGATGAATTTTTAGTTGGGCAACCAATGTTTGAGGATGCATGGATAGATATCTCTATTTACTTATAGAACCATCAGGATCACGGAATAGGTTATTATGATAGAGTATAATATGGACCATACATCATGATACTATGATATTAATTATGTGTTTTTGGAAACAAAATATTGGAGGTACATGAAACCTCATATTTATGTTATCGTATTTGAGTATGTCAAGATAGTTCATCACAAATCATATGAGGAATATTATGTACAAATTATAAATTTAGATGTTAAAGTTCTACGAGTGAAGAATGTTTCACTTTCATGTATTCAATGATATCATATATATATATTTCCATGAGTTTATGTTGGATTAAAATATAAATATTTTTACATAGTGGCCTTAGTATTTTTATAAGAACCATTGAGGGTACTTCTATAGTATGATAATTCATCAGTGGGGTATAATTGTAATTTCTTATTTTTTATAAACACTATATTTATTATAATCCATATATAATTTTTTTTGAAATTTAAAAACATTAAATGTAAATGTTCCCATTTATTATGGTATATGACCTAATTAGTAAAAGAAAGATATTTTGAGAAATATAATTTTGGAAATAATTTTATATTTTCTATATTTGAATTTCACACTATATGGAATATAGATTTTTTATATTATAATTAATATGTTTATCTTTTATTATAGTCAAATCCATGTTGATATTATGGTACCCAAATCAATTCTACTAGTTGAATGTACATGTAACACTTCTTGGATTGTGTTACACACAATGATGAGCCGTTCAGATATCATTCATGTAACACCCATACATTATAACGTACGGACATTGTATATGATAACATATATCACACACATCACATGACAAGCATGGGAATATAATACTTTGATACTATCCCTTAAAAATTTTTATTTGAAGAAAATTTTATCTATTATATATCTTTCAAAAAATACTATATTGAGATAGCATATATCACACTCAACAAAGTGGTTATTAAATTGGAATCTATAAGAAGAAAGATCTATTTTTTAGAAAATGATGATATATTAGTGAAATATTATTTAATATAAACTATAAAATAAAATAGAAGTTATGAAAATTTTTAACTTACTTTTGAAAATTTATGGTTTAAATATATATAATAAATCCAATTATTACAAATAAATTAGATGTCAAAATGTAACCTTATTAAGGAAAAAGGATAATAATATTATTTTTAATATAAAAAAGCTATTATAAATAAATAATTTAATATAGTTTAAATTAGTGAGTGATATTAATAAAATTATATGTTCAATAGAATAATATTGATCTTCATCCAATAAATATTATAGGGTTACAAAAAAAACAACCACAATTTAATGTATAAATTATTATACTTTTATTAAATATTTTTTACCACTTTTTTGACAAATAAACACTTTGTAATTAAATTTACAAATTTTTATATGTTATCTATGTGAAGATAATATTAATATTTTAAAATTAAACATAAAAAATTTGGTTAGTGTAATTTTTTGATATTATTCTGAAACATATCATTTTTTAATTAATGGGTAAAAATACTGAATTTTGGGTCAAAACATCTTTTGCATGTAAATTATTTATAATGGTAAATTATATTTTTACATTGTTTTAATGTTGAATTAGTTAATATCTTTATTAATTAACAAAAATATAATCCATACTATTTATTTTCACATTGATATTTAATGTAAAAACATTGCTACATTTCATACATTTGTTTACTTTAAAATACCTAATTTTCATCCTACATGTAAGATTAAATTTATATCAACATCTATAACATATTTGATTGAGAAATTGATTAAGTGATTCAATATATGGCATTATATTGATATATAACATCTAATAACACCAATTTTTTTTGACAAAAAATATTAGTTTAATTAAATAAAATTTATTTTAACTGTTAATGTAAAAATAAGCTTAATAAAGGAATAATTTCATATCTTAATGGACCAAATCACCTATCCACTAGTCCAAAACAAATTTTTTGACATAAATTGGACATGAACCTTCCATTATTTTGATTTTTTGGGTTTTTATGTTTTTTATGTAAAAATATGTGTACAACTAACTTCTTTTCAAAAATACCATGTTAGTACTTTTCCTACATTTTAAATGACTACCACCCCTACCCATTACATAGATATTTAAAAACAAATAGGTTTTATTGTGATGTTCACATATATATTCAAATAATTCCACTCATTTACCTTAAATCATCCCATTGTGCAGAATTACACCCACAAAATCCTTTTGGTACAAAACTTATGAAGTTACATGATTAAGAGGTAAAGTCTTATCTCGAGATCTCTAGTTTCATTTCAATTATACACCCCATAAAATGTATTCATAATAATTTTATATAAAAAATATAGTATCCTAAATATAATTTTATGTTTTTATGTAATGGTTCCATCCATAACTTACAGCACGACCATATAATGGATAACTAACATATTGGATCAGCATTGGGGGAACTACTGCATCACAATAAAATGATAGATTATTTTTCATTAACACCTATAATGTTTTCCATTACAATAGAAACCCTATTAATATATGTTATATGTGGTATTTATAATATATTTATGAATTTTTATATTTTATTTTTGAAATACCATTATGTTTTCCATATATGTAAATAAGATACGTTCGTTTTAGGAAGAGTGGACTACTTCCCACTCAATTAATTATGGATCATTAATCCCATACATGAACATTTTAATAGTGGTTTTTACAATAGAACGTAGTATATAAATTATATATATATGATAATGTAAATATAATATTCATATTAATCATTTTGTTTTATATATTTTAACAAAAAAACAACATGGCATTCATGCGAATGTACATTATACTGTCTCCATGCTTGGTGAAAATTATTTCAAATATCAAATTATTATAGATTATCCTAAATGAACATTTACTGAATAAATATGATTATTTAATCATGGTTTGAATTTTGGAGATTATGATATCATGATATATGTAAAACACACCAATGAAAATTCAAAACATGCATGTGAAAACATGGAAATTAAAACATGCATTATTTATAATAATAGTGTTTTAACAGAAGGGTAATATAATATTATAATATACTAATATATGATTTAATAAAGAAATTTATTTTTTTATAATATTATATTAAAATAACTTAATCCACTATAATGGAAGATAAATATCACACAATAAAAAGAAGGTTAAGGTAAGATAATTTCATCTAAAATTGGATTCCTTTGATACTTATTTTTTATTACGATCCAATTCACATTTATTGGGTATATATACTATAGTTTTCATGTTATATAATTAATAATATTAAAATAATTAAATTATATGTTTTATTTAATATTATTCCACCTTATGGATTATGATATAAATGTTTTAAAGTGGTATTGGAAACTTCGTAATGCATAAAGATAATTATATTAATGAATGTTATTAATGATTATATATTCAATATAACTTCCTTTGGTTATCGTTAACATTTTCATGAAAGAATAATTTTATTTTAATCATATAAAATTGAAATTTTACTTTAATTTTTATATTATAATACAATTATTATTAATATTTCATAAAACATAGATATTTTTGACAACTGATTTTCTCCTTCATAGTTATGTGATTAAGTGTGGAATTGTTGATAAACATGTGTTATATTGAATATAGATACATGATAACTCATATTATTTATTTGATTAATTAATATGAGGAATTCATTGGACTGGTAATGATGGGTAGGTCATGAACATTATATATCCCCCCAATGCATCGATAGGTTCTCATGAGACAAATAAATTGAAAAAATTAAGGGAGATTATATCCGTAGTTTTAAACCATATTGTTAATGGTCAAGAATGTGTAGGTTCCCATCTGTCTTAGACTTTAATAACATTAATAATGAAATTCCAACATTTAATTTTAGTTATTAGTTATCCATTATATTTTTCTTCAACATATCTATCGATATATATAATTTTATTCCATTTATTTAATGGTATTTGTTTCAATTTTATACAATGCCATGTTCATTTTTCCATATCCAGTTATTTGAATGGAATATGTTATCAATTTTTTACCCTTACATGATATTTTATTCTAATTTATTCATTATTTATTCATATTTACAACCCTTTAATTTAATTTTTTTTCACCCATATTGTGCTTTATTTCTCTACGGTATGAGGATATAATTTTTGAATATTATTTCAAGGATGAAATTTATTTCATTTCATTATTAATAATGTTTTTGTTTTTATTTCCAAATATATTATGGGTATCATGTATATAAATTTCAATAGAAAGAATAAAAATTTGTTTGGTCCTTTGCTATTTGATACCTTATAATCAAGCCAGTGTAATAAAAAATTCCATCAGCTCAAGGTTTCTAGGGTCAGTTCATTACAGTTGGAATCAAAGAATGTTATTATGTTAATTAGGAATCTAGATTTAGAAAAAATATATTAATTATCACAACCCTAGGTTGTATTTTATAGATAATTATACAAGAACATCCTAGAATTTTGGTAAGATACTGATTATGTGAGTATTACTAGAAATGAATCCATGTATAGATACTATTAATGGATGTGGATCTGGTAAAATGTTTCAAGGGGTATCAACAATGAAAAGGCATTTTAGGACTTACTTAAATTTACCTGATTGTTGACAATGGGCCTTAATGCATTCCATTTTTACACTCTTTGTTGATATGCTTCAGATATTTAACAGTTTACATAACTACCAGTTTTAAGGAATTAAAATTAGATATGACCCCAATGTAACCAAATATTATGATTCATGGAATCATGATGCATAAATTTATGTTATGTGGTATAAAATGTGTTGGGTTATATAAATATCATAACATTATATGCTAATTTAGAATATATAATTATATAGAAACAGAACATAGAAAGAAAAATGTCACTACGCATCCCCTAGGGCCCATGTCGTAACTACCCGAAGACTGCCTTCCATAGTCCTAAGGCTGGCAACTAGCACCAAAGGCATGAATCCCTAAAATTGGGAAGTCATTAAATTTATAACATTAAACAATCACAATTAGAGTACAAGTATAAGAAAAAACAATGAAAAAAATGCAATCAGAAGAGGTGCTGGAAAGTAAAAGGCCCCAAAAATACAAGCCCAACAAGAAAGTACAATTGAAAATCATGAATAACTGAAAATGGGAAAAACAACTGAAAGGTAGAAGAATCTACGGGATTGTCATCCGGGGTTCCTACCTGAAGGGTAGGTACATATGTCCTCCTCATCACTCCAAGTCTATCGGCCCATTACGTGTATAGTCATGTCGAGTGGTCCACCTTTGCATAACGTCCATTCCTAGCTCGCTCTCGGCCTTTTTCAGAACTGTCTGTCATCTGCATCCTTCACAAATAGGTGTGGGCATAACTCGTGTAGGGTTGACTATAACGATAAACAGTAAGGACCCTGAGACCCTAAGGGTCACACAAAATTCAAAAAGGATAAACCACAATGTATGAAATCAATGGATAATCAGTAATTATGTATATGACCACACATATACCTATGTTATCAAGTAACCCATCTCAATCCTTTGGAATACACAAAGGCCATTGGCTCTACTCAGACCAGGATTTTCATTATCGAAACCACGACTGCTGGATATTTCCTCCTATGTCTAGTATAGTGGTTCTATCATGACAGCGAGGCTCTTCTCACTAACCTTGTACTATCGAGGTACTTCCCTTGTCGAGTATCGCGGGTCTACTTCCAACAATTAGGCGCTATGTCTTCTGTGGGTCTACTGTCAAATATAGGGTTCTCATCCACCATGGGTCTTCCACAAACTATCGGTCTCACTCAATGGTCTAGTCAAATCACCCCGAGATTAATCGGTCAATAAGTTATTAGTTATGTCATCTACTTAGTCTCCACACTCTGCACGCTCGTTTCTGGGAGGACTTTTCCACGAGTTACAGGTCAATACTTCATGTGTCACGAATTATCACATGGAAATATCTAAAAGGAAAGCCATGTGCTATGGCCTCAACGCAATAGACGACACGTCAATCGGACGAATGACCCTTTAGATATTTCCATTTCCGTCCCATGGGACATTTTGGGTTTTTAGGTTCAAACAAACCCGTCCATACACTAACTATGTCCAAAAATTAAGTGGTATATTCCAAAGAAACCGTCTCACTCTAAGCTTCCTATCTCCATAGACGGTTCACCCTTTGAACTCCCATAGCCTATGTTATGAGAATAAAAGTGTTTTATGGTATAACAGGTCCGGACTGGGGTCCAACCCGGTCCGCGAGTCCAACCCAGCCTAAAAGCGGCACGACATGAGGGCGGCCTGGCCCCTAGCCAATGTTATGGGCATAAAGTTGTTTTTGGGTCTGACAGGTCTGGACTGGGGTCTGACCCGATCCGTGGGTCCGACCCGGCCCTAAGGCAGCCCGACATGAAGGCTCCCTGACCAGAATGCAGCCCGACTTGATGTCGGCCCCACCCGAAGGTGGACCGGCCTGAAAGTGGCCCAACATGAGGGAGGCCTAGCCTGAAGGGGCGGCCCAGCCCGAAGGAGCAGCCCAGCCCGGTTGGTTGGCCGTGTGGCCCGACCCGGCTGGCCGTGTGGCCCAGCCCGACCGGCCTTGTGGTCTTCCCCAGCTAACCTCATGGCCCGGCCCGGCTGGCTGCGGCAGCCTGATCGCGTGGCCCTGTTGGGCACGCCACGTGGACCAGCCATCCACGCTATGGGTGGGGGGTGTCGTACCCCCCCTTTGTTCATAACGGCCGGCTCATGGCTTCGACCCCTGTAATTGCAGGACCCAAAGGGTCCCGCCTGTGTTGCACGCACTGGCGGCCATCTCAGCATGCCGCCCTCCACTATCCATCTCGGCCATAGGCCATGGATCTTCTCCGGTGAGGCGTGACAACGCTGTGCCCCTACTCTCTCACCCTGGACCTCCCTAGCCGCAATCCTGCACAACTAGTAAAGTGTGATAGCGCCGCGCACCTCCGTCGTGGCCGGACGTGTCTGCGGATCTCCTCCTTGCAGCGAGGCGGTGTCGCGCCCTCTTGGCGAACTGGAGGCCATTGCGCTGCCTGTTTACATCACGGTCAACATGTCGCCAGCCACCATTGTTTGTCGTGGTCCGTTCCTCTATCTTCAACTAACAAGATCAACCAAAGGGGGAGGGTCGGCCATGTTCGTGTGGTCCAAACCCCCCATTTTATGTTGATATCATTCTGCATAATGAATACCAAAATATTAATGACGTGTAATGGGAACCAAACAACTAAAATATTCTAACCTCGCGTGACGTTGACCGTTAACTAAGTAGCGGGATGGCAGTGTTGTTTCGTCAACGTCAGAATAAAAAGAGGTCGGAGAAGACAAGTCGAAGATGATGTCGTCAGCATTATTCATGGGCGGCGATGCTTCCACATCCTTGCCCCAGTCGAAGAAGGAAAAAGATGGTGTTCATTGTTCTTCGGTGGAAGGAGCATTCTTCACGTTCTTTATTGAGAGGATGAATTTATCTCTCAAGTCCCACCCAAATGTATTTCCAACCAAATTAAATAATAGAGTTGTCTATTATTTAATCATTTGCATGAATTTAAAAGAATTCAAAAGTTGAATTAATTAAACGAGGGGGTTCAATTAATTCTATATGGGTTAATACATTTATTTAGTGGGAGATTTTCAAGGGTCCCCCACCCACACTTTATGGAGAATTACAAGGGGTTAAAGCCTGTGTGGTCACCATGCTAAAACTCCTCCCAAGGGAGGTTCTGTGCGGGTGGGCCCCACATCCATAACCTCTCATGAGAGGTTATGGTGTGGTGGCCCCCAACACTAACATCCTATTGGCGCTATAATGACCAAGAAATAAAAATAAGCGATCACCTCAGTTTTATTTAACATTATTAAAACACCAAAAACTATCATCGATTCTCGTTAAAACGCAACTGTAGTGAATGTCATTATAAGAGAAAACCATCCCTGCAGGTTCAACAGTGCTCTCCGATTTCAATTCTGAGCACCATTTCAAAATTTATAAAAACCTGATAGTATGTTTACTAAAAATACCTTAACAGAACATTCTAAATTGATTCCAAGAACATCGGGCCTCAAAATCAAGTGCCGTCAGTTTTTCCGGACTCGTAAAATTTCCATGAATTTTTAAAAATAAAATTCCATGGGAATTTCAGGTCGTTACAAATAATGTTATTAGTACTCAAGGAAAATGTAGAGATTTCTCTAATGAGGGAAAAAATACAGTTAGTTTGGGAACTCATAAGGTTACAGATATAATAGAGAAACATGGTCAGGTTACCATCCAAAACGTTTCTTAAATGATAAAAAATTATTCCAATGATATAATATTTGTTGTTATATACCATTATGTGGCATAATATCCCTTGGTTTCAGGGTATTGATACACCAATTATTGATGAGAAATAGATTAACTCTAATGGGATGGCATTCATGGACTTGGAATGGAGTAAGAATGTAATGTAATCACTTGTGGTCTATTATATCAAAGGTTATTCATATTATTAGTTGTAGAAGATTTATAATACAATAGGGGAAGATGAAATATAACTCATGGAATGAAAATATGTTATAGAAATATTATTTTATATATACTTTTTTATTGGTCAGAAAATTGAGATGAAGAAGATGTTATATAATTTATTACAAAAATTGGATTAATGTGTTGCGCTATATGGAGAAACATTTTCTAGGTTATCAAGGTATTCTACTGATTTCATATGCAACATAAAAATTTATTTTGATCATTTATTTGGATGAGTTATTTCAAATCATTGATGGGATCATGTATCTCAAAAAATTACATTATACAATGAAATAAATTTATGTTCTATCAAGATGGAGACATAATTCTCCACGTCCTATGTCTCCATGATAAACCAATAGAATAAGAGGTATTATTAACACAATAAAAAAGAGAAATATGAAAAGAAGATAAAGAGAATGAATTATTTTCTAACATGTAAAAACTATGAAAAGAATAACCCTAGTAAATTATTTAAAAAATTATTATTTTATATTTGTAGAGAAAATGATCATTGTGAATAATAATTCAAAGGATAAATGTAAATCACTATTCTACCATGTTAAAACAGAAAGGAGATATGGCACAAAAAAATCAATGGCACAATAATTAAGGTAATATACATATGATAATGCAATGTAATCATGTTCATGAAATTGTTTTTCCACAACTATAGTGGAATGATTAATGTGATTCTGTATTTGGGATCTATGAATTCTGTCCTAAATGTTTTTTATTTTAGGATATATGAATTATAAAATATTGGAGTATTTTACTCCATCATATTTTAAATAATTATTTGAGATCATATTCTGAGTTATTGTAAAAACAAAATTCATAATAAATTTAATCTTATCATAAAATACATGATTCATGGAATGAAAACAATTAATATGTTCTTGATGTTGAGATAATGGTGAAAAAATGATTTATTTCAACAAGTATTGACTATAATATAAATGATTAATAACTTTTCGACAAGTTCCCAATTCCATCACGAATGGTGTTTACATCATGTTTTTATTTACCGAATATATCCAATAACATGTGTCTTACTAAAAGGAAAAAGTTAGAATGAATTTCTCAATTAATTTTATATTGTGATCTGGGTTATTGCCATAAATTGAGAGGATACATGATGGCATTATTAAAATGTTTGGATGGTTAAAATTTTGATCTCCTTCATATTGATAAAATGATAATGAGAAGTTCATTTAAAAAATTCATTTACAATATTTCTATTGTGTTGCATCATAATCACTTGAAATGGACAACCATTTATGAAATAGTTTATTTTTTATATTCGTTATGAATTTAGAGATTATTATATTAAACCATATTATGTTAAATATTGTTCTATGTTATGAATTTTAATTTGTTCACAACATGATCAAATGATAATATTGTGCTTCTAATAATGTACTATGTATTTTTAGTTATATATTTATATAGTGAAAGAATTAATCAACTGTAGGAAAAATGATCTTGAAACCAAAAATTGTTTTCCATTACCTTCATTTCCAATGAATCCAATGGACATTAGATCATCAATGACATAGGTATTTCATATTTAATACATTCAGCTAACCATGATAACTAGAAGTCTCCATTAAAACATGATTGTTATATTTTTCCTATGTACACATTTTTCGATTTCACACCTATGTTCTCCTACTATTTAACTTAGTTACGTGATCATTTTACTTTACTTTCTCTTTTATTATGAATATATTCTATTAAATCTTTTACAATGTTTGTTTTTAAATATTTGTTTAATTAAAATACATTATTTAATGAATTCACTATTAAATTGTTTAGACTCGATTTAATTAAGTTTGTTAGAATGTAACCCCCAGAAATTATAACGTATGAACATTGTATTTGGTGACTTATTTAACAGGAATCACCAAGCATATGAGAGAATATAATACAATGATAAATTCCTATATATTTACTATTTTAATACATTTAAATATATGATATATCATTAAATGTAATTGATTTTTATTTAGCAAACATTAAACTCTACAACAAGTTTCTTCAAATGGATTTCATTACATCGAAGAACCAATTTTTATTGAATAAATAAATATTACTAAATATCATATTATATCCTTATAAGGATGAATCCAATAATCCAATGATATTGATTTTTTATATGAAAGTATCATATATGAGGAATAAATATGGATGTATTAACTAATCATGGGTTAAAATAAATCAGGTTATTACTATGATTCAATATTATATAAGATAATTTATCTCAAGTGTTTGTTGGGTGAAATTTAGGTGACACGTCAACCTCACTAGGGGACTAATTATATGTATATTTTTTTAATTTAATAACAATTCATGTAATGTTTTAATTTTAATATTTTGGATGGTTGATAAGGGGATCAATTTGAGAAATTGGTTAAGGTGAAATTTGGATATGGTTTTATAGTTTATTATTTTAGTATATATATATATCTAGTCGTATGTGAAAAGTATTGTGTGGTGATCATAACTAGAGATATAAGGAATGGCTTATGATCCCCTTATGGGTCTTATAATCCACCAGTTCTGTAGATATAAATATTTCATCATAATTTCATGAAATAATAAATGATACAGAGATTGATGATTAAAAAAATTAGATTGTACTAATGAGATAAAATCTTGTTTGTATTTATTCACAATTTATTTTTAATTAATATATTATCAAATTATAATCAATATTGATGATAGTAATGACCCACTTCAGAAAAATTGGATCTATGTATTTTTAGTAATTAACCATCTACTGACCATATTCTCTATTACCCTCCATCCAAGCATTATAGTTAGATTTATCTTCTTTGTCTGTGTGTCCAGTTTTCACATTTGTTCTCTAATGTGGGATCTTAGTTATGATTTTAATTAATTTAAAATTCTTTTTCCAATATTCCATTTTTATTATTTCAGTTTTAGTAATTATTTTGATAATGTTTGATATTTATTTTATTAAAAAATTGAAATCCCACACAAATTTAGTAGACGAAATTCTGTTTAAGAAATACAAAAAAAATTGGACTATTAGTTATGGATTAATGTTACAAATAACATGTCTCAAAAATTATGTCACTAACAATATGCATAATATTTTAAAACCTTATTTACGACATGTGATATATTATAATTCAAATATATCATTTCAAAAAGTTATGTCCCTTATCACAAATATGATGAAAAAATTAAATCATAAAAATATTTAATAAAATTAATAAAATTTAATAAACCAATAAAAATTTAATAAAACAATTTTGAAAAATTTATAAAAAATGAATAAAAATTAAAAACACAGTAGAATAATAATAATATAACTTGTAAATAATAATAATAAAATATTAAAAAATATATCATAAATTCATACAAATAATAATAAAATTATTTTCACAAATTTACATTAATCATGTCTAGTCCTCAAAGATACTTCTCTAATAATACTACATCAGATGTCCTCGACGTGTCATATCCCACCATCCCCTAAATATACCAGTCACGTTGTGTATCAAATTGTGGTGGTATTGATTCATACACATCACAATTTCTCAAAACAAATAATAACATCCAATGTAACAATGTTCCCATTATATTTCTATGTAGAACAACCAACACTTGTTATTGACTTGATGTTCACAGTTCAAAATTTTATCTCATTGATGAAATTCAGAAGTGAAGAAGAAGCATATTTTCCAATTATATAATGAAAATTCACCTAAATAGACTAATGATCCTCCTCAAATCTACATGATTTTGACAATGAGAAATAATTTTCCCCAAAAAACATTGAGTCAATATGCAATATTGGTAGTTTGACATATAAATGAAATGAATAGGGACATCATTGTTACATTAGACTAAAGAATAATTTTATCTCTTTTTTGTCATATTTTAGATAGTTCAATGCAATATTTGACATCCCAAAATAACTTTGAAAATATAAATAATTATTATATAAAAAGGAAAATAAAATGAACATACAATTATTAGACAATATGATGATGATATTAATTAAATAATTTGTTAGAATTTTTTATTTTTTGATGGTTGTAAGCATTATCGACTATTTCATAATTTTCCTAATTAGAAAAAGTTTTAACTAATTAAAGTAAATTATAACAAATTATTTCTATTTTTTTCTAATGGTTACTAGTTACCAATAAATATTAGAAATTATTAATAATTACCAGATATTTATTGCTAATTATTACTGATTATAACTAATTATTTCTACATAATAATAATTCCACTAACCTCCCGTAATTATTTCTTATTACTACTTCTTACTCAAATTATTACTGTATTAATAATTAATACTATTTATTTGTAATTTTATCTATTTAGTACTAATTGTTGCTTTTCATATCATTATATTAATAATTATTCCAAATTATTACTAATATTACTATTTATAACTATTTATTACAATTTATTACTAATTATCATTAATTTTTATGGATTATCACTAATTATCACTATGTTTTACAATTAATAACTATTTATCACTATTAATTCTAAACTCACACTAATTATTTTTAATTATTTCTTTTTTTCTTATTATTCAAAATGATTCCTAATCAGTATTACATATTCATAATAATTCATAAGTATTCATAATTAGTTTTAATTAGTAAATAAAATAAATTATATAAAAAATAAAAAACAAAAAACAAAAACTACCATAAAATTAATTCATTCAGAAAATACAATACAGGATCGTTGGTCCCCTGTATCATTTGAAACATTAAAAATTTTAAATTAATATTTTATCAGAGTGGAGATGGTGAGAGAATTTGATAAAATATTTGAATTAAAAACATCTGGAGGGGTATATATTGGTCATATATTTTGATATGTTTTTATTTGAGATGGGACCCAAGTCCCAAACACTATTATTTGTGAAGGGACCCATAGAAAATAGATAAAAAATTATTAATTAATGGGGTGGAAAAAAATCGTACATGTGACGCGACTCGATGAAAATATGCGCCTACTAACATATTATTTGAGATAAAGGTGGTTACCCATCAAATATAATAATGAACTTGGAGGTTATTTTCATTGGGGACTATAAAAAATACCCACCTGATGACACATTATTTTCTATAGGGTAACAACTATGTCTCAAATATTAAAAAACATTGTAGGGTATTTGTGAAATAGAGGGAGTGGTAATTATCACTATCAGAAATACTCTTCATGTATTTTGGTGTATAATGAGTGGAAATTTTATTTTCAACAAACCGTCGCATATACCTATTTTTTAATAATTATTTTCAATGTGACAATATTCTTGTAAAAAATACTATAATTTGATGAAATGTTAATGATGGGACCTACTCCGATCACAAAAATATAAATTTTATGTAGTGTGGTTTTCTAAATGTAATTAACTGATATTTCGTGAAATATTTTATATTCAGTTTACTATTATATTTTTGATATTTTTCATTTATCAGAATAATGAAAATGGATTTTTAGTATGAAAAAAACAATGTTCATTTTGCATTATATTAAAAAACAAGTCAATATAGTTCTAAAACAAGCACATGGATTAGATTTTGTTATAAGGAACTCTTGGCTTTTCCTGGGATACACATATTTCCTATTTCATTTGTTTCCTTTTTAAAAACATATGACCGATTGTAATGAATAGCAGAAAATTATTAAAAAAATATTATTTAATATAATAATTACAACCAATAAATTAAAATAGTGTTTATTAAAATGAATAACTAAAATATTAAAATATAATTTTAATAATATGAATTTACAGGATACTAATTAATTTGAAAGGAAAATATATACCAATTGATTATAAATAAAATACTATTACTTTATATGATATTAAAGTCAATTTTCACAATTAATTAAATTTGTTACAATTAGTGAATGATTCTGATGAAATATATATGTTATTTATCAAATACGTTTTTTAATATTAATCAACTAGAATTTATTGGCATTAGATATGAATAAATCCAATTTTATGAAAAATGATATATTTTTCAAAAGGGTAGTTTTTACACTATTTATGGGGGGAACCCATTTTAATATGTTGAAATGTAATCAATTTCACATTGAGTTTGAATTTAAAACCATTTCAATATATTTTACAATTCAACCTTAAAAACATGTTTTCATGTTCCGTTAACGCGATTAAATTAAAATTAATATTAGTAAATTTTATGTATTAAATTATTATATCGGGGTTTTATATTTATAATAATATCTTCCTAATTTATTAAACAATTCCCATTTATTTATGTACTATATTAAATGTATGTTTATGGATTTTTATTAACAATATTAATGGTGAGTCGGAAAATTAATATAACAAATATTGTCATAATTATTATATAACTCCCATAAAAAATCGAAAATTTTTATTGGATTAATTTAATTATATTATTAAAACATCAATATTTATATTTAATATTTTAATGATTCATTTTATAGGAATATAACTTAAATAGTATTATACACAATGGGAGAGACAAAATGACACACCCAGAGTTTTAAAATCCAAAATATTAATTAATATGGGGTAAAATGGAATATATAGTGGAATATATATTCATATTATATATAAAATAAATATTAAAAAAAATATTAAAAAAATTATAATAGTAAAAGTTAGGATAATAAAAATTATAATAACAAGAAAATTATAAAAATAATAACAATAATTACACCTTATTGATATTGACATTATCAATTATAGAATAAATTTATTATTATTATAGAAATTTATCCATTTAATCCACTTTATTTACATAAACATTGTTTATTTTAATCGTTAGATACTTTCATGGACACACAAGCTAACGACGTGACTACCGTCCAATGTGCGTTGACCAAAAATGTGTCTAAAACCCATGAAAGATATTAAATGTCAAAAAACTTCTGTCAGGACCCAGCCCAGACCGTTTCGTGAGAACCCAGATACACGTAATACTAAAATAAAAATTAATTAAATAGTAGGGGGTAGACATGAAGATTATGTAACATCATTGTTTATCCATGTAGAGCATTTGATCTCACCCTTTCTTATGTTACCTTTCCTTGGGTTTATATAAATTATTTTATATTGGGTTACTAAAGAGGATGATATTTATTCGATATGTTGACATTACATCACTAAATAACCATAATATGTTCTATCATTCCACTGAATCAAATATATTATGGTCATTAGGAATCTATTTTTAAAATTTAATTAATATTTATCTAAAAAAATTAATATGGTTATTAGAAAATATAGGTCCTTTCTAGTTGGTATGGGATAATGGTTTTTGTAATCCTTTTGAAAATATGATAAGAATACATTATTGATGTCCCGATATATATTTATGTGTCTTTTTCTATGGATGTATTGAATGACTTGACATTGTATTGGATACAAACCATAAGTTTTCATAATGATCATGAAAAAACTAGGATTAAACCTATACCATCATAGAATAAAATTTAATAATTAATTTACCTTTTCATGTAGTTTTAGAACCCTGGTTTAAATTTATCACATTAATATTTTTGTTTTAGTCAGTGGATAGAACCCAGAGGAACCATGTTAATGATGAATGAACTGGAAAACATAATGATGGACCTCATGAGAAACCCTATGTTATAGAATATGTAATTAAAAAAACATTTTTCTATAAACACACAACTTTACAGAGCCATGAATCATACATATCATGTAAAGGAGAAAATGTGGGTACTCCTTTATAAGGAAACATTCACTTTATTTTTGTGGAACTACCAGTCCACTATTTTCTAGGAATTTGTTCAGGACCACTGCAACGATATTTTTATTTTAAAATTGTTTAAAACAAGAGTAATTAATTTTGGTTATTATCAATTAAATGATGGAGTGAATCAGTGGTGGAAATTTACTAGGAATTTGTGTAAAAATATATAAATTTGACTCCATGGTTTGGGATTAGTTCATCAATCATTTTTTTACTAAGTACCCTCCACTAATTCTATTTGCAATTATGGATATTTATGACTCCCATATCTCTATTTGTTATGATAAAAATATGAATATGTAATACATTGTATACTCTAAAAAAATATGGTGAAATCATTAATAGATTTAAATTATGCTCAATGTGTGGAAGAAAACATTGCGGAAATGGAATTAAGGGGAATAAAAAATAATTTATGATTGGGAAATATAGTCATCGATGATTTTTCTATCAATGTAATTGGAAAAAAACTAACCCTACTTAATTTACAATTTCACTCATAAGGATTATGAAATTTATAGTATCATGTTCCCTAATCCATGGACTAATATAGATGATACACCACAAAAACAAATGGTGGGAAGGATAAATTGAATCCTTATACTATTTTAACAAATGATGTGAATTGTGATAATAATTTAATATTTACAATCTTGTGTTCTTTTTGAAATTTCATGTACGATTATAAATGAATAATCCATATGAAAACTTATTGTTCATAAATTACAGATTTTCATGTCATTTTCTACATGTATTAGGAAATAATGGAATAATATATTCGAACAGTACATGGATGAATACAATATTCCAACGAAACTAATCATGTATTTGAAATGATATTTTATAAGTAATGAATAATCATGCATATATTTATCATGGATTTATAGTGTTCAAAGTTATTACCAATTTTCAATAGGGTACATGATAACGGTCTTCATGTTCTTGGTGTTTGATAGTTGGTAGCTATATCATGTTTATAAGTTGATTAATAATATATTGATTTTGGGAATTTCGTAAAAAAAATTGGATCGATTCATATTTTAATATTTTCGAATGATCATAAGGTTAATATTTTATAGAATTAAATATGTAGAAATTTTGATAATTTTTTAGATATTATTGGTTAGATTTATATCTATGATGAAATGTGATAAATATTTTGTTTTAATGACAACTAGAGACACATGGAATGATATATCATCACATAATTAATCTTATAATCCAATTGTTCTGTTGGTATTACAATTTCAACTTATTTTTATGGAATTATAAATGAATCATAGATTGATCAGGGCACCACCGAAGTGTGTGATTGTACTTATGAGATTAAATGAAGTAATCATTTTATTTTTAATTGATGTTGAAATAAAATATTATATTATTTCAATTAGTTATAGTTATAGAAATTATCCTTTTTAGACTAATTTGATCCATGGTTTTTTGGTCATTAATCGTATAATGAAAAAATTATCTATCACCCTCCATAAGAACAAGATAATTACATTTATCTTCCATGTCTATGTTTTAGTTTCTACATGATTCCTCTGTCGTGGAATCCTTGATATTTCATTAATTAGGTAATATTTATGTTTCTAACTATCCCATTTTATTTTTTGTTTTAATTTACAAATTTATGATGTGGGAAATATAAAGTTTTAAACCATTTATTAACCAAAAAAATTAGACGGTACAGTTCATATTAATAATTCTATAATAAAATGGTTCGATATTTATTGGTATTTTTTTAATTAATTGTATCGTTTCAATATTTTTCACTACACACAATACTGGATATATATTTTGTTAAATAAAAAACAATATTTTTAGACCGTGTTATAGGAAAAAAAATGTCGAGGATGCACTATAATAAAAACATGGATTAGATTTCGGTATATGCAACAATATGTTGGGAGGTTGTTACACACAACACTATGTTCTTCTTACTGCATTTGTTACAAGCATGAATTAGTTTTACAGAACAATATTATATTATAAAAGTATTATTATATAATATAATAATATAAAACCAAGAAATTAAATTAGTGTTTCCGAATATTATTAACAAAGATTTGAAAATATTAGGTTTATAATATGAATTAAATAGTTTCAAATTAATGAAGAATAAAAATATAGACCAACAGATTATAAAGTAAATATTTTTGATATATTGATCACAATGAAATTTTTAACAAAACATTAAATAAATTTCAATTTTTGAATGATAATAATGAAATATATTATTTATATATTCAATGGAACATTTGTTTATAAATATATTATATGTTTGGGGAAATATATAAGAACAAATACAAAATATTCATATAAATGATGATATTTTTCAACAGGGTATGTTTTCATCCATTTAATGGATTACCCATTTAAAATATAAATTTTGAAAATTATAAAACTTTTATATAAATTAATATAATTATTCTTTTAAATAGTTATATAAAATTTTACTTTGGATGAATACTTGGTACTTTTCTAATATGGTTCATTTTTTGTTGAATGGTAAAAAATTCCAATTTTTAATATTTACATGGTTTTTCATTAAATTAATTTTTTGTGTAGTTATATGATTTCATGTATAATTTAAAAATTTTTATCATTAAAAACAATTTATGATATTATAATTAATTTTACATGGAAATTTGATTAAAAAATGTAAATATTTTTATTAATATACATTATGAAGTCATTTTCGCCTTTTATCATAGGGATTCATTTTTAATTAATTATAGTAATTTATTTGTATGTAATATTGATAAACTTATATAATATTTAGATTAATATGTTACATATTTAGTAAATATTTTCCTCTCATTCCATATCAATATTAATAGAAACCTTAATAATTTTTATTACCACGATTAATGGTAAATTGGATAATTAAATGGGGGAATGTTTTAATTAATGTTATTAAACAATCCCAAAAAATAAAAAAATGAATAATTTTATTATGTTATTAAAACATTATTATTTAAATTGAATAATTTAATGAATGATTGTCTAAGAAATTGAGTTAAATATTATTATTCTCAAAGGGAGTGACACAACGACACACAATTACTTTTAATAACTATAATATTTTAAATAAGGGTTATGATAGTAGTTATATTAGACTACATATATTCTTTTAAACAATAATATTTTTCTGTACTAAATTAAAATTTATTTTTAACTTTTAGTGTATAAATAATTATCACAAAAATATAAAAAATAACAATGTTATAAATATTTAAATAATTAAAAATAAATTAAATGATATTGAGAATATTAAAAAAAATATAATATGACATAATTTAGGTGATAAAATAATTTAATGGCCTAATTTGACATGTTAGGTGGGTATTAATTGTTTTTTAATGATATCTTATTGTTTGATTTTTATATAGTCAATGTTATGATTAGTTTCAAAATTTACATTAATGAAATATTTTGAAAATAATAATTTATATAATTATTTAATACTAATAAAAATATTTTATTATGAGTGGTGGAAGATATATTTTATAAAATGTCATAAAATGGCTCTTTCTGTCCCAGTTTATAATTTATATATAAAAATAGAGTCATCATGAAAAACATTGCTACAATAGATAATATTAAAATGGATTATCTAATGGTTAATGAAACTATTGAGGTATAAAAAAATATCATAACATTTCTAATATATATTTGTTGATGAGATTATTTCTATATAATGTAATTTATTTGACTGATATGATCTTTAATTTATTTTTATTGAGTTTGATTTAATTATAAATTAATCTTTTTAGAATTTTTAAATGGGTGTCTCTCCTATCTAATAGAAAATATCCAATTCTTATCTTATAATAACTCTTAATAACAAATTTTTTCAGAAAATATAGTCTAAATATACTCCAAAAATTCATTAATTTTTCCTAGTAGCTATAATTTTTTAAAATGTCCTACCGGTGGAGTCCTTTTGTGGTAATCAAAAAGAGATACCCAAAGAAGAGTAATGTTAATCACGGAGTGTTTATTAATTTATTATATAAAACTATTAAATTATTTTTATACAATGGTTATATATTTACATCAATACAATCAATATTATAGGATCTTTTATATAATATGTCTATCCTAAACTCAAAAACACTCCCTTCTATAAGGCAATGAACATACAGTTATGATGTACATTGAACTATGTATCATGAAATATATTTGATAATTTTTTCCATTACCACATATAACATAGAGAGTTATTGTATAAAATATATTTTATTATAATATATATTATATTTATGTTTTATTTATTCTTATTAAATTTTTATATGACACATTTCTTCATTATATACATTTCTGGTTAGTACGATTACTTCGTTTGTGAAATGTGGACTATTGCCTTCTTAATGAAATTTTATTCATTCATACACTATATGGAATACATTAATGATTGGTATAAACTAATTTGATATTTATATAAAAAAATTTATGATACTGTAATTAGTATATATATACATGAATAACATTTACATTATTTATTTCAAATGGATAATTAAATTTAAACGACATGCATGTGTACGTACGACCCATCCTATACCTAAACTATGAATTACATTTCATGTTTCTATTGTTTATAGTATATTATAAATATTTATATACGTAATATATATAATATATTTTTATATTTTCTAAATATGTATATCATGATCTATGTATGATGATCCAAAATAAAAATTAAAAACAATAAGATATTATCTCAAATACAACTCTTGTAATATAATTTCATATGTAAATCATATATTGTATGTTGTAATTGAGTATTTTTTTCTAAAATAATAATAATATAATTATATTTATTATACATGATGTTCGTATGAATATTAAGTGTGTCTATGCATAACGTATTGTAATTTCATCAAATTTTTATTTTCATGAGAAACATGCCATATTCACTAATTTTTAATTTTGTGGAGCATACATACTAACAAATGACATATTATTTAGTTAATATAAATTAGTTAATAATATTTAATTATTAAGTTGATATCATTATTTTATGGGTTTTAAAATTAAAAATTTACTCTGGTAGATTGTGATTTATGTCTCAGTATTGTTTTTTTGGGACACATTCCATAAAAACTAATTTCTTTTTCAATGTGGTGTATATAATGGCAATGAATGTATTTTATGAGTCTATTCAATAATAATATGATATTTTCATGTAAATGTTATTTTCTTTCATTCTTGGGGTAAAAAGGTTTATTGATTATAAATTGATGTTTTTTATTTCATAATAGCATAAATATTTTGGATTGTTTCGTTTTAATTCTTTGTGGGGTAATATTTATATTCCATTTCAATTTTTTCTAATAATTTCAAAAAAAAAAATCAAACTATTACCCTATTAATTTTAACACATTTATTGATCATCTTTGACCTTTTACCACACAGTTTTAATGGAACGTTTTACTAATTTTACATATGATGAACTTAAGGACATTCCCAAGAAAAGTATGAAATAAATGTTATTCAACTTATACAGCATGAATGAAATTTACCAATATCAAGATTCCTTAATGAATTAAATCATTCCTTACATTTTTGCATTTTAATTTCAATGAAAATGTATTCTTATAAAATATTGTGAAATTTAATTAAAATTAATAATTTTCAAAAGAAGATAGGATATTTTCTACATGATTTGTTTTCAAGTTAACAATAAATATTATTTTCAATATAATTTAATTTTTTTTATTTATATATGATGTACATTGAATATTCTTCAATGATACCATTATTATTTTTTATAATAAATTATATTTTTATGGTGGAATGATATTTATGGCACCCATGTAATTTTTGATGTATAATGTTATCATTGAATGGTGTTTTTTGAATCCCATTGCAATTCATGGATTCTATAATGATGATAGAATTACGTTTTTTTGGCACACATATGTATTGTTTTCATTACGTGATGGGTAGGACATATATCATACTAAAATTAGTTGGGTAATGATGAATATTAAATGAGAAAAAATGGTTACCCATGGGTTCTCCCTAAACTTGTAAGAAGTTGGTACATGGGATGTTATCCTAATCCCACAAAAAAATGTAGATTTGAAGTCATCATAATCATGTAGAAAGAGGGTACATGGAATGTTATCTGATTCCCCAAAAAAGTAGGTACATAGGATTCCTTCCCAATCACTAAGTATTTACATGGGTTATTAAAAAATTCTAACATATAATGAATTTCTTGATAGTAATAACTGACCAAAAACATTCTAAGCATATGTGTGTATGAGGATTTTTAAATATTATGACCTTTTATAATCTCATCAATAAGGTGCTTCGATTTTATTATGATTCATGTAATACGATTTTCCAATATTTATTACATCACATGTGGTTATGATATTTTATATGGATGGTATGATATTCGTATTTTCTCATCATGTTTTCATACCATTTCTTATGTTTCATTTTCGTAGGATGTGAAGAACATTTTTTTGTAGGGGTAATAAAGGGTAATATCATTTTTGAATATATTTAATATCATTCACTAAATTAGAATAATGTGTTCCATTTTTTAATGGTTCTAAACTATTTTAGTCATCAGAAATCTATTTTTTAATGTATTGGCTATTAAAGTAAAAAATAAGTGATATGTATGCTAGAAAAACCTCAATCATTATTTTTTGTATCAATGAAAATCATTAGGGAAACCTTAAAATATTGGATAAAAAAACAATTGTGACATTCCTAGAAATATTTTTAAGGATTTTTCAATGGATATCTCTAATGATATGTCTAGGTATAGGGTACAAGCCATCAGTTTTCATAATGATCATGAAAAACCCTGAATTAATCTTATTTTGTCATATAATTTAATTTTATATGTAATTTTACCAGATTATTTGGTTTTTCCATCCTGAATAGTGTTTATCACTATATTTTTTAGTAATAGTATGGAACCAATGGAACCTTGTTAATGATGATTGAAATAGAATAAAAAATTATCCCCCCCAGAGCTACGAAATGTTAAGAAATATTTCATGAAAAAACATGTTTATATCATCACAAAACATTATCAAAACATGAATCATACTAAACATCTGAATGAGAAAAGTCGGATATAACATTTTTGTGACTCCTTATTTAGGCATCATTCACTTTGTTTTAGTCGATCTACCAGTCCAATAGTGGTTGAGAAATGGATCAGGATTACTAAAAATACAATTTTCATTCACCATTGTTCATAATATGAGAAATTAATTTAGGACACTAATTGCTTAAAATGTGAATTGAGTCAGTTGTGGAATATGGTCAAGGGTATGGGACAACAATATAAAATTGTCTCTATGGATTGTGAGGAATTCTAGATCCTCTTTTCGGTGTGTAAAATCCTTGAATTATTCATTAAAAAGGGAGATATTTGTTTCTCATATATCTCATGATTATGATAAATGAAGTAGTCTAGAATTCAATGGAAACTCTAACAAATATGTATAAAATGATATTATATTTACATTATTATCAATGTACGGAAGGGATCACATATAATATTTTCTTACAGATACTCTTAAATGTTTTACATTTTGGAAACAAGGTCGTCATTTATTTTACTAACAAATCATTTGGAATAAAAATAAGGCTCCAAAGTGTTCGTATCTCACAACTCATATTTTTACATTTAAGGAGTTGGGAAATACACAGACATATTCCATGAACCAAATATTAATGTTCATGGTATGCCACAAAAACATCTATGGAAAAATGATAAAGGGAAAGATTATATTGTCATAATGGTGATGTGGACCACGATAATTATGGAATAGTTATAGTCATCTAGTTGTTTTGTGAAAATTTAATGTATTGTTTTGAATGAATAATAAGTAAAAATAACTTATTGTCAATAATTTTGTGAAATTTCATCATATTGTCTTCTTTAATTATTGAGTAACAAAATGAAATATTCTATTTGTACAAGGATGAACTCAGTCTTCAATTGAAAATTAGTTCATATATAAAGAGATAATATAGATTTAAGGAAGAATCAATTGTCTATTCATCATGGTTTTTTATAATGATGGTCATTACAATGTTTCTTGACAATACATGATAGTTATATTCACATGTTTTTTGTGAGAATGATATGACATACATAATGTTTACTAGGAGATTAATGATTTGTTTTTTGGAACTTGTAAACCTTATGGAAAAGATAATATTTTAATATTTTTGAAGTTTCATATGGGTATCCATTTATGATTTTGTTTATGATTAAAATTTGATAAGGGTTCAATGATTAATGTTTCTATTTATGCACACATGACATCAATTTCTAATGATATTCTTGTTATAATAACTAGAGGTATAATGATTGACTTATCATCTCATTTCAGATCACATAATCCACTAGTTAGGTAGGTATTACAATTTCAACATATTTTCATTGAGTATAAAATAAAGAAAAATTTGATCAAAGCACCACTAGTATGTGATATTATGCATATAATATTAATGTCAATAAATATTTAATCAAAATGGAATTTGAAAGAAAAAAATATTCTATTATAATCAATTTGATGATTGAAATAACCATTTCGACCTATTTGATCAATGGTATTTTTTATGTTAACCTTCCCCTCACCATTCTCTATATATACCTTCATCTGAACATGTTACTTCTATTTATCATCTATTTCTGTGTGTTCACTTTCCACAGATGATCTGTAATTTCAAAACATAGTTATGATTTATTTATGGGTTATTGTTATGTTTCCATCATTCTTTTTTTAATTGTAGTGCTAAAATACATTTTCATGATGGGGTATCATGAATTTAATAATCCTTTTATATCAGAAATTAATTTTTTGGGATAAATTCATTCTGAGGGTTATATAATGTATCCTTTATATATTTTGTTAAATAATTTTTTTAGAATTATTTTTATATTTTAAATATTTTTTATTTCATAGAATAGTGAATATAATTTTTTATATATGAAAAACACTATGTGGAGCATGGATCATATGCCACACCAAGTCGATATAATTCTACAAGAAATAGATGGATTATATTTTAGTATACAAAACATTATTATTTGTTTTGTTACACACAGTGTAGAGTTCTTGAGAAGATTTCATTACATGTATGACTGACTTGTACAGAACAATATTATATTATAAAAATATTATTATATAAT
The DNA here is from genome assembly GCA_963277665.1 of Viscum album. Classification (NCBI taxonomy): domain Eukaryota; kingdom Viridiplantae; phylum Streptophyta; class Magnoliopsida; order Santalales; family Viscaceae; genus Viscum; species Viscum album. The sequence continues at coordinate 855,629,147 of OY728156.1, read as the reverse complement.
AATATTTGATATAAACTAGCCTTAATATTAGTGTTTATGAATATCAATAACTAAATATTAAAAATATAATGTTAACATTGACAATTCATTGGTTAGAAATTTATTAGAAATGGGAATATATAAGAACTATTTGTAAATGAAATAGTTTTATTTTTTATACTCTCAAAGTTATTTTTATAATAAAATAAATTTAATAAGAATTAGTGAATAATAAAAATTAAATATATACATTATATGTTAAATAAAATATTTTTAATATTAATGTAATTGATTTTATGGGAGTAAGATATAAAAAATTTAAATTTTATGTATACAAAGCTATATTTTTTGAAAGTGTAAATGTTCCACCAATTAATATAGAACCCATATTAAATATAGGGTTTTACACATTTACTATTTCTATAATGTTTTATAAACATCTTCTTTGAAAAAAGGATATCAAAATTTACATTGAATGATTTTTTGGTTTTTTATGACATGTTTTGCGTTTTCATGAATAATAAAATATTGTGAATTATAATAGAAACCAACACCTTCATAAAAATAATTTCTGTGTGTTTAATTAAATATTTTTTTATTGAGGTATAATTAAAAAAATCCATTCTTTAATCTATTTTTGACAAGAATTTATTTAACATTGAATTTGGATATAAAAATATTTCATTCTTTTGGACATTTTTACCTTGAAATATCTTTTTCTAGTTCCATCACCATAAATAATTTTATATTAAATTTATAATTTATATTATTATTATTTGTGAAATATGGTTTCACTATTTCTAATAATAATGTAAAAATTTATTTTGTAAATCCATATTATTTATGTATAATATAAATAGTAACTTTTTAAATTTTTATTACCATATTTAATGGTAAATCATGAAAATATGGGAAGTAATAACATTATAAATATTAAAAACCTTCACTGAAAATTTAAAAAATGATAATTTATGGATTTTATTATACTATTAACTCATTATTACAAAATTTTTAAAATTTAATGGATTCTTTTCAAGGAAAATGAAATTAATATTATTAAATTCAATGGGAGTGACCAAATGTCACACTATAACATTTAATAACAATAATATTTTTAATATGTCATCAAATATAAGATATATTCCACTCTAGAAATTATTTTGATATAAAAAATTCTTATATACATCATATAGATTTATTTTTAGTTTTTTTAAGAAATAAGAATCCTAAATATTTAAAAAATTATGATGCAGTAATTAAGTATTTAGTGAAACAATGAATTAAATAATATTTTAAAAAAATTAAAATTATAATATAATATAATTCATGTGATACTATAACATTAGATGTGAATATGACCTATTTCAGGATTATTAATTTAATTTTTTTAAATTAATGTTTTTTCTTTATTTCTATAATGTTAGGTTAATGAATAGTTTCAAAATGTAGACCTAAATTGTTTTTTGAATAAATTATTTCATTAAATTAATTAAAAGTATTGAAAAAATTAAATATGGTCAATGTGAAATGAAATGGTATCAAATATTATTAATTTACCATTTCTATCCCAATTTAAACATTACATGTAAAAATTACATGATGTTAATATCATAACATTTGTAACAAGTGTAGAAATTATAATAGAATAACTATGTGGTAATCAAAATTATAATGATTAAAAAAACATCATAACTAATTGATATTATATTTCTTGTTAAATATTAAAACATATCATATCATGGATTATAATTAATTTAATTTAATATCTATTTGTATTGATATTATGTTTATTATAAATTATTATTAATTTTTATTCCAAAATTGACCGTGCCATCTTATATAAAATGCATCCTCTCCTTATATTCTCTTCACCCTTCTGAATCTATATGTTTCAGAAAATAAAATATAAATGTCATAACCCAAAATCCCTATAGACTCTCTATAATCCTTACTTTATTCACGAATCAAAACATTTGAGTCCATTTGTGGAAATCGAAATGAGATACCCATATTAGAGGAACCATTTATTAATAAATGTTTTATTATTTCATCATTTAACAAATAATTTTTTATTATTATAGGTTTATATAATATACAGAATATCTTCAATATAATTTTTTGTTATTATATTATGGGTATAACCTACACTCCGAAACACTTACGTGTAAGGAAAATAAACATGCCTTTTTTATGGTGAACTACCTAATCAAAAAATGACATTGTTTGTTATTTTTCCTTTACCACATCTAACAGTTGGGAAATATGAAAAAAATATTTTTACATAATATTTATGATATAATTTTGTAATTTATTCTAATACAATTTTTATATGTTACATTATTTAATCCTTTCCATTTAGTGTAATGATGGTAATTTCATTTTTTGACATGGGGAATACATCATTCTCATAGTAATGTGATTCGATTATAATATACATGATATGTAATAATGATGAATTTAGTAAAATTATATGATTAATAATAAATATTTTTCCCAATTGGATATATATATATATATATACATACATTTCATTTACTTTTTTCATCCAAAATGATAATTAAAAGGAAGAAATGTTCATGCGTATTTATGGACTATAATCATGATGAATAGTGAATTCCATTTAATATTTCAATTGAATATATATTCTTATAAATTTGTATATAATAAATATATATTATATTTATCTCATGTTTTAAAATATATAATTGTTTTTCTGATGATCTATGTTAGAGGATAAATAGTAACTAGTCAAGCCAAAAAGATTATTATATGTAAATCATATATGGAATAATATAATTGAAATTTTTTACGTGATAGACATATAATAAAATTATATATATTTTACATGATATTTTAAATAAAGTGAATAGATTCAAAACATAATATAAGTGTATTCAATCCCACATTTTATTTTCATGAGATACATTCAATTTTTTACCACTCACATATTTTATGTGGTATAAATATTGTGCCATGATAGTTGTTGTCATTCATTTATTTTAATTATTAGATATTAAAAGTTTTAATTGATTCCATTATTTAGTGTGGTTCATGATTATATTTTTTATTGACCTAAATATTTATTTAAAAACATATTTTTACAATTCCCCATTATATTATCATGGACATTTTTACACATTATTTACCTTTTACTACACAGTATGAAAGGAAATGTTTTCCTCTATCAAAATGAAGAACATTTTGATTTTTCTAAAAAATATATTACATGAACGGGTTTTTATAGTATACAACCGGAATTAGTTTTTTTTATGTGAATCGCTAAGGAATAACATCCCCCCTGACAATCATAACTTGTTATTTTCAAAGAAAATTTTTTATTTTATAATTTTATATCAATTTTTTTAAAAGAAAACATTTTCAATGAATAATGGATATTTTCCACGAGAATTGTTTTTCGAAGTTCCCTAAAAAATTTTAGCAATAAGATATGACATTATTTGATGATACATATGTTTTATTTTGGATATTTTACAATGATAACATCTATACAATTTATAATAGTGGTTTATTTTAATCATGTAATAATATTTATAAAACTCATTTCTTCTCCACTTGTTAAGTAATTATAGAATGAAAATTATATAAACATATTGAATTAAATGAGTTTTGATGTGAGGAATTATTTAAGTCCTAATATAACACATATTTTTTGTATTTATTATGTGATGGGTGATTTCTATATCTCCATCTAAATCATCGGATAATGATAAATGTTGTATAATCTAAAATGGGTACAGAAGAAGTCATCATATGCCTGCAACAAGATGGTACATGGGAGGTCATTCTAATCCTGAAACTATATAGTACTCAAGTATCAATCCCAATTATGATGTATGTACATAGAGGATTAACCCAATATTAACGTACTATCTATGTAAATGTATAAATAATTGACATAATATCTTCCATGTATAAGTTTACGCCACAAATTCCTTGTCATGTGACATTATTAGACACTCATGTATAATTTTAATTTATTTTAATATGATAAATGTCTTATTATCTAACAATATTTATTTTATCACTCATGCATATTGTCATTGATATGAAAGGTATAGTGATCAAATGTTATGGTTATTTTCTTATACCTTTATCATCGTGATATTCATACATAACATCCATTTTTTCCCTTATTGCGTAAATGAGCTCAACCATTGTTATGTTTCCTTTGCATGGGATATAAAAAATGGTTTTATGTATGGGTAATAACTGTGAATACATTTTTTAGAGATATTTAAGGAAATTATATATTACTATAATGGGTTCCCTGTTTTCAAATTCACTAAATTATTATAATCTTCATACATGTGTTTATGTAATTTAATAAATATGCTTCAAAAAACATATAATAAAAATAATATAAATGTATCATTTGTTATACCTATTATCTGAAAAATGTTGTAGAAAACATTTCGTATCTAGGATATATAATATTTAATGTTATACATATATATTTCCATCCATTGCTAGTGTTTCTCACAACATTCCTTTTTATTCAATTTATGAATCTAAAAGGAACCATGTAAATAAAGAATGAAAAGAACAACATAATGATGTCCATCCCAAGAAACTGGATGTTATGGAAATGGAATGAAAACCCTCATTTCTATGACCACCCAACGATATTAATACAAGAATCATGTGTATATTGTAATTGAACAAATAAGGGTATAACATTTTTTTAAATACTTTTGATGGTAAAATCCACCCATTTTTACTTGAATCACAAATCAAATATTTTTTGGGTAATGAATTGGTATTAATGAAAAGATATTTTTCAATTCTATATAATCCAGAATGCAAAAAATTAATGTTTTGAACTTCTCCCTTGAAAGGTAAAGAGAATTATTGTTTTAACATTGTCATGAATATGATACGACATGAAAAAATTTAATATAGGAATTAGGATGAGTTAATGAACTTAATTTTTTAGTAAGAACCTTCCTTATAATTTTATTACAAAAGGGATGATTGAATTTTCCCAAATATCTCATAGTTCTGATAATAAAAAAATTATAGAATTCAAAGGATACTATAAAAACTATTTAGATATTAATAATATTTTTAATTTACATTCAATGTGTTGAAGGGTACATGGATGAAAATATATTAAGGGGACAAGTTAATGTTTTATGTGTAGGAAAAAAGTTCATCATTCATTTTAATATCAATGTAATGGTAATGAAAAGAAATATCCACAGAGTTAACCTCCCAATAAATATTTTTCCAATTTTATAGAAATTGGAACTATATTAACGAGTTCCCAATTTAAATGACTAATGCATATGATAAGGATTAAAAACTGATGGGTAAAATTAAAATTGAAAATATTATGTTGCAATAATTGATAAAGTGATCGACAATATTTATTGATTAATTATACTCCTGAAATTTTATGGGAATTTCATATCTGGTTTTGAATTAATAATCCATAAGAAAACATTATTTTTCATCCATTACTAAAATTTCATGTGATAATCAACTTGTATTTGTGAATAATGAAATAAAATATTCTATTGATATAAGGATGAATGCAATTTTCCAATATAAATGGATTTGAATAAAAAATAGATTATACAAGTAATGAAGTAGAGAGAATGTATAAATAATTATTTTATGTCAATTCATGTAATAAGAATGGTTCAAAAGGATACTTGATATTGGGATTAAAATAATTGGTGTGGGAAAATAAAAAAACCACATCATGTTTTTTGGGGATAAATGTCATGACCCATCCATCGGGGCCCATATTGTTACTACCCAAAGCCCGCCATCCATAGGCCAGGGGCTAGAGACTAGCACCAAAAGCGTAATACCATATATCAGGTAAGTCATTTCCTTTTATAAATCGTAAACACACACAACTAGAGAAAAAGCGGAAAAAACGCAAATTAAAAGTTTTATAAAAAGTGTACAGAATGTAATGTGGGCCAGAATACAAGCCCAACTATAAAGTACAAATTCAAAGGAAAGCATTTACAGCTAAAAAGGGACAAACAACTAAAATTTGAAAGAATCTCCTTGATTGTCCTCGAGTGTTCTTACATGAAGGGTAGGTACATATGTTCTAAATAGTAATCTATGTTTATCAGACTCCATCATGTACTTTATCCTTGTAAGGTCCTCCTCCGGGTACCGTCCAGTCCTGGCGATTTCGGCCACCATCAGCATTGTCCATCATCTACATCCAACACAATAAGGTGCGGGCATAGCCCGAGCAGGGGTGAGTGTAATGATACTCAGTAGGGAACTCGAGACTCTCAAGTTCTCAAAAAATCCAAATAGTATAAACCACAATGTATGAAATCAAGGGATAACCATTACTTTGGTATATTCCCATACATATACATAAGTTATCAAGTAACCCATCTCAATCACGAGGAAAAAACAATGGTCATTTAATCAGCTCAAACCTAGATTTTTATTATCGAAACCAATACTGTTGTAGAATAACTCTTATGTCATGTAAATTGGGCATGTCGTAACACTGAAGCGCTCTACACTACCCTTAGACTAATTAGGTACTCCTCATGTATAGTACTGTTGGTGTACTGCCAACTACCAGGCTCTTCGTCCATTGTGGGTCTGATGCCAAATAATGGGCGCTCCCCAAAATAGCCAACATAGGTACTTCTCCTGTCAAGTACCGTGGGTCTGCTGCCAACTACCAGGCACTCCATCCCCTATTGGTCACCCTCCAAATACCGGGCACTCCCCACTGGGCTAGACGAATCACTTCGTGTCGAATCGGTCAAGCAGTCGCCAGGTCGGTAGGCTACTACGTCTTTGCACTCTGCATGCTCGTCTCCTGGAGGATCTGCTCCACGAGCTACTAGTCGATACTCAAAGTGTCAAAAAGTCTCACGTGGAGGTATCTTAAAGGTCCTCCATATCCTAGGGGTCTCAACGCAACAGATGATTTGTCAATCGGACGCCCGGTCTATGAGTTATTGGCATTTCCGTCCCAGGGTCCCACTTGAATTCATGTACGAACCAAACTAATAATATCTTAACAATACTGAGAACTCCCTTGGGGTATTCCAATGGGATGGCTTCATTCCCAAAAAGTTTACACTGCCGACGGTTTGTTAAACGGACTACTGTAGCCCACGATATGGGTGAAAATGTGTAAACGGGCCATAGCGGGTCCAGGTCCGGTCTGACCTCATCAGACTGACCTATCCCGACCCGGTCCGAGACTGGGACTGACTCGGTCTATGGTTCTGACCCAGTATAAGGAAGCGACTCGGCCCGACCCGAGTGGGGGGCCTGAACCCAGGTGGTAGCCCGAGCCAAAGTGGCAGCCTAGCCCGAAGCCGCGGCCCGAACCGAGGCAGCATGGCCAAGGGCGGCCTGGGAAGGGCCGAGGTGGCCTGGCTTATGGAGGCTCGGTGCGTCATGTCCAGGCATGAAGGAGTTCTGGTGGCCCGGTTGGCCGGACAGCCCAGTCAGACTGGCGACCCGACAGCCCGGCTGGGTTCGGCCATTGTCACAACCAGGGGGGAACTGTGTGCCCCCTGGCACCCGAATGGCTTACCAATTAGTGTAGAACTGAACCGGAACCGGGTTGAAATGGTCCAGCTCATGTAGGACCCTACGGAATCCTATACCTCTCGTCTCGCCCGAGCGGGAAGACGCTCCACAGAACGGCGCGGCGCGACGGCACCGTGACCCTCCGCCGCAACCCAACCTTGTCTCGGCCTCCTACTGGTCTTTGCACGGCGTGATGACGCCACGCTCCTTATATGACCTTCACGGCCCTTCCTGGCCGCAATCCTTCCTTCCGACATTGTATGATGGCACTGCTGTGGCACGCCTGTCCATGACTTCGTTCATTGCACGTCCCAAAGGTGTCGCACCCTTATGGCGACCTAGTGGCCATGCTCCCCCGTCGTCATCATGGTCGGCTTGTTTCCGGTCGCTGCGTGTACCGCCTCTGTCATCACTGAACAATAAAAAACAAAATAGGTGGGTCGGGCCGTGTTCGTGCTATTCGAACCCTCCTACCTTGCTTGACGATAGTTCGTTGATGATGTCGTGGTAAGAGGCGGTGTCATTTTTTTGATGTTGGGAAAGAATAAGCCAAGGATGGTGTTAGTGTTATTCATGGGTAGTGGTGTTTCCGCTACATTCTCCGATTGAAGAGGGAGAAGACGTTGCTTGTCATTCTTTGGTGGAAGGAGCGTTATTCGTTAAGAGGATGATGTTCTCTCTCAAGACCCACCCAAAAGAATTGCCAACCAAATGAAATAATAGCTTTGTCTTTTATTTAATTGCTGGCATGAATTCAAAAGAATTCAAAAGGAGATAATTAATTAATTTTAAGGGTATAATTAATTAATTGTGAGAGAGTTGGAACATTAAAGAAATGTGGTAGGTGGAGAGATTAAAACATATAAATCTGGGTATAGAGGTGTTCTAAAATTAATGGGGAGTTAGAAGAGTTTAAAAACTCGTGTGGGCCCTACCAAATAAAATTCTCTCAAGGGAGGTTATGTGCAGGTGGGACCCACTTCAATAATCTCCCAGGGGAGGATAGGGTGTCGTGACCCCTACCCCCAACATCCCAATGGAGGATTTAACCGACACAACTAAAACTAAAGTTAACACTTTATTTTTATTCAATTTAATTAAAAACCTCTGAAAACATACTTCTACTATCGTTAGAACACAACTATAGTGAATTTCTCACTAATAAATCACCGACACTTTGAGTTTAATTGTGCCCTATGATTTATTTTCTGATCACCGGTTTAAAAGATATAAAATCCTGAATGTACATTTAATAAACGTACCCAAAAAAGTTTGTAAAATTATTATCAATCACCCTTGACTCGCACTGGTCGAGGTTAGGCTATTCCTAATAGAATCATTCCCCAACGAACCCAATGGTACTCTTGGATTTTTAATCTAACTCACCATTTAGAAATTATGAATTTAATAATAAAATGATTTTCACTTAATTATTTTATTTGCGGCCAAAAACTAATGTTTTCTGGTGGCCTGCATCATCCAATGTTAGTATCTTCATATATAAAGAATGCCCTCACTATTTTGCGGTGGTCTTGGATTTTTAATCTGAGCTACCATTTTTGAGTTATAAGCATTTGAAAAAAAAATAATTTATTTAATTATTTTATTTAATGTTATGCCATTTTTTAGATTTTTCATAGGAGACACACGCCTACTATAATTAAGTAGTGCCCAGGGTAAACCCGACATCCTATGTGCAACGATGAACTCATATTTCTGATCCAAATAACTGTTTAAGAGTTATTCCTCTTTTTCAGGAAAACTGATTACATGCGTTAATTTATGCTTGAAAAAACATTAGAATTTGATTCAGGTCACACCATGCCTCAGAATCATGCTCTGTTAGAAACTACGGACTCCAAAAATTCCCATGAATTTATGAAAAAAAATCAATGGAATTTCTGGGTCATTAAATTCTCCCCACCTCAAGACTTTACATCCCCTAAATCTACAACTCACAATAAGGGAGTAAATTGGGGTACATAGCATGGATCTGAGCCTCACATTCCCATGTTCTCTTTTGGAGGTTCCTATACTTCCAATGAATGTGCATCATAGGTATCAGCCGTCCATGTTGGACCCTCTCTTGTTGATCCTCAATCTCCGCTGGAACTTCTACTAAAGTCTCCATGTTATCTATGTCCAGCTCTCCATAGTCGATAATGTGGGAAGGGTCATGCATGTATTTCCTCAACTGAGATACGTTGAAGACATTGTGTACTTGGTGCAACTGAGGTGGAAGAGCTAAGTGGTAATCCACCTCACTATCTCTACTGAGGAACTGGAATGGTCCGACGAATCCTGGAGATAACTTTCCACCTCATCCAAATCCGCATAGACCATGTTTAGGTGAGACCCATAGAATGACGTGGTCGCCATCTTCGAACTACATAGGTCTCTGTATCCTGAGAACATATGACTTTTGTCTACTATATGCAGTCATTATCTGGTCCTGGATTATCTGTAGCTTCTTCTTGGTATCTCGTACCATCTTTGGTTAGTAGGAAGTGGGCCGACATGGTGAGTCAGTCGTTGATCACCAAAAAGTCATGTCCACCAGACGAACATGGAAGACCCGTCACGAAGTCCATGGATATATCATCCCTCTTCCACATTGGTACCTCTAAATGCTGAATCAAGTCTTCTAGTACCTGATGTTCTACCTTCACATGCTGACTAGTGAGGCATTGTTAGACAAACACTGCTACCGCCTTCATCATAACTGGATACCAATGGTGTTGTCGAAGGTCCTGGTACATATTCGACACACATAGATGTACTGCTAGTTTAACGACCAAAGTATCATTAATGGAAAATCCCTTTTGATCCAGTTAAATGTATCCTTATGAATTTTTTTTATAAGATGTCAACTTCTTGGGTTTTATGTTATGAATTTTGACCGTTGTTAATATAGTCGTGGAATTGTGATCACATGATTAGTATAAATATAGGACTTTAACAAATCCAATTTACTTAGACAAAAGAAGCGATGTCCTCAACTAGTGGAATTTCCCCATACGAAGGCCATTTGTCGGAGCTTAGAAAAGAGGTGGCATCCTTGGGCTTCACCCTTGACCAAGCCCATCCTGAGCTTCAGCATGTCAAGTTCGAACGGGACCGTCTATGGGATACGTGGAAGTTGATAGAGATTGCCACTCGAGCGATGTTATCCGAGCCACCCCAAGAGTCTGTCACCATCGCACACCTTACCCTTAAGTCTTATGCGACAGTTTTAAGGGGTTATGTAACAAATAAGTAGTACTATGTTCATGTAAATTATTTTTGTATATAATAATAAATATAATTTCTAGTCATTATTGAAACATTGTAAATTGTTTTTAAAGTACAAATGGTGTTTTTAGTTATTATTTAATTAAGAAATCTATTTTATTAAATTAAGGGATTTTTTAATTAAAAATATATTTTAATAAAATATTATTATTATTATTATTATATTAATTTTTATTAAATATAAATGATCTTATACTTTTATGAATGCAATTAAAATTTTATATTAAGGTTTGAAAGCCATTTCTGTCAAAACCCGTGAATTTTCGATAAATGTTGGTTTTTATTTTAAAAGTGAATATTAACATATTTCGAAATTTTTTCGATAAAAAAATGTCATTTCTGTAATCAGGATGCAGAAATTATCCAACTGTGAATTTTTCATAATTTTCTAAGACAGTAAATTTTATAGTTAAATATTAAATATCGTTTATATATATAATGTGTTTTATGACATCATAATGACCCAATGGTGATGTAATAAAATACCATAATCCTTATGTTCAGCCAATATATGTTTTACCATTAATATAATGTGATTTTGGGTTGGTTTGACTTACTTTCCAAAGCATTAAAGGACCCCTCAAGACTTATTCAACACCTTGCCTTTTTAAATTAATTTCCATGGGAGTGTGACTCACCTCCACATAAGAAACCCTAATATTTTAAGGATTTCGGACTTTGGCCTTATAAAATATTGATATTTCTTCCTTTTTCCAAAAAAAATGGGCATAAACCATGGGATGGTTTGTGGTTTGGATTAATTTAATGTAAGGGGACCCAAACCTAAATAATAACGAATTCCCCCACCTTTCCTATATAAACCCACACAAGCTCCCACTTCCTCCTCACTAAAATCCCTTGGAGTTCATCTATCCTCTACCCTACTCTCTCTATAATCCTACCAAGGTTCCCCAAGCTCCCAAGAAGCCTCTCACAAGCCTCTCTCTAGGCTTTGGAAGCACACTTCCAAGTAAGTGTTTTTTTCTTCCTTTCTCATTTTTGTCAATTTTCTATAAGTTGTATTTCCCTTTTAATTTCAATTATTAATGTTTGGGTATGGGTTTGAACCTCCCCCATACTTCCCTCTTATTGTTTGAATGATGGGAGACCCCTTTCTCTCTCATTAAATTCCTCCCACATACACCTGTTACTGTGCCAAAATTCGGAAAAGAACTTCTCTCTCTTCTTTTACATTCAAGCAATAATTTTGTATCATGAATATAAATTCTATTTAAATTGTTGGGAAATGTATTTATATGACCTCAATAATTTCCATTACATGTAAATATTATGTGTAACCCCTTTCTCTCTCATCAACAATTTTTATGAATTCTTATGTCTCGCCGTTACGCTGCCGAAATCGCACTGATTTTCAAAGCCAATGCCATTATGTAGTGGATACCATTCCCATTTCTCCATCAAGGGTATCCACCTATATGCACCTTTACATACTGTTTACAAAGTTTCATTTATGAATTCCACATTCCATTATCGTGGAATAAATGATTATGTTTTATGAATCCATGTTTTATGATCCATGTGGCACACTTATGCATGAAATGAAATGTTTAAGAAGGGTGCGCCCTTATAGCGCTCTAATGCATTGGGTAAATTATAGTATCATGATGCATCTTGTGAAATGAGTGTTGACTCATGATAATTCATGTGAAATGAGTGTTTACTCATGCTTCATGTGTAATGTGGGTTTACTCATGCTTTATGTGCAATGAGACTTGGCTCATGATAATTCCATGTTAAGTGTTGTTGCCACATTTACATGTTATGATTATCATGCTTTATCATGCCTTTATGTTCATCTTTCTTTTATTCAATATTGATAATCCTATTGTCTAACATGTATTGTACTCCTCATGTTATTCCATGTGTACTCCCATACTAGGCTTTATAGCTCACCCTTTTCTTATGCATGTCCTCAGGTTATCCCATGCAATGCTAAGTACGAGGGAATGTAGTGGTCATGTAAAGGAGGTTTTCAATAAAGATGTTTTATTTCATGTTTTAAGTTTTTATGTAATGATCCTAAGACCCAATGAAACTAAACCTCTCAATCTTCTTTGTTTTATCAAGTGAATTTTTATGTAATAAATCAAGTTTATGTTGTAATAAAAAAGCAGGGTTGTCATAGTTGGTATTAGAGGATAGGTTTGGATATATTGGGGATTAAGAAACCCTAGTAAAGCCTTAGATACAAGACTAAGTATAATAATAATATCCCTATGTTTTGTTAATTACTGAGTAAGTGGTTTATCAAACAAATAAATCCCTGTCTGGATACGATCAGGTAGAGGCAGCTCTGAAACAAATGTATCCTAGGGGTAAAACCCGAAAACACCACTTTGAGATAGACTTGAACGGGATACGAGTAGGTAGAGGCGGCTTTAGCACAGATGTATCCTAGGGGTAAAACCCAAAAACACCTCTTTGAGCTAGACTCAAACAGGAACTGGTGCATGGCGATGGGCTTTGCTGCACTCTTGTTTATGACTCTCCCAGGGGATATGTTTTCATAAATTCACAATCTTAGTATGAACCCTTATTAAGGGAAAAATGCACCTAAGAATATATGTTAGAAATTAGATCATGAAAAGCCAAGATTGAAGCCTATAGACTCGTGAGTTAAGGAAATAAAAGTTTATTTTTGAGTCATCAAATTTTGTCTTTGGATTACCCTTTATGTGTTACCCCTAAAATTACTTTTATTCCAGCCAATGGCCAGTAATTGGAGGACTCGGGCTAACAACCGTTGTGAAGATCAGTGTGATGACAGTACTAATGAGATGCCAAATCCAATGGGAGCGGGAATCATGAAGTTTTTCATGATTCTCTCTCAGATAACTCAAGTTTTGAATAGAAACACGGTTCAAGAGGAATGTTCAAACCCCCCTAAGAAGGAACATGTCGCTATCGAGAGATTCCTGAGACAAAGGCCTCCTACTTTTAGTGGATCATATGATCCCATGATCACTGAACATTGGATCAACCCCATTAAAAAGATCTTCTCCATCCACCAATCTTATATACAAGAGGAGGTTCTCCTGGCTGCTTATCGTAGGGAGGGTGATGATGATCAATGGTGGATGTTGATAAAAAATACTAAGCCCGAGGAGGAGATCGAGGCTTTGAAATGGAAGGATTTTCAGAAGATGTTTTTTGATAAATATTTTCCACGCACCATCCGGCTAATGATGTAAAGGGACTTCCTTTCCCTCATGAAAAAATATGAAGAATCTATTGGAGCGTATGAGGAAAACTTCAAAAGGCTTGCACGATACGCTTCCGGCTTTATCATTACCCCAGAATGCAAGGTTGACCGCTTCATTGGTGGGCTGAAGCCTAGCTTGCGGAAAGCATTAGCGATCCATGACATTGAAAGCTATGAGGAGATTGTTCGATGTTCCCTCAAGGTCGAAATGGAGATCGGGGAATCACAAGGTTATCATGGGGACATGAATCGTAAGGTGGAATTAATTACTGGTGGTCCGATGTATAAATCCAATGGTGCTATGAAGATCCAGCACCACACTTGCCAAAAGTGCGGAAAGAAGCACCCTGGAATTTCCTTGAGGGGATGAGAAAATGATTCAGGTGTGGAAGAGAGGGGCACCTAGCTGTTAACTGTCGCCAAGAAGGACCTGCGGCTGCGTTAGAGGAGAGGAACGCTTCGTTTGACCCTCAATACATTGTTCAATGATACAAATGCAAAGAACCAGGTCATTTTTCAAATCAGTTCCCTAATCCAAGGGTTTTCAGAGACAACCAACAACCTCCAAGGCAGCAAGGAAGAGAGTTTTCCATCACTTCTACCGAAGTGAACCCCGAAAACAAAGTGGTGATATGTACGGTAGTTATTAATTCATGAATAGTGAACAAACATTTTGATTCAGGTTCTACGCATTCTTTTATATCTCGAATGATTAGTAGAACAATCCCATCACCACCACAAATCATGGAAGTAAAGATGTCGGTGAGTATGGAAAATGGGGAAATCATTGCATCCCATGAATATAAGTCCTCCCCTGTTATAATCGGTGGATTGAATTTCCCGGCCAACCTCGTCATACTCCCTCTGGTGGAATTTGATGCAATTCTTGGCATGGATTGGCTTTCCTTATATAGAGCCAACATAAATTGTCGGGAGATGGAAATCACACTCCATTCAGAGAATCGACCACCGATTCATTACAAGTGTCAGGAGGAAGATGAATCTCCTTTAGCTCCATCATCTCAATCATAGATATTATTTCATTATGAAGATGCATATCTAGCTCTGATGATTGAGTCCAATGAAGAAACCATCCTTTAAGAAATTCCTATTGTGAGGGAATTCCCTAATGTGTTTCCCGAGGAAATGCCTGGTCTTCCCTCAAGAAGAGATGTTGAGTTCTCAATTGAACATATACCTGGGGTGCTACCAATATACAAGAATCTATATATAATGGCTTGTATTAGAACATTAAGAGATGATGAAACAACTAAAGGAGAATCTGGATAAAGGGTTTATACGCCCAAGTGCTTCACCATGGGGTGCAGCAGTTCTCTTCGTCAAGAAGATGGATGGGTCAATGCGGCTTTGAATCAATTATCTTGAACTTAAGAAAATCATGATAAAGAACAATTATCCTCTCCCACGAATCGATGACTTGTTTGATCAGCTATGTGGAGAACAATACTTCTCCAAGGTGGACTTGCGGTCGGGATATTATCAAGTAAGGGTGAAGAAGGAAGATGTCCCCATGACTGCTTTTCGTAAAAGATACAGGCACTATGAATTCATAGTAATGCCTTTTGGACTCACCAATTCTCCATAAATATTCATGGACTTGATGAATAGTCTTTTTAGAGATTACCTTGACAAATTTGTGGTAGTCTTTACAGATGATATTTTAATATACTCCAAACCCAAGGAGTATCATGAGGAGAATTTAAAAACTATACTAGAGACTTTGCGCAAAGAGAAGCTCTATGAAAAGTACAGAAAGTGTGAGTTATAGTTCAAGGAGGTCTCATTATTGGGCGATATCATCACAAGCAATGGAATATCTGTGGACCCCTCCAAAACAGATGCAATTGAGGGATGGTCGAGGCCAAAATCGGTATTGGATATCCGTAGCTTCTTGGGGTTAGCTTGATATTATCGATGATTTGTGTGAAATTTCTCACGACTGTCTAACCCTCTTACCAAGCTAAGTCGAAAGGGATTAAAGTTTTCTTGGAGTGATGAATGCGAAGAAAGCTTCAAGGAGTTGAATAGGAGGCTTATCACAACACCCGTGCTCACTTTACCCACAAGTGGGGCACTTTTTGTTGTATTCAGTGATTCTTCAAAGAAGGGATTAGGTTGTGTGTTGATGCAGAATTGTAAATTGATATCCTATTCCTCAAGGTAGTTGAAAATCCATGAGCGAAACTATCCAACGCATGATCTGGAGTAGGCCATTATGATCTTTTCCTTGAAAATCTAGCGGAATTATTTCTATGGAATGAAATGTGAGATATATACTGACCAAAAGAGTCTTAAATATATATTCACATAGAAAGAGCTTAATATGCGCTACAGAAGATCGATAGAGCTCATCAAAGATTATGATTTTTCAATACATTACCACCCTGGGAAAGAGAACAAGGTTTTTTATGCCCTAAGTAGAAAGGATCCAGCGATTCTATCAATGATGAGAATTGAGAAGGATCCAATCTTCTTAGACGTGATGAATATAGACGTGGGAATCATAAAGAAGGGAAAATCATCAATCCTTTCACAAATTATTTCTCAAACATCTCTTTTGGAAAGGATAGAGGATGCTCAAAAGGATGATGTGGGAATTCAAGAAAAAGTTGAATCTATCAAAAGGGGAATCCTTGGAGTTTAATGTTAATGAAGAAGGAATTGTGCGGTTTGGGAAAAGGATATGTGTTCCATAATTTCCAGAGCTGATGAAGGAACTTTTGGATGATGCACATAGTTCAAATTTCTCTAATCACCTAGGGAGCACAAAGATGTATCAATATCTCTGAGAAAACTTTTGGTGGGTTAATATGAAGAAGGATATCACCGGATATACATAAAAGTTCCTGGTGTGTCAGTAAGTGAAGGGAGAGAGGCAGAAGTCTAAGGGGATTATGCAACCATTGACCATACCATAATGGAAATGGGAGAACATCACCATGGAATTTGTCACCAGATATTCGAGGACATCCAAAAGCAACAATGCAATATGGGTTGTTGTGGACCGTCTTACAAAGACTGCACACTTCATCGCTATTTGGGAAGATTTTTCATTAGATCAACTGGAGCGGATATATATCAGGGAAGTGGTAAGGATTCATGGAGTTCCACTATCTATTATGCCTGACTGAGATCCAATATTCAACTCTGTGTTTTGGAAGAGTCTTCAACATGCTCTGAATACTGAACTGAAGTTCAGTACGACCTATCATCCTCAAACTAATGGCCAATCCTAGAGGACTATCCAAACACTTGAGGATATGTTGAGAGCGTGCTCAATGGACTTTAAAGGAGGATGGGATCAACATCATCCTCTGGTTGAGTTCTCTTATAATAGTAGTTTCCACTCGAGCATCCAAATGGCACCATATTAAGCCCTTTATGGGAAAAGGTGGAGAAAATCAGAATTTTGGGATGAGGTCAGTGAATGTAAGCTTCTTGGACCATAAATGGTCGAGGAAATGGTGGAGAAGGTGAAAACCATTCAGCAGCATATCAAGGCAGTCCAAAGTCGACAGAAGAGTTATGCAGATAATCGTCGACGAGACCTTGAGTTTAAAGTTGGAGACACTGTGTTTCTATACATATCTCTGTGGAAAAAGTTCATGAGGTTTGGAATGAAAGGGATGTGAAGTCCATGGTACATCGGCCCCTTCGAGGTTCTTGATCATGTTGGGGCTGTTTCCTATCGACTATAACGTCCACCTACTATGGCCAAAGTACATGATGTCTTTCATGTATCCCTCTTAAGGAAGTACATACTGGACCCTTCACATGTACTCCCATATGATGTGGTACAATTGGGATACAATCTTTCTTATGAGGAGCAACCAGTGAAGATCATAGATCGTAGAGAAAAAGTTCTATGAAATAAGACAATGCCCCTCGTCAAGGTTTTGTGGAGAAACCACATGATTGAAGAAGAGACTTGGGAATCAGAGGATATGATGAAGCTAAGTTACCCACATTTGTTTTAGTGTGGGAAAAGGAAAATTACGAGGGCGAAATTTCTTCAGGGGGGAATATTGTAACGACCCAAAGTTTCATTAATGGAAAATCCTTCTAGATCCAGTTAAATGACACTTTAAGAAAAATGTTTTTAAAAGATGTCAACTTCTTTGGTTTTATGTTAAGAATTTTGACATTGTTAATATAGTCGTTGAATAGTGATCACATGATTAGTATAAATATAGGACTTTAACAAATCCAATTTACTCAGACAAAAGAAGCAATGGCCTCATCAAGTAGAATTTCCCCATACGAAGCCCATTGTCAGAGCTCAGAAAAGAGGTGTCATTCTTGGGCATCGCCCTTGACCAAGCCCAAGCTGAGCTTCACCATGTCAAGCTCGAATGGGGCCGTCTACGGGAGAAGTGGAAGTTGATAGAGATTACCACTCGAGCGATGTTATCTAAGCCACCCCAAGAGTCTGTCACCATCACACACCTTACCCATAGGTCTTATGCGGCTGTTTTAAGGGGTTATGTAACAAATAAGTAGTATTATGTTCATGTACATTATTTTTGTATATAATAATGAATATAATTTCTAGTCATTTTTGATACATTGTAAATAGGTTTTAAAGTACAAATGGTTTTTTTAGTTATTATTTAATTAAGAAATCTTTTTTTATTAAATTAAGGGATTATTTAATTAAATAATATTTTAATAAAATAATATTATTATTATTAGATTAGTTTTTATTAAATATAATTGATCTTATAATTTTATGAAAGTAATTAAAATTTTATATAAAGGTTTGAAAGCCATTTCGGTCAAAACCCGTGAATTTTCGATAAATGTTGGTTTTATTTTAAAAGTGAAAATTAACATATTTAGAAATTTCTTTAGGTAAACTAAATGTCATTTCTGTAATCAGGATGTCAAAATTATCCAATGGTTAATTTTTCATAATTTTTTGTGACAGTCAAATTGTTTGGTAAAAATTAAATACCGTTTAAAAATATAATGTGTTTTATGACATCATAATGACCCAATGGTGATGTAATAAAATACCATAATCCTTATGTTCGGTCAATATATGTTTTACCATTAAAATAATGTAATTTTGGGTTGGTTTGAATTACTTTTCAAAGCATTAAAGGACCCCTCAAGACTTATTCAACACCTTGCCTTTTTAAATTAATTTCCATGGGAGTGTGACTCACCTCCACATAAGGAACCCTGATATTTTAAGAAGTTTGGACTTTGGCCTTATAAAATATTGATTTCCTCTTCCCTTTTCTAAAAACCATGGGAAAAAACCATGGGATAGTTTGTGGTTTGGATTAATTTAATGTAAGGGGACCCAAACCTATATCATAAAGAATTCCCTCAGCTTTCGTATATAAACCCCCCAATATCCCACTAACTCATCACTAAAATCCCTTGTAGTTCATCTAACCTCTGCCCTACTCTCTCTAGAATCCTCCCAAGGTGCCCCAAGATCCCAAGAAGCCTCTCAAAAGCCTCTCTGTAGCCTTTGGAAGCACACTTCCAAGTAAGGTTTTTCTTTTTCCTTTCTCATTTTTATCAATTTCCTTTAAGTTGTATTTCCCTTTTAGTTTCAATTATGAATGTTGGGGTATGGTTTTGCACCTCCCCCATACTTCCCTCTTATTGTTTGAATGATGGGTGACCCCTTTATCTCTCATTAAATTCCTCCATGAACACCTGTTACTATGCCGAAATTCCGAAAGGAACTTCTCTCTCTTCTTTTACATTCAAGCAATAATTTTGTATCATAAATCTAAATTCCATTACAATAGTTGGTACATGTATATATATGACCTCCTTACTTTCCATTACATGTAAATATGATGAGGAACCCCTTTCTCTCTCATCAACCATTTTTATGAATTCTTATGTCACGCCGTTACGCTGCCAAAATCGCACAGATTTTCTAAGTCAATGCCATTGTGTAGTGGATACCATGCCCATTTCTCCATCAAGGGTATCCACCTCTATGAACCTTTACTTATTGTTTACAATGTTTCATGTATGAATTCCACATTCCTCTATCATGGGATAAATTATTATGTTTTATGAATCCATGTTTTATGATCCATGTGGCACACTTATGCATGAAATGAAATGTTTAAGAAGGGTGCGCCCCTATAGTGCTATAATGCATTGGGTAAAGTAGAGTATCATGATACGTCATGGGAAATGATTGTTGACTCATTCTAATTCAAGTGAAATGAGGGTTTACTCGTTCTTCATGTACAATGAGGTTTTACTCATGATTTAGGTGCAAAGAGCCTTGGCTCATGCTAATTCCATGTTAAGTGTTGATGCCACATTTCCATGTTATGATTATCATGATTTGTCACGCCTTTATGATCATGTTTTTTATTCTCTATTGATATGCCTATTATCTAACATGTATGGTACTCCTCATGTTATTCCATGTGTACTCCCTTACTGGGCTTTATAGCTCACCCTTTTCTTATGCATGTCCTCAGGTTATCCCATGCAATGCTAAGTACGATGGAATGTAGTGGTCATGTAAAAGAAGTTTTCAATAAAGATTTTGTATTTCATTTTTTATGTTTTTATGTAATGATCCTAAGCCCCAAAGACACTAAACCTCTCGATATTCAATATTGAATTATGTGAAGTTTTATGTAATAAATCATGTTTACGTTGTAATAAAAAAGCAGGGTTGTCATAGCTATAGTGGAAGTGTGGAACTCCCGCAACACCTCCTCCTAAAGTGCGACTAGTATCATGGTACATCCTCTAAAGAGGATGACGTGAACCCCACCTTCAAAAAATCAATCAGGTTCCTGCCTTGTTGATATCTGATCACGTCGCATCTCATAGTCATCATCTCCATGTTGTGCCTCCCTAAGTCACTGAAGAAGTGGGGGAGTGACTGTGAGAGACTATAGATAGGCTGCTCCATCCGTATCCACAAGGGATATTTGTAAGGAAGTCGACTGCTCTGTCGCCTCTCCTTGCAGCTGAATTCCTGATCTCCTATTGAAAGAATCTACAACAACGTTCCCTTTCCCAGGGTTATAGACTATATGAAATTCATAATCCTGGAGGAACTCAAGCCATCGTCGTTGTCTCAGGTTCAGGTCTTTCTGAGAGAAGATATACATGCGACTCTTGTGATCAGAGTAAATGGTAAAATGTTTACCCATAAGATAGTTTCACCACATCTTCAAGGCGAAGACCTCTACAACTATCTCCAGGTCATGGGTAGCATAGTTCTACACATGTTGTCTCAGCTACTGAGAACCATATGTGATCACTGCTCACTCCTGCATCAGGACATACCTATGTCTGGCCCCTGATGCGTCGCATTTGATTATGTACCATATGCCTTCTTCTGGAAGCCTCAAGGTGGGATCACTAGTCAGCCTCTGCCTCATCTCCTGAATGCTCTGCTAGCATCTCTCCAACCACACGAAGGGTTACCCCTTCTTTGTCAAGGCTGATAGTGGGGTTGTAACTCTATAGAAGTCTGCGATGAATCTTTAATATTATCTAGCAAATCACAGTAAACTATGTACCTCTGTCACACTCCTGGGATGATCCCATGAAATCACTGCCTCAATCATTTCTTGATCCACAGTAACTCCATCCTCCGAGATGACATTTCCCAAGAAGGGAACCTCTCGAATCCAGAACTAGCACATCAAGAGCCTACAATATAGCTGCTTCTCTCGGAGTGTGTCTAGTACGACCTAGAAATGGTAGACATGATCCTCATTAGTTCTCGAGTAGATCAAAATGTCTTCGATGAAGACTATGAAAAAGCAATCAAGGTAAGGCTAGAATCTCCTATTCATGAGACACTTGAACACTACTAGAGCATTGGATATGACAAAGGGAATAACCAAGAACTCATCATTGCAGTAACGACACCTGAAGGCAATCTTCTACACATCCTCGTCTTGAAATCTAAGCTGGTTATATCCTAACTTGAGATCTATCTTTTGAAAATTTGTTCGCAAACTCTGCCACTTCTACTAAAAACTCAATCTCCAGTTTCCACGAGGGTAAGGCTTACCGATTCTATAGTGATCGATAGCACCCTCCTAAGCATGAGTTTATCTTGCCCTAGAAATCAACATCTCTAAATTTTTGATAAACCACAATCTTTTTTCCTAATATAGTCAATATGTGTATAAACTGTGGTTTCAAAGTCCATACCCAAACTAACATCATAAGGCCTCGACACTACCACCAAGAGGATCCAACTGAAACTCTCGCCTAAGGGGTCAGTACAAACCGTTGGCGTAAGTGTGATAATCGAGTATCCTCCCAAAGGTATCTCCTGACGTGAGGGTCAAGTCAATGGTTTAACTGGAAATGCTAGTTCTAGGACAAGATTCGTGGAAATATTGAATGATTGGTACCTATTTCTATTGATAAGGTAGCTAGTGGTAGACCCCGACTATACCTAGAATCATTCCTAGATCCCATGGGTCTCACTACTTGACCGCACGCATCAACTCTCTACCCCTTCCCTCTAGCTCCCAGAGCCGGACCGAGACTACATAGGTGGGCGGTTATAACATGTCGAAATATATATCACCTCATGCTGCTCTCCTATCACTGCTTCCACATCTACTACTCTGTAGATTCATCTATCCTTAACATTTCCTCTTCTTGAAACATTTTACATGCCAAAGTCTTTTAGACTAGCACCAGTTCCCTACTTTCCTACTGCTAACATTCACTAGTTGTATCCTTTCCGCCAAAGAAAATTCACCCACAAAGGTTCTCTCTATCGCCCTATCATAAGTAGGAATGCATAGAGTAATGTTCTGGCTTAGATGTCCTTTAAACATACATCTCAATGATTTATGATCTCTAAATCATTGATCGTATCGTAGTCATCACGTACCCGGAAGGATAGTTACACCTCGATGAATAATCAACTACTGACATGTTGTCCTAAAAAGTTGTACAAGATATAGATAACACTCAGCCACCTACTTAGGCTAGTCCTCAGCTGCCTGTGAGTTGGGCTTTCCTTGGAACCTAAGGGGTATCTGTTTCTGAAACATGTTTAAGGAATTAAGCCTATATGTGTCATCAACTGGTACCGTCGTCTGTAACTACTGACCAACATGTAGTGATATAGCGGGCACACTACTAGAATGTACTACCTCAGTCATCGGTCCACGTACCAAATCCTCATCACAATAAAAACCATCCTCATGGTCACTCACTGAAAAAGACCAGTATATAAGATCACCATCTACTCTACTAGTGTCTTAACATGGGGGAAAACTCTAACAATCACCTCCACCTAGTCCTTTACTGCCTGAGAATCCATCTTTCCTCATAACCGCGAAGGCCTCTACAGTTGGAACTTGTGCAATGCTCTCTATCAGCTTGCACCGTCTGCTAGTGTATCTGGTGGAATCTGCTACCCAATGGGTGGTGGTGCTACTGGTACACCACCAAGAGGCTCCAACATAGTAACAGGGCCCTGTACCGGAGCCTCTTCATTCATTGGGTCGTCATCATGTACTATCTCAAAACTCTAAATGGCTTTCTGCGTGGAGGCCTCATGAACAGATGCCACATGGTCAAATGATTTATAACTGGTGAGCTAGCCTGGTTGAGATGAATTAAGAAAAAACGTTAAATACACACAGACAATTAGTGTTTTCATGCACTAATTCAGAAACCAGAAGTCATGGTCTTGGTGTATGGATACGTTGGTCGCCGCACAAACACTGGACTCCCTGAATTGAAGACCACACATAGTACTCATAACATTATTTCTTCAAAAAAAATAATGAACGAATTCCCGAGTTCTGTGGTAGAACCAACTCCACTGATACTAATTTTTCATGACCCATCCCCTAGGGCCCTATCTTGACTACCCCAAACCCACCTTCTATAGGCCAGGGGCTGGCGACTAGCCCCAAAGGTGTAATTACGTAAAACTGGGAAGGCATTGCCTTTATAAATCGTAATCACACACTACCAGAGAAAAATAGGATGAAACCACTAAGTAATATATGTATAAAATGTGTATTGAATGTAATGGTGGGACAGAATACAAACCCAACTGTAAAGTACAAATACATCTGAAAGCAAGTACAACTTAAAAGGGACAAAAAAATGAAAGGTGATTGTAGCACCTAGATAGTCCTCCGGGGATCCTACCTAAATGGTAGGTACAAATGGTCTCCACAGAAATCCACATTCGTCAGACTCCACCATGTATCGATACGTCATAAAGTCATCTTCCGGTTACCGTCTAGTCCCGGCGCTCTCAGCCTCTGTCAGCGCTATCCGTCGTCTACATCAAACACAATGAGGTGCAAAAATAGCCTATTCAAGGGTGAGTTTAACAATACTCAGTAGGTACCCCAATACCCTCAAATTCACACAAAATCCAACAAAGATAAACCACATATTATGAAATCAATGGATAACCATTAAATAGGTATATGCCCATACATATAATTAAGTTATAAAGTAACCCATATCAATCACGAGAAAACACAATGTACATTGAATGAGATCAAACCTTGAATTTTATTATCGAAACCACAGTTGATGGACAACTCCTCCTCTGTCATGTACAATGGGCCATTCATGACATCGAGGTGCTTCTCACTAACCGTCTGTTGTGGGCTTGCCACCAAATATCGGGTGCTCCCCCTAATAGCCTACAGAGGTACTCCTCCTGTTGAGTACTACGGGTCAGTTTCCAACTAGCAGGTTCTCCATCTTCCAAGGTTCTTTCGCTAAATATTGGGCTCTCCCCATTGGGAGAGTCGAAAAACTCCTAGTTGAATCGGTCAAGCATCTGTCATGTTTGTCTACTACTAGGTCTCAGCACTCTATTCGCTTGTCTCTAAGAGGATCCACTCCACGATCTACTGGTCGATTCTCCAAGTGTCATGAAGTCTCACGTGGATTTTTATCAATGGTCTGTCATGTCATTGTGGACTCAACGCAACAGATGTCACGTCAATCGGAAGATCGGTCTGTGAGTTATTGACATTTCCGTCCTAGGGGCTCGGTTGGATTCGTGTACGAACCAACCTGACCATATTTAAACTATACCATGAACTCCAATGGGGTATTCTAAAAAGGATGGATTCATTCTAAGAAAGTCATCACCACTGAAGGTTTGTAAAACGGACATTCGTAGCACAAGATATGGGCGAAAAGGTGTAAATGGGCCAAAGGGGGTCTAAGTTCAGTCCGACCTCGTCGGACCGACCCAGCCCGACCCGGGTCGAACCGGGGTCTGACCTGGTCTAAGGAAGCAGCCCGGCCCGAGTGGTCGGCCCGACCCGAGTGGTCAACCCGACTTGAGTGGGTGGCCAGAACTGAGGGGGCTGCCTGACCCGAAGGCGCGGCCCGACCCGAAGGCGGCCCAACCCGAGGGCGGCCCGGCCAGAGGTGGCCCAACAAAGGGCCGCCTGGATCGGCCTGAGGAGGCTGGGCCCGAGGCATCCCGGCCCATGGAGGCCTGACCTGAAGGCGGCCTGGCGGCCCGGTTGGCCTAGCGGCCCAACGGCCCGGTGACCTGGCAGGGGTCCACCTTAGCCACTGCCATGGGGGAACCCTCGCGCCCCTTGCACCTGAACAACATAGCCATTTGGGTAGAACTGAACTAGCATCGGGTGGCGCCGGTTCCACTAACGCGGGACCCGACGAGTTCCCACACCTCTCTGCTAGCCTTTGTGGCCAGCCGCTCCGCACCGTGGCATGGGGCACGAGGCGCCGAAGCCGCGCCCCACTTCTATGGCATGGCCAGGCCACATCCCCCTACTGGTCTCTACACGGCATGATTACTCCATGCTCCTCGTCCGACCGCCGCGTCCCATCCTGGTTGCGGCCCTTCCTTCCGCTGGGACGAAACCATGCCCCTCCTTCACCACCACGCCCCGCATGGACGCGTATTGGTTCCTTGAGAGGAACAGCGGTGCCCCGCCCTTGTGGAAACCCGGCAACCATGCGTCGTTGGCTTCATCATGGATGGCTAATTGTCGGTTGTTGCATGTACCGCCTCAATTGTCAATGAACAAGAACAAACAAATGGGGAGGGTCAGGCCATGATCATGCAGTCTGAACCCTCCTCGTTACGGTGATATCATTCGGTTCTCATACCAGACATTTGTACGATGAAGAACGCTTAAAAAAAGATCAAACCCCCTACCTTCCTTGATGATTGTTAGTTGACATTGTCGTGGGAAAAGGCAATGTCATTTCGTTGACGTCAGGAAAGAAGAAGCTGAGGATGGCATCAGTGTTTTTCGTGGTCAGCAGTGTTCCCTCTACTTTCTCTGGTTGAAGAGGGAGAAGAAGGTGCTCGTATATCATCGGTGGAAGGAGTGTTCTTTGCGTTCTTCGTTGAGAGGATGAATTTATCTCTCAAGTCTCACACAAAAGAATTCCCAACAAAATGAAATAATAGAATTTTATATTATTTAATCTTTGGCATGAATTCAAAATAATTCAAAAGGATCTAATTAATTAATTACAAGGGTATAATTAATTAAATGTGAGAGAGTTAGATCATTAAATAAATGGGAGATGGTGGAGAATTTAACCCACAAAAATGGCGGTTTAGTGGTGTTTCAAAATTAATGGGGAGTTAGAAGAGTTAAGAAACTCTTTTGGGCACCACCAAATAAAATATCCCCAAGGGAGGTTATGTGCGGGTGGGCCCATCCTCAATAACCTCTCATGGGAGGTTAGGGTGTCATGGCCCCCACCACTATCCTCCCCTTGAAGGATTTAGCCTCCACAACTAAAAATAAAGTTAACACTTTGATTTTATTCAATATAATTAAAAACCCCCAAAAACTAACTTCTACTCTCTATAGAACAAAACTTTGGTGGAGGTCTCACTACGAAATCACCAACGCTGCGAGTTCAATAGTGACCTTAGATTTCAATTCCGATCACCGGTTCAAATGATATAAAATCCTGAACATACGTTTACTGATCGTACACGAAAAAATGTTCAGAAATTTATTATAAGTCACCCTCGACTCACACTGTTCGAGGTTAGGATTTTTATAGGTGAAACACGCTCCAATGATCCCAACTTTACACTCGGATTTTTAATCTGACTCACCGTTTATAAGTTATAAATTTATAAAAAAATAATTGTCACTTAATTATTTTATTTACTACCAAAAACTAACATTTTCTGGTAGCCTGCGCAGGCCAAAGTTAGTTTCTTCTTAAATAAAGCATGCCTTCATGAGTTCTGGGGTGGTCTTATATTTTTAATCTGAGCAACCATTTTTGAGTTTAAGCATTTGAAATATAAAATTATTTATTTAATTATTTTATTTACAGTTATTCCATTTTTTGAGATTTTTTTCACAGGAGGCACGCGCTGACTAAACTTCAGTCGTGCCTAGTGTAAACCCGCCTTCTTGAGTGCAACAATTCCCTCAGATTTATAATCCGAGTAACCATTTACGAGTTATTCCACTTTTTCAGGAAAACTACTTACACAGGTTAATTTAAGATTAACAAAAATTTAGAAACTGATTTCAGGCACACCGGGCCTCGGAATCAAGTGCTGTCAGAAACTTTAGACTCGTAAAATTCTCATTAATTTATGAAAGAAATTCCCACCAAATTTCCAGATCTTTACAATAAATGAGAAGAGTATTTATGTAATTTAGTAACATTCATTGGAATGGTATAGATTTTATTATTTGGAATGTTAATAATGGTATCCATTAATGATATTATTTATTTTGTAAGTTAGACGATTATTTAGAGAATACTGATTTTATATAAACATATTGGATAATATGTGGTAACTATATTATTATGATGGAAAATGGAGACATAATTAATGACTAATCTTCCCATTATAGATCCTATATTGAAGTAGATATTAACGTATTACAATTTCAACATCATTTCATGGACTGAAAAATGAATTGAACATTGATCAATACACAACCCTAAAGTGTAATTAATTATACTAATGTGTGAAAATAATGGATTTATTTCCTCCCAATTAATTTCCAAATAAAATGTTATCCTATTTTCAAAATTTACGGTGATATTAATGACAATTTTTTAGACCAATTAGTCAATGCTTTTGGGGTAATTTATCTTCTTATGAATATATTCACCATCACTATCCATTAGAACATGAAATTTATATTAAACATAATTTCTAATTTTTCACTATCTGCCTATGATCTCCTATTCAAATCCCTAATTATGACTTACATTAGGAACCATTATATTTTCAATTATGCATTTTTAAAGGGAGTTGTAGTTATTTTTTAGGATGATATAATTTTTAAGTAATAAAACATTGATTACAAATATAAATTTTAAAGGAAACTTTCATTTTAAGAGGTGTTGAATTAAAAACATTTATATATTATGAAATATATATTTTTATTTCATTTAATAAATTTGTTATTTTTTCATTTTTCCCTATATTGAATGTATAATATATTATATAAAAACAAATATTTTTAACAATCATTATTTTCAAAACAAATTCAATATTACACTACCCACAAAACTAACATTAGCCGATGGTATACAAAAAATTATTCGGGGATCTCATTACTCACTGTGCAGATTTATTTTAATATCATGTATTACACGCAACATTGTGTATTACTGAAAAAAATATTTTATTAATAAAATGTTATTATTTAAAAAAATAAGATATAACCTAGCCATTAATTTAAATATTATTAATATTATTACATAAATAATGAAAAATATAAAGATTATAATATGAATTGATTGGTAACAAATTAATTATAAAGGAAAATATATTCTAATCGATTATAAAGGAAACAGTTTTAATTTTATGCACAATATGTTTTTTATTAATATATTAAATTTATTAAAATTACTGAATGATGTTAATGAAAT
Organism: Viscum album; assembly: GCA_963277665.1. NCBI lineage: Eukaryota > Viridiplantae > Streptophyta > Magnoliopsida > Santalales > Viscaceae > Viscum > Viscum album. The sequence goes on along the minus strand of OY728156.1, from coordinate 855,600,214 downwards.
ATATATATTATACATGAGATAATTTTTTTATATTCATAAATTAATTTATTAATAATAATATATTCTATAGAAAACATTATGTTTTTAGAGGGCTATTTTACTGCATACTAATGGAGAACCCATTTTAAATATAAATTTTAAAAATTTTAGTTTATAAATGAAAAAATTTAATTATTATTTGATATATTTATATTTAATTTTATATTGGATGAATTTTTAGAATATTTCTGATGAGTTTCCTTTTTGACTAATTGTCAGAAAATTTGAATTTTAAATGAAAATAGATTTTTCATCCAAATAATATATAGTGTTTAGTTGTATATTTTATTTTATTTAATGTATAATTAATTAAATATTTAATACTAGTATAAAACTTATATAATTATAACAAATCACAATTGATTTTGGATACAATAACTTGTCAATCCTTCATAAATTTTCAATTTAGAAACTCATTTTCACATTCATTCATGGGGATTAATTTTAAAATTTATTTTTTTGATATTACTAAATATAATTATAATATTTGAAAACATAAGGTCTAAATTTAGTAAATATGTTCCTTTTAATTTTGGACAATATGAATTGTATCTTATCAAATTTTTCATACTACTCGTAATGGTAAATAGAAAAATTATGGTTAAGAATATTATTGTAAATATTATCAAAATACCATAAAATTTTTCTAAATTTAATGGGATACTGTTAATTAGAAGTGAAATATTATTAATTAAATTGAATATTTTAATCTACATTTTTCTCAAAAAATTAATTAAATATTATAAAACACAAGGAGTGTTACAAAATGTAACACTCATTCTTTAAAAATAATTTTTTTTAATATTTGGTTAAATATAGGTTATTATAGACTATATATATATTCTAATGTAATATAATATTTTTATATACATAATATAAATTTATTTTATATTTTTATAAAATAAATATTTATCATATATAAATACAAAATGATGAAGAAGTAATTATTCAATTACTGAAATAATCAATTATATGATATTGGTTAATAATATATAATTTATATAATTAAGGAGATGAATTAATTTCATGGGTGAATTTGAATCTTTGGGTGTGTAATAAGTGAATATTTTAGAATTAATATATATTCACTGATTTTATTAATGTCAATATTATGAATAGTGTAAAAATTAACAATTATCATATTTTATGAACCATACATTATATGAATTTAATCAAAAATAATAAAAATATTAAATAAGGACATTGGGAATAGATATTGTAAAAAATATCTTAAATTTATCAATTATCTCCCTTTTGTATATTTATAGGTAAAAATGAAATCATCTTAATATGAAAAACATTTTTATCATAGTTCAATTTAAAATGTATTATCTAATGTTTAATAATAATTATAATAATAAAAAAACCATAAATTTTATAAAATATCTATTTTTTTATAAGGATAAAAAAATATAATATCAATTATTTAAATAGATTTAATTTTTTGACGTATTTTGACTGAGATTTATTTTATTATAAATTAATATATCAGAAATTCCAAAAGTACTCCTCCCCTCTATTATAAAATGGATCATCACATTCCCTTCACATCACAATTCTGAAAAAATTTGGTGAGAAAAAAACTATAAAATTATACTCCCAAAATCCCAACCTTCAATATTGAATCCATACATTTTTCATTTATCCATCCAAATAGAGTCTTTTTGTTAAAATTGATATAAGATACCCAAAAAAAAGTTGCATTCATCAAAAATAGTTTTTCTATTATATCGTCTATATACCCATTAAATTAATATTATTTGATTCTTATATAATAAAAAAATCTCCACAATATAATGAGATATTTTTTGTTACTTGTTTATCATACACTCACACACACTTATTTCAACTTAGTATTAATCATACCACTCTTGTCTACAGTGAACAACTAGCTTATGAAAAGATGCATTAATTTTCTATTACATATATCAATTTTTGGAATTATGATGGGAAAAATATTTTGACATAATATATATGATATTTAGGATTATATTATCCTTATAGAATCATCATATATCACATTTCATTATGCATTGCATTTTTTAAAAAATATAATAACATCGTTTATGGACAGGTGGACTACCACCTCCTCAAAGCGATGTGATGACTTCATACTCAACATGGAATTTAGTAACAATCAGTTTAAAAAAATTGTGTTATATATGAAATAATAATTATATTGGATTTAATATATAACTATATATACATATAATTCATTTACCTTATTTTAAAATCATAATTATACGGAAACCACGTACTTTCGTACGTATATTACATTGTGTCCTTGAACATTGACATAAATTTAGTATATTTTTATATCTTAAAATAAATATCTATATTCAATATATATATATATGAAATATATATCATTTTTATATTCATTAAATAAATAAATCATGATCCATGAAAGATGATCAAGAATAAAAATTCAAAATAAGCATATATTACCTAAAACATAACACTTTTAATAGATGGTACTAAGTAAATAGTATATAGTATAATGTAATTGAATAAGGATTTATAATATATGTATAATAAACATTATTTATTATAAAAGAGATTTTAGTGAACATGAATAGGTTCTTTCTATATGGTAATGTAACATCATGTCACATTTTATTTTAATGAGATACATTCTATATTGAAAATTCACTTCTTATTTATAGCATAAATAATTACCAATTTAATGTTATATAATTAATTATAATTATTTAAATATATTAAAATCCTTAGTTTAAGATATAACATTATGGTATTCATGATTAAAATTTTTATAATTCCTTAAGGGATTTATGTATCGCTCTTCTTTTTGTGGGACAAATGCCTTATACACTGCTTGTTCCTTCTACTTGGTGTATATAATTCCTATGAATTTACTTAATGTGTATTATCCAAAATATTATGGAATTTTCATCTAATTATAATTTTATTTATTTCATGGGGAATAAAATTATAGTGATTAAAATGTGATGAGTATTTTTTATGACCAATAGGGGCCTATATACCTTGAGAGGGGGGTGAATCAGGGTGTGGATATTCTTTTCCAAGTTATTCTGCCCACTAGATCTTGACCTCTTTATTACAAGGGTCACTTTGTTTGCACTTGAATGTTTATTATGATCACGTATTTTCTTCTTTATAGGATGATGATTCTTTAAATCCAATGTAGGTATGTAAGCAGGCAGACACAATGATTTTTACAAGGTTCACCCTCACTGGGCTATATCCAAGGAGCATACGACGACAAGTTTCCGGATGTACAAAATTCCACTATTCTTCACTAGATGTGGATACAAAGGTTGGGATAGATCAGTTCCATTCCTTGGATCACTACCTTTACAAGGTTTAGGGTCTGATCACTGCTTCCCTAAGGGTCACTCCATGTTTTCTCTCACTGGCTCACTGCCAGTGGAGAGGATCACCTTCTTCCTCTTCCTTCGCTCACTGGTCTGGAAAGGATCCACTCAATGTTTATAGACTTTTAGGTCTCTTCATTTTCATGAATAAATGCATCATTATATATAGGTAGATTCTATGTTGAATTCAAACTTTCACTCGTAGATGAATCTATCTTTATGTCGAATGTATCAGGAAAACATCTGGCTTCCACAAAGCCCAAAAACACTACTAGAATGAAACCATACATGGCTTTCAAGTCAATCATGGTGTGCAAGTATCGGCACGCAAGTCACAACTGTCGTGCAAGTCTTCTTCAACCACTTGCGTGACTCTAGAATCTGCTACTCCAAACCTGCACCACTCACTTCCTTCCTCACCTAAATCACCTCAGGTGCGCAACTATCACTTGGCGCGCAACTTCCAATAATGGTGCAAAAGTCCCACTTGCGCGACACACCACCACTTGCGCGACCACCACAACTGTGTGAAAGGAGATCTGATTCTCAAACTGTTGAACTCTCGGTACGAAATGAGGAGGGGTGGTCCAGTATTAATAGGCAAATTGAGCACCCTGTGCGACAGCGCGCAATTCAACCCTCGACGTGCAAGTCTCGGCGGGCAGGTCTCTTCCCCTGCCAGTCACATGTGCGACCCACTTCCAAACTTGCTCGAAACTCTTTCCTTCTCCATATTTTGATCTTCTAATCTTTAAAAACCATAGGCGCGCATGTTCTCAAGCTTCCAAGGCACCGAAGTGCAAGTCTCTTTCACAACACATAAGTCACTTGTGCGAAACCACCAATACTTGTGCGGCACTTATCCCATTTCCATATTTTGATAATCTGATCTTGAAAAACATATGGAACACAAGTTTCCAAGCCTTCAAGTACACGACACGGATGTCCCTTTTCCAAAAACCACTTTTCTTCATTTGACGATTTTCAGGAACAAAAATTTGGCAAACACTGGAAAACAGCAGCCCCTTGTATATGTTCCTTTTGTACCACCTCCTGATCACCCATTCCTTTGTCGATGTTCTTGAATCAAACATTGATCATTTAACCACAGCTCTTGAACTCAACATTACACCATAAAATCCACTTTGTCAACATGTTTGTATGACATTGTTTTCTTTTTCCACAATCACAGCACAGTTTTCCACCTTTTCAACAAACCAAATCACCTCAAAAATGCTTCAATGATTCCTTGAGGGATTGTTTCCCAATAATATCCCCCTTTGGGTTTGTTGAAAACACTTCCATAAAAAGACAATCCATTGATTCTTCAGCCACCATTTTCCTCATTGAGATTCTGATAGCGATCATTGTTTTACTCAACATATACTCTAAGCCCACATGAGCAATGCTCAGCGTGAGAAACAAGAGTAAATGAAAAGGTCATCAATGAATCACTTCATCTCTTACACACATTGTTGACACCAAACTGATCCCAATTTTTGGAAATATTATTCCAACACCACTCATCTGCTTTTATCACGATCTTTATCTATTGTGATATCTATTATTTGATTGATCACTTCTAGCATCATCATATTTAAAACACTCCCCCTTTATCATTGCTCTCCCCCTATCTCGCCGCTCCACCTGTCAGTTTATCCCCATATCATTCATGATTTATCAAATTACAACACAGTCTCTCCATTAAACCATCACTATTTTATCCCCCTTTGTCAACGAACCCAAAGGTCACTCTTTTGCAGTCTGTAACAGAGTAGAGAACACATATCAGTACATTAGGGAAAAACACATCATTCCTCAGGGAGAGGGGTGTGGGTCTACATACACACTATTTTAAGTGCGGGGAGTCGATTGAACTCCCAGAGCCAGTTGATGTCTCTCAAAAGATTCTTTGGGTAAGGCCTTTGTTAGAATGTCTTCAACCTATAGTTCTGTAGGAACATACTCCAATTTCACAATTCCTTTCTCAATCTTCTCCTTGATGAAATTATTTTTGATCTCAATGTGCTTGGTACTTGAGTGATGGACGTGAATTTTTATAAGATTGATAGCACTTGAGTTATCGCACTGGATTCCTATTGATGACTTCACTTCAACTCCAATATCTTCAAGATGCTACTTTATCCACAATAACTGTGTGCATGCTTGAGTGGCTGTAATATACTCATCGTTTTTGGTGCTAAATGAAATGAAATCTTTTTTCTTTCTAAGCCATGAAATACACAATCCACCAAGATAGAATGCACCTCCTGATGTTGATTTTCTATCATCTATTGATCCGTCCCAATATGAATCAAAGTATTCTTTTCACTACAATCATATGGCTTTCCTTGGGATTACATTGATATCTCGCATCTTGGAATGTGGCAAAAACAATATACGGCCTTGTCGCAGTCTAGTAAAACAACCATCCAATAATTTGCCTATATTCTGTGATATTAATTGTCATTCCATTCTCATCTTGTGATAATTTCATCTGGGTGGAAACCAGAGTCTTCATCTGCTGGGAATTCTCCATGACAAACATTCATAAAACATACTTGGCATATTTTTATTGATAAATTAAACATACATTCCTTCCTTGAATCACCTGTAGACCAAGGAAAAATGTTATCTCACCAATCATTGACATTTCAAACTCATTTTTTCATGAATTCGGAAAATTTTCTGCACTGAGCTTCATCTGATCCGCCAAACATAATTTCATCTAAATAAACCAACTACATCATCCTTTGATTACTATTGTTCCTGAAATAAATTTTGTATTTAACTCCCCCACGCTGAAAACCAAGCTTCTTCAAGTACTAATCAAGCCTTGTGTACCATGCCATTGGTTCTTGTTTTAGCCAATACAACACCTTCATCAGCCTACAAACATTGTTCCCATACTCATGAATGAGAAAACCATCTGGCTGCTCAATATAAAAATCCACTTCCAGAACACCATTCAAGAATGGGGAATTGACATCCATCTGGAACACTTTGAAAATTCTTTGCACTTCTATAGCGAAAAATAATATGATTTCTTCAAGCCTTAAAACTGGTGAAAAATGTCTCATCAACATATATTCCCTCTATATGGAAGTATCACTTGCACACTAGCTGTGCTTTGTTCCGAATCACTATTCCATCTTCATTTGTCTTGTTGCGACAGACTCATTTAGTCTAGATGACATTCCAATCTGCTGGCCTTGAAACATTCTCCCATGTTTGATTCTTCTCAATCTGATCCGGCTCTTCATTAATGGTTTGAACTCTGTTTTCATCTTCAGCTGCATCAGCAGGGCATTTCAGATCAACCTGTTATAGTAATGATGTTTAATGTAGTGATTTCATTCTTCTCATCTGAACTGGAGCTCACTTATCACTAATGATATTCTGCCTGACAATTTCAGCTCGACAGTTTGGATTTTGTGTAGATAAGGATATTACATCCTCGTATATACCATCAGTATCCTCTTCTGAATAATCTTTATCCACTTCTGCTCACACAGATTCTCTTACTACTTCCTCACTTTTAACAGAAAACTTTTCATTGTGTCATTGTTTAATGACGCCATTTCATTGAACATCTTCATTCAAATTTTTCTTGAAACAACATTGATTTTCTGTCACAGCTTCATGGTATCCTAAAAGAAGTCAGATAATACCACATTGTTAGAGAAAAATAATGAAGCATGAAATTCTTCATTATTGCTGCATCTCCTTGTGTTTCTTTCTTCCCTCAGTAGGCAAAACCTGAGCTGAGTCATCCAATTATTGCATTGATGCCTATTACATATGATTTTGTTATTGAATTCTCACCCTATGTAATGTAATACTTCCTAGGGTTAGGTCCACATTTTATACCAATAAACATTATTCTTCTCATGTATCATATATTCTCATCTTCCACTTCGAATTGATCCTTTAACAAAATCTCTAAGACTATTGAGTTAGAACTCGGTGTAGGAAACAAGAGACAATGTCAATAACACAATCACTTACTATTATGCTCTGTTTCTACCATTCTCCGTCAACTTTGGTATCTGATTTGAGACAATCAAAACTTTGAAGCATATAACTTCTCCACTTTTCATCTTTAGATGACACTTCCCCTTGGATCGTATCTCCCTAAAACCTAAAAAACTTGAATCATCAGTTAAAAACATTTATATAAAAAGGGAGAGGGGTACTTCTGGAACCTCAAGATGAGGATTGCAGTTGATCCTAAGAGGTCCACCCATTGATTTTTTCTTGCAGATCATCACACTCTTTCCTTGCTTCTTCTACCTACCTAGCCAACTTCAACTGCTCTGGCCATATGACTAAGCATTCATTACTCACATGCTGAGTCCTTTTCGGATATGAAGATACTGCAGGCCTGGCCTTTCTCACAATTTGGGGTTTAATCCCACTAGTACACATTTATTTATTTGATTTTCTACCAAAATTCCATTTTCTTTGATTATTTATCTGAGTAGGAATCTATTTTATATCCATCTTCCTTTGATTCTTCATACATTGCAAGGATTTCCACCTTCCTCCACTTTTCTCTGTGGAACACGACATGAGAATTTTCAATACATTCTTTGTTCATCATTCTTTTATAAGATATGTGAGTCACCACACACTTTTGCGTTGGGGGTGGGTCCTCCACTGATCTTACATTGTTCTTACTCATAGCTGTTGCGTTTCCTCCCTTTTTCTTCTAGAAATGTTCTAGTTCATTCTTAGAGGGAAGTTGTGATTGTGACAGAGGAGGTGATAGATACACCTTTCATTCAGATCCATGTGATTCCCCTAAGTCTCTAAGCCTATTCTCTAACTTTCTACTTTGTCTTCCAATCTACAATTTATCTTTATGCATCACTGGATTCAAAATTCTATTTATGGGCTCCTTTTTCTTTCTTGCATTCTTCTTACTGCAATTTCATGCCAAATGTCCATGATTAGAACATATGAAACATTTCTTATTAATGTCATACCTCATTTCATAATCTCTTATCCAAGATGATGATGTATATTGAGTTCTTCCTCTGAAATTGAACTCGTGAGCTTCCGGAAACATATTCATGGCGTGTCCCATCCTTCCACAATAATTGCATATTATGAATTCTTTCCTCTGCGATACTCTTATATCTGATTTCACATGACTCATCTTCTTATTCTCAGATTTATAAAAGTCTCAATTTTCACAGCCTGAAATGTATTCCAGAGCCTCTGAACAGAAGCTTGATGTGTGGCCATAAATCCCACAGAAATAGCACATATCAGCACTACTTTTTGTAACTTTACTCTTAGGCCTATCTCCATCACCTATAGGATTTCATTCACATCTGAAACTCTTCACAGATCTCTTTCTATCTTCCATCAGAGGTAATTCATGAAATCTAATACCAGTTTTTCCCATACTGTATGGTCTTTGAGATGATAAAATTATTTATTGCTTCTTTTCAGAAATAGAAAATTTTCTTTTCATTTCATCATCACCTATTGAAGGATAATCAAATAGCAAGTGTAAAGAATCCTTCATTTTGGGCTTTCCTTTAGAATTGGATTTCTCCACTTCCTTCTTCATTGATTTTATCTCTTCTTCAAACCACTGAATCTTCATATCCCTTGATTCAATTTGGGCATTGAGTTATCTTCTGTGATTCTTTCCACAACTCATCTCATCTATATGTTCTCTTGTGAGATTTTCTACCATGTCACCTTGCTTCACTACTTTCAATTTTTCCTTAGAAATATTTTAGAGACATATTCAATCTCTTGTTCTAGCCTTTGATTCTTCTGAACTTCATCCAAAAATTGTGTTGCTAGATCATCATTTCTAGCTTTAAGATTCTAAACCTCATCTGACTTTTGATCTTCTTCATAATCACCATCCTTTTGTTTTCCATTCATTTTATCCATATTTTATAGTTCTTCACTTTCAGAATCATTCTTCTCCTTTAGGTTAGTAGCAACATCAATAAGAAATTAATTTAATCCTCTTAGCTTGTTGACATAAATCTCCAATACATTGATCCAGATGTCATTAGATTTTACTTCTTCATCCAACTTATGGTCCACTTCTTTTGTCATGATGAAAACATCTACTAGTGGCCTCCTTCTTGAAACTTCATCATCATCGGTTGTTTTGGAATCACTTTGAAGTTCAAGTACATTACTCATTAATACATCATGATTGATTGAATCAATATTTTTCCAATCTGATTCATCCATGCCATCTTTCAGTAAGCTGTTAGATTCTTTTAATTGAATCACAAATTTTCCATATACATTTCCACATTGAGGAATACCACCTGACATCTTATTCTTGTTTGATGTTTTTCTCTTTGACATGGCACACTGAGATAAGAGCAGACTGATTCTTTGACCACACAGATCGACTTCCACCATGTCGGAGCAAACAAATATAATAACAACAAGATTCCCTCAAATACCAATTGTTATGACCAATAGGGGCCTATATACACAAGGGGGGGGGGGTGAATCGGGGTGTGGATATTCGTTCCAAAGTTATTTCTTCCCCACTATATCTTGAACTCTTTATTATAAGGGTCACTTTGTTTACACTTGTGTGTTTATTATGATCACTTATTTTCTTCTTTATCTGATGATGATGCTTTAAATGCAATGCAGGAAAGTAAGCAGGCAGAAAAAGTGATTTTTATTTGGTTCACCTTCACTTAGATATGTCCAAGGAGCATACGCCGACATGTTATCAGTCGTACCAAATTCCACTATTCTTTACTAGATGTGGATACAAAGGTCCGGGATAGATCACATCTATTCCCAAGCTCACAGCCTTTACAAGGTTTAGGGCCAGCTCCATGCATCCCCAAGGGTCACTCCCTGTTTCTCTCTCTCTGGCTCACTGCCAGTGGGGAGGATCACCTTCTTCCTCTTCCTTCGCTCACTACTCTGGAAAGGATCCACTCACAGTTTATAGACATGTAGGTCTCTTCATTTTCATGAAATAATGCATTATTTTCTGTATGTAGATGCTCTGCTATAGTCAAACTTTCACTTGTAGATGAATCACTCTTTGCGTCGAAGGTATCGGGCAATCTTCCAGCTTCCACGCAGCCCGAAAACATTGCTGGAAAGATACTATACATGGCGCACAATTCATTCACGGTGCGCAAGTATCAGCGTGCAAGTCACAACTGGCGTGCAAGTATTCCTCAACCACATGCATGAATCAAGCTTCTGCTACTCCAAAACTACGCGACTCACTTCCTTCATCGCCTAAACCACCTCAGGCGTGAAACTAACACTTGGAGCGCAACTTCCATCACTGGTGCACATGTCCCACTTGCGCGACACACCACCACTTGTGTGACCACCACACCTGCGTGACAGGAGCTCTGAATTCTCAATGTGTTGATCTATTGGTATGAAATTAGGAGGGGTGGTCCAGTATTAATAGGAAAATTAACCACTTTGCGCAACGGCGTGCAAGTCAACCCTCAGTGCGCAAGTCTCAGCGCGCGGGTCTCTTCCCCTGCTAGTCACTTGCATGACCCACATCCAAACTTGTGCGAACCTCATTCCATTGAAATATTTTGATCTTCTAATCTTGAAAAACCATAGGCGCGCATGTTCTCAAGATTCCAAGGAATCAGCGTGCAAGTCTCCTTCACAACGCGTAAGTCACTTGCGTGACACCACCAATACTTGCATGACATTTATCCCATTTCTTTCACGTACACGACGCAGATTTTCATTCCTTTGTCGATGCTCTGGAATCAAACCTTGATCATTTAATAAAAGCTCCTAAACATGACATTACACCATGAAATCCCCTTTTTCAACAAGTTTTTATGACATTATTTTCTCTTTCAACGATCACAACACAGTTGTCCACTTTTTCGACAAACACAGTCACCTCAAAAATGATTCAATGATACCTTGAGGGGTTTTTTCCCAATAGTATTTATTTCACAATCTCAAAAATATTTAGGGTTTTTTTCTAGTATCTATTAAGATATATTTATCATCCATATCCATGTTTCATAAAAATCTCACAAAAAATATTTCTACTATTATTTTGTGGATTTTAAGGTAATTTTTATCAACATTTTATTTTTTATCACAGGTTTGGAATGTAATCTTTTTTTTATTTCCAAATGATCAATATTGTGACCTATCGATAAATATTACCATATGAATGTTTTTTATCTACTACAACATGAAGAATATTTTATTCTATCATGAAGCATTTATTTTTTGAATATTACCTTAAAATTTTAAAATTTTATTTTAAAGAAAATATTATATTTTAAATTATTTGGGGATTTTTTTAAAAAAATATGCGTTCATTGTGAAAAAGGATTTTTCCTCATGATTGATTTTCTACTGATAGGTAAAAATTATTCTGCATGTATGATTACATAATTTGATGTCACATATGTTTTACTAGTGATATTATTCAAAATTTGAATTTTTATTATTTAAAATAATGGTTTGTGTTTAATATGAAATGTTATTTTTGATTACCATTTATTCTACAAGGCTTATTTCATGATTGAATGTTGATTTAGAAAACAATTTCATTCCCTAGGATCAAATGTAATGAATGATTTATGTTCTTATGGTGCACATATGTGTGACTATCTTTATGTGACATGTGGTACCTATATCTCCTTCAATTGAATTGGGTAATTATAATTTGTTTAAGAGATCAAAATGGAACATTTTCAATCATCCTAAGACTCCAACAAGATGAAACAATAGAGGTAATCCTAATCCTGAAATAAAAGGCTACACTTGTGTAAATCCAAATCCTACAAAAAGAGAGTATTTATGATGTCTTACAAAACCAGAAAATAGATGGTACACAAGTGGAAATATCATGCATTAATAATGTAAATGGGATATTAACCCAATCATGAGATACTATGAATATATTTTTAGGAATCATTGACATAAGATATTCTATAATTATGTGTACGTTACAATTTCTATATATTATGAAATTTTTATACAATCATTTCTCATGTATGTTGATTTCATTATGATTTAGGTATTATAATTTAGAATTAATTATTACATAACTCATATATTTGATCCATGATATTCAGCTTATGTTCTTCAAATTTTATGGTCATGTTTCATACATTTCTGCTCATGTTATTATATCATTACTTCCAGGATTACCCTTAATAGAAATTTGAGTTCACTACAGTTATGATTCCTTCTCAGAGGTTATAAAGGATGGGTTTTTTGGGTTACTAAAGGGGAATATCATTGTACGGTATGATGATGAACATTATCAAAATTAGAATATTTTTTTTTTCAAAGGCCCTAAATTATTTTGGTCCTTTGAAATATGTTTTTGAAATATAATGAATATTGATCTAAAAAGATGTGATATGTGTTAGAAAATACGATTGTTATATACATAATGGTATAATACATTTTACTATGCATATTGTGGTTTTATAATTTTTTATATGTAATATCATTTTTAAAAAGTAAACGTCAGGGAAATATGGATTTCTACATTAGTGTGTAAGTGAAATATTTCAGATTCAAGAACAATGTATCGACATTCCTAGCATCAAATGAGGATCAGTAATTTTTTACAAATGTTTTGTAATCAGAAATATATCAGTATTTAATTTTAAATATTGAGTATCAGTTGATTATTATGTGTACACATGAGTTATATATGGTTAGATTCCATGATAAGTAATTGTAACACTAATTGTTCGAAATAGTGCATAATGTATTCTTAATATTGTGACCTATGTAAGAGTAAATTGGAGTTACCATTAAATTGATTACTTTTATGTATATAGGTATCCTTTTTCACTAGTTTAATTATTTTTATTCTTCTATTTTTTCCTTGTTTAATGTATTCGTTCATTTTAAATACAAAAATCTCGTTGAATAAATTGCATTTCTTTGTTAATGATCATGACTATTATTTATAAAATATTTTAAATATCAAAAAATAATATTATATTTTATGAAAATTTATATTATAAATAAATTTATTGGGTTTTAATTTTTCTTCTCAATAAAATAGTTGTATTATTTAAAATATGTAAATATTTATTTCCATTATTTTTTTATATTTCATTATTGTCCAAGATTCCAAAAAAATGAATTATGGAACATCGATGAAACCCATTTTGTCATTCTAAACACATCTCTTGGTTTCAAAACATGGTAATACATACACACTCATTAGTATAATACAGGTTCTATGTTTTATATAGGGAATATTTATATTAAAAAATATTAATTTTATAAAACACAATTAATATGATTTATATATGAAAATGAGATGAAAATATTATATTAGGGTGACTTTGAATTTTAAAATAATAATAAATAATTAATATTTTATTAACCAAATATTATTCTTGAATAATATAAAATTATTTTTGGGGGTTTAATAATTAGAATTCAAGGAATAAATTTTTATTATTCTAGGATTAAATTATAATTCAGAAAACAAATTAATATCAAAAAACTAAAATAAAATATATTATCACATTTTTTTGGGTAAAAAATCCTTGAAAACAGTTACTATAATCAAAAGTAATGAATTTATAGAGGCTAATTCACTGACTAAATTTTGATGAAAATTCTATTATGATATAACCATTCATTTACAATCTTCCTTAATATATGAAGTTCATTTCCATTTAAGGAGATTTCTATGAGGTCGTCATAAATTTTTTCCTATACAAGATAACCCATTATTATTTTTATTCATTGAATTTTCTTGGGTGTGAAATTGATTCTTTGTGTTTTTTTATTATATGATTGCATGTCCTCATATAACATCCCATGATATATCTTTTTTTTACTTGATATGGTGACCATTTCATGTGGTAATCCATGTCATGGAAACCATCCATCAATTATAAGGATGATCAAGTTTTTAATGTTCGGGTAAATGAATCATTGGAGGTGGTGTGTGATGTCATTAATATTACTATGGATGAACAATCCTTTCATGGGTTGGGAAATATAAATAGAATTATTTTGTATCTATTAATAGACCATAAAACGGTAGAAAAATTAATTAGTTTTTGGGAGATTTTGGGGAATTCCATACATGGATGATGTATTATCCAATTACATCAATCAACATAGATGAGATATAATTTCATTTATGTATATTGAGAAACAAATTGGTGGGTATGTAGTGTTCCTTTTAATGACCAATATTAGTGATGGATGTGAAACATCCCTTTTATTTCTGAAGTGTTGGAGGGGAATTTAGAATTTCAATAAAGGGGGTGGTTGGTAGACATAACATGTTATACTTATTGAAAGAATATCAAACCAGGTGGATTCATGTATTGTTGATTCTTGGTTATGACATGACAACATGGAACATGTGTTTTTTTTGTATTTGAGTATTTAACTGTGTCTTGGAATAAATATTAATAAAATATGGGGAATCTTTTATCATAGAAATCTGATTATTCTACTTGGTTTATTACTAAAACAATGAAAATGTATCATGTTCTGTCTGTGTGTATTTCACAATTATGAATCCATTGAATTTAAATTTACTTATTATATTGATTTAGGGAGAAAAATATTTGATTCCCCAATATTCTGATTTTGGAACATTGTATTTGATAGCACGTATCAAATACGACACCAGTCGTATAAGGGAAAATAATGTCACAATTAGTTATAATATATTAACTATATTCAATAAATTTAATATATTTTATATCCATCAATAAAAACAATAGTTATTTATCATTCATTACACATAATACTTAAATTCATTAATACATTATATTAAATGCATCTTAGAGTTTGACTGAGCAATAATATATTATTAAAACATTATTGTTAAATATAATAATATATAATCTAGTAGTTAAATTAGAAGATATGTATATAATTAAGAATGTAATGATAATATATCATTTAAAAATTGTAAAACAAAATAATAGTTTAAAAATTTATTATAATGGAATAAAAATAACCAATTCAATATAAGTACTTTATTTTTATAGAGAACAAATTTAAGGCTCCCAAATAAACTTTTCTATATAAAATTGAATTAATTAAAATTATTGAGTGATATAATTGTAATATATATATATATATTACTCAATAAAAAATTTTATTTTAAATAAATATATTTGATAAAAATAAAATAATAGTAAACACAATCTTACACATAAACACCTATATTTATATTAAGGAACATTTTCAACTTATTAATGAAAAAACTATTACAAATATAATTGTACCCATTAATAAATTTACTATCTAAATATAAACATTATATTTTAAATATAAACATAAAAATTGTGTTAAATTGAATTTTTATTATTTTTCAATGTTGTTTTATTTTTTAAATGAATAGTTAAAAATACTAATGTTTAGTTCATATTTATTTTATCTAATTTATATATAAGGTTAACCTAAATCTGAAATTTATTTCATAGATTAATTAAATATATTTTTATTTTAATTAATAGAATATTTTTCATTTTAATCAATTTCAATTTGACATCTACAATAATGACATTGAAAACTTTCAATCACATTAACTTTTTTATAATACATTGTTTTCTCAAATGCCGGATTTTATTTGAATTAATTTCTACCTCTTATGTGATTTTAAATTTGGAAGAATTATTTATATATTTTGAAAGTAATAATTCATAATGTATAATTATGTAAAATTAGTTTATAACCAAAAATATTAGTTAATTTAATTAAAATTATTTATAATCATGAAGGATAAAATATAACAAAATAAAGGACTACACCATAATCATCTGGGGCCAAAAGACCATGAAACATATACAAGATCCATTAGATAGAAATATATATACCATATTCCCACTTCTAATAATATTGGACACTTATTGGATCCAATTAAAATGTCGAAAACAATTATGAAATTCCATTTTCAAAATATTATAGGTGTGCCACTCCTCCCTCACTATGAGACTACACACTCTCCTCCAACTTCCTCACACCACTCAAGCTACATTGGCTCGAAAAATATCTTTCCAAATATCTCCTCCACATACCTCTCCTCAGTTTTTATTCCTCAACTTGGTTAAAAATGAAAAACTAATGAAACCCATTTGAAAACCCAAAAGGAGTTACAGAATTAAGAGGTGATGTCTTAAAATAAGTTTTTCTGTTTTATTTTCATTCTCCTCTCCATAAACTATTATAATTCAATTATTATAAAAAAATAGCAATATTAACCATTAATATATCATGTTTTTGTGTTAATGGTTTGACCTAAACATAAAAACACTCACAACTAATGAGTAAATAAAATAGTATTATTTTGAAAAAGAACCATCACATCCCAAAACTGTAATTGTTCGTTCAACCTTTACGACAAAAATGTTGGTAATTATGATGGAAAAAATATTTTTTTTTGTGAAATTATATATTTATAGTATATTTAGACTTATTTATTTAATTTATAATAGAAAACATTTTCACTCCATTTTTGGGTATATGATAACATCATTTGTGAAAGTTTGTACTACCGCCTCTTAAAAGCGTTGTGATTCGTTTACAGGATACATGAAATGCATAAAAGAATATTTAAATTAAAGATATGTTACATTGAGATCAATATAATTATATTCATGAAATAATTAAATTTCACTAAATATAATATATATCAATATCCTTTTCAACAATTAAACATAAAAAATTGATAATGTCATTCTTGAACGTTTGGACTTAAGCCTCTTCAAAACTATTTTATTTCTATTACATCTCTGGAATTAAATATATAATGATATATGTTTAAATAACATTATATTTGTTATTTATTTATAATTATGTAAAAATATTGTCTTACTTACCTACTTGCCATAATGATCACTGAAAAATGATAATGTTACTGATGCATACGTAGGACCTATCTTCTCCATTACTATAGTGTCGGTTCATTTTTATTAACCGTTTAAAATGATTGGATTTATAAGAATAACTGATTTTTGATTATTATCAATATGTAATAATTATTCTTAAGAAAATGATAAATAATGGCCCGTTTGACCATATTTTACCTATAAATGTTTTATTGGGCACATACTCCAAATTTGGTCAAAACAATTGACGTAAGCATATTTGTTTATATAGTTGTATAGAACATATTAATAGGCAGAATAAAAGATTTTATTATCATAAAAAAATGCTTATGGTGAAATAAAATAATTATCATAAGTTTATTATTCTGGAATATATCGATACATGAGACAAATCTAAATTAAGGTAAGTAATTTTGTGTCAATATACTTTTAATTGAAACTTATTTGTTGTTATGCCCTTAGTTTCCATTATAATGTGTATATACTTCATTTTAAAAAATTATGTCATGAATATCCTCATTCTCATGTTATTATAAGTATCAATTTAGGATATTCCATCATTGAGATTATGTTCAAAAAAATTCAATGTGTTATGGGACACTATAGAATTTTTAAGGATTATTCTCCTCACAAACATTTTAAATGAGCATGTTTATAATGCCACTTCATTTTGTGTCAGTTATACTTCTATTCAAATTATCACTTTATTTTTTGCAAATAATTTCTTATATATTGCCTATATATTTCCACATTTCCATATATGATAACGAATCTTTCATTATTCATGATATTTTGAGTTTCTTTATGACTTATTCTATCTAATGGGATTGAGATAATTGTTATAAGGTGGAAAATAATATCATAAAGGATTAAATTTTTATTGTGTTATATTAATTATTCATTTGTGTTAATATTCTATGATAATGTTGGTAATGAATATTACTATTTATTGATAAATTTCTTCATTTATATCTGGAATTACAATTTATATACATAATATAATAATTTATTGATTCTCAAAATGACATTATAATAGTTTTAAATTTTTTTCCTTCAATAAATTGTTTTTGAATGTTTTATGTCTAAATATCCATCATATGAAATTATTTGACCTATATATATTAATTCCTTTAATTTATATCACATATGGTTGTTTAGGGCCTTTATTAAGAAATATTACCATTGTTCAATATTTGTTACTAAAAATGTTTTAGAAATTTTTTAAAAGAAAAATGAATTTATTTCTCTATTTAGTCAAAGTACCTCTATTATTTTGAAAACCTCATTTTCATAAAATTCATTAAAATTGGTTTTGAACATGGCTTAGTAAATTAATTTCCACTTTTTATTATTTACCAATTTTTTTAATGGAATATTCATTTTACTTTCTGAACAAGGATTTTTTAGAACATTTTTATGTTGAAAATGTATTAATATTTTTTTATGTATGATAATAAAAAAATTACTGACCACAATTTCCTTGAAGTTTCATTTGAATATTTAAAATGTTATGTTTTAAATAAAGTACATTCAAAAGTAATTTTCAATGAAATGGGTTTTCAAATGGTTTTTCAAAATAGTGGATATATTCCTCAAGAATGTTTTTAAATATCTTACATTTATATTCACAACAAATACAAACCATTATTTTACTCCACATGGGATTTATTTTATTGAAATTATCCTTATTCATCCATTGTATAGTTTATGATTTATATGCAGAAGAATAGTATTTAAGATCACTATCCAGTTTTATTTGTTTCCCTCGAAATATTCATACTCCTATTATAATTTACTGTATAATATTACATAAATTACCTATTTTATTTTTCATGGATTTTATAGTTTTCTAAACATTGTAAATTTTTTCATACGGTGACTACATTAGAGGTTATTTTATTATTTCATAAAATATTTATAATTCATTATTATGTATTAAGTAGAGAAATTTTATATAACATATTGTTTATTTCAACAATTCTATATGAGGAATTCAAGGGTCATGAAATGATGGGTGGATCCCGGAATAATTATAGTTCATGATTAATCAACAGGTTATCATGATACAAATTAGTTGAGAAAATAAAACGAGGTTCTATCCCTAGTATTATATAATCTTGTGAATTTTCATGATTGTGTATATTTTCATGTGCCTTATACAACACATTCAATAATTAATCATTTCCATCACATAGTAACAGTTTTTAATCTTCCATTAGATTTTTAGTTAGCATATATATGGATCAATTTCATTTTTAGGTCATTGACTAAGTGGAATGAGTTTCTATTTGTTACCATTCAATTTTTTATGTTCATTCATAGTAGTTTATTGATTATATGGAATGTTATTTTTTTATTTAACATATAATAATTATTATTTTCACTGATTTACTATTTCTCCTACTATAGATTAATATACTAAGCATATATGATCGCCCTTCTTTTTTCCCAATTTCCCCAATAATATATGAAGCATAATGTTAATGATATTTATTGATATTCTATATTGAATAAATTTATTCTCTATTCTATTTACAATTTTTTTTTAATTAGTGTAATTATTTCATTATACAAAAATAATGTATTTTTCGAGTATTATAAGACTACTAAACTCTTAGTTTTCAAGATTTTTTCCTTGTAATCATGCTAATGAAATTGATAGTATAAAATGTCTCTAAACCTTCTAAGGTCGGGTCACTAACATTATTTATCTTTATGTAGTTCAATTAAAACATTTGGAAATAGATTTAGGAAAAAATATATTAGATTTCATAAACCTATGGAAGAATTTGATGATATTTATAGAAGAATATCCTAAAGATTCAGTTAGCTTGGTATTATATGGGAACTCACAAAAATACATCCCTCTATAGATACTATAAGTTTCTTTGGTTTTGGAATAAATGGAACTAGCATTAAAAACTCTAAAAATGTGTGATGGGTAGTACTCAACATAACCTGGTTCACGATTAAAATCCATAATGTGGACCTAGTTTGATACTCATTGGGGATAAGCTTATGATAATTGAAATTTTCATTACATATCATTGTGTAATATTTGAAAATATTTTTAGAATAAATAACATAGGATAAAACTAAGGTATTTATATTGAAAATAATGTTTCATGATTTAGATATCAAACAAAAAATGTTATTTCTAAACAGTAGACCAAAAAAATGAACACTATAGAAATAATTCGATAATGTATATATGTATTAGGGTTGTATTGAAAATCCTAGTTAAAATGATATTTACTGATTAAAACAATTTCATGGATATACATATTTTTTTAATTATAATAATTGGTTTTAGACAAAGAATACCTTTAATCGAGGTGACAACCAATAAAATATAACTATCCAATAATACGTAAACCCTTGCATGAAGGACAATAAGGGTTTCACAAAAACCACTTACCTATATAATTTCATGGTAATTATGTCATTGTTTCTTGTTAAACAATATTAATAATAAATGATATTGATAAACAAATGGAATGAAATTTGAGGTTTACAGGTTAATTTCTTATCAATGTTAGTTATTAAATATATTTATATATATTTATTTAGACATGTTACTATTTAATGGGCCTTATGATCCATTAAATGTGTATTTTTGTACTTCAGGCATAGAAATAAATTTTTGGATGAATTTCAAAATATATAAAAGAATAATCAACGGGTGAAATTGTCTATATATAAATATATTATGTATTTTTATTTTTATTAAATCATAGTTATTAATATAATTACTAATCATTTCGAAAAAGATATAATTCTTCATCATAATAAATTTATTTCTTTGTAATGATTGGGTCCTAAATCAACATAGATTTATGGCACTGAGGCCCTCAACCTTATATTTATCAATCAAATTGTTGTGATTTATGACCATAGTAAATCCCTATAAAAAATTATGATTTTCCTCTATGTATGTATCTATATATCGATTAATGATCTCTTATATACGAACATAATAAAATTCATGTTGAAGTGACCATTGTAAATCCATGTCTCTCTAATCGAAAGGATTTATTATGAACACTTCCCATGATGTGGGATTTCAAAATTTGAAATATAAAATAATTTATCTAAATAAATAATTATAAACTATGAAAATGAATTATAATTAATTATGGGATAATGCAATTCATTAGAAATATAATGTAGGAACATTATATTCGATAGCATGAGTGACATGTGACAACAAGTGCGTAATTGAATATACTATCCAATGTATTTATAAAAAAATTCCCTTATAAAGAAATTTATATATTTGATAGCATTTAATACATGAAACTTCAGGCTAACTTAGATTACACAGAATATGGAATTTCATTTATTGCTTTCGTTACATGCAAGACCGAGTTTTATTGAAAAATAAAATATTATTATATTATTATATGATATAAAAAGATATAATCCATCAGTTAAATTTGTATTTATTAATATTATTATCTATAATTAAAAAATATATTGTTTAAGATAATTTAAAATGAATTAGTTGGTTATAAATTATATTTAATTGAATATAAGAACTTGTTGAATACAAAAAGTGTATTTTTATATATTACTATTTTTATCTAGAAAATATTGTGTTACCGTATTGAATAAAATTAATTACAATTAGTAAGGGATATTAATGTAATACATATATTAATATATTATATTTCATAATGAAAATTCTATTAATCCATTATATATTATTTACATAAGTTAAGAATAAACTGAATATTACACGTAAAAACATATGTTTATATAAAGAAACTTTTACAGAATTTAAATGTAGAACCAAGTTATATTCCAATTTTTAAACTTTTACAAATATATTATGACAATATAAATTTTATAACTGAAATAAAAACATGAAAATTAGGCTCCTGTGAATTTTTGGTATATTATAATAATGTTTTATTTTGTAATTAATTGTGAAACATAGTATATTTTAGTTTGAACATTTTTTCTAACCAAAATTATTTATAAGGATAAATTAAATGTTAATTCTTTTAAAATTATAATTATATATTTTTTTAATAAATTTACCAAACATAGGTTAATGAAAATAATAGCTCTATGAAATTGACTAAAAAAATATAGACATATTATAGAAGATAAATACATTAAAACCCTACATTTTAATCTCATTGATGAGATTCAATTTATATTATTTTCATCCAATTATTTGATTATAATTTGAAATAATTTATAAGATATTTAGAATAAAAATAATTTATAATATCAATATTGGTTAAAATAGGTTTTTACAAAAAATGTTTATGAATGCAATTAAAATTAATTACAATGATAATGGTAAAAATATTCTTATTAGGAGACTAATCCTTAATCATAATGAACTAATTGATGTAGAAAAAACTATAAGATCCATTTTCTATCTATATTTAGAATGTATTACAACATTTATCAAAATTAGAAAATTTGTTATGAATCATTAAATTTGAAAAACATGAATGGAAATCCTATGTCAAAATATTACAAGAGTGTCACACCTCCTCCAATTTATAACAGTTGTGTCTCCTCCCACACACCCATACCTCTAAATTCATTTTAAATCCACAAAAATTTTAACACATATAAACTCAATAATCCATACCATCAACTTAGAATCCCCAACATCTCTATATGTCCGAAAATAGAAGTGCATTGGTAAAAACCAAATGGAGTTACCTGATTAAAATGTAAAATATTCCATTAAGATCTGTAGTTTTATTTCCATTCTCCACTTCTTAAATTATAGTCATTAAAAATGTTATATAAAAAACATATCCTAAATTTATTAGGATGTTTTTATGCTATGTGGTTGACATACATTTACACACACTCACATCAAATGTGTAATGAAAATATTGATTATATGAACGATTAACTACAACCTCATGATATAATGATTGTTCATTATTTTTATACCACAAATTTACATGGTCATTTTGAGGGAATATATATTTATATATATTAAATATGATATTTATAATTTATTTATAATATGTTAATTATTTTATAAAAACTATCTTAATTCACTGCATTTAGGGGGAATAATGTAACATCATTTGTGGAAGTGTGGACTACTACATCATAAAAGCGATGTGATTCATTCACGTGACATATGGAATGTATAAAGGAAGATTTTAATTTAATATATGTTATATAGAAAAAATATATGTGATATTAATGATAAATTTATCTTTCTATATATATAATATATATATCAATATTATGTTACCCTTTCACACACTTAAAAATTCATAACATCGTTTATGGACGTATGGAGCACTACCTCCTCAACAAGATTTGAGTTTTTTTAAATCTGAAAATTATTTATATAAGTATATATTATTAAATAACATTTTATTTTTGATATAAATATCATTATAAAAATATATATTGTTACTAACATTCATTCCAAAATTATCCTTGAAAAATGGGAACGTTACACATGTGTACATACGACATACTACCTACATGATTTTCACATGGGTACATTTTTCATAATAATATATAATTAATGGTTTTAATAGAATAATTGATGTATAAATATTCTAATTATATTATTATTTTTATTATTCTGTAGTTGTTTTATACTGTCCCATTTGACCATAGTTTACCAAAAAATGTTGTTTTTGACATATAAACATAATTTTGTTCAAATTTTGAAAAAAAACATAATTAATTTACTAGTTCAATAGAACATAGTTAGATTTGAAATAAAAGTTATAATAAACCTGAAAAAGGTTATCCGGAATTTACATAATTTTAAAAAGTGTGTTATTCATTATAATAAATACAATATAGACAAATTTTACTCAAGGTAATGGATACCATCTCCATTAACATTCCAATGAGACTTATTTGTTTTTATACACATATTTTCATTTATATGGTATATATACGAAAATTTGAAAAGTTATATCTCTAATAATATTAATCTTATGATTTTATAAGTTTATTTAAATTATATTCCATCATAGAGGTTATTATTATAATGTTATAATATGGAATGATACACAATGTAATGATTAATGTTTATTCTCCTAAATAACATTTTTTGTTATCATTATTTCAATATCACAACATTTTGTGATTGATAACTTTCTCATGAAAGTATAACATTCTTATTTTTCACCCAAATTCATATATATGGTGTATATACTTCCATATTCTCTTATAATTTCATAATTCATTAATTCCTTATGATATGTTTGAGTTCAATTGGATTTATTTCATCAATTTGGATTGAGTTAAAAGTTTCCATTTGGAAAATTATTTCATAACCCATATTATTTTCATTGTATTTTATTAATTCTTCATTATCGTTATTAATATATGACCATTTTTATAATGAAATTGAATATCTATCAATGAATTAACACTTCAATATTTGTATTTATAGTTGATACACAATATATACTCATATATTGATTATCACTCCAACATTATAATCATTTTGAGGGATTACATTACAATCAGATATTATTTAGAATTGTGTACAATTAAATTTATTGTAGTGGAAATTAAAAGATCTCTATATAATAAAATATTTATATTTATTATCCTCCATTTATTCATTCCCTTTATTATGTAATAGTACAATTTTCTATCATGTTGTTAGTAAAAATGATTTAGAAAATTACTTAATGAAAAATTGACTTTATTTATATTATAAAATAGAGAACCAATTTTCTTATAAAAACCATGTTTTAAAAAATTGTTTTCAATATCACATTTAACATTATTTGGTAAATTTATTTTTAGCCTTTTTTTCTTTTACCAATTTTTTCAAAAGAGTCTTCTTATCACTTTTGGAAAAATAATTTTTTTTCACCTTTATACCATGGAGAAGAAATATACATTTTACCTAATATAGAATGGTAGAATTTACTCACTAATATATCATTGATGTATCAATTACATTATTAAAAGGATAATTTTTTGAAAAAACTTTTTTAATAGTGATTATCAAATAATGGTTTCTGAAAATGATTTTCAAAACAATGGATATTTTCATAAAGAATGTTTCAAATTGTCCATTTCATTTAAAATAATTAATGACAAAACCCATTAATTTTGTTAACATGGGATTTATTTTATCAATACCAATCTTATTCATCTATTGAATGATTTCGAATTTAATTTGAAAAAGATAATATTCACATTTACTTTCTTGATTTATTTGTTTATTCCATTGAAATTTTCACTATTCTATTCTCATTAATCAATTAATTTCCCATAAATTATATGTTTCATTTATCAACTATATTACGATTTCCAAAAATCAATACCATTTTACATATCGTGAATTGATAGACAGTTATATAACTATTGTTTAAATTATTGATATTATTGTACTCTATCAAAATTAGATATATGATAAGGAATAGTATATATTTCGACAATTCAATATGAGGAATGATTTGGACTAGAAATGATAGGTGGATCACAAACATTATATATCTCCTTGATGAATCAACAGGTTCTCATTATACAAATTAATTGAACTTTTTAAATGAGTTTATTTTATTAGTTTAAAACTGTCTTGTGAAAGGTCATTACGGTATAGGTTTTCATGTGCCTTAGACATGAAGTCCAAAAAATAAGAAATACACACATTTACTTTCAATTTTTTTCATCCATTATATTTTTTATTTTTATATTATTGGATACATTTAATTTTTAGTTCAATGAATAAATGGAATGCATTCCTATTAATTACATTTCGATGTTCTTTATGAACTTCCTTTTCAGTTTATTGATTATATGGAATGTTATTACATTTATATATCATTAAATAATTATTATTCTCATTGATACATTATTCCTTCCACCATGAGTCACCATTAATGAGAATATTTTCTCACCATTATTTTGATTCATTTTCTATAGTAATCCCTAAATTATTCTCTTTATGATATGTGTGGATATACTGTATAGAATTAATTTATTCTCGATGTTATTTACAAAACAATTGTGTCAATATTTTGGGTATAAATTTGCATTAAATACACTTTTATGTATCTCATGTACCATAAATAATTAACTATTGTCCCTTTTATATTTGATTACTTGTAATCATGCAATAGTAATTTATAAAACAAACATGCTCTGGAACTTCTAGGGTATGGTCTCTACTACATATGTAACAAACCATGTATTTGAAGAATAATAAATTTCCATAACTATTAATATTTATGAATAAACTATTAATTATATTTTTAAATAATACACTTTTCCTGATAGAGTACTCAACACGCAACAACATGTTTCTTTGAAGTCTAATATTGTAGGCAACCTTGAGTTATACCAAACAAATTAATATTATTATTTTAAATGATATTTAACGCCTAGATATTTTATTGGAAATAATGAACAGAATTAACTAGAATAATAATATTATATTTCATTTCACTTGTCCAATAAATATTAGAGGCATAAGATAATAATTAATCTGATTTTAACCATGTAAACCTCTAATATTGTTATAAAGTTGTTTTACTGCCTTTTGGTGGAGACAAAGTTTTTAATATAAATTTTGGAAATTTTATATGTTCTATTTGTCAAAATAATAATTTTTTTTGATAAAGAACATAAACAGTTACAATGGATGATATTTTTGGCATTATTATGATAATTTATTTTAATGAATAATGAAAAATAATATATTTTAATTCAAAACTAATTTTTAATATTTTTTTTATATATTTAGATTTTAATTTTAATTGGTTTTACTTTGTAATTGGATTATATATTTTATCATTTTATCCAATGTTAGTCATTATAAGTAATTACACATTGATATTGGACCTAAATGCATGTCAATCTTTTGATTGTTTTTATTTCATAAAAACATGCTTGTTCGTTTTGAAAACAAGAATTAAATTTAGATTAATTTCTGCGACATCTATGTTTTGAATTTGATAAAATACATTCCATATTTTTAATTGGAAAGTTCAAATTTTATAAATCCATATTTTAATTTTTATAAATTTTGAATAGTAACATCAGTTAATATTTTATTTATCGTGGTTAAAGTGTAAATCAGGTAAATAATGGTAAATAAAATAATATTATAATAATATTAAATTATTCTAACACATTCCCTAAAATTATTTTATGAGATTTTAATGAATATAGTGATCGTTGGTCGATTTTACAACCCCATGGAGCCACTTGTGTGTGAAAATGACATTTAATAACTTTTAATTTTTTGTTAAGAAAAATATAACTTATACAAACATATTTTTATTAAAACAATTGTTATATGAGGTTATATAAGTGATCTCTTCAACTACATATATCCATTATAAATATTGAAATATTTTCTACATCATCATATTTGATTTATTATTTGTAGACACTAAATAAATTAATTTAATTATGACACAAGGGTGATGTAGTGATTGATTAATCAATAATAGATTCAAATAAATTAAATTATAAATGTTAATATAAATTTAATATCGTTATTTTCATTTTATCCAAAAATATTTTTGGATGATGGTTTTGTGTTTTATTTGTTTTAATGAAGTTTTTTTAAGTAATCAAGTTGTTATAGAGTTTTATAAAATTTATGATATGAATAGTGTCAAAATTGACATAATTTATATTCTAAAATATAATGTATTATAAAATGAAAAAAAATCTATTATTCTGCCAAATATTTATTATTAGTTTAAATTTTTATTATTGACACTTTAATTGTATATTCATCATGTTTTGGTATTTATTATGATTCTAAAACTATTATATACATGATAAAATTGTAAGAGTAAAAAATGGGTTAAATAAGAATGATAAGAATTAAAAAATATCCAAAATCTATATAATTATTATTAAATGATTTTATTTCAACTTATATTTAAATTATATTTGAACTAAATTAATTTTGAATAATTTATATTTGAAATTTAATTTATTATAAAATAACATTTCAATATATACCTTAAGTGCCCTCCTCCTTCTTAAAAAATGCCAACAACTCTAACCCTTACTCACACATCTCAAGAACCCTTGTCTTATCAAAACAATGCCTAAATAAGCTCCCATCATCCCTATATTCCTCCAAGATGACATAACTTCTCCATAAGGAAATTCAAGATGGCTTTTTATCTTAAATATAAAAGATTTACCTGATTTAAGGTAATGCCTTCTCTCAAGCATCATATTTTTATTTTCCTTCTCCAACCCCCTAAACTGTCAATATTAAATTATTTTATAACAAAAGAAGTATATTAAATATATTTTAATTTTTAATTGGAATTATTTGAACCAAACTTCCACACACCTCCATCTAATGGATACAAACATATTGTTTCTGTGGACGGTGAACTACTACCTCAAAAAATGATGATTGTTCAATTATCTCCTAATTCCTCTAATTGTGGCAATTATGATGGAACTGAAATTAAATATGGTATATATGAGATTTAATTTGTCTCTAATATTATTTAATTATATTTTATAACATACATTTATGCTTTTAATGTGGTATAAATAAGACAATTTCATTTGAGGAAGTGTGGACTGCTTCCCCCCTCAAAGTTATATGACTCATTAATGCTATAAATGGAACATATAAAGGATAGAAATAGTGAACTTATCTAATATATATAAAATAAATATTATACTATAATTATAATATTCCTATGTATAATATTGTGCTCATTCCTTTAAAAACATTAAAACAAATGAAAGTTTGGTTCACGCGTACGTACGACTATTCGTCCTCAGGAACGGTGAATTTCATTTTCATATATCCTAATGATTTATACCATTCTAAAATAAAAATATATTGGATATAAATACATATAATTTAGATATATATAATATTTTAAATTAATTAAAATCTTGGGATAATGGACTTTTGATGACATGGACAATTTTTAATTTTAACTAGTAAATTTTTTACTCAAGTACCAAACATCGATAACAAGAACGATATGACATGAACAATTATATGATTGTTATAGGAAGCTAATAAGTTATATAAAAGTAATAATAAAATTTAAAAAAGGTCTGAAGAATGTAAAAATAACTTAGGTTTACTATTCTGTGAGATAAAGAATGAGAAAGGCAAGTCAGACACAGGGTAAGGGAACCATTCACCTTCCTCTTTTAGTGAAAGACTTAATTTATTTTATATATTTTGATTATAAGTTTATTATGTTAGGATATGTTATTTTATATCCTTATATCTAGAAATTATATGTCCATTCGATACTGGTTTCTCTCTCATCAACTAACTTTATGAATATCTTTGTGACGTTGTTATGCTGTTGAATTATCAAAAGGAAATTTCTAAACTCGATATCCACTCTTTATGTTTTATGTATACTTCTTTGATTATATTATGCTAAGATTATGTGTGGAAACACTTTTTATTTATTTATGTTTTAATTTCCACTTGCATATGCGTGGATATATTATTTCTACAGAAAATCGCCTTATTGATTAATTTTTACATCAATTATAAGATATTTTTATAGCATTGTGTCTCAATTTACATTACATTTATATTTATTTGTTGTTATTCATCAATCTACTTTTATATGGTGTAAATAATTCCCTTGGAAATATTCTATCATGAATCTATTTATTCATCTAATATTGTAGGTTTTGTTTGATGTTATTTTGTAATTATATATATTTATGTATTTAATAATGAGGTATAGGACTTTGTCTCCATATCCATTCATTGAGGCATACATTTAAATATACCCGAATTTTTCATTATATGGTGGATAAAACCCTTTTACATTTAATTTCCTTTAAAGATAATATTTTCTATAGGAAGCATTTTAAAAAATGACGTAAAAATGGTTTAATTTTAATGTATGTTGTGACAATGAATTTTCTTCCACCATAATCATTATTTGATATTTGGATTCCTTAACAAGTAGTAATTCTTTTAAAAGGAATAATAATAACATATACTATTTCTAAATATTTTTGGGATTGAATTTTTTTTTCAGAATTGATTGATTATGTCAATATATCCAAATGGTATATTGGGAATGTAATTTGGAAACAATACCTTCCCATTCTGATTCTATTATGGGTTATGATTTTGTTATTGTTCCTAGGAATTGTTTACATATTCCAATGGTTCTGTGATATACCTAGGTCATGTGAGCCTTAAATATCTCTCCAATGCATTGGGTAATGTGATGGAGGTTAACATCAATGTTTCTCCTTAGTGATTTAGGTAATATAATATGATGGGTATTCAAAATGTAAATTTATATGTAGTTGTGAAAGAAACAATGTACATATGATATGGATGCCACAAGATACTTTTCTAATTTTTTATTTCTATGTTTTATTCAAAATCTTATTATTTCATGAGGTATGTTTAATAGATTATGTTTTATGATTGATCAGTATGATTTAATTAATTTTTATGTATTGATGGACTAATGTTATCATTCATAGTTTTATAACACTTAATGTTCTTTTTAAGATAATTCCAAGTATATGAAATGTATTTCATAGTATTTAATAAATATTATGGGAAAAGAATATTTCAATAATATATCTATCAATAAAATAAATCTTGTTTAATTTATTGAGCTTGTTATTGTGAAAAATTATATAGAGTAGAAGTGCCTTCTTTGTAATCATTGGAGATGTAATGTAATAATTACGGCATAATTATATGAAAACATATACTAGAAAATATACTAAATTTAATTCATGACTGAACTCATGATTATGTGATGTTTACAACTTGGTCATTATAGTTGGTAACAGATGTCAGTTTAGATAACATAAGACATTAGGGTGTTATCTAGGAGTTGTTAAAGGATCCCAAATAACCAAGAATGTTATTATAATATAGAAATTTTTAAGTGTTAATGTAAAATAGTTTATTTGAATAATAACATAAACAGTGGATATATAAGGAGGTTTATTTATTAGTGTAATATAAATTATTTTATGTTATGTTTACACTGTAAATGAATCTTTGTATCATAATAATTCATTTCATATTTATGTGTTGTTTCATTTCAAAAGTTTTTGGATTATTTTTCAAGATAGAAAGAAAGAGATCATGAAAAACATTTTTATCATCCCCTATGATTTGTTCATCACTATAATGGAAAAATAATATTCAAATTATTTATACAGCAACATGAGGATTCAAATCACCTGTAATAAATAGTATGAGTTATCAAACAACTACTCATTTATAAAATAATTTAATGGGTCATAGTATCTTTTTCATATGTTTTAGAGATCTCAACTTTTCTGACTCTGTCATAATGTGAAATTATAGATGTGAAGTGAATGTTTACTTCTTGAATGTATGGAAACATGCTGACATAGAAAGGGAACATCCTAAAGATCATGATATCTGGATTCAAAGTATGATTTATTTTTCTATCCCTAAATAAAGAATAGTCATTGGATTTATATTTATAAATAATGAGGATATTTGATATTAATGAATGATATATAATAAAATAATGTGGAAAAGGATATTAAATGGGTTTTTAAGAGTGCTGAATGCGTTCGATGTCAACATATTAGGGATTCAAAACTTATGGTAGATTTTATGTCAATGAAATGTTTAGAAGTATTAATTCTCTATTGATGATTGGATTACATTGGGAATTGTTTTTTTAATATTTTTATCCAAGATGATTGATATAAGAATATTTTTTTCATGAACAATTTACATTATCTAGTCTGGACATAATGGATAACATTTGGGGTTAATATGATCATTTGTTTGTGATATGATTAATTTTTATTACATTTTTTGATGCAAAATTAAATGTATTAGATAAATTTTGAGGATAAATAGGGGTATTGTAATTTTTGAGGAAATAATCTAATTTTGGATAATTTTATATAACTGATATGGTTTTAGATAAAGTAAAACTTATAGGATGGTTAACAACCTATCACAACTGACAAAGCCGCGGGAATCGAATCCACAACTGAAGGGAGACAACTGCGCATCACCTACCATTGGCGTACATGAAGTGCATGCTCAGTATAAAATATTATTTTTAGATAAATGATTTTATTGATCAAGAATATGTTTATTTGGGATATTTTGTTTTATAAAATGTATATCCTTGGTATAAGAAAATGATTTAGTGATTATGTGATACATGTTGTTGTGGAAGAAGTTTTCTCTTTTTGGGAACACTATATTCCAACGGAAAATAGAATACTTTGGGATTTCTATTGTGGAGTAATGGTAGAATTTTATTTTGGAAGAATAAATGTTCTTATGGGGGACATATAGAAATTTTAGTTATTTATGGAAATGATACCCTATCATAGATAATATATGATTAGGATAATTACATTTCAATATGAGAGTTTAAGAGTAGCTGATGTTATTTGGAGATAAA
Source organism: Viscum album (assembly GCA_963277665.1). Taxonomy (NCBI): domain Eukaryota; kingdom Viridiplantae; phylum Streptophyta; class Magnoliopsida; order Santalales; family Viscaceae; genus Viscum; species Viscum album. Next base: position 855,567,598 of record OY728156.1, on the reverse strand, counting down.
TGTTAAAATTTTTGTGGAAGACTATGTTATCATATCATTCTGAATGTTGGTATTCATACTTTGTGTTTATTATTTTGAATAATTTTAAAGGAAATTTTTTATTTATTTGTACTTAATGGGAATTGGGTACTGTATGATCAATTTTGGTGATTAAAAGTTTTACTTCAATTTTATAAAATATTATGCTTTTGGGGATTATCGAATGTTATAGTAACCATTTTTATATTGGTTAATGTCTAATGTTTGGGAATATATATGCTTCATTTTTGTGGATCATGTTATTCTCTTGAATTTTATTCTAGCTCGTTAGGAGTGACCATGTCATCTTGAATACTCATCATTTGGAGAAATGTTGAGTTTTTCTTGAAAAAATGTTTTGAAGGATGAAACTATTCTTGAAATGTAAGTATATATCCTTGTGTTATTAGTCAATATCATAAATAAATTATCCAAAATTAGGATCGTTATCCAAATAAAATAAAAACATTGTCCTTTTACTTTACCAACTATGGAATTGAATACCATTTTACCTATCACATGTTTGTGGTTTTCTAGTGGTTAGCATTCTCTTGATCTTGTTTTCTATCACTCTCCATCAGAACGTGAACCTTAGTTTCTCCTTAATACCAATGAATTTGAGTAATACTAGAATATGTTATCTAGGGTGACCATTTCACTTCTATTTATCTAATAATGTGATATTTTTATTAACTCTTTATCCAATGTGGGATATTCAATGAAGTTTCCGAGGCCAATTTTAAAATTGCGGGGATGCAATTTTCAAAAATATGGATGATGTAACAAACCAAATATTTATAGAATAAAACATATTAATATAGATTAATATATAGGAATAAGATATTAATTTTACTTTTAAAGAGGGATTTTTTACCAATAGCATACTCCACATGCATCAGTAGGTTTCTTTAAAATCAAGCTTTGCACACAACTTTGAGTTATACCAAAAACAAATATTATTATATTATTATATTAAATTATAGTTAACACTTAGTAGTTTTATTTAAAGTAATGAAATGAAAAAATTGAAATACTAGTATTATATTTCATTACACTTTCCAATAAATTTTATATACTTAAAATAATAATGATTCTGATTTTATACATGGAAAACTCTAATATTTTAAAATTTTTATTTTACAGCCTTTTGATAGAGAACACTTTATAAATATAGTTTTTGTAACATTAATATGTTACTGTAAGAGAATAATATTCTTATTTAGAGTACGGTAAACAAAACTCACATTGGATGAATTTTTTTAATTTTTCTAATAATGTAATTGTTTTAATGAATAATGAAAAATAATTAATTTTATTTCCAAACTGCCTATTAATAAAATTTATATATATATTTATATTATAATCTTAATCGGGTTTCAAGATTTACTGAATAAATTTTTTATTAGTTAATCGAATTTTTGTATTTCTATGTAATTTCACTTTAAAATTGGATATTAACACATGTCAATCTATTGGTAGTTTTTACTGCATAAAAACATGCTTGTTGGTTTTAAAATCCATAATTAGTTTCAAATTAATTTAATCATCTTCTATGATTTTAATTTTCAAAATTATATTCAATATTTAGAATTAAGAGGCCCAAATTTTATAAATATGTACCTTTTATTTTTAACCAATATGAATTTTAATTTCAATAAATATTTTATTTAACATGGTTAAAGTGTAAATTGGGTAAATAAGGGTAAAAAATAATATTATAATAATAATAAATTACCATATCCCTTGTCCTATCCTTATTAATGTGATCTTTGAGACCATTGGAATCCTTGTGTTGATTTCAAGACCCCATGGAGCCACATGTGTGTGAAAATGACATTTAATTAATCTTAATTTAATCTTAAGGAAAATATAACAAAAAAAATTTTCTTTTACTAAATATAATTTTAATATGGGGATTTATAAGTGATATATTCTACTATAAATATTAATTAGAAATATAAACATATTTTATAAATCATTATATTTTATTTATAATTTTTATACAGTATATAAATAAATTTTATTATGACATAATGGTGATTCAATTATTGCTTCATTAATAAAGGATTCAAATAAATTTTTATATAAATTTTATAATAAATTTAATTTTTTTTATTTTGATGTTATAAAAGAATTTATTGGATGATAGTTACATGTTATATTTTAATTAATAACATTTCTTCAAATTAATCATGTTTTTATGCATTTTTAAAAAAACCATGATATGAATATTTTCAAAAATTGAAAACATTCATATATAAATTATAATATATATAATTAAATATTAGATAAATCCTAAAAATTATAATAATTTTCCAAATAGTTATCATAACTCTAAAATTTTATTATATCCTCTTTAATTGGATATTTTTCATGTTTTCCTATATATTTTGGTTCTTAATGTTTTAAATTCATGATGAAACATTATGAGTAAAAAAGGGTATAATAATAATGATAAGGACTAAAAAGAATCCAAAACATGCGAAATTATTATTTTATTATTTTATTTCAACATATATTTATCTCAAGATTGATATAAGTGAATTTTTTCTCATTTATAATAAAAATATAATTTACAATAAAATTATATTTCAAATTATTCCTTAAGTTCCCCTCCTCTTTACTAAAAAAGTTTACAAACTCTAACTCATACTCACACCTCTCAAGCCCCCTTGGCTCATCCATCCTCTTCCAAAATAAGCACACAACATCCATATTTTACATTTATAAGCCTTAAATTTGGTTGAACGAAATTAATGAAGTCATTTCGGATTAAATAAAAATGAGTTACCTGATTTAAGGTAACATCTTCTCTCAATCTTTATCCATTTATTTTCATTATCCACCCCCATAAACTCTCATTATTACAGTGTGTTATAAAAAACATGAATCATAAATATTCACGGATTTTGTTATGATATGTATTACATGTAAACTTCCACATACATCAATAAAATTTATATTAACATATTATTTCTTTGAAAGGTGAACTAATGCTTCAAAAAACAATGGTTATTTAGTTACCTCATACCACCTCTCATGGTGGCCATTATAATAGTTCTAAAATTATATATGACATATATGATATTTTTTTTATATATAAGATTCTGTAATTAACAATTAAAACATTCCTTTATTATTTTCATGTTGTATAAATATGATAATTTCATTTGAAGAAGTGCAGACAACAACCCCCTCAAAGTGATGGGACATGTTCATGCTATACAAGGAACATATAAAAGATGGAAGTAATAAAATTATGTAATATATATAACATAATTGTTATACAATAATTATAAAATACCTATGTATCATTAAGTAATTATTCTTTTAAAAAATCAAAGTATCATTAATTCATATGTATGGCATACCATCTCCATGAACGGTGCATTTCATTTTCTTATATCCAAATGTTATGTGATTTTATAAAATAAATATATACAAGATAAAAATATATACCTAAATAATATATATGATATTTAAAACTGAAATACAATTTTCTAAAAAATGGACATTGGACCACATGGGCTATTTTTAATAATAACACACACGTTTTTTACAGAATTACCAAACATCGACAAACAGACCAATATAAACATGAATAATAATCTGATTGTTATTATAAAGTTATAGGTGATATAAAAGGAATAATAAACCTGATAAAGGTTCTGAATCATGTATAATTTACTAATGTTTATTATTCAGGGAGATAAAGAATGAACATGACAAGTAGGACACAAGGTAAGGGAATCTTTCACCTTCCTCTATTAGTCAAAGACTTATTATATTTTATGTCTCTTAATATCCATTTTTTTATTATGGGATATGTTCTTCTATATCGTTATTTATGTAAATTTTATGTACAAGTGCTGAGAGTCTGCATTCTCTCTCAACAACTCATTTTATGAATTTCTCTGTGACACAATTAGGCTACAAAATTTTTGTACGGAATTTTTCTAAACTCAATTTCTACCATTTGGGTTTTACTTCTACATCGTTTGTTATATTATGCTAATATTATGTGTGGAATCACAATTTAATTATTTATGTTTTTATTTCCACTAGCGTTTTTGTGGATATACTATTTTTTAACATAATCAAACTATCGATAAATTCTTATATCATTTATAAAATAGATGTAATGGAATTTGTCTCAATTTACATTCCATGAGACATATTTATTGTTATACAAAAATTCACTTTTATGAATTGTTTTACTAAAACTGGAATCTTTTTTCTATGAATTGTTTTACTAAATGACATGGGAATGTTTCTTCTTAACATACGCATTGACAACAACCTTTCTTCCACCGGCATCATTATTTGAAATTTTACATCCATTACATGTAGTAATGTTTTTAAATGAAATATAAATACCGTATAATAATTTTATACATTTTGGTATTCAAAATGGTTTTGAGAATGAACTACTTTTTTTAATATATTTAAGTGATATATTTTGAGCTCAATGGGGAAATTTTTTCATTTTTTTACTTCTTTTATATGTTATGATTATGTTCTGGTTCATGGGAATTGATTACTTATATGGGTGGTTCTGTGATAAACCTAGGGTTGTTGAGCCCAATATATCTCTCCAATGTATTGGTTAAAATGATGGAGGTAATTGTTAATGTTTCACCAAATATATTTAGAGAATATACAGTGATAGGTAATCCAAACATAACACCCTATGTAACTATGGATGTTGCAATATAAGTATGTTATGGTTGCAACAATTTACCATTATGTTTTTTGATTTTCAATGTTTTATTAATAAATATTATATTTTCATGAAGTATATTAATGCGATTATTTGTTATTATTGAGAAATATGATTTTATTGATTTTAATGTATTGATGGACTAATGCTTTCTTTCCTAATTTTATAACCATTACTATGGTTTTTTTTGGTCATACCATGTTTTTGAATAGTTTTTCATAGGGTATAAGGAAGGTAAATGGAATGGAAGATTCCAAGAATATATATATCATGAAATCATTTCTTGTTTTATTTAAAGAGTATTTTTATTCTGAAAAAATTCAGTAGATTAGAAGTGTTTATGTTGTAATCATTAGAGTTGTATTGAAATAGTAACATCATAATTCAATGAAAATCTAAAGATGAAGAGATCTTGTATGTGAATTCTTGAATTAACTCATGATTATGTAATGTTTATGGATGGGTCCTTATATATACTTGGAGATAAATGAAATACATGGAAATGGATTAAGAAATTGTTGATTTACATTATAAAATTCATTACCCTCACGATTAATTGGTTTTTATGTCCACATTGAGTGTTGTTTACTTTTTTGATACCTATTTTCAATAAAATATAAAATATAATAATTAAATTTCCATATGTTTCTATTTTATTTTATGATTTTTTATATTATTAATTTTATAGTCTCATTTCTAACATTTTTAAAATCCTCATTAATAGTTTTATTAATCTTGCATAAATTGATAAATGGATGTGTTGTTGTGGCTTGCAGTCTCAGACAAGGTACTTCAATTCAGGGTGTTATAGAAGGTAACCATAGTCAAGATAAATAATGATGATGATGAGAATTTATCTTTAGAAAATGAATATGATAACATGAAAATACTAATGATCAAAATAAATAAATATAAAAATAATTCTAAAATATTACATTGATAATATATAATATTATATAAATAAAAGTATCCCAAATTGAATAAATAATGAAATCAAAATATAATGTTTATTTTAAAAATATAAAACAATCAACATTTATGTAACAAAATAATTTTTATTACATTGACCCCTAAAATATCCTAAATACAAGGGATGGAAATTTACATAATTTTATCAAATGAATTCTTGGTATCAATAAAAATGTTTTTTTATTTTTAATGGTGAGTATTCATATAAACAAATTGGGTACACATAAGAACCTATCATCATAATGGAAGAGAAGAATAGTAATTATATAATGAATAAATAGAATATCTGACACACTTTTATATATGGTCAAAGAAAATATATTTTCACAATGGAACAATTAATAAAAATAAAATATTATAGGAGTCTAATAATGATGATGAATATGATGTTAGGGTATCATATATGTTTGAACAATAGTTTCTCACTCTCACAACAAAGGTAAAATTTCATTGTAATCTTATCAATTATATATTATTATCAACATATACATATATCCACATATCACATATCCATATTTTAATTATTAATCACATATCCACTACCAAATTTCACATATTTTTATCTTAACAAAACATTAATATTATATCAGAGTATGTTGGTTTAATTACAAAGGGCAGCCACATTGTACCATCTTCGACTTTCAGTAGTCCATAATATAAAATGTATGAAAATAAAAACCTAACCAAATCAATCATAGTCTCTACATAAATCTATAAAATCTCTTACAAATAAAAAATTGATAGAGAGTTTGTGGAATATGGGGATGTAAACTATATTATACGCAGCTAGATGTGTTTTTTAGAAAATAGTAATCAAAATCCAAAATATTTATCCATTCGTAATGTAATACAACTTGAGTGGGGTGAATATGAAATCAATTTAAAATATAATATATATATTATTGAAAATACCCAATCACTAACCATAGTGATTCCAAATAATGTGTCATGGCCCATCCTCGAGGGCCGTGTTGTGACTACCCCAAACCCACATTCCTTAGGCATGGGGCTGGCGACTAGCACCAAAGGCATAAATCCCTATGTTGGGAAGGAATTTCCTTTATGAAAGTAAAAAACACAACAGAGTACGCTACATGAAGTAAACACTAAGTGAATATTGTATTCAAAAAGTAGTGATGAAAGTAAAGGGGGATGAAAATACATGCCCAAAAGTAATGTTCAAGTACAACGGAAAGCATGTACAACGGAAAAAGGGTCAACAACTAAAAAGGGAAGCTCCTGGAACATCTGCAAAGTTTCCTACCTGAAGGGTAGGTACATATGTCCACCTTAGAACTTCATGTCAATTGATCTGATTAATGTACACTCTCTCCATGTGGTCCACCTCTGGGTACCATCTGGTCTGGGATCGCTCCCGGCCTCCGGCAAAGCTGTCTGTTGTCTGCATCCAACACAATAAGTTGCTGGCATAGCCCGTGTAGTGGTGAGTATAACGATACTCAATAGGGACCCTGAGACCCTTGAAGGTCTCCCAGAATACACAAAGGATAATCACAAAAGGAATGATACTATCACTATATATCAATCAACCCAATATAGGTATATTCCAATACATATACCTATGTTATCAATCTCAGTTCGACTCCAATTATCGACCCCAAGCACAACCCAATCCCAACAAGAATGTAAGTCAATAACATCGATGATAATGATTGAAAATCATGAATATTCTTGCACAGGTATACATATTTCATATAATGATAGAGATTATCAGATGTATTCACTGATTAATCTAAGATTTCAGACCCACACAGGATACAAGACTAGCTAAGATGTCAGACCCACACATGATATATGACCAACTACTCTATCGAACACACACTAGATACAAGTATAGATGTCATACTGCCGTACAAAAATAGGATACAAGAACATTAGTCATCATCATCAAACCGATGATGTATCGGAGTACAGTAGTCATCCCTGTCTAACCCACATGGATCTCAGTACAGTAGTCGTCACCGTTGAACCCACGGAGGTTTCTAGTATGGTAGTTGTTGCAGTCGCATCCAACTCTTGGGTTCGCACACACAGCACACTCGATTCCAGAAGGGCCCACTCCTCAAACAAAGGGGAAGATACATCAACTATCACTAAGTCACTATTTTATGTATCCCAATGTTTCTTCTCATCAAAAGGAACCCAACTTGACAGACGGCATGTCCATCAAACACACAGTCTGAGATTTATTTGGTTTTCGGTTCTAGTGGCCCCGTTAGAATTACGATCATTCCAAAACCAGCCATTTTCCAAAGTTGTCGAAAACTCACATAGAGTATCGCAAAAGAACTACTTTGTCATGAGAAACATAGTGCCATAGATGGCGCGTCGATGGGATGAGAGGTCTAGAAGATATTCACGTTTAAGATAAACGGGCCAAGCTGGTAAAGCCTAGTGGGCTGGCGGGTCGGCCCGACCCAGTTCGGCGGCTCCGACCCGGCTGGGGGGTGGCCCAGCCTAGTGGGATGCAGCTCGGCCTCGAGGGACACGACCTGGTCTGGGGGGCGCGTCCCGGCCCGACCCAGCGGGGCGTGTCCTGTCCCAGTGGGGCGCCGCCCGACAGCAGGGGGCCCGGCCCACGGAGGGCCGCGGCTCGGCCAACTGGTGAGCAGAGTAGGGGGTGATACCTCCCCCCCCCCAGTTTTTTGAAACTGTAGTGCCGATCGACACCTCCCCTCATGCCCGGGTGGCTGAATCCGGCCGTTCTTCTCCGGTGCGAGTGGCCCGCCCTGCTGGCCGCTGTCTATAACAAACGGAACCGCATTGTGATTCTCCTTCTTCCACCTGTCCAGCAGGTGGCCAGCCATTTTTCCCACCAATGCGGTCCTCCCAGACACACCAAGGGGGTACGACGGTTCTCCTCTCATGCCGGCTTTATCTGGCTGGTTCTTCCATCCCAGCCAGTCGTGAGACTAGTCGGATCTTCTTTGGCTGAGAGGCCAGGGGTTGCGGGTTGCGGTTCTTCTGTAGGCAGTCAGTGCATGGCCACTGCTTCTTCTGTACGCCGTGTCCCATATGGATGTAGCCCCTTCCTTCATTTAGTGTGGAGTGATGGCACCACTCCCTACCGGTTCTGCCACCATCATCAACTCAAGAGAAACAACAGAGGGTCATCGGGTCGTGTTTGTTCAGCCTGCGCCCTCCGCCTAAGCTGGTAACAAACGGCCAATGTCGAAAAATATAAAACGAAGAACGATGATTTAATTTAAACTAGAAAAAACCCTACCTCAATTCAAGGTTCCTTCATAGTAATAGCAGAAAACAGCGTCATAGAAGATGGTGTCGCGGAAGTCATGCGTCGCGGAAGACGGACATCGATTCTGTGGATGTCGCAGTGCGTCTGAAGAAGAAGCGTTGTAAGATAAATCCCACGTGTTCTTCGTCGGTGAAGAAAATATGTTCTTCGTTGGATAGAAGGGTGTTATTCATTGGAGTGAATTCTCTCTAACTAATTCTCCAAAAGTTCCACCTCAAAATATTTTCCAAGCCAAAATAATAAAAAGGCACTTCCAAGATTATTATAATGCCTAGAATTCAAAACAATTCAAATGAATTGTTGACATAGAAATTAATTGAAGAAGATTTTAATTAATTATGTTTTCACACTTAATGTGATGGAGGTGGAGATGCTCCACCATTAAGTGGATGTTCAAAAGTTTAGTAAAAGGGGATCATGGGAGTTAAAGGGAGGATGAAGAGTTAGGTTCTCGTGTGGGCCCCACCCTTAGTTATATCCTTTCAAGGGATGTTATGTGTGGTGTGAGCACCACCTAAATTTACTTTTGGAGAAAATAACCACCACCCTAAATAAAACAATGTAATACATAATTTTATTTTGTTAAATAAAATTCACAAAAATTAACTTTTCATGCCGACCAAACGCAACTATGGTAAAGGTCACCTTAAGTGAATACCTGCACTTAGAGTTAATCAGTGCCCTTAGATTTCAATTCAGCGCACCGGTTCAAACGATAGAAAAACCCGCACGTATGTTTACATAACGTACCTGAACAAAACTCCAGAAAATGATTCCGGTCACACCGGTCCTCTGAATCAGGCACCGTTATGAAACTATAGACTCGTAAAATTTAAAAAAAATTATGAAAAAAAAATTCAATGAAATTTATGTGTCTTTACATTACCCCCACCATAGGTATTTACATACCCGTAATGCTACAACACACACTAGGGAAACAAATGGGGGTAATGAGGAGGCATCTGAGCCTCTTGCTCCTACATGCTCTCATGGATTTTCCCATGCTGCCAGCAAATTCGTACCATAGGAATCGACCATCCACGTAATATATTCTCTTATCAATACTCAATATCCACTAGGACCTCCATGAAATTCTCCCCACCATCAATCTCCATCTCCTTGTGATCAATGATTTGGGTCGGGTCATGCACGTATCCCCTCAGTTGAGATTTGTGAAAGACATCATGTACCCGGTGCAACTGAGGTGGAAGGGCAATGCGGTAAGTCACATTGCCTACTCTACTGAGGACCTAGAAAGGTTTGCTGAATCGTGGAGATAACATGCATCCTTGAACAAATCTCAGTAGACCTTGTCGAGGTGAGACCCATCGAACAATGTGGTCACCCTCCTTGAACTCCAGTGGTCTCCATCTCCAATCAGCATAGGAATTCTGTCACCTCTGTGCAGTCTTCATACACTCCTGGATGATATGCACCTTCTCTGTCGTAGCCTACACCATCTCTGGTCCTACAAGTGCTGACTCCCTTGGGACTATCCAACACAGAGGTGATCTAAAAGGCTATTCGTACAGTTCCTTGTATGGTGCCATCTCGATGGTGGAGTGTTATTTGTTGTTGTACACAAACTCCACCAAGGTTATGTGATCCTCCCAGCTGCGACCATAGTCGAGAACACATGCGTGAAGCATGTTCTCGTGGGTATGAATGGACCTATCAGTCTGAAAATCCGTCTGAGTATGGAAGGAAGTGCTCAAGTGAAGCTGTGTCCCAAAAGCTTCGTATAAACCCTTAAATTGTTGGTAAGTGAATCGATCATCTCGATCGGAGATGATAGTCGACGGTACACAATGAAGTTGTACGATCTCTCAAACATAGAGGGATCCCATGCTCTATACTGATCCATGTTCTATGATCGATAAAAAGTGGTCCATCTTGGTGATTCGGTCGATAATCACCTTGATAGAGTTATGTCATCTAGATGTACGTGGAATATCCATAACAAAATCCATGTATATCCCATCCAACATCCACTCTGGAACCTCTAAGGGATATACGAAGCCTACTGGTACCTTGTGCTCCACCTTCCCATGCTGTCAAGTGAGGCATCATGAGACGAACTCATCTACCGCCTTCTTCATAGTCGGCCATCAGTGCTTCCGTCTAAGGTCCTAATACATCTTCACCACTCTAGGATGTACCGCTAGAGTGGAAGTGTGGAACTCCCTCAACACCTCATCATGTAGTGAAATAGGTACCATGGTATGTCCTCTGAATAGGATGACGTGCTCCCCACCTTCAAAAAATCCATTAGGTGCCTGCCCTGAGGATATCTAAGAAAGTCATGTCTCACAGTCAACATCCCCATGTTGTGCCTCTCTGACTCACAGGAGGAGTGGAGGAGTGAATGTGAGAGACTATAGAAAGGATGCTCCATCTCTATCCACAAAGGATATTTGAAACGTGGAAAGCTGCTCTGTCGCCTCTCCTAACGGTTGAATGCCTAATATCCTACTGAGAGCATCTGCTACAACGTTCCCCTTCCCAGGAGTATAGACTATATCGAATTCATACTCCTAGAGGAACTCGATCCAACATCGTTGTCTCAGGTTCATGTCCTTCTGCGATAAGATGTACATGAGTCTCTGGTGGTCAGAGTAGACTGTAAAGCACTCTCCCATCAGATAGTGCCGCCACATATTCAAGTCGAAGACCACTGCTTCTAACTCCAGTTCATAGTTAGCATTGTTTTGATCATGATATCTCAAATTTCATGAACCATATGTGATCACTACATTGTCTTGCATCAGGACACACCCAAGTAGGGTCCTTGATGTGTCACAGTAAACTACGTACTATACACCTTACTCAGGATTCCTCAAGATGGGTGCACTAGTCAATCTATGCCTCAACTCTTGAAAGCTATGCTGGAATCTATCTTACCACACGAAGGGTTTCCCTTTCTTTTTCAATGCGGAAAGTGGTGCATCAACTAAGGAGAATTCTGGCACAAACCTCTGATAGTACCCTACCAGACCCCAGAATCTCCGCACCTCCTTCACACTCATGGGTGGATCCCAAGAAAGTACTGCCACTATCATCAATGTATCCACTCTTACCCCAGCTTCTTAGATGACGTGTCCCATAAAGTGAACATATCAAATCCAGAACGTGCACTTTGAGAGCTTAATATAAAGCTAGTGCTCTCTAAGTGTGTCCAAAACTACTCGCAAATGGTAGGTTTTCTTCTCCTCAGTAGTCGAGTAAATCACTAAGTCGTCGATGAAGTCTAAAAAAAATCAATCGAGGTAAGGCTGGATGATCCAGTTCATGAGACTCATGACCACAACTGGAGCATTGGATATGCCAAAGGGTATAACCATGAACTCGTAGTGGCCATACCGACACCTGAATGTTGTCTTCTGCACATCCCCATCTAGAACTCTGAGCAGTTAATATCCTGACATGAGGTATATCTTCGAGAACCATCGTGATCCTTTGAGCTGATCAAATAGTTCATCAATCTTCAAGAGTGGGTACTTGTTCTTCATGGTCACTTGATTCAGGCGACGGTAGTCGACACACAGTCGCAAGCTCCCATCCACCATCATGGAGAACAAAATTGGGGATGCCTAGGGTGAAACACTGGGTCGGATAAATCCCTTACCCTACAAGTCCTCCAGCTGTATTTGAAGCTCATGATGCTCGGCGGGAGCCATCCGATATGATGGAGTAGATATTGGTGTTGTCCTGGTGTACAAGTCAATGTAGAAGTCTACCACTCTGCAAGGAGGTACTCCTGGAACATCGTCTGGAAAAAAATCCGTGTACTGATCCACCACAATAGGAAAACTCAGACTCCTCACATCAACCACTCAGTGGAAGAGACTAGAAAAATGATGAGTGATCGGCTGCCCCCTCCACTGTGTAAGTCCATCATGTGCTGAAAAGGCTCCCTTATTTCCAGTGAAGGTGAACCCTGTCCCATCTGCGCGGATACAACGCACCTTAATCCAATTCTTCGATCTATGCATGAACTATGGATAAACTATCCATACCCAATATGACATCGTAAGGCCTTGACACCGCTACAAGAAGATCCCAGCCAAAGCTCTCGACACCTAGAGTAATCCCACACTATCGGCACCAGTGTCTAATCGTCGAGTCTGCTCTCATAGGAGTCTCTAGCCGTAAGGATCAAGCCAATAGCTCTGTCAGAATATCTGAGCTCCAAACAAGTGCAGCGGAAATGACAGAATGACTCACACCTGTGTCTATAAGTACTGCATCAAGGATGGAGTAGACACAAATAGTACCTCGAATCATATCAAGTGTTCCTTGGTCATAGGCCTCGACTGGCTAGAGCTAAGCCCGCCTCTGTTCACCAACTCCATGTGGTCGGGGTGGACCTCCTGGTGGTGGTGGAGGTAGAGCCTCGAAACATCGTCCACCACCAACTGCTTGGTCAACTCATTTGACACGTCCTTCTTCTCCCGGTGGACCATCATGGTCAAACCTCTGCCTCTACCTAGAAGGTCCCTCTACTATATGTTTCTCATCTATAAGGCTAGTAGGGAAATCACAAGCCATGTGGCCCTACCTGCCGCATGCATAGCAGTGCCTTATCCATGTAGGACTGGCTCTGTTTTGTGTTCCCCACACAACCGAACATATATCATGTGGTCTCCCGCCTGATGTCCTGGTCCGCTTGGACCTCTGCGTCATCTGTCTACTGCCTGTTGTAGAAGACTTTGCTACGTGTCGTCCTATTTCACGTCTTGCTGCTGGTGACATCTCATGGAAAAACTATCCACTAGAAGGTCTCTCTCCAGCACCCCTGCCTACATCAGGATGCTGAGGGGAATCGTTGAATCCCTGATATCATGCCTGAGCCCCTGCTTGAAAGTCCTAGAATTGAAGAATAGGTCTCGTACCATATCTGTGGAGTAGCGTGAGAGGTCAGAGAACCCTGCTGAGTACTGAGTTACTGTCATGCTGCCCTGCTGCAGATGTAGTACATCCTGAATCTGTATTGCACGAAGGGTGGCTGGAACAATCTCCGTGCAGAAGAGACTCTCAAATTTTGTCCATAGTAAATATGCCTCGTCATGCACCTAGAGCATCATGCTCCACCATCTGCCTACTACTCAGTGTAGGAGACTCGTGGAAAGATCACCATAAGGTCAGATTATGTCCCTACCAATCTGAAAACTCTGATGATAACCTCCATTCAATCATCAGCTGCCAATGGGTCCGTCTCTCCACAGAACCTGGGTGGCCTCTATCACTAAAATTCGTGCAACACACTTTGGAAGCATGCCCTCTCTGCTGTTGGGGCTGGTGGTATCGGTGGCCCAGTGGGTAGTGGTACCGCTGGTTCCTCCACTGTGATAGGGCCCTGCACTGAGTCCTCATCGCTCGGTGGGATACCATATCATACGTAACTCGGAAACCTAGCTGGCAACTTTTTTGTGGCCATCCGGGAAGAAAAAAATTGTCCCATGGTCAAAACAATATATTTGGTGAGCTGACACAATTTAATCCCAATGAAATCTTTTGAAACTCAAATGCAATCAGTGTTTTTGTGCACTGAGTCGGAAATCAGAGTTCAGGGTCCGGGTGTATGGATAAATTGGACACCACACCAACACTGGACTACCTAGACTAAAAATCACACTCAATAATCATAACACTATTTCTTTACAGAAATAATATTCAGAGTCCTGAGTTTTACTCTAGAAATGACTCCTCAGATACCAATTTGTCACGAACTGTCCTCGGGGCCCGGGATATGAGTACCCCAATCCATCCTTCCATAATCCAATGCTTGGTGACCAGCACCGAAGGAGTAAATCCCTAAGCTGGGAAGACATTGCCTTTATGAAGATAAACAAACACAATGGATTACGCAATAGGATGTAAACACTATGTGAATATTATATACAAAAAGTAGTGATGAATGTAAAGGGGGCATGAAATACAAGCCCAATAGTAATGTACATGTACAACGGAAAGCCAGTACAACTAAAAAAGGTCAACAGCTAAAAATGGAAGCTCCTAGAATGTTTGCTGAGTATCCTACCTGAATGGTAGGAACAGATATCAACCTTAGCACTACACGTAATTTGGTACGCTACAAATATTGTCTCTCCATGTGGGACACCTTCGGGTATAGTCTAGTCCTAGCTCGCTCCTGGCATCTGTCAACACTGTCTGTTGTCTGCATCCAACACAACGAGGTGAAGGCATAGCCCATTCTGGTGTGAGTATAACAATACTATGTATGGACCCCGAGACCCCCGAAGGTCTCCCAAAATCAACGAAGGATAACCACAAAATTGAAAGATATAATCACGAAGTATCAAACAACCCCACTTAGGTATATTTCCCTACATATTCTTAAGTTATAATTCTCAGTTCGGCTGTAACTCTCGATCAGAAGCACAACCCAGTCTACATAGGATAGTAAGTCAATCACATCTATGATAATGATTTAAAATCTAAACTTAGCTCACATAGTTATACATATTTCATATTGCGATAGAGATGATCAGATGTAGTCACTAATTCGTCTATGATGTTAGACCCACATAGGATACAAGACCATCTAAGTTGTCGGACCCACACAGGATACAAGAATAGCTTCTATGTCATTCCCACACAGGGATACAAGTACATATGTATTACTCCTGGACCCACAGAACATACAAGAACTGTAGTCATCGTCATTGAACCCATATAGGATCAAATTATGGTAGTCATCATTGTCAAACCCACGGAGGATCCCAGTACTATAGTTGTCATCGTCGAACCCATGAAGGATTCTTGTATGGTAGACGTCGCAGTCGCAGCCAGCTCCAGGGTTCCTGCACATAGCATGCTTGATTTTGGGAGGGTCTGCTCCTCAAACAAAGGGTTTGACACATCAACTATCACAATTTAACAATTTGACATATTCCAATGTTTCATATAATAAAAATAAACCCATTATGATAGACGACGCGTCAATCAGACGCCCGGTATGAGAGTTATTGGTGTTTCTGTTCTAGGGACCCTGTTGGAAAAACTCTCGTTCCAAACCCAGAATTTATACAAAGTTTTTTAAAACAAATTTAGAGTATCGAAAAAGGACCACTTCTTCTTGAGGATCTCAGTGACACAGATGGTGTGTCGATCAGACACGCGATCTAGAAGATATTCGCATTTAAGCGAAACGGGCCCGGCCCGTCATGCCTGGTGGGCTGGCAGGTCGTCCTGACCTGGTTCGGCGGGTCCGAACCGGCTGGGGGGTTGGACCGACTCGGTGGGGTGCGGCATGGCCCGGCAGGATGCGACCCGTCCCGGTGGAATGCGGCCCGGGCCAATGGGGAGTGTCCCTGCCCAGCCTGGCTCGTCGGTAGGCTACCCGACACGCGCAAGGGCCGCTCGGCACGCGGCTGGCCACAGCTCGATGAGTTGGCCGAGTAGAGCGGAGGGCACATACCCCCATTTTCTAAGACAGTGGTGCAGAGCGGCACCACCCCTCCTTTATGACCACCCGAAGCCGGCCGGTCTTCTCCTATGTGAGCGGCCCGCACAGCGGGCTGCTGTCTCCTCCACGAGCCACCGCATGGAACCGCGACTTCTTTCACCAGGCCGATAGGTGGCCAGCTAGTTCACCTTCCGAAGCAAACTTTCTAATGGGGGAAGTTGTTCTCTACAGCGCGGCCCCAAGGGGGTGCCACGGTTTCCTGTCCGGATGGCTTTAGCCAGCTGGTTCTTCAAACCCAGCCAGTCGTGAGATCGATCAGTTCTTCTTCAGCCGAGCGACTCGCGGTTCCGGGCTGCAGTTATTCTCTACACATATGGCGCATGACCGTTGCTTCATCCATACGCCACAGCTCATATGGCATCTTCCCCTTCCTTCATCCGGCGAGGTGCGACGGAACCACGTCATACCGGTTCTACCACTGTAATTAACTCATGAGAAACAATGGTGGGTCATCGGGACTTCTTTGTTAGGCTCGTGGCCTCCGCATAAAATGGTTACAAATGTCCAAAGTTGAAACATATAAAACAAGGAACAATTATTTAATTTAAACAAGAAAAACTCCTACCTCGATTCAATGTTTATTCGTCATAGTCGCGGAAAACGCTGTCGCGGATGATGGTGTCGCAGAAGTCGGGTGTCGCAGAAGACGGACGTCGATTCTGTTGACGTCGTGGTCTGTCGGAAGATGAAGCATCATTGGAGAAATCCCTTTTGTTCTTCTTCGGAGAAGAAAATAAGTTCTTTGTTGGAGAGAAGGGAGTTCTTCGTTGGAGAGAATGCTCTCTCCCTAATTCTCCAAAAGTTCCACATCAAATTATTTGCCAATCCAAAATAATAAAAAGTCTCATCCATGATTATAATAATGCCAAGCATTAAAAAAAATTCAAATGAATTTTTGAACCACAAATTAATTAAAAAATATGTTAATTAATTGTATTTTAACACTTAATTGGAGGGAGGTGGAGAGGCTCCACCATTTAGTAGAAGCTCAAATGTTTAAAAAAAGGGGTTCATAGGAGTTAAAGGGAAGATGAAGAGTTAGGTGCTCGTGTGGGCCCCACCCATATTTATATCCTCCCAAAAGAGGTTATGTTTAGTGTGGGAGACACCTATAACTTCCTTTTGTAGGAAATAACTACCACCCTAAATAAAACTACATAACACATAATTTTATGTTGTTTAATAAAATTACCAAAAATTATCTTCCCCTCCCGACCAAACACGACTACGGTAAATGTCCTCTTAAGAGAATACAAGCACTTCGAGTTAATCGGTGCCCTCTGATTTCAATTCTGATCACCGGTTCAAAAGATAGAAAAACCTGCATGTGCATTTAATGAATATACCTGAAAAAAACATCGGGATATGATTACGAGAACACCGGGACTCGGAATCAGGTGTCGTCAGAAACTGTGGACATGTAAAATTCCAATGAATTTATGAAAATAATTTTCTTTAAATTTTTTGTTCATTACATAATGTTAATCATAAATACATAATTACCAACTTATCTACACATACTACTTTCTAAAATTGAATCAAATATAATAATTTAAATCAATTCTTTTGTTCCTAAAAAAATACACCAATAAAAATAATACATGAATTTTTAAATATATTATATATAAAATTTCATATTTAAAATTACCAACATTATTAAACCCATTATAAAATTAAAAATTCATAATTAATGAAATAAATCGACCTCATGTGATGATCAATTTTCTATTCTATTTTAGATTTTATTTATTATTTTTTTGAAAATAATCCAGATGATTTATTCAAATATAAAAGAAGATAGATAATTACCTGATTTAAAAAAACAATAATGATTTCTATTTAATCAAATACATCAATAGATAATTTATCGGATCACTAAATAAAAACAGTATGAATTTTGTTTTACAAAATTATGGAATAAATTTGAATCTAAATGTCACGGTTTATGGATCACTAGACTCATTCTTTTAAATTTGAATCATCCATTAATTTAAAAACTAATTAAACACATTTGAGTGGAATTATAAATATTTTAAACTTAAAATACAAAAATATTATCTATTGTTATTCATACTACATAATAACCCCTCCCCCACCATTATATTTCCTTTAAATTATTTACGTTTAATTATCATTCCATTGGAAATAATAAAAAAACTAATTTTAAGCCTAAATTATTATTGCAAAGTGAATTCTTTTATGTGATAAATGAATATTTTTATTATTACAGGATTAAAAATTAATTTACAATTGATGATGTTCTGTTTTTGTCCAAAAGTGGGGAATAATATAATTTTAATTATTGAAATGACTATTAAAATAGTCTCATAATTACCCTCATGATAATTTAACAAATCATATGATTAAAAAAATTATTCTTATGAAATATCAATGGTTGTAATAGAATATTAATGCCTTTAATGATATATCCTGACTGTTGTAGAACTACTAAAAGTAAACTTAGAGAAATTAAATGTAACCTATATTAATTTGTTTTATCATACAAAATTTTAAATTATTATTATGGAATTTAATAATGAAATTTTAATAAATAATAAATTAATTTTATAGAATCTATGATTTATAGAAAATAAATATTAATCTCATATTAGTCAATATTTAAGCTTATAGTACATTAATTTGAAATACACTTCAACTAAGGAGGAAACTTGAACATATATCCAAAACATCAAAAAATGATGAGTGTGTTACAAAAATAGAATATATCA
This sequence comes from Viscum album, assembly GCA_963277665.1. NCBI lineage: Eukaryota > Viridiplantae > Streptophyta > Magnoliopsida > Santalales > Viscaceae > Viscum > Viscum album. Next base: position 855,548,396 of record OY728156.1, on the reverse strand, counting down.
TAATGAAATTTAAAATAATAAATAAATTAAAAGTATTATATTTAATACTAAATTTTAATGTATCATATCCATTTTTGAACCTCTATATCATGAATGGAAACCAATTACTTCTTGTCAACCATGGAAAAATAATGGGATTAAGAGTACTCATTATTTTAATTGATTAATATATTTAAGATAAATATTAATGAATTTTTTAATGATATAATAGAGAATAATATCACATTATGAATAAATGTAAGAGGTGAAATTGATATGATGAAGAATTAATGGAAAAAAATTCATCATTAGAATTTTTTTAAAAAATTACCAACATTAAATTAATAATTTATAATAATTTACCTTATTCTTCATGTAAATAAGAGAAACCTTAATAATATAATATAATAACATATTTTAATCTAATGGAAAATTATTTTTCTCTCAATTTTTAATAAAATAGCATTTTACTACATTAAATTTTTTCTCATAAAAATAAAAATACCATTATTGGAATTAGATTTCAAATGTAAATTTAATGATAAAATAGTATGGGTGATTAGTTTGTAATTTATTTTCCTGTGATTATAGTTTTATAGTGGATTTAGTGGTTACTTTTTTACAACTACAAGATTCAATATAATTTTTTTAACGAATTTATCAATGTCTCACTGAAGATTACTTTAAAAATAATAATTTTATATTTAAAAGGGGAAATACGAAATACAAAATATTTAGAATCATAGATTGGGTAACACAAAATATATTTATATTTGGAATATAATTTTTACCCAATTTATATTGTTTCATTATAATTAGATTTCATTATAATCATTTATAGAAATGGATATGCAATTTTTATGTTTTTTATTAAAAATATCCATCAATAATTCATTTCCAACATCATCCCAAATTTATTTTTTTCATTTTTTAAGGATTTATTGTTTAAGGTTAGAACTACCCCTAATAACCCACAATAGGTAATCTCTACACTAGATGGATTCCTCCCAAAGTATCTTGGGTAATTGATAATTTGTTATTGTTTATTATTATTACTCATTTATTTCACTCCAAATAATACATTTAAAAATTTTGTTATAAAAATATAATATAATAAAAAGTAATTATATTATGTTTGATACTTTTTTTACAAAGACACGACATTTTTATTTTTTAATGTTTGTTAAATGATATCATGGTAATATTATTGTGCTGTTCTTGGGATAAATTAAGAATAAAATTAAAAATATTTTTATTTTAATGAATATGAAAACCATACATATATGGTTGTAAATATATTAAATAAAATAAATTAAGCCACATTGAATATATTAAAAAAAATTCTAAAAATAATAATAATAAGAGTTATTTTTATGATACCATTTTTTTATTTATATTTTTTGTATCAGAGATATAATTTTAAAAACTATGTCGACATATGAATTATTTGTTTGAAAATTTTCATGTACATAATTTCATGTTAATAATAGTGGATGTAAAACAATGGTTATCTACCATTTTAGGTGGAGAAGTTTTAGTGCCTATTGGACCAATTATATATGTGGTGATTAGGGGAGATAAAACTATGAAACTGTTGGATATAATGGTTGATGTCAACAAAAAATGATATATCATTGTTTTGGGTGTTTAATGCTGATTAGTAGAAAAACATGTGGCTATATAATCATGGTGAACATATATATTCTGGATTTGAAGGATATTTCCTCTTTGGTGGGATGTGGATGCAATACATTCAGCCTATAAGATGTAATAGAAGTTGTGCAAATGGTGCTATTGAAATCCCATGAAGCTGACGCTAATGTCAGAGAGTCATTTATAAGAAGATTATTTAATAATTAATGATGTTATGAGATGTGTGGTGAGGGGAACCAAAAATGATAAATCTAAATTGAATATTCTTAATGATTTTTAATTAATCAATAATATATAATAATAATTTTAGACAGGAACCTTAGGGACCAACGTAATATAATATTTCTAATAAGTTTTTGAAAAATCATTGATATAATTTTTGTTCTAGCCATTAATATATGTCTCAAAATATTCAACATCAAGAATAAATATGACAATAAATACATTACCATGACCATTTTTATACTACCTTGGTGAATTAATAAAATATAAAAATAAATAAACCATTAATTTTCATATGAATGGGCATATATTTCAACTATTAAAACTCTTTAAATGACAATAACAAAAAAATTTCATTCATTACTAATATTATTTAACCACCATAGGATATCATAATCATTTCTATATATGTAATTTTGAATCATGTGATGGAAAAAAATAAGTGTGTATAATGTAGACCAAGAAACCTAATAATTAATTTAAATATTATGAATCATTTGAAATATGTTACCATTTTTAATACAAAATTTAAACACACACATGAAATTAGTATATTTTATTATATAGTTTTCATAAAAATAATATTATAATGTATATAAAATTTAATGGAATTGAATATTTCATTAAAAATGAATTTTATTTAAATCATTATATTAATATAAAATTAAAAATATTCGATAAAAAGGTACAATAATTTTAAAAATAATAAATAATTCAATAATATATAAAATTATTATCATGTTTAATGAAATCAAATATTGTTAAAAAGAATTATTACAAGCTTATAAACATCATGATGTAATATATAGAAATTATTTTTATATCATTCATAAAAGTATTTATCTTCATTTATGTATCTTAATAGTCTATTTAAAATAACCCATAATAGAATAAGTTCACCCAGTTTTTTCAAAATCATTTACTCTTGATTAGAAACTAATATCTCATTTATTATAGATCTATATCATTTGGTACACCAGTAATGTTAGACAATTTAATGGTTTTTAAATTCACAAATGCATTTATATAGTTAAATATATTTTTTATAAAACACAGAAAAACATTCATTTTAATCATTATAAAAATAGATTATAGTAATATCATAAATAATGATATATCATTTTATTTGATAATTATGAAAATGATATCATTAATAAAATTTTGTTAAATTATTGAAATTATAAAACAATTAAAAATTTAACTTTATGTTTAAAAAATGGATAGACATTGAATAATTTTACCATGATGAAAAATATAAACACAATATCATTCAAAAAATTCTAAAAATTTAAAATATTACCTCTATGGAAATGGTAAAATGAGTATTTTTTAATCAATTATATGTAACATATAATATAAAAACATTAAACTTATTAAATAATAGATGTGTATAATAGAAAATTATATAAAACATTTTTCAATACATATAATGAAATGTGATTGAAAAAATACATGAATTTTTTTAATGAAATAAATTTTTGAAAACACCATATGGAATAAAAAATATAATCAAATAGAAGAATTACCTCATAAATTAATGTCAGATACCAAGAAAAAATAATATACATGATCTAATATAATAATTAATATGTATATATTAATTATAATGAATATATGTAAATAATATAAAACATGTTCCAATGAAAGGGAAGAGAGAGGAAATACTCATAAGTCATAGGAAACCATTAAATAAAGAACCCCTCAAGGAGAGATAATGAGATATAATAATAAATTCCATGAATAAAGATAGAGTGATGAAATTCAATAAAAAGTTACTATTTAATCCATTTAATTGATAATAGTTTCATAACCTGAAATATTTTTCAAGGAATTTACATTATAGTAAATATCCCTTTTTTATTTAGTGAGACCTGAATGAAAACCATTGAATTAGTGAACATGTATTTTATTTTTATATACTATTAATTATAATAAATATATCAAATAATATAAATTTATGATTACATCTTAATTTAAATATTCTAACATCAGATGATTCTTAAAGATTACTTATGTATTTTTTGAATATTCCGATCTCCAAGAATTTTAAAATTGAAAAAAAAATTAACTTGTAAATGAAATGGAAAAAATTTTCAAATTGTATAATTGCGTCAAAGGTGCGTAATTTTCCATTGGTCTATAATTTATTTGGATTTTATAGTAGTTAATATATTTAAAATATTAATTATTTCTTATATTAAATATTATTTATTTCAACATGTGGGATCTTGTATATATCATATAAAATAATTATATATAAATTTTTTATCTATTGATGATGGTAGAACAATTATTGTTACTAAGATGATATATACATACCATAATGATTACTACCCCTAGAAGAGTAAAATTTAATATAAATGTTTTAATTATTTATTTTATTTTTATTAAATTGTATCCTTGTATCAACCGAATCTATAAACTATAATATATTTATAATCCAAAACACTTCCTGAAACATCCTATGTAAATAAAGAATAGAACATTTTCATATTTATGAATACTTCTAAATTAAATATTAATTTTACTTTAAATTGGATTCCATGTACAATGGCTCACCTGGTACACAAAAATTGGATTCGTTGAAATCTTATGCCGCACACAATGTTTTGTCATACTAAAAACTAATAATATAATATTATTTTAAATGGAAGTTAACCCCTAGATGTTTTATTATCAGGAATGGAAAGAACTAACTAATATATTAATATACATTTATATTAAATGATTATACATTTATCGAATAAATTTTAGAGGCTTAAAATAAGAAAGAATCCAATTTTATGCATAAATTTTATAATATTCATTAAACGGTAGATTTACTGCCTTTTGATGGAGAACCATTTTAAAATCCAGTTTTTTCACTTTTTCTGTTTTATTAGAAAAAATAATATTCTTCATTAAGATTGGGACATCAAAATATACTTTGGTTGAAATATTTATATTTTCATAATAATGATCATTTTTTAATGATTTGTCAAAATTCTTTATTTTAATTCATAACTACCATTTAGTCAAATTTATTTATAAGGATATATTATCTTTTTAATTAGTTTCAATGTGTAATTGTATTATGTTTTTAACATTTAATCCAATTGTCATCATTGGAAGTAATTTCACTTTCAAATTGGACATAAAAATGTGTAAATATTTTTATAGTTATTATTTTATAAAAATAATTTTTTTATTTTGACAACAAAAATTAATATATATATTTTTTCTAACTCTTCAGTGTTTTTAATATGGGGAAATCTATTACATATTTGGAATTAGGAGGTCCAAATTTTTTAAATACGTAACATTAATTTTTAGACTTTATGAATATTTACCTTAGTAAATTTTTTATTTACCATGGTTAAATGGTATATTTTTTAAATAAGGTTAAAAATAATTTTATAATAATATTAAATTACACTAACATGTGTTATAATACTATTTTTGATACATGCCAAACCATGGGCTTCCTTGGGGTGATTTTGGGACCCCAAGAAGACATTTAGGAGTGATAATGGCATTTTATAATAATTAATTTAATATAAGGTTAAAAATTACATATATATATATATATATATATTTGTAAATGAATTCGTAGATGTAATTATATAAGAAATCTCTTCATCTATAAATATTCATTTTAAATCTAAAAGTATTTCCCACATCATGATATTTTTTTTATAATTTATAGAAATAAAATAAGTACAATTATTTTTGACACAATAATGATGTAGTGTTTAACTCAGTAAGGAATGATTTAAATAGAAAAGATTTAATAAAATTAAAACAACATCCAAAACCTGTCCAATTTTAAATGAATGATTTTATTTTGTACAAGAGTCATCTTATATTCAACTATAGTATGTTTTTGAATTTTATAAACCAAGAATCATTATAGAATATAATAATATTTTTAAACTTTCTTAAAGATCCACTCCTACAGATTATAAAAATACCTCACCTATATACACTTATTCACACCTCTCAAGCCCCTAGGACCATCTACCATCTATCCAAATAATCATTTAATATTCCTTTATTCCTCCTAAAATAATTCCAATATGATGAAGGAAATTCTAGTCTGTTATTACTCGTCCCCCAGTGCCCATGTCGTGACTACCCTAAGCCCGCCTTCCATAAGACAGGGGCTGGCCTCTAGCACCAAAGGTGTAATTCCCTAAAATGGGAAGGAATTGCCTTTATTAACATAACAAACACAATAGAGCAAATATATGGATATGAAACACTATGTAAAACTTTATAACAAATGATTACTAAAACGTAAAGGGGCTGGGAATACAAGACCAACTGTAAAGTACAAGTAAACTGGAAATACATGTACAACTGAAAAAAGGAAAAATAGTTGATAAGTCATCCTCAAGGATTCATACATGAAGTGTAGGTACAGATAGCCTCCTAAGTAATCCACATCTATCAGTCACATCCGTGTACCGATTCGTCGTAAGGTCCACCTCAGGGTACCGTCAAGTCCTGGTACTCTCAGTCTCAGTCCGCGATGTCTGTCATCTGTATAAGGACCCAGCCTTAATCATTACTTATTATTGAATAAAATGAATAATTCACATAGAGGATCCTTTTAGGTTTAGAGTTTTATAGAATTATACCATACCTATTACATCTCAAAAGATTACACAGTAGACACTTCTACAAATTTTCCTTTTTTTCAAAACATGAACTCCAAAAAAATGTCATTTCTAGTTCCATGTTTAAGAAAAAATGAATTTTCTTTGATCCCATCCATGACCCTATTCCAAATTATGTCATGTGAAAAACATTTCAAAAAAAAAATTGGTGAGCATAAAAAGCTCAATAATGGATACAAAAAGAAGGAAAACTGTAAGTTTTTCAAAACAATAAGTGACCATGAGTACTTTATCAAAGTAATACTTTTCACCTTTATGAAGTAGTATAAACTCTTCAATTAATAAAAGATCATTATATACCCTATTGTAACCAAAATATGACCATAAAACCTATATATATAACATATATAGTTAACTTGGGACATAAACTTACTTAAATGTAATAACCATATGGTCGACCTCCACACATATCACTTAATGGAATAGCCATACGCTCGACTTCCATACCCAATGCATTAGAGGTTATAACGTAACCACCCATCCTAGTATTCACGTCACAACCCATCATATGGTTTATCATGTAACCACCTGTCAAATTTCCAAGTACCATTATAAAATCATAGGACATAAAACAAATATAATGGAAAGAAAACATTTCCATATTTCGATCACAATATATCACTAAAATATATTGTCATAACAAATCCATTATAAAAAACCATTTTCAATACCAAAATAAATAAAATAATATAATGTTTTTATTTACTTTTAAAAACATTATGGATTGTTGAGGAAGCCAAAGTCCAAAAAATACTCACAGCGGCGGAAAAGGTCACTATCACCCCGTATGTTAAAAGAAACATTCCTTTTTTTTCATTTTGTAAAACGCTTCGTACAAAAATATTCCTTTTGTAAAAAATTAAAATTCAAAGTGTTTTATATACCATATAAAAGAATGTCTTGTATTTGAACAATATTTGCCTCAATGAAAAAAATAAATATATCAAATAATATAAATTTATGAGTACATATTAATTTAAATATTCTAACATCTGATGATTCTTAAAGATTACTTATGTATTTTTTGAATATTCAGAACTCCAAGAATTTTAAAATTGAAAAAAAATAAATTTTATCTTATAAATGAAATGGAAATTTTTTTCAAATGGTATAATTGCGTCAAAGGTGAGTAATTTACCGTTGGTCTATAATTTATTTGTATTTTACGGTAGTTAATATATTTAAAATATTAATTATTTCTTATATTAAATATTATTTATTTTAACATGTGGGATCATGTATATATCATATAAAATCATTATATATAAATTTTTTATCTATTGATGATGGTAGAACAATGATTGTTACTAAGATGATGTATACATAACATAATGATTACAACCCCTTGGTAGAGTAAAATTCAATATAAATGTTTTAATTATTTATATTATTTTTATTAAATTGAATCCTTGTATCAACCGAATCTATAAACTATAATATATTTATAATCCAGAACTCGTCCTGAAACATCCTAGGTAAATAAAGAATAGAACATTTTCATATTTATTAATACTTCTGAATTAAATATTAATTTTACTTTAAATTGGATTCCATGTACAATGGCTCAGCCGGTACACAACAATTGGATTCATTGAAATCTTATGTTGCACACAATGTTTTTTCATACTAAATTCTAATAATATAATATTATTTTAAATGGATGTTAACACCTAGATGTTGTATTAGTATGAATTCAAAGAACTAACTAATATATTAATATACATTTATATTAAATGATTATACGTTTATCGAATAAATATTAGAGGCTTAAAATAAGAAAGAATCCAATTTTATGCATAAATTTTATAATATTCTTTAAACGGTAGATTTACTGCCTTTTGATGGAGAACCGTTTTTAAATCTAGTTTTTTCACTTTTTCTGTTTTATTAGAAAAAATAATATTCTTCAATAATATTGGGACATCAAAAAATACATTGGTTGAAATATTGATATTTTCCTGATAATGATCATTTTTTAATGATTTGTCAAAATTCTGTATTTTAATTCATAACTGCCATTTAGTCAAATTTATTTATAAGGATAGATTATCTTTTTAATTAGTTTCAATGTGTAATTGTATTATTCTTTTAACATGTAATCCAATATTCATCATTGGAAGTAATTTCACTTTGAAATTGGACATAAAAAAGTGTAAATATTTTTATAGTTATTATTTTATAAAAATATTTTTTTTTAATTTTGACAACGAAAATTAATATATATATTTTTTATAACACTTCAATGTTTTGAATATGGGAAAATTTATTACATATTTCTAATTAGGAGGTCCAAATTGTTTAAATATGTAACATTAATTTTTAGACATTATGAATATTTACCTCAGTAAATTTTTTATTTACCATTGTTAAATGGTATGTTTTGTAAATAAGGTTAAAAATAATTTTATAATAATATTAAATTACACTAACATGTGCTTTAATACTATTTTTTGATACATGTATAACCATGGGCTTCCTTGGGGTGATTTTGGGATCCCATGAAGTCATTTAGGAGTGATAATGGAATTTTATGAAGATTAATTTAATATAATGTCAAAAATGACATATATATATATATATATTTTTAAATGAATTCATAGATATAATTATATAAGAAATCTCTTCAGCTATAAATAATCATATGAAATCTAAAAGTATTTCCTATATCATGATATTTTTTTTATAATTTATAGACATAAAATAAGTACAATTATTTTTGACACAATAATGATGTAGTGTTTAACTCAGTAAGGAATGATTTAAATAACAATGATTTAAAAAAATTAAAACAACATCCAAAACCTGTACAATTATAAATGAAATATTTTATTTTGTACAAGAGTCATCTTATATTCGACTATAATATGTTTTGGACTTTTATAAACCGAGAATCATTATAGAATATAATAATATTTTTAAACTTTCAAAAAGATCCACTCCTACAGCTTATAAAAGTACCTAACCTATATACAATTATTCACACCTATCAAGCCCCTAGGATCATCTAACATCTATCAAAATAATCTTTTAATATTCCTTTATTCTTCCTAAAATAATTCCCATATGATGAAGGAAATTCTAGTTTGTCATTACTCGTCCCCCAGTGCCCATGTCGTGACTACCCCAAGCCCGCCTTCCATAGGACAGGTGCTGGCGTCTAGCACCATAGGTGTAATTCCCTAAAAATGGGAAGGAATTGCCTTTATAATCATTAAAAACACAATAGATAAAATATCTGGATATGAAACACTATGTAAAACTGTATAACAAAAGATTACTAAAACGTAAAGGGGCCGGGAATACAAGCCCAACTGTAAAGTACAAGTAAACTGGAAATACATGTACACCTGAAAAAAGGAAAAATAGTTGATGTGTCTTCCTAAAGGATTCTTACATGAAGTTTAGGTAAAGATAGCCTCCTTAGTACTCCACATCTATCAGTCACATCCGTGTACTGATTCGTCGTAAGGTCCTCCTCAGGGTACCGTCCAGTCCTGGTACTCTCAGTCTCAGTTCGCGATGTCTGTCATCTGTATAAGGACCCAACCTTAAACATTACTTATTATTGAATAAAGTGAATAATTCACATAGAGTATCCTTTTAGGTTTATAGTTTTAGAGAATTATACCATAACTATTACATCTCAAAAGATTACAAAGTAGACACTTCTACAAAGTTTCCTTTTTTTCAAAACATGAACTCCAAAAAAAAAGTCATTTCTACTTCCATGTTTAAGAAAGCATTAATTTTCATTGATACCATCCATGAACCTATTCCAAATTATGTCCTGTGAAAAAAATTTCAAAAAAACTTGGGGTGAGCATAAAAAGCTTAGTAAGGGATACACAAAGAAGGAAAACTATTAGTTTTTCAAAACAATAAGTAAACCATGAGTACATTATCAAAGTAATACATTTCACCTTTATGAAGTAGTATAAAAATCTTGAATTAATAAAATATCATTACTTACCCTTTTGTAACCAAAATATTACTATAAAACCCATATACATAACATATATAGGTAACTTGGGACATAAACATACTTATATGGAATAACCATATGGTCGACCTCCACAGATATCACTTAACGGAATAACCACACGGTCGACTTTCAAACCCAATGCATTGGAGGTTATAACATAACCACCCATCCTGGTATTCACTTCACCACCCATCATATGGTTTATCACGTAACCACCCCTCAAATTTCCAAGTACCATTAAAAAATCATAAGACATAAAACAAATATAATGGAACGAAAACATTTCCAAATTTCGATCACAATATATCACTAAAATATATTGTCATAACAAATCCATTATAAAAAACCATTTTCAATACCCAAATAAATAAAAGAATATATTGTTTTTATTTACTTTTAAAAACATTATGGATTGTTGAGGAAGCCAATGTCCAAAAAATAATCGTAGCGGCGGAAAAGGTCGTTGTCACCGCGTACGTTAAAAGAATCATTCCTTTTTTTCAATTCGTAAAACACTTTGTAGAAAAAGATTCCTTTTGTATAAAATTAAAATTCAAAGTGTTTTATACACCGTATAAAATAAAGTCTTGTATTTGAAAAATATATGCCTCAACGAAAGGAGATTGAAATGAAGTCCCTTACAAAGACGGTATCCTTGGATTAAGGATAAATCAATTACATAATTATGTGTGACAAATGAATACACCAAATATAAGTGGATATTAATTGTAAAACAATCACCGGTCATTCACACATATTCATATAATGACATATTCAAGTAGTACAAGTTTATCCCAAAGAATCAAAATTGGGTTAAGAGGTTCCCGTGCAAAAAATTTGATAGCCTATTGGCGTCACTTCAAAATTCAGAAAATGAGTTGATGAGAGATAAAAAAGGTATCTCATCACATGGAAATAAAATTTACATTAATAAGGATATGTAATAAAATATCAAAACATTAAAATATTTAAATTAAAAGAACCAACAAAAGATTTCTTTTAAAAAGAGGAGGGTGAAAGGTTCCCTTACCGACTTGGGTATCATTCGAAACATACACCCCATGATTTAAGGACAATACAACATTGATGTAAAAACTCATAAATGAATGTATATTACACAAATAGTAGAATAATGGGAAGTACATATACCACTCAAAGGAAATGGTGGAAAATGTAGCATAAATCTCACGGAAATAAAAGTGAGATGAAAATCCCTTCTGAAAACTCGGCACCCTAACAACGCGACTTAAAACTTCCAAAAATGGATTGATGAGATCAAATAGGGTCTCTCATAATATTAAAATAAAATTTAAATCAAGATTAATATAAAATAACATCCTGAACATAACAATGATAAGCTTAAAAGAAGTGACATAAAGGAGAGTACATACAAAGAAAGAGAGAGGTTGGATCTCTTACGAAAATTCGGCAGCCTAACAGTGCCAATCAAAACGTCCAAAATAGATTGATGAGAGAAAATAGGGACTCTCATAATATGAACATAAAAATTACATTAATATTAATATAAAATAACATCCCAATCATACGACAGATGAGCATAAAAGGAATGACATAAAAGAGTGTACTAAAAAAGAAAGAGAGGGGTATGATCCCTTTCCTCAAGTCCGACATGTTTTCTTCTTTTCTTTTTATTCCTGAATAATAAACATTGTTCAATTTATAATTTCTTAAGGACCCACTTTAAAGATTATTATTCAGTTCATATAACATATTATAATGTTATAATAATTTTGTAATAATGTTAGTTCATATCAAACGTTTTTGTCGATGTTTGGCACATGAGTAAAAAATGAACTTGTTTGAAAATGATTGCCCATGTAGTTATAAGTAAATAATTTCTGGAAGCGTATTAATGATTAAAATATCATATATATCCAGTAAATATTCATTTTATACTATTCCATAACATTTGGAGATAAAAAATGAAAAGCACCGTTCATGGAGACGGTAGGCTGTACGTACGCATGAACGCTACTTTCATTTTTTTGTCATATTAATGGAATTAAAAATAAATGAGATATATATATATATTATAATTCAAGTATAATATATATTTTATATAGTTTATATATGTTCATTAATTTCATTCATTATACATTCCATGTATTTCATGAACGAGTCACATCACTTGAGGGGCGGTAGTCCACACTTCCTCATATGAAATTATCTCATATGCACAGGAAGCAAAGAATAAAGGTATGTTTTAAATATAAAATATAGAAGCATATAGTAAACATAAATACCATATATATCATATATAAAATACAGTGACATTATAATGGCCACATTTAATGGTGTTAAAATAATATTGAACAATCATTGTTTCGTAAGGTTGAAAATCACCAACCACAGAAACAATATGTTCTTTTACCATTTGACGAAGGTCTGTGTAGGTGTAGCTCTAATAAATCTCATAAAAACATCCCAGTATATTAAATATACTGGTTTTTTTAAAAATAAAGTAATAAAAAGAGTTTAGGGGGTTGGAAAAGAAAAATAATACATAAGAACACAAGAGAATACAAGACCTTTAAATTGGGTAACTCTTTTTGATTTGAGCTCAAAGGCCTCCTTGGAAAGACTTCTGCCCAAAGTGTGGCCTCTAGGAGTAAGAGAGGGATATGGAGAGGAAAAATAGGCAGGTTTTGGCCGACCCAAAGTATTTAGAGGTGTGGGTGAGGTGGTAGAGGTGGGGGCCTTTTATAAGATGAGAGGAGGGGCACTCTTGGAATGTTATAAAAGGTTAATTTATTATAAAATGAGTTTCAGTTTTTAAAGGTCCATAAATTATATATTTCAAGGGTAAGGTACTAAGAGTTCTTAATCCACCCATCCATTAGGTTTTTGGAAAGTTTAGGTCTTAGATTTTACATTAACTTTTAATTTTATTTAAATTATTAAATAATAAGTTAATCAAACCATCATCATGGTGTCATAAATAATTTAATTTATTTAATGTATAAAAATTATAAAAAAATATCATGATGTAGGAAATCGTTTTATATTTCTAATGAATATTTATAGTAAAAAATATGACTTGTATAACCCAATTTTAAAAATTGTTTTAGTAAAACAACACATGTTTGTGACATTTTTATTTTAACATAAAATAAAAAGTTATTAATGTCATTTTCCTACTAAAGTGGCTCCATGGGGTCCCCAAGTTGAACCATGGATTGTATTTGTCGGCCATGACACATCCAATAAGGTTAGGATATGTTTCATGGTCATTTGATATTATTAAAAAATTATTTTTACCTTAAATTACACTAATTGCCTCTAATCGCGATTAAAAACATTAATGTTACTATTCACCAAAAAAATTATTTTAATCCCATTGAACCACATTTTACTTCCTAATGAAAACCATGTATGTCGGATTTTTTAAATTCAAAACACAGAGGTGGTAAAATTTCATTTAAATGAAAATCAGTTTTTTTAAGTAACACATAGTGGTTTCACTATTCATCAAAAATTGATGTTTTCCAGAAAAATACCAAAAATTCACCCTAATCTATATTTGATATTCCAAATTCAAAAATGATGTCTAATTTACAAAATTAAAAACATATAAGTTACATTTATTAATTTAATAATTAATTCTCACTGTCAGAAGAAATAAAGTGTTTTTATTAAAACAATATATATCAAAAGATTGACACTAGTTTACGCCCAATTTCAAAGTGAAATTAATCCCAATGGCCACTATTGGATTAAATTGTAAAAATATATTCTAATATCACATTAAAACGAATTCAAAAGATAATATAATCATATAAATAAATAAGATTAAAAAGAGGTTTTGAATTAAAATACAACATTTTTCAGTACTCATTAAAAAATGAACTTTATCAGAAAAATAACAAAAATTTACACAAAGAAAATTTTGATGTCCCAATTCTAAAGAAAAATTTTATTTTGTCATGTATAACACATAAAATTATTAAAAAGTGTATTTAATAGAGGTTCACCACCAAAAGGCGGTTAATCTCGCTTTTTAAGAATATTAGAATGTTTACGCTTAAATTTGGATTCATTCGCATTTTTAATCCTATAACATTTATTGTAAAAAGTAAAAATATTTTACAAACATATATAATAATTTTTTAGTTAGTTATTTTCATTCTTTTCATTACAATGGCTAGGTGTTAACTACCATTTAAAACAAAATTATTTTATTATTAGAGTGCAACATAAGATTTCAAAAGAACTCATTGTTGCGTATTGGGTAAGAGATCGAGCATAGTGTTCCCTTTAAAATAATATTATCATTTTATTCACAAATAGGGATAAATATAAAAATGTCATATTCTTTATTTAAATGGGGTGTTACATCCTTCCCCCCTTTTGCGAATTGCTTCCTCGTAATTTTAAAATTTGGCTCAGAAACATCTTTCAGAGTCCCGCATCGGAACAAGAGTCTGTAAAAATATCACGTTAAAAGAAGGAAAGAGAAGTACAGAGGTCACCCGAGTTAATTCCTACTAGGATTCCATGTAGGAAAACATCTATATGGAAGAAAAATCAAAGGTTCATGGTTTGTGGGAGAGTGATAGAAAACATTTTAGGAGAAAGTTAACCACCAGAAAATCACAAACATGTGGTGGGTTAAACGGTATTCAATTCCCCAGTAGGAAATGTTAATAGACAACATTTTTGTTTTAAGTTAATTTTAATTGAAGAATTTATTTTTGATGTTAAGGAAACATACTTATTTGTCATGTTGACTTTCAACTTTTACTTGATTTCTTACACAAACTCATACTTTCTCCAAAAGACGAGTGTTTAGGAAGACTTGTTCACATTAATAGTTCTATAATCAACTTCTTGAGAATCACCAAATCCCCAAAATAGAAATACATATTTCCCATGCCTTTAGACCCTTACCAAAACCAGAATTGTTAGAATAAGATCAGATAATCCAAAAAAGGATAACCATTTTAAAAAATAAAATATATTCTTAATCTCCAAAATTTGTCCAACAAAACCCAAAGTTCAACGAGGACCATTCAATAAAAAATGTGTCCATAAAATTATTCAAAGTAAACCAAAATAAGATTAAAACCCAAATATTTGAAGGATTTAGCCACATAGTCTTCCAAGGTACAAATTAACAGTTATCTCCAAATAACATCAGTTTCTCTAAAAGTCTCATATTGAAAATTAATTAACCTAAACACATATCCTCTATGATAGGTTAATAATTTCCATAGATAACCCAAAATAAACATAATCTTAATTCATAAAATCATCTAACTAAAAATAATAAGTCATACTAACCAGGGACTTCACGTAGTCGAGTGGTAGTTGATAAATACCAGTCGCACTTTGGTTGTGGGTTCGATTCTCACAGCTTTGTCCGACGCGACGGGTTGTCACACGGTATGCGTGTTGTCCTTTTTATAAAACTCCAAATATAAACCTAACATGTTTTAACCTAAATAGTTATCTTATACCTCTCATTTTCATAAAAATTCATTACGTTCTCAACATCTTAATTCTTGAAGTCTTATTTCACCACCATAAAATAAAAAAATTCCCAAAATGAATAAGAACATATCTTGATCATGTCGTCCACTCAGTTTCATCATCATATTGTTCACGTAGGTATAAGTACCATGCATTAAAACAATTATTTAGAGATCATTAAAAATTATTTGCTTCTTCCATCCAAATACACCTTGTACAACATGGGTCATATGGGTGTTCATAGAAAAATAGTTTGGGAAAATAATCATGTATGTCATATAATTCTAAAATATCTGATAAAACATGATATCTATAAAATATTCAGACAGAATTTGAGTTGAAACATTCTATTATTGGTCCTTTTAAAATAACATAAGTATGTGATGAGAGAATATATTTTAAAAGAATATATAAATAGGTTGCGCAAGGGTCTCCTTCCTCAACACCATTTTTAAAATCATAATTTGCTTCAAATTCTTGTGATATGGTAAAATATTTGAAAATACCTTGATAATATTTACCTTTCTTGAAAATATGAGAATATTGTGAAAATAGTATTTTCATAAATACAAACCATGATCCATAGTGATAATGAGGTATAGTGGAGGTGTTCTATTTCTCAAACAACTGCTTGCAAGTGAGTTGTATGCTAGAAAAAGTTTCACAATCATCCAGACATGAAATTGAAATAACTATTGCAAGCATGTCATCAGGAAGAGATCGGAATGTTGTTTGAGATCCTCCTCCTTCCATTCGTAAAAAAAACTTCTAATCCATATGGTTGTCTAAACCTCCATTTGATACCAACTATAAGGACCCGACCTTAAACATTACTTATTATTGAATTAAATGAATAATTCACATAGAGGATATTTTCATGTTTAGAGTTTTAGAGAATTATACTATAACTATTACATCTTAAAATATTACACAGTAGACACTTCTGCAAAGTTTCCTTTTTTTCAAAACATGAACTCCAAAAAAAAGTCATTTCTAGTTCCATGTTTAAGAAAGCATGAATTTTCCTTGATCTCATCATTGACCCTATTCCACATTATGTCATGTGAAAAAAATTTCAAAAAAACTTGGGGTGAGCATAAAAATCTCATTAAGGGATACACAAAGAAGGAAAACTGTTAGTTTTTCAAAACAATAAGTAAACCATGAGTACTTTATCAATGTAATACTTTTCTCCTTTATGAAGTAGTATAAACTCTTTAATGAATAAAAGATCATTACTTACCCTTTTGTAACCAAAATGATACCATGAAACCCATATACATAACATATAAAGGTAACTTGGTACATAAACATACATAAATGGAATAACCATATGATGGGTTGTGCCGTGAATACCAGGACGAGTTGTTACGTTATAACCTCCAATGCATTAGGTATGGAAGTATGCCGTATGGATACTCAATTAAGTGATATGTGTGGAACTATTAGGACCCGGCCTTAACATTAATTATTATTGAAATTAATGAATAATTCACATAGAGTATCATTTCAGGTTTAGAGTTTTAGAAAATTAGACCATAACTATTACATCTCAAAATATTACACAGTAGACACTTCTACAGAGTTTCCTTTTTTTCAAAACATGAACTCCAAAAAAAGTCATTTCTAGATCCATGTTTAAGAAAAAATTACTTTCCCTTGATCCCATCCTTGACCCTATTCCACATTATGTACTGTGAAAAACATTTCAAAAAAATATGGGGTGAGCATAAAAAGCTCAGTAAGGGATACACAATGAAGGAAAACTGTTAGTTTTTCAAAACAATAAGTAAACAATGAGTACTTTATCAAAGTAATACTTTTCACCTTTATGAAATAGTATAAACACTTCAATGAATAAAAGATCGTTACCTACCCTTTGGTAACCAAAAGATTACCATAAAACCCATATACATAACATATAATGGTAACTTGGGACATAAACATACTAAAATGGAATAACCATACGATCGACTTCCACACATATCACTTAATGGAATAGTCATACGACAAACATCCATGCCCAATGCATTGGAGGTTATAACATAACCACCCATCATGGTATTCACGGTACCACCTGTCATATGTTTTATCACGTAACCACCCATCAAATGTCCAAGTACCATTATAAAATCATAGGACATAAAACAAATATAATGGAATGAAAACAATTCCACAATTCGATCACAATATATCACTAAAATATATTGTCATAAAAAATCCATTATAAAAAACCATTTTCAATAAAAAAATACATAAAATAGTATATGATTTTTATTTACTTTTAAAAACATTATGGCTTTTTGAGGAAGCCAAAGTCCAAATAATACTCACGGCGGCGAAAAAGGTCATTGTCACCGCGCACATTAAAAGAAACATTCTTTTTTGTCGTTTTATAAAAATCTTCGTAAAAAAATATTCCTTTTGTATAAAATTAAAATTCAAAGGGGATTATACACCATATAAAAGAAAGTCTTGTATTAGAACAATATATGCCTCAATGAAAGGAGATTTAGACGAAGTCCCTTACAAAGACGGAATCCTTGGATTAAGGATAAATCAATTACATAATTATGTGTGAAAAACTAAGTAACCAAATATAAGTGGATATTAAGTGTAAAACAATCAGAGTTCATTAACACAAATTAATTTAACGACATATTCAAGGAGTACATGTTTATCCCAACGAATCAAAATTGGGTTAAGAAGTTCCCTTGCAAAAAATTTCACATCATAACAGCGTCCCCTCAAAATTCAGAAAATGAGTTGATGAGTGATAAAAAGGGTATCTCATCACTTGGACATTAAATTTACATCAATAAAGACATATAAGAACATATCCCAACATTACAATATGTAAATTAAAAGACCCAACAAACGAAGACTTTTAAAAAGAGGAGGGTGAATGGTTCCCATACCGACTTGGGTATCTTTCGAAACATACACCCCATGAATGAAGGACAATACAAAATTGATGTAAATACTCATAAATGAAAGTATATTACAAAAAGAGTATAATAATGGGAAGTAAATATACCACTGAAAGGAAATGGGGGCAAATGTAGCATAAATCTCAAGGGAATAAAAGTGAGATGAAAAATCCATTACGAAAACTCGGCAGCCTAACGGCGCCACTTAAAACATCCAAAAAATGGATTGATGAGATCAAATAGGGTCTCTAATCATATTTAAATAAAATTTACAGAAAGGGGAATATAAAATAACATTTCCCAACATAACAATGTAGAGCTTAATATAAGTGACATGAAGGATAGTACTTAAAAAGAAAGAGAGAGGTTGGATCTCTTACGAAAATTCTACAGCCTAACGACGCCAATCAAAACATCCAAAATTGATTGATGAGAAAAAATAGGGTCTCTAATCATATGAACATAAAAATTACAGTAATATTAATATAAAATAACATCCCAGTCATAAGAAATATGAGCTTAAAACTAATGACATAAAAGAGTGTACTTAAAAAGAAAGAGAGGGGTAGGGTCCCTTACCTCAAGTCCGACTTGTCTTGTTTGTTTCATTATATTCCTGAATATTAAACTTTGGTCAATTTATAATTTCATAAGGACCTCCTATAAAGATAATTATTCAATTAATATAACAAATTATAATGTTATAATAATTGTTTAATAATGATAGTTCATATCATACATTTTTGCCGATGATTGGTACATGAGTAAAAATGAACCTGTTTGAAAATGATTCCCATGTAGGTATAAGTAAATAATTTCCAGAATAGTATTAATAATTAAAATATAATATATATCCAGTACATATTCAATTTATACTATTCCATAACATTTGGAGATAAAAAAAGAAAAGCACCGTTCATGGAGACGATAGGCTGTACGTATGCATGAACGCTACTATCATTTTTTGTCATATTAATGGAATTAAAAATAAATGAGATATATATATATTATAATTCTAGTATAATATATATATTATATATGTAACAGATGTTAATTAATTTCATTCTTTATACATTCCATTTATTTCATGAACGAGTCACATCACTTGAGGGAGCGGTAGTCCACACATCCTCATATACAATTATCGCATATGCACAACATGCAAAGAAGAAAGGTATGTTTTAAATATAAAATACAGAAGCATATAGTAAACATAAATACCATATATGTCATATATAAAATACAGTGAAATCATAATGTCCACCTTTAATGGTGTTAAAAGTATATTGAACAATCATCATTTCGTGAGGTAGAAAATCACCAACCGCAGAAACAATATGTTCTTTAACCATTAGATGAAGGTGTGTGTAGGTGTAGCTCTAATACTTCTCAAAAAACATCCTTGTATATTGAAGCTACAGTTTTTGTTACAAAAGAAAGGAATAATATTATTTTAGGGGTTGGAGATGCAAACTAAAACATAAGAACACAAGAGAAGACACTACCTTTAAATCAAGTAACTCTTTTTCATTTGAGCTCAAAGGCTTCCTTGGAATGACTTCTGCCCAAAGTGAGGATTCTAGGAGTAAGAGATTTAAGTATAGAGACAAATTTGGCAGGTTTTGGCCGATCCAAAGGCTTGAGGGGTGTGGGTAAGGTGGTAGAGGTGGGGGCCTTTTATAAGAGGAGAGGAGGGGAACTCTTGGAATGTTTTAAAAGGTTACTTTATTATAAAATGAGTTTCGGTTTATAAATGTCCCCCAATTATAGATTTTGAGGATAAGGTGATAAGAGTTATAAATCCACCCATCCAATAGGTTTTTGACAAGTGTAGGTCTTAGATTTTACATTATCGTTTCATTTTATTTAAATCGTTAAATAATGAGGTAATCACTGCATCATCACGGTGTCATAAATAATTTAATTTATTTAATTTCTAAAAATTATAAAAAAAATATCATGATGTGGGAAATATTTTTAGCTTTATAATTAAAATTTATAGTCAACAATATGACTTGTATAATGCTATTTAAATTTTTCTTAGTAAAACACACATGTTTGTGACATTATTATTTTAACATTAAATAAAAAGTTATTAATGTCATTTTCCTACCAAAGTGGCTCCATGGGGTCCCCAAGTTGACCCATGAATTTTATTGGTCGGCCATGACACATCCAATATGGTTAGGACATGTTTCATGGTCATTTCAAATTAATAAAATATTATTTTTACCTTAAATTACACTAATTACCTCTAATCACGATTAAAAACAAAACAGTTACTATTCACCAAAAAATTATTTTAATCCCATTGAACCACATTTTAATTTCCAATGAAAACCATGTATGTCGGATTTTTAAAATTCAAAACACATAGGTGGTAAATTTTCATTTAAATGAAAAATCAGTTTTTTAAGTACCACATAGTGGTTTCACTAATCATCAAAAATTGATGTTTTTCAAAAAAATACCAAAAATTAACCCTAAGCTATATTTGATATTCCAAATTCAAAAATGATGTCTATATTACAAAATTCAAAACATATATGTTACTGTAATTAATTTAATAATTAATGCCCGCTGTCAGAACAAATAGCGTGTTTTTATGAAACAATATATTTCAAAAGATTGACACTAGTTTAAGTCCAATTTCAAAGTGAAATTAATCGCAATGACCAATATTGGATTAAATTATAAAATTATATTCTAATTTCACTTTGAAACAAATTCATAATAGAATCTAATCATATAAATAAATTTGATTAAAAATTGATTTTGAATTAAAATACAACATTTTTGACTATTCATTAAAAAATGAACATTATTAGAAAAATACAAAAAATTTACACACAGTAAATATTGATGTCCCTATTCTAAAGATGAATTTTATTTTGTCAAGTATAACACATTAAATTTTAAAAAAGTGGATTTAAAAGATGTTCGCCATCAAAAAGCGGTTAATCGTTCTTTTAATGAATATTAGAATGTTTACGCTTAAAATTGGATTCATTTTCATTTTTAATCCTCTAACATTTATTGTAAAAAGTAAAAATATTTTACAAACATATATAATCATTTTGTAGATTGTTCAGTTCATTCCCGTCATTACAATGGCTAGTTGTTAACTACCATTTAAAATAAAATTATTTTATTATTAGAGTGCAACGTAAGATTTCTAAGGAACTTGTTGTTGCGTATTGGTTAAGCCATAGATCATAGCATTACCTTTAAAATAATATTAACATTTTATTCCCAAATAGGGATAAATATAAAAATGGTGTATTCTTCATTTACCTGGGGAGTTATATCCTTCCCCCCTTTAGGGAAATGCGTCCTCCCAATTTTAAAAATGGGCTCAGAAACATCATTTAGAGTCCCACATTGGAACAAGAGTCAGTAAAACAATCACTTTAAAAGAAAGAAATATAAGTAAAGAGGTCACCCAATTTAACCCCTACTAGGATTCTATATAGGAAAACATTGATATGGAAGAAAAAGAAAAGGGTAATGTTCTGAGGGAGAGTGATAGAAAACATGTTTAGGATAATGTTAACCACATGAAAATCACAAACATGTGGTGGGTTAAACGGTATTAGATTACCCAGTAGGAAATGTTAATAGACAATATTTTTTTTAAGTTACTTTTCATTGAGGAATTTATTTTTGATCTGAAGGAAACATACTTAATTGTCATGTTGACTTTCAACATTTACTAGATTTCATACACAAACTCATAATTTCCCCAAAAGACCAGTATTTAGGAAGACTTGTTCGCATTAAGAGTACTATAATCAACTTCTTGAGAATCACCTAATCCAAAAACGATAACTACATATTTCCCATGCCTTTAGACCCTTACCCAAACCAAAATTGTTAGAACAAGATCAGATAATCCAGAAAAGGATAACCCTTTATAAAAAGAAAATCAATTCTTAATCTCCAAAATTTGTCCAACAAAACCAAAGTTCAACGATGACCATTCGATAAAACATTTTCCCATAAAAATCATCAAAGTAAAAAAAACTAATATTGAAACCCAAATATTTGAAAGATTTAGTCACATAGTCTTCCAAGGTACAAATTAACACTTTTCTCCAAATAACATCAGTTGCTCTAAATGTCTCATATTGAAATGTAATTAACCTAATCACATATCCTCTATGATAGGTTAATAATTTCCATAGATAACCCAAAATAAACTTACTCTTAATTTATAAATTCATCTAACTAAAACGAATAAGTTATACTAACTAGGTACTTCAGGTAGTCTCGTGGTAGGTGATAAATACCAGTCGGACTTTGGTTGTGGGTTCTATTCCCACAGATTTGTCCGACACGATGGGTTGTCACACAGACTGCGTGTTTTCCTTTTTATAAAACTCCAAAAATAAAACTAACATGTTTTTACCTCAATAGTTTCCTTATACCTCTCATTTTCATCCAAATTCATTACGATCTCAACATCTTAATTCTTGAAGTCTTATTTCACCACCATAAAATAAATCAATTCCCAAAATGAATAACAACATACCGTGATCATGGCGTCCACTTGGTTTCATAGCCATCTTGTTCATATATGTAGATGTCCCATGCATTACAACAATGATTTAGAGATCCTTCAAAATAATTTTCTTCCTCCATCTAAATACACCTTGTACAACATGGGTCAAATGGGTGTTCATAGAAAAACAGTTTTGGAAAATAATCATGTATGACATATAATTCCAAAACATATGATAAAACATGATTTCCATAAAATAGTTGTACAGAATTTGAGTTGAATCATTCTATTATTTGTCCTTTTTAAATGCCATAAGTATGTGCAAAGAGACTATATTTTAAATTCAAATATAAATAGGTTTTGAAAGGGTCTCCTTCCTCAGCACCATTATCAAAATCATAATATGTTTCAAATTCTTGTGATAAGGTAAAATATTTGAAAAAACCTTGATAATATTTACCTTTCATTAAAATATGAGAATATTGTGAAAATATTATTTGCCTAAATACAACCCATGATCCATGATGATAACGAGGCATAGTGGAGGTGTTTGATATCTCAAACAACTGCTTGCAAGTGAGTTGTATGCTAGAAAAAGTTTAAAAATCATTCGAACATGTCTTTGCAATAATTATTTCAAGCATTTCATTAAGAAGAGATAGAAATGTCGTTTGAGATCCTCCTCCTTCCATTCGTAAAAAATCTCCTAATCCCTAATGTTTTCTAAACCGACCTTTGATACCAACTATAAGGACCTGACCTTAAACAATACATATTATTGAATTAAATGAATAATTTACATAGAGGATCTTTTTAGGTTTACAGTTTCAGAGAATTAGACTATAACTATTACATCTCAAAAGATTACATAGTAGAAACTTATACAATGTTTCATTTTTTTCAAAAAATGAACTCCAAAAAAAGTCATTTCTAGTTCCATGATTAAGAGAGCATGAATTTTCCATGATCCCATCCATGACCCTATTCCACATTATTTCTTCTGAAAAAATTTTCAAAAAAACATGGGGTGAGCATAAAAAGACCAATAAGGGATACACAAAGATGGAAAACTGTTAGTTTTTCAAAAAAATACGTAAACCATGAGTAATTTATCAAAGTAATATTTTTCACCTTTATGATTTAGTATAAAATCTTCAATGAATAAAAGATCGTTACTTAATATTTTTTAACCAAAATATTACCATAAAACACATATACATAATATATAAAGGTAACTTGGGACATAAACTTATTTAAATGGAATAACCATACGGTCGACTTCCACACATATCACATAATGTAATAGCCATACGTCTGACTTCCATACCCAATGCATGAGAGGTTATAACGTAACCACTCATCCAAGTATTCACAAAATCAACCGTCATATGTTTTATCACGTAAACTCCCCTCAAATGTCCATGTACCATTATAAAATCATAATACATAAAATAATTATAATGGAAAGATAACATTTCCACATTTCGATCACAATATATCACTAAATTATATTGTCATAAAAAATCCATTATAAAAAACCATTTTCGAAACCAAAATACATAAAAGTGTATATGTTTTTTATTTCCTTTTTAAAACATTACAGCTTGTTGAGTAAGCCAATGTCCAAATAATAATCGCGGCGGTGAAAAAGGTCGTTGTCACCGCGTACATTAAAAGAAACATTCATTTTTGTAGTTTTGTAAATAGATTCGTAGAAAAATATTCCTTTTGTATAAAATTTAAATTCAAATGGGTTTATACACCATATAAAAGAACGTCTTGTATTAGAACAATATATTCCTCAATGAAAGGAGATTGAGAGGAAGTCCCTTACAAAGACGGTATCCTTGGATTAAGGATAAATCATTTACATAATTATGTGAGACAAACTAATACACCAAATATAAGTGGATATTATGTGTAAAACAATCAGAGGTCATTCACAAATATTGATATAAATACATATTCAAGGAATACAAGTTTATCCAAAAGAATCAAATTTGGGTTAGGAAGTTCCCTTGCAAAAAATTTGACAGCATAACGGCGTCACTTCAAAATTTATAAAATGAGTTGATGAGAGATAAAAAGGGTATCTCATCACTTGGAAATAGAATTTACATCAATAAAGATATATAATAACATATCCCAACATTACAATATGTAAATTAAAAGACCCAAAAAATGAAGTCTTTTAAAAAGAGGAGGGTGAAAGGTTCCCTTACCGACTTGGGTATCTTTCGAAACATACACCCCATAAAAGAAGGGCAATACAACATTGATGTAAATAATCATAAACAAAATTATATTACCCAAATATTTGAATAATTTTCAGTACATATACCACTAAAAAAATGGTTTCAAATGTATCATAAATCTCAAGGGAATAAAAGTGAGATGAAAAATCCCTTATAAAAACTTGGCAGCCTAGTGGCACCACTTAAAACATCCAAAAATAGATTGATGGGATCAAATAGGGTATCTCACCATATTAACATAAAATTTAAAGAAAGGGGAATATAAAATAACATCCCCCAACATTATAAAGATAATCTTAAAAGTAGTGACATAAAGGAGAGTACTTAAAAAAAGGGAGGTTGGATCTCTTACGAAAATTCGGCAGACTAACTGCGCCAATCAAAACTTCCAAAATTGATTTATGATAGAAAATAGGGTCTTTCATCATATTAAAATAAAAAATTATAGTAAGAGTAATATTAAATAATATCACAATCATACGAAATATTAGCTTAAATGGAATGACATAAAATAGTGAACTTAAACAGAAAGACAGGGGTGTGATCCCTTACCTCAAGTCCGACTTTTCTTGTTCGTTTCTTTATATTCCTGAATAATAAACTTTGGTCAATTTATAATTACTTAATGACCTTCTTTAAAGATTATTATTCTGTTCAAATAACATATTATAATTTTATAATAATTATTTAATAATGTTATTTCATATCAGACGTTTTTCCCGATGTTTGGTACATGAGTAAAAAATGAACTTCTTTGAAAATGATTTCCTATGTAGTTATAAGTAAATAATATCCAGAATATTATTAATGATTAAAATATCATATATATCCGGTATATACTAATTTTATACTATTCCATAACATTTGGAGTTATAAAATGAAAAGCACCGTTCATGGAGACTGTAGGCCGTACGTACGAATGAACACTACTTTCATTTTTTTTCATATTAATGGAATTAAATATAAACGAGAGATATATATATTATAATTCCAGTATAATATATATGTTATATAGGTCACATATTTTCATTAATTTCATTCTTTATACATTCCATATATTGCATGAACGAGTCACATCACTTGAGGGGCGGTAGTCCACACTTCCTCATATGAAATTATCGTATTTGCACAACATGCAAAGAATTAAGGTATGTTTTAAATATAAAATACAGAATCATATAGTAAAAATAAATACCATATATATAATATATATAATACAGTGAAATCATAATGTCCACCTTTAAAGGTGTTAAAAGAATATTGAACAATCATCGTTTCGTGAGGCAGAAAATCACCAACCGCAGAAACAATGTGTTCTTTAACCATTAGATTATGGTGTGTGTAGGTGTAGCTCTAATACTCCTCATAACAACATCCTAGTATATTGAAGTTACTTTTTTTTACAAAAAAATAAATAAAAATAGTTTAGGTGGTTGGAGAAGCAAAATAAAACATAAGAACACAAGAGAAGACACTACCTTTGATCATGTGACTCTTTTTGTTTGGAGCTCAAAGGCATATTTGGAAAGACTTATGCCCCAAGTGAGGCTTATATGAGTAAGAGAGGGATGTGGAGAGACAAAATGGTTAGGGTTTGTCCGAGCCAAAGGCTTGAGAGGTGTGTGTAAGGTGGTAGAGGTGGGGGCCTTTTATAATTGGAGAGGAGGGGCACTCTTGGAATGTTATAAAAGGTTACTTTATTATAAAATGAGTTTTGGTTTTTAAAGGTCTCACAATTATATATTTCTAGGATAAGGTGATAATAGTTCTAAATCCACCCATCCAATAGGTTTTTGACAAGTTTAGGTCTTATATTTTACAATATCTTTCCATTTTATTTAAATCGTTATATAATGAGGTAATCATTGAATCATCATGGTGTCATAAATAATTTAATTTATATAATATCTAAAAATTAAAAAAAATATCATGATGTAGGAAATATTTTTATATTTATTATGAATATTTATAGTCAAAAATATGACTTGTATAACCCCATTTAATTTTTTTTAGTAAAACAACACATGTTTGTGACATTTTTATTTTACCATTAAATAAAATGTTTTTAATGTCATTTTCCTACCATGGTGGCTCCATAGGGACCCCATGTTGACCCATGGATTGTTTTGGTCTGCCATGAAACATCCAATAAGGGTAGGACATGTGTCAATGTCATTTCATGTTATTAAAACATTATTTTTACCTTAAATTACACTAATTACCTCTAATCGCGATTAAAAAATTAAAATTTACTATTCACCAAAATATTATTTTAATCCCATTGAGCCACATTTTACTTACTAATGAAAACTATGTATGTCATATTTTTGAAATTCAAAACACAGAGGTCGTAAAATTTCATTTAAACGAAAAATCAGTTATTTTAAGTACCACTTAGTTATTTTTCTATTCATCAAAAATTAATGTTTTTCGGAAAAATACAAAAAATTCACCCTAATATATATTTTATATTTAGAATTAAAAAATTAGGTCTAGTTTACAAAATTCAAAACATATATGTTACATTAATTAAATTAATAAATATTTCCCGCTGTCAGAACAAATAGCGTGTTTTTATGAAACAATATATATCAAAAGATTGACACTAGTTTAAGTCCAATTTCAAAGTGAAATTAATCCCAATGACCACAATTGTATTAAATGGTAAAAATATATTCTAATTACACTTTAAAACCAATTCTAAATATAATCAAATCATATAAATAAATTATATTAAAAGGAGGTTTTAAATTAAAATACATCATTTTTCACTATTCATTAAAAAAATGATCTTTATCATAAAAATACCAAAAATTTACACAAAGTAAATTTTGATGTCTCGATTCTAAATAAGAATTTTATTTTGTCAAGTATAACACATCGAATTGTCAAAAAGTGTATTTAAATGATGTTCTCCATCAAAAGGCGGTTAATCGGCCTTTTAAAGAATATTAGAATGTTTAAGCATAAAATTGGAGTCATTCAAATTTTTAATCCTCTAACATTTATTGTAAAACGTAAAAATATTTGAAAAATATATATAATCATTTTTTAGTTAGTTCTGTTCATTCCATTCATTACAACGGCTAGGTGTTAACTACCATTTAAAATACAATTATTTTATTATTAGAGTGCAATGTAAGATTTCAAAGTAACTCATTGTTGCGTATTGGGTAATCCATCGAGAATAGAGTTCCATTTAATATAATATTAATATTTTATTCACAAATAGGGATAAATATAAAAATGTCATATTCTTTATTTACCTGGGGTGTTACAATCGGCATCCAACAAAATGACGTGCGGTCATAGCCTGCACAGGGGTGAGTATAACGAAACTCAGTAGGGACCCTGAGACCATCATGGTATCACAAAATACAACAAGGAGAAACAAAAAATATGAAATCAACCAATAACCCCACTTAGTTATATGCCCATACGTATACCTAAGTTTTCATGTAATCCATCTCAATCAAGAGGTAAACACGAAAAGTTACTAACTCAGCTCACACAAGTATTCAACAAATATAGAGAGTTAGAGATGATTATATATAGCCACTAAATAACTTATTTTGTGGAACCCATTCAAGATCTAAGAATAGAAATCAGAACTGACGAACCCACATAGGATCTAGGAAAAATAGTCAGAGCTGTCGAACCCACAAAGTATCCATGAATAGTAGTCAGAGATCAGCCAGCCACAAGGTTTATGCATAAGAACGTTTGATTTTTGGAAGGTCCTCTACTCAATCCATGTGTCAATACATCAACTACCAAGAAGATCCTTGAAAAATTATCCCAATGGTCCACCACATCATAGGGGTATCAACACAATAGACGGTGCATCAGTCGGATGTGTGGTCTGTGAGTTATTAGCAATTTAGTATCAGGGACTTGGTTGGATTCGTGCATGATCCAACATAAATATAACTCAACTATACTTTAAACTCCAGTGGGGTCTACTCAAAGGGACAATCACACTCCAACTATACCATCATGGCTGATGGTTCATCAAACGGACGTCCAGTGCAAAAGATATGTCCAATAGAATGTAAAGGGTCGGTAATAGGTCTCGGTCCAGTCTGACCCGGTTGGACTGACACGACCCATCTTTGTCTTGACTGACCTAGTTCGGTATGACCTGTCCTGACCCATTGAGTCTGGCAAGTCCCTTGGTCGGGCCGACCTGTTGGGTTTGGCCGCACCTGCTGGGCCCAACCGAGCAGGCTGCCAGGGGCCGCAGTGTGTCGCTACGTTGTAGATGGACCGTGGGGGCGCGGACTGACCACGGTTCGGTGTGAGGTCGGCTGGGGCCTGAGGTAACTGTGAGGAAACGGTTTGGTACGGCTAGGCTTGGAGGCCGAGTGGCGTGGAAATTCCAGATCGGCCGGGTGGCCACAGGTCGGTCAGGGTCCAGTTCGGCCGGGTGGTCGTGTGTCAGCCTGGGGCCGGTTCGGCCAGGGTTCTTGGGAAGTGTGGGCTGCTAAGAGGCAAGGAGGTCGGGAGGCTGGAAGACCAAGTAACCAAAAGGCTCAGGCAGGTTCCATGACAAGGCTCTGGCCAGGGAGGTGGATTTGGTTCAGCTGAGGCGCTGCGAGGGCGGTGTGGGTTGCAGATACCACAGGTAGCGCAGTCGATTCTAGTCACCTTCATCGCCTCGTTTTTTTTTCACCATGAAGAAAAACATAATAAAAGAGAGATCAACATAGGGAGTAGTTCAATGTTAGGTTGGCCCGCACTTTTTTTGTTTAGGGTGATAGAAAGAGGTTCATAAGAACGAAGCTCAAAACCCCACCCAAAGAAAGGAAAACACTCTCATTCTTCATTTTAAATTAAAGGAAGAACTTGGAACTTATAAGAATTTAACCACCTACCTTTGTTTGATGTTTGAAGACTTTGGCACGAGAATGAAGACGGATCATTTGGAAAAGACAGAAGTTAGTGTCATCTGTATTTTCCATAATCGTTAGTTTGTGAACCGACTCATTGTACTTGAAGACATCCTACATCAGAGTAGTTGCCGAGGAAATAAGTCGAAGTCACTCCTCACCGGAATTCTTCGTTAAAGGAATGCGTTCTTCATGAAGAAAGCATAATCTTCTAAGTGATGGGTGTCACGTCACTTTAACAGAGCTTCATCTCTTGGTGAAGCCATTCGAAAATGTCCTCCCAAGCTTCATATTTATAGGAGTGGGAGGGAGGTAGGTAACGATCATTGAATTTATTATGGTTAATTTATTAAGAATGTTCCTAAATTCCAATGATGTTGTTATTTAAATTTAATAGGAGCATGGTAATTAAATTATTTAGGAACAAATTAAGAGGTTTGCTGGCTAAAATAATTGGGAGGATACCAAGAAGTTCTCCCCCACCCCTATTTAATAGAAACATGAGAGGTTTCTCCTAATTAATGGGAGGTTTAAAGGGGGTTTAAAATCCAAGGTTGTCCCCACCACCATACCCTCTAATGGGAGGTTATGGATTAGGTGGTCCCCACCACCATAACCTCTCATGGGATGTAAAGGTATGGTGGTCCGCACTTCCATCTTTTATGTGGAGGTTTAGTTCTGGTGGACCCAACCCGAAATATCTACATGGAAGCTCAAAATTAAATAAATTGAAGATCATTTTATTTTATTATTTTCCACGAAATACCCAAATAATAACAATAATAATCGACCCACTACCATCAAAGTGAATGTCTCCTTAAGCGAATAACGGCGCTGCGAGTTCAACAGTGCCCACATATTTCAATTTTGAGCACTCGTTCAAAAGTTATAAACCGCCTCTCGTGCTTTTACTAAACATACCTGAAAAAAAGTTTGGATAATTATTATAAGTCACCCTCAAGATGCGCTAATTGAGGTTAGGATCTACCTATGTGAAACATGCCCCAATGAACCCAACAGTACTCTCAGATTTTCAATATGAGTTACCGTTATGAAGTTATGAATTTTACAATAAAATAATTTCCACAAAATTATTTTATTTGCGGCCAAAAAATAACATTCTTTGGTGGCCCGCACCGGATAATGTTATTATATTCCTAAAGAAATCATACCCTCATCAGCTTATCGGTGGTATCATATTTTTAATCTGAGTTACCATTTGTGAGTTATAAGCATTTGAAAAATAAAATAATTTATTTTATTATTTTTACAATTATTCCATTATGGGTTCTCTCACAGGAGGCCCGCGCCGACTAATATTAAGTCGCCCCTAGGGTATGCCCATCATCATGAGCACAACCATGCCCTCAGATTTATGATCTGAGTAACCGTTTAAGAGTTATTATAATTTCTCTGAAAAACTGCTTACACGAGTTAACTAAAGCATAATAAAACTTCAACTGATAATTTCAGGCACTCCAGGCCTCAGAATCACGTGTCGTCTTATTTCACAGACTCGTAAAATTTCCATATATTTAAAATAAATACATATAAAAAATCCGGGTCTTTATAAAGATAAACAATTGGATCAAACCAAAGGGAAATACACGATTTAAGGGAAACATATTCTATAACGTTCTTTTGTTTCAATTTATTTCTCCACCCCCACAAAACCTTTTTATTATGTTATTTTATAACAACTATAGTATCCTCAATAAACTAGTTTTTTGTTATGATAATGTTTATAACTACACTTACACAAACCTCCATCAAATGGGTAAAAAATAATGTTTCTGTGGATGGAAAACTACGACCTCATGAAAGGTTGATTGTTCAATCTTCTCCAACCAACTCTTATGGTTTCCATTAAGATGGAACTATATTTATATGTGATATCTATTATATTTATATTATTTCTATTATTATGTATTTTTCATTTATAGAATTATTTTATGGTTTCGAAAATGGGTAGAAAAGATAATTTTATTTGAGGAAGTGCGAACTACCGCCCCCTCAAAGTGATATGACGTGTTCATGCCAATAATGGGATTTATAAAGGATGGTTTTTATGAAATTGTATATTATATTATAATTTAATTTTGATATACCTTTGAATAATTATGTATTCATTAATTTAAATGTGAAAATAGAAATAAAGTAGCATCTATGTGTTTGTTTGGCTTACAATCTCCCTGATCATTGCATTTCATTACTTATCTATAAATGATATGTACATTTATTAATAAATATATATACTAGATAAATCTATATTATATATATGATATCTAAATCATGAATATCATCCTGGAGATAATGGATTGTTGACCACATGAACAACTTATAATTATAAGAAGTTCATTTTGGACTCAAGTACAAAAAATCTTCAAAATTTACATTATTAAACTAATGATTACATATTTTTTGTTACATGGTAATATGTGATATAAATGGAATAATAAACGTGAAAAATGATCTAAATAATTTATAAAAAAGATTTAATTATTATTCAGGAGAATGGAAAAAAGAATGGTTCAAGTCAGACATGAGGAAAGGGATGTCGTCTCAATCTTCTTTCATTGAGGCATGTCCTGTTTTATACATGAAATTCTTTTAGACAATTTGTAAACCTCTTTGAATTTTAATTTCATTTGAAGTAAATAATTTTCTAAAAGTCCTTTGATGATCAAAAAAATAATGTTACTTTTGACGTACGTGGTGACAACTTCCTTTTCCACCGCCGTGAGAATTATTTGATATGCGGCTTCCTTAACAAGTCGTAATGTTTTAAATGGAAAATTAATACCATATATTCTATTATGTATTATGGTATTGAAAATTTATTTTATAATGGATTTGTTAGGTCAATATATTTAAATGATATATTGTCATTGAAATGTGGAAATGTTATCTTTCCTTAATACGTGTTCAAAGTGTTATGGTTTTTTGGAATTATTTTACATATACTAGAGGTTCCATGATAATCATATGGTAGGTGAGCCTCAGATAGCTCTCCAATGAATTGTGTAATGTAAAATATTTAAATGTGAATATTTCTCCTAATTTATTTATGGAATATACTATGATAGGTTTTCCAAATGTAACTCCCTACATAGTTGTGAAATATACAAAGTAAATATGTTGTGGATGCCAAAAGACACCTTAAGGATTTGTGATTACTATGTGTTATACATAAATATTATGGTTTGATGAGGCAAGTTAAAGAGATTATGTTATGAATATATTTATTACATAATATATTTCTTCTTTTTTTTCTAACCCTTACTGATCTTTTTATGATCATCCCATGTTTTCAAATGTTATTCATTTGACATAAAGATGAATAGGGTCAAGGATGGGATTAAGGAAATTTCATGATTTCATAAACATGGAACTAGATATGAATATTTTTTTAAGAGTTTTTATTTTATGAAAAAAATTGAAACTATGTAAAAGTGTTTACAATGTAATTTTTATGATGTAATGTAATAGATATGGGATAATTCTATAAAACACTATACCTGAAAATATAGTCAATGTGAATTATCCATTTAATTCAAGATTATGTATTATTTTACGATATGTTCTTTATTGTTGGTATCATAAGACGATTTAGGCATCTTTTGGAGTTAGAATATAGATAAATTAATGTCCATAAATTAATTTATGGTTATATTCATATGATATAACATTTACATATTACCATGTTTCTTCACCTAAGATATTTCTTTGTTTAAAATGGTTTTTAGCAAAGGAAATAAGGCTGATATGATGGGATGAAATCCAAAGGAAGACAACCTTCCAAATCAGAAACCTGATATGGTCAGAATCAGTACAGAATACTTTCTAGAAATGATTGCACATTTGACATAGGCTATAAATTGTGGAGGAATCCATCCATGAGATCATCCAGATCAACCATAGAGGAACATGTCAGTAGTGGATCATTTTATGGGGTAACATCTCCAATCATTCAGAGGATCATTTGACAATGTCCTAGCTCAAGAGTGGATTAAAGAACTGGAGAATATTTTTTATGTATTGGGGTGTTCATAACATCAAAAGGTTATATTTCTTTTATCATTTTATGGCGGTGTTGATCAGTGGTGGTTGGGGATGCAAAATATCAGGGATAGTGAGAATATTTATGCTCTTAATTAGGATGAATATAAAGGTATAATTCTTGAAAAATATTTTTCCAAAGGTGGTACATCATAGGATGGAAAAACTATTTCTATAATTGAGGTAGTAGAATGAATTAGGGACTGCTTATGAAGAAAAATTCACTCAACTAGGAATGTATGATCCAAATTTCATTCGAGATCTTGATAGTAAAATCAACTCTTTTTACACTGGATTAAATCCAAATTATCGAATGGATTTAGTTTCTTGTGAGTTCAAAGGTGATGATTTTTTTTTTCAATGTGCGAAAAAGGTAGAAATGTATTTTTCTGATGATCATGTGTTCTTTGTAAAACAACAGAATAAGAGGTCGAGGTGGAAGAATAAATGGAAGAACTCTTTAAAAATTCTAATTTTAAGAAACATAAGTTTATAATTTCGGAAAATTATAGTAAATAGAATGTTGAGGAATTTCTTTTGATTTCTGGTAAGTGCTACCAATGTGGTAAAATTGGGCAAAAGGAAGGTAATTACACATAAAAATATTAGGTTAATGGTAAGACCAAATGTGATTTATAGTCATAAAAATATTTTAATTATAATGTAATAGGTCATTATGAAAATGAGTGTCCAATGAAGAACTCAATAGAGGAAAAAAAGATGGAGCACATGCAGAAAGGGGTGGTGAAATATTTTGCAACTACTTTAGCTGATATTAGGCCTTCAAATGACATATTATCATGGACACTGTTTTTTCATATTATTCCAATGTGTTTTATGATTTTGGGTCTTCACATTCTATCATTTCTGAAAATTTTGCAACTATATTGGAATTTCATTCTCAGTATATGAATCATAAATGTATGGTAAAAACTTAGGGGGAATGTGGAGAAAAAAATAATTTATAAGAACCTTCTGGTCCGTTTGTTAGGAATGAATCATCAAGAAAACCATATTGTATTTCCTCTAGTAGAGTTTGATGTTTTTTGGGTATAGATTGGATTTCTGTTTATAATGTTACGATTAACTGCAGAGCTAATGTGGTTTCATTTTAGTAATATTTTTTGTTTGTGTAAAAGAATGAACCCTTACTTTTGATAACATATCGAGAAGCTGAGAAACATGTAAATGATAGAAATTACTGTTACCTTGTACATATTGTTGAAAATAAAGGAATTGATCATATTAATAATTTTCCAGTGCTAAATGAGTGTCTTGATGTTTTCCATGATGAGTTGCATGGTATTATACATGATATAGAAGTTGAATTTACTATTTACATAGATATAGACACAAATCCAATTTAAAACCCCCATAATGAATCGATCAAATTGATCATTTAGATTTAAAGAAACTATTCCAAGAGTTATTAGATAAAGATTTCATTAAACCTATCACCTCACTATAGGGTTCTTATATCCTATTTGTTAAAAATAATGATGGAAAAAAGAGACTTTTAATTGATTTTAAAGCACTGAATATCATCATTGTTAAGATCAACCATACTTTGCCTCATATCGATTATTTGTTTGATCATCTCCAGGGAGCTCAGTATTTTTCAAAGATTGACTTGAGGTCAGTATTAAATTTGTTGAGAGAAAAAGAATATGAAATTCTAAAAACCATGTTTAATATTAGATATGGCCATTATGAATTTATAGTTATGCCTTTTGGGTTAACCATTACACCTTCTATATTCAAGGATCTTATAAATAAAATTTTCTATGAGTACTTTGATATGTTTTTTGTTGTTTTCACTAATGATATTTTGTTTTATTATAAAAGTATTTGGGAGCATGAATATCATTTAAGGGGTATCT
Organism: Viscum album; assembly: GCA_963277665.1. Taxonomy (NCBI): domain Eukaryota; kingdom Viridiplantae; phylum Streptophyta; class Magnoliopsida; order Santalales; family Viscaceae; genus Viscum; species Viscum album. The sequence goes on along the minus strand of OY728156.1, from coordinate 855,511,898 downwards.
TGTAATCTATAACAGAAAATAAGGTTTATGGTAATTTCAGCAAGTGTGAGTTTTGGTTATAACAAATTAATTTCCATGATAAAATTGTTTCAAAAAATGGCATAAATATTGGTCATACTAAAGAAAATGTTATTGAAGATTGGAAAATATCTTCCTACATAACCATGTTTCATAGTTCTCTTGGATTATCTAGTTATAAAAATATGTTTGTAGATACTTGTCCATGGTTATCTAGTCAAATAAATAATTAAACCTGAGAAGGTGATATGTTCATCTAGACAATAGGATGTGATGATTGTTTTCGGGAATTGAAATGATGATTAGTGAATGCTTATATTTTGAAATGTCCTTCTTGAAATTATGAGTTTGATATCTACAGTGATGCTTCATTGTAATGACATGTTTGTGTCCTAATGGAGAATTATCAGGTAATTTCTTATGCTTCACGTTAGTTGAAACCATGTAATTTAAAATACCCTACACATTATTTAGAATTAGCTACTATTGTTTTTTCCTTTATAAATCTGGATGCATCATCTGTATGAGGTAAAATGTGAAATATATACTTAACAAAAACGTTTGAAGTATATATTCACTCAGATTGAATTGAACATGACATATAGGAGAAGTCTAGAATTAATATAGGGTTATGATTGACAAATTCATTACCATCTATGAAAGGAAAATAATGTGGCAAATGATTTGAGTCAAAAAGTAATGTTACATTTACTTTGTTACATTAGGAACACAATCCTTTGGTATTTGATTTGATTAAAATTGGCATTGAAGTTGTTGGGGAATTAAATTACTCTGTATTGATTTAGGTGTCAGTGAAATAATCTATATCAAGTAGAATTAAACAGCCATAGAAGGAAGATAGTGAGTTTTAGATAAAGGTAGAGTAGGTTCAGAAGGGTATATTGACTGATTTTAACTATGATAATGATTGTGTATTGAGGTTCAGGAAGATATTATTTGTTATTTTCGAGTCATGGTTGAATAATGAGTTATTATGTGAATCTCATTGTTCTCAGTATTCATTTCATCATGGATGTACTATGATGTACAGAGATCATTGAGAGTATTACTAGAGGGATGGAATGAATTGGGATACTGCTGACTTTACTCTGAAGTGATTGACTTGTCAGTAGGTTAAAGCATACAAAATGTTACCAAACGGGATGCTTCAGTCATTAACCATGAGAGAGTGGAAATGTGAAAATATATCCATGGACTTCATTGTGGGATTACCGAAGACATATCGAGTTAATAATTCAATATGGGTTATAATTGAACGATTGACTAAATCTTCTCATTTCATTCATATTCGAGATACTTTTCACTAGATCGACTTTCCAAGTTGTATGTAAATGACATAGTCAGGTGGAATGGTGTTCCACACTCCATTATATCTGATTGTGATCCTAGGGTTACTTCTATCTTTTTAAAAAGAATTTAGAAGTCATTGGGTACTTAATTAAATTTTAGTACACCATTTCATCCTCCATTAGATGTGTAGTCAGAATGAATAATTCCTACCTTGGAGGATATGTTACTTTTTTTCTCAATAGATTTCTATGTATGAGGGGACCAACATATTTCATTGGTTGAATTTTCATATAATAATAGTTTTAATTCTCATATAAAGTTTTCTCTATTTGAGGAATTATATTGGAAGCAGTGTTGAACTCTAGGTTTTTTAGATGAAGTAGGTTAAAAGAAAAGGATTGGACCAAAATTGGAAGAAGTGATGGTCGAAAAAGTTCAGTTGATTCAGAAGCACATGAGAACATCTCTGAGAAGGTTGAGAAGTTATACGGCTAACGGAATGATGGATCCTTATTTTGAGGTTGGTGATCATGTATTTCTCAATGTTTATCCATGGGAAAGAGTGGTTCGTTTAGGTAAAAAGGGAATGTTGAGTATTAGGTTCATTGGACATTATGAAATCCAAGAGAATGTTGGATCAGTTGCGGAGATAGTGGCAGTTCCTCCATGGTTATCCCAGGTACATAATTTTTTTCATCTTTAAATGTGGAGAAGATATATGACATATCTATCTCCTGTTTTCAACCCATAGGTAGTTCAATTTGAAGTGAATCCCTCTAATGAGGAACTACCAGTCCATATTCATGACCAAAGAGATAAAGTTTTTCGAAATAAGGAAAACAATAAGGTAACTGTTTTGTTAGAAAACCATATGATTTAAGAGGCATCATGGGAATCTTAAAATTCTATGAGGGGTAATTACACCAACTTATTTGATAAGTAAATAAAAATTGTGAGGACACGATTTCAAAAAAGGGGGAATAATGTAACATCCCAGGTAAATAAATAATATTACATTTTCAGATTTAGTAATATTTTTGAATTAAATATAAATATTACATTAAAGGTGATTCCATGTCAAATGGCGTACCTAATACAAAAAAATGGGATTCTTTGAAATATTATGTTACACACAATGTTTTGTTATAATAAAAAATTAATAATATAATATTATTTTAAATGGTAGTTAAATCTTAGTAGTTGTATGGGATTGAATCAATTAAACTAACTATAATATGAATATATATGTTTGTTAAATGATTATACATTTATCCTATTAATTTTATAAGCTTAAAATAACAATGAAATCAATTTTAAGCATAAATACTATAATATTTGTTAAAAGGTCGATTTATATCTTTTTTAGGGAAACCCATGTTTAAATCAATGTTTTGTCATATTTATATATTATATTTGACAAAATAATATTCTAATTTAATATTTCGAAATAGAAATTTACTTTTGATGATATTTTGGTATATTTATAATAATGTTCATTTTTTAGTAAATAATTAAAATATTGTATTCTAATTCAAAAATACCTTTTAATATAATTTAATTATAAAGATGGATTTTATTTCCAATAGTATTTAATGTGTAATTATATTATTTTTTTACCATTAAAATCAATGTTGGTCATTAAAAGTAAATTTACATTGAAATCGGACATAAACAAGTTTCAATCTTTTGATTGTTTTTATTCCATAAAACATGCCTTTTGTTTTGACAACATCTATTAATTTTAAATTAATTTCAAACCATTATTTGTTTTGAATTATGAAAATGAAAACAATATTTTGAATCATGAAGTCTATATTGTGTAAATATAAAACTAATATTTTTAGACATTATGAAAATTTACTCAAGTAAATATTTTATTTACCATGTTTAATGGGTAAATCTGGTAAATAAGGGTAAAAATTAATATTATAATAATATAATATTACCCTGATATGTGTCCTAATCCTCTTTGTAGATAAATGTACAACAAGAGGTTTTCTTGGGACGATTTTGGGACCCCATCGAGCCACTTTGGTGTGATAATGACACTTTATGATAATTATTTTAATTTAAAGACAAAAATGACACAAACATATATCTTTTAGTATAGTAATTCATACATTGTGTTATATAAGTTATATCTTAAAAAATATATATATATATATTTAAAATATATAATGATTTCTTACATCATGGTATTTTAAAAAAATATTAAGACATCAAATAAATAAAATTATTAATGACACAATATTGATGTAGTGTTTACATCATTAATGAATTATTTAAATAAATATGATTGTAAAAATTCACAAAATTTCCAAAACCTATCCAATTATTATTTTATGATATGATTTATAACAAAAATCATTTTATCTTCATCTTTAATATGTTTTTGACAATTAGAAATTGAGAATATTATATAATAAAATAAGATTTTTAAACATTCTTAAAGAGCCTCTCCCCCTTATAAAAATACCTCACATATAACTCATTAATCACACAACTGAAGCTCATTGAATCATCAAAAAAATTTTCCAAATATGATATCAAGATCGTATTATTCATTCTAGATGCCTTTCCCTATACACAAGAAAATTATAGTAAACCTTTTGGTTCAATCCAATGGGATAAACCCGATTTAAAGGTAATGTCTTCTTTTAAGTTTTTTGTTTTATTTTTCATATCCACCCATGAACACATTGAATTACATTCTATAATAACATAACAAATATCCTAAATATACTAGGATTTTTTAATGAAAATTATTCATACTACATTTACACACACCTCAATCTAATTGGTAAAGAACATATTGTTTCTATGGATGGTGAACTACGACCTCATGAAACGATTATTGTTCAATATTTTCCTACAAACTCTTATGGTTGACATTAAGATGGAACATTATTTATTTGTGATATATAATATATTTATATTTTTTCTATGCTTCTGTATTTTATATGTTTTGAATTCAATTATGGTATTTATAATGGGTAAATGCGATAATATAATTTGGGGAAGTGCGGATTACTGCCCCCTCAAAGTGATATGACTCGTTCATTCCATATGTGGGACGTATAATGTATGGTGTTAATAAAATAATATAATACATCATAGCTAAATTAGGAGATACACATGTATTATTTTGTTTTTATTCGATTAAATATTAAATAGAAATGAACGATGAGTTCATGCATACGTATGACTTACTGTCTACACGAACTGTGCATTTCATTTCTTACCTCCAAATGTTATGTACATTTATAAATTCATATGTATATATATAGTGGATAAATGTGATTTATATGATATGTAAATCATGAATATTAATATGTATATAATGGACCATTTACCACATGCACTACTTGTAAATTTAAGAAGTTCACTTTTGACTAAAGTACAAAACATCGACCAAGTGACCATTATTAACGTACATGATTTGAAAATGTTTATAAAATTTTAATAAGTTATTTAAAAGGAATAAGAAACATTAAAAAGGTTCTTTATCAAGTAGAAATTAAAATTACTTTATTATTCAGTAGAATAGATAATGAGCAGGTCAAGTCAGACACGGTATAAGGGACATCGTCTCAATCTCTTTTCATTGAGGCATGTTTTTTATTATACACGACATTATTTAATATGGTTTATAAACCCCTTTGAATTTTTATTTCATTCAAATGGAATATTTTTCTATGAGGAGTTTTACTAAACGACCAAAAAGATTGTTTCTTTTAATGTAAGCAGTGACAATGGCCCATTCCACCATCATGATTATTATTTGATTTATGGATTTTTTAACAAGCCATAATGTTTTTAAAAGGAAAATATATATCATATACAACCTTATGTATTTTGTAACATAAAATGGTTTCGATAATGGATTTTTTTTGAAAATATTTTAATGATATATTGTTATTGAATATTGAAAATGTTATCTTTTATTTATGCTTTTTTTATGTGTAATGGTTCTTGGGAATGTTTTTATGTATACAGGTGGTTCCATGATAAAACTAGGGCTACGTGAGCCCGAGATAGATCTCCAATACATTCTGTATCATGAAAGAGATAAACGTGAATGATTATCCTAAGAGATTTAGGGAATATACTGTGATGTGTATTCAAAATGAAACTACCTATGTAGCAGTGAATACTACAACATAAGTATGTTAAGTATTACACAAGTTACCTTAATGATTTTTGATTACTATGTGTTATGGTTCTTGGGAATTTTTTTCTTTTTGTTATTTTTGAGATTTAATGTAATAAATATGTCCTAATTCTATAAATCACTAAACCAAAAAAGATAATCAATGTGAATTATCGATTTATTTCATGATTGTGTGATGTTTTAATGTTGGGTCCTTATACATCCCCATTAATCATATTTAATGACCAGATGTGGATATACTAAGGGAGATGAACAATGATATCAAAATATGGTTATTTTATGTGAGATGATATTCTACTATAATAATGAATGATAAATTTGTAGATCCCACAAAATGTAGAATGTTATTTATTTATTATTTTCATATTTTATATCTAAATATCATTACTAGGTTTTAGTATATGATTATTGTTGTCTCCATGTAATTTATTCATTGGTTTCATATTTATGTCCTTCATTTGGGTGTAGATATTGGGTTTTATATAAATTAATCACTGATAAATCTTACCTAGAAAATATGTAAAGTTAATAGAAAACATCATTTTTAGTACTATATGTTTAATTTATTTAGGATGGATACCAAGAATTTTACAAAAATATATCTACATTATTTGTAGGGTCCCTATTAACATGATATTTGGTCGACAGAAATACATGAATAGAGTAAGTCATCCATACTTTGGATGTATACATACACATCATGAATTACTTAATTACATGACTAATGCATATATACATGACCAAGGATCCATGTACTATTCATATTGTGTATTTTATAACATTTTGTGTTCTTCATATGTACAAATTGTGTTGAACCAATATACATGACTTGGAGATGGGCTTCAGTGAGCATAGAATATAGTTAATTATACACATTTTGTGTTCTTATTTATTTGGGATTTGATATTATATCTCAATATAAAAATTGATTTGAAAAAAATTGGATTTTAATTTTGTTACATTTTAACAAAGTATTTCACAATGAGTCTTTTCCATTTATTATTTTCCTTTAATGTAATTAATATGGGTTATTAATGAATATTTTCCAACAAAATTACCAATTATGTTATGTGGAGATATTGTAGAGATATTTCATGGTTAGTAGTACCCATGATTGGGGTTTTAATGTCAGATATTATAACCTCATAAGTAATAAATATTTTATATATATTTATATATTCTAGGAGTTTAATAGACCCCATGTTATTTCCTATTATTTTCATACATTTATCTCTTGTATGATATTGGGTATCAACATGCTTTATGTAAATAAGATGATATTGACAGGTCTATGATGAATGATTATTAGAGATACATCTTACATAATTTTTTGATGAAATGAAGACCAAATATATTTCAAACACATTTTTTGTTGCAGATAGATAATTTAAATTGAGGGGTGGGAGTGAATAGAATTTTAAAAAATTAATGTAAAATAATTAATAATTAATTATTACTTTATTTAAGAGTGATGAAATTAAATACTTCATAATATAAAACAAAAAGGCTGATATTTTGAAATATAAAAAATATAATAATAATATATGATGAATTAGGAAAAAAGAGGAATGAATTAATCTATTTAGCTGATTATTTGATTAATTATAGAATTTGAAATAAATAATTATTAATATATCTGTATAATTTATGAAGAAAATTTTAAATGAGATAATATATTTCGGATAGATGATGGTAAATTGTAACTTAATGTACCCATATAGCTCCAACCACAACACCGTGGGGGCATAATTTAATATCATCTTGAATTTAATGGTCTCCAATACACCAAAATTATTCACTTTGTTTTAATTTATTCTAATAAACCATGTATAATAGACACAAGACTTATAAATGAGAAATTAGAAATTAAATTGGATTTTTACTATTAATTTTTCTTATTTAATGCTATCAATATTATCGTTAATTCCATTAATTGTAAAAAGGAAATATTATAATAATTATGAAAAAATGATATTTATAGGAAATAATTTTCCTTAAGGAATTATCTAAATTACCTAATATAATATAATGAACTCATGGGAAGAATAAAAATTATAAAACATGGTTATTGGATATAATTTTTTCACTAACTAAATGAACATGGATGAAATATAAAATGGAGGAATTTGAGAGAGATTTGGTGATAAGAATTTTTGGTGTTGAAAAAATATAGTTAAGATCTATTTCAAAGGACACCATGCGTAATTATTTATAATCATAAATTTTTTTGGTTTTGTAATGTAATCCTCTAATATTATTTAATAATTTTATGTCCATTTTTGGTTAATCTATATTAAAATTAATAAATTTCTTGAATTGGATGATTATTGCACATTCTAACATTCTTCCATGTAGAGGAGTGTTCTATATTATATAAATTGTGTTTCATCATAGCGTCATGAATGATTTTTTTTGTTTCTACGAAAACCAATATAGATGTGGAATAAATCATGGGATTTGATAAGGGAAATTACTACAGTAAAAAATTGTATTGGATATATATTGTCACCAAATATTTTCTTATTATTTTTCAATTACATTCATTGTTGTTATGTGTAGTGACGTATAGGATTTTTAAGGACCCATAAAATAATTTTGGATGGTCTCTTCAAGGGGATGTAATTTGATGAGATAATGATAGATATAAAATAGAAATTAAAATTGATAAATACATTAATTTTTAATAAAATTAAAATCAATGTATAATGACGATTAATACAATATCCCCCAATTTAATGATTCTAAATAAATGAATAATATGTAAAATTTAACAATTTAAAAAAACTATATACCATTATGCCAAAATATTCTTCTAATTTTTTTTATTAAAACGAACTCTCCCAAAATAATATTAAACCACAATTTTTGAAATACTAAAACATCTCCCCATATTGGATAATATATAAAATAGATATTTTATTCATAAATCTATATATTTATACCTATTAGATATTATATAAATAATGTTTTACATTGGGTTAGATAATATTGAGATAATATTTTGATACACAATTATAGTGATAAATTATATTTTGAGACTCACCAAAAAATGGTATAATAAAATATTTTGCAAGAAGTTTTAGATGAATTGAACAACAGAGTTTTAAATGTTCTAAATAGAGTTTATTTGACCGATGGATTTTTTTTTATTTATTAAAACTCATTTAAAAAAATATAATCCCTTTCTGTGATCATTTAATTGTTAACAAAATTAGATTCCCCATTATTAATGTCCCATGATATTTTAATGGGTTTCTATCTATTAAAATAATTCTATATTAAATAATTAAATTTATTAATGATAGATATATTGAAAAATCATTACACCAATAAGGGGTAAGTCAGGTTTCTACATATCATCCATATAAAATTAACTATCAGTATCATTCCTTATGTGTATTTATGAGCACTCATCCTGATCATGGTCTATAAATGGTTAACAAACCCAATAAAATCTTTATATGATAAATATTTAGGTATATATCACCATATATATATTTTTATTTAACAATTAATGTTTTAATTGGAATATTATGCCCAATTCACATTCTCTAAATTATTATTTTAAATTGTATTATTAATTCAAATCCATTTTTGAATAATCTTCTAAAGATTTATTTTAATTTATAAATATTATTTAGACAATTTTATCACAATATAATCTTGGATATTTTTTCTCTTATTGGTTAAAATTGATCATGCTTAAAGTTATTAGCAATGATATACGAATTGTTATGGTTTTGTCAAAAAAAATTATGAAAATTATCTTTTACTAAACCTATATCATAGAAAATTTTGTCCCATGTCATTGTTCGTAGTGATGGAGAATTTGATATTATTATTAGAACTATTGATCACAAATGTTTTTTCACATGTTATTGTTTATGTATAATATGATTTAAAAAATTTATAATATAAAACATCTCACTAGAACTTTTCATTTATAGGATGCATCCTCTAAAATCATCATTTGAATAACATGATTTTCTAAATTGGTTCTTTTAAGATATAATATTCTATGATTATTTTATTCTCTAATAAATGATAATTATTATAAGAGATTATAAATGTTATTACTTTGTATTTAATAGAATGATTGAAATAATAAAAACGATGCATTTGAAATCTATATAGGTTACAATAAAGATATACATGCATCCACATATGATTCAATTAATCACGTTAAGGAATGATTTTATGGATTAATCAGGCATAATTTTACAAGTTATAATTTTATTAAGATGACCTATCCCATTAATCATTATTTTTATATTAGTTTATTTATAATTTTATCAAAAGGTTTTATTATAATTTAGAAAATTTTAAAAAACCGATATGTATCTATGTTCCATAAAAATTGTCATTTTAAAATAGTTTTTCCTTGAATATATAAAATTTATTATATTGAGTATCAATATTTGATGGATAGAATCCTCATTAAAAAATTTAATGAAATAATTAATTATATTGATTTTTTTTATAAAATCATTATAATATACTATTCCCAATTTAAATTAACATAATAAAATTAATTCTGGTAACTTCTTATACCTAACTCATGTGGAATATTTAAAAATTTATAAATAATATTTTATCAAGAAAATAGATTTTTTAAATTATTTATTTTTAAAAAGAGTTGGTTGGTCAAAAAATATTTTATTCTGATATAAAACCACTGGGAAAATAAATTTGGAGATTGATTTTAAAAAAATTAAAATTAAAATTATCATGGAAATTAATTATGATTATAATGCATGAATTGGGAGATGAGGTTGAAATTGTTTTACAATAATATATATGGTATACTTTATTATTGACTATAAGAAAAAAATTCTATGTAATATATTAAAATTCTTGGCTATTAATTTTATTTATAATATGATGATAATAATAAGATGAATCTCAATATGTTCCATGATTATCTTATTGTTGTCATTTTAAAACTGGTTTAATTCCTCTTACATTAAATGAATTCATTTTTCGTCATAAATATTTCCATCATGTGATTGAGTTTAAATATGATATAAGACGTCATGAATTTGAACCTCAATTAACACAACACATATTTAATGATTCTCAAATACTAATAATATAATTACATTCTCTTGTTGATGGATTTTTTATTTTTTCTAATTTTTATTTTAGTATTATTATATGGATTTTAGATAACATAACTAGTTTTATATATTTTAGTTATAAATATTGTAAAAATAGTTTTCTTCACATCATCATCAGATTTAGGGTATTATTTTTGATGATTCAAATCATATTCCATGGGAATATTATCTTTTAGAGACATTGAATTTTTATTTAAGTAATATAGGAATTTAAATGGGATTTACTACCCATGGGTTTCTTATTTATTAATTTCTAGGTATAATTTTTCATAAATTACAATTATTATTTTGTATATTTCATTTAAAAATGTAAACTCAAAAATTAAATTATTTGGATATCATTCATTAAAATATTCATAATGTTTTTTTATATTATGGGTCTTATATGTGTATTGTTATTGATAAAGCACATAGTTTTGAGTACCACATCCTAGGAATATTAATGATGGATAACTCAACTACTTGAGTCCCAAATAACTTTTTAGGGCCCTATTAAATATTCTGAATGACTAATTATCATAAACATGTTCTTAGATTAGAATAAATGTGCTGATAACCTTGAGAAAAACATAATTTATCAAATTCATTATTCTTAAATTCTCTATCATCATCTCTTCAATTGGAAATGAATTATTTAGAGATTTAAATTTTCAAATAGCCTTGAAAATTTTTAATAATTATTTTAAGAATTGTTCTAATTATCCAGGAAGAAAAAACTTTTAGTGTTATTAATTTAAATGATAATTAAAAATGTTTAATTTTAACTTTAAATTTCAAAACATTTGTTTTTCAACATGATTATATTAAACCAGTTATGTATATACCTTCATAAAAAAAATCATTGTCAATTATTTTTAAATGTAATATTAAATATTATAATAGGTAAATTTCTAGATAATAGTACAATGTCATTCAATCACGTAAAAAATAATGTATACTTTATAACTATAGATTTTTGGAAAAAAACTATACTTAAAATGGTAATTTAATATTTAGAGACATCATAAAATATGACATGTACACCATCAATGTAATCATGATTATTGTATTTGAATGGATCTGAAAACATATTACTTTGGAACCTTTAATATATATACCATTTATCATATCGAGTTTTTGATTTTTTTTAAAATAGATTAAGAATATCTGTTTTATTTCACCCATATCATGCGATTATATATAATTAATAATAAATAAATTTAAATAAACAATTATATAGTTTATTATTTCTGTTTTAATTATTCTAGTTATGATGTATAAATTTTTGTCTAGGTTTTCAATAATATTTATTTTTTCATTTATAACATGTACACAAATATTTTATAAAATAATAACATATTTTTGTATAAGAAAATATCTTTAATAATTCATGAATCATATAATTTTATAGAAAAATATATTATATTTAATTTCATACTGAGTAGTGATTTATAATATGTTATTAAGAAATAGATTTTTTAAAATATTTATTAACCTTTCATCAAATAATGAATTTTTTTTAAAATTATATAATTTGACACTAGAAATATTTAATAGGAATTTAATTTTTATTTTTACATAAAAATATATTTTTACTTTTATAATATAATATATTTCATAAATAAAAATGTAGTTTTTATTATTACTATCTTTGAACATAGATATAAGAACTAAAAACCATTATAAAGTCATCTATAGCTTCAAAAATCACATCAAAAGTTAATAAAGAAGGAAAAGATGTATAAGAAGTATAAGATGAATGTGATAGGGAAATGAATTTTTTAGAACAAAACACAATTCCATAATTATAATATGTCATGAAAATTTTAATAATTCAATTCCATGATTATGATAATGAAATAGTATCATTTATGTAATAAATTTTGAAACCTTTAGATTATTGATACATTCTCATGTCTATGATTTTTATTGTTCAGAGGACTATCGTTCATGATGTACCGACAATTTTCCCAACAAGGCCAAGTTACCTCGAATATATGAATATGGTCTCTAATTTTTCAATGTGGATCTATTATTTTACATGTAATTTCCCATCACCAAACATATTATTCCATTATAAAGGAAACTACATAGTTTTTTGCATTTTTATATTAAATTGAAATTGAAATTTTATTTAATAGTTTATTGTAGATCTATTTTCAATTGTAAATACATGTGTATCACAAATTTAATTAGATAACCGAAGAATTCCACAACTCCCAAAATATTATCATATAGAGTATGTTGTATCGGTGTAACATTTTAAACCCATTATATTTTCAAACCAATAGGGGTTTCATGAATAATTTATATGTATGAAGGGATTGACCATGTTATTTTTGGCCAGATATAAAATCAATAGATATTGTAAACATAAAACGTATATACATGTTATTATTTGTGAAAAATATCTCAAAATATTTCATATACCTTTCATGACATGTAACGTTATAAATTCATTATTCCTTTACAAATTAAATAAATTTATTTCTAAATTTCATGTGTTTATTTCCATGAAGATGTGTGTTATAAAAAATCAAAATATAATACATAATTAATAGAATTCAAAAAATCACATTCTAAATATAATGTATAAATATCATATAATATCCATTTTTTATCCCATTAATATTAAAAATTACAAAAAGACATATTAATCATATTAACTGGAAGACCAATAGATATTAGTAATATAAAAATTATTTATTCCAAATAATGATAATTACAATAAATAAAAATTAGTACATAACTCAATGATAAACCTTCATGACCACAATGGTTGATTCAAAAGTCCCTCTAAAAAAATTTATTTATTAAAATGTTAACAGATTATAAAAAATAATTAAATTTCAATGTTTTAAAAGACAATAAATTTTTTAAAAAGAAAAACAGAATTGGGACTAAAATTTAGTCAAATATAGGTAGAATTTAAGGAATGTTGGTGAATTATAATTAATAAATTATGATAATACAATTATTATGTTAAAAATAAATTTTTTATGTGTGAATAATTTATATTAATTTGATAATAAAAATGAGCATATTATAGTAGGTAAGAGAAAAAATATAATGAAAAAGAAAAATAAAGTTATAAAAATAATATAAATATATGTTTCAAGATTAAATTGATTAATCTCATCATTTCATAGGTTAAACAGTTTAAAAAAATGATTTCTTGGAAGTGAAAATTAATTGAAAATGAGTAATGTAAATATGAAATGATATTTTTTTAGATATAATCAAAATTTGTACCTGATGGTACAACTATTTATCCCACATTATCCACAGGAGGATTTATTGTACTAGTCTATTGTATGTTATGATAGACAATACACAAAACAAATATCTTTATTTTTTTTGTTGTAGAAATAATCCAAATAAGAAATAAATTATATCATTAATGTTGATGCTATAATAATAAAAATAATATTATCTTGCTTCTTTAAATTTAATGGAATGAAAACCATAATCATTTATATTATTGGTTATATAATATAAAATTTGAATAAATATAAAAATATTATATTTCATGTAATTAATGACATTGATGAATGGCATCAATTTAACCAAAGAATACAATGAAAGAGTCTAGAGAGAAAGAAGAATAAAATAATGTTATTGCATATTGACATTTTATTCAAAATAGAGATAGATAGATAATATATAGAAAAGAGATAACATTTAATTGGATTCAGTAATTTATTCAAGATTCCATTGGTATTTTTTCAATTCTTATTTCCAAGGCCACCATGGGAATCTGATTGTATCCTTTTTATAAGTATATAAATATAATGAATCAATTGGTTGTTTTTATATATAAGTCATCTATATTTTATTAATTATGATTACATACAATATACTGTTTAGACTATAATCTTGGATCATGGTCTTATGTTGTAACCCATGGTCAAAGGTACTATGATTAATAAAAATATCACGTGGAATGGATTCATAATTTTTTTTGAGGTCATCTAAAATTGATTTAGTTGTGTCATCCCCTATAGGATATGGTGTGGAAACCTCCTTCAACAATAAAAATATTATTTCTGTGATTAATATGAAATGTGGATATGGTATATATATTTAGATCAACTATTTGAAATATTGTATAAATATTAAAATTTTCAATTTAAATGTGACAATTTATATTACCAATCTAGCATGAAACTTCTTTTTGAGAGCTGAGTGGTATTCTTAGTACCATTATAATTGAAACCAAATATTTTCATTTAAAATATCAATTTACCACTGATATACATAAGGATGTGTAATTATAATCATGGGATGTCTTTGATTCTTTTTGGTCATCCTATATTTATGGATTTCTGTATCATTTGTGGAATGGTCGTATGTGATATATCATGTATCTTATTAACAGACTCTAGAAAGGGTTCATGAAGTACTCTTGAATGATATTTTCCATTATGATATGATTATTTTTGTAAATATCATAAGGGGAAAATTATTTAATTATTTAATAATTTATATGATCATTAAAATCAATGATTAGTGATAGTTAAAACAAACGGGAGTCGTAAGAGTTTGCAAACTTATTCTTATACACAATAAGGTTGAATGCATAAAATTTATTTGTGTTGATCATGATAATGATACGAATTATTTTATTTCCCTTACATATTCAGTGTGTAAATTTCCTATTATATCAAATGTGTAGACTCGCTCTCTTGTTTTATATTATCTATTATAACGGCAGATGGAGTATATATTATTGGGACCTTATAATGAATGTTATCACCATAAAAAACTAAACAACATAATGACTAATGTATCTGAATTTTAAAAGTAAATATTTATATATATATTATAATGCTATGAGGTTGAGGTTTACAATTTATTTATGGTGTCAAAACACACTTATATTTTTTTGGTGAATATCATATATTCTTGGAAATTGTTCTGAGGGATCGCTACAAGTAGTGTAGGTTAATTAATTATAGTATACTCATAGTGTTCAATTATGAACAGTCTTGTGTTTAGTTAATATATAGATCCAACAATAAATTAATAATATCATGAATCCACCCTACTCATTAATATTTTGTACATATTACATACTGTTACAGAAATATACACACACATTGAGTTGGAATGCTACATTGATGTCATTTTTTCCATCCTGAGGTATTTGTATCATTTATTACCGAAACAATGATACATGGGAAACATCAATTGATGAAGAAAATAAAATTCAAGGATCATGTTCTTCGATGTAATTTTCTCCTAGGAAGATATCTCAAATTTGGGATTGGTCAATTGTATTTTTTAATCATTTTTTATGTTAATTATAAAACATTCATTATGTTAAATCATATTTTATTTTTTACATTTATAATTGATATTTATAATGGTTAAGAGTTATTTATCCTCAGTATTCTATCAATATATATATCTCTATCAACTAGATAAGTATACCAAGGTCACCATTGATACAATATTACATCTTATGCCACAGTGGATGTCTTATCCATTATTCTATCTTTATATATATTTTTTCATTTAAGGACTATGAGCTAAAAATTTGACAATGAACATGATGGATCAGATTAGATATTGAGTTGTGATGAATGGTATAAATATTTGGTACATTTTATTCTTCACTGATACCACACATAATAGTTTCCATTTTCATATGTCATTTCTCTCAATTTTGGCCCCATAACCAGTGAGATATGGAATCATATTACCTAGGTTATGGTCCGTGATGAGTTTTGAGGATCATACCCATAACGTGTTATAGAGGGTTGTGGCTCACCCTTGTATAGTGTGATTCCTTCAAGATTTCCAGTCTGGATTAGTATTCATATATCATTTATTTATATCATACCCCTATGGAACCAGATATTATTCATCATTAAATATATCAAAATATTATACTATATGAGTTTCACCATTTCCTCTTAAGAAAGGGTAGTTATATGATGGAACACTATAGGAGTGTTAACATGTAACATAATTACAATCATCACTATTCAATATATCATTCTATTTATTTTATAATAACAAATTGATTGTTTTTACCTCATTTTATAGGAATGTACAGAAAACGTATAGGTTGGTTCTAATTCAGATTGATGAAGCATGACCTCAACTGTGCTCTATGAAAGACTATTTCTAATTTTGTTAGATGCATAGAAAGTCATTCTATGGATATTTGTTTCTATATATATCCCAATCTCATTAGACTATATTCATTGGTTACATTATTAAATTGGTACTAGTTAAAAGTTATTTCATCCCAAATAACCAAATATTTTCTGAGTATTTTAAATAATATTTACAAAAAATAATTTCAAATTATATTTTAATACATGAAATAAAACATATAATTTTATATGAGAATACCACTCTACACTTTAGAAGATACCATCATATCTATCATAATAAAATTCTTAAAATATTGGGGACATGAATCATAATAAAGTGGTGTGTTTATATTCTTAATTGGGGGAATTCATATAATAAAATCTATCATTAATACAAATGAAATAATAAAAATATTAAGGTAAATAACAAAAAACATATTCTATTTAGTCAAGAATATGTTCATGTTGAATAATATGATAAGAATTAATCCAAATCAAATATTTCATTAAAAATATTTGTATGATCTTGATTCTCATACCTAAAATTCATAAATAAATAAAATTAATCACATGGAAATAAATTAATAATAGTATATTGAGGTAATTCATAATTTTTTAAATCATAATAAAATCTTCATGGCCTTCTAAGTTGAAATCATACAAATATAGATTACAAATCAACCAAATACCCTAGATAGTTTTTCTAATTATATATTTTGATAAATCAAGGGGTTATGTCATGACACAGTAATCATGTGATTTTTTTTTTATTTTATCGTATAAATGGATTTTAAAATATTTTTTGTAAGTAATCATTTTGAAAAAATAAAATAATAACTATCAATAATACAAACACTTTATAAATATTTTCATAAAATATTCATAGTTATATAGAGAATGGTGTCAAAATTATACATCAACAATAATTCCATCAAAAGAAATCCATTGAAATAATAAGGATATGATAATTATATCAAATCCATAGTGGTGTAAATTGATGATAACAGATTTTTTCATTGAGAAAAAAAATAAAAAATTCAATTTAATATATTTTTTATGATAAAATCATTTTTTTATTAATATAACATTTTATAAAATAATAATTTATATAATAGATAGGAAAACATAATAATAGAAAATAATCATGTAAAACTATAAAGGAACATTCAATGTAATGATTGTTTATTGTGGTGGTAAATTCCATTCTTTAAGAGTATGATAACAAAATTATTCATTTAAAATTATTGAATAAAATTTATAATATCGATCATATATTAAATGATAGGATAATTCAAGATAAACCAAGTAAAAAAAATAAATCATTGTTAAAAAATATTTTTAATTTAATTTTGAAATACTAAATAATATTAATACAATTTTAAAAAACGTTCTCATCAAAGAGAAATGATTTTTGACCCCAGATAAAAATGAATATTATTTATGAAAAAATAATTCATTTCGTCCCTTGAGTTCATTAATAGGTTTAATTTGGAGGAAATATTTTAAATTAGCTAAATACAAAGATAATTATAACAAAATATTATGTTCAATGTGGAATTAATAAATATTTTTAACCAATTAACAATTTATCATAAACAATCTCGAAGAATGATGAGATTGTGAAATAAACACATTCCAACATTGAAAACATGAAAACCTAATCACAATGAAATAAATTACATTATATTGATATCTAAATCGCATAATATTACTAGGATTATGAATAAAATAATTTCAGGTGAATTATGTTAACCAAAAAAATAAACAAGATGTTGATATGGATTGTTTCCCATGGATGTAAAACTTAGATGAAAATCCATTACATCTTATTCGCTTCCTATGAATGTGTATCATTATCATCAACAATAAATATATATATTTTATAAATTATTATGGAACCAAAATACTATGTATAGAACATTATTTTACTAACTTATAATCTTTTATTTCACTTTTATTAATAATGATATATTTGAAGGCCGATTTCAGATCATTACTTCTTTATTCAACATATATGTATGGGTTTGGAAGTATAATTCATTGTACATTTATCAGGATTTTATAAGAACATTAATATTAACCATGATATAAATATAACATATTAACTTTGTTTACTTATTTAAAATATTCAATAAAATTTAGATATATAAACAGAAATCACTATATTCATGGAGATAATAAGCCATTTAAATGGTGAAATTTTGCTTTAATATTTTATATGGATGAGAACAATGAAAGGTAAATAAATGTTAACAACATTGTAATAAATATAATATTATATATGTCTTCTATTTCCAATATATCAATAAATATTACCATCCACATCTTTATATAATAACAAACAATTCACATCGCTTTTACGATTTGGTATTTCAATCATACACATGAGTGATATAAACATTTTTTCAATATATATGAATCTAATAAGTAATATGTTTCATTGTAATTATATAATAGTTATTTTTAAATAAATATCATATATATTCATTATATTCATCTTTATATCCAGTCATGAGGGGATTTGATGGAGAAACATTACACTCTTTCATGAGATGATACTACATCAATCATGCAATCAACGATTTAATTTCACCTTTTGTTGAATTGGATATGAATATATGTTAGTACATAAACATTATAAAATCTCAATATATTTTATAAAAATTCATAATTATATTTGAATTAGTAATACAATAATTAAATATTTATGTGAATAAGTAAAAATATAGTGTTTGTTGATGAAAATTACCATTCCTTAGAAAAAACTCATTTAGATATCTTATTAAGAATTTTTGTGTTGGAATTTATTGAATTCTATAAAATATAATATATTGAAACTGATTTATAGGAGTTATTTTTACAGTTATTTATATATATATATATATTAGTTATTATGTGTGTATAAGTTACAATATTATGTTCACCTTTATAATTGATAAGAAGTTTCATTTTTGAAATTTTCAAAAGCAAATTGATAATGAATTGTGAATATCAAAAAAAATTTATAAAAATTGTAAATAATTTATTATATGGATTATATTTTTAATAAAAACCCAAAACATAATTGGAAACAATATTTAATCATTTTATTCCCCTAAAATATATGGTTATTTTGTTTTAATATTTTAGTTTTCACCAAAGAAATTTTTTATTTATTTATCTACACAATTTTTAATCTTTGGAAAAAATATCCTTATGAAAATAAATTGAAACATTTATTGTAAAAATTATATACAATTTATTATATTAATTACCTATGTGTATAAAAAAAATTATTTTATTAAAAGTGTATTTAATTTACACAACACTATTTTTAACATTATAATGATAATTAGTTTTCCCATATATTTAATCATCATTATAGAAAAATTAAGATTAACATATTAAATAATATGATAAAAACTAATTAAAATCATGGAATTAATGTTTTTAGTTTCACCATTCAGAAAAATCAAAATTTAATTTAAATCATATTCGCATGCATGGAAAAAATGATGTTTTATTGAAAAAAGTAATATTCTTCAATACAAAATAAATTTATATGAATTTTAAAAATAATTTTTCTACATTGAACTAAATTAGATAAATAATAATATATTGGAAGTAATTTTACATTGAAAATATTTATTTAAAAATTTCATTTTTAAATGATTTAAATGAAGTTGCACTTTTTAATAAAAATCTGTATTCTGACAGTTAGTCGAATAATTTTCAATTGTCAGCAAGTTCTGAAAAATTAATACTAACATTAACTATAAATTATGAATTAAAGGTTAAATTTAATATTTATAATACATTTTTTAAAATTGGAAAAAATTATTATTAATATTACTTCACAAAACACAATAAAAACAATCCATTAAAAAATATATTAGTTTGAATACATTGGTTATATTATTAAATATTAAAGAGGAAAAATTATTAAAGAAGGATACAAACTGATATTAAATATATAATATATATTCATCAGATAAATCATTGAAAATTGGTGATTAATTTATTATATTTGGAAAAAACACATTTTGGAATTGAATTTATATTTTCATAAAAACACTTATTCTAAATCCAAAAAAAACTTATTTTTATTTATAATAAATTTATAAAAAATTAATGTATATTATCTATAATAAAAAAATTTAAATTTCAAAATTTAGATATTCCTATTGATACCCAAAGAATAATACATACAATTAATATAGGTCACATGTAAATAATTTTTTTTAGGGTAAATTAATCTAAGTGTTGTTTTTTAAATACACAATCAAAAAATGATATTATTGTAAAATATTTTGGTGATACATTATCCCTACCTTCAATAAAATTAAACGTCCTAATTTTATTTTGTTCTAAATTTTTTTACCATGTGATAATACCATTATTGAAATTTCACATCATAAAGAATGGTAAATAAATAATCATCCAACTAATAGATAAATGGATGTACGACAGTCATATTCAAAAATAGTTTACTAGGATTTGAAGATAAAAACACATGTGGGGTATGGAATATGTATTTAATAATAATGTAGAGTGATAGTGATAATGGGTCAGAAGAAACTGAATAATCAATATAATGTTAATATATAAAAACAATTAAACCAAGAGATGTAAAAAATATAATCGAGTCATTAAAAATGATTTTTTTTAAAACAAATTCTTAGTTATTTTCCTTGAGATGAGGAAAATTTTCAATATTATTATATTGAATGATAAAAAATATAGAAACATGATATAATTATATATAATTATAACAATTTCATCTGTTGGCTTTTCTTCGATCAATTTTAATATATTCTATTAATACAATAATGAATATCCACAATGAATGTTTTGGTCCCGTCGTACTAAAATTTTATTTGGATGTATAATAAGACTGATGATAATATAAAATGTCCTTTTGTATGTATCTATAAATTTACCATAAAAAATGGAGAGTACATTATATTTATTACAGTAAATTAATATATACACTGTTGTAGTAAAACAAAATGTTCAACATCATATTTACCAAGAATATATTTTTTGTAATAAAAGTTCTTGAATAAATTGAAGTTGATGATCATATTAACCAATAACTTTTTAAGTAACATTAATATTATGGAAATATAATTATTCCTCATATAATAATTCATGATGAACATATGGGTATTATATAACTCTACCAAATAAGAAATATCCCAAATATTCCTCAATGAAATGATATAATAAAACTTATATCCTCAAAACTAGTCTAAAATAAATGGAATATATGGTATGTCTTAAACCCATAAAAAAATTATTATATCATTAAATATTAATTTATATATTTATTTTGTGATATATTCTTCAAAAATAATTGACATAATCCATATAATTTTTGATATTATTATAAATAAATTATCGTTGATAATAACGATTCTATAACATCATTCCATAAACCTAATTAGAAAATTCATAAAACATTTTACAGAAATTATTTTTAATACATATGTCCTTATTTGGTTTAGGATTTTATGTTAAAATATTAAATTCACTTGGATAATTTCCATGTTCAGCAAATTCAATACAACAAACAATAAATCTATCTCATGGATGGATATTATTTATCTCCATTGAACTCCTCGGTTTCACTCATTAATTTATGGATTTATTCCATATTTGCAGACATAATTTTTTTACCCTTCACTAGATATATTCTCATAGGTTTATTTTTTAGCATTTATAATAATATTAAAATTGATCAATATTTTTTCCATGATCCTCACCATCATGTCTCTCAATGAACTCCATTATTCTCATATCAATTAATTTCAAGATTTTTTTAAGTAATATGTTTTTAATCATATATTTTGACAACATATTATAAGGAATAATGATATATTTTTCATTACTTAATACTATATTGGGTTTCTGGTAACAGAAACTTTTACCACCATATTCCATTATATGATGATTTTTAATGTACGATATATTATTTAAAATCAAAAATCATAGTGTGAGAAAGAATAATGATGGTTAAAAGAGATATATTTATTTATAAGATTTACATGTCATGGTACCTTATATTAGATATATAATACTATAGTTTTGACATACATCACTCATTTTAATAAATTATTAAAATCATTTATGTTGGTTTTTATTAAAAACATTAGTGAACCAAGGAATGATCCCCATGACTGTAACATAACGTTTGCATCGAAGACCAGTATTTAGAACCTTGTGATGATCAATTCAAATACTAATAATCCATTTTTGAGTTAATTACACCATGACAAAATATTCTATAGAAACATGCACAATTAGTATCAAGATATGTATGTATTATGTGAAAAACAATTTAATAAATACCATAAAAATATATGATGTTGTTCAATCAAAAAATATACACAAATTCTAATATTGGATTATATATAATAATCCAATTTTTCGTAAAAACATTTCTGATGGAATATATTAAAATTTCTCAGAAACCAACTGTAAATACCTTACTCTATCATCTAATACTCATTGTTCATATTTTGTAAATTTTCACTAGATACCTAAGTTCACATTACAATGGAATATATAGTTTGTTTGTATTGGAATATTATGTACATGCATTAATGACAAATTACCTTTGAAAAAAAAATATCCTATTTTTTTATAACACCAATATTCAATTTAATATATCCCTGTATAGTAATCATTATGCGTAATTGAGAAACATATAGAAATAATACATAAGAAATGGTTGAGATCAAATTTTTTGTAATGGTTTGAAAACCATAGAGGATATCATGAATATGTAAGGTATAATTATTTTTCCATGGTATGTATCATTAAACATATTTCATTTAATCTATAATATTAGCATGAAGAATAATATATAAAGAGAAAATGGTCAATTAATTTAATAAAAAAACCCACAAATTCTTCACACATATCCATGTACATTATAACTAAAAAAATAATAACATGGAAATATATATTTATACTCATAGTGAAGGGGTTTTATAATGTTGTAAAATGTAAAAATTACCTCATGAAAATATCTGAATAAATATTACATATATGGGTAAGGACTCAGTCTAATACTTAAGATATTTTGTCCCATAATACCTAGTGATGAATCAAGGTGTTATAGGGGACCTCACCAATAATATAAAATAAAAAATTCATTTCACATTTGAAAATAAGGAGACATATTCTGTGTAATCATTTATATTTAATAAATGGAAATAAAAATGATTATAATTAACCCATTCAACAAACATTATCAAAA
Source organism: Viscum album (assembly GCA_963277665.1). Lineage (NCBI taxonomy): Eukaryota > Viridiplantae > Streptophyta > Magnoliopsida > Santalales > Viscaceae > Viscum > Viscum album. The sequence goes on along the minus strand of OY728156.1, from coordinate 855,487,955 downwards.
ACAATCTCAATTAAGATATGGAATGGAATCAAAATTGTGTAACACCAGTCTATAATATAAATATATTTTTCTAGAAACATTAATATTAATGGTATCATTATTTATTATACCTAAAGGATCATAAGTAAGAAAAAGGTTTCATCTAATGATGAATGGAAATAATATAAATATTCAGTAGAAAAATATATTTAGGAATATTAATTTTTCACATATATAATGATATATAAAAATCAAAAAATATTTTATAATATTAGGAATATAATTTTTTATTATAATAAGTATATTTTTAAAGGATAATATAGTGTGTTGAGTATATTTTTTTAAAAAATTCTATTTGTATAGGGTAGAATAAAATAAGCATTGCATTCACATTTTTAGTAAATATAAAAATATTCCACATTCAAAAATTGATAGAATGATTTCATAAGAACCATTTTAAATAATCAATAATCAGTAAAAATTAAACTATACAATTATTAGATAATATTGAAAATAATTTGTATCTTTTATAAAATATAGAAATGGAATAGAATGGATTGTAGAATAAAGTGACAGATGAAGTTGATATTCTATAAAAATATTTATTATGTAACATTACATCTAATGTAGTGGAAATTGGAAGGAATGTATTTATTTTCAATAAATAAAGAGAGGAGTAAAAAGTATATTAGGTTTTTGTATTTAATGATTGTATAATTTCTATAAGCATATGATTTAACATAAAAAATTCCAAATAATGATGAGTTGCTGAAATAATCCTTTACAACATTGGAATGTTTTTAATTGTAATACATACAAAATAAATAACCATATATGGATAATTATATACCATAATTTTTACCGTCTGTAATAGAAAACTTTATCATGGGATGTATATATATCAATAATAATATTCATGTGGTGAATAATTAATTTTTCCCGGAGAAATAAAGGTGGGGCGACAATACGTTACTGATGGAACATATTATATCATATTTTTATAAGCCATGTCTAAAATTAATTTATATTCATTATAAATAAATTATAGAACATAAATCATCATTATAATACCTTATTTTATTTACATATAATAATTTCATCCATTTATAAACACAAATTTTATAAATTCTCTATGTTTGGTAATAAGTGTTATGTTTCTCATTTATTTTTTCATTAGGTAGTGTCAATACTTTTTCATATATTTCTCCAGTGATTAAAATCATCCATTTAACTAAAAGGATAAAATAGAAAAAGTCCCATATAAAATGACCCCTAAATATTTTTTAATAGTACTATTGGTATCTTGAAGTAGAATTTACCATTGGATTATAATATGGTTAAATAATAAGTTATGAAATTAATTAAGAAAAATTTTGTATTTATTAAATTAAATATTACATATTTCTATATTATTATATTATAATATATCAGAAATTAATCATTTTGTTGAATTTTAGATTCATAATTGAGTAAAAATTTGAATGTTTAAACTATAACTCGTTTAATGTCAATGGGTATTCCAAGCATTAGGTTAGGTAAATTTATCAAATCCCATTTAATTATTAATAATGTATTTTATTTATTATAAACCATATATCACCACACTATAGTCCATTATATAAAACAAATCATATCACATTACCTATTCTATTCATGTTGTTGATCCATCGGGATATCCCGAGTCTGGTTATTAGAAATTTCATTTCAAATTGATTAATGGTAGGGTAATTGGTTTCTATGTTCATTAATCAAAAATTAGATAAATGAGATGATAATGATTTTGAAATCATCAAATTGTTATAAAAATTATTCTTCATTAATCAATTAATAATTATATAAATATAATTATTTGTAATTCATATATAAATATTGTGATCCCTAATTCATTTCATCATTAGTTTCAAATCATTTTTTGGTATGTTGGGATGGAAATGTCTTGGAATAAGATTAATATTAACAAGTCCTAACAACGTGTTGGGGTTTCTCAAAACAATATTACATGTAGTATCTTCTATGAACCATAGGTTCACTTTAGTTACCAAATATTTCATAAATATATTTTCCATAGCTCATGGGTTTCTCAAAATATTGAGCTTAAACACTTCCTTATACATAGATACAGCATATCATGCTAGCCAATATTTTAATGATACTCAAAATTCTATATTGAACTAAATGTGAATGAATATAACATAAATTAAATGAATCTTTACTATAAATAAAATTTAAAAAAGAATATGTTTTATAAAATATAATTATAGACATAATGGAATCAAGACACATTTTTGTGATATGGAATTAGGTAAAAAAATCTTGTACTATGTATTAAATGATCTATTTTTCTCAAAAAATGTAATATGGGTCACAATACCTACATTATTTTTTATTTAAAAAAATATAAAGTAAATTATTTATATTTCAATGTATGGAGTGATTTATTTTCATTTTCCGCAATTAGTTATTTATAGTGTGAATATTTATTGTTTCAGATTGATCATGTTCCTACAGAGAAAGGACAGAGGATATTGAAGTGAATGGAAACTTTTTTAGGTATAATGTTATGTAATAGTTTTTTCCGAAATTGGAATGCATTGAATCACAAGATATATAATATTAATAATCATAATTATACTTTTAATGTATTATTGGTCATCATGTTAGCGCTGTGACGTTTGAAATAAATAATTTTTGTGATTCGATGGATTGAAATAGTTGAATAAAATTCATTGAAAGTGATGCTTCAATGATAAATTACAATAGTTGATTCATTGTTTTCAATAGAAATATTTAAATTATATTTTTTATTTTATATGGTGTACAAATAAAATGGGGATCATAGAGCTAAAAGAGACTCTATGAATCATTAAATCCTCCACGAAGTGGCATCATCACACATGATTTATGTATAATAATTGGTTGATATTGATTTTTAAAATTTACCACTATAGTGGATTAATGTATATCCCCTATAAGATAACCAATTTATTATTGAAACCTAATTTTACTGTTATTGATATAATTGTTAATTTCATATTGATTTTAAGTTTATTTTTAAGATATTATCATTAGAAATTTGAATAGAAAACATTGATACATGAGTTATCAAATTTGTTGTGGGGGTTCACCATATGTCGTTATCTATAGAAGTTACTCAAGTATTACATAGTTTAATATTGTTATTAATATTAAAAATATATGAATAATGGTTAATCTATTCTTGTATATTGTTATTGAATCATCATCTTTGAGTAGTGGTGTGTTTTTTTATGAGATCTGATTCAATGCCTTCTTTGGTTTTCCCTTCATTTTTTAGTTATATTATCCACCATGTAGTTCTAGTATGATGGATACCTGATTTTATTTAGTATATTGTTGAAATTAAATAGTTCTATGGGATAGTATAACTACAGTGAGTTGGAATGATCCAGTAAATGTCAAGAATTCCTTTTGATATTTTTTTAAATTTTTATGTTGTAGTGACAATAATTTTTGGGCTCATGGATTGATGTAATGTAAGACATTTATATGGTGTGTTGATATACTAAATTTCAACATATGAAGATCTATTAAATTATTAATAGGTATTATTTTTATTTATTCATGTATTGTATCATTTTTTATTCTATAGTCATTTATTTGAGGCATCATTGATATTTATTTAAGTGAGAAGCTGTATCCCCTCACCAAACACTGCTGATATATATATATATCCCAATCTATCATATATGTTTTCACATCCTTACCCTTTGATTTTTTTTATATATTTATTTATGGAATATTTTTATAGTTTGGTAGTCATGACTGAAGCCTCATGTTGCCAACCTTGATATTAGGACACATTCATGATGTTCTATTGAACTAAAATATCCAACGAATTAAATTGAAGGAAGATGTGGATGTTGACGATTTTGAGGTTGATATAGATCATGGTTTATTATATCCCTTTTATGGTACAACCCTTATTTGGAACCAAATGTGTAATGGTGGTGCTATAGATGATTGACCCCTCCAATGGTAGATTACGGGATAAGATCACTCATGTTTTTGGTGGTGTTATGTACAGAGGATCTTCATATACCAATTCTGTATAGGGTTGCTACTACATAATATTCTGTGTGTCATTGGATTTAGTTCAATGAAATGAGGGTATAACATCCCATCCGAAACCAAGTTGTTTTATTTATAATCCCTTATAACATCATTTTATTCCGCACATATGAATGAGGATTCTGACCAGAAGTAAGGCCCTATGTCTTCATTTGGCATGACTATACCCTCCATGATTTTTCATTATATATATAAATAATCAATTTAATAAAAACAGACTACATATGGAATTTGTAATATTGAAAACATTATATAATAATACAAAACATAATTATAATTTATTGGGAAATCCTGTTAATAAAATTTTTAGTAGAAATCCCTCACTAACTCCATCTTAAAATTATCACATTCCACTACTCCACCAACTAAACATTCCACCATCGACCCCTTTTCATTCATTAGACACCTACACATACTATACACAACTGCAGTAAAATTATTGAGCATGGTTTTAGTAGTACACTTTGTAGGATAGGATAAATGACACTTAACATCATTTCCTAGATTATATAGTTTCATATCGTGATCATTTACATGGTATATATATATATATATAATTAATAAAAAAAGTACAAACCACTAGTTTGGTCCTTGTCTACTGTCTATACATGTATCCAATATAGGATAAGAGAAACATACAAGCTTCCGAATAATTATGTATGAAACATCAGAAACCATCCCGACACATCCTCCTTGAGTGGATATCCCCATTCATGGAAAGAATATTATATAAGTTATATTTCACATTCATTCTGAGAAAAATCATTAACCTTAGTCTCAAGTGTAAATCCAAAAAATTAATCGAATTTAATACTATTAACCATGTCATGATAATAAATATATTATGTATAGACATAAGTGTTTTAAAAATCCACTAATGGGAATAGTTTAAGTACATTCCAATAGAAATCATTGACATCTAAGTAAGAGGATAGTTCGACACATATGTCCAATCTCACACAAAATCCAATGTCAAAAAAAATATTGCACGCCTCCAATAAATACCTAATAAACAAAAATTTATTTTATAATATAGAATATATGTATTCTTAATAAATGGTTCATTAAAATGATACAGTAGTATCAATTCATCTTAGGAACATCCATAAAAATCCATATCACCATCACTGGGTAATAATTACTGGCACTAGTAAAATGCTGTCGAGACCTAAAAACATGATATTATTAATACAACATTGGTTTAACATGCTACACAAGAATTACAAAAAATTATTAAAATAAAAAGTAGTGTAAATTAAACTAAATTAAAATTCATTCAACATTACGTATAATAATGTCTGAGGACAAGGGTTGAGGATCACATTTAATTCCACCACCAAATCTATATACAGTGTGATATAGAATTAGATATGATTGTTTTCTCTTTGAGAAAATGAAATTTCATTTATAGTTCAACAATTCCATCAGTATCATTGATTATATTTATATGATAAATAAGAAAAAATTAGACACATTTAAAAATTATAAAGATTTACATAGGGATGGAGGGAGGAATGAATGGAATCAAAGGAGGGGGAGAAGCTTCAGGTGGAATTCTCACACAATCCAACATAGTTGATACAACATTCTCCATTTTAGCAAACATATATGTATATATATATATATATTAAATAAAAACATATTCTATTGTCTCATTTACACAATCATATACTCTTAAATCCTCACAAATATTTAGAGGTTGTTCCCCCATGGTACCCTCCTTCATATATTATTATGTAATTTCATTATTTTTTTGACATCATTTAAATTTCCATAGATTATTCAATCAAGTAATTATTTTCTATTTTTTATTTTTATTTTCTATTAAATCCATGAACCCTATATATAATTATATTAATGAACCTATCATAAAATACACATATTCTATTGTTTTTTGACTAAAATTTACAATTGATTATTTTTTCAGTTTATAGTTTTATAGAATTTAGAAAACATCATCAAAATACACTCATAAATTAAATATTTTTTACTTTTATTCATTATGAATTTTACCACAAAAAAACCATTATAAAACAATACTCAATATCCATCTATGTTTTGACGTCAAAATATTCATATTATTTTTATCTATTAAAATATTCTACATGTAACTACATAAAAAACATATTAAAAATTGATATGATAAAAAAATGTTCAGTAAGGGGCTTGTAAATGATGAAAAGAATTAGCCCATTGAAAATAATGAAAAACCACTATAAATAATTACTTAAAACCCCATCACCGAACATAGAATAGCACAAAGTTTCATGGTATGTCATTACAATATCACTCTTATACTCCCCCTTAAAAATGGAATAATAATTTGGTCAACATACTTATATGTATTACATATTCAATTGTATTGATATACCGGATCTCTCCATTCGTATGAGATATAATGGGATGACCTATGGGAAATAATGGGGCCCAAACCATCTTATACAATGTATAAGTAATAAGTAATTATTAAAATCTTTGGAAATAATTACCAAAACATATGTAAAAAATGATTTTGAATAAGAGAATAAAATTTTATTATAAGGGTTCGCTTTTAAAATAATTAAATCTTCATATAGAAATGAATACATTTTCATTGAAAATAAACATGGATACTGAGAAACAAAAAGTTAAATCATTAAATATTCATTAATGATGAAAAATATTTCAATGAATTGTCTGATAAAAATCATATTTTTTTAGAATTTATAAAAGTAAAGTTAAATATTCAACATTAAAATAATATTTTAAATAATTACCTTTTCATAAAATGATTATAATTTAATATTATGAAAATATTTCAGAGATAACTAAAAAAAATATTTTTTTAAATATTTATTCCAATATAAATAAATTAATTAATGTGACATCCTAGACACAAATTCTACATAATCGGTGCCCCGATCCGGTTCGGCCACATTACCTCAATCATATCTCAATAAATTCTAGAGGCTTCTGACTAGAATTGAGGACCTTTCATGTGTCTTTGGGGTAACAATTCCCTTATTAAAAAACTGTAGTTTAGAGGTTATATATTAAAAGTGGTAAATAAATGAAGTGATATTTGTAAAAAGGAAATATAAAAACATTGGAAAAGTATTAAAAAAATGACATAACTAGAATAACAGATAATAATTTATAATGATATGTCTTGTATCTAGAAAACATGAAGACATAGTTACATGAAAATAGGCATAACGTGTTCATCAAAACGATAATGGAAAACAAAGACTATCTGAAGCTTCATGAGCTCCATCTCGGTCATCTCCAATTAAACTTCATTCTAAATAGAACGAAATCATGTTTTTGAAGTTAAATGATTTCCTTTGTCAAAACCTGCATACATGTAATTTTCCCCAGATACAATGTGGTGCCTAGAGATAGTGTGAGATAAATCTTAATGTGGCACCAAAAATGGTGTCTATAACATATGGAACATGTGATAGAAATGTAATAGTGTGCATGCATGTAAATATAATTCAAATAATCACAGTGTAATTTCATAACCATGTACATACTTCATACCTTCACTGGTGTCTAAATGTAACCAATACATTAATTTATTCCAATTAGTTTATAAATATTTCACTTGATCACAATAGTGAAGGATCCATGTTAAGAAAATTCGACACGTAGTAACACTTAATAATGAAATTTTATTGTAATTACTGATGCACTGTTGGCCCAAAAGGTCTCCAAATCAGTAGTAACTATAGCCTGGCTAAGGGTAAGAGCGAATCCTATAAAGCATATTCCATGGAATTAAATAATAAGATACCAAAATATCCATGGTGATCATCCAAGGTAAAATATGGCTATGAAGAGGTAGGGCTCTATGGGCTAAAACCATCAAACCTATTTAACAATTCTAGATCCAAAGATTGTATCCAAGGAATCATTTATTACTATGTGATGGATCCAACAGTTTCATTCTAAGAATCCATGAATGGACAAGTTTGGGGATCTAGGTAGGTCTTAACCTATGCAAGTTGTATCTTTGAATTGGAATCGCGTTCTCGAGTGGTCAAGAAATTCACCAATAATAATCCAAGGTGTTCTTGAGTTGGGCCACTCATGTTTAATAATGAATTCATGTAATACATAATAAGGTTCTAGCCTTACCATTGATTTTTGTGATAAGTTTGTGTAACCTGAATCCTTTTAATCAAGTCACAATTAATCAATATGTCTAGTTGGTTTAAGAACATCATTATATTAGTGTGAAAAGGCATCTCTACATGAATAATTTATTAGTTCCATTTATGTGTTATTCAACATTTATGATTCATTCAAATACCATCCATTAATAGGATAAATGGTTCAGTGGACATGAACCGTATTAATCATTCTCATTTAATCAATTCAAGTCATATTCTGCGAATACATTCCAATTTATCATTCACATGAAATTGTAATTTAGAATCACATACATTTTGTGGTTGAAAATTAAATGAAATACAAAATTACTTTATAATTTAAATGTTAAATCAATAATTTATGATTAGGGGGCCAAAAATTATTATGGTAAATCTCGAGCACATCCAAACTATGGATCAAAAGTGTAAAAACTATAAATATTCAACTACGGAATATCATCATACATGGTATTGATGTATTTTTGGAAATAACCACAAAAAATTAATCTTAATTTGTATAGATTATAATCATAAGGTTCTTATATTAACTATCATGGAATATAAATTCACAAAACGGAACCCAAGAAAAACTATAGGGAAAATACTAAAATTCAAAAAAAAAATTGATAGATGAATTTTAGACCAACCACTATATGGATTCATGATTCAGCCCCTCCAATGACATCTTATAGATCTCATTATCATAGACCTTATATCATTTTGCATATGATGTGGTGAAGAAAATCTCAATCGGATCCTGGATAACTAAAAAATTTGAAAACATACTATAGGCATTCAATGAGCTCCAAATGGGATGTAAAATTTTCCAATCCCCCATAAGCTCAGATTAAGATGTATGATGATCCTTAATTATATCATTAATATGAAAATAGTAAAATTACCCAAAAATTAGATTGTTCACTTTTTGGTCATACAGTTTTCTAAACCATCTGCCAACCCAACATAGGTACCTAATAAAGAATTGGAAATTTCATGATTAGGCCACATGAACATGATACAACCACGAAAAATGGTTCTACTAAAAAATAGACAGTCTGCATGGTAATAAAAATTGTGATCAAACCATTCACTAGTTGTTTGACATGGCCATTTCCTAAAAAGATTGGTCTAGTATCAAAAAATACCCAAACATCCTTGAGAACCTCAATAAGTCATTAGGAATCCCTAATCTCTCCAAATTAATGAATTAGAGTGAAATTCAATGGATCTATACATAAAAAAATACCTGGTACTTTGTATAACCCCCCTTTAAGATAACTCTCCCCAATATCACCATTCAATGTTGTAGAAACATTGTTTGTGAAAAAATATGGCCTCGTAACATTTATGTTGTCCTCCCTCTCCCATGTATCTCCATGCACACAACCAAGAATCCATAACACCCATACAGTAGTGGAAGAACGGGCTTATTGATCCATTGTTCTCTGTTTGATTATGCATACTAGATACTCCTCAAAGGTATCATTAGAATATAACTCAACATCCTCAGGATAAATGGTATGAGATGATTCTTCATGATAATCAACGATCTAGGAAACATGGGAGATGTCTTTCATGGAATGGTACCCCAGATATAGTAATATCTGACAGTCTACCTACATGACTCTTCCAAGTATCTCAAACAAACCTACATAAGGAGGTCAAAAGATCCATTACATCTGTAAATGTCTGTTCACAAGCCTAGGTGAGAACTAAAATAATATATGATCCCTAACCTCTAACTCTAGAGGTCTTTGATGGATATCTATATGTTTTATTTGTATACACTTCCTTGTAGTCATACGCTTTCTAATCAGATGAACCTTATCATAAGTCTCTTTAATGAGACAAGGACCTAGTAGGGCTACCACACTAGCATTGAGATAGCATAGGGTTGAATGAAATAGTCTATTACATAACACCACAAAGGGATACAACAAAATTGTCACCTGAAATATATTATTATAGGAGAACTCAATGAGAGGGACACTAATTTCTCATGAACTTCCATTATTCTTGAATCATTCTAATTGAACGAATCCTTCTGGTCCAATAATTTGAAAATTTTATGGTATTTGGATTGTCTTGGGGACCATATGTGACTCATTAAAGAATTTTCCAAATTACATGATTGGATGAACAGTTGCACCGAAGAGTGTCGGTGGCACCAATCAGCTTCAGTTGCAACAATGAGAGTTGGCTACACCGATGGGAGTCGGTAGCACTGAATAACATTGGTTTCACCAACAAGGGCCTGTGGCACCCATGAGTCATCTATTGAACTAATCAGCAATGATTTTAGGGGGACATTCTGAGGGAAATGATGCAAAGGTGACGATGCCAGGGCGACGGTTCCATGACGACGATTCCATGGAAAAAGTTCTAGGTCATCGGTTCTAGGGAGATGATGGCATGATGTCAGTTCCATGGGATTATTGCCAAGATGATAGTGCAATGGTGGTGGTTCCAGGGTGATGGTGAATCACCTAATGGTGATTCCATCCATATTTTCCAAGGACCTTCCAGTTTTTCCCCAGTAACGTATCTTTTGAGGTATAATTGATTCTTTACCCTTTTAAAATCCATTTAAATCTAGTAAAGGATTTTTCAAATCCCCAATTTTCAGGAGACCCTTGAGTTACCAAAATGTGTGGCGCATTTTCCTCGGTTTCACACCCTTTACGGGTTTTACAGTTTTGCCCAGTTACATGTTTTTCTTAATTCACAAGTTATCTCTTAACTAAAAACTTTTATCTCCACCATATCGAAGGATAATTATTAAATTTCAATTAATCCCAATATGTGAAACCACAATACCACATGGTCGAGAAAAAATCCTAATTTTAATTACATTTAAATAGTCTCCCTAATTTTAGGATCTGGCCTTTCTATCTGTAGAGATCCTCTCATCCTTTTTCCATCTAATATCTCTTAGCGTGCATGTATACTTCCTTCCAAGATGAATTGTGCCACTATTCTGGAGCACTTCCTACTCACCCTTGGATTCCTTGGACTTATTTGGCATGTTTTGAATCCACAGTTCTTGGAGTGGGTAAATAAGATCAATCCTTGATCATACATGTAGGGTTTTCCATTGATTATCATTATTGTGTATCATGCAGGGTGGGTATGACAATGTTTTCTGGGGAGTGGGTGAAACCAAACATTAACAAATATAATAAATGGTTTCAAAATAATGAAGGATTTTTTATGTTGATTCTAATGTAATCTTTTATTTTAATTTATATGTTGAGATCTGTATGGGATTATGCCTACTAAATATCATGGTCATTGGTGCTCCTTTCATGTGCTCTAATGCAACACGTTTTTCTGGATAATCTTGTTATTGAATGGTCGTAACATGGAAAATGTGTAAAAACGTAAACATGGTTGATTAAATGGGTTCCCAATAAATAAGAATTTCTATTTGATCACCTGGGATAACCAAATGGGAATAACTTAATTTATAAATGGTGTGGTTAAATATGAATACCCAATTTCTATGTTCTTCAAATAAGTGTGATTGATCTTCGTGATGCTTGTGGGGTGACATGGATGGATATTGGATCCCTTATAGTTTTGTGGTTGGTTTGTGTATGTGAGGAAATTTGGGGCCATTTATTGGTATTGGTTTGGTTCCTATACATTGATGGATCTCACAGATCCCTATTATTATTGTGAATTTACAAGTGAAGTTGGTGTAAATGCTTAAATTCGTTTTTGGATATTTTCTCCTTTAAGGTGGTTTTCACTTGTGTATGGGACTATTAGTTTCCTAGTCATGGATAATTATTATTTCAAATGAAACCACTAGAAAATGACTAAATTAAATGAGTGGTGCTCTTGGTCTGGATGTTAATCATTTGTGTATGAATGAATACTAACATGGGTTTTTGTAGGCTGGTTTCAGATCCAATAAGTTGGGATGAGTTCTTTTTTAAGTATATGTATGAATTAGTTTTCAAGTTTTTTATTTGATCCCCACCCACACTGATCAATTGGTGACGAAAACCCCCATTTCATTTGGTTGGGTGCATTTCCAAACATTCTTTTTAGTTGTTGGTTGGTAGAATTCATTATTCTACCGCTACAAGGTAGCACAAGACTCGTCAGGAAGGCTATGAAGGCCCCAGGTCCATCGTTTCCCAAGACACATTAGTCATGGTATTTTATGGTTCTTTTACCATGTGTGTGCGGGAAGGTTTGTTTCAAATGTTTCATTGGGATGAGTCCAAGTGTCTTCGGTCGTGATAGTAGTTGTTATGGCCTATGTGTTTTTGTGCATAGTCGCATATGGGTGTTGTGGCCCATGTGTCTACAGTTGTGGTTACGAATTGTTGGGGTGGCCTAGGAGTATGCAGGTGGGATACATGGTTGAGGTGGCCCATACGGTTGGTTTTGGGTAGTAGTGGGACTTAAGTGAAAATTGAGGGGGAGGTTTGATATGTAAGATTTCTCTAATAACCAATGGAATGTGGGGTGGATACCCAAATCACGATGAGCTATTAATATTAATTTAAATAACTTGTGTTATTTGGGGAGTTTTCATTGTTGAGGATGGGTGGATAGTCTCCATTATAATTGATTTGGATGCCTATACTTTCTTATGGGGCATTAGAATTCCTCCATGCATGTGAACGAGAGATTTGGGTTCTCCCCACTAAGTCTACATGTATACACACACTTCATATATAAAAATGATTTCAGGTTTCCAGGATGACATTTGGGACCATGCGAGACTGTACTAGAAATCACATCGGTAGAGTTGATGTCACTGTTTTCCATTCCTTTGGTACTTTCACTTTTTATTTTTCTTGTACTTTGTATATGTTTATCATTTAACATGCATTTGGAAATGGTTATTGGATTCACATTTACCTTTTTGTTTTAGATATTTTTGTGTATTTACAATATTATATCCATATTCTGCTAAATTAAAATGGTAATTCCTTCTATATTACATGTGATTCTATACCATTGGTTCTAGTCGACACTTCGGGGCCTATTGGTGGTGGGACTTAGGGGTCAATATCACTCTTTCAACTTGAGAAAAGAAGGTTCTGGAAGTTAGTTGTCCCTTACCTCATCATGTTGAAGTTAGGTCATGACATAATGGTATCAGAGGTTGATAGTGGAGATATAGGATAGAGCATGTGGTTAATAGCAATGAGGATTTCATGGGATGGTAGGGAAACAATTACATGTAATCATGGTGCGTGAAATAGGACTAGGAAGACCAGCTAGGACCTGATATTTTATATTCCCCCAAGGATCCATTCCAAGGACTCACAACCTACCAAACAACCAAGAGAGGAAACACTAATTTCACGTTAGAGTCCCTAGGAATGGTACATGACTCATAATGAATTTTTTTCATATGGTTTATGGGTATTTAGGGAATTTAAAATGAAAAATAACATAAGAAAAATTTAAAAGGAAAATTATACACCACTTGGGCTTAATAATAATTTATGTACCTTATAGATATGGAACCCAAACCATGTCAACATGTAGTGTAGGTTATTGAGGCCCAGGATGCTAACATAAATGATTATCAATGTAATGATCGATAGGAGGATGTAGACTAGTGGAAGAAGATGCTATGTGCCCATCAGCAGAAGACCCTCAGGATGTATCAGGGATGCGTCTTAGATATGGGGTCTGAAAGATAGCTTGAGGAGTTGGTGATAGCTTTCAACTTGATCTGAGATCTAGATGAGTCTTGGATTCTTCAGGATGCCAGTCAGATGATGGGAGATACATGTCAGCGGTGGGCGATCAACCTCTGGTTGAAGATGGAAGATGAGTTTTTGTGGACTGTCATTGAGAGGGTGTTCTGGGAATAATTCATCTCTTCTACAATCCTGGATAAGGTGAAGGAGGATCTACTCTCCCTTAATCATGTCATTATGTTAGTGAGGGGGTAGGGGATAAAGACAAAAGATCTACATAATTTTTCTACGGTCCTCTTTCTAGATGAGGAGTCTAGGGTGATACATCTAGTGGATCCACTCCAACCATCTCTTCAGTATGTTTTTACTCCATTCATTATACATATATACATGCAGGTCCAAAAGAATGTTGATGTAGAGGATTGGATGAACAAACTGAAAGGTGTGTTGGTATTATGGAGCAATTTGAGCTCATTGATAGGGAAGTCCATTGTTATTATCCATCAAGCCTCAGGGCCTTTTAGGTTTTAGCCAGTGTAGAGCAGGCCCCAACTTATCTAGTTTCGACCTCAAGGTCCTCTACATTTCGTAGTGGGCCCATGACCTAGATTCTTCACATGTGGAAGCTGTCAGATCCTTCAGAATCAGGTTTTGGACCAAGTGAAGTACAATTATGTTACATAGGTTTATCTCGCAACTCAACATAAGTAATTTCCAGCAAGGCCTTTTCAAAAGCTGCAATAGGGACAACGAGATCCCACTCCTCGGAGAGATGATGTTGCATGAGGAGGCTAAAATCATGGTGATCATCTGGGACCTCGACTAGAGCATGGGCAGGGAGGCAGATAATAGCCAAGGGGGTGAGGATTAGATAATGGACAGTTCCATAATGCAGAGGTAATAGTTCTAGCATAACTATAGGTTGGTCATGGTACGATCATCTTGTTTAGTACTCATGCATGTGCCCTGTTGGAATCAGGATCTTTTCACACTTTTTTCACACATATTCTAGCCCATTCTATATTTATAGATGTAGAGATATTTATTGTTTCCCTGGTATTGATTACGCTAGTTGAAGTTTAGACAAATGTTTCTTATGTTTTTTGTGGATGTAGACTGATGTCTGAGCCACATCAGTCCATTGTGTACAATTGTTTGCTACATATGCATCCATATGAAGCCATTTCAGGCCCGGAATGGCTCTTCCTCTTGCATTCCATTATAAAATGATTCTAGATAAGGGTTTTGTTTTTAGATATGGGTGGCTGGCTGTAACATTTGTTGGCGATCGGGGTTTCATGAAGGGAAACCAACGTGTCAAGCCCCTTCATTCCATGTTAGATGACCTGTCAGTGGAGTCTGTAGATACAACGATGGTGGAATTTTGGGGGATCATCAGTGACATCTTTGTTATCTTCCCTAGGGAGGTGGTGACTCTACCCCCCCCCCCCCCGACGTAATGTCATGTTCGGGATAAACATTAAATATTGTGCCTTTTCAATTTCAATGGATCCCTATCAGATGGCACCTTCAGCGTGGAAGGAGTTGTGTATCTAGGTTGGTTACCCAATGAAGTAGAGTTTTATCTAACCAACCACATCACCTTAGGCTGCTCTAGTCTTATTCTGAAAGAAGTAAGTCAGTGCTCTTTGGTTGTGTATCAACTATCGATGGTTGAATCATATAAAGTTCATGAATTGTTACCCCCTCACGAGGATCGATAAAATTTTCAAACCATTGAATGTTGAAGATGGTTCCCCTAGATTGAACTATGGCTAGGATAGAACTATTTGAGGGTGGAGGTGGGTGAAATCTAGATAATTGATTTCAGGTACGTATATGAGCACTTCGATTTCATGGTAATGTCGTTCAGTGTTACGAACACATCGGCCGTGTTCATGGGGATCTCAGACTCCATCTTTTGTGTATTTCTATACACATTCATATATGTGTTTATCGATTCCATTCTGATTTACTCAATATTATAAGATAATCACATTGAGCATATGAGGATTGTTTTAGTGGTCCCTCAACAAAACCAGCTCTATAGGATGTTTTCCAAGTGATAGTTCTAGACACAAGATGTGTACTTCAATGGAATCGTGGTGTCACAACATGGAATATTTGTCGACACATCAATGGTTGAAGTGGGGTTTTCATGTAAATCACAAATGAACATGGAAGAGGAATTTAGTTTCCTAGGTCTAGTAGGTTACTACCGGTGGTTTGTTCCCAAATTCCCTCATGTTGCATCACCTTTCACAGGCTTTACCAAGAAAGACTAGGCTTTTGTATTGCGTGAGAAGTTCCATCCTACAATCATTTATCTAAAGGGGAAACAAATTTGTGCCTTAGTATTGTCTTTTCTAGAGTATGGGATAAATTTTGAGGTATTATATGATGCTTCAAGCCTAGTCTTGGGGTTTGTGCTGACGTAACAAGGGAGAGTGATCTCTTATGTGTAACTTCCCTGGTAAATAATGAATATGAAATTTTTATATTTATTAATTTTTTTGAATTAAATATTAATCTTAAATTAATGGGGATTTTATGTTCAATGGAATACCTGATACGCAACAAAATGTTTCTTGGAAAACATATATTACACACAACATTGAGTTATACGAAAAAATAATATAATAAATTTAAAATATATTTAACGCCGAACTTTTTTAATGGTGGGAATGAATATAATGAACTAATAAATGATTATATATGTTTGTTAAAGGTTTTTAAATTTATCCAATAAATTTTAGAGACATAAAATATGAATGAATAAAATTTTATGAAAAAATACTCTAATAGTCTTTAAAAGGTTTATTTACCGCCTTTTAATGGTGAACCCTTTTTAAATATAATTTTTCTCAATTTAATATGATAGATTTTAAAAAATAAAATTTTAATTTAAAATTGGAACATAAACTTTTATATTGGGTAAATTTTATTTTGTATTTTTTTGACAAAGTTCATTTTCAAATGAACAGTAAATAATATTGTATTTTAATTATTAACTACCTTTTAATCCAATTTATTTTTATGTTTAGATTATCTATTTAAATGGTTTTATAGTGTAATAAGATTATATTTTTACCATTTAATCCAATTTTGGTCATTTTATGTAATTTTGCATTGATATTAGTCATAAACAAGTGTCAATATTGTCATAGTTATAATTTCTTAAGAGCATGCTTTTTGTTTTGACCTCGGGAATTAATTTTATATTATTTTGACCCACATTTGTGTTTTGAATTTGAGAGAATAGATTCCATATTTTGAATCATGAGGTCTAAATTGTGTAAATAGGTATGTTTTATTTTTAGACATTATGAATATTTACATTAGTAAATATTTTATTTACCATGGGTAAATTGTAAATATGGTAAACAAGGGTAATAAAATAATATTTTAATAATATTTTATTAAACTCACATGTGTTATATTACTATTTGTTAATACATGTCTGACCATGGTCATACATGGGCCGATATTGGGACCCCATAGAGCCATATAAGAGTGATAATGACACTTTATATTAATTAATACAAAGTAAAGGAAAAATGGCATTAACATATAACTTTTAGTAAATCAGTTTTTACATTCAGTTATATTCTCATAAAATAAAAATGTTCATTTGAAATATAAAACGATTTACTAAATCATGGTATGTTGTATAATATTTAGACATCATTTATATAATATTATTTTTGACCCAATTATAATGGAGTGTTTACCTCATTAATTAATAATTTATAAAAATATGAATATATAAATTAGAACAATATCCCAAACCAGTCCAATTATTATTGGATGATTTTATTTCAGACATGAGTCATCTTATCTTATACTTTAATAGGTTTTTGACCTTTATAAACTAAAAAACGTTATATAATGAAATAATATTTTCAAATATTCCTAAAGAGCCCATCCTCCCCCTAATAAAAACTACTCAGTTATAACCCATTATTCACATCTATCAAGCCCCTTGGGTCACACAAACTCTGCATAAATATTATCCCAACATCACTATCTTCCTCCTAGAATCCTTAACATTGTAATAAGGAAATTCATGTAAACCTTTTGGTTCAAACCAAAATGGAGATACCCGATTTAAAGGTAACATTTTGTCTTAAGATATTTTCTTTTACTTTATTTATGAAACTACTAAACTCTTTTATTACTTTATATTATAAAAAAAATGTATCCTAATTAAACTAGGTTATTTATTTTAGAAATATTTTAATTAAAATTACTCACACCTCTTTCTAATGGATAATGAACATATTGTTTCTATGGACAATAAACGACTACATCACGAAATGATGATTGTTCAATCATCTCCTACCACATCATATGGTTTCCATTAAGATGGAACTATATATAAATGTGATATATATTATATTTATATTGTATCTATACTTACATATTTTTCATTTATATCATACCTTTATGGTTTCCATAATGGGTAAATATGATAATTTAATTTGAGGAGGTGCGGACTACCACCCCCTCAATTTGATAAGACTCATTTATTGCATATGTGGAACATTTAAATGATAGAGTTAATTAAATTAAATAAAATAGATATTATACTAGAATTATAATATACCGATCTATTAATATGTTTTCATTCTTTAAATATAAAATTGATATGAATGTAGCATGCATGCCTACATACATCTTACCGTCTGCATGAGCGGTGCATTCCATTTCAAATATCCAAATGATATGGAATAGAATAAATACATATACACGGGATATATATTATATATATGATATATAAATCATGAAAATAATTCTTTAGATAATTTAATTTTTGACCACATGGACAATTTGTAATTATAAGAAGTTCATTTTTTACAAAAGTTCCGAACATCGACAAAATGTCCAATATCTTCTCAAATAATTAACTAATTGTTATAAGAAGTTAATGAGTTATATAAGAATTAAAAAAATCTTGAAAAAGGTTCTAATATAATTATAAATTTAATAATTTTTTTTCCCGAAAGAATAATGAACATAAAAGACATGTCGGACTTGAGGTAAGTGGTTTTTTATCTCACATTTAATTCCTTGAGATTTCCATTGTTCGGTACTTATTTAGTGCATGTGGTTTATTATGAACATCCATTTCATATATATATTCATTATCCTCATTATATTCATGGAATTTTTTGATTCATTTGGTGGATATTATCTTTTTTTCAAACGACTCGATTGATTATAACACGGTAAGGGGTCTCTTATCTCAATTTAAATTGATTGAGGTTTCCATTGTTCGGCACATATTTATTACATATGGTGTATTGTGAACTGCAATTTGATAAATATTATCATTATTCCGTTTATTTAAATTGTATTATTTGATTTATTTGGTGGTTATTAAATATTTTACATATGACTCGATTGATTACAACGTGGTACAATTTTTTCATCTCAATTTTTTATTCCCATGAGATTCATTATATATTTTCCAATATTCCAATTTGTGTGGTGTATGTACTTTCCATGATTGTATTAATTGTATAATATACTTCAATTTATGGGTATTTACATCTTCATTGAATGATCCTTCTTTCATGGGGTGTATGTTTTATAAGATACCAAATCGGTTAGAGAACCATTGATCTTCCACTTTCAGTAAAAGACTTATTTTTATTATGTATTTTAATTTACATATTATTATGTGGTGATATGTTATTATATACCCTTTTTTCTAAAACTTTTATGTCCAATTGATGAGACACCCTTTTTTCTAATAAACTATATATCTAAATTTTAATGTGTCGTCTTTAGGTAGTCAAATTTTTGTAGGGGAACTTCTTTACCCAATGTCAATTATTTGGGTTACACATTTACTTCTTGATTATGTCATTCTATCAATATGGGTGAATGAACTCTGATATTATTACATTTATTATCCTATTATATTGGGTGTTTTCTTATTTTTCACACATAATTCTGTCATTGATTTTTCATTAATCTAATGATATTATATTTGCAAGGGACTTTGTCTCAATTTACATTACATTGAAACTTATTTATTGTTATACACTATTTTAATATTTAGGGTTTATATACTTCCCTTTGAATTATTATATTATGAATCCCTCTATTCTCATGATAATATAATCCATGATTAATTTTATTCATCAATTATTTGTATTCAATTGTCTCTTATTGGGTTAGGAATTCTTTAACTAAAATATTGTTTAAAAATATTAGTAATTTATTCTTCTAAATATTTCCCATTAATGTACATGTTTTAAGATTATTATTGAATTTTTATTTATATGGACATTGGTTTTTTAAAATTTTAATTTCTTTAAAATCTTCAAAGTGATAACGGATACCTTGATTCAAAAATCTCCGTATTAAATGTTTTAATAGGTTTCAAAAAAGGATTTATAAAGCATTTATTATGTTAATATATAGAAATGAAATATTATGATTGAATTGAGGAAATGTTATCATTCCTTTTTTATTATTTTATATGTTAATAATATGTTATGGTTATTGGAGATTTTTTACTTATATGGGTGGTTTAAAGATAAACATAGGGCGGGTGAGTAGGAGATAACACTCCAATGCATTAGGTAGCATGACAGAGGAAAACATTAATGTTTCTTCTAAGAGATTTAAGGAATATATAGTGAATGGTATTCCAACATAACTCTCTAGGTAGCTGTGATAGCTACAAAGTATTTATATTGTGTATTCCACATGTTCCTTTTATGATTTATGGTTTTTGTTTTTCATTCATAAATCTTATGATTTAATGAGGTATGTTATGATTGAAAACTATAGTTTCATTGATTTGAATTTATTGAATGGATAATTTATTCATTACTTATAACCATTTCTATGTTTATTATTCTCATCCCATGTTTCTGAAATGTTCTCCAGATGAGGTAAAGATGAATAAGCAACAAGGATTGTATCAATGAAATGTCATTCTATTTAAACGATAGATCTAGACATGTTTCATTTTATGAGTTTTTATTTTATAAAAAAATGGATAGTGAGTATGTCATGAACTTGCCCAGGTACCCTAGTAGACCAATAACTGATCCATCCATGACATAGCCTGAAGGCCGTTCCAAATCCCCACGGGTCGATGACTAGCACCTGGAATCCTACAACATACAACTGGGAATGATTTTTGCCACAAGAATGTGGAATTAAAAGAAAACAAAGTAGTATACAATACAAAAGTAACTCCACAGGGAGTGGTGTACCAGAATACAAAATGGCATATAAAACCCAATGTAATATAAATCAAGTACTAAAATGGGAGAACAATGCCATGGTCCCTAAGGAAACAACTCACCAAGACCAAAACTCAACAGCTGGATCCACCTCCATGAGATCCCTTCACTTTTCATGAACCTCAAAGAAGAATGTCTAAAAACACCCGAAGGAAAAAGTAGGGTGTGAGTCTAAGCCCAATAGGATAACACTAATGATTCCATGATGGATTCCAAATAATGACAATCTAATTAAAAGCATTAAATTTTAATGTAAATAGGTTTTAAATTTTAATACATAATTAAACAAATCATGTTATACTGTTCAAATGATGAAAAAAATTATATGCAAATACATTAAAAAATTATAGAATATTTCTAAAACAATGGCTTAAATAAATAATTTCTATAAAATAGTTTATATAAATTCATCAGGAATGTAAAGAAGTTAAAAGTCATTGGCATACATTTATATCTCAAATATAAATAAACAAGCGAGCAAAATGGTCATCTTCCAAAAGATATGATAGTATTAAACAGCTAGAGGATTCTTCACTCTCTATGTGAACTCAAAAAAATGTGTATACACACGTCCCTATGACACTGGACAAAAGATAATCATCATCAACCCATCAGGGATATGACCCACCGAAAATATGTTTTTGAATTTTTTCGTAGCGTAAAATATATCCAAATAACTCACTAACTACCTAAGGCATGCATGTGCTATTACATGATGGGAGAACTATTTTAAGATTAAATAAAATAAAATCAATCCCATTCTTCCATTTTAAAAATATCAATTCATTTCCATTTAAAACCAAAACTGTTTTTATTCAAAAACACACCTTTCTATAAGATACAACCATTGGGTTTCTATCAATCATTTTAAGCCATTTTCATGAGTTTAAAATCCATTCAAAACCAATTCCATCATTAAAAAATTTATTAAAATAAATTAATTGAACAAATTAATTAAAATAATTTCCATAAAACCCACAATATAAATTAAACAATTTAAATACGCCAATTTCCATAAACACACCCAACTTAATGGAATTGGGGTTTTTCAAATTTTCATTCCAAAACCATTTTAAATATCTCTATTCATAGGAATCAAGGTTTTATAAATTTAATTGAATGAAAATATGAACAATATAATTTAAATCAACAATTGAAAGAAATCATGCAATACACGGATAATCAATTTGGAATGTCGGGACGGAACAACGTACATCAAGTTCTTCGATATTAATGACAATGATAAACCACTCTATTGTGGTTCAATACACGTGCCCATAGCCTTAATAATGAAAATGTCGACACGCCAATGTTTGATGTTCATCAAGGGGTCTTAGAACCAAAACATATATTTTATTTCACAAGTAAAATGTTACACGTGATTATATTCTCTCTATCATGGAAAATATCTGGATTTATATTTTATGTTAACACATGCAATCCCAAAATAAACATTCATAAGGATAATAATAATGATCATTCAATAATTATATCTCTCTATTTTATTTCAAAAGGAAATAAAATATTACATGGGAAAAATTTTTCTTTCCCTTGTATAATTATTAAATTATTATTTAAATTATCGTATGTGATGATAATTTATCTCACTAGGATAAGTTTCAAATTATCATTTAAAATATTGCATGCAATAATGTTTTCCTTATCATTAATAATCTATGGATTATCATTTTATGTAAATGAATGGGTTTTAAAATATCATTCAATAGTTCATGCAATAACATGTTGATAATTTTATATTAAGTGAAATTCGCTTTAACATCCAAATTAATTATCAAAAATATATATTTAACTATATATATATATATATGTCACCATTGATAAAGAAAATAAATAATAGTAGATAATATTAATAAATTATCCAAAATACGTTCATATATATATTTAGATAGATAGATAGAGAGACAATTCATTATCATCTGATAATAAAAATAATTATTGGTTGAAAATCTTATAAATTATATCTCGATAAAACAAAGATATTATCCTTTGATAATTTTGATAATATTTTTCAAGTAATAATTACCTCATTACTATTCTTTAACATATTTAATAAAATGATCCCAAAAATTTCATGTAATTATTATTTTATATTTTTTTGTAATTATATTTTGATAATTATAATAACACAACCTAAGATGATTTTTTTAATAATCATTTTATAATTCATTTATGAATTATCCTTTGAAAATTAATTTTTTTTCTCCTAAACCACCATTTTTTAACAATTTATAAAATGTAGAAAATCTGTAAAATAAATAAATTCATAAAAAAGAATAAAAACAAATCTGGTACTACACATGGGGGTGTTGTCGCTGCATGATAGATTTTGGTTGCCAGTTGCTGCCACAAGACGGAACCCGGTTGAAGAGCACTGATTTAGATTGCGCACAAAGGAGTCATTGTTTGGGTCAGATTTGACTTTCTCCCCAAAAATCGGGAGTTAATCAGGTGTAAAAAAACACTGATCTACAAATTCCACAACTAAATTCCCAAAACCCCATATTTGATCCACGATTTCATCCATAACTGATAGAGGAGGATTTTAATTTACTCCATTAATGTTGTTCCTAATTAATCTGGTCAAAAACGCTTAAAACTAAATCTTTGAATTTTATCATGAGCGTTAAAATGGAGGTTCGTGAGGGAAGTCATTTTTTTATAATAATTATTTTAAATAATTAATATAAAATCTAAATAACACCAAAAATCTTTTACGAATTAATGTAATACCTTGTCTAGGATAAACACCTCGTTTTAGACTCAACGTGGATTCAGATATCTCAAAAAATGAGCGGTATGAATGATATTAATGATTTTATAATGAAAACTGGGAATATTTAATTAAAAAATATAAAAATTGGTATTCATGCTAGCGAGGAATCCAAACACCAGATGCGAACAAATGTTATACCTTGTTTTGGGTAAACCCCTCATTTCGGACCAATCTGTTGTCTCAGATTTCCCATATGATGCACCATTAGGGATATATTTAATTTTTAATAAATAATATATTAAATATTATTTAAAAACATTATCTCAAGAGAACGGAATCCAAATTTCCTGCACCTTCGAATGTTATACCTCTCTTAGGATAAACACTATATTTCGAACATAACTGTGGTCTCAAATTTCTCATTTGATGGACCATTTTGGAATTATTAAATTATTTTGAATAAATTGTTTGTGCTTAAAATAATATGTTTAATTTTTTTATTCTGAACTCCCCAAGACTATGAAGACCTCGAAAACTCATACTTACTAAGTGTTTAACTCTAAAAATATTTTATTTAATATTATAGAGTATTAATTGAGTGTTTTATCATTCCGCGACGTGTTTAACAAAAATGGAACTTTTCACTAATTAACCATTTTTCCATAATTAACATAATAATAATTTTACATTGTATGGTTTAGGAAAACCAAAAAATGTAAAGGGACGTTACAACATCCCCATCCAAAGAACTTTTTGTCCCGAGAAAGCCTATGAAGAACCACATCAAAAAGATAAGACTAGTGTCCTTTCATCAGTGTCTCCCTCTCTCATTTCTAATGATAATTACAACTATGCTTCCATATCATACAGACACTATATATCGTCCTCCCATGAAGTACCTTTATCTCAAAATCAACATCCATGATTCGTTATTCAATCATAGATAAAACACGTTCCACTTCAACATCACGCCAAATTAGAACATGAGATGCGTTAGATAAATACTTTCGACGCTAAGATACATGAAACACATTATTTATCAATGTTATTTTTGGTGGTAGTTGTAAATGGTAAAAAAAAATCTCCACTTAATAAACAACCTCAAAATATCCCACAAAACAAGGAGCGAGATTCCCTTGCCTCCTAAGCCATCGAAGACCCAACTATGGTGAAATCATTAAGAATACACTGTCACAAAAACTATTGCATCAAGATATAGAATGTCATAGTGTATTCTAGGTGCACAACCCATTGGTAAAAATAAAAATACCCTATTATATCCTTACTTTTCAATAACAGTGCAACATAACAATTTTGATAACATAGAAGACTTTTTTTAGAGAACAACCACTGGGCATCAGTCTCCCCACCATAAAGAGAGTCTATAAAGCTTATGAAATTTTTTAAAAACCTTTTATTCTGAAAGAATCATCTCGATAAGAAAAAATATAAGAGAACCATTAGCCTTCATGGTGGAGAGAACTAACGCCACCCAAGGTGACACACTTTGGTGAATAAAGGATTGCTCAAAAATATTGACCATTTAGAACAATAATTCTTTCAGTCCAGTTGGTGCCATTTTGTAAGAGCGAAATGAAACTTGTTGAGTACCGACATCAAGTCAATTGAAAACTCAACCACTCTTACATGTGGTAAACCATAAAAAATGTAAGGAAACATGATGGGAAACTCAATGAATACTAGAGTAAGATAAAAACCCCAAGAAACTCCATAGATATCAAAAGTAAACACTAATATCACTTTCCCCAACTCTGGATAAGAAGGTCTTCCTCTACTAAACCTTGAGTCCCATTCTTATTGAAATACAAGAGGCACAACACTGAGTGTGGTAATGTAGACTAATCGATGAAATCAATCAATCTAGGATTTATTTGGAAACAATCCAATCCATCCAAAATATTATGTCATGATATTTAATGACGGGTACCAAAAAAACTCCAAGCATGTTAGAAAACTGATAGATAGAAGACAAAAGAGGGATTATGGAGACCCTACTCTCTCTTCCTTCTGAGGGGTATTGTAATATCAACTGCACATGATAAAATCTCCATAGTAAGATTAAGTATATTTACTATACGAGTTGAAAAAAACGAGTGAGATGCACTCATATCAAAAGAGTAGTCACTACAAAAAATCTATAGTAATAGTATAACTCACTGTCATTGGACCAATATCGGCATCATCTAGAAACTATTCCACTGCGTGAAGAAGCCTCATTCCAGAAGCCTATGGCTTTAACCCTTTTAAACGTGAGGAATTTGATTTCCCCATAGTTTTTTGAGGATGTTGATGATCTTGTGTTGCTGCGTGGAGTGAGAAATATGTGTCATAACTTTTTCAAGTCCCCCAAAACGTCTATAAGAGTCATAGTTCTTTTACCCTACACAGGCTTGAAAAAATCCACAGCATTGGCCAACAAAATAGGTTCTGAATAAAATAATTTAGTGAAAATAACCTTGATGTCCTTCCAATGTTAGCCCTCATGTTTCTTTGTCATCACTATAGTGTCTCACCATCTCTTTCCTGGTCCCTCCAACACAATGGTGGAACACATCACCTTGATCTTGCCTAGAGTCTACATGAACTCAAACAGAAGTTCTATCCTGCCCAACCATTCCATATCATGTTGAGGATTAGTGGAGCCTTTTAAAACTGGTGGTTTCTGGTGAAAGAACTCTTGAGAAAAAATTCAAAGAGCACCCCTAGGTTCCTTAAATAGAGCCTAAAAGTCTATTTAGAGGTGGTGTCTATCCCAAAGCTTGTATAGTGTTCACAATCACCTCTACTAGGATCGGGTCCACTGGAGTATTTTCTCATAGATGTTAATCAATGTCCCCTTCCTTGATCTTATTTTCACGTCTTCTTGGAGGCATGATGTTACACAACATAAGATGACAATAAGGAAAAAATTAGATAATTATCATATATAACAACGAGGGAAACATGATCCTGAATGGTAGAACATACATGATTTGGATTTCACTCTATCAAAGTAAAAATAGGAAAATACTATAACTAATCCAAAAGTATTCATTCCCTAACCACCCCTGGTGACATAAGGTTCATTACGGTGAGATCTATCCAGGCACTCAATTGCAACTAACTCCTAAGTCTCGACAAGACTACTAAAATGCATACTATCACCAAGGAAAAATGATTAACCTTCCTCTGATATCATTTTTTCATGAACCAGCCAGGGTACCCTAGTAACTAGATAATCATTCTATCCCTAACATAGCCTGAAGGGAGTTCTCGATCCCTACGGGTCGATGACTAGCACCTGGCATCGTACAACATACAAGTTTGAACAATTAATGCCACAAGAATGTGGAAACAAAATAAAAACAATTGTATGCATTACAAAAGAAACTGAACTGGGAGTGATGTACCAAAATACAAAATGGCATAAAAACCCAAAGTAATACAACTCAGGTAGCAAAATGGGAAAACAACTCTAGTGTCACTATGGAAACAACTCACTAAGACCAAAACTCACCAGATGGATCAACCTCCAAGATATCCCTTCACATTGCTCGAACCTGGAAGAAGAAAGCCTACAAACACCTGGTGGAAAAAGTATTGTGTGAGCCTATGCCCAAAACAATACCCCAAAATATTTCATAATAGATTTTTGATAATGATTATCCAACTAAAATAATTAAATTTTAAAGTAAACAGGTTTTACATTTTAAATCATAATTATACAAGTCATGTTATAAAGTTCAAATGATGATAAAAATTCATTAAGAAATGACTTGACAAAATTTTATAATATTTCTAAAAAACGGCTAAAATATATCATTTTTATAAAACAGTTTATATAAACTCACCAGGCATGTAATGTAGTTCAAAAGCATTGGCATTAATTTACATATCTAATATAAATAAACAAGCGGCAACATGGTCATTTTCCAAAAGTTACGATAGTATTAAACAACTAAAGGATTCTGAACACTCTATGTGAACTCAGCAAGATGTGTAAATAGACATCCCTATGACACTGGCCCAAAGAGACTCGTCACCAACCCATCAGGGATGTGACCTGCTGCAATTATGATTTAGAATATTGTCATAGCATAGAGTGTATCCAAATAACTCACTAAATACCTAATGATTTCATGTGATCTTACGTGATGAGAAAACTATTTTAATATTGAGTAAAATATGATCAATCCCATTCTTCTATTTCAAAAATTTCAATTCCATTCCATTTTATGCCAAAACAGATTTTATTCAAAAACATGAATTTCCACAATATAAAACCATTAGGTTTATTTAAAATCATTTTAAACCATTTTCAAGGGTATTAAATCCATTATAAAACCAATTCCATCGTTACACAGTTTATTTCCATAAATACATTGAACAATTTACTTAAAATAATTTCCATCAAATCCTAAATTTAAATTAAACAATTTAAATCATGAAATTTCCATAAAAACTCCGAACTCAATGGAATTTGGGTTTTCCATATTTTTATTCGAAAACCATTTCAAATATCTCCATTCACTAGAATCTAGGTTTTATCAATTTAATTGAAATGAAATTTGAATGATTAAATTTAAATTAACAATTGAAATAAATCATGCAATACAAGGATAATCAATTTGGTAGGTTGGGATGAAATCTCCTACCTGAAGTTCATCGATATCAACAACAAATATTAACTACTATGTGTTCTTCAATACACCTGCTCATGGCCTTAATAATAAAATAGTCAACATGCCAAAGTACGATGTTTGTCAAGAGGTCCTAGAAGCAAAAAATCTATTTTATTTCAAATGTAAAATGTTACATTTGATTATATTTTTTCTCTCATGGATAATCTCTGGATAATATCATTATTTTAACACATGAAATCACAAAAAAAAATATTCATAAGTATAATTATAAAGATTATTCGATAATTATATCTCTCTATTTTATTTCAGACAGAAATAAAATATTACAACGGAAAATATTTTCCCTCTCTTGTATAATTTTTATATTATCATTTAAAGTATCATATGTGATGATAATTTATCTCACCAGGATATTTTCGAAATTATCCTCTAAAATTTTACATATGATGATGTTTTCTCTCCCCTAAATAATCTATAGATTATCATTATAGGTAAATGCTGGTGTTTGAAAATATCCTTCAATAGTTCATGCAGTTACACTTTGATAATTTTATATTAAATAAAATTATCTTTAACATCAAAAGTAATTATCAAAAATATTTATTTTACTATAAATATATAATATCCTTTGATAATCAAAATAAATAACACTAGATAATTTTATTAAATTATACAAATTATTTTTATCAATATGTATTGATAAATATAGACAATTCATTAACATTTGATAATCCAAATAATTATTGTTTGAAAATTTTGTAAATTATATCTCAGAAAAACAAAGTGATTATCCTTTGATAATTTTTATAGTCTTCTTCAAGTAATAATTACCTCATAACTGTTCTTCAGCATATTGAATATAATTATCCCAAAAAATTCTTTTAATTATTTTTGGATATTTTGTTGAAATTATCTTTTGATGATTAAAATAAAAAAAAACCTATGATGATTTGTTTTAACAATATTTTATTAATTCATTTAAGAATTATCCTTTGAAAAATTATGTTTTTTTCTTCTAAACCTCCATTTATGCACAAATTCTAAAATGAAGAAAATAAGTAAAATAAATAAATGAATTAAAAAGAAGAGAAACAAACTCGGTTCTATGAATGGGGGTGCTACCGCCGCATGGAAGAATCTGGTCAGGGGTTTCCACCACATTAAGGAACTCGGTCGAAGAGCCCTTATATATATTGCGTGCAAAGGAGTCATTGATTGGGTCATATTTGACTATCTCACCGAAAATTGGGAGTCAATCGGGTATAAAAAATACCAAGATGCATATTCAATAACTAAATTCCCAAAACCCTATCTTTAATCATCTTTTTCATCCAAAACTGAAAGAGGAGGATTTTAATTTACATCATTAATGTTATTAGTAATTAATCCTGTCAAAAACGCTTAAAACTGAAGCTTTCAAATTTATCTTGTGCGTTAAATTGGAGGTTGGCGATGGGTTAGAGATAATGAATAGTGAAACTCATTAATTTATAATTAATATTTTAATTATTTAATATAAAATTTAAATAACACCAATGATCCATTGAGAAATAAAGTAATAACTCATCTAGGGTAGGCACTTGGTTCCGGACACAACAGTGGTCTCATATTTCTTAAACAATGATAGTTTTGAGAGATATTAATGTTTCTTAATGAAAAACTAGAATAATTAATTAATAAATATAACTGGTGGTATTCTTGTGAACGAGACATCCCAACACCCAATGTGAAGAAATTTAGTACCATTTATAGGGTAAACCCCTCATTCTGAACCCATCAGTGGTTTCAAATTTCCCATACGATTCACCATTTGGGATATAATTAATTTTTAATGAATAATATATTAAATATTATTTAAAAACATTATCTCAAGAGAGAGTCATTCAAATTTCTGGTGGTTTTGACTGTTATACATCTCCTAGGATAAACACATTTTTTCAGACATAACCGTGGTCTCAAATTTCTCATATGATGGACTGTTTTGGAATTAAAATGTTATTTTGAATAAATTATTCGTTATTAAAATAATATGTATCATATTTTTATTCATAACTCATTAATACTGTGTAAATCTCGAAAACACATTTTATTTATTGTTTAACTATGAAAATATTTAATTAAATATTCCAGAGTATTAATTGAGCATTTTACCATTCCGTGGCATGTTTAAAAAAAGAAACTTTTCACTGATAAACCATTTTACCCAATTAACAAAATAATAATTTAACATAAAAAGGTTTAGGAAATCCTAAAAATTTAAATGGATGTTAAAACTATCCCATCATATATGTGGTGTGGATACCTCTGCCATCATTATCCATTTTCATGGCGGTTTCTTAATGGGTAGTGCCTTGCAAAAGTAAAACAGTGTGTTCTTGGTCCAAAGCGGAAAATATCATGATCGTTGGATATACTGGATTATTACAAATTGTATCAGATCCGGTGTCCATTTTATGTTCCAGAGAGGACACTTGGCCCTTCTTGTGGGGTGAGTTATGGCAATCCCACATCGAAGGAGGAGGAGCATGAAACACCCCGTAATAAGGTGGTGTGGATACCTATCCCATCATAAGGCCTTTTCCTATGGGATACCTGATGGGTAGAGCCCAGGGAAAGCAAAACCATGTGGTCTTGGAGAAAGTGGATGATATCATGATCATGGGATGGACTAGTCCATTACAGAGTACTATTGTCTATATGTAATCTTCAAGTTTATATTTAATACTTATGGATAAATTCATTAAAACTCCAAAACCTAAAAAGATCCTCAATGTTATTTCTTCACTTAACATAAGATTATGTAATGTTTAATGTCTGGTTCTTATAGTAGGTATCAGAGGTTAGTGTAGAGAACTGTAGGGATTTTGAGTTTTCATTAAACACAAGGTTACATCCAATGTCTATTATTTTAGTTAATTCCTTTTTACATTACTTTTTCAGATCAAGTAAATTCGGATACAAATAGAAGGAGGAGGATCTCAATCAAAATTCTTATCTCTTCCAAATGATATGCTTGCAATAATTATATCAATGTCTTTCTCTGATGATTGTGAAAGGTATTCTAACATAAAAAACTATTAAAATCAGTTGTTAAAGATATAAAACACCTCCAAAATACCATGATATCATCGTGGATCATTGGTGGTATTTAATCTAATTCTATTCTCCCAAAATATTCATATTTTCAAGAACGATAAATATTATTAAATAATTTTCAAATATATTACCTTATCACTATATTTTGAAGCATTTTATAATTTTGATAAAGGATCTAAAGAAGGAGACCCTTGCATAACCTATTTATAATATCTATTACATTATATTCTCTAAAAAAATACATATCGTATAATAAAAGAACCATATAATGAATGTTTCAACTAAAACATGATCTGACTGTTTTATATAAATCATGATTTATCAGATGTTTTTGAATTTTATGTCATACTTGATTATTTTCCAAAACAATTTTTCTACAAACACCCATATGGCCCACATTGTATATTTTGTATTTTGAAGAAGGAATCAAATTATTTTCAAGGATCTCTAAATCATTATTTCAATTCATAGACCTTCTACATATGTGAAAAAAGATGGCGATGAAACCATATGGAAACCATGATGATGGTATATTGTTATTTCTATCAGGAATATTTTTATTTTATCATATGAAGGTGAAATAATAATAAAAGAATAATATATATAAGGCTTCATGAATTAATATGTTGAGGTATTAATGTTTTGGGGATGATAAAAAATGATATGAGAAAACATTTGAGGTGAAACCATGTTAGGGTTATTTTGAGATTTATAAAAAGGATAACATGTAGACCATGTGAATACCCATCACATCGGATATAGCTATGGGAATCGAACCCACAACCAATGTGGGATAGTAATTAATCGCTTACGACCAGACTACATGATGTCCCTGGTTATAATGACTTATTCTTTTTATTTAAATGATTTTATTGATCAAGAATAAGTTGATTTTGCGAACTTATGTTTTAATGGATTTCCATAAGATAGGAAAATGGGTTGTTGATTATTTGATAATGGTTATTTTGGAATACATTCTCTATTTTGAGTAACATTATATGCATAAGGAATATAGAATACTATGGGATCACGTTTGTGGAGTAATGGTTGAAATATTTATTTTAGAAAAATATATGTATTTTTTGTTGTCATATGTTGATTTGGGTAATTTCTAGAAATTATTATCATATCACAATTAATATGTGATTATTTTTATTACACATTATTATGTGACTTTAAGAGAAGTCAATGTTATTTAAATATAAGGTTTAAGATTTATTGTGGAAGATAGTGTGATTAAATACTTCTGTGATTTGGATTTCAATCATATTATGGATTACATTGAATATTTTTATAGAAAATTGTTTATTTAATGTTCTTGGTTGAACATTGGTTATTTTTTGACAAATTTTGGAGATTAATAGTAGTTTTTCTTTTTGTAAAATATTATACTTTTTGGAGATTATTGGATCTTGTACTAACCATTTTGGTTTTGGATAATGATTAAATAGAAAGGAAATATATAGTTCTTCTTTTGTAGATTCTGTGATTTTCTAGAAGTTGATTCTAGCGCTTCAGGTGTAACCATATCATCATGAATATTCACTATTTGAAGAAAAATTGTGTTTTTGGTAGATGTTTAGTAAATGATGAATGTCAACCTGACAAATAAGTATGTTTCCATTGGTTTTTAGTTAATCTCATAAATAAATTCCCTAAAATTATGAAAATTAACATAAATCAAAAATGACTTCATTTGTATTTTATTACTGGGGAATCAAATACCGTTTATCCAATCACATGTTTGTGATTTTGAAGAGGTTAATTTTCTCTTAATCATGTTGTCTATCACTCTCAATCAGAACATGATGGATTTTTTTCTCTTCTATATCAATGTTTTCAGGGAATCGTAGTGTTGGTTATCTCATGCGACTTTGTACTTATATTTATTTCTATTAAAGTGATAGTTTTATTGAAACTTTTTCAGATGTGAGAATTTTAATTAAGATTCCAGGCACTATTATAAAATCACGAGGACACAATTTCCAAAAAGGTGTGAAGGATGTAACATTTCAATCAATAAAAATATGAAATTATCATTTTTATTAATAATTGTGAATTAAATATAAAATTTATGTTAAATTGGATGATATTTTTGATGGAATAACTGATACGCAACTACGATTTTCATTGAAAACTATCCTTGCAAAAAACGTTGAGTTATACTAAAAAATAATATAATAAATTAAAATAGTAGGTAACCCCTAGCCATTTTATTTACGATAATGAATAAAAATAATAACAAAATTATTATATATGTTTTCTAAATGTTTTTACCTTTATCCAAAAATAATTAGAGGCTTAAAATGTTAATTAGTACTATTTTAATCATAAATAATCTCATATTTTTTAAAATATCGATTTACCGCCTTTAATGGTGAACAATTATTAAATCTAGTCTTTTTCATATTAATAGGTTATTTTCATTAAAAATAAAATTATTCTTTAGAATTGGAAATTAAAAATAAACATTAGGTTAATTTTTGGTATTTTTCTAATAAATTTCATTCTTTAAATAATATAGAAAAATACTATATTTTAATTTATAACTGCATTTTAATATAATTTATTTATATCTATAGATTATATTTATTAATGGATTAAAATTAAAATTAGATTATATTTTTACCATTTAATCCAAATTTTTTCATTGGATGTAATTTCACTTCGAAATTGGACATAAAAAAGTGTCAAGATTTTGATTGTTATAATTTTTTAAAAGAAGATTTTTGTTTTGACAATGACAATTAATTTTAAATTAATTTCTACCACTTCTGTGTTTTAAATTTGATAAAAATTATTCCATATTTTTTATTAGGAGTTATAAATTGTGTAAATATATAACTTTTAGTTTTATTCATTATGAAATTACTCCTGTAAATATTTAATTTGGCAGTGTTAAAAGGTAAATCTTGTAAATAAGTGTAAAAAATAATATTATTATAATAATAAATGAGCCTAACATGTGTCTAATCCTATTTGATGATACATTTCTGACCATGGGCATCCTTAGGTCTACTTTGGGACCCCATGGAGCAACTTGGGAGTGATAATGAAAATTTATATTAATTAATTTAATGTAAATGAAAAAATGACATAAACATATATGTTTTAGTAAATAATTTTTTTACATGGGTTTATATAAGATATCAATTCAACATTAAATATTAATTCTAAAGATAAAAATATTTCCTACATCATGGTAATGGTTTTATAATTTTATGACATCAAATAAATAAAATTATTTATGACACCATAATGATGCAGTGATTACCTCATTAATGAATGATTAAAAGAAATAAGATTATAAAAAATTAAAAAATTATCTAATACCTGACCATTTTTATTGGATGATTTTATTTACAATACAATTTAACTTATAATCTTCTTTAATGAGTTCTGGTCATTTAGAAATTGAAAATATTTATATAATAAAAAAATAATTTCAATCTTCCCTAAAGAGCACCTGCTTCCCCCTTATAAAAATCCCTCCCCTATAACCCATTACTCACACCTCTCAGGCCCCTTGGATCATCCAACATATACACAATTAAGTTACCTACATCCATATATTCTTTATATAAGACATAACTTGGGATTATTTCAATTCTATAAATCCCTATGATTCAATACAAAAGAAGATACCCAATTTAATGGTAAATCCTTCTCTGAAGATATATTTTTTATATTACATCCACAACCCCATTAAATGTTTTTATTAAAAAAATTTATAAAAACAGAAGTATCAAAAATAAACCAGTTTTTATATATTTTAATTATTCTAACTACACTTACACAAACATCTGTGTAATGGGTAAAGAACGTACTTTTTATGTGTATGGTGAACTACACCCTCACGAAATATTTATTGTTCAATCTTCTCCTACAACCTCTTATAGTGGAAACTATGATGGAACTGAATATACATTTGATATATATTATGTTTATATTTTCTCTATAATTCTTTACATTTCATTTATATCATACCATTATTGTTTCCTTTATCAGCATGTATGATAATTTCATTTGAGGAAGTGCAGACTACCACCCACTCAAAGTTATATGACTCGTTCATTCCATACGTGGAGCATATAATGTATTGAGTTAATTAAATTTCATAACATAGATATTATACTAGATTTATAATATACATATCTATTTTTATGTTTTCAATTTTTTAAATATAAAATATAAATGAATGTAGTGTTCATGTGTACGTACGACTTACCGTTTCCATGAACGGTTCATTTAATTTCATAACTCCAAAATATATTGAATATTATAAAGACATATAAACTGGATATATATTATATATATGATATCTAAATCATTCATATCATTCAAGAGATAATGAGATCTTTTACTAGGTGGAAAGTTTGTAATTATAAAAAAGTTCATTTTTGACAAAAGTTCCGAACATCGACAAGATGTCCAATATGAACTCAAATAATTAACTAATTTTTATAGAAAGTTAATAAGTGAAATAAATGGAATAATAACCTTTAAGGAGGATTTTAATCAAATATAAATTAACTTGTTTTTATTATTCCGGAATAATAATGAATATACAAGACATGTTAGACTAGAGGTAAGGGGTTTCTTATCTCACTTATAATTCCGTGAGATTTATATTGTTTGACACTTATTTATTGAATCTGTTGTATTGTGAACTGAAATTTGACATATATTATTATTATTATCATTATATTCATGTAATTATGTGATTCTTTTTGGGGTTATAAAATTTTGGTAATTCGACTCGACTGATTACGACTTGGTAAGTGGTTTCTAATCATACTTTTAATTTCATGAGATTTCCATTGTTCAGAACTTATTTTTTTATGTGGCGTATTGTGCTCTAAAATTTGATATATATTATCATTATTCTTTTTATATTCATGGAATTATGTGATTCATTTTTTATTTGTTATCTTTTGGTCATACGAATCGATTTATTACAATGTTGTAAGGGGTTTTCATCCCACTTTTTTATTCTTGTGTGATTCATGCCATATTTGTCACTATTTCCTTTTGTGTGGTGTATATACTACTCATGATTGAATTATTTGTGTAATATAATTCAGCTTATGGGTACTTATGTCTTCATTTTATGATCCTTCTTTCTTGGGGTGTATGTTTTGTATGTTAGCATATCGGTAAGAGAACATTTCAACTTACTCTTTTAGTCGAAGACATCTTTTTGTTTTGACTTTTAATTTACATATTATTATGTTGGTAAATGTTATTCTATATCAATATCGCTGTAAATTATATGACCATGTGATGATATTATATTTTTTCTTCGACAAATCATTATTTTAATTTTAATATGACGTCGTTAGGATGTGGAATTTTAATAAGGGAGCTTCTTTTCCCAATTTCAGTTATTTGGGTTAAGCATCTACTTCTTGATTATGTCATGGTATGAATATGTTTGAATTAAATATGATTGTTTTACACATAATATACAATTATATTGGGTTTTTTCTTATTTTTCACACATAATTATGTCATCTATTTGTTTATAATCTTTGTATATGATCATTGCAATGGATATTGACACAATTTTCATTCCATTAAAGCTTATTTATTATTATACACCAAATCACATTCATATAGTGAGTATACTTCTCTTTGATGTATTATATCATGAGTCTCTCTATTCTATTTATATTATATGCTTTTATTAATGTTATTCTTCAATTATTTGTATTCAAGTGTCTCTCATTTATTTTGAAACAATTTATCTAAAATATCGTTTTAAATGTTTTTCTGATATATTATTCTAAATCATTCACAATGTTTTAAAAATGGTTTTAATGATTAATTTATATGAAAATTAATGGTCTAATGTTAAAAATAAATTAAAATCATCAATAAGGTATGGGGAAATTGGATTCAAAAATATTTTTATTAAAATTTTTAAAGGGTATTCAAAATGGAATGATAAACCATTGATTATGTTAATATCCTAAAATTATATATTTTGATTGAAATGAAGAAATATTATTCTTTATATATACTTGATTTCTGTGTTATGAATATGTTATGGTTATTTGGAATTTTTAACATATACGAGTGGTTCTTTGATAAACAATGGGCGGGTAAGTCCGAGATAGCTCTCCAATGCATTAGGTAATGTGATAAAGGTAAACGTTAATGTTTCACCTAAGATATTTATGGAATATACTATTATTGGTATTCCAACATAGCTTCCAATGTATTTATGATAGATAAAATGTATGTATAATATGTATGGAACAAATTACTTTTTTGATTTATGATTTATATATGTCATTCATAAATCTAATTATTTCTTGAGATATGTTATGGTTGAAAAGTATGGTTTCATTTATTTTTATTTATTTACTGGATAATGTTTTATTTCCCTATATCCCTTACTAAGATATTTATTCTCACCCCATGTTTTTGAAATAAATTTCCATAGGTAATAAATTTGAATAAGGGTAATGGATGGGATCAATGAAATGTCATGTTGTCTAAAACATGGAACTAGAGATGTTGTTTTCTAAGAGATTTTATTTTATGAAAAAATTGGATATTGGGTAGTAGTGTCTAAATGTCATATTCAAGTTGATATGTAATATGTGTGGCCTAATTCTATAAAATTATAAAACCTAAAAAGATCCTCAATATAAATTCTTGAATTAACTAAAGATTATGTAATGTTTAAGGCTGATTCTTTTTATTACTGGTCTATTCAGTTATGTCTCCATGAGATTAACTATTCCACCCACGATCTGGAGCTTTCAGTGGTTGTGTTCGCGCTGATGTAGTGGTGGCATTACCACATCAAGGAACACTTAGTGGTCTTCATAGATCACATGATCATGAGGTATATCTTCTCCTAGTAATATTTGAACATGTGACTATGGAGGTGGATAGAGTTTCTTTAAGATGACAACTTCAAGATTTCCAAAAACTCTAGAAATGGAAATTTGGTGTCTGATTCCCTGAGTAGAAAGTCACAGTAGGATGTGGTTCGAGAATTATCTGATGTTTTGAAGGTGATGGAGGAGTTGGATTCCTTACAACTGTTTGAAAGTGTTGAGGATGAAGAGGAAATATTTTCAAGATGACGATGTAGTATTCCAAAAAAATAGCCGGTGGGGGAGTCTCAGTGGGGGGAATTATATGCTGATGTGATGTGTCATCGTGTTAGCCAAGAAAATTCTCTATAACAATGATCAGAAGATGATCATAATCAGATTCTTTTTGATGTAAGGTTGTTTTTCCTAGATATTATGCTCAAGTGATTTCTTGTTGAGTTCCAAAACTCACCACTTGAGGTACACCCATGAATCTCCAAGTTGTATGGGAGATTAAGGGTTTAGTTATGGTGGCTTGGGGTGAAGCGGGAAGGGGTGGAGTTTGTGGAGAAGTACCCCGTGTGCCAGCCAGTGGAGGTTGAGAACTATGTTTCAGGTATTCTATTCCATCCGTTAGATGTCCTAGAGTAGAAGTGGTATGACATCTCGATAGATTTAACTACTTTTCTACCTAGGGTTCAATGAGGCGACGATGCTATCAAGTAAGTGATGTGTTGGCTGACAAAATCAACCCACCTCCTAAAAGTAAAGGAATCTAGTGTGGTGGATTCTATAGCACAATGTTACATGGATGAGGTGGTGAAGTTGCATGGAGTTATGGGATCCATAGTCTTATATGGGGATACATGGTTTACCTCATGAGTTTGGAAAGGATTGCAACATTATTTTTGGCACCAAGTAATTCCATGTCCCTACTTTCCACTAATAGAACAATCGGAAGACAAATAGGACCATCCAAACATTGGTATATATTCTACGGGCATGTGTTTTGTACTTTGTGTGATCTTGCATATGACACATTCCTATGGTAGTGTCTTTCTAAAATAATTACTATCACTAAACCATCTGCCTGACTCCATTAGAAGATATGTATGGAAGGTCGTGCTATTCACCTGTGTGCTGGATAGAGGTTGGGGAGGTTGGTGTTTATTGGAATAGAGGTGGAGCAGAGCACGATGGAGAAGGTCAATCTTATGCATGAAATCGTAAATGTGGCTAAGGACCATAAGAATTCATACACAGACCATAGGAGGAGACCCTTCGAGTTTGGGGTTGGAGACTATGTTATCATAAATGTATCACTCAAACATGGGAAAAAGAGGTTTAGAAGATTTATTAAATATTCTTCTAGGTTTGCTGGATCCTTTGAGATGTTGAGACAGGTAAATAAAGTGGCTTATCAGCTGGCGCTACCACAACCTCTACTGAAGATCCATGGTGTCTTCCTTGTGTCTCCCCTTTCTTGGTATATACATGATGATTTTCACATACATGACGAGGTAGAGCTTCATATCAATGATGACGTGATGTTCGTGGAGATTCCAGTGATGATTTTCGATTATGAGGATATGGTTCATCATGGATGAATGATTCCCTTGGTTTGTGTGTTATGGAGGCACGGTGGCCTTGATGAGAGTACATGGGAACGGGACACATAGATGTGTTCCTTATACCCAGAGCTATTTTGAGTTTTGTTATATGTTTTTTGGTACCTGAATATGATGTAGGGAATAACCTTTTTAACTAGGAGATAGTCTATTTACCCCTTTGCTCTGAATGTGTGTGATATTTCCAGACCACGAGGAGGGGAGGACCCGATCACTAGTCTAAAAACATTAAGTTGTATGTGATTAAAATCATGGGGTGGTGCAATTCTTCACAAATTGGATAGTATCATGAAAAGTGGGAAGGGACTCACTAATCCCTCAGTTTGGATAGTAAGGGCTTTCTATGTTTGTGTGGTTCCTTGGGTGAGGAGATCATTGGTTCATCAATAGTTATTCAAGAGATTGATGAGGGAGATTTTTTCGTAGATGTTTATGTTTGTTCTAGAATTCAAGAAACTCTAGTGTAATTTTTCCTGGAGAATAATCATTCGAGGTGGATGTTCGGACCACTTACTACTCTTCAGTTTTACTCTTAAATTCATGAAGAAGATAAAAGTTTGAGTGGTATCTGATGTATTGGACAAGACCCTACTTGTCCATTATTTTTCCAAATATTTTTTTTAGAGTGTCATGGGGACCATCAATGACACATTAAGTAGTTTTCCAAATTTTAGTATTGGAAGAACATTGGCATCGATGAGCTTCATTTTCACTAATGGGCGTCAGTGTCATTGATCCTCTTTATTGGAAACTTTGAGAATCAGTGGCACTGTTGGGTGTTGGTGGCACTGATCTGCATCTATGGCACTGATTGGTCATCTATAGCACCAATCGGTGACAGTTCTAGGGTGATGGTGCCAATGTGACATTGTTAGGGAGATAGAGTCATGATGAGTGTGCCACAACGACAGTTCCATGACGATGGTGCCAGGGCGATGGTTCCTGGTAGACAGTGCTATGACGATTGTGCTAGGGTGACGATTACATGTAGATGGTGTCAAGGAAACAGTTATGGGGCAATGGTAACTCACATAATAATTAGTCCTTCCCAATATTTATAGGAACTTTTATTTTTCCACAATAAAGTATCTTTTGACGTAAAAGGGTGTTTAAACTTTTCAAATCCATTTATTTCTTGAAAAATATGGTTTAAAACCCCCAATAGTCACGCGGCCCATGTGTTACAACAACATGGGGCCCATCTTCCTCGGTTTCACACTATTTATGTGTTTTATTGTTTCACCTTGTTGCATATTTTTCTCTATATAAAATATATCTACTAACTCCCACCCGTTATCACCAACATATCTGATGATAATTATTAAATCTCAATTAAACGCAACATGTGAAACTACCCAAAATTGTGGTCGAGCCACAATCTGAATTTTCTGTACATTGA
The DNA here is from genome assembly GCA_963277665.1 of Viscum album. Taxonomy (NCBI): domain Eukaryota; kingdom Viridiplantae; phylum Streptophyta; class Magnoliopsida; order Santalales; family Viscaceae; genus Viscum; species Viscum album. The sequence goes on along the minus strand of OY728156.1, from coordinate 855,446,469 downwards.
AATATTCTCCTAGTTTATTGGATCAAGACTTTAATTAAGCTGAGAACCTACCATAATTTTTCAATGTGATATATCTTAGTGCGCCTGGAGACTTCCTTACATGATGAATCATGCCCCTAAGATGAAACATTTCCTACTCACCCAGGAAGTCCTTGTTGGTCATCTACATGTCGTGCATCCCTAGTTCTTGGCATGGTGAACAATATATCCATGATCATCCATGTAGTTTTCTTAGTCGTCTCTCTTTATAGTGTATCATGTGGGGTAGGTATGGCTATTTTTCTTTTGGGAAAGGATAAAACCACTCCTTAATGAGGATAATAAATGGTTTTTAATGAATTAAGGTTCTTGTCTGATGATGATGTTTTTGTACTATTTTTTTTCCTTCATATAGTCTGAACTGTATTGTCTTATGTCCACTGAAAATCGTTTTCATTGGTGGTAATTTCATGCACACTAAAGAACCTCAATTGTTTTTAAAAATCATGTGATTGAATGGTCGTAACATGGAAACAGGTTAATCATGTACCCATGGTGGATTTAATTTATAAACCATCAATATGAATCCTAGTTTGATCACCACAGTTAACCAAATGGAAAGATGTAACTTGCTAAATGGGGTGGATAAATCTAAAAAAATTTCTTGGTGATCAAAATTAGATTTTTTGTTCTACTTTATGCTTTTGGTGTGACGTGGATGGGGATTTTATCCTCTATTTATATTAGATTGTTTTTGGATCTAAGGTTATTTGGGTCCATGTGTTGGGGCTTGGTGTGTTTCCATTACTTTGAGGTATCTCAGAGATCCCTTTTATTTTTGTGGATTTAGAAGAGAACTGGGTGTGAATGCTTAAATATTCGTTTGGGAAATTTCTCCTTCACAAATTATTGTACTACTTGATGTGATAGTTAGTTTCCCATTAGTGATGAATTATTATTTCTTTCAAAGCCTTCTAAACGTGATTACAAAAAATGTGTTCTACACTTGTGTGTATATTGTGACTTTTTAATGAATGATTAGTAACAAGGGTGCTTGTTTAGAGACAAGTTTCAGAACCATTAGGTTGGGATGAGTTCTTGTTCCAATATATGTATAAATTAGTTTTTTTGTTACTTATATGCACACCAAAAATTTAGATAGCTTCAAGCCAAAAAAATATTTTATATGGGATGGTGATTTTCCCAAAATTTATATGAGTGGATGGTTATTAGCATCCTTTCGGCTCCCTCTCACGGGTAGGTTGTGAGGGCCCGAGGTCCATAATAGCCCATGACTATTCCAGGAGTGTATGTTGTGGTGGTTGGACAAGGTTTGTGTGAGTAGGTTTTTTTCCAATGTGTCTTCGAGATGAGGCCTTGGTGTGTTCTATCCTGGCAGTAGCTGTTCCGGCCAAGGTGTTTGCAGGTGTGGTTATGTATGGTTGTGGTGTCCCAGCTATCTACGAGAGAGGTTACTTACGGATTTGGTGTCCCAGGTGTCTTCGGGTGGGATACGGGGTTGAGGTGGCCCATAAGGTTGTTTTTGGTGTGGCAGTGGGACTATAGTAAAAATCATGGGGGAGGATTAACAAGTAGAATGTCTCAAATAACCAATGGGAATTTAGTGTGGGGTTACCAAATATCGATGAGTTATTAATATTACATTACCTGACTTACTGTATTTTGGGAGTGTTCCTTAGTGAGGTTGGGTGGATATCCTCCATGGGAGTTGTTTTTCCTACCTCTACATTCTCATGGGGCATTTGAATGCCTCCCATCTTGTGTAAGAGAGCTTATGGGAATCCATAATTATTATACCTCTATACTCACCCTAAATATATAAAACTATTTTCAGGATTCAATTAGGTCTTCCGGAACCATGTGGGTCTATACTATATCTGATGTTAGGATAATTGTTGTTTATGTTTTCCTTTCATTTAGTACATTCCCTTTAGAGTTTTATTATACTTGGTATGAGATTATCTTTGAACATGCATATGGTAATAGGTTTTTTCTTTACCTTTACATATAGTTTTAGAGTTGTTTGGGTGTTTACCATCGTATCTCTTGATCCTACTAAATGAAAAGGTTAATTCCTTCAATATTACATGTGATTCATTACACATGGCGGTATTCCCCACTGTAGGGCCTATTTAAGTATGGACTTGGAGGACATTATCGCTCCATAAACTTAAGATTGTGGTAGAAGTGGATGTACATTATTAGGTGATTTTTTGAACACATATTATTCCTCCCTTGATGGTTTTAATTGCATAGTAATCACCATTATCCCCATTAATAAATGTTGAATTTTTTTTTGTTCTTATAGAGGTAATATGGAATTCATTATTTCCATCATGTCCCAAAAATCATTCCCATATTTTCTTACTCTGATGCATGCCACCAATATCCCTAGGTTCATATAATGATGCATGAAATCACAACACCATTCCAAATTTGGATCATGAAAAATATCATAAAATAGTCACATCCCACAATAGTGCATCTCCCAATGTTGAAGTATAATTCAACTATTGAAAAACACATCAAGAACTTCAATCCCATGCATTGGTACATGGTTTTCCCTTATACATGGGTCATCTACCTGCATACATGACATCACTGAGAAGGGTTGAAACATCCAAATATCTAATTTTCCATTCAACAATAGTAATTCATATAATATAATTCTACTAAAAAATCTTTGTAACATCATTGACCTAGAATATTTTAATGTGAATCCCCATATCTGGTCACCTCATGACCTCATGGATTACTCTTTGTATGCTAGAGGGTTTTTAAGATCAATTATCATCTTTTGGCTCAAGTGGGAATATTACGATCAATATAATAATGTAAACCATAATATAAATGAAGTGAAATAAAAGACAATATATGAAACAAACTAAAAACATGCTTTATCAACCATTTACAAAGTATTTTACAAAAAAGACCAAATGGTAAATTTGTCATGTCTGGTAATAGTTATTAAATGTGATGAAAAACCATAATTAAGGAAAAAAAGACAAATTTCTGAAATGCATCCTGAATCGAAACAGGATCATCATAAATTCAAATCCCTATGGAAACTCAAATCCCAAGCGTAGGGAATTTCCCCAAATCCCAGAATGGAACCAAGAAATCAACTCAGCAACCTAATGGGGGACCACGTATGGTGTGAGTGAAACATATTAGGAAAGTACCAATGGTGTCTTAAAAATTTTGTGTCCAATAAATTGTGTATTCATGTACTCAACAAATGAAAATGGGAAAAATAAATAACAAATGACATTTTATTTCTATATTCACTTTAACCATATTAATATCATCATACATACTCATTTGTTGTTCCTTTTCTTATGTGTTTACATCATTTACACTAAATCCTATCATGGATAATTTTTTAAAATATAAGAATACTCCAATTTCTCTATCTCAATATGGAAAATAATATCACTAATAAATAAATAACACATAACTTGGAGAGTTAGTCTAGGCAGTCTCCTCACATGCATCTATTATGGGCCAAAAACTTATTCTAACTCTGTAACCCCTGAATTATACTGGTGGGGTTTAGATACTTAGTATAATGGGACCCATCAGAATAGCCATACACTATTATTCCACAGCACCCAGTCATGTGAAATTTTTACATTATCTATTTAACAGTAATACAATTTTAAAAACTCTAGTCATCAATAGGAAAAAACAGTATTCTTAAATAGTTCAAAACATAAATCATTCTCATTCCATAACCTGATGATTTATTTAGCATTTACTATTCAGTTCACATTAACTCGTTAATGTCTTGTTTGACACTCAAATCTTCCATATAATCAATAAAATTTCCTTAAAATAAATTTAATTCTCATTAAATGATTAAAAATTAAATAATATTCATATTTCATAAAAATTTAACATGTAAACCATTATCATGACCAAACCCATCAACACCTTTACCATTTTAATTTCATAGCCCAATTATCCAGATTTCCCTTCTCATACCATAACCCATTTATAATATTCAAAAAATAAATTTCAATAACACATTTAAATAAATTAGTAATCTTCATTTCATAACCCAGCTACACATTCACATTTATATACCTTAACCAAATTTACCGTATTATCATTCAGATGACTTAGAAAATCAACCAATTACCCTTCAAAATCCATAACTCATTTAACCCTTTAACGTTAAACCAAACAACACCATATGGAATTCTAAATACATGAATAAATTTCTATTAGTTCTTATTTTCATTCAAAATGACATCCCATCATATTTACAATGAGTTATAATTCACCAAAAATCAACTACATTCTTCAAATTGTTATTTTCCATGTTTTGGAATATTGGCACACCCCATCGGATGACCTAAACTAGTAAAATTAAACTCAATGAGTCCCATGGGGATCATTAGGGGTTCAATATATCATTTAGACAACCAATACATAGAATATTATGAACGATATAAAATTCACAAAAACAAGTAACCAATAATCAATCGTAGATGTGAAAATGGACATCAAGACTAATGGATATAACTTTTACACCACAAAACTCAAATATATAGTAAAACTCTCACATAATTGTATTAGTAGATCTTGATTATAGAACACTTTAATTAAAAACTTATAATCTAGTGAAAAATAGATTTGTATAGGGATTTAGATGTGGAAAAAATCAAAATCCCAAATTTGGAAAATGGAGTAAAGTGATGCTTTATACTCACCGAGAACATTAATCTACACCCAACAGTACTCCAAATGGAATAGTGTAAAATTATATCAATACATTGGAGGTGTTGGTAGAAAATTTTCCTCGCTTGTGTTGATAGAGGAGAAACAGATGGTGAAAACTAGAGAATAACATATAATCATTTGTGTGAAATGGTAAAAAACCAATTTTAATAGGGCGTATGTTTTCAATGCATAGTTTTCAAACCATGAACAAAACATGCCCCTTTTACTATCATAATGTCATCCAAGGTACACAGCTACCTAGGGATCCCACATAGATTAATAAATGATGTTCCAAGGATGAGAAATTCCTTTATCTACAATCACATTGTTTGGAAGTCCCAATTGCATGGTTTACACTAATAGTGCGCCAACTATTAAACATGTATAGGATGCAAAAATTATATGTAATTTCTTATATCCAAACCCTAGTACACCCTCTAGTAACATTTTAAATTCACTAAAGATTCATTTAACCAAATTTCAATGGTTTAAATCAAAATATTAAAAGGATCATAACTCAGTGAGTCTCTGATATTACAAATTTTCTTTGCTAAATTTCATTGGGTAATAAAAAATAATACTAATTTTAATGTGTTTGATGTAATAAAATAGTTGGCAGTGAAAATTATTGGATAATCACAAAAATTAATTTATATAAACATTATTACAATTATTTATTACGAAGACATATGTTTTATTTTGGATAAAATTTCATAAAAATATTTTATATTTAAATAAATATAAAACATATTTGATCATTATACATACATATTTAATGAAAATGAAAAAAAAATTAATAGAATTATATTAATTATTAAATTTGTATTTATTTTTAACTATTTCTTATAAATTATTTTGTAATTATTTTATAATGATTATGTTATAAATGTTAATATATTTGTAATAAACACTATTTTTCAATATTAACTAATAGATATACATTTTCAACAAATTTCCATATAATCTTTAAGATATTATTTTATCATGAAATAAATATTATTTATATTCATTTAATAAAATTCAATTTTTAAAATTTATAATTTTGACTTTTAAAAAATATAATTATACAACTGAATGAATCGTTTTTATATAATTATAACTATTTTTTTTCATATATGAAACCACATAATAGAATGATATATTAATAAAATATTTTTTTTAATAAAATTGAATTTATTGAATTAATAATAATATCCCTATTTATCATATTTTTAATCAAATATTTCATTTAATAATTCAAAATATGAAATTTTATTAATGAAAATACAAAAAAAATTAAGTAAAAAACCATCTATTAAAAGTATTGACCATTATAATGAAACATTTATTGTGATTATGCAATTTATAATTTTCAATATATTGTGATTTCATATGTCATTTTATAAAGGAATAATGTGTACATGAAAATTCAAAATAATGTATTTTAATAAACAGAAAAAAATTTATCTTATTAAAAAATACCTGGAATATCATCGTTAAAGTATTGTAATAAATTTCATTAATTACTAGTGATGTTATAGATAATTTTATAGGTTGATAAACTTGTTTCAACATTTTTATGATGTGCCCTCATGTATAATTAAATAAATACATTAAAATTACCGATTTTCTTATCACAAGAATGTGTCGATATGAGTATTTTGGAATACATTGGTGATATCATAGAATCCAAATATAATCATTATTTAATGTAAAATTTATTAGGAAATGACATCTCTAGAATAATATTTTAGTAACTAGAATACATATGTTGATGAATTATCTGATAATTATATAATATTTTCTATTTTGTGTCTTTTCATGAATATGAATCCTCTATATATATCCATATGGTTTTGTAGTGGGACAAATAATATTTTATTTTCTTATGGTTGAGGTTTTTTATAAAGTCCACTCACAATTATTTCTATTTTATAGGGTATGATATATATATATATTTATATATGGGAATTGATGATGATGAGATTTTGTATTGTATTATAAAATATACTCACAACCTAACGTGAGATTTGTAGACTTGATATAACTTGCCAGTGTGAGAGCAGCCTATGTCTACTATTCCACCCCAAAAATCCATGTTCACTAGCCACTTTATCTATTTAATAGTAATAAAATTTTAAAAAAATTATTCACTAATACAAAAAAACACAATTCATAAATTTTTCAATACATAAATATTTATCATGCCATAACCAGATGACATAATTACCAATTACTATTTGTTTATCTTTTCCCCATTAATGTCATTCCTGAATCTACATTATTATATTTTATCTATAAAATTCCATTAAAATTAATTTCATTTTCATTAAGTGATTACAAATTAAACATGTTCCACAATTCATATTCATTCAACATGTGATCCATTTTCAAGATCAAACCTATCAACACTATTACCATTTCGATATTGGATCCCATTTAGCATGATTTCCATTCTAATACATTAACTCATTTAGAGAATTAAAAAATCAATTTCAATAACCCATTAAACACATTCAATAATTTACATGTGTTAACCCATTTACACATTCTTATTTTCATACATTAACCAAATTTACCCTTTTAACATTCACATTTCTTCACAAATTCTCTAATTACCCTTAAAAATCCATAACTCATTGATCATTTTGGCACTAATATAATCTACCCCTTATGACATGCTAAAAAAATGTCACAATTTCTATTATTTCGTATTTTCATTCAAACTAACATTTCAACATATTTACCAAAATATCTAATTCCACACAATTAAAATTTATTCATAAAATTTCAATTTTTCATGTTTTGGAATAATGGAATACCCCATTGGTGGACCTAAACTAGTAAAACCATCATTAATTAATCTCATGGGATTATGACTGGTTTTATTCATCATTTAGGAAACCATTATTCTGAATCTCTCTAATGATTTTAAATTCACAAAAAACAGGTAATCAATTACCCAGCTGCACATAGCCAAATCGACATAAAGACTATGGGATATTACATGTTGAACACCTAACTTGAATCTGTAGAAAAACTATCCCATAATCATTGTTTTATATCATGATTAAATAAAACCCAAAATTATAAAAATTATTATATATTTCTAAATTTTTTTCTAAGGATTTATAAGAGAATAAAACAATCCCAAATCTAAAAATATTGAGGAAAGTGATGTGTTATACTCACCTGAATATTAGATCCTGACACAAAGTTACTCAATGAATATTAGAATAAAATTAGCTAATCCCATTGAATGTATTGGTTGAAATTTTTCCTCATTGGGGTTGATATTGGAGAAATAATGGTTTACATCGGGATAAAACCATATAATCTTGAGGGGGGAATTGGTAAAAAATCACTTTTTAATAGGGTGTATGGTTTGACCACACAATTAATTGAACCATTATGCAATGTTTCCCCTTCCACTATTAATGTGGGGTCAAAGGCACAATGTTAACTAGGAATTCCATACAGTTTGAAAACTATGTTCCATCTATGAAAAATTACACAATCCACGATTACATTGTGTGGATCTTAAAATAATATGGTTTGCACTAACCATGCACAAATTGTTCCACATTTATAGTATATTATTATTATCCTATATTTATTATATAAAACCCTTGGTACACACCTCTTCCTCTTTGTTCATTAATTAATCATTTATGTATCCAAATTAAAGTGGTTTAAAAAAAATTAAATTGGTTCATAACTCCTTGATGTCCAAGATCTTACAAACCTACTATTGCTAATTTCATTGGTTGATAAAAATATAAATGATAAATAATGTGTTTGATTAAAAAAAATTTGTAAAAAATCTGTGATATTTCAAAAATCGAATTCATATATACATTTTTTTTATTTATTAATATGATATATTTTGGATGTTAGATAAATTAAAAAAAATTATGTTTAAATAAATGTAAAATTGATTTAATCAATATATATATATATATAATAAGAATACCCAAAATTATATTTAATATTGTTATATTATATATTTAATTGAAATTTTTGTCAATAAATATTTATCATAAATTTTTTGAAATTCTATAATAGTTAATATTATATAGATGTTTTAATATTTTTAAAAAATAATTTATCTCAATATTAACATAATGATAATCTTTTTTGAAAAATTTCCATATATTATTCACTATATTATTTTTATTTTAAAGGAAATATTATTTAAGTTCATTTTATAAAATTCAAATTATAGTGTTTATAAATTTAATCTTGTAATAAAATAATTTAATACATAAAATAAAAAACTTATTTATAAGAATATGGATTTGTTTCCAAATGTGAAACCACATAATTAAATTATATACATTAAAAATAAATTATTATTATTATATATAAGAAAAATAATTTGTTTAATTAAAAATAATATTTGTATTTAAAATTTTTTAACCAAATATTTCATTTATTATTTCAAATTATGAATTTTTACAGAGGGAAAACACAAAAAAATTATATAAAAAATATTTTTATTAGATTAATTTTACATAATATTCATAACATTATTATGAGTATATAAATTATATTATAATATATTTTTTGAGATTGTATAATCATTCGATGAAAGAATAATGTGTATAAAAAAATTCATTATCATGTATGTTAATAAACATTAAATGTGATATCTTATTAAAAATACCTGGAATCTCATGGTTTGGCTATTCTATAAAAATAAATTAATTACTACTAATTATTTTGATAGTATTATAATTAGATAAAATGGTATCAAACTCTTTGTGGTGAGCCTTGATGTATATTTAAATTAAAATCATAAAAATTATTAATTTATTATCATAAAAAAGGGCTAATATGAATATTTTGTAATACATTGGGGATTTTATAGAATGTTAATATGATCATCCTGGAATATAAAATTTATTATGAAATTTAATGTCTATAAGAATAATTTAGTTACATTGATACAACTGTTGCAGAATTATAATTTCATTATATAATATTTTCTATTTTCTTTCATTTGCGGAATATGTATCAGTGATATATTTCCATATGGTTTGGTTGTTAAACTAATAATATTGTCTGTTATTATTGTTGAGGTTTTTTATAATTTCTAATCATATACATTGAGATTGTATACGACAAGTGAGATATGAGAGTTGATGCTGATGAGATTTGGTAGTGTATTACACCATATAGTCACAACCTAATGTGAGTTAGTGTGAGAAAAAAATATTATATGGTGTTTTTACTCATTTATCTAGCATGATAGTTGAAATAAATTACACATGTATCTACATATATCAAAAATAACTCTATTTATTTAGTAAATTATATTTCCATATGTGATTATAAGGGAGTCATTTTACCAATGAGAAGTCCAATGTTGGGAAAATATTAATGGGAATTTCCACTAGTATCATTGGGGTGAGTACATAATGTATTAGATAGTAGGAGATGTTTAATAACACTATAATCTTCTATATGTGGGTGTGATAAATTTTAATGAAACTATGTGACAATGATATTGCATATATATATTAGGGGTCATATTGAACAATGATGATCATGAAAATGTATATAATCATCTACATAATCTATTGTATTTGGTGATTTTTTCAAATATGTGGTGATATAGAGATATGTTGTTCATATAGTATTATATAATACAACATTAACTCATTTGATGAGTAATTCACCATGAATGTTGGAATTTCTACATGACTAGTGTTATACATTTATATATCGAATAATTTTGGATTTTTATTGCCTTTAGGAATACAGTCATTATTGGGTATGTGAATACCCTTATGTACAACCATTAAATGTTGGGATGATATTCCATTTTGAATATCATAACCAATTTCATTGGATTGAAATACTATTATTAAATTTAATTTTGTGTTGGGTGTCATTTATTTTTATTCAGTGTTAAGAACATTATAATTTGTTGAGTTTGAAAAAGAAGAAATATGTATTAGATCCATACAATAATTAATATTTATTCCTTTTTATATGGTATATTAAAATAAAATTGTCGGCCCAATAGTTTATATTGATGAAAATATGTAACTTATTTATTGGGTCATTCTCATATGATCCAATTATCCTATTGCGTAATCTTATAACAAACCTTACATGGGAGCTACTGAAATATTATCCACAACAATGATCTAAATAGTTGACGTAGAGGATCGATGATTATAGATCATGGATACAGATGAATGATTTTTTATGACATGTGATGTAAATATTTAATGATCATTTTAAATCTTATTTCATTCATATCTTGGAGGAAATCTATTTGTTATTTTATTGTATAATTTTTATTCTTCCTCTGTAATTGCATAAATTTTTATTATGGTATTTTGTTTCCATATAAATATATTATAACATGTTGATTTATTTTCATTTATATTGAGGTAGATGTGAATTTTCAATATCATGTTATTGGTTGAAAAAATCATATTCCCCCATGATGTTTTGAATTACATAATCATCATCATTTTTCATAGGTAAAAAAAATTAGTATTTTTTGAGTTCCCCAACATGTAATATGGGATGTGAGATATTGATAGGTGGGAGATATGATGGATGGTATTAGTTGGAATAATATAAGATTTTTTTATAATGTTCAATAAATTTTTAACAAGGATTATTGTATATATATTTTAAATAGATTTCATTGTAATGGATATAACAGTCTTTATAGTTTTGAGAATAGTGTTTTTAGATATATCAATAAGACGATTTACATTAATAATTCACTAGATTAAATTCCAAAATTTTTTGGATTATTCTTTATTAAATTGAATATTTTAATAGTATATATCTGTTTGACTAGTAGTGGGGTTTTGGATAACCATTGTATTGTATCATCAATCCTGAATATATGGCATTGCAATGGAATTTGATTTTTTAGATTTTGTGGATGTTTTATTTTACAAACCATGTTTCAGAATTATTTTTCATTGGTTAAAACACTTTAATAATTTTTTTATCCCTATATTAATCTCAAAGTGTTTAATTTTGATTTCAATCATGTCCCCGAAGAACCAGACATGAATTTTTATATCCTACAAGAAGCTTCCAAGGAAACATGGTTTGTTTAAAACTATGAATAACTTCAGTAGTAACCATGTGGTTTATTAAGTGTAGATAGAGTTCCCTTATAGTTTGATCTAACTATGTGGGAGAAGAAAAATGTTCATTTTTCCTTTTGTAGGTATTCGAATGATGAGTAACATATTGATTGAAGAAGGTTTCCCAAACTGTGTGCATGAACCAACAGACCTCCATCCATAGATAGAATCAAATGCTTGGTTGTTGCATGATTTGGTCAACATTACGGCTAACCCATTTTCTGAATTAAAATTTTTGAAATTAACCATGGTTAATGTTTTACTCAAAAATCATCTACAACATTTCATCTCGTTTTCATGAAGCGTCTCACCACTATTCTAGCATCCCCTCATCCACCTCTAGTGATGGGAATATCTCACTAGTAAAACATTTAATTCATATGTCATAAAGTGAGTTTTAGAAAACCTAGAATATTTGTAACCCGACCTTTATTTTTTCATGGTATATCTATCATCTTTTAGATCTATTTTTGTGGGAACATATTTTTCATTTTATTTGGTAATTCATTTAATTCATTGATTTTCTCTAAGAAAGATTTAATCCAGGATCAATTTGTTTTTGAAAAGAGAGATTAGAGAATCTTATATATATATATATAAATACTAAAATAGCTAGAATATAAGTATTTTACATTTATCCATTTTTAATAGTTGTTTCAAATCTTTAGGGAGGATTCTTGACAATGTATGCAAGGACCTGGTTCTTATTTTTGAGGTACGAGTTTCTTCTTTTCTCTTTTCCTTAATTTTTTTGAGAAAATAAGGAAAATGGGGAAAATCCAAATTTTTAGAACTACATGCCATGTACTTTTCCATACGTCGTGTACTTTTGGATGTGTGGGAAGAGTACAGAGTGTGTCTATCCATGTCGGCAACGAAGTGTGTAAAGACCGGCTACATGTCGTGTAGTGGTCGCTTACACGCCATGTAGTCGGTCGGCAGGCGAATAGTAAGGTGGGGGCCAGCTGCTCGACAACACATGTCGTGAACTCATGTAGACACGTCGTGTAGTCATATCAGCAAGAGAACAATGCCACGGTGGCGGGAAACTGCCATAGGAACAGTTAAATGAAGCAAGTACACACCGTGTACTTGGAAATACATGTCTTGTACTTTGTTTTTTCGCTTTAAATTGGTAGTAGCCTCCCCGGTTCACAAGAAAGGATTATAACAGGAAGAAGGAGTGGGAGAGGGAGGATGGAACTTTGGATATCCGCCAAGCGCACGTCGGGAATCTATTTTCGGCACCATCGATCTCCCTTGAACCACACGTGTGAGTTCTCTTTTCTCATGGAGTAGTTCTAACCAATTATTCCTCTATGGGAAGTTATTTAATCTTGAATGAAGTTTTCATTCACTTCATCTTAATGTAATTCAAGAAAGAATCGAGTATTGTCGTTCGCGTATAACATTCGTGGGTGTTAAATGTAGGCAGCTTGGTGTTTATTTTCCAACTACTGTGAGTTTTGTGGCTTTTTTGTGCCACGAACCCATGTTGGGTGTCTTGTGGCTGAGGTCATGGTTATTTTAAATACCTAGAATTGAATAGGTAATTAACTGTGATAATAAATTACTGTTTGGGATCATTGCTTGTATCCAGGACCATCCTGAGGGGTGTGTTCTTCTGTTTAGCTGTTTGGATAGGATACCCAAGGGTATCCCATGTTAAAATTATGCATTAATTTTTCCATGAGAGGAATTGTATGTAAATTGCATTTTTATATGTTGGGCATGGCCCGATTACTTATGCCAGAGGGCGGTGTTTTACTATAGCCTGAGGGAGTGACTGTATTACCCTGAGGGAAACATCCTATTATTCCTGAGGGAAACCTTTTGTGCCTCAGGGCTTGACTTCTGTTCTTGAGGGTGACACTTCCTACGCCTAAGGGAAAGTTTGTTACGCCTGAGGGAAATACATGCGGGTTAGATTCTGATTACCTGAGGGTGAGGTTTTGATTATCTGAGGACGCTGACTGTTTCATTAGAAATTCACTGTGGTGTTTTCTTAATATTAAATTGTTGAATGAATAATTAAAATGGTAATATAACTGGTAAAATAAGTTACATTGAGTACTTCTTAGTTTATTGATTTTACTTTCCCACACTATGGTTGTATGTTTACACACAGTTGGGAACGGGCCTTTGGTGGGTGCATACTGGGAATTATTTCCCACCCCCTATTTCGGTCATGCTTTTCGGCCCAAACAGATTACATTTATATAGGTGTGGATAAGGGAAAGGGCCCTTATATAGGTACATGATGGCTACTGGGGAATAGGGGAGCATGGGAAAGGGCTCCGACACGTGATGCTATCGGCTATTTTATTCTGTTTTGATTTTCTGAACTATACTGTCCTGTATTGTTGTGAAACATGTTCTGGCTTTTTTCATGGAATTTGAGGCATGTTGCTCCATTATTATTAAACTAGCTGGTTAACTCTATTGTAGTTGTGTAATTCAGTTGGGTATGGTTTACTGCTTCTGCTGTTGTATGCTTTTTATTTTATTCTGTTGTAGTACATTTTGACAAATGAGGGAATACTTTCCCCACTATCATACTTGGGCCCTCACTGCTAGTCAGCAGCCTCCGGCGTTTGGGGAAATGCGCTTGAGGACTTGTGGCGAACCGGGTTCGGGGCACCCGTTAAGTGGCACCCGGAACCAGGATGTTACAAAGTGGTATCAGATGAGTTCTTTTCTTTGACTTACTATTTGGAGACTTAGTTGGGGATAGGACGGGAATGGTAGATGGTAATAAGTTCTTCCCAGGAGTAGCTAACCCATTTAGAGGGAAAATCCAATTTACCTCATATTTCAATTTTACAAATTTTTAAATTTACGGTTGATATGATTTTTACCGTTGGGTGACACACATGGGTTGTGCTGTTTATATTTTAAAAATGGGTTCTATTTAGTTTCAACCATATGAGATGAGGGTATTCCATGTCATGCATCATGTAGGAACATGCTATAAATCACATTCCATGCATAGTTTCATTCCATGTAGGAGCATTAGAAATTGCATGTTGTTGTGATAGTTGATGTGCTAGAAAATCATGTTGTTGTGATAGCTGCTTGATAAATACCTGCTATGTGATAGGGTATTTCTATATATGTTATTGAAGGAATGGATGCCAAACTTCGGCTTTTGGGTAGTATGGGCCCTCGTTGACAAGAATTTGGTGGATCATTGAGTGTTATTTTTTTTATAACACATATAAGATGTCAAACATTGATTCATGGTGAGTATGGGCCCTCAAGGATAAGAATTTGACACTTAGGTGTTGATTTTCAGTTTTTCTGGGCTCCAGAGTAGTTTCTGAGGCATAATTTCCGGAAAACCAAATATACATGTCATGTAGTATCTTACACATGCCATGTAGGTTCTTCTATTTGGGAAGAAAAGAAAACTTTTTAAGTACATGCCGTATACCCGAAGTACATGCCATGTAGTCTCATCCTGTGTCAGAATCCTTGTGGGCGGCGATACGAGGAAGGGAAGACCTAGGGGATAACACGCTGTGTACCAAATGTACACATTGTGTAGAGTTGACCCGGAGAATGCCCGTGTAACTAACAACACAGACAGAAGAGACTTAATACATACACGTCGTGTCAATAATGAACACGTCTTGTAGTGTGACCTGGGGAATCGGCCGTGTAACTAACAACACGGGTCGATGCCACCTCTCCTTGAACACGCCGTGTACATGTGGGACACGTCGTGTAGTCTTGTCCACGGACAGACCGTGTGGACTTAGTTGTGTGGCTGGATAATGGGGTGTTGTACACGCCATGTTGGGGTGTCACACGCCGTGTAGTATCAATCCGAGTAGTCGGTTGTGTCACAAACGACACGATCAATTGGAAATAAAACCTTACACTTCATGTAGATTATATACACGAAGTGTAGTTTTGTGTAATGGGTGCTATGTGGCTTAGCCATGTGGAAGTACCCTGGTAGGGGAAGAGAGGTCAGGTACATGCCGTGTAGTTATTATACACGCTGTGTCGTCTTGTTTTGTAAATGTTGAATGCCTTCTTCCTCCTATTCCCTTTTGGGTTTCTTTTTTTTCGGTTGTTGTTAATATTGTTCTAAAGGTTTGTGTTTGACCTTGTAGTTTCATGCCAACAAGACGACCACACGTTGTTTTCCAGGAGAGTGGTAATGACTATACTCTAGAAATAGTGGGCCATGGGCTACCAGTTGATCCTCCAGCAGAGCCTAATGCAGCCCCAGCTGTTATACCAGACACAGGCACTGAGACGCAGTTCTATGAAGGCTGTATGCATTTCATGGATACCTTTTAGGGAGCACCGAATGATGCCACATCTATGGATGAGATGACTCGTATCTTCCCGCAGCAGCATCTGATGATGTTTTCAGGGGATGGCAGACCATAGGATGTAGAGTCTTGGCTAGGATCAATGCAGACTATTTTCGAGCATCTTGATATGCCTACAGGGTGGAGGGTCAATCTCATGACTTACATGATGCATGATTCCACCAAGAGGTGGTGCGATGTTACAACCTAGTCAGAGCATCACAGAGACAAGGAGTGGAAAGATTTTCAGGTAGAAATTTCTAACTTCTTCTTTCCAGAGACGCTGCGGGTGGATAAAGCTCAAGAGTTCATGAATCGGCAGTAGGGCGCTATGTTGGTGATGGACTATTATGCTCATTTCACTGAGATTCATACTATCGCACATGTACTGTTGGGTGACGAGATGTTGAGATCCACACATTTTGAGGATGGTCTTAGTTATGACATCTGGGAGCTGGTGAATGTTTTATCATTGCCTTTAGTACATGTTATTGTGAACCAGGAGCTGATTGCAGAGAAGAACCTACGAGAATCTAGTGGTGTGGGTCAGGGCCATTCAGCACCAGTTACTGGTACTATTTTAGCTGGTAAGAGGAAAAGACAGATGGAATTCTCTCAGGGTGGCGGTACCTGCCTGTCAGTTTCATCAGGTGGCCCAATTAGGTGCTACTAGTGTGTAAAGGAGGGGAACAAGAGACAGAAGTGTCCACATGATCATGTGGAGTGCAGAGCCTATGGCAAGATTGACCATCTGCAGCGCTTTTGCAGGGTGTTTCTACCATTGGGTAGTGAGAGGGGTTTTGTGTAGACTCCATGTGCAGGAGAAGGAAAAGTGGCTTCATCCTAGTCAAGGAACTAGAATACGTCAGGGCATGTAGGCATAGATGGTGTTTGTGGTTGTGGTAGCCAGAAACCAGGATTATAGAGGCAGCAGGGCAGGACAGTTCAGGGTAGCCAGGTTGTGTCGCAGGTTCGTGGCATCGGGCAGGCATATGCAGTGCAACAGACCCAGCAGGAGCAGGATCCCAGACCTTCTACTGTCAGAGGTACTATTTTAGTAGCTTTTGTCTTATCTTCAGTACTTTTTGATATGGGTTCTACACATAGTTTCATATCTGTTCCCATTGTGGAAATCCTTGGGCTCTGTGTTTCTACTTTTTATGAGAACAGGACACTAGACACTCTGTTGGGGACTAGAACGGCTGGTGTGCATCAGTGCAAAGAGTGCACCCTTGAGGTTGGTGGGTGTCCTTCCTATGGGACCTCTTTGTCTTAGAGATGACATGATATGACGTCATTCTCAGGATGGACAGATTTGTTCTCTTTTGAGCCCTTGTATACTGCTGTCGTTGCAGGGTGAGTTTCACGTCACCCGAGGGCAGAGAGTTTCTAAACAAGGGTGAATGGGATGTTCAGGCAATTCGAGCTGGACTAGAGCATCATGGGTGAGGTGGTGTCCCAGCCTAGATTGTGATCTAATATCTGGGTGATCAGGGGACTTGTCAGATATATTTCCATCCAATTGTTGATCGTTTCATGGATGTCTTCCTAGACAAATTTTCAGGTCTACCTCCAGAGCGTGAGGTGGATTTCTCTATTGAGCTTGTTCTAGAAGCAGCACCAGTGTCCATTCATCCTTATAGGATTGCCACGCCTGAGTTGTAGGAGCACAGGAGGCAGTTAGAGGAGTTACAGTCAAAGGGTTTTATCTGACCAAGTACTTCTCCTTGGGGTTCTCCGGTTCTTTTTGTGAAGAAGGCGAATGGTACCCTCACACTCTGTTTGGATTATCAGAAGCTGAACAAGTTGATGATTAAGTACTGATATCCCTTACAAAGTATTGATGACATCTTCTATCAACTTCATGGAGCACGAGTGTTCTTGAAGATTTTCTTAAGGCCAGGATATCATCAGATGTGCGTAAGACCATCAGATATACCACTTACAGCCTTTCGAAGTAGATATGGCCCATACGAGTACTTTTTTATGTCGTTAGGACTCATGAATGCTCCAGCAGTTTTCATGGATCTGATGAATCGTGTGTTTCATCTCTATCCAGATTCTTTTGTGGTAGTATTAGTGGACGACATCTTGGTGTACTCTCACACTCGAAACGACCATGCCACCCATCGTGATATGGTATTGAGTACACTAAGAGATCATAAGCTATATTCTAAGCTCTCAACGTGCCACATTTGGATGGACCAGCTACACTATCTGTGTAATATCATCTCAGAGGCAGGAGTTGCAGTAGACCTAGAAATGGTGAGAGCAGTAGTTTACTGGGAGTAGCCTAAGAACGTGTTTTAGATACAGAGTTTCATAGGTCTGGTTGGTTACTAAAAATGCTTCATACAGGACTTCTCCCGCTTATCAACATCGTTGATGAGTTTGACTAAGAAGGGTGTGTTGTTTGTTTGGTCGGAAGCTTGTGAGACAGCCTTTCGGGACCTGAAAAGAAGGTTAACATCACCAATAGTCTTGATGCTCCCAGATCAGGGGAAGAGCTATACAATTTATTGTTATGCATCAAGTATTGGGCTGGGAGCGGTATTGATGCAGGGTGATCGATTTGTTATTTACGGGTCTCGGCAGTTGAGTCCAGATGAGAGGAATTACCCAACGCATGATCTTGAGTTGGAAGCAGTTGTGTATGTGTTGTGCTGTTGGATACATTACCTATTGGGAGAACTTTTTGTGGTTTTCACCGACCACAAAAGTCTCAAGTATATCATTACACTGTGTGACTTGAACTTGAGGCAGCGGAGGTGGGTCGAACACCTTCAGTCCTTTGATTTTGAGCATACCTACGCACCTGGTAATGGTAATGTTGTAGCTGATGCACTGAGCAAAAGGACTCAAATACAAGCTGTGCAGGAGGCCAGTGATGAGTGGCAGCTCATGGCTTTGTTCTCTGAGATGCATTTGGAGGTGCATGATTGTCAGGGGAAAGTTTATCTTTCCTCTTTTGTTGCAACTTCTACCCTCCTGGATAAAGTGAGGATGAGAGAGCTATCTGATTCAAAATGGCTAGTTATACGGGAGTCAGTGGCAAGTTAGGACCCTCCGCCTAGTTGGACGATATGTGATGATGAGGTTCTGTGTTTCCTTGGATGAGTGTGGGTTCTAGGGTATATATGTGAGGAGCTGATGCTGGTGTTTCATGGTTTATATTGGGCAGTTCATCACGGGGTTACCAAGATGTACCGAGACTTGACACGTCAGTACTGGTGGCTGGGTATGAAGAGTAATGTAGCTGGTTTTGTTACAAGGTGTTCCACCTGTCAGTAGGTGAAGGCGGAGTATTAGAGGCCAACCAGACTATTACAGCAGTTACCCATCCCGGATTGGAAATGGGATGATGTCGTGATAGATTTTGTGAATGATTTTCTGAGGTCACCTCGAGGAAATGATGTGGTGTGGGTTGTTGTGGATAGACTCATGAATGCAGCTCACTTCGTGCCGAATAAGGAGAAAATTAGTGTGGATGATCTCAGAATGTTGTAAATATGAGAGGTCGTGGGTCATCATGGGGCCCCTCGTTCTATCGTTTCAGATAGGGATGCCCATTTTACATCTCATTTCTTGCACAGTTTTCAGAGGGCACTGGGTACACAGGTTCTTCTGAGCAAATCCTACCACCCTCAGACCAATGGACAGTCAGAGCGTATGATACAGGTGCTAGAGGACATGTTGTGTGCATGCATCTGAGACTTTGGGGGCTCTTGGGAGAAGCATATACCCCTAGTTGAGTTTTCCTATAATAATAGTGTTTAGGAAACTATAGAGAATGAACCTTACAATGCTCTATATTGTAGGCCATGCGATCACCTTTGTGCTGGTTAGAGGTAGGTGAGGCAGCTTTAGTGGGACCACATCTCATGCAGCAGACTTCTCAGTAGGTCCAGTTGATTCAGAAGCGGATAGCTACCGCACAGTCTCATTAGAAGTATTATGTTGATTGTCGCAGATAACCCTTGGAGTTCGTGGTCAGGCACCAGATCTTCCTTCATGATTTTATGAGGCTGGGACACAGGTGGATCAGGATACATGGGAAACTTTCACTGATGTGTGTGGGGCCATTTGAGATTCTGGAAAGAGACGGGCAGGTTGCCTATCAGTTGCACTTACCATAGTGGTACCGAGCCATGAATGACGTCTTCCATGTATCTCATTTGTGCCACTATCATTCCGACCTGTCTCATGTTTTTCAGCCCATGGATGTTGATCATCAGTTAGATGTGTCCTTTGAGGATCATCGGATTCATATCATTGATAAGATCATGAAGGTTCTTCGAGGTCCGTCAGTTCATCTTGTACGGGTGTTATGGTAGCATGGACGAGTACAGGACAAAACCTGGGACCAGGAGACTGAGGTACATGCTCAGTGGCCAGAGTTGTTCACGGCTATATCTTCACCATCCTTGGAAGAGAAATTTGGGGACGAATTTCTTTAAGGGGGAAGTTTTTAAGAACCCGGTTCTTCTTTTTGAGTTATGGGTATCTTATATTCTCTTTTCCTTAAGTGTTGTGAGAAAATAAGGAAAATGGTGGGAAGTCTAAATTTTTGGAACTACACGCTGTGTACTTTTAGTGGTGTGGAAAAAGCTCACAGGGTGTGTGGCCATGTCGGCAACGAAGGTTGTAAAGACCAGCTACACACCGTGTAGTGGTCCCTTACATGCCGTGTAGTCAGCCGGCAGGTGAATAGTAAGGTTGTGGTCAACTATGCGACATCACACGCCGAGTAATCATATAGACACGCCATGTAGTCATATCGGCAGGAGAGCAGTGCCACACTGGCAGGAAACCGCCAAAGGAACAGTTAAATGAAGAAAGTACACGTCGTGTACTTGGAAATACACATCATGTACTTTTGTTTTTCACTTAAAATGGGTAGTAGACTCCCCTGTTCACAGGGAAGGCTTAGAACGGGATGATGGAGCAAGAGTGGGTGCCTGAAATTTGGAGATCTACCGAGCGCATGTTAGGAATCCTTTTTCTGCAGCGTCGATCTCCCTGTAACCACACGGGTGAGTTCCCCCTTATCCTGGAGTAGTTCTTACCAATTCTTACTCTCAAGGAAGTTATTTAAGCTTGTATTAGTTTTTCTTTCAACTCATATCTATGTCGTTCAAGGAAGAATCGAGGATCGTCGTTCGCGTATATCATTCATGGGTGTAAAAGGTATGTTGCTCGGTGTTCATTTTCCAACTGTTATGCATTTTGTGGTTTTATTTTTCCACGAACCCATGTTGGGATATCATGTGGATGAGGTCGTGGCTATTTTAAATACCTAGAATTGAATAAGTAATTAATTGTGATACTCAATTACTGTTTGGGATCATTGCTTGGATCCATGACCATCCTGAGGGGTGCGTTCCTCTATTTAGTCGTTTGGCCAGGATACCTAAGGGTATTCCATGATAAAATTATGCATTACTTTTTCTTTGAAAGGAATTGTATGTTAATTTCATGATTATATGATCGGAATGGACCAGTTACTTATGCCTGAGGGCGGTGTTTTACTTATTCTTGAGGTAGATGTTTTACAATAGCCTGAGGGCGTGACTGTATTAGCCTTAGGGTAATAACCTATTTTGACTGAGGGAAACCTTCTGTGCTAAAGGGATTGACTTCTGTGCCTGAGGTAGACACTTCTACGCCTGAGGAATTTTTCTGTTACGCCTGAGGGAAAAACCTGTGGGTTGGATTTTGATTACCTGAGGGTGAGGTTTTGATTGTCTGAGGACACAGACTGTTTATCTTGAAATTCATTGTGGTGTTTTCATAATATTAAATGGTTGAATGAATAATTAAAATGGGAATATAACTGGTAATTTAAGTTACTTTGAGTATTGTTTAGTTAATTGCATTTTTTTCACACTATTGTTGCATGTTTACACACAGTTGGGCATGGGCCTTTGGTGGGTGCCTATTGGGAATTATTTCTCACACCCTGTTTGGGTCATGCATTTCAGACCAAACAGAATATGTTTCTGTAGATGTTGATAAGGGAAATGGCCCTTATACATGTACTTGATTTCTACTAGAGAATAGGGGAGCATGGGACCGAGCTGAGGCTCACGATGTTACTGGCTGTTTTGTTCTGTTTTTCTTTTATGTACTGTACTGTACTATATTGTTGTGAAACATGTTCTGGATTCTTTCATGGAATTTAAGGCTTGTTGCACCATTATTAATATACTGGATGTTTATCTCTACTGCAGTTGTTTAATTCAGTTGTGTATTGTTTACTTCTTCAACTATTGTTGTATGATTTTTATTTTATTCTGCTGCGCTACACTTTGACAAATGAGGGCATAGATTCCCCATTATTAGACCTGGGCACTCGCTGCTAGTCGGCAGCCTATAGCATTTGGGGAAATGCGCTTGAGGTATTTTGGAGAACCGGGATCGAGGCACCTGTTGTGTGGCACCCGGAACTTGGATGTTACAATGTAAAATCCTCCATAATCACTCATTATATATAAGTGAATATACTGTATCATTATCTTCATGATAATCATGTGTGTTGATGTTTCTCTTAAAGATAGTTTATTGCGACATTTTCCCAATATCTATGATAGATTATATGACATGTTGAATTTCCCATATATGAAACATAAAGGATAATTATACTAATATTAACTATTTCTTATTTTTGGTATGAACTTAAAGAGTGGAAAATCAACATCTTGGTTGATCAAGTTGTCTTGATCCACTACAATGGGTGTATTAAATTCTATATAATTACATACCTTGACATTAAATTGGTAAAAATCATTAGGTATGTCAGTTTCAATTGAATTAAAATATTTTAATGAGAAATAATTTTGAAAAATAAATTCCCATAAATTACTCATTGATTCAAACCATATTACATTATTTCAGATGTCAGATTAACTTCATTATTTCCCCCCTTTCCTCATAACTTAATTAGTTTGAAAACAAATTGATCATTGTCCCACTTATAAATATTTCTTCTTATATTATGTTTTGAATTATTATTAATTTTTCCCCATGTGTTAGTACAAAATGTTCAATTATTATTCTATATTCCCATTAATCAAGATTTATGATTCATTTATTCTACTATGGGCCCCACAATTGTTCCATATTGTTTTTCAATGTGATTGGTGCTTGTTCATATTATGTGATCATGATTGGAATGCCTCAACTGATTATGGCCCATGAGTGATCATAGATGTAGACATAAAAACCGTGTGGATTGACTCTTTTTACTTCATATTGGATATCTTGGACATGCCAGGATCGACCCATGGAATTCCATATACATGATATCCAAGAGGATTATTATATTATTTTGTTCCAATTGTTCCATAATTGTGAAAACATGGATAGACTCATTTAAAATATTTTTATTCCATGCCCTAGATGATAATTAGATGCCTAAGTGAGATACTAGTAATTTGCTCATTGGTTATATATACACCATGTAATGGGTGACACGTGTTGTGCTTTTCAGGTAAACCCTATCACAGACAAATGATATTAGGTATTACAAAGGCTTCTGTAGTGACCCTATGGATTCTTTATGAATCAACAAGGATGGACTCATTTTCTCATATTTGTTTTGATGTATTCCATTTTTTATTTACATCACCTTCTTTAATATCTATTACAATAATGATTCACATATATAATATGGATGCATCCTCCCAACTTTTTCACATACATGGGTTTAGTCTATACATTGTTCCTTATTCATAATGACTTATGCATGCATATTATCACTTCTTTGGAGGTTACCTAAGTTCATACGTCCATCTTTGGATGAAGAATGTAGTAGTGGTAGGGTATCTAGGTGGAACTCATAAAATCGTGTTTTATTTATTTATTGTCTTTCATTAATTATTAAAATCACAATACATAGATTAAATCACAAAAAACAAATTTATTGATTTACCATTGGTGTTAGACTTATTATAATATATAAAATTATACATAAAATACCAGTGCACTGAGGTATTTTACTAGATCTATTATCCAATAGTATTTTGATTATTTATTGTGGTGTTAAACGAACATAGATGTAATGTTCAACAGAATGAGCCTATAATTCAGATGCTCTTGGAGTAACATGATGGGCACATTTTCATTGTATTGAATTGTAATTCATGTTGTGAATGATTAAATTTGTTATAGAATCATTCAGACATTCAATAAGGGGTTTATAATATTATAAGTTGAAATTTTTTACTCAGTTAATTTATTTATCGTCCAATACAATATCTTTAATTTAGTTATACTACTTCTTTTATTGTCTATAAAATAAATTCTAAAATAAAAACTTTCTACTCTTTTCATGTTGGTATACTATCCCCACTAACAAAAATTACACACCAAATATTAGCTTGTAGCCTCTAGTATACAAGGGGTGTGCATGGGGTCATGTGGTGGCCAATCCATCAACAGGTTTAGCAGTCTATTGGTCAAGGGAGATACAACGTGGTATCAGAGTATCATTCCATGTATTTTTTTCTATTTTTATGATGGTATACATGAAAATATTAATTAGTTAATATTTACAGAATACTCATTCATGGGAGTGATCAACCGATTTATGGGAGATACAAGGCGTATATTAACATTCATTTTTATATAACAAGATATATTATTTTTTAGTATGATCTCTCATACAACACACTAAATTGATTATAATAAATGCATATCTTATAGAAGATGTCTGAGGGTTTCTCCAATTTAAGTATTTATTACATTTTACAAATAATAATGAAATTATATTTCCAAAAAATCATGAAATTTTTGATACATGAACCAATAGATTCATGGGTAGAAAATTAGTGGATGTCATTACATGGAAACTTGTTTTCAATTTCAAAGTGGTATGCAATTTTTCTAAAATTGGAATATGGTAATCCATATAATAAAATAAAATAATTTAATTTAGATAATACCATATTATTTTATAAATAAAAAATATTATATTTATATTATTATCATAATTAAATATGTTATAATTAAATTGGGAACTTCATTCAATATGTAATGTGTATGGGTGCGTTATAAATTGAGATGTGGTAACATGTTTAATTGAACCATATTTTATGAGACCCTCATATTTTGATACTTTGGAATTATATAAATTATTTTGATATTAAGAAATATTTTTTTCAATTATATAGTTTTTTACCTCTATTACATAGGCATAATTATCCGTATGAAAATATTTCATTAATACACAATAGTTCCCATTATGTTCAGTTTGGGAAAGATGTTATGAAATAAAATTGAATTAAACCAAGTATGACAATATTGATTCCATTTGGGTAAGGATAAATACAATAAGTGTAATATAAAATTTAAATTATTTAAATAAAGTGGTTTACATTTGGATGAACCCATAACTACTAAAAAATACCTTTGTAGCATGGCTATGATTTATTTTTTATCCAACATTGGTTAACAAAAAATGGAAATTTTTATGAAATGAAATGAATGTTATTTAATGTTCTTTCATCAAAATATATGGATTTTCACATAGACGAATATTTTTATCCTTCATGAATAATTATCTTTTTAATTAATGAATATCCAATTATATTTTGAGTAGTATTTATTTGAGGGATTATTTAATTAAAATTAAAATTATAATGTAAACTGTACATTACTCTATAGGAAAAAATTGCAATTTTCTATAAGGAATAAATTTATTAATTCTTAAATGTAAATAATAGAAGTTTAACATGGGGTATATGAAATTAATATCCAAATTATTGTAGGATATTAGTAAAATAAATATCTATTAAATAGGCCAATTTAAAAAACAAATCATTATGCTAAGTGTATTTTGATAAAACAATTCCTTGCATGTTTTATTCAATACTAGAAATTGATGATAATTCGTGCCATTATAATGATTACAGAATTAAATTAAAATTAATAAAATTACTAATATGGAATATTATGTGGTTTATAATATTCCAACAACTTTTATTGGTTGTTTGAACCATCACTAAATATTTCCATTACTATATGTCTATAAATAGGAACATTAGTATTACTCGTAGGCATATTTCATTATTGCGTGAATATAAATGATAGGATCCCAATCCTAGTGACTTCTATTAATAGTGAACTAGTTTTGGGTTGATTCATTATGATTCTGTGTGGGGTTATATAGCTATAGTATGTTCTATATGATCAATAAATTACTTGTTAAATGTTATGATATTTTTGAATAACAATACTATTTGAGTACAGTTTTCTATGATAGAATATTTGTTCCCAAAATAATACCCTTTATTTGCTAGTAGTTCATGGGGATTTCTAACATTTTTTAAGTGTTTGAGAATTATTAATTTCTATATTATATTGGTCTTCACATGTGAAGGGCATGGTCGACTACATAGTAGTTCATGTGACACTTATTTTTCTTCCATTTTAGTGTTGGATAACTCAAG
This sequence comes from Viscum album, assembly GCA_963277665.1. NCBI lineage: Eukaryota > Viridiplantae > Streptophyta > Magnoliopsida > Santalales > Viscaceae > Viscum > Viscum album. Next base: position 855,419,868 of record OY728156.1, on the reverse strand, counting down.
AGGTCATAATTCTATTCTAAAGTCGTATAGTGTTCTAGGAACTATGATAGTTATTTTGCGGGGGACATCAGATATTGGAATCCATAGTTCATATTAGACTATGAATAGTATTTTGGATCTGAGGTTTTCTTAGTGATCTATTTTTACTATGCATAGGAATATGTGATAACATCTATTTGACGATTTAAAAACAAATAGATTGAGTTGATTGGACGTTGTTTATGACTTCAGTTGTGAAACATCAGTCAACAATCTCCTCCAAAGTAGTGTTTTTAGATTATCAGTCAAATTCAAGATCACCCAATTGATGGGGATAGTTTTTAAATATGATGTATTTTTTGGGAAAGGATCCCAGGTACATTAGGTCTCTTATTCCTAATGTAAGGGAGCGTGTGGACATAACCATAAGGGTGGGGGGAGAGGAGTGTCCAATATATGGCTCAAGAGATTTTTCCAAGTTCACTTTTATGATTTTTACCTATCTCATACTTTGTTTTGACAGTTGTTAACAGTGGACGAGTAACATCTTCGTCATTGGATCGATGGTTGAGGGATCGTTCAACATAGGAAATCAATAGTTGACATGTTTAGTGGTACAATCCTATTATTGGTACCATCATGTTAGATATATAATGGAACATTTTCCATGTAAAGGAAGAACAACTGTGAAAGGAAACTATGGAAATGGTATGTCTTACATAAAATTACATGTGGATGGTTATTTTTTTAGGTTGGTTCATTAAAGAGAAAATGTTGTTTCAATTCATGGATGTGATGCCCAACATGGGAAGACATTGTTGGATAGGGATTGGTTGTGGTGGTTCTTAATGAGTAATTATAGGGTTCTATAGATCCTAAACGCATTGTAATATGTTAATGGATAAGTGTTGGAGGGTAACGACTCTCCTTGTTAAAATGATATCCTCTTTTGAAGATTGAATAAACATTCACTATGAAGTAGTAATGATTTTTTTGAAACTGCACAAAGGACTTCATCATTATCATAAAGGAATATTCTCTATTCCTTTACAGACACAATTCAAATAATCATTGTTTTATCTCAGTTAAATGATGGTTAGGTCCCATATCAGGACATTATCTATGTACAAAAAGATATCATTAGCTAAAAACGGGATATAATTAAATGTTGGTGTCTTAATTAGGGGACAATATCAATGTGTGTTAACTATATGTGGTTTCTAACAAATCATGTATAGACCATAGTGAAAACTAGTTTCTCAAGTAAGAATTACTAGGATGTACTCTATGAAAGAATAAATTTTTCATTTACATAATTCCATGGTAGATTTCACATTAGTCATTCTATGTGTTCTAGAGATATTGACATTTGGACTTTTATTTATGTATACCATGTAAATTCTAGGGTAATTTTTTCTTAAAATGATATACTCCATCCCCAGATGATGATAACGAGGACACCAAAAACATCATCCAATCACATATGTTATTTTTAAATGGGTTCAATTTACCTGTCGTGGATTAGGTAGATAGACTATGTAGGGCATATGAATAATATACTCTATCAATTTTTTGGAAGGAGATGCAATTTAACACTATTTATGGGCTATTATGATTGGTATTAAAAAATTATTGTGTGGCCCTCAATTAATGTATCATGGGTTTAGATTTTATAATTTCACAGGGCATCAAATCTGAGTTTCATGGGGGTTGTATCCATGATGTTGTTTGACTTGATACCTCTTTCTACTATAGTATGTGATTGATGTGGATCTGCTTAATGTCACCTCATCATGGTCTGGAATTTTTTATTGGGTGTTAAATAATAATTTTCCTAAAAATGTCTCTACTAGTCTATGAACATTGATTGATGTTTTCCCAATGGTCTGAATTCTGGACCATGACATGAGAATCATTTAATTGTTATCTGTGTGATTAGGGTTCCAATTCAGATGCTAGATATACAATTAATTAGATGTGATCAATTAATGATACAACCTATAGTGGGGACAACCATTGTACATATAATGAAAGAGACCATGATGTTATGGTATTACCAAAATGATGTTCTAAAGAATCCATATTCATGAGTTTTTAGTTATGAAAATGATCATTTGGTCGAGTTTCTATGTATTTTCTACCATGTGATTAATATAATACATAGTGATTTGTTATGAATTTTTTCCTAAAACACAACCATTTTAAAGAGAATCCATGACTCAATTATGTTGAGTGATGATCACTTAGTTTCTACATTCCATTTCTAGAATGATATGTTTTAATATGGGGAGATATTTTCATCCCATGTATTTGGATAATATGAAATTACATGTGAATTTGGATTTTGGAATTCGATTGACATTACATTTTATAGAATATGTTTTAGAATTATTTTCAGAGTGTCAAATATTATTACATATATTAAGGACTTATAGTTACCTTGATGTTTTTTCATGTTTCAGAATCCTCAAACAAAAATATTGAAATCATGAAATTAGATTACATGGGTGAACCATTTTTATAAAAACTATTTGACCCTTCATCATCAATCAGAAGGGTCCAGCAGTGGTGTATGTGGTTTTTCATGGTATGATATAAACATATAGTGGAACCTCATGGCCAGGAATCATTTTGTCGATCTTGTATACAATATAACCACATGGTTTGGGTATGTTTACTCAAACAATTCGTATAAATCTTTTGACCATCCTCCTTAAACTACAACATGACTAAAGATGGAACATGGTTTTCTAAATTGTTTGGGAAAACTATGATCCATATTATGGGGTGGTGAAAATTACATTATCCTAGTTTTCATTAATAAAATCCATTCGCCTTTATTCACCTACAAAATTTTCATATCCCCTTTACATGATATTTTCCTACTTCGCAACTAGGCATATATATATTTCTCTTAGATATTATTTGATTAAAACTTCTTCAAGTGCATTAGAGAACCATTTACATGTATAAAACTCATTATTTCCCTTTTTATGGGTTATCTATTATATTGCAGCGCTATGTTTGGGACACAATAAATTTCCATATTTTAAATAATTCTTTGCCATATTCAATTTCTCCCAACTAGACAGGATCAGGGATTAATATTGTAGATGTATGTTTTATATGGTATGTGGTCGGTGGAATATAATATTTCCATTTCTTTTCAATTTGAGTATATGTTGCACCTTGGTGCCACACACAAATCTCATCCATCAATTCCTCTAAATGATAATTTTTTTCAAATTAAATGGTTTCTAATATTTTATATTGACTTACCTAATGGGAAATCCAACCTTTAGTTGATTTGTTTTTCTTAAGACATTGCAATGGGTTTTACTACCTTCTATGAAAATAATACCTCTATCATAAAATTGAAAATCCACCTTATGGGGTCGCATTAATTTAGAAAAAGTGTTTTCATTTAGGAATAAATTATTATATTAATAATAAATATTAAATTTTTTTTAGAATGGTATTCATTATATCACATGTTGGATACTCTTCTCTATTAACCATTATGTCTACTAACATGATTGGTTAGATAACCTCTAGGTGTGTGTAGCAACTATAAGGAATAATTGAATTTATTTTTGAAATTAAGATGTATTTAGTCCATGTTAAAGGACTATATATTATTTACTCATGATATATTCTCAATGGCTAATTTTCTATGATTCAATTATTATGTTTCATTCTCCATTCATGTTCATTATGATTTTTTGGTTTGATTTGTGCATGTTTCTAATATTCAAGAACATAATTTCATGACTTGGATTAAATGATTGGGATATAAAATTTAGTTTCTTATTATTATAGTGATTTATTGATATTATGTAATGATGTTTTTTAATGCCTTGCCTACTAACGAGTTAGGGGAAAACAGAGGTCTTGAAATATGAATTTCATGGATTGACTAACCAAGGATGATATTTGATCTTTTTGACAGGTCAAAACAATCATTTAATTTACTTGTACAAGATAAAATTGTATTTTACTATACTCTTGATTGATACTGCATAACTAGGGATAAAACAGTTAATGAAATTGATATCATGATGGTTAAAAAATGTATTGGTTGCTACTCAGTCCCTTATGCGAGATACCTAGGGAGGATATAGTGGTTATACTTGTAACATGTTGATAATGATACGAGGGATTCCTTTTTGGGAAAACATGAATATGGAATGTGGTATTTGTTATTACAAAGGCTATTTTAGAGACCTATAGGCTTTTTTTATAGATCTAAATGGATAGTATGTAGTATTCATTGTGGATATGAAGGTTTTTTTATTTACATATGATGCCTCACAACCTAATTAAGATAATGATTCAGTGATAGAATTGGGATGTGTTCTACCAGATAAAACACAATATTTTTTTCTTCATAAAATTATTTTTTATTCATCATAACCCATGAATACACCATATAACATTGTACATGTTCCAATTGTTCAATTAACTGAATTAGGCCAAAGCAAATAGTTGTGGTAAGGAATCTAGGTCGAATCAAGACCTCGTGATTTAGTTATTTATATCCCTTAATTAAATATTACATGTACACACTTAACAATATATCACATGAACTTTATTGATCTAGACACTATTAGTGGTGTCGTATTGACTATATATCACCCAATTATTAGTCCACCATTGCACTATGGGTAGCAGAGTAGTCTTATTGATCACTCTTCTATGGAATATTACTTTGTCTGTTCATTGTACATTGGAGTAATGAGAACGTGACTAATACGATAAATTGAATTATTATGGAGTTTCACTTTGGGTTCATTTTCCTATTATTTTATTTTATTACAATGGATTCCCTTTTCTTATACTTTTAGTATAATTGTTACAGGAAATAATTATTTTAAATTATTGGTTGTTTCTATTTTTTCACCATTACTATATATATCTTCATATGCATTCTATTATATTTTAAAATAAACCTTATAAAATTTAATGGTATTTATTTTTGGATTATCCTTTATGATACTCTAGTAATGATGTTATAGTATCTCCACCATAACATCATTATAACCTCACTACTAGTTAGTAGCATATAGTATATGTGGACTCACACTTGAGTTCTTGTGGTTTCTAATAAATAAAATTCTTTACATTAAATTCAACCATAGATGGTACAACCTTATCATTCAAGATAGGTATAATGATTATTTATTATCTTGAAGAAAAATGTAATAAAGTTATATTATTTGGATATTTCAATTTGAATTAATCGTTTGGATGAAGATATATGACTTAGATATGAATATATATTATTATGTATTATTAGAGATTGATTAATTTTGAAGGACCTAGGGATTCATAGATAGTGTTTTTCATACAAGCAGGTATTGATTCATTGTGATATAGAATTGAAATTAAACTGTTTATAATAAATTTAACTTTACTTGGATAGATTATTCATGTTATTTTGATTTTATAATTATAAATCATTTAAGGCCATTTGTAGATTTTTCTAAAATTTGTTATCATAGAATAGTGTTCTCAAGGAACAGTTATCCACAAATTGTTATATATATATTGTTGGTTTATTATGATAATAGTATTATAGAATACATACTGTTATTGGTCGTAGAACTAGTGAAGGTGAAATTATATATGTGAAAAGCATTCGTGAATAAAAATTACCTTTGAAAAAGAACACTTAAATTAATTTAAAGGAAGAAAAAAATTGATTTTATTCTAATTTGAATAATATTAGACATCAAATGAATATGTTTTCTAATGATACATTTTTATTAAAATTATAATGGATTATTTAGATTCTTTATAGTTTATTGGGAAAATGTTATAGATATTCATGTGCGAATGATAAATGGATAGGAATAGTGATTCACTATATAATGATGAGTGAATTTATTATACTATAAATGATTATTTAAGGAATTTTACATGATGATATCTCTTGTTTAGGATAAAATCATAATATGATAGTGTTAACGTTGAATAATTTTTACTGATGATTATTCTATGTGATATGGATGCGATATAATTGGTATCCTTACATGGTGTGCAAAAGTGAGGAAAAAGATGGTTACTGTAATTTTCCATTTATGAATTCATAGGTATGAGTGATTAATATGCCTTGTGGAATGAGAAAAATGTATTTAATGATAAATGTTTTCATATATTAGATAATTTGTAAGACCGCAGCCCTTTATATAGGTGTAGAATGATTTAGAAATTTGTAAAAACTAAACTAATTCACTATATATTGAGTGCATGTTGGTAAAAATGATTTATTTGCAGTATAAAGTGATATAATTAGTTTTTTATAGGGTTGGATAGAATATATCAATCCTTATATTAAGGTAAATGTAGTTACACTAACTTATTAGTGGTAAACTAGTGGAACTTTTTGGATCTTCTCATCACCAGCTTGCCTGTGAGCATATCATCAACTAATATTTGGTTGATCAATTATCCATTGGAGCACAATTTCTCCCTCATAACCTCCATGTGGAATATAAAATTTATATAAATCCCATAATTTCACTAGTTCCTCACTGTTAACCTCATATAATATTTTTATGTCTAAATTCCAGAGGAACCCAGGGAAACCCCTTACTATATTCTATTTTTTAAGGAGTATTTAATTTTATCATTCATTGTTTTGTGTTCCATTAGTATAATATCAGTGATGTAGGTATTATTTTTTATATAACTCCACTTATAAAATGGTTCTCTCAATTTTAATTGATGATTCACCATTTATGTCAATTAGAATATATCACGAGTGATTTCACATGTTTTTTATTTTCTTAAACCTCATTTTTACGTAAATGATTTTATGAAGAATGTATATTACCATGAGTATAATATTGGTCATCTCTTAATCATTACCCATTTTATTGATTTATATTCAAATTTTTTTTTGCAGTCACACTAGTCTTCCATGATGTGATCTTCTGTCTAATTAAAATTATTAACATTCATTTAACCATGTTACATTCATTGATTAAATTAATTTATGAATCAAAATGAGGATTTATTACAAGGATATTCTAAAAAATCATTATTTTTATGAAATATTTTTTAAAAATAAATATAATTTATTCGGTATCATGTATTACTCACAATATTGAGTTTTATGGACCCTCAATGCAATTAAAAAACAAATATATAGAATTTTTCTATAAAAAACATTAAATATTATGACATGAATAGTAATAACCAAATTTTAATATATAATTATATATGTGAAAATTATTCTCAATAAAAAAAGTATTATTATATACTATAAAATAAGTACTTTTTTTAGTAATTTATTATTATCCTTCTAAAATGAGCTTTAGGTCAATTTTATTATAATTTCATTGAGAGTATAACAAATAAACATTAATTCTACTTTTTATTAAATCTATATTTTGAAAAAATAAATATAATTATGAATTCATAATTTCAAATGATTCTGATGGTAAATTTGGGATAGTTTTCATAAAATTACATTTTTTTAAAGAAATGAAAAAGAATTGTTATTTGGTAATATTGTCACTAATTCTATTTAAAAAACCCATATAATTTTTTGATAATATAATAAATTATTATTATTGTACACGAGTTATAAATATTCAAAAAAATTAATTATAAATTAACATTATAATTAATCATGTAAAAAAACACTTTTTGAACGAGGGGATTTTGTTGAATAATTATTTTTTCATGACCCTTTGTATCTTACGAAAAAAATTTATTTCCATTAACATATTGATAAAGAGTTTGGTAAAATTTATAAAAAAATTTAGTAAAAAAATACATATTATTTAATAATGTAAAAATAGTTTCTATTTATAATGAATTGTATAAAAGTAAATATCCATCACCATAATGAAATTTTAAATGAGGATATCCTATGATGAAAAATGTCTACCAGGGATTCCATTTTTCATCGTAGATATTATTGTAGGAATATATATTGAATGTTATCATCATAGGCTTGATATTAATTTTTTAATGAAAAAAATTTCAATCAATGTTATCTATATACCATTTTTTATACAAAAATAAAAAATGTAATTATCATTAAATTAAATAACTCTTCTATGTAAACAAGGGGATCATGTATGTTCTGAATGAATCATAATATATATTATTATCAAAATAGTATTTTTTTTTATTTTCTAAATTTATATACTATTTTTAATAACTATATAATTATATGAAATGATTACTCAATAACAACATGATATTTCCTCAATTTAAATAATAATGAAATACATGATTTTGAATTTGTAAAATTTAATGTAATTAGAATTAATTTATATGTTCCATGATTATTTTACTTTTTTAGAAATTTTATAATAGGTTATATTGGAATATATTATCATTTTTCTATTTTAATGTTGTTTTCAACATCAAATTTATTGAATATATTCAAAAAGTAAATTAATTATTTTTGTTAAAAAAAATTAAATGATTGAAAATAAAAAAATATTCATTTATTTTTATGGATTCTTTTGAATATATAATTAAATTGTCCTTTAGTATTAATTTTTAATATACTGTAATTTTTATAACCATTTCATATTGTATAGCTTTTTACCATAGTTAGGGTTAACATAATTTTACTAAGTGACCTATGTAAATGATAGTGTTTAAAAAACAAAATTATTCCATCATTATTTTATTAGTTGGTGGTATTTAAATTATATTCTACCATATTACATAATATGTCTCTATATGAACTATGTTTTCTATAGAAATACATATTTTATATTAATCTATTCACAATTTCAAAAATATGTTCTCCAGAAACTTATTAAATTGTACCCCACAATTAATTTTTTTATAAATCCTTATCCCTAATCCAGGAGTTATTTTATATACAGTGGATTGACCTAGTTATCCTGAAAATCTGATCTAAGGAAGTTAATTTGAAGAATATATAATTGACCAAAATGGTAAAATTATTTGTTATTTTTATTTTGAATCCTATAATTATATGGTATTTTTTATAATCTAATAACATAAATAAAAATAATAATACAAAAATAATTATTAATACAAAAACATTATTAAATACCTTAATTCCAATCAAAAGGGGTTTGAACTTACATTATGTTTTTATGTATGACTTACCATCTCAAGGTAGTATATCAATTAATTTTTCATCATTATCATATTTAGAGGGGTATTATCATTAGTTCAATGATTAAATATAATATATTTTTATAATTATTCCTCATTTTTTCGTATTGTAATATATACCATATTTCCTTCTAATATTTTTGAAAAATACATTTTCTTGTGCATATGTGTCAACTACTGCCTCTATAAAGAAATTTGATTCAATTTTCATTTTTCAATCGATAATAATAAAGATCGATTATATATATAAATGATATATAAAAGATTAAAAATATTTAGAAAAAAAATGATTATTTATCATTTTTAAAATATATCTCATGGAAAGTAAAATAATAAATAATGATTACATATTTCCAACCATCTTAGTTTATATTTCCCTTCATTCTTCTAACTATAACATTAGTGTATGACACTAAATATTTAGAAAATGAAAATATTATATTTATATAATGATTAAATATGTAGATATGGTGTAACCATAATTAATGTACATTGAATAATATATCCAAACCAATAAAAACATAAACAACAATGTAGTTATCACACATAACAGAGAGTTTAATAAAGAATTATTAATATATTAATGATAAATGATTATAATTATATCATATATGCTATAATATATCTCTGATTTGTTTCTTTAATATATTTATTAAAATTTATAATAATTATATATTTGTATTAAAAACATACAATGTAATTAAATCGTATGGTGTGGGTTTCATGTTACAATATCAATGTATATCATAATTGATTATGATCTTGTTTCTAAGAATTTTAAATAATGATGTAACAATTAACTAACAAATAAAATTTCATATCCTCTAAATAATAATATAAAACCAAATATTTCCATTTATTTTATTAACATTATTTTTTTAAAAAAGATTATAAGTAAATTTAAAATGTAAATTAATTTATTTCTCCATTTGGGTAAGAATAATATTTTACCCATATATATGTCTTCGAAGAAAAATATATAATTATTTTTAACATTCTACTATGATTTAAAAAACATAATTTTAACCAATAGATTCATTTTATAAAACAGTTTATACTGAGACATCCTTTCATCTTATGAATGGTGTACTTTCTACATTTTCTAAAAAATATTCAAAATGAATCATTCATAAAATATACATGACAAGAATTTAATTTACCACTATCAGGGTTTAAAAATTAATTTTAAGGATCATTCAATACATTCCAAGGTTATTTAATATTATGTTTATTAAATTTATTTTTAATAATTTTTTTTAAATAAGTGAATTAAATTTAACAAATATATTATCCTCATGGAACAAACAATGTGATTTTTGATTGATTTTTCTACTTAATATAGAATCTGTTAATTTAAAATAATATAAAGATAATATGATATTTTTATCACTTGAATTTAATTTTCCATTCTTATGTTATGATTAATTGATTATCTATTTATCACTCTCATTTAATTTCATGAGTAATTCTAGGAATTTCTTTTGGATATTGTGGATGAAATATGAATGATATAAAAAATGTGATCATTGGGCCTATATTTATATCTCCCGATAATACATCGGATAATTTTAGATGTCTCATGAGTTAAATGGTACTAGAATGGTGAGTGAACCTAGTTATATATTTGAATATTTCAACTATTAAACTCCTAGGACAAAACATTTACTACGATGATTGTTGTGGCAGTGAACCCATTACACTGAAATGTTATGCATCAATCCATGAATATAAATGAAATTATTTTAAATGTTAATTTTTACACCCAATACATAAATTTTTTCCTATGTTATTGTTTCTTCTATGATTTCACTGAATCTGTTATGATTTATATCTTATAAACTACATTAAATTATGCCATCACTTAAGATTTTTATATTTGATATTAATGGTATATTTTATTAATGTTACAGTAATGTTATATTTCCCTTATACTCATGTTATATTTATTTTGTTAATAATATCTCATTTTAATATCATTATTGGGTATCCATTCCCAATCTTTCTTATGATACCATTACAAATGTTTTTTTAAAAATTTATTATTAATAACATGTCTTAAAAAAGAACGTTTTTAATAAGAATGTTGTACATGATGTTGTTACATATAGAAAATTTTTATTATATATCCATTTATTCAAGGATTCTTTAGCATGAATATTTTATGGTGTATCGGTATATTATTTAATGAATATTCAACATTTATATGTAATTTCATTTTATGAAATTTATGAATTTATATAGTTTTCATTACTAAAATAAATAGTTATTTATCGAGTCTAGGATATGAAAAAAAAAATTGAGAACACAAAAGATAATCATATGTGTAGGATAATATCCATTTCTATGCTAATTATGGATGGGTGATTTCCAAGAAAAATTTGCATTTATAGATACTAAAATATTATATGGTTTGAAATTTATACATAATGGATTAATATTCCAAAAAATAGTCAGTCAGGTATATCCCATCAATAATTCATAGGAATAGTTAAATGAACTAGTTGTGCATAGTGTGTTACATTATCATGGGATATTATTATCAAAATTAAAATTTTTATTATAAACCACCGTAAATTAATTGAATATATTACTACCATGAATTAAGTAAGTTAAAGATATGGTTTCATAGACTCAGTGGAATCTATAATGATTTATAGGTATTATAAATTATTTTCAAATATTATAATGTTTTCAAAAATTATTTTTGATTCTAAAACTATTAATATTTGTTTTACTCAGTGAAAAAATGACAATGGAACAAAAATAATATAGAATATGGAGGAAAATCAATGATTATCCTAAAATGAAACTGATTATTGAGTAAGATATAATTATTATTTATTTATTCATTAACATATTTATTTATCTTTTAATCACGTTGAACTAGAAAATGATTAAATTATGGAACAATGATTTTTTTATTCATTTATGAGGAACATCCACCTTCTCATAGAGGGACTCTTGATCCACTAGGAATTAAAAAATGGATAAGTTTCACTAAATTATTAATTTACAATATCGATAATTTTAGTATGAAAAAATAAATTAACATCCTATCATTTATAAGTAATATAAAATCAACATTTCAATGTTTTCACGAAAAGAAAGAAACATGATGAAATTTACTCTACAGATTGGGCAGAGATTAAATGATCATTTTTTAATATGTACATTTTTTACATTCATCATATGATATTAGATAATTATTATATTATGTAAAGTATAATCATGATGTATCTATTTGATCACATGATTCATATATTACATGAATTGTGTTGTATGATTCATGTATTATAATGAAACCTGAATGTAATTTCGATATATTGTTCATTGGCCAAAATATAAGTTATCAACATGAATTAACATTAAGGGGATTCAGAATAAATGATGAACTTATATTTATCTACTCTCATGTTGGAAATGGAGGTAAAATGTTCCCATCAATATAATTTTTATCTTAATAAATGTAATATTGAATTAAAAGGAAACTGAAAATAAACTGATTGATGAATATGATCTTTCATTTTTGATCAATAAATGTAAATAATCATGTCAGAATGTTTCTCAACGAATCTCAAAAATGTTTTTCTTCATGAAAACAATATCATCAAGTATATTGTTTTCAATTTGATTAAAATTATATATATATTGATTCCAATATTTTTAATGATCTATAGAATTCACATCCAACACTCTATTCCTTCAATTTTTTTGGATTTGACAAAATTCTCAAATCAAAAGATTAATGAAGATAATCAATGTCAATGTCCTCTTAAACTATTAAAAAAAGGAAATCAAATTCGATAACAATTTATTATTTGGGGTAAAATAAAAATATATTATAAGGTTAACATTTAATCTACTCAATAAATGTTAATATATTTTTTTAATTTGGTTTTACCCACTAAATTATATATGATCTATTATCTAATGGTCTCAAAAATCCAACTCATAAAATATATTTAGACATAAAACTGAACACACCAATGGTATGATGATAAAATATCATTCATATGATTTGTATCGTAATGAATATTATTGGAATATGCACCTTAAAAATATTATTATTCTCCCTTTGGATGAATATGTTGTTATATTATGCATGGATTTCATATTACTATAAAAAGACATTATTATTTACTAAGGAATAAAATAAATTCATTACATGCCAAAATAACTTAAGATCTGAAATCATTTAAATGATATAAATGAACATTAATTGATATCGCATCAATTTTATGAGTCATGATTTAAAAATAGAAATTGAATTTATATAACTTGGTAAAGGATAAACTAAACATTAATGATATTTTGTTTATGGATGAGGGCTTTGTTGGTTTTTCGGAATATTTTCCTACACTACCATAGAATCATGAAGATAATATATAAATATAACACATACATTAGGTTTATCTTATTTCCCATACTCTATAAATAATTTCCCCAATAGATTTTTGTTAATTGATGAATCAACTACACGATAATTTTGAAATGGTATTTATACATAAAAGTGTAAAAACAAAGGGTCTACCAATTTCGTTTGGTAAAGATAAAAATGTGGATCAATAATACTATATATTGGTTAATAAGATCATTATAATATCACAATAAAGAATACATATCATACTACTCTAATTGATATCTTTTTAGATCAGATATGTGGAAATCAATGAATTTTACATATTGATCTTTATATTGGGTATTATCCACTCAGAGTCGTGACTGAGGATATACCAAAGAAAAAATTTCTTACAAGGAATGTACATTTTTAATTAATTATTATTCATGTTTTTTCTTATAATTTTCTAAATATCATCAAGGAATTAATGTGTAGATACTATTGATATTACCATCATCACATCGAGGTATTAGTTGCATACAATATTCTAAATTATTAAAATATAATTTAAGACATGACAGAGAAAAAATATTGTTCTAAAGACCATAGAAGAGGGGATTCTAACTGAAAAATTAAGAAGTGTAAAATTTGGATACAAATAGATTCATTTTTTGGATGTTTAAATGTAATTAATATATGTTTATTTTCCACTAAAGATGAATGTTATTTAATTGTATCCTAGAGAACCCACTATGAATGAGATATGATTCTTTTTTGGATATATGTTATTGATGGTTATATGATGATTTATCATTACTACATAATTCACTCATAAAGTTATCATGGAATGGATCCAAGATACTTGGGATAAATTATTATAATGAAAATTTCAATAAAATAAAATAAAAATTATGTTGGAATACCTATTCATACATAACCATACAGAGGGATATGATTAGTATTCCATAGTGATGACTCAATTAAAGGAAAAATATGAGTCCTCATAATTCAGGATATAGTTTTAAATAATGCCTGGCTCGAGTTGTAGTTTAATGAGAAAATTTACTAAAATAATTATTCAATATTACTTAGGGAATTTTTTTATTACAAATATTGGTACATTTTATATATGCAGAAATGTGTTATATATATTAATAACACTAATTTTTGTAGTAAATATTCACATAGGAATAGTTGAATATTATTTAGATAATATGGTTGTAGTCCATTAATGATTATGACTACTGATCATAATAAAATATTGTGTAAAAATAAAGTGGTTGATTATCTGAATAAAAAATCTCATTCTAGTTAATCCTTGATGAGGATAATAAAATATACATTTATTTTGTATTGTAAAATGATGTTTAATGAAATATTTATGAAATGGTAAAATATTATCATATCAAAAATTATTATCGTTCATCTATATATATGATGTGTATATAAGAATAATAGAATGATATAGAGATATCGAATGATATATGAATTATTCTTGATATTAGCAATGGGTTTAATGAAATGATAATATTAAAAAATCACAACTTTTGTTTCTATAAACATGATTTGGAGAATAAAATAATGGATGAGGATCATAGTTCATCACTATCTATTAATTATGAAGGGGAATGGATGTAAATATATCTGAAAGAGTATTTATATAATTAATATAAGAATATATATATTTTTTAGTATATATCTCTTTTCATGGTATGTCATCACATTCTTGTTAAGATATTTAAGTCTATTGAAAGGTTTCAAACATAAACCATATAATAATTAAAATGGGAAATCCTCACCATGTATATTATCATTAGACTCATGGAGACATATAATATAATTATTTCTTGATGGTTTTTATTATATTTCCATGAAAAAATTTCACACATCAATTCCATAAGATAATAATTCTATCATGATCATATTTCTATATATTTTTTAGGAATATTGAGATGTCTTCTTGATGTTCCACATTATATTGTATGTGATCAATATCTGAGTCTTACAAATATGTTCATAGGATGTATTTAGAAGGTTATATATATAGGTTCATTTTCACATAACCCATAAAATCCATATATACATGGTCATCCAGATGGAACAATTAGTACAATAGAGGATATATCGGGGTCTTCTAATATGAAATTTAATGGTTTTTGGGATAATCATTTTTATGCAGTCAAATATTTTTTAAAATTTATCATTAACCCATGAAATATGATGGGTCATTGTGGATCCCTTTGTAGAAGGAAGTCTAGAAGAACAATGTTCTATGATAAAGTTATACATTGAAATAGATTTAGACTATATATATCTAGGAAGTATGGGTGAAGTTGAAATCCATTCAATATCACATCATGGAAAATTAGAGTTGATAAAAATGTTACTCTATCAATATTCCACATAGTCATGACATTTATTATAGTGAGAATGTATTTGTGAAAATTCTCCATTTATTATGTTTATGAAATTATAAAATTATTAAAAAAATTACCTAGTTATATTGCTCCTTCTGATGTTCATAACTGAGAAATGGTGGCATATTAAAACTTCCCACATCCACTTAACATATCTCATTTCCATGATGAGTACCATGTTTCTATATTCAATAAATATATTCCTATTCCATCATAAATACTAAAATAAAAAGTAATACTACAATAAAATGATCATTACATTTATTTAAAACCATAAAAAATTATGCCTTTCTTAGATGATGTATTAAGATACATGTTTACTCAGGTGGTGAGTGTTCTCTATGAGAATTAAAAATTCAAAAAATCTACAAGGAAACCCCCATATGTAATGGATGAATATGTTATCATCTTTTTGAAAACATGATGCTATTAAATTGTAAAAATAAATTTTTATTATTTGTGTAAATTAACAACCCATGAGACTCGGAAATGTTCTTTTTAAATAAATTTTATTTCTTTTCTAAAATGAATTACACCAAACATAATGATTTAATTGATCATGTTTCTTTTAATTTACTATTATTTGAATATAAATGGTGTTAACTATTGATATATTTTGATTTTATTAATATTTATTCCCATATCATTAATTTTATATAATTTTTCCACTTAGTTAATAATTTTTCATTAATTCTGTTGAATTGTATAATATTATTTCTGATAAATTATTTTAGGTACATAAATTAATTATCATCATTAATGTTTTCTATCAGATTCTTTGAGTTGAACTTATTAAAATATTCTTCCACATTTTGAATATATCTTTAAAAAAACTAAATTAATTTTTTAGATCACCATATAAAAATTAATATAGTATTAAATTTTAGGATCTTTTAAATGTACAGATCTTTCAAGGAATAATGAAAATTTATTATTATTATAAAACAATATTATCATTAAAAAAAGAAAATAATTATATATTTCTTTGATAATAATCATATATAATGAATATTTAAGTAAAATAAATGTAATTGATTAAATATGTAATAATATTATACATAATATTTTCATAATTATATATTTACATATAAAAGATATTTGTTGAAAATATTTTTTATCAAGTTTTCTAGGAAAATTTAAAAATCATTTAACAAAATTATAAATATTGATTTTTTTTAAAATAGATCGAATTTGTAAACAGTAATAATTAGTGTTATTTAAAAGTTTCAATATATAATTTTAATGGTAACAGTGGATAAAAAACTGTAAGAAATAATCCATATGGTAAATGGGTAAATTGGGTTCTCCCTATTGAAAACTATGTGATAGGGCCACCAATTTTCATATTAGATATTATTGGATGAATTAATTTCAACTCTTCGAACATTATGATTTCAAAAACCTCATTTTCATGTATATAACCCTTTCATTAAGATTTTTAATGAATTTAAAGTATATGGTTCATGTCTGGGAAAGTTCTGAGATCATTTATAATGTTTTGGGGAATTTCTTTAGGTTTATGTGTTTTGAACTATTTTTTAAAATCATCCATCACTAATATGAAATTATTCACAATGAATCATGTGAAACAATAATGGTTTTATGGTAGGTGTATGGTTTTCCCAACTCGTGTAGAAGCCATTGATATACCATGATATATTGGTTTGTGGGATTTTTCATGATTGGGACAAAAATTTTGAACTATTTTATCTAGCCATAAAATGTTTTCCTTAAGGTAGTGGTAGCTGAATCGTTATAATATAGTTTTACTAAGAATACTACTAAAAATTCTCATGTAACAAGTAATTTCCCAAAATTGTGGATCTCACATTTTTTGAGCTTTACATCTCTCATTTATCCTTATATGTTTCCCTAAATTAATATTATCTCACCCAAATGCCTAAGGATTTATATCCCATAAATATGGTGGTGATGAAAAAGATTATCTTGTTCATTTTATGTAGGATTATCTTGGTATGTGGTAGTTGATGATTGTTCTAGATTTTTTTATTATATATACATACTCTATATCTCAGTATAATAGATATAAACTTGTTGTGGATGGTTATATGAAATTTGGCACAAAATATGATTATATTGTCCCTTTTTATATAAGGTTAAGAGATAAATGGTGGGTTTTTTGGATATTAAACATTGATTCCATGTTATTTTTATGCTATATTTCATTTTTTCACAAATTCATATGGTAGGTGGCTCCACTCTAGAAATTGATATATAACATACAATATTTAGTTTAAAATGTATTTTTTAGATGAATTTTGTAGTGAATTTAAATTTAATTACATTTTGGAAACTTATTTAGTCACAAATTTTTAATATATTGGAATTGGGATATTTTAAAGTTGATATTGGAAAAACGATTTTAAAATTATTATTTTAAATTTATATTTTGGATTTTTGATAAAACAAATATAGTTATTTATTTCTATTATTGAAATGGGTTTTTAATATTTTTCAACTAATGTACATTGTTATTGTAATGGTTGAAATTGTTAAAATGGTTTTTTTGGTATTTGGTGATGGCCAATTTTTGTGGGTGTTTCTGTGCATTCAGGAAGGATAACTATATAAAGTTTACCTCATCATTTGTTGGATGGTTAAGGGTCGAAAACTCCCTCTTCAAATGGTTCATAAATTGAAATATTAGTGAACAGATGAATAACCACACAATATTATTTAGAGGTACAATTTCTAATGCTTTGTTGGATGTTATGATATTGCAATGGATAAGCCAAAATGGAACTTGTGAAATGGTATTAAAGTATTATATGGTATCTTTCCTTGAAAAAATGTATTTTGGGTAATATATTTGATAAATATTTTATTTACATTCCTATATAAACTATTTATATAAATTAGTTAATGTAAATATTATAATTTGTTATATACTAGTAGAGTAAGTGTGGATTTCATTTCATGAAAACCATCACTATTTTATTACTCTGCCCTACTTTAGCATGATGGTTTTTTGAACATTTCATTTACCAAGACATTGGAAAAGTTAATGTATCATACATCTATAGTGGTGCTTCATGGTACATGGTTTGTTTTGTGTAGTGTAACATTGAAAATGTTAGACCATTGAATTTGTTGTTGTCTTTGTGTTTCATTGGGTTTATAATTTATGGGGTACATGTATATTATAGTCTTTTATTTTTTATATGTTTTTAGATTTTTTTGAATGATAATGTATTATTTTATTTTTCTTTCATCAGTATTATTCATTATGTAGTTGTTTATTTACTTATGATATGTTTGTTTGGTTGTTAAATTTTTTATGGGAAAATAATCCCTCATATGTAAATGATGGAAATGGTATTTTTGACTTCATTTATTCCATTGGTGATGCCACATAAGTCCAAGTATCATGTTCTTGAATTTTCATGTCAATGAGAAGAAATGGGATGTTACATGTGGTGTCATTTTGGTCCTTCCAAAAAAAATTAATCAATTGTTCTCTAACATGATATTGGTTGTCAGTATTCGGGTTGGATTAATTCAAGTCCACTACATGAGTCTATATCATTAAAAGGGGTTAGATTATTGGAGTGTAAATTGTAGAGCCTAAAAAAATAGCTGACCATTATTGTTGATCTTCATGTCACCAGGGAGTAGGGTACATATTGTTTTTGGTATAGTTAATGTATTTGTAATCTCAAGGTCATGGGATTATCCAATGATATGAGCATTAAAATGAATTATAAAAAGATAATTCTTACTAGTATATGATATTTTATATTGAGTAATGATTTTATGTAATGTTTTTATTTTTAAAAAATGTGAATTTTGTCTTCAAATGAATGATTTGTAAAAAGATAAAAATTCTATAATTATAAAAATTGTATCATTTTCAAAATAAATTAAAAATTTTCAATGATGGTTCAATGTAGATTATATAGAGTTTTAGAAATAACTATTTTTATAGTATGATGCCATAGAATTTTAAATTCAATAACTTTAGTAAATTGATATAGAGGCTTATTAATATTTTTATGTTTCAAAAAAATGGCAGACAACAGACATCATTGAAGCTAATCAGAAGTGGTAGCTGAGAATGTTGTTCACCTAACCCACATTTGAAGCAAAATCAAGTTCAGAATATTTTGCAAACATTTCTGGATATGGAAAATAGTTAATAGGGGGTTGAGACATTTTATACAGGTCATTACATATAATAACAAAAAAAAGGAATCCACCCATCTATTGAGGTGATCCAAACCAAAAAAAGTAGAGTTGTTGATGAATTGGATGAAAAGTATAACTGATTTCTTCCGGACACCAGCATAGAAAAAAGTCAAGAGGGAAATTTCTATGCTAAAATAACTAGTTTTGTAGTCATGGGATGTATCTATGTAGGGTATATCAGATCAAGTCCTAGAATGGGTTGATTTTGAAGAATCATTAATCAAAAAAATACCACCGACATACATTACAACATTATTAAAAAGGTATTTCATCATCATGAATCATGATAACCTCATTTTGAATAGAATGAGGTAATATTCATGAATTTAGTTTGATTCCCATGTGAAGAAGATGCATGATCATTCTTGAAGTCATTTATATTATAACATGTGATGAATTTTGAGATTCTTTAAATGATTGATGTTTATTGTTTAACTGATTATAGTGACATGGTCAATAGAGTGACGGTGGATGAAAGGGATATATGGGGTGCTACAATTTGAGGTAGATCATGTTTTTTCTTATAGATTAATTTATTAAAGAAAAAATGAGAATTATTACCTAACAAATGATTTGGATTTTTCTTCAATAGTCCATGCTTTGAATACATGGCATCATTACTCATGTGGTTAGAAATTTATGGTATTTACAGATCATATGATCATGAGGAATAAATTCTCATAATTTGATTTGAATTTGACACAAATAAAATTGATGGAGTGCCTCCAAATGTTTCTCATCGACTTGATTTATATATCGGGTAAGGGAAATAAAATTTTTGAAGCATTACGTATAATGTCATATTCCTAGTTGGGAAAAAAATCCTCAAATCAGGGGTAATTGATATTGGGGATAGAAAAAAATAACATGGATTGTGATGACCTAGGTTATGTTGTAGGTTTCATTCCACATTCCATTGTTACTTATTTGGTAATGAATACCAAATATGTATAGACAACTGCTTTTGAATGTGTGTCATTGAGGTCAGAACACAATCGCGGGGAGTCAATTTAGGGTTTGATACTTGATGGGTGTTCTGTATTGTGGGTTATAAATTAGACAGTGAATATATATGTCTTCTTAATAATAACAATATAATTAATACCATCATTCAAGATTTACTCTTCAACTATGAATATAGAATATGTTTATGGTGTTGAATGAAAAATATCCATAGTTCATATGTAAAATATGGGTTATTAGTTAGTTTTTAATTTATTATCTTTTCAGTAGGCTATGGAATAGGATCAATGACCAGTATATTTGTCAGAAATAATACTTGTTCTAATTTTTAATAGGGTGATGATAGCTATGGATTTTTTAATAGGACTTCCAATAACTGTTCCAAAACATTATTTCATCAAGGTAATAGTGGATCCAATAACAAAGTTGGATCAATTCATTAATCACATATGGTAGAGTAATTGACCAAAATATATATCTGAGAATTTGTAAAGATGCATGGAATAAATTTCTCGATAGTGTCTAGTAGATATCAATGTTTTAATTCAAATTTATGGAATCCTTAAAGAAATCTATTGCTACCCTATTTACTATGAGTACGACATATCACTTGCAGATGAATGGAAAATACAAGAAGATGTTACAATCATCATAAGATATGATGTGGGATTCTATAATGTATTGTGGTGGTTCATGGGAATATAAAATCCCATTAGTAGATATCTCATACAACAACATCGATGAGGCCTTGAAAAAAAATTAATCCTTTTGGAGAATTGAATGGATGTCACTGTTTTCACTACTTTTTGGAGTAAAATTATGGGAGTCTACAAAAGTGAGGCAGATCCTTGTCCAATATAAAAAATAGATGTTTTAGTTGATCTAGAAATGGGTGTAGATGACATCTAGTTATCATGAATTATAATAATATCATCATCGACCATCATTTTCATTCATGTTGAGTATTCATATATTTTAAGGATATCTCAAATATTTGGAAATTATAATTTTTTAGAAGGTCATGTTATATCATTCACACATAGGCCCATTTTGGATACATAAATGGGTTGGATGGGGAAATATCTGTTGTCAATGTCACCATGCTGATGTGTGGTGAATAATGTGTTTCATTTATATCATTTATAAAATTATCATGCTGATCATGACTAAAAATTTTTATGGAATCACATTGAACATGTGTTTGATGGTCTGTTGATTCACATGTTAGTGCAGACAGTGGATATGCAAAAGAGTTCTATGGGGAGAAAATGAATTAGTCTAGTGTGGGTTTTTTTGAAACATTTATTGATTCATGAATAGTCTTGGTAATATAAAAAGGTAATGAAAATAAGATGGCTAGAAATTTTTATGATAAATGTTCCTTTCTATATCTCAGGGATTAAAGGAAAAATGACAGGGGAATTATCACCTTAAGATGATTTACATAACTCATTCTTTAGTTTTTTATATAATATATATTTCTAATGTTTGGTTGGGTTTGGTGATTTTTTTTAAATGTTTTGGTGGATTTTCTAAGAGTGACGAGTGATGAATGGTTTGGGAAAACATTTCAACTCATAAGGGAAATCAGAAACGATGAAAAAATTGCTAAAAAGAAGGTGTACCATCAGAAATTCGATTTTTCCAACCCTTATGGAAGCCTATTTGAAACCATAGAGTTTTTTACTATTGTATATTTTATGGATATAATATTTCATTCAAACCATAAAATCCAACAATTAATGTTTCACCCTTGAGGGAGTGGATGAAGCACAATTACTGCCCTTTTTTTCTAACCACGCAACTAACCATGCACGAGATGAATGTAAGATCCTAAAATTCTGAATCTCACAAATTATGACCTCTATGGCTATCAATTATACTCTTATGTACTTAAAATTATTTATTACAACCTCCCAAAGGCTAATGAGTCATCTCACATAGATCTAAGGGTTATTTGAAAGCTTCTTCTCATGATTTGATCTAGTATTGTCATGTTAAGTGATTTTTTGTGGTTTTTGTATGATATAATTATCCATATCTGTTATTTTCATAGATCTGCATATTATGTGGATAGATATAATATTTTTGATTCAAAATATATTTATATTTTTTCTTTTGGATGCTAGGGGATGACATCTAAGGAAGTTTCATTGAGATTTGATCCAATTTCATTTAGGTTTTCATGTTGTTCATCTTGTCATCATAAATTCCTAAGGTAGCTGGATTCACTCAAGACATCCCTATATAGAATATTAATGATGAGTTTAAAATTTAATGATCTAGTTGAATTTGGATATTAAATAAATGTAAATCTATTATTGTAAACATGTATGGTAACATTTTATAAAATTATGGAAATTGGCCTTTTTTGTGGAAAAAGAATTTGGAATCATGATATTAAAAAAATGATTTTAAAATTATACTTTGGATTTGTTGAAAAGGAAAATTGATTCAATAAAAGGATGTTTTTAATGAAATTGGTTTTAAAAAGGTTTTGAATAAAATAATTTTTTTTATTAAAATGTATAAAATGGTTATTTTGTCTTTGGGTTTTGTAGTAATGGTTTCATGTGTTCTTGTTCATCGTGATATATAAAAGTAAGGTGTATCCCCCATCATTAGTGATATGGATAAGGGTCATGAATATCCTTTGTAAAAATTTTCATTATATGATAGCTTACTGAATAGATGACTCACCAATCATGAGTATAGGTAGGGCTAGGTTTTCATACATGGTTAGATGTTTGGATATGTGAAATGGAATGGCTATGAAAAATGGATCTAGAAAAATGATTTTAAAGATTTTGTTGGATAATATAATTGGTAAAATGTAATTTTTTGGAAAACTGTTTCAAATGAATATTTTTTAAATTTCTGATATATTCATTCAATATAAATTGTTTTATATAATCAGGCTAACACAATGTATCTTAATGTTATAAGTAGAGAAGTCAACTGGGGAAAACCTGCCTGAGTTTTATTAATCACTCCAACTATGGAGTGTTGGAAAACTTTCATATTTAATTTACTAGGACACAATAAGAGTTAATGTATCAATCTTATATAGTGTTACTTTGTGATACAAGGGAAATTTTTTGTATTAATGCATGGAGCATGTCAGATATTGGGATTTTTTGGTTGTCTTTAAGTGTTGTTGGATTTTCCGTCCACACCATACATTGATATTGTAGTCATCCCATGTTGTACCTGGTTTTAATCTGATTTTAATATCAATGGATTTATTATGTCATATTTCACTGATATTGTGAATCATGTAGTGATTTATTTTGTAATTTAATGTTTGTTTATTTTTTATCAAAGGGAATATTGTCCCTCATCCATAAATAATTCCCTTAGAATTTATTTCCATCCTTTGGCACCTTGGGGATGTTGCTTAAGGAAATGTAAAATTTTACAATCTTATTAATCCAATGGGAAGTGGATTAATGGTATATGGGTTTACTCTTATTTATTTATTATTCTCCTTTCTAATACTCTCACCTATATATTATGTTTTGTAATAAAAATTAAAAAACAGATCACTCATTCTTTTTAATAACCCATGTTTATCGAAGTAGGAATAAAATAAAGTTAAAAAAGATTAATATTATAAAATTAGATATCAATGATATTATATTCATTATGGAAATTTAAAATTATGTTATGGTAATTATATTTTCACCTATGATTCTTACGAAACGGAGGCATACTTTTTCATTAATTTATAGAAAAACAAAATATATATTTTCAAATTAAATAAGTGTTATATAATATTAGTAATTAATATTGTGTCATTAATTTTTTTATATAAATAATAATTTTTAGATTCTTTTTAATGAATTTTATTTTTATTCCTTAGATTTAAGATAATATCAATAAAAAATAAAATGAATATTATATATAATGACTATAATAATATTTTTTAGTATTTAATTTTTATTTAATGAATAAAAATTCATAAAAATATTATATTCTAGAAATAGAATGAAATGTGGTTTATGAAATTTCCAATTGTCGATTTATTTGTCATTTTTTAATATATTGTAAAATTACTAGCCAAATATGGTTGAAAGAGTTTTTACTGCATATAAGGATAAATTAGGATAACTAAAATGTATGACAAATGGAAGTTGATAAAAAGACAATGTAAATATTGCTAAATCTTATTTCTTGATGATATTTCTTCTATATTATATATTATATTCCAATATAAGTGTATTTGGATTTATTTATCTATGTAAGGAGTATTTTTTTTCTTTTATAAACTTCAATAAGTTCCCTCCCTTGTCTTATATAACAACACCTCATCATTAACTTCATTATAACCCATAGATAATTCCATATTGATAAAAAAACATCAAAAAAATTGGTCAAATAATATCAACTAAATAATTGAGGATTTCATATACCTAATAGTTAATTCTTTTGATCCATAACATGAGATCTAATTGAGTTCTCTAAATTATGATTGAATCAGCCTAAAATATAACATTATTTTAATTATTTTATATCATTAAAATCACTGGTATTTATCATAAAATAATAACATCGATATTATAAATAAACAAAAGTTTTATTATTATATAGAAACCACATTTATCCACCCTCTTTCCCCCTAAGCGGGATTTGAAAGTACCACACATCGGTATGTATAACATACCTTATCCACATAATAATACAATTCATTTTTCATCATGGTATATTATATATGGATATTTTTGTGGATTGAATTTTATATATGTTTTATAAATAATATTTATTCTCCCTTATGGGTAATATAATATATACCTTCTATCCATCGAATCTATTGGAGAATGATAATGTTCCCCATTAGTATTTATAGACCAACACTTCCATAAAGTGATGTTGTTCGTTTTTTAATTACGAATTACATGTTTTGTAATAATGATATAAATGAATAATATATATGATATATATGATTTTATATTCATAAATCAATTTTCAATTATGATTTAATTTTTTTATTTCCATTAACCAAAAAATGGAATACAACGTTCATGCGTTCATGAAGCCTATCATGTCAATTAATGTTGTAATTCATTTTTATATATAAAATTTTTTAGATGATTCTGAAAATCTATATAATCTATATATATTATTTTTATATAATGAATAACCGTTTATATATTATGTAAAAATATGAAATGTTCAAGTAAAAACCATCTAATAAAAACATCCATAAAAATAATTAAACATCTTTCTATATAGAGAATTTAATAAATAATTTGTATGAAAAACGTAATAAATTATTATAAATAAATAATCTAACGTATGATATATATAAATATGTTTGTCAAAAATAATTCTAAAAAATATATAAGTATTATACAAGTTGCTGAATAATTTTTTTTGATGTCATACCTAGGGTAGGGGTTATATGATACATGCTTGTTAGTTATCCTGACTATTTATGATTATGTTTCTCATGATGAAATTTTGTGATATGCCACCAATTATTTTATGTTTCTATAGAGGAATGGACCTGAGTGGTCTAGGTCATTACATCAGATACCTATCAAAACATTCTCATCCTCGAGATCTCAAAACCCAATGAAAGGGAAAAATAACTAGGGACCGAACAACAACACATCAAGATACCTCTAAAAAGAGAGCAAGACACAAGAAGCAACCAAAGTAAATCATCTCATAAACCCGATAGGTCTACAACCACAAAGAAACCATTTTTTATATGGAAAGAGTTAAACATAAAACAAATCGTTGTGCTGAGCACGTATTTGTGTCTCAAATTCCTAGGTACTCTCCTCCACACGACCATGTCTCTATAATACACAATCTAAGGGGATATAATCCCCCCCAAAACACATAATATTTGCAGTCCTCAATCTCCACAGGCTGCTCCTCAAAGATCAAATCATTATCTACATTGAGAGATCCCCAATCTATGATGTGAGAGTCATCATGAAGAAATAGAAGAATCTATGACACATAAAATACATAGTGTATCAAACCCATCTTGGGTGGAAGTGCTACTCGATACGTCACAACTCCAACGTGATCCAAAACCTCAAAAGGACCAACAAACCAGGAAGAAATCATACTACCACAACACATACTTTGCTTCCCATGATGAGGAGTCACCTTCAAAATCACATGATCCCTATCATCATACACTGGATGTCTCTTACATTGACAATAATATGATTTCTGATGATCATGCTCTGTCTTCATCCTATCACGAATAACATGAAGAATATATGTTCTACTCTGCCCTAGTTCTGGTCGAAGAATTACTAACTCCTTAACCTTAGTCCATCACAACATAGAAGGGAATGTTAAGCTATTAAATGATTCAAACAACACCATAAGGATGGTGAATTGAAAACTATTGTTTTAAGAAAAAACCACCATGGGTAAGTTCCTCATCAATGAGTCTCCAAATACAGAACACAAGATCTCAAAATTTCATAAAGAGTGTTGAGAGTCCACTATGTCTGACCGTCCATCAGCGGATGAAATTTAGTTCTAAAGAATAGTTGAGAACCAAAGGCATTCTAGATACCTCTTCAATCAATAGAAGTAAACTGGGATCTCGACCGTAAATGATCGTCTGCGGGACTCTGTGGAGTCTCACCACCACCTCCATATACCACCACGAAAAATATCCATTGAGCATGACTCCTTGATCACTATAAATTGGGGAGATATCATTAAACAGTCCACTACCACACAAAAAGCATCATGTCCTCCTTGACTTTCTGGTAAACTAGTACCAAAATTCATTGAGTAGTCCTTCCACATCCACAGAATAATATTTAATATCTGGAGGAACCCACCGAAGACACAATGCTCAGCCTTCACCATCATGCAGACCAAACATCAAGACCCAACTCCACAACTGAACGCTTCATCCCAGGCCACCCAAAAATACTCCTCAAAACTCAGTACATCGTTTTCACGCCAGGATTCATTGTTAAAATATAACTGTAGAAATATATGGTAATTGTATTGCGCATCAAAAAAGGAAAAAATATACATCTTTTATACAACACTGAGTATTGTTCATCCTCAGACCAACCATCTGGGGATTATCCACAATCCACTTTGTCTCTTGAGAGCTCTACCTCTAGATCCACCAACTGAGACTCTTCAACCTACTACACCATATATGACTGCACCGTC
Source organism: Viscum album (assembly GCA_963277665.1). Taxonomy (NCBI): domain Eukaryota; kingdom Viridiplantae; phylum Streptophyta; class Magnoliopsida; order Santalales; family Viscaceae; genus Viscum; species Viscum album. Next base: position 855,391,686 of record OY728156.1, on the reverse strand, counting down.
ATCTAAAATTGACAACCTCTGACTAAAATATCTCCCATATCAAGATGTAATGATTAATGATCTCCCATTACCCTCCATGAAACACCCGATTCATGCACTACATCCCTATGTGACTTTCGGCTCAGTGCATTTGCCAAAAAAAAATTCCATTTCTTGGATTATCCGTTATTTCAATGTCGTATTCTAGTATGAAATAAATCAACTAACACTGCCACAAGTTCAAGTCATGCTGGGAGAAAACATACCTCATGATTTTATGATCGGTGAAAACCACAAAGTGCTCACCAATGAGGTAATATCTCAAAAAAAATCAAGGAAAAAACACAGATGACAACTCATGATCACGGGTGGAATAGTTATTTTCATGGGGTTGAAACTTCTGAGACCCATAAAAAACAACTGATCTCTACTTTTTCAGAAAATAGCCAAAACCCAGATGTGAAGCCTCATATAAAACATCACACTAAACTCACTCTACTATAAGACAACGAACATTAGTAGATACCAACTTATCTATCTGATAAATGAATGTTTCATGACACTGATCAGTCCACACAAATTCCAGATCCTTCCTAGTCAATACCATCCTATGAGAAACAACCCAAGAGAAATTAGATAAAAACCTCATGTAGTTGCATTCATGTAAACCAAAACATCGCACCTATTCCACTCTCGTGGGGGCTACCCAAGACAAAACTTCTTATATATTTAATGGATCCACAACTACTCCATTGTGGGACACAACATGACCCAATAAATGAACTTATCGATCCCAACGGTAACAATTTGAGAACATCCCAAACAACTGATGATGATGAAGAACTCCCAAAATGGTGTGTAGATTCTCTACGTGATCCTCCTCATATGTGGAGTACACAAGGATGTCCTCGATGAAAACCACCTCAAACATATCTAGGATCTCATGGAACACATAATTAATCAATCCCATGAACACAATGGAAGCAGTTGTCACATTGAATGACATTACAATGAAATCATAATGCCCAGCAGTGATAAGATGTCTTTAGAAAATCCTCATTATTTACATGCATTTGATGATATCCTGACTAAAAGTTGATTTTTGAGAATAAATTTTAACCCTTCAGTTGATCTAATAAATCATTAATATGTGGAAGAGGATAGTGATTATTCAGTATCACTTTGTTTTTGGGATGACAATCAGTACACAACTTCAATCATCCATTTGTCTACTTCACGAACGAAACTGTTGTGCCCTATTTTGTCACACTCGAGTGAATTAAACCGCATTGTATTAGACCATAAAGGTATATATGTATCTCTCTTTACTCATATGGGGACATCCTAAATAAGAACATAGAGATAAGATATTATCATGGTTGTAGCTTGATCCCAAACTCGATCTCTCATCGAGGGGGTAATACTACAATTACGTCCGGAAAGACATCAAGGTACTCTTATACGACCCTAGGAAGCGACAACCTCTTAACCTATAAAGAACTCAGAATCAGATCAACCATCATGGATGATAAGGATGGAACAAGCCTTTGACCCATCTGAGTGTCTCTTTTGATGAAGAACATCACAAGGTCTCTATCTGCATTGATGAACACCACCTGCCTCCTGAAGCAATCCACGATTTCTAGCACCGAATACAACCAATTCCTTCCAAGGATGATATCATATGGTAATATCCATAAACATATGAAATATCCCCATGATTGGTGCTACCCCAATAGTAGCTCACGGTCTCAATATACTTCATACAAGTAAGATCAACCTCCTACTTGCGTAGTCAATGCTAAGTTCAATCAAAGACTCTATACCTAATGTCCCAAATCATGGAAAAGGGAAGGAGATATGAAGGAGTGTCTCTCTGTTGAATCAAACAAGGCATAAAATCAAGTATTAAACATGAAAATGGTACCTAAAAACAATGTCTATATCACATTGAATTTGAAACGCTAAAGTATAAAGCTGACCACGACCTCTTCCACAACCTCTCTAATCCTGATGATGACCACCGCCATTATTGTTCTATTCTGTATGAGGAAGAGGAGCATAACAGTTCAATCCTCTGCATTCCCCATCTTCTCATTGATGATACAATTCTAGTGAAACCTATTACTGCTACCTCATTTGGAACTACCTTAATGGAGGAGCCTAGAGAGAAACACCCAGTGCAAGATGAGTACTATGAATTTTTAGGAACACTCAATATTGATGACCTTGACCACCACATGAAAAAAAAATCTCATAATCACATTGAATATAATTGATAGACACTACCTCAAGTGAAATGAGATGTGGAGGGGTGGGACCTACCACTGGCTGAACGAAAACTCTTCTGCATGAAAACCAGGAACACTTGACCACCAATCTCCATTATGAGGAATCATAAAGACTCTATCCTAATGAAAATTCATTTTAGTCCAATATCCTATTGACGGCCTCTTCCCCTTATAGAACCCCAATATATGTCATCAACATAAACAAGGTGACCTGGTTCTTGATCTCTAGATATAAAACCTCCACTAAATGAATCACCATGGCCTCCTCATATAGCAATATTTTTGAATCATATAGTAAAAGGTTCATGAAATAGATTCCAAATTTACACACACTGGAGCTCACATGTGAAAGGTTATGTAGATATGGACGACTGGATTCCTTCACAGTCGAAGAAAGTAATATGACACTAAACTTGTCTCAGAACAACTACCCTGCAATCAAAGTCTCTTTACGATCCCCATGGAATAAGAAGCACCAATGCCTCAATTCTCCATGTAGCATCATCACAACCAATGACACCAAGTGATCCTTTCGAGCATGGATTGAACTAAAACCTATCTCAACCTCCTCCAACGAGTCTTATGTGACTGCATTTGAAACGAAGCACTCGTACATCAATAGACATTGACTCTGAAACTCATGGAGTGTCATCCACTATGTGTCGTCCTCATAAACCTCTTCCCTATGGTGATCTACTGGCTCAGCCTTCTTGATATATTCTTCATGAAACTGATGAGGACATCATCCTGGAGCCATACCTGTAAAATGACATATAGTTACTCTCCCAAACCTGGCATATGGATGTATCAACATTAATTAAATAATTTTTTTCTTTTATTCATTTTAGGTTAACCTTTCCAATGCTCTACCCATTCAAACACATGAACATAGAAGAATTACTCTTGATGCTTTCCTAGCTCTCTACCCTGCAAATATTATCTCCTCATTTGGTAGTTATTATAAAAATAATGGTATATGAATTAGATCACAGGGGTCCCTAAACTTTTTTGTCTAAGAAGGTATCCACTATTTGCATCACTTGATAAAATTGACTGATGCTATTTCCCAACCAACCCATGCATCCTCACATTTTCCTAAAACTAAACTACATTATATCCCTCAACCAGATCTCTGATACCAATCTGTCAGGAATCCCTCCCCCTAAGGTGTACCCCATTTAGGGCAGAAATGTCAGAATATGGACAATGACCACTGAGTCCTTCCACTAGCAGGCCCCTAGTAGGTGACTGGCTCCTAGGTTATAGTAATCACACAAATGGGAGTCATTACATCTAAGAGAACACATGTGAATGAGAGAGGTAATATAGACATTGACCAACTCCAAATCAGACTGAAATATTATATAATACCCTAGTTGACATATGTAAGGTCATGAAAAACTACTACAATTGAATAGAAAAATTGAAAGTAAAAAATGAATATTCATAACAACAACAACCAAAATCCTAAATATCTCTTGGAACCCCGAGTCAGTAGAAACCATATTGATCTCCATCCTTCTCTAGGTCACACAAATACAATTTATATACACATAGGTTTAGTATAAAAGTATACTCATTGGGATCCTCCCCAAATCATATCATGCAGAATTAAAGAATTCAGGTTAATACACATTGAACTAAAGAGAAACTAACTCGTAACCTATATAGGTATACTATGTTCCTAGCCAAACCATGGATAATCTCACCATGTAGATCATACAAGAGTATATAATATAATAAATAATATCAAGTGTACCCTACTATACTTCCCTACTAGTTTTCCGATATTCCACAACGTTGCACATCATGTGCAACTCTCTCCAAAAATGGTTTCCCTATGACACATGGGAGAAGAACCCCAATATGATTCTCATGCAACAAAACCACCATGTCCACATAACAAGAGTAACCATATAGTTTCCCGATGCCACCATGGCTCGCATTACCTGAATCCTTCATCAGGAATTATACCTCAAACTAGTACATCCCATACACTAAGTAAGCATCATCAAGCCAACACAGCCTATACATAATTCACCTATAATAGTCCATAAGAAACTATATCTAAAATATATGTGGGTAAATAACCAAAATCCATTATTTCCCTCAACACACATAAATGGAGAAAACTAACAGATATGCTAACAAGCTCAAGTAACTACCAAGAGAAGAGAGTGGGGCCAAAGGGGGTAGTCAGCCATCCATCCTCCCACAACAATGTTTGGGTAAACACCCCCAGGGTTTAGAATCCCTAGGGTGTTAGTTTCCATAACTGACATTGCGGAGTAGTGTATAGAAACACAAAAAGTAACTAATATACTACAGCAATCAACCACAGTATAGTCATAACCTAGTATTAGACTCAATTGTAGCTAATGACTCTGAAACTCGTGAATACCACTTCTATAACTAGGTTTCCTATAAGCATGCAACCATTTAAATAGCTTTATTAAATTACTTCATTCCCTATTTATCAAATGCACTTAATTTTAATTAATTCCTTAAAAATTAATTGTCCATTTTAATTTAGACATATGTTTCCATGAGCATCACACCATAAGTGCATTATTCCTTTAAATTGTATCCTCAACATTGCGTCCCTGAAAGCTCCAACCCCATGGGTTATCTTCATTTATTAAATAATATATTTAAAAAAATTTACATTCCTATATTCCTAGGAAATATAGGAAAACATTATAAGATAAAAAACACAAGGGGGCTTGACACAGTGAGTAGATGAACTACCCGTCGAGTCATTTCCACCTATAGAATGAATGTTGACATAACCTGCATCGATAATCTAAACAAGAAATGCATGTGAAATATCTCGCGTATTTCACCCCTTTTTGAAGAACAGTTAGCAATACAAGATTTCTTGTGCTATAGGGAATGTATAGAAGATAATAAGAAAATATTATTCATGAAGCATTAAACATTAACATCTAACCCGTTTCAACATCTATGCAGTCCTCTCGGACACCCACATACATAAACTGATGCATCTCACCACTATAGAATCAACTACTACCATATCATATGGGCCTCCCTTCACCCAAATATCACAATAGCTTTCTAGGCATACATTAAAACACATCACCCCTTTAGAACAAAAGAGGGTAACTCAGAACCTTATAAGGAATTATTTTTTATCTAAAATCCAGTAATGTAATCCATATGGAATTGATTGATCTATTATTTGAAGGCCCCAACTACGATAAAACTAAATAGTACGTTATCATAAATTGATTAACCATGCTTACTACATCAATTGAATTAACCAAAAATTACAACATGAAGAATCAGATTCATTTTCATGCCTCTTCATCATTGACAATATATTTAAAATTAATCCCATTTTTTGTTCTTTAACAATTTCCATCTAGAAAAAAAATATAAAGAAAGAAATAATAGATATAACATTATATGGAAAAATAAGAGGCAATAACATATGATCAATATCAATTTATTTATCTCATTAAAATATTATTTATGCCAATTCCATTATGATCCAGTGGGCTAAAACAAGCTAACCCAACATTATCACGTAAAATAATAGTGAAGAAACGAATCCCATATACTAAACGATTATTTTTGTTCTTAATATGACAAAGATCCACACAATGGATCATGATTGCCTCCAACCATGAAAACATCGTATGCCCAAGGATGTAGTGTTACAACTGCACCAACAAAAACCCAAGAAAACTCCATTATAAGCATAGATGTCACAATCATTAACTTGTAAAGGAGAAATATGAGATGAATAACCCAATATAATGACGATATATCATAACTTATATCGATGAAAGATACACCCTTACATCTTACACCAAAGAAGGGGGTTCACAAGAAGCAGGAAGAAAGATCAAGGGGAAAAGATTCAAGGATTAAGGGTGGATCACACTACTCCTATAGGAAGAAGTAAGGCATTGAGCTTCTTGCACTTGGAAATGAGAAGGTAGAACAAAGGAGAAAGATATCTCATCCATTTAGAGGATTTATGAATGAGGGGTTTAAGATACAATGAATTTTATATTAAAATTGGATCACATTAAACCACACGGTTTGACCATCTAAATATTTCCTGAGGAATATGAAAATTAATATTGAAATTATGAGATTTAATTTGGCCTTAAATCCATTATAAAAATGAATTTAATTCATTTTAAATCAAAGATAATGTTATATGGGTGAAACTCTAGGAAGACAGAATCATTGTTCACGATACTAGAAACACTTTACACATACCGATACCGGAAACACTATACATGATCCTAGAAACACTGTTGACAGAAAGAATCACTGATTTCAGTGTTACTGTTCACAGAAGGACTCACCAATGCTCATGGTACCATTCACAGATTGACTCACCAATGCGGATGTTATCATTCAGTAAACAACTCACCGATGTTGATGGTACTATTCACAGAATGACTCGAGGATTCTCATGGAACCATTCATAGAAGGACTCAACGATGTCCATATTTCTATTCATAGAACGACTCACTAATTTAGAAGGTACCATTCACAGAATAGCTCACCAATGCCAATGGAACCGTTCACAGGAAGACTCACCAATGACGATGGTACTGTTCATAGAACGACTCACTGATAATGATAGTATTGTTCACAGAAAAACTCACTGATTCCAATGGTACTATATAGAGAAAGACTCTCAAATGTTGTTTGTATTGTTCACAGAACGACTCCACAATTCCGATAGTAATATTTACAGAATGACTCACCAATACTGATGGTATTATTCACAGAATGGCTCACTAATGCCGATGGTAATGTTAAAAGAATGACTCACTGAGGATGATGGTACTGTTCATACAAGGACTCAACAATTTCGATTATATTATTCACTAAAAGTGTCCCTGATGTTGATCGTACTATTCATAGATCGACTCACCGATGTTGATGGAACTTCTCACAAAACAACTCACTGATACTGATGGTATTGTTCACAGAATGGTAATTGATGCAGATGGTACTGTTCATAGAAGGAATCAACGATGCCAAAGGTAATTTTCATAGAATTAGTCACTAATGAAGATGGTACTGTTCACAAATGACTAACAGATGTTGATGGTACAGTTAATAGAATGAATCACCAATGTCGAAGGCACTATTCACAGAATGACTCACCGATACATATGGAACTGTTCACATTGGTCTGTCCAATAGAACTATTCACATTGGTCTCACTAATGGGACTATTCACATCGTTCTCACTGATAGAATAGTTCCCATTAGTCTCACTAATGGTACAGTTCACGTCGGTCTCATGGATGGAATTGTAAAGATCGGTCTCACCGAAGGAATAGTTCAGATCGATCGCACAGATGGAATTGTTCGCATCGGCCTCACCTATGTAACTATTTGCATCCGTCTCACCGATGGAATCATTCACAGAGATCTCAATGATAGAACATTTAGAAAAATCAAATTTTGGAAAAGTGTTGTGTATAAGTCTCTTTGACCTCCCATAACTCATAAAACAAAATATTTCCAAAAAGGAACTAACCGGAGAGGTCCCGACCATTACATTATCTATCTACATATCAGTGTTATTTTTATGGATTATAAACACTTTTCATGATTTAAATTGACCTAATTATTTAGATGATTTATATCATTTCCCTTATTTAAAATGTTAACTTACCATAATTAGTTGTTATAATACTGAAACCACACTAAGATAGGCAAATACTTCTAATCAATTTTATATTCTTCATGGGGAGGATAGTAACAGGCCATATGGATATCAATGATTACCTATATATAATGGGTACATGATAGAATGATGTTACAATGTGAATGTGGTTTATAAAATTTCATTGTATATTTTGTTAAAATAGATTGTTGACTATCTGAAGTAATATTATAGTGAAAGAATCCATAGTTCCATATTTTGGTACCCAATGAAAATTATTCAGGGATTATGTGTTATTTAAAAGAGATTGGAAGGAATTGTTCCATTAATTTTTTTTAAATTTTAATTCTTCATTGGGGTGGTGTAGTATCTTGGATTTATGCTTATGTTGTCCTTAAATTTTATTTAGGGGAACATATCAGTATTTAAATTTTTTGGTTTCCAAAGAGAGTTAATATTAATTCGATTTCATATGTAAAATAAGATATTGTTATCTTGTTTTTGGGATAATGAAAAACTTCAATTAACGTTCTGTATAAAAAAATATTGAAATGTTTGAGGTTTTATAGATGAACAGTGGGGACTTAGGGTTTTGAAATTATTTATTTTCTACCTATTTTGTTTATTTAAAGAATTAATTTCCTATATGTTTAGTGTTAGGTCATTATTAGTAGTAAATTGGATTATTTATATACGGTTTTATGTATCTTCATAACAACTATGATAATTTCTTAAATGTTGTAAATCATGAATCTCATTATTAATGATATGGTAAAAATTTCAATGATTTGAAATATTTATGTTTTTTAAATTTTTTCATCATGGAGACATGATATCCTAAATCGAACAACTTGTTGGTTTAGTTTGTGTTTTCAATTATTAAAATAATATATATTTCATGATATCGCTATAACATGTTAATTAAATAAATACTTATAAATCATATTTCATAGAAAGAAATATTTAAGGAGATAATATAAACATTAAATTTTATTAAATTTTAAAATCAAGGGCTTCATAATTTTTAACATATGTAATAATTATTCTTACAAAAACTACATTAGAGTTATTCAATTTATAAACTATTCCCAATTTAATGTTATTATTTATTTTTATTTTGATAAACAATAAAAAAAATTATTTATACACATAAACTATCAAATATCATTTGAATCCGAACTATGAATTATTTGAATGTAAATTTATTTTCATAATTAGAAATGAATTTATAACATAACATTTAATATTGAGTACATGTACCATAATTACCATTAAATTTAACAAAATATTGATATTTCATCTAGAAGAACGGTTTTTATATTTGGAATCATCTTATTCAGAAAATTTATTATTAATAAATTCATTTTTATTCATAAATAGAAGGCGTTATAGTAAATATTTTCGATTACAATTAGGATTAACAGTGTCCAAATGGGTAATTTAAATTTTAAGGTCAATTAATATCATTATATATAATTATAAAATTTTAAAATGAGTTATTTTTATAAATCCCAATTAAAGGTTGAAAAAATTATCATAATTGTTTAAATTTATCTTTATTATTATATTACATTTAAATGTAATTAATCATAATATGAAAATATAATCTCCTTTTATGTTTAATATAATCCATTTTTCATAAAATAAACCACATAAAAAATAGAATTCAACATTATTATATTCTCCATTCCCTTATCTTATAACTATATACAATATTCATGATCATAGAGAACATAGATGATTTAATAAACCCCTCATTCACATGAAGTCATTTCATATGAAATTAACTTCCTATAACTTGTATAATCATATGAATCTAAACCCAGATGTACACATGGCCTGAAGTGAACAACATCATAAACTAGAGGCATCCACCAAGTAAAAATGATCTAATTTGGTGTAGTTGAGAGTCTATACCCTAATGATCATAGAAGAAGAAAATTATTCAAAATAAAGAACCAAAAATGAATCCATATAATAATAATAAAATAGTAGAAAAGATAATCATCTTGACAAGATAAACAAATTAAAACATAATATTGAGCACTGCATATAAAATTATGTTAATGACATGATTCTATTAAAGAGAAGTATTCATACATGGATGTACACATATATAAAAAACATTTTTATCAAAAGGAAAAATGACCAAAAACATTATCAAATAGCATCACGTTCCTAAGATCATTCATGTTGTTAGTGATTCCATACACTGAGAAAATCAATCTTCCATGACTAGGAACTATAACGTGGTTCTATATAAATCCATGAATTCTTTAAATATACCAAACAATATCACAATGACGATTTTAGATATACATTTTAGGATACAACCAATGAGGTATATAACCAGTCTCGTACATGTTTATATATATAATAGTATGAAAGTATAGTATTGTGCTATATTATTAAATATTTGAAATAATAACCATGTTGGGCTCAATAACTTCATAGGATGCTCAGTAGATCCTTAAAACATAGACCAATGATGGATGTTCATAATTAGGTAACTCATAAATGGTTAATATCAAAAGAATATAACGAAGGAAAAAATGGAATCAATACAAATGTTGGACCAAAGGTGTAACAATGGTTTCTATGAATAAATATAGAAATTTATGACATATTGTCGAACCAAATAATCTCCCACAATATAATGATGATCTAAGTTATAAATAATATATTTTATTTGTGGTTATGAGGTTATATGGGTAATCCATGGGGAACACGCTCTGAATTTCACTAGAAAAATCTCCAATCAAGTATATGAAAAAAATCCGCAGTAAATCACAATCGACATATGACTGGATAGTAAGGATAAAATCCAAGAGGAGTGAGTTTTAGGAGTTCAAGATGAATATGAATTATAATAGATGTAGACATATTATAAATAATAAATATCCATTATATTTGTAATATTTAATGACCAAACATATATCAATTTTATTTACATTCAAATAATATTTTAATATTATAAAATTAATAAATCACAAAGAGAAGCGAATAAAAATAGTATTCTCATAAACATAGAATTATGTAATTAATATTTATAGAAATTAAGTCACCAATAGTGATGGAGTAGCAATGTTTCTATTAGAATAGTAATATAACCATTAGGAACTGCATCCCAAAATAATCATTAGATAATATCATATATATATATATAACAAAAATCATAGGAATCTTATGAATGAAAATATAATATATTTATAGAATGGAATATGTCAATAAATGTTTTTAAAAAGTAAAATCAAGTATTTTCTTCTGTGTGAAATGTAAATTTTTATTTAAAATTTCACATTTAATATAATTATTTAAATGAAAACTTAATTTCATTAAATATTCCAATAAATATTAATTTATTGTCTTATGATTAGTAGATAATTTTTTTATAACTATATTAATTTTTCAAAATTTCATACTATTAGTTATAAATTTAAAATCGTTACTTTTCGAATAAATGATGACATTAATTTGAAAATAAATTGACCATATTTAGAAAATTATTTTCATACAACGAATTCAACATTTTAAATGTTCATATCTAAAAACTACTTTGATTATTTATTTATTTTTTTCTATAATTGTTTATATTATTTGTGAATATCATAATACAGTAAGTTTTTCGATTTGACATTATATGATTTCAAAGGATTTTTTTATCAAGGTTATTTCATGGATGATGTATGATCCTATTATATAGATCCCACATTCACTATATACAATACCTAGTAAAAATAATCAACACTGTTGGTATTCATGAGTCAAATTGATAAACCAGCTAATAAAATGGTCAATAACACCCCTCTACTCCAACTATAAATAACACCACTCACAAAAATTTTGACTTCAAACATATAAGAATTTGATATATATTATATTATATCAAATTACTCTCCCATACCTCTTCAAAACGTTCTGGTCTTTCTAGTATCAATAAAATACCATTTTCAAGTACCATAAGGAGGTTCTAAATGACACTTCACATATGGGAAAAAACCATCCCAATCTCTATTTTAATTTTATTTCATATATTATCCTTAAATATCCTCCCATATATAAAGTAACATGATAAAAATTTTATGATATAAATAATTTATTGTTATTGTGTAATTCGATTATCAATCATCAACTCCATTCTAATTGTTTTCTAATTCTAAAAATTAAAACATCGTATATGAGTTTTCAAATTAATTCCTTCATGGATATCAAGTTTATATTTTAAATTACAACCTTCATGGTTTTTAATTAAACACTTATTGTGGATAAAATAAATTTAATGAATTATATTGTACATTTTCTCTTGTTTTGGAACTAATTATTATACAAAATATAAATTAATAAAAAAATCTTCTTTGCGAGGATCGATAAAATAGGAAAAATAATATATTCAATATTCATAAATGAGTTATCTTATCAATATTTATCATATTTGAAAAAAAAATACATTTGAAACCATAATAATTTATATTTGTGCATACATATCCAAATAATCTACTTTAATATTTTTTTACTTCTAATTTGACATAAACTCACATAATTAAACTCAAGGGAATCAATCATAAAAATGTGAAATGAAAACTCCTAAAATATTTAAATTTGTAATTATAGCACATAAAAAATTAGATTAATAATCATAATAAAATTATAATAAAACATATACATGTGTAATATGTTATGAAATAATATATTATTTGATCCAATTTTATTATCATGGACATTATGTGCAAGTGAACAACACTTTCAAAAAAAGAAATGGATTTTATCTGAACCTCCATTTTTCATCAGGTTATGCATTATATATCATTAGAAATATTTAATTCGTCATTACTCTAATGTAATATTAATATATTTTGTGAATGTTCTCCACAAATCAAACTAGTTAAATTCATTTATCATTAATGTAAAAATAAATGTTTTAAAATGATATCTTTTCAATTCCTCCTGATAAGAAAGCCCAATTAATGGTAACATCACATTGTTTTAACAATTTTCATGTAATGTACATTTTATTCTTTAATCCACCAGTTGTTTTTATAAAATATCTTTTTTTTTATATTTAATAGATTCAATGTTCATTTTTTGATTTATGAAATCATTTATTCCTATCTACCCTTTAATGTGTCATTTATATATTCCCCGGAACAACATAAAAATGGATCATTTATATGGTTTCATACACACGCATTTTTTCATGTTATTAGTATTGTGGAAATATGTTATCATGATATATGCCCAATTTTCCTTATGGATTCCTATGTATGTTTTAAATCCCTTATTTTATGGACATCATTAGGGTAAACCCCTATCTACTGCATTTGGATGTGATTATGATAAAAATTTCATTACATGGGTAACGCTTTTCGATTAAATATTTTTAATTTTTAATGTGGCACACATATGAATGAATGTGCTATAATGGGTTTAGCAGATAGGGAGATCCATTGCATTGGTTAATGTTTAGTCACATAAGACATCATGTAAGGATAGAGAGTAACCCCAATTCTATTATGGGAAATTTCTTTTCATGCTACACATTCATGGTTGTTATCATTGACCCATGTTTGTCAAATTTTATATTTTGAATAAAAAATTATATTCTTCAATGATTACATGATCCCATGTACAATATATTGTGATTTAATATCATTATTCTTGATCTATGACTTTTTTGTTATTAGGCCAAACATTCTGACTCATGTGATAATATTTATAATATTTTTCCTACCATAATGAGCTCTTTAGTTCAGTCAACTATTCAGGTTTTCCCCATAATATCCTATATGGTTTTAACAACTAAAATAAAGCTATAAGACCATTTTGGAGTTCAAATAATATTTTTTAATTATCTTTATTTTCATAAATGAAAAATATTTTATAATCTTTGGTTTCTATTTTTATATTAATTATTTATAATATCAAGTAATAATATGTATAAAAGGATATAGACACTATAGCTCATTTTAGTGGACAATATAATTTTTTTTAGATTAGGACTACAAATCATTATTAATAACCCTGTAGATAATTATATCACCATTGATATCCTATATTGAATTACTTGGAATTATATGTTATGAAAAACATTTTGTTTATTATTTATTCCTTATAAGCTCATAGTTTGATTTTTATATGCTATTTATCTTTGTTCCCACAATTGTATTCACCTTATAATGTAAATTGAAATTTAGATAACGAAATGTCATAATGTGGGGAGAATGTAATGACCCAAAATTTTATTAATATAATTTGAATTATAAAAATTATTATATATAGTATAAAACACATAAAAATAAAGGGAATAAAATAAAAAAAGTATTATACAATATTAATAATTAAATATGCTGTATTTATGGAAATTATAGAACCTATACAGATTGAATAGTAACCTAACCAATGGAAATGTAATAAGACTTTTAATAATATTATCCTAGCCAATAAAATAGTAACCTATCCTATTGGAGATTAAATAAAATTTTTCTTCCCTATGAATTTAAAATTATATATTACTTTCATTGAATATGTAAATAAATATGTTAAAAATGAAAAAATAAATATTGGTATTTTAATCAACCGTGAATTAATATTTAAATTTTTATATTTAATGTAATTAATTAAAATATAATTAAATTTCATAAAATACATTAATAAGTTAATATTTTGATCTCTTATGATTATAATATATATTAAATATACCTTAATCAATATTTTCAATGTGACATAAAATCTATTTTAATTTACAAATTATTATTTTATGAATCAATATTGATTTTATATACAAATTAAACTTCACATATTTATAAATTTATTTTAAAAAATTGTTCCCATTTTTTAAATATCATTATCCAAAAATATTAAGGTTGAATATTTAAAATTATTTTAAAATCGTTTATTTTTTTGTGATTAGTGAAATACAATAATTTTTGGAATTTAACATTATGTGTATATAAATGAATTTGTAGTCATTGTTTGATGATGCATGATGTCAATTCCATTTACCTCTAACTCGCATTATCTAGTTACTATACATTTTCATTTGAATAAACACTATCGTTGTTCTCTATGAAGAATAATATTAAAATGATGGAAATAATAAAAAAAATACCCCACTCCCCTTACTCTAAATAAATCCCTCACAACATCTACACAACAACCTTATTATCCCAAGAAAATGATTATATTGGACAAAATTATGATAAAAATGCTTCATTGCGTTATGGTCTTTCTATTCATACCAAAATACCTTTTCCATGTTATTTAATGAGGTTCTCAAGCAGACAGTACTAAAGTGAAAAAATCCTCCATCATTCTATTTTATTTTATTTTATTTTGTAATCCATCTATATCATCTAATATACAAAATATGTGATGAATCTATTATAATATATATAAATTAATTTAATTTTTAATTGAATATCCATCATCATATCCCATCTCCCCACATTTTTATTCTAAATATGAAAGCCTGGACTGTAAGTAGTCAATTCAGTGCCTTCAAGGATGATGAATTTTCATTTTAAATTAAAAACGTAGTGGATTTTAATAAATAAAAATATATGTTTAAAAAATATTAAAATATTTATATTATAACTAGATTTATGTTTTGAAACAAATTTTAATAAATAATAATAAATAATAAATAAAACTAGTTTGCAATGAAAGATTAAATGCCAAAATACACTATTAATTAATAAATAATATTTAATCTAGATATCCATTATCATCTATTATATAAAAGATATATTTGAACATTTAAAATTAATGTTGTTGATAAATGTAATATAATTAAAATTATTGTGTTTTCTTCATATTTTACAACATATTTTGTAATAATCCCAAATGAACCAATCATGAAATTAAGGCCCTTAGAACAATGAAATTGAATTTTATAACTCATCAAAAGGACATAATTTAAAAATATAAAATTATACTGAAAAATAATTGTACAATTGGTAAGTAATTTTTGAATTAATGGATCTAATTTTATTATCATGTACATTACATGAAAGTGAAGAACATTGTCAGACCTAAGGAAATGGATTCTCTTCACACATACATTTTACCATTCTTGTTAAGATTTATCTATCATTACCAAAATGTAATTTTAAACTATACACATGTACGAATCCTATATTATGTGTGAATGGTCCAGAAATATGTACCTTTTATTATCTCTTCTATCGGTCAATATGTGTTTTATAAGGTTACCTATTCAATTCATCCAAACAAGAGAACCCAAATAAAGTGAATATCCATATTTCATTAACTTTTTTAGGAACATTGCATAATTTATTTTATGACTCCTATAATTTTCTAAAATAAATATTTCAATATGAAATAAAATCCATGTTCAAATATGTATTTATGGAAACTGTATAGTCTTATTCCACATTAAAGACTCATTTATACATTCCATTCATCCAACCAAAATGGCTCATTTCTAATGTTTATATATAATAAATCTTAGTTGTTTAAAAAAATTAAATTAATATATAATTATATATTGATAAATTCTCTTATGAATTTCAATCTTTGTTTTAAATCCATTGCATCATCTAAAACATTAATAAAAACTAATTGTTTATACCTTATGAAAGGATTCAACACCCATTTATTTCCATGGGTAATCCTTTTTTTGTAACATAATATTGAATATTCTTGTGGAAAACATATGAATTAAAATTTTAGGATAGCTGAAACTAGATAACTCTCAAAGGAATTGGGTAATTTTTAGTATCATGAGACGTCACTTTGGGATATGAAGTAACTATTATTATTTAATGGTACTTTGTCCACCGTGTGATACTGAATTGGAGGATAGCCTTGAATAATTTTTATGTCATAATATATTATTCTACCACATTTATTTTTTTGAAAATTACATAATCCCATGTTCCATATGTTTCATACAATTAGTTTATTATTTTTCCACACCTCTTATGTCATCATGTTATTCCTTCTAACACATGTTATCATTTTTATTCCTATAATTCTTCACTTATTGGGATTCATTACTCATCCATTTTTCATGTTTTATCCAGGCAATTATTATTTGATGTGAGAGACAATCTTATGTTAGGAACTCATTTTAATAATTAAATAAATGAATTTTTTAAGTTCGTTAATGTCTTTAAAATTATGTACATACTCATTAAAATATACTATATTTTATATTACATGGTTTTTAATTAATGATTACTTATTCATAAATAATATAATAATATGGGTAAAATTATAGGATCTCTTTCTAATTAACATTCAATTTTACAACTTCTATTTAATTCATGTAATTTCTTTTTCAGTTATTTGTGAACACGACTCATTAGAGTTTCCATAACGACCATTATTTCATTAGAAAATAATATGTTCCAAGTGAAATGAAGTTTAAATGTTATAATATAATAGATCATATATTTAAATTATATATATTGTATATTGGAATTAAATAAAGACATAAATAATAATTCATTTATTAAAAAAAATATTGTAGGTATGTTGGGGGATCACCCATTGAAGGGATCATGTTGATGAATTTAGCCTCTAATGATTATCATGGGTCTATACTAGATCATGAATGTCATATTGCTCTAATTGATTAAGGAAGATTATATTTAGGGAAAAATTGGTAAAATAGACCAAATGAAGAAAAATTAAAATAAATATGATGATATATGGGAAAATGTTATAGAACACATAACTTATGGATGTCAAGGAATACCCATCCTATATAATTCTTAGAATTGAGCAATAATGGATGGAAAAAAAGAATTATAAAATATCGTGGATGATAGTTAATACATTCTCAGGTATAAATTACAAAAAATATGGTGATATAAACTGATAACTGTATGATAATTAAATAAATTAATTAGCATTGGCTAATTAAGTTATAAATAGTGGACTGATTGGAATACCATTGAATAAAATACATCAAACACGAGGTTAAAGATATTGAAATGATATCAAGATAAAGAGATTTGAACATGGAATAATGAATATATATGTGTTGAAATATATTTGGTCATATTAGGAAAATGGTAGTTTCACTTAATTTAATTTGGATTTATAGTATAGGAAAATATTACAATCCAACTAAACCACTCTTGAGAAATCTATTACATCTTGGATAGTTGTTTATCATCATGTGAATGATTATAGTGAACACATGAATTCTTATTACATAGATGCATTTTCGAGATAAATAGTTACAAGTAACCATTTACTAACTATTTATCCAATGAAATTTCTTCTGAGACCATAGCTCTGTGCTATGAACATTCCCCATATGATCGTAAAACAACATTATCATCATTATGTAATTTTATTTTATATTAAAAATAGTTTTCAAATAAAATTTATAAGTATTTTTTAATCATGGAATATCTATGATCTTACACCATCCCCTTATAATCACATGACATCATTGTGATTTCCTCCTTATGCTGGTAGAACATTATCTTTGAAAAACTACATATATGGATAATATTCATCAGGCAGCCTCCCACATATCCCATGATATTCATAGTTTTTTTCTATAATACCAAATATAGAGGAATTATCCTTATTCAGAGTTCATTCATACTATTTTATATTATTTTAATGTTAAATTCCATATATGAAGAATTAACCTTTAAAAAGAAATCTTTAGTATCAATAGAATTAAACTGGTCATGCTAATAGGGGAGAAAAAAATGATATATAGACGACATTATCCATGTGTTTATATAAGGATCTGTCCTTAAAACATTACATAATATTGAATTAAATGAATAATTCACATTGAGGAAGTTTTTAGGTTTAGATTTATAGAGAATTAGTACATAACTATTACATTACATCTCATAAAAAATATCAAAGTAGACAATTCAACTTAGTTTCTAGTTTTTTCATAAAATCCAAACTCTTTAAAAAATTCATGTCTAGTTCCATGTTTTAGACAACACAACTTTTCAATGATCCCATCCATGACCCTATTCATCTTTATGTCCAGTAAAAAGCATTTTATTACATGGGATTATCATAAAAAGATAAATAAGGGTTATAAAATAAGGAAAAGAAATATTAACCCATCAATATATAAAAATCAATGAAACTATACATTTCAATCATAACATACATCATGAAATAGTAAAATTTATAAATAACACATAGAAATCATAAATCATAATGGTAACTTGTGGCATCCATATAATGCTTACATTTTATCATTCATAGATACATAGGGAGTAACATTTGGAATACCCATATTATTTTAATACCTAAATATATTAGTAGAAACATTCAGGTTTACCATTGTGAGGTTACATAATGCATTTGAGAGCAATCTCAATCCAACCAGCCCTAGGATTATCATGGAAACAATCATATAAATAAATAGTTTCAAATATACATAACATATTCATAACACATAAAACAAGTAGTAAATAAAGATAACATTTTCACATTGTAATCCAAATATATCATTTCAAGATATTGACATAACAAATGCTTTATCAAACCATTCCTAAAACTATTTAAACATTTTATAAAGTGACTTTTTAATCAATGTGTCCCATACTTCATTGAAAATTTTAAAGGTACTAACATTTTAAAACATTAAATTACATATAAATAAATCAGTAAAACCATTTCTAAAGGATGGACCTGAAAAAGAAGTATTTTGACGATTAAATCCTTAAAATTTATAAAATGATGTTTTAGTTAAAGTTTTTTTTAAACATTGAGAGATCCATGAATTAAAATATTTGAGGAGTAAAATTTATTTAGAACATTCTAATATCATGCGAATAAAGGTATAAATGATATAATATTCAAATGGAATGTATATAGACTATATAAGAGTGAATTTTGGTATAACAACATTGAAGTCTAAATGGAATGAAAATTGAGATGAAATTGCCTATAGAAACTGTAATGGCCTGGGTATTTGGGTCTATTACTATGTGAAAATCTCGTGTTGGGCTTTCTGGGGATCTCGGTGGAGTAGGCCTACCGGTAGCCTTAGCATACCAGCAGCTGCAGCCTACCGGTAGCTCAGCCTACCGGTAGCTGCGGCCTACCGGTGGCCTGAGCCTACCGGTAGCTGCAGCCTACCGGTAGCTCGGCCTACCGGTAGCTGCTGCCTAATGGTAGCTCCATCTACCAATAGCTGCAGCCTACCGATATCTCGGCCTACCTATAGCTGTAGCCTACCGGTAGCCGCAGCCTACCGATAGCTCAGCTACCAGTTGCTGTCACCCACCGGTAGCTCACCTACCGGTTGCTGTCACCCACCGGTAGCTCTCACCTACCGGTGGCTGTGGCCTACCCCCGCGGTTTATTTCCAGTGGCGTTCCTCCTCGCGCAATTGGGGTTTTAAACCTTATTCTGACTCATTTAAGCGTGTTTTTAAGACCAGTAATGTTCATAACTATTTTAATTAAATACTTGATGAATTAATGAGTCAGTTTAAACCAACCGACCCGAACGTGTCAACCCACAACGCCCCTCCCCTTACGCGGTTTCGCGTTTTTATCTCAACCTCCCGCGGGCCTTATAAAGAATAAGGTTAGGTAGGGTTTCATCTTTCCTCAATCGCGGGTTTTCACGAAACAGCTTCTGTGCATCGGGCGCGCCGCAACGTTATCTGTAATGTTCCACACCCGGCCTAAGCGTCGATCGTCGATCAAACAAGTAGGGAATTTCTCCATCATCTCTCCCTTTTGTGTATCATGTGGGGTGGGCGTGTTTTTGATTCTGTAGAATTTGATAAACTAGACCTAATTAAAGATAATGAACGAATCCTGTAAAGAATGAGGTGGGATGTGATCGTTGATGTTATATTAAAATCATCTTTCTGAGTTGTGCTAGCTTACGCTTTTCTGAAAATCGAGGTCGTTGGTGGTCGTTGTCTGTGCACTAATGAACCCCTCATGATGTTTTAAATGGCTTGTTTTGTAATTATAAACTCTTGCTGTGAAAAGTAAATTGGTTAATCACGTATACCCGGCTGAATAAATTGAAAGCACCAGGATCAACCCTTCTGTGATAAGTCCAAGTTAAAACACACAAAATCGAAATCATGGCGTGTGTTAAATCTTTTAAATCTGAAAATACCCGACGGGCCGGTTGCTGGAGATGTGGGAGGAGATGGGATCCCCTATTTTTATAATCTCAGTGGTGGTGCAATTGGGTATGTGATCCACTGGTTTTATGGATTCAGTGTTTGTGAGCTTTTGAGACCGGGTGCCTACCTTTTTTATATCACGAATTGGGGTGGGATCCTCTGTTGATAGAACCAGGTGTGGGTGTTATGGTTGATGCTTGACTGGTTACTTTCCATGGTTATGCTTATGGTTTATTTGCCCAGTAGTGCAGAAACTTATTTGAACATTGTTACAGAACATGAAACAAGAATGGGACAAATGGGTTTTGGTTGACGTGAGTTGTGACTCGGACTTGAGTTCTATAGTGTTCTTAGGCTGGCTGAAGATAAACCTGAACTTTGGATGAATTCTTGTTACCTATACTTATATATTTGTATCTTTGTGTTTCTTATTATCACCCCACCCATGTTTAGCACTTAGTTCCGAACACCCCCATTTCATGGGGGAGGGTGTTTTTCCCAACACTATTATTAGTGGATGGTTATTAGATCTCTTTCTTCTCCCTTTCTCGGATAGCCCAAGTATCTTCGGGCAGGCTGTGATTGCTTGAGGACCATTATTAGCCCAAGAACCTTCGGGCGGGGTAGTGCGGTGTTTGGCCAGGTGTGTGCGGTAGGTGGTTTCCCAAGTGTCTTCGGGATGAGGCCCAGGTGTCTCCGGGCGTGGTCGTTGATCTTCTAGCCCAGGTGTTTTCGGGCGTGGTAACATGAGATAGTTGTGGCCCAGGTGTTGGCAGGCGGGATTCGGCAGTGGGACTGCGTGTGGTTGTGGCCCATGTGTGTGCGGGTGGGTGTGGCAGTGGGACTGCGGTGAGATTGGAGGGATTGGTCGGATGCGTAGGATGTATCAATAACTACTGGGAAAGTGGCACGGGGTACCCAAACATCGATGTGCTTTTTATTATATATATTAATGACTTTCGTTATTTGGGGAGTGTGCCCTGGTGAGGCTTTGGTGGATATTTTACCTTGATAGGCATTTTGTTTACTCCTTTTCTCACGGGACTTTAGGACGTTCCCCCAGTTGTGCATGAGAGTCTTTGGTTTTCCCTACTGTGTGTACTTGTATGCTCACCCTATGTATATAAAACTGCTTTCAGGTTTCCAGGAGGACTTCAGGGATCGCGCAGGACCATACGAGCTCGGACCCCTTGGGCAGTTGCAGTTGCAGTTTTCTTTCTTTGGTACTTGCCTTTGTAGTCACCTTCTGTAATTTGTGGCTTTTACTTTTGAAACATGCATGTGCGAATGGATTACTTTTGGTTTTACTTTTCTTTTACCTTGGTGTTGTTGGGTTTCATCATCTTATCTCCCGATCCTATAAAACAAAAAGGGGTAATGTCGTCCATTTTGTGAGAAATTTCTATACCCTTGGTGTTAGTCGCCACCCCGGGACCTTTTGAAGGCGGGTCTCGGGGGTCATTATCTCTCCTTCAACTTAAAGAAGTAAGGGCCTGGTAATCTGCTGACCCTTCCCTCCTTTTGGTGAAGTTGGGTCATGACAGAATGGTATCAGAGACGGAGGTTGAGAGATAGGATGGATTCTGGAGTTAGGCATAGTGACGATTGCATGGGATGGTAGGGAAACGGTGTTGGGTGACCTCGGTGCGTAAATTAGTCCAGAGAAGACTAGCTAGGACATGGGATTTTAGGGCCCCCCGTGATCCGATGCAAGGACTCTGGACCTACCGAACGACCAAGTGATGTCGCACTGATTGCAGGGTAGAGACCATAGGAAAGGTACATTCATCATAATGACTTGTGTTCTCTTGTTTCTGGGGTGTTTTTGGAATTAAGAATAAATGAAAAATTTAAGAGGTTTTAAAGGAAATAATCTGCACTACTCGGGCTTAGGCATTTCTTGTTTACCTTGGAGCTATGGCGCCTGGAAGGTGACTGCGTGTGGTAAAGACTATCGAGGCCCCGCAAACTACCTTGGCCGATCGACAAAGGGTCGATCGAGAAGAGGACGACCAGTGGCAGAGGACTCTCAAGGCCTTCCAACGACAGACCCTCGAGAAATATGAGGGCAGCCCCTTTGATATGAATATGGAAGGCTGGCTAGAAGAGATAGTTATAGCCTTCAGCCTGATTCGGGCCCCGACTGAGTACTGGGTTACTCTAGCCGTCAGCCAGATGCGGGGAGCGGCACGTCAGTGGTGGACGCTTTACTTGGGGAAGAGGAGAGAGGCTGAGGTGGCTTGGGTGGATTTTGAGAGGGAGTTCTGAGCAGAGTTCCTCTCTTCGACGATGAAGGCGGAAAAGAGACAGGAGATACTCTCCCTCCAACAAGGATGTATGTCCATGAGGGAGCTAGGGATAGAGTTCAAGGACCTCCTATGTTTTTCTCCGGACCTCTTTCCCGATGAGGAGTCTCGGGCAAGACGTTTGGAGGAGGCGCTCCAACCCTCCCTCCAGTATGTTGTTACCCCCCTTTACCATGCCGACATACATGGAGGTCCAGAAGAAGGCCGATGTGGTGGAGAGAATGCACACCCTAGGTGGAGTGTCACGAGAGGGGATCCAGATGGGGTCATCGAAGGGGAAGGTCGTCAGCACCAGGCCTCAAGCGTCGGGACCCTCCATGTTCTGACCCACAGGGAGCAGGCTGCAGTAGTTTTAGTTTCGATCCCCTGGTCCTCGCCCCATTTCTTCGGGCCCATGGCCGTGATGCTTCATCTGTGGGAGCCCTGGACATCTCCAGAGTGAGTGCACCGACCAGGTGCAGTACAAAAATGGTAGTCATCCCCAGCACCCGCCCCAGCAGCACCCTCTAGAAAGTACTTTCCAGCAGCAGCAACAGGGACAGCGAGCTCCCACTCCTCTGAGGGCAGACTTAGGAGGAGGAGGCCGACCTCAGGGTGCTCTACAGGGACCCCGACCAGGGCATGGTCGGCGAGGTGGCCAATAGTTGAGAGGCAGAGGAGCCGGGTGTGGATAGCTACATGTCGTAGAGCAGCAGTTCCAGTAGGGCCGGAGGTTGTTCGAGGTACGATCAGTTTGTTTAGCACCCTTGCTTATGCTTTGTTTGATATCGGAGCTTCACATTCTTTTGTTGCACCGAGTCTAGCATGTGCCTTGTGTCTAGATGCCGATAGACTTCCAATGCCCCTGGTGTTGAGCACACCAGTCGGAGGTCAGACCGACTTGTTGTTTGTTTGTCGAGGATGTAGACTGATGATAGGGCCACATCAGTCAGTTAGGTATCTTCTTCTGCTGCAGATACAGTCATATGATGTCATCCTAGGCATCGAATGGATATTCTCTATATGTACCGTCATCGACTATTTTCGATGAAGGGTCATGTTCTCAGACTTGGGCGGGCGATGTATTACCTTCACTGGCGAGCGGAGCGGTCATAAGGGTAGCAGGCGAGAGGAACCCCTCCTCTCCTTGCTAGCTGAGCTGTTAGTAGGGTCAGTAGATGCTGAAATGGTTGAAGTGCCCGAGATTCTCTGTTATTTTATGTACATCTTTCTTGAGGAAGTGACGACTCTACCCCCTCGACGTGATATCGAATTTGGGATAGACCTGCAGCCCGACGCTCATCCAATCTCGATGGCACCTTCGGATCTACGGGAGTTGCGGATACAGATTGAAGATCTGATGAAGAGGGGTTATGTTCGTCTGAGTGTGTCACCGTGGGGTGCTCTAGTCTTGTTCACAAAGAAGGAAAATGGTGGCCTCATGTTGTGCATAGATTACAGGAGGCTGAATCAGGTAACGATCAAGAATCACTACCCTCTTCCGAGGATAGATAATCTTTTCGACCAGCTGAAGGGGGCTGGATGGTTCTCGAAGATCAACCTGCGGTCTGGGTACCACCAGTTGAGAGTGAAAGAGAGTGACATCCCAAAGACAGCATTCAGATGCATGTATGGACACTTCGAGTTCGTGGTTATGCCCTTCGGCGTTACAAACTCCCCAGCCGTGTTCATGGGACTTATGAACTCCATCTTCCGTGAGTACATGGATCAGTTCGTAGTTGTGTTCATTGATGACATCCTGGTCTACTCTAAATCAGAGGAGGACCATCCGAATCACCTGAGGACGGTTTTGGAGGTCCTATGACGGCACCAGATCTATGGGAAGTTGTCAAAATGCTAGTTCTGGACACGAGAAGTGCACTTCCTTGGGAACGTAGTGTCTGAGCAGGGGGTAGCGGTCGACCCATCAAAGGTTGAGGTAGTTGTTTCTTGGGAAGCACCCAAGAATGTGGCAGAAGTCTGAAGTTTATTTGGGCTGGAAGGTTACTACCGGAGATTCGTACCCAACTTCTCATGAGTAGCAGCCCCTTTGACGGCTCTGACCAAGAATGACCAGGATATAGTATGGAGTGTGCAGTGCCAGACATCCTTTAGCTATCTGAAGGAGAAGTTGGTTAGTGCCCCAATACTGAGATTACCAGAAGAAGGGGCGGCTTATGAGGTGTTCTGTGATGCTTCAGGGCAGGGCTTGGGATGTTTCCTGATGTAGTGACACGGGGTGATCTCTTATGGGTCCAGGTAGCTACGTTCCCATGTGCGTAATTACACCACCCATGACCTGGAGCTTGCAGCAGTCGTTTTTGCGCTAAAGTTATGGCAGCACTACCTTATCGTAGAGCGCTTTGTTATCTTCACAGATCACAAAAGCATGAGGTATATCTTCTCCGAGCGGGACTTAAAATTGCGACAGTGGAGATGGGTAGAGTTCCTCCAGGATTACGACATCGAGATCTCTTATACTGGGGGCAAGGGCAATGTAGTGGCCGATGCCATGAGCAGGAGGACGCAGAAGGATGCAGTCCAAGAGTCGGCAGATGCCTGGAAAGCGATGGGAGAGTTGGCTTCCTTGTACCAAGATGTGAGGGTGGATGGTGATAGAAGTTTCCTATATCAGATGACAGTGCAGTCATCCCCATTTCAGCAAGTGGAGGAGTCTCAGTGGGGAGACCTAGAGTGCAAAGTGATGTGTGACCGAGTTGACTACGGAAATGCTTCGGAAGGATGGACAGAAGATGGTTGGAACCTAATGATTTTCTAGGGAAGGTTTTTTGTCCTGGAAGCGATGCGCGACAAGGTTCTTAGTGAGTTCCACAACTCACCCCTGGCGGTACACCCAGGACTTTCCGAGATGTACCGGGGTTTGAAGAGGCAGTTTTTGTGGCCTGGAGTTAAGCGAGTGGTGGTAGATTTTGTGTCCAAGTGCTTAGTAGGTCAGCAAGTGAAGGATGAACACCGAGTTCTAGGCGGCCTACTACAGCCTCTAGTTGTTCCCGAGTGGAAGTGGGACGAAATCTCAATGGATTTCTTCACGAGACTACCCAAGGTAAAAGGAGGATACGACGCCATCTGGGTGGTAGTGGACAGGTTGACGAAATCGGCCCACATTCAGGTAATCAGGGAGTTGAGTTCAGTAGAGGCTTTGTCACGAAAGTACATGGATGAAGTAGTGTGGTTGCATGGGGTTCTGAGGTCTATAGTCTCGGATAGGGATGCATGGTTTACCTCATAGGTCTGGAGAGGATTTCGGCATGCCTTTGGCACCCAACTACATCTTAGCACTGCTTTCCATCCCCAGACAGATGGATAGACAGAACGCACCATCCAGAACTTGGAGGATATGCTGCGGGCATATGTTCTGGACTCGGGGGGATCATGGGTGCGATACTTGCCTCGGGTTGAGTTTTCCTACAGTAATAGCTACCACACTACCATCGGTATGGCCCCATTTGAAGCATTGTACGGGAGTCTATTTCATTCACCTGTGTATTGGACCGAAGTAGGAGAGGCAGGCATCCTTGGCCTGAAGGTGGTGCAGAGCACGATAGAGAAGGTTCAGCACATACGGGAAAGGATGAAGGCGTCTCAGGACCGACAGAAGTCATATACGGATACCAGGAGGAGGCCCTTGGAGTTTGAGGCTGGAGACCATGTGTTCTTGAAGGTCTCCCCTTGGCGTGGGAAACAGAGGTTCGGCAAGGGGAGTAAGCTTTCTCCAATGTTCATTGGACCCTTCGAAGTGTTGCGGCGGGTTGGCGAAGTGGCTTATCAGCTAGCGTTACCTATGCCGCTACTAAGTATACATGATGTCTTTCATGTGTTCCAGCTCCGTCGGTATCTGCACGACAATTCACACGTCCTTTATTGGGGCGAGCGGGACATTGAGGACGATGTGACCTTTGTGGAGAGACCAGTGATGAATTAGGATCGTAAGGAGAAGGTGCTTCGTGGACGAACCATTCCCTTGGTTCGTGTGTTGTGGATACATGGTGGGCTTGAGGAGAGTACGTGGGAGAGGGAAGCACAGATGTGTTCCCAGTACCCAGAGTTGTTTTGAGATTTGTTATTTTTTGTACCTATTGTAGTAGAACGATTTGACTTTTTGGATATGGAATGTAGTTGTTTTCTTTCCTCTGGACGTGTGTGAAAAGCCCTGGCTATGGGGGAGGAGAGGACCCAAACCCTAATCAAGACGCATAAAGGTAGATGCGATTGAACCCGTGCGGGCGAGTCAGTGCCGCCCAAAGTGGATAATATCTTGACATGGGGGAGGAGACTCCCCAACCCACATGCCTGGGCAGTTGTTGCTTGGTTCTTGTCAGGTAATTGTTTTAGTTAGTTTGAGTTCCCTCCTAAGAGGTATCTTTCAAGGTGGTTGTTCGGACCCTCTTTTTTCATCTGGTTTGTTTTGATTTTCGGGGATAAGAATAATTTAAGAGGTATCTGATGTAATGTCCCGGGTTTTTGGGATCATTACTTTGTGAAAATCTCGTGTTGGGATTTCTGGGGATCTCGGTGGAGTAGGCCTATAGGTAGCCTTAGCCTACTGGTAGCTGCACCCTACCGGTAGCTCAGCCTACCGGTGGCTGCTGCCTACCGGTGGCTGCGGCCTACCCGTATCTCGGTCTACCGGTAGTCACAGCCTACCGGTAGCTCCGTATACCAGTAGTCGTAGCCTACCGGTAGCTCGGTCTACCTGTAGCTACAGCCTACCAGTAGCTCGGTCTACCGGTAGCTGTGGCCTACCGGTAGCTCGGCCTACACGTGGCTGCCGCCTTCTGGTAGCTCTGCTACCGGTAGCTATCACCCCCCGGTAGCTCTCAACTACCGGTGGTTGTGGCCTACCCCCGCAGATTATTTCTAGTGGCATTCCTCCTCGTGAAATTATGGTTTTAAACCCTATTCTGACTCTTTTAAGCATTTTTTAAATACCGGTATCACCCATAAGTGATTTAATTAATTACATGATGAATTAATGTGTCGGTTTAAACCACCCAACCTGAATGTGTCAACCCATGACCCCCTGCACCTTACGCGGTTTTGCGTTTTTATCTCAACCGTCTGTGGGACTTATATAGCAGAGGGTTAGGGAGTGTTTCTTCTTTCCTCAATAGCGGCTTTTCACGAAATAGATTATGTGCATCGGGCACGCCGCATCGTTATCTGTAAAGTTCCGTGCGTGTCCTAAGCATCAAACATCGATCAAACAGGTAGGGAATTTATCCTTCGTCTCTTTCTTTTGTGTATCATGCGGGGTGGGCGTGTTTTTGATTCTGTAGAATTGGATAAACTAGACCTAATTAAAGATAATGAACGATTTCTGTGAAGAATGAGGGGGGGCTGTGATCGTTGATGTTATATTGAAATCATCATTGTGAGTTGTGCTGGATTACGCTTTTCTGAAAATTGAGTCTGTTAGTGGTCGTTGTCTGTGCACTAATGAACCCCTTGTGATGTTTTAAATGCCTTGTTTTGTAATTATAAACTCCTTCTGTGAAAATTAAATTGGTTAATCATGTATACTCGGCTGAATAAATTGAAAGCACCAGGATCAACCCTTCTTTGATAAGTCCCGATTAAAACACATAGAATTGAAATCATAGAGTGTGTTAAATATTTCATATCTGAAAATAACCATCGGTCCGGTTGCTGGAGATGTGGGAGGGGATGGGATCCCCTATTTTTATACTTTTGGTGGTTGTGGAATTGCAGATGCGATCCCCTGTTGTTATGGATTCAGTGTTTGTGAGCTTTTGTGATCGGGTGGCTACCTTGTTTATATCACGAATTAGGGCGGGATCCTCTGTTGACAGAACCGGGTGTGGGTGTTATGGATGATGCTTGACTGGTTACTTTCCTTGGTTATGCTTATGGTTTAGCTGCCCAGTAGTGCATAAACTTATTTGATAATTGTTACTGAACATGAAACATGAATTGGACAAATGGGTTTTGGTTGACGTGAGTTGTGACTCGAACTTGAGTGATGTCGTGTTCATAGGCTGGCTGAAGAAAAACCTGAACTTTGGGTGAATGCTTGTTACCTATACTTATATATTTTTAGTTTTGTGTTTCTTATTCTCGCCCCACCCAAGTTGAGCACTTAGTGCCGAACACCCCCATTTCATGGGGGAGGGTGTTTTTTCCCAACACTATTATTTGTGGCTGGTTATTAGCTCCTTTCTTGTTCCTTTTCCTAGATAGCCCACGTATCTTCAGGCAGGCTGTGATGTCCTGAGGTCCATTATTAGCCCAAGAACCTTCGGGCGGGGTAGTGCGGTAG
This sequence comes from Viscum album, assembly GCA_963277665.1. Classification (NCBI taxonomy): domain Eukaryota; kingdom Viridiplantae; phylum Streptophyta; class Magnoliopsida; order Santalales; family Viscaceae; genus Viscum; species Viscum album. The sequence continues at coordinate 855,362,066 of OY728156.1, read as the reverse complement.
TTGGCCAGGTGTGTGCGGAATTTGGTTTCCCATGTTTCTTCGGGATGAGGCCCAGGTTTCTTCGGGCGTGGTAGTTGATCTTCTAGCCTAGCTGTCTTCGTGCGTGGTTACGTGAGACAGTTGTGGCCCAGGGGTTTGCGGGCGGGATTCAGCAGTGGGACTACGTGTGGTTGTGGCCCAGGTGTGTGTGGGTGGGTGTGGCAGTGGGACAGCGGTGAGAATGGAGGGATTGGTCTAATGCGTAGGATGTCTCAATAACCAATGGGAAAGTGGTGCGGGGTACCCGAACATCGATGTGATTTTTATTATATATATATATATATGACTTGAGTTATTTGGGGAGTGTGCCCTGGTGAGGCTTGGGTGGATATTTTACCATGATAGGCATTTGGTTTACTCCTTTTCTCACTGGACTTTAGTGCATTCCCCCACTTGTGCACGAGAGTCTTTGTTCTTCCCTACTGAGTGTACTTGTATACTCACCCCACGTATATAAAACTACTTTCAGGTTTCCAGGATGACTTCGGGATTCGCGCGGTACCATACAAGCATGGACCCCTCGGGCAGTTGGAGTTGTAGTTTTTTTTCTTTGGTACTTTCCCTTGTAGTCACATTTTGTACTTTGTGGCTTTTACTTTTGAAACATGCATGTGGGAATGGTTTACTTTTGATTTTACTTTTCTTTTACCTTGGTGTTGTTGGGTTTAATCATCTTATCTCATGATCCTATAAAACAAAAAGGGGTAATGCCTTCTATTTTGTGAGATATTTCTATACCATTGGTGCTAGTTTCCACTCTAGGACCTATTGAAGGTGGGTCTCAGGGTTCATTATCTCTCCTTCAACATAAAGAAGGAAGGGCCTGGTAATCTGCTGACCCTTCCCTCCTTTTGGTGAAGGCGGGTCTTGACAGAAACTGCATCTATAGATTAAGGAGAAAAATATTACATAATAATGTGTGAAAAATATATACACACTCAATATTAATGGATATTATTTGTAAATCAATCAGAGAACATTCACACATATTTTTTGTAAAAAAACAACAACGTCTTGGATGACTAACTCAATGATTGTTAATTGAATTAAAATTACTATTATCAAGATCATATCGAGGACTTGAGAATTTATCAATGGAGTGATTCTGTGTATCAAAATAATATCCACACAAAGAGGAGTGGAAATAATAACATAAATAAAGAAACAGTGATTCAACACATAATCATATCATGACATAATTATGAATTAGAACAATAACCAAAGGAATGGAAATTGGGTTTAAAAATTCCCTTACTGGTTTGCTAAATTGCGAAACATACACCCCATAAAAGAATGATCGTACAATGATGAAGAAAATATCCATAAATTAAATTATTTTATAAAAATAATACAATCATGTGCAGTACATACACCACAAAAAAAATAGTGGGTAAAATAGCATGAAACTCATGAGAATAAAAAGTCATATGAAAAACCATTACAACGTAGTAATCGATCGAGTCATATGAAAAAAACATAATAACCCAAAATGAGTAACATAATACCATTAATATAAAGAGAATAATGATAATATATTTATCAAATTATAGTACACAAATCATCACATGTAATAAATAAGTGGTGAATAATGGAAATCTCACAAAATTATAATTGATATAAGAAACCCCTTACTATTTGTCCAACTTGACCCGTTCGTTCATTGATATCCTGAATAATAAAAAAATTTAATTTCTATTTTCATAAGAACCTTTTTCAAGTTTATTATTCCTCTTATATAACTTATTACCATGTTATAAACATTCTGCAGTCACTGAATTTATAATGTTCGTTTTGACAATATTTGGTACATGAGTCAAAAATGAACTTCTTATAATTACAAGTTATTAATGTGGTAAAAATTACATTATCGTCAGAAGGATATTCATTATTTAGTTATAATATATATCATATATATCTAGTATATGTTTGTATTTATAATTTTACATAACATTTTGATGTAAGAAATGAAATGCACCTTTCATTGAGATGGTATGCCATACATATGCATGAACACTGCATTAATTTCTATTTATTATTTAAATGGAATTAAAACATAATTATAAATAAGTATATTATAATTCCAGTATAATATCATATATAATGTCATTAAATCCCTCCTTTATACATCCCAAATATGGCATTAACGAGTCATATAACACTGATGGGGCAGTAGTTCGCACTTCCTAAAATTAAAATATCACGTTAGCCCTTAATGGAAACCATAAAGGTATTATATAAATGAAAAATACTGAAGAATAAAGAAAATATAAACGTAATATTTATCACATATAAATATAGTTCCATGTTAATGGAACCATGAGATGCTTTTGGAGATAATTTAACAATCATTTTTTTGCGAGATATTAGTTTTCCATCCACAAAAACAGTATGTTCTTTACCCATTAGATGGATGTGTCAGTAAGTATATTTCTAATCATCATCATAAAAAATTATAATATATTACTAATTATGGTGTTGTTATAAATAAACAAATTAAAATATTTTAGGTGTTGGAGAAGTAAAATAAAAAAATTAGGAGAAATTGTTACCTTTAATTCCAGCATCTCTCTTTGGTTTAAAACAAAAGGACTTCTTGAAGTTCATTTTTCTTCTGTTAAGGCTTCTAGGTGCAATATAGGTATATTTTGTGTTTATTTGGTAAGGGGCAAGATGAGCCCAGGGGCATGAGAATTGTGTGGAATGGGAAAGTGGTGAGGGCTTTTTTATATTGGGGAGAAGGGGCTCTTTATGAATGTGTGAAAATATTATTTTATTATATAATGCTTTTTTTTTCAAAAGTCCCAAAACTAATTAATGTTGATGATACTATGACTCATTGTTGAAATAAAATCATCCAATAAAAAATGGATAGGTTTTGGATATTTTTTTAATGATTATATTATTATATATTTAAATCGTTTATTAATGATGTAAACACTGCATCATTATTGTGTCATATATAATTTTATTTATATGATGTTTAAAAATTATAAAAAAATACTATGGTGTTGGAAATATTTTGTTTCACTCTAAATAATATCTATAGTTGAATAGATTGTGTTTATAACCCTATGCAAAAATTAACTTATTAATGTTATTTTTTTAAGTCAATTTTACCTTCACTTCATGTTATTTAAAATAAAGTGACATTATTACTCTTATGTGGCTCCATGGGGTCCCTAAATAGACTCATGGACTCCAATTGTTGGACATGACTTATAAAATAAGGTTAGGACATGTTTTATGATACTTTTGTATTATTAATATATTTTTTTAACCATGAATTACCCTATTTACCTTTAACCACGAGAAATAAAAGTCACAAGTTTTTCTTCACCATTATTGAACAAAATATTACTTACTAATAACAACCATGTATGTAGGATTTTCTAAATTTAGTTCACAGATGATTTAAAATTTTGTATGAATTAAAATTTTGGTTTTTAAAAACTACTTAGTGGTTTCACTATTCAACCAAAAATTATGTTTTTTAGGAAAATAAAAAAAAATCGTCATAAGAAATATTTGATTTTCCAAATTCAAAAATGATTTCTATTTTAAAAAATTAAAAGTAAATAATTAGGATTAATTAATTTAAAATTAATTTCTATTGTCAAAACAAAAAAGTTTTTATTTAAGAAATATTAACTATCAATATATTGACACATGATTATTCCAATTTCAATGAGAAATTAATTGCAATGACAAAACGTGGATTAAAAGGGAAAAATATAATCTAATTACTCTTTAAACAAAATAAAAATAAAATCTAAACATAAAAATATATAATATTCAAAGGTAGTTTGGAATTTAAATACAGTATTTTCCACTACTCATAAAAAATTTAATTTTATGAGATAAAAACCTAAATTTTACCCGAAGTAAATTTTTATTTTCATATTATAATAAAGAAATTTATTTTTGTAAAATAGAACATATAAATTTTACCAAAACTATATATAATGAGGGTTCTCCTTCAAAAGGCTTAAAATCATCCTTTAAAGTAAATTATGGTAAAAATTAGATTCATTCACATTTTTATCCTCTAACACATATTGAATAAATTTAAAAATATTTAACAAACATGTATAATAATATTGTAGTTAGTTTTATTCATTACCTCCATTTAAACAGGTAGGTGTTAACTACCATTTAAACTAAAAATATATTAGTATTTTTTAGTATAACCCAACGTAGTGTGAAACGTAAGATTTCAAAGAAACTCGTTGTTGTGTATCAGGTACGACATCAAACCTAAAATCCCCATTAATGTAAAATTAATAATTAATTAACAAATTTTAATAAATATTAATATGTTATATTTATTAAATTCCTAGGATGTTACATCCATCCCCCATTTTGTGAATTGTTTCCTCGTAATTTTAAAATTTGGATTAGAAAATTCATTGAACGTCTCTAATCAGAAATTAGTTCAACAAATGAATTAAAGATAACAAAAATTGTCACCTAATATAACTCATACGTTTATTACATGTGAAGTGCCCGGATCAGTGTGAATCACTGAGAGGAGGAGGGGGTGAATCAGTGATCCCTTAAAACTTTTTACTAATTGATTCTTTATCAGTTAAACCTCTATGGCTGGTTAAAGCCTCGATCCACTCTTCTTGTATCTCTCACCTTTCCTCGAATGATGCGGTAAATGTAAAGGCACTGGACACAAGGATTTACAAGGTTCGACACCAAAGGCCTACGTCCTTGCCATGTTGGTTATACGCCCCAACATGGTTTTTCCCATTATAATCTGTTAGTATTACAATAGTCGATACAGAGTCACACTGTATCTCCCCTGAGTCCCACAGGAGGGTCTTTATACTGTGTCCCACAGTGTTACTAGAGTCCCACTGGCCTGCTCCAGAATCCCACTGAAGACTTCTTCCATCCTGAGTCTCACAGGGGGCTTCTCCTGGCTCCTCGAGTCACACGAGTTTCTCTTCTTCACTATAAGCTTCTTCAAGTATCTTCACCAGTCTGGGATAAGGACTACTGGCCTTGCACTGTACCTCTGATCACTTGTGATGAATAGGTCTTCTCGTTTTTCTCGGGATTTATCTTTTTTCTCTTAGGATGACCTGGAATCTCTCTTCAAGAATCTTCAACAGCCTCTGAAAAGGTCTGTGGGTCTTGCTCAGCAACTTCTAATCACTTCTGTTGATCAGGATCTTCTCAATCTACTGAAAACTTAGACAAATAATCTCTTTAACTTTAGTCTGGCTCAGTCTCACTTCAATTCAACTTCATGCACTGAGTACATGGCAACTTTGATTCCTCATGCACCGATTGCATGGCTTCTCAATTTTTTTCAAGAACTCTTGGTCTTGGACAACTCAAATGCAAACCACTGATTTAAGCTTTATTCATGTGTGCATGTGAATGCATGCAAGCATGCACTCCCCTTTCCTTCTTCTTGGTGTGATAAACCCCCAAAGGGTGTAGTCTCGTTAAGCACACACACCACATATTCCTTCACACACATTATCCAATTTGCTTACACACATGATTGTGTGTTATACTTTAGTGTTGGGGTCCTTCTTCTTCATTCTTCTAAGTGTTTACACTTTTAGTGCACACACTAGGTTTGGCCTTCTTGTCTCTTTGCACACACTTGTTTCACTTTTGCACAAACATGATCCTGGACTCTTCTTGGTTTGTTAAGCACACACACAACTTAAGTGTGGCCTTCCTCTCCTCCTTGCACACACAAAGTGTGTTCTTCAATTTGGCATAACCAAGGGATAAGACCTTCCTTTTTTTTACACCCACTGCCCACGGCCTTTCTCCTTTGTAAATAAAAAAAGGCCTCAGGTCTCCTTCTCAACTTAGCACAAACAACACCATGTGTGTATAACACTTAACCCGAATTCCTTCTTAAAAGGGAGGGAGTGCAAGTTGCGACCTCTCACTGCCTTCTTCAAAAGCCGCGCAAGGGTGCAATGGGTCTTGGGCGCGCAAGGTTCACATGCCACAAGGGCCGCGCAAGCCTCCGGTGCAGGACAGCCTACTGTCGCGCAAGTTTGCAGTCAGTGAGGGCTCCTTCTGCCGGGCGAATACGCGGGCATGGACCTCCTTCAGAGCCTTGGGTGGCTCTGGAACTTTAGCCGCACAAGTGGTTGCACGGTGGATTCTTTCTTCACGAGGCACAGGAGCTCTCACGGGTCTCAAAATTTCAGCAAGCATTCTCTGTGCTTTGGGCACTCTTTATATAGGCAGATAAACACCTCAAAACATCCATGTGGTTTAACTTCAAAATCCCGAAGATTTCGGATCTTTAAAAATCTTTCAAATATGGTTTCTATCCTTGGTTCACGCGGGCTTCTTCCTTCTTTTATTTTTCCTCGGCCTTCTTCACATGCATGCACATTCGAATGTGTTCATGGCCTTCATTTAAGCCCAACCCATGCGTAGCACGAACCCCACGTGGCCTCGGCATATTCTCTTGCCTCGGCCGAACATGAATTCTCCCATTTGTTGCATGCAATCCAATATTTATGCATGATCGTGTTCAGTATGGCCAGAAGAAACTCAAGGACACTTCGGCTTCATCAGAGGTGGTCGGATACTCAAAATCCATATTCGGGAGGCGCCTGGGTCGAAGGAGGAGTCGCGGGTGGCCTCGGGCGAGCTCTAGGTAGAGAACGACTCCTCAACCATCGGATCTGGAGTTTGAAAGACATCGGACGGCCGCGATCAGAAGATCTCACGCGGGATCGATCGTGTGGTCGAGATCTGGCGCGCGATCGATCGAGCAGCCAGGATTCGCTCCTGGTGAAAATTGGGCGTCCCACATCGAAACGGCCCCCGGTTTTTCCATGTTTTATCAAAGTTCCGTTGCCGGCAACCCTTCGATTGAACTTCTCCCTCCACGGTGCTGCCCCGCACAGTGTTCTCTCTGCGGGCGCGCTCTTGCGCCCACCTCTGCCTCTCGGGCGCGCCGCTGGCGCCCACTATGCACACACGGGCGCGCTCCTCACGCTCATGCTGCATGGGCTTCATCACTGCGTGGCCTCAGGGCTTATACACAGCCCCGACCTCTCGGGCTGGCCCCATGGGATCCCCCTTGGGTGTGGCGACCTCGAGTCCCACAAGTTCCTTGGGGTTGAACCCTTAAGGCTGGCCCTTGGTGGCTTCCTTTTTGCTTAAGGAAACATTAAGTACTTTGTATACAAACAAAGTAACCAAGTGTAAATTCCAAATGCAACTTCGTTCTCCCTTCTTCATTAGAATTCATCAATTCTCCTTAACATATAATCTAGACTTAGGAGGTGGAATTCCAAAAGGTTCATCATCAACCAAATCACTTGGATCAATTATTTCTTCAATGTGCTTCATTGATCCAATCAGAGATCAAGTTGGTTCTTCTTCTAATTCACATGCACTAAGAAATAGTACATGGACTACATTAGCACCACTCCATCCACCTAGTGATTGTGGATGGATCACTTTCATCTCCTCATGCATTCTGAAGACAATGCATGGACTTCTAACATTGTTGTGACTTTGTATCATCAGGATACAAGTTCTATGAACTTAAAGATCATCTCAACAATCGTCAGATATAATGATGATGCTCCATCATCATCCATTCTTCAAGTTGTGTAACTTAGTATCATCTTGATACAAGTATTGAAACATTATGATCAGTTCTACATTTGTCTGATGTCCATAGAGAATGTTTCAACCACAACATCCTATGTCACTTAGTGAATCTCCTAAGTTACATGCATCTTAGTACAATGGCCATTCTCCTTTCCTCACCAACACCATCACATCCTTTGTCATTCACATCTTGACATTCCTTGACATCCATTCATCTTATGACAACATCATGCCTCATTGACAACAAATGAAACACAATGCACTTCAACATGAAAAATTGGTTATGGAGGGGAAACTAAGTGTCATGTTCTGATGTAGAGTCATATAAAACATGATTTGGAGGAATTTAACTACATGAAACCCACAAATTTGTGATGGGTTAAACAATCATTGGTTTCCCAATAAGAAAAGTTAATTTAAGGCATTTTTTATGTTCTATATCATAATGTTGGGGAATTTATTTATCATATTTTAATAATAACATAATGAAACATACTTACTAGACATGTAGAATTTCATCATTTTCAAAATTTCTACAACAATCTCATCTTTTCTCAAAATGATGAGTATTCAAGATGAATTGGTCACAAAAAATGGGCTACAATCAATTCTAGAGAATAACATGATCCATAAAATATGAACCTTATATTTCCCCTATCATTATTCATTTACCAAATAAAAAATTTGTTAGCATTGAGATCATAAAATCCCCAAAAGGATAGTCCTTTATAAAAAGAAGTTATACTCTTATTGTCTAAAAATCAATAATAAGTACCCAATCTTCCTGAAATACAATTCAATATACAATTGTCCTTAAAATTCTTCAAAATATTCCATAATAATATTGAATCCCAAAAAACAAGAAAGATATTATCACTTATTCAACCATGATAAATCTTAACATTTATCTCTAAAAACAATGACTACTCTTAATGTCTCATAATGATGTGTAATTACCATAATCATATATTCCCTATGATAGGTTAATAATTTCCTTAAATAAACCAAATCACCATATGTCGATAATAAAAACATGTATTCTTCCCAAATAAAATTCCACCATTACTCATCAAAAGTAAGGATAATTATTCCTTTAATAACATTTTCATATATCAAACTTCAGTGTTACGCATACTATAAAAAGTATTCCTATGTAATCCCATCATCAAAAGAGACTTAATACTTTTAAGAATTTAATCGTATTAAATTCTACCATAACTCTTGATTCAATTACATGTTGACTTCTTATTCATTAAACGTTCTTCATGATCCATTTACCATTCTTTACCAACTTATTCTTAAATAGTTATTTCCTAAAAACAAAACCATGAATCATATCCTAATATTCAATAATTTAAAAACATATTTTAAGCAATGATCCATACAATTGATTGGTCATTGTCAGTTTCTTCATCCTCAATAAAATTGGAATTAGGTATTGGTAAACATATAATTGTATGATCCTGGTGATCTCATTCCCGAAACATTTTTGTAGGACATCTGTTTGTATAATGACCATGCACACCAAATTTAAAACTTTCAATTGATCCCTCAGAATGAACTTCTTTCCATATCCTAGAGTCAACTATATGCTTCCTTTTTAATGGATGTTTCTTGCTTAATGGCCTTCATTACCATATCAATAGCATCATCTCATCCCTTTGAAGCGTTTTTCTAGTTGTTTCTTTCCACATCATTGACACATAGTATTTTTAACATACATAACATAATGAATATTACCTGAACATAAATATGTATTTGTTTCTCATATATAAGATTCCTTATAAAACCCACCAACGTTTAGGGGGTCAATCATGACCCCAAATAGTTGGTTGAGAATAACCACAACAGTTCTCATTGTAGCTCCCATTTCATTCAGTTTCTCATTCCGAAAACTGTCACAGTTTTCATCACATCAATTGTCACTTTGATTCCTAATAGATATATCCCTTTATTAAAACCAAAAAATTTCAATGTTAGTACATCACCAAAAGCATCATAATATCTTATGAGGATGGTAAATACTCAGTTATACTTATTCATCTTATCGTAAACTCAATCAATTTACCTAAAATAACTATGGGTCTTTTTAATATGCTAACAATTATGGTTATGTTACTTATGCATATATAACACCCTAGCCTCTAATGTTATCTAATCCGACCTCTGATACCAACATTATGGAACCAGACTTAAAACATTACATAATCATCCATTAAATGTATAATTCACATTGCGAATACATACAATTTTAGAGTTTTAGAGAATTATTCCATAACTATTACATTACATCTAAAAAAATTACAAAGTAGACACTTCTACTTAGTTTCTATTTTTTCATAAAAAAAGATCTCTTACAAAAGTCATGTCTAGTTCCATCTTTTAGACTGCATGACTTTTCCATGATCCCATCCTTGACCATATTCATCCTAAAGTCCTGTGAAAAACAATTCAAAACACGGGATGAGTATAAAAATCTCCCAAATGGTTATAATATAAGGAATGTAAACATTAACCCTTCAATAAATGAAAATCAATGTAACCATACTTTTCAATCATAACTTACCTCAAGAAATCATAAGATTGACGAATAAAACATAACAATAATAAATCATAAAGTTAACATGTGGAAACCATATCATACGTACATTTTAGCTTTCATAGAAATGTAGGGAGTTGCATTTGGAATACACATCATAGTATATTACCTAAATCTTTTAGGACAAAAATTCATGTTTACCACTGTCATGTTACCCAATGCATTGGAGAGCTTTCTCGGGCTCACACAGCCATGGTTTATAACAGAACCACCTGTATACGTAAACAATGACTAATATCCATAAAGTATTCATAACACATAAAACAATAATAATGGAAAGATAAAATTTCCAAATTACAATCATAATATATCATTTCAAGATATATACATAATCAATGCTTTATCAAAATATTTTAAAAAATATTTAAAACATTTAATAATGATATTTTATTATCAATGTGTCCAATACTACATAAAAAATTCTAAAGGTATTGTCATTTTAAAACATTAATTTCTATTTAAATAAATCTTTAATACCATTTCTAAAACATAGTCATGAAATATTAGGATTTTGAATATTAAATATTTTAAACATTTAAATGATTTTTTAGTTAATGAATTTTTAACAAAATAAGAGATGATTGAATACAAATAATTGATGAATAAAATTTAATTTAATGTTTATAATATCATTAGAATATTGGGATTCATGTTATAATATTATAAAAGACAATATATACACCATATAAGAGTGAATTGGAGCATAACAACAATGAAGTCTAAATCGAATGTAAATGGATATGAAATCCCTTATAAAAACCCTATCCTTAGATTAAGTATAAATATATTACAAAAAAATGTGTGACAAAAAGGTATACACTCAATATGATTTGATATTCAGTGTAAATCCATTAGAGAACATTCAATCATATTTTTGTAAAAACAACACAAATCACTTGGATGTTTAAATTAGTGAATGGAAATTGAGTTAAAATTAATCTTATCAAGTTCATATCGAGGACCTGAGAATTTATCAATGGAGTGATTATCTGTAATAGAAGTATATCTACCAAATGGGGAGTGAAAATTATAACATAAATAAATAAACAATCATTCCTCACATAATAATATCATCAAATTATTAAGAATTCGATTAATTACCCAAGGAATGGAAATTGGGTTAAAAATTTCCCATAACGATTTTGTAACATATGAAAAATACACCACCTACAAGAAGGATAATTAAATAAAGAATTGAATACCCTTTAATCAAAATATATTATACAATGAATAAAATCATATTCCATAAATACACCACACAAAAGTAAATAGTGGAAAACATAGGATGAATCTCATGAGAAAAAAAAGTGAGATGAAAAACCTTTACCACATTGTAATAAATCGAGTCATATGAAAAAAATATAATAACCACCAAATGAATCACAAAAATACTATGAATATAAAAATAATAATGATAATATATATATATATATATATATCAAATGGCAATACAAAATACACCACATGTAATAAATAAGTGGAGAATTTTGGAAATCTCAGAGAATTAAATGTTATATAAGGTACACATTACCACATGTCCGACTATATGTGTTCATTCATTGATCAATTGAATAATATAATAAAAATAATTTATAGTTCCTTAAGAATATTTGTATGTTTATTATTCCTATTATATCACTTATTAAAATGTTATTAACATTATTCAATGATTTAAGTTACTAATGGTTGTTTTGTCGATATTTGGTACTTGAGTCAAAAATAAACTTTTTATAATTACATGTTGTTCATGTGGTTAAAAGTCCATTATCTCCTGAATTTTATTCATGATTTAGATATCATATATATCTTATATATCCAGTATATGTATTTATTTATTACATTATATAACATTTTGACGTTAGAAATGAAATGCACCGTTAATGGAGAATGTAAGTCGTACGTACGCATGGACACTACTTCAATATCTATTTCATAGTATAATGGAATTAAAACATAATGATACATAGTTATATTATAATTTAATTAAAATAAAATATATAATATAATTAAATCAATCCTTTATATGTCCCACGTATGGCATTAACGAGTCATATCACTTTGAGGGCGCCATAGTCTGCACTTCCTAAAATGAAATTATCTTGAATACCCATAATGGAAACCATAAAGGTATTAAATAAATGAAAAATAAAAAAGTATAAAGTAAACATAAATTTTTTTATCATGTATAAATGTAGTTCCATATTAAAAGACATCATGAGAGGTGGTAGGATATAATTGAACAATCATCATTACGCGAGGTGCTAGTTTTCCATCCACAAAAACAGTATGTTCTTTACCCATTAGATCGAGGTGTGTGTAAGTGTACTTCGAATTCATCTCATAAAAATATCCAAGTATATAAATAATACTGGTTTTGTAAAAAAAATGAATTAAATTATTTTAGGTGTTGGAGAAGTAAAATAAATAAAAAGAATTTAAGAGAAACTATTACCTTTAATTCAGGTAACTCCCTTTGGTTTGAACCAGAAAGACTTCTTGAAGTGACTTCTTCTTAAGTTAAGGCTTCTACGTATAATATAGATAACTTTAATACTTATTTGTAATGGGTTTGGATGATCTATGGGTCTTGAGAAGTGTTTGGAAAAGGTTAGAGGTGAGGCCTTTTTATAAGGGGGAGGAGGTGCTCTTTAAGAAAGTGTGAAAATATTATTTTATTATATTCTGATATTCTGATTCTAAATGTCCAAAACTAATTAAAATATAAGATAAGATGACACATTATAGAAATAAAATAATCTAATAATAATTTTATAGGTTTTTATATTGTTTTAATCTTTATATTATTATTTATTTCAATAATTTTTTAACGTGGTAAACACAACATCATTATTGTTTCATAAATAATATTATTTATATGATGTCTAAAAATTATAAAAAATAACATTATTTAGTAAAACGTTATATATTTCCAAATAATATTTATAGTCAAAACAATATCTTATATAACCCCATGTAAAAATTAATTTACTAAAAGATATTTGTATATGTCATTTTTCCCTTTATGTTAATTAAAATAAAGTGTCCTTATTAGACTGAAGTGGCTCCATGGGATCCCAAAAAAGGCCCAAGGATTCCCATGGTCAGTCATTACTCTTCCAATATGGTCATAACTATTTTTAATGTAATTTTTTATTATTATAATATTCATTAACTTTGAATGACCCTATTTACCTTTAACCACATTAAATAAAACCCAAAGTAACTATTCACCAAAAACTGTATTCATCTTATTGAAATACATTTAGTTTACTAATATCAACCATGTGTGTGGGATTATCAAAATTAAAGTCACAAAATTAGTAAAATTTCATTAAAATGAAAAGGCCTTTTTTAAATACTAGTGAGTGGTTTCGTTATTCATCAAAATTTGATGTTTTTTCAGAAAAATTCCACAAATTCATACTAATCTATATTTAAAATTATGAATTAAAAAATTATTACAATTTTACCAAATTAAATGAATATAAGTTAGATTAATTAATTTTAAATTAAATGTCATTGTCAAAAAAGCGTGTATTTAAGAAATATTAACATTCAAATGAATGACACTTGTTTTTGTCCAATATCAAAGTTAAATTTATTCCAATGACCATCATTGGATCAAATGGAAAAAATATAATCTTAAAAAAATTTAACATAACTAAAAAGATAATCTTTCAATATAAATAAATTATATTAAAATGCAGTTTTGAATTAAAATACAGTATTTTCCACTATTAATCAAAAACTTAATTTTTTTCAGAAATATACCAAAATATTAACTAAAATGAATTTTGATGCACCAAATCTACAGAAATATTTTATTTATTCAAATAAAATATATAAAATGGAAGAAAAAAAGATCTATAGAGGGTTCTCCATCAAAAGGCAGTAAATAATCCTTTTATAGTATATTATTCTTAAAATTATATTCATCTACATTTTAGGCCTCTAAAATTTATTGACTAAATTTTAACACATTTAACAAACATGCATAATCATATTGTATTTTGTTATGTTAATTCCCTCCATTACAATGTGTATGCATTATATATTATTTAAAATAAATATATAATAGTATTTTTTAGTATAACTCAACGTAGTGTGCAACGTAAGATTTCAAAGAAACACATTATTGCGTATTGGGTACGGAAACAAACATAGCATCCCATTTAAGTAAAATTAATTTGTTGTTCAAAAATATAAGTAAATATGAAAATGTTGTATTATTTATTTACCTAAGATGTCACAGCTTATACCCATGAGGAAGGGATATTTGATAACATATTGGACTGAATTTCACTAATGTATCTAATGGGTTGAAAAATCTTGTTCCCAAATTTACGTTCATTCAAATATATTGATGATCCACTAAGGGAAAAACATGATAGTATACCCGATCACTGAACTATAATTGTTGAAGTCATGAAGAAATATTGTTAGTTTAATTATTCCAATATTGAGATATATCCATATTCTTCTTGATTAGTTAATCAATAATTAATTTATATTGAATTAAATAAGGATATAGTAACACTAATAGGAATAACATAGAAAAGAACATGTGTGAATTTATGATCTTACCTTATAAGGACACATATGAATAAATTAGTATTGTCTTCGGAAATTTATTTTTATTGGTGGATTCAGATATAAGTAGGTTTTTTTCAAGAACATATAAAATCTCGGTTTAATAATATATCAAGATACTATAAAACCATTATAATTTACTCAAACTACCCATCAGACTATGCATGATCAGTGTACTCAAAAGTACAAGTGAACCTAGGGACCTTATGTATCCACATCATTAATATAAAGATGAAATATGTATATATATCCAATACAATGGAACATCCAACTCAATGAAGGTTTATATTATCCATAAATTAAAACTCACTTATTTAATCTATTGAATGGAGTCAATTATAGGAAATAAATATTCCCCGTTGTTATCCTATCAACACACACATAAATTGAATTAATTCATTTAGGGAAAATCAATAATATAATAACAAATAGGATTTATTTTTCATCACATATTCACTCAAAAAATGGGAAACATATGAAAAATTTATATTGTTCCCTACTACTTCACCTTCACCTACTGATATTTGTAAGACCATGAAATAATGATAGTTATCCATCTTTTCATCCCTGAAAACCATTGATGGTATCATATGTCATGGTAAATCATTTTAAAATTTAGGTCTACATATAAAAAAAGAATTATATTCACACATATACATCGATTAACCATATCAAGGAATCCATTCATGTCCATGAATACACAATATATCATCCAATTAAATAATCCATCACAGTTGAAGGTGCTCCCAAAAAATTATTTCTCTTAATGAAAACCTCGTCGGGTCTAAATGTTGTCTAATATTCATAGTCTCTATATGTGAAGAGGTCACTAAAATATATGTATGTATTCAATTATTTTTGTGATCATACATCTTATTGATTATTCAAAAAAAATATCCTTCAATTGACACTCACAACTGGCCTCCTGAAATTCTTATGTTTGATGTGTTTATCATAGAAAATCAATAGTGTAATATCACTTATTAATTGTAAAATAGAGATAAATGTTGAGTTACTATAGATATTCAATACATACTCATTTTAGAATATTCATGTCACTCTTTGAAAATATGTACATGATGATTTTTTTGGCTATTGTATACTTAAAAACACCATCCAAATATATATTTCCTCAAAAAAAATAATTCATGAAACGTAGATAATATATAATTAATGTGCATCTAAATAATTTACTCATGATTCCTTATATCAGGAGACCCATTCATCATGATTCAATCACCATGAATCAAAAAAACTACTATCCTGAAGTATAATCCTTCAGAATAAATTGAATTAAATTTTCACAAATCAAGAAGAATCTAGATTAGTGTTCAATAAAATAAACAATTAATCTTCTAAATATTTGTTTCATCAGATTCACAACATAAAACATTACTCCATTTTTATTCAAGTATGTATGTGGTTCATAAAATCTCAAACAATGCTTAATGTATAAGCTATAGTATCCAAAAAAACCTAATAAACTCCATAATTCAATAATGTTCACAGACTTCACCCATTAAAATTATATACTCACCTTCTCTTGGTTCATTGATACTCTTTATTTCAATATTATGTGACATAAGAAGTGAAAATTATCAATATAAAAAATACATTTTGTTATCATATAATTTATGCGTTGTTCTCTCTCAGTGTATTGAATCAGGTCTAAATATCACTAGCATTGTCATTCCATGCATGAAATTACACACTTTGTTCATCAATGAAGACTGACCCAAATAAATATAGCTATGGGTGGAAATATTGATTGAGAAGATCCATGAAAATTGAGAGTGAATTAATCAAAACTGAAATAATTACCAGATACTTATAAATATGATATCTACATTTAATCACTGTATTGGTTATGTCTATTTTCATAACACATGATAGATTATATCTTGAACACAAATAAACAATTTATAAAACCCTCACCCTTTAGATAATATCAATTTAGTCATATATTCAAGATAATAGATATCATCACACACATGTAAATTAATTCATTGTATTATAATCAACTAAAAGTATAATATTACTTCCCTCCACCTTGGAGATATTTATTGGAGACCCCTCATGAGATGTACAGGGTTTTATAAACCACTTATAATCTAAATCCACTACAATCATTAATAAAAAAACTAGAAAATTAGGTAATATATTATAAGGATGAATAGACACAATTGATTCACTATATCCATTTCAATTTTATCCTCTTATACTATCTTATGAGGTTGTCTAGAAAATACATCATTTAATAAGTCTTAGAATTCCACTAGTATTGGAGAAAAAACAACAAGACGAGTTCCCTTTTTTATCCAAAATGAGACAAAAAATATGGGATTCTACTCTTCCCAGACCACGAATATTTGTTTCATATAGAGTATCCTAATAAATTTATTATAGATTATTACATAACTATTATCTTGGGGTTATGATAAAGAAACACTAAATTGAAAACATTCTATGTGGTCAAGATAATGAACCAACGAATCCAACCTAGAAAATTTTATTGAAGGAGGACATCTCTAGGATAAAGTGGTCCTATAGTAATAAAACAAAAAATATGAAGGGTAACTCTCAAAATTTCCAAAATTATTCAATTATTAAACCCATAAATGATTCACTAGTCATCTCTAAATAGAATTAAATAATTTTTAGTAAATATAATTACATGATAGACATGGAAATAAAATATGGTGAAACATATTTAAAAAAATATTAATACTTAAATAAAGGCAACATAGATCAATCCTCAAAATGTAGATAGACCAAAACTATAATCCTTTGGTAAATTTTGTACTTTTTTATACATTGATAGATCTACAAAAAAATATACAACCAAAAATTCTGCATTGGTTCATATCCCAAGGAATTGAAAATCATATGTTGGCTTCCCCAACCACATCAACCACCTTGGCCCATATGACTAGTGTACATCCAAATTCCAATATAGCATGAAGATACCGGTCATATTTAAAAGCGTGTATTCTTTAATATTCTATTTAAATAATAAAATGATATTAAGGATCTATAACACATCTATTGACTCGCCATTTTTCAATAAGTATGTCATTCAATTGTGTCATTTATGTAATAACAATTTATGTGAAATTAATTTCCATACTGATGTAATTTAATAGAACCCCCAGTTCATATACCTTGTCTTCCAATTTTCTATTGAAAATACTCAATATTATTTCTCATATAGTTGGATGAAATGCTTCTCTTTTATGATGTAGAAGCACTAGGTATTGTACTGTCAGATCCCTTAAAATTGTGTTAAGTGATAACTAATTGGTTTATGATACATGAAATGGTATTCAATGAGAAAAAAATTTCCTCATATTGGATTTAGTTTTTCATATCATCCTAATAACATCACACTCTCATAATCTCATCATCATTTTAAGAATGTGAAAATTTATTATTATTATTGATGATTTTTATATAATTTATAAAAGGCATGGATCATTTATTTAATGTAGAAATTTCATTAATAAATAATATCTCACTATTTTTGGAATAAAATTTTCATAAAAGGTATATTTTAAATATATCTAGACCATATAATGATGTTGGTATTCATGGTTAATATCATTCCACCAAGACATCAGTTAATTTCGAATCACAAAGTTGTGAGCTTTCTCCTCCTCTCTAGAGGGTTCTCCAATTTATCTAGGATATATATCACCACTAAATAACATGTCTCAACATCTTGGGGTACATAATCACAAAATAAATTAGGTGGAAGAAGCTAATATAAATTTATTTTCATCTCATTCATTGTAGGGGTTGGATTCCCAAATCCCTACAGAGTCTTCATATATCATAGAAAATCTTATAAATCATGGTGTTTATTCCTATGTCTATTAAAACTATTGGATCCATAGAAGGCACTACTAGATGGATAGGTCCGACAACATAGTTTTCATGTTAATCACAATAGTCCTATATATTGACATAATCATTCATGGAATAATATATATATAAAATCAAAAAAAACCCACCAGAACCTGCTGTGAAACAAAAATAAGATTACATGTTGATTGATTTCGATAAGGTTTCATTCCCTGAAACATGAAAACCCAAAAACCCACTATCTAAGGTAATGTAATTATTCATGTTTATTTCGTAATAATAATGGTTCTTGTATATAATTTTTTAATTAGTATATGAAGGATATCTTTTGGTAATAACTATACACACTATTTAACGAAATCCATTTATATTTAAATTTATAATTATATTGTTCAAATGTTTTTCAATATATATTTCTATTCATATATATGTATATAAATGTTTATCTTGGTATGTCTTTCATTATTATTTTTATTTTTAGGCTTTATATGTTTCATTTGGTACATCATGTAACTAAAACCTGGATTTTACCCTGGATTAATTAGATTAATCAATTGTCCAAATTTATAAAGAGACACAATCTCATTATCTAGAAATATGTATCAATGTATTTGTAAATAACTGACATTTAAACTCATGTGACCAATGATCCATTGTTCAAAAACAATATAATTGAAAATTATATTTCCATAATAAATATATATAGTTATTCTCTATTTAAGATAATTTTGAAACATTATGTAACAAATTATTTCATCCCTCGAACAATGATTAGAAAAATGTTAAATATAACTGCAATGGAAAAAGGAAAATATAGAATGAAATGGATAATATAAGTATTTATGGATTTTCAGATTTCAAGAAAATCACTCATCATGTTCCTATAATTATTCATTAGCCCCAACGTCTTAGAAATATTTCTAAATAGATTACGAAAAATTATAAAATATTAATAAAAACCATCTTTCATAAGCGTATCCCTTTAGTGAAATCATTATAACTATAAAATTTATAATAAAAAGCATCAAATAGTAGTATAGAAAATATATTTCTTCCTCTAAAATGGTTTAGCCACTCCCAAAAACATCCTTATTTTATAAATTTGAAACATTCCATTTATCCTATTTAATAACACGAAAATCTATTCAAAAAAGTTCTTTGAAACCACTTTTTGATGTCTTTTTCTAGGTTCACTCTTAATTAAAAAACCAAGATAGACATGTGGCCTCAATTAGGTGTCAATGATATCTAGGGGATTTAGACTAGAAATTAGGATCTACTGTGGTTTTTTATGGAGATCATAACCTCATGAATAGAGTGGTATATAGTAGAACATAAATAAATCTACTAGATAATCAATATATAAAAATAGAAAAATAATTAAAGAGATAACCATCAATATAATAAAAATTGACTAAACAATAATAATAATCATTGTATAAAAAAAATTTCAATGATGCGATTCTATAAAATGGGATCATATATACAAGTTTACATATATATAGTAGATCTATATCAAGATAAAAAAAGTTCCAAAAATATCATCAATAGCATCATGAACCTGTGCTCAGTTATGTGTTACCTACTTTCATGCTATGTGTCAGTCAATCATCCATTAATGTGTGATTTCCCATGTACCTAACATCATAAATGAATTGACTCCATGTACAACCCATCATGTTGATCGTGTTGTGAAATATAAAAATAAGTCACTTCAAAATGTTTCAATAACATTTAAATTATATATATATATAATCACAATAGTGGTAAGATATAATTTTATGAAATAGAATAAAATGTCTTCAATCCAACAATATTAGGCTCATGCTCCACAAGAGATTCATGGTAAACTATAACTACATCTATATTAGAAGAAAGTATCTAATTAGTTAACATCTAAATGGATATAGTATATGTAAAATATCCAAGGTCACCAAGTAGAATAAATAATAATGACGTACAAATGGTTTAATAAATGTATTTTGGATAATATAATAGTAATATGTTGATCGAGTTGAAACCATGACATGTTTGACCAAAGAAGGTTGATCTATCATGCAATGAATAATTGTTGACTTGAAATAGGGCTCTTAGTTTAATAAAAGTGGCATACCCCCATCATTCCCCATGAAAAGTGTTTAACCATGTACAATAACCATGTTAATAATAAATCTCAAGAAACACATGACACAACCCCATTGAGAAAATACAAGATATCATGTGTGTGATGATTCAAAAGTAATCCAATTATATACTCCATATGAATAAAATTTCTACATATTAATATAGTGAATTTTTTGTACCATACCAAGTAATTCATGTAATAATAACAATTATCTAAAATTGCTATGGGGATACCTTGAATGAACACAATTTTTCACATAGTTGGGGATCATTTAAATTTCTGTCTAATTCTTTATGTTGCACTTTATATGGATTCCTTATGAGTTATTTAATTTTTAAAGGGTGTCTTACATTTAATTAGATCCCATAACACATATTTCATGGTACACAAGGCATGGATAATTTTTCTAGTAAAAAAAGGTGGTAATCCTGCATGGTTAGATCAATCTGTAAGGTTGTGGTCTTTTTGGCCCAATACATAACACATTTTTAAAACATTGTTTCTCTATCTCTATAGAATATATATTTGATTGAACATTTTTTCCAGTTACTCATTCATGTTTTGTGCATGGTTTTTCACACCATGTAGACAAACTATGCACATTCTATTTCATGGGTTCGTTTACCATTTTCACATAATGGTAAAATTATGTCTCCTCCATCATAATAATCCAAATTCCTATTAGATTTACATATTTCCTCCCATATTAGAATTTTTTTATGGATAATTGATCAATCAAGTGATATCCGACATCCATAATCTGATTGAGATTCTTTTCTCTGCGATGGTTGTGAAAAATTATATACTCAATTCCTTTTTAGTTGTTCTTCTCCTATATTTCTCTCAGTATAGTTATCAAGGTCTGAGAGTTTTCCATTTTTCAGTGATTGACTCCATTATATGTTAAATAAAAGGATAATATCATAGGATAAATGTTGTACTATCCCATGGTGGGTGGTCTATAACTCAACCCTCAATTTCATTGGTTTTCGAATTGATGTGTGGGGTATGTCAATTTCATTGGGTGTCATTTATTGAATTTATATGAAATTATAATATTCATTATAACTATATGGTTATTCCATTACCAAATATGGGATTAATGCTTTGTTGATAATCCCACAATGCTGATCATCCCCAATAGGATGATATTCTATAGTTGAGTTTTTATGTTTTTGACACTTCTACGCCATCGTTTGGGTGTGCTCAAGATTAACCACAATAATGGATTTCCTACTTATAATATAAATTTTTTGAATCAAGTAATGTTCAATGGAATGTACCATGTATCATCTACTTGTCCCACCAAAGCTATGTTCTTCAAATTGATAATTAAATGTGTTAAGGAAATCAATATAAATTCTATGTATACAATTTGACAAGATTAGATATGAATGAATAATAGTTCTCATGTTCATTAAACCCGACACCACATTAATGGATGTTAAAGTAATGTTACTCAACTATTTAATATGATTAAATAGATTAACTAAATGGTTTTATGCTACATTCCATTATCACCCTAATGAAATACATGGCCTCAAAAAATGGACTTACAATTTAATTATGTCTTCATTAAAGGTTTTCATACTGCATGGCCTATTCACACTAAATAATGTAATGCATTGATATTATTAAATTTATATACAAATTCATTATCAAAAGTTGTGTCCTGACTCAAGCACATCATGGATTCTTTTAGGTTAATGCCTTGAGAACTCGGGAACCACTTTACAGTCCCAGGATATGGCTTTGTTATGTTGGAACCCACATAGAAACCTATCATTTTATATTCATTGATCCCATATATGACTCTATAGGATCCCTCACAATGTTTTCAAGGATGCATTGGATACACTCCTTAGATCCACCTTTGACATATAGGTTCCATAGTTATATTCCATCAATCCTAGACATTTCATAGACCTATTAATCATTGGATGTACTCCATGGACTCAGTAGTAATCTCACTATGTAATGTCTTAGACTATATTACTTGTATTACACACTTAATCCCATTCAAGGTAATAGTTTTTCCTGAGTTGGTGTTTCGTGAGGTCTACGATGCATTTTTTATTACCATGAAACATAATTAGTAAAAATTATTACAAGTTTACTTGATACATATTTGAACCTTCACTATTATTAAAATGTGACATATTTATAAACTAGTAATAATCAAATAATTATTTTGTTATGGTTTAAGTCACTAGTCGAGGGATGTAGCAGCTGCATCGGTAATTATATACCTTGTACTATTTTACATTTTATATGCATTAATTCACACTATTAAATATCAATTTTTTAGATAAGAGGTTTTATAAACTATTGGTGGTAGACCACTAAGTTTATCTCACACCCCCTCAGGGCGCTGTTAGGAACATAGATTATGTTTCATGGACACATATTTTAGAAAATAGAAGAATTGGGCTTCAAAAACACGATTGCATAATGTTTAGGATGGATCTAGATAGAAGATGAGAAACCTAATGCTCAATATTATTATGATAGACATTGATTTTATGTATAATTTTTTACCATGTTATTCTTGCTTCCTTGTATCCATGTTTTAATATTCTCTTGATATATAAAATATCATCATTAGTTATTTTATGTTATTTTATTTTTTCAAGATATTGTTAATGATTTCCCTATTTTTGTTTGTCCAGCTATTTACATATGATTCTTACACTATTTATCTATCTTTAAACTTGTCAATTGTGCTACACTCTAGTAATGGGCGAATAGTCTCCCAATGGACACATCCAACGACCTTGTTACTAGTCTACAAGCTATGGTGTTTAGGGATATGTTCTTAAAGGAGATGTTTCCCATTGGGCCTAGGGTACCTATAAAGTGGCAAACTGGTTTTTGATTTTACTATTAGGAGGGTATGTATGAGTATGATATACTCTATAATACCAAACGTAGGATCGAAATAAGAATGAGATTCTCAGATAGATACAAGAGGGGGGTGAATTGTACCTTTTAAAAATTCATTTTAAATTTTAATGATGGTTATGTTTAACAAGGTTAAGCAAGATAATTAAAAAGACGTCTATAAGTTTTAATCACTTTCTAAATTCCGGAAGAGTGATTCCAGAAATGGAACATAACTAATGTTTACAAAGAGGAAGATTCAACCTTAAAACTTATAGAATATAACTATTTTAGAGTACAAGAGTATGGAAGTACAAGATAGTTATACTTTCCTTAAAAATAAAAATGCAGCAGAAAAACGTGTCACAAAACAAGTAACAAGTAATAAGTATTTTAACCCAAAGAGATGGGTATCCAACAAACTTGGTTAAAGGTCCCCTAATTTATACTATCAAGAAAGTTTGCCTTACCTACTCAATAGTAAGCCCTCGATATGAATATCAGAGTCTATCTTTCTATCCCTGCAAAGTCCTCAACTATCAGGTAGTTGTCACCTCTATCTTCCTCAAAAAGGAATCCCTTATCTTCAAGGTGTTAGATCCTCTATCTTCATATCCCAGGAAGCCCTTGATTGTACACAAAAACAATCTGAGTCACACGATGCAAGTCTGGACAAGGAAAATTTTGAACAATCCATTCAAACTTTCTGCATGAAGCTTGAGAGTTGATAAGAGTCTATCTCTCTAGAATTCACTTCAATATTTTTTAGGCACAATTTACAAATTTCAGTATTCATGAACTATCTTATTTTAAAATGAGCTCCTATTTATTATCAAAGCTCCAACAGTTGGCTCCCTTATCCAATATTCATATTCTTCCTTGAATTTCGAAGGGACCTGTACATGTGCCACTCAAATAATGGTTATTTAATAAAAAAAGATTGACATTGTTTTGTAATATAACAAGTATGAGCATAACCAAAAACATATATTCAGAATGGAGAAAATGAATGTTCGAAATGTAAGTAAAAGAATTCAATGTTTATAAAATAGGAATATTCAGATTCAGTTTTTCTCTGGAGTTCGTAATGAGAATTCATAATCAGAATTCTTCATCAGGATTCGTAATGAGAATTCCTAATCACAATTCTTCATAAGAAATCGCAATAAGAATTCATAATCAGAATTCTTCATTAGAATTTGTAATGAGAATTTGTAATCAGAATTCAACATCAAAATTCATAATGAGAATTAGTAATCAAAATTCATCATCAGAAATCATAACGAGAATTCGTAATCAGAATTCATCATCAGAATTAATAATGAGAATTCATAATCATAATTCATAATCAAAATTTGTAATGAGAATTTTTATGCATAATTCATCATCAGAATTATTAGTTAGATCATTATACAGGTTCTTAATCATAATTCAGAGTTGAACTCCATAAAGGTTCGTAATAGTGAATTCTGAGTAGAGCTTCATAAAAGTTTGTAACTGAAATTCTGATCCTAAAACAAAATACTTCATGTCTAATAATTATACAATTCTGAGTTTTTAGATATGAATCCAATTTTTATACTTAAGAAAAATTATTATTTTTGAAATTAAGTCTAGGTAAGGGTATACTTCCTTGGGTAAGGATATTTTTCTTTATAGATGTAAAATATAGGGTGAAATTAGATTTCCATTAAGATAAGGTGTTTGTGATTTTCAAAACAAGAAGAATTGCAATTTCATAAGGAAAAACTTATTGACTCAACAATCTGTCCATTTTTGGAAAGTAAAAACATCCTTATGAAAAAGAATGTAGTAACATAGAATAAATTTCTAGACTTTGAAATTAATGATTATATCCCTTGGTTTATGAAAAATGGTGAATACAACTAACTCCCACTTATGCTTTGGAAATCTAAGGATCATATGCTATATTTTTATAATGAAGAAATATTCTTAATGACCACTCCCCCATTCTTAGTAATGATCATTTTATACTTATAATTTTTATCCTTTAGATTTTTCATCACTCTTTTAGAATTATTTTTCCTTTCTCCCCCTTGTGATTTCCAAAATAAGTTTGAGGGAATTGAAAACTATATGGTGCCTGAAATATTAGTACAAAATACTAACAAGAAAAGAATCGGCAATTTCATTATGATTGAAAATATTATTACAAGGAAAAAATACAACAAAATATTGGATTTATCTATTTTTCCACTTTTTCCATGGGAATAATTTTCTTGACAATGATCTTCATCTTCTTCATCTCTTTCTGGTCCTCTTCTACATGTTTCTCCATGGCTGTGATCTTTTCTTCTTGAGTCTTCAGGACTTTGTCCTGAGCCTTCATGGCCTTTTCCTGAGCCTTTATCAATTCGTCCTTCTTTACAAGCTTCTCTTAGATCTCAATCCGGATATCTATTTCCTCCTAGCTATGAGAAATAGAGGAAAGCTTCCCATTCAGATCTCTTACCTGTTGAATTCGAGTATATTTTTCAATGGTTATCTTTTCCTGAAAGCTGTCTGAAATATTTTTCATTTTGGTATCCTTAGTACCAAAGGCCTCCTTAACATCTTCTTGGAACTTATCAAGCTCTTCCATATCTTTAAGAATCATCTTGGACCATTTGGTCATTATCTTACAGGAACTTCGGTGAGCGTCATAGTTGATCAAGAAAATTTTGAAATCTGCCTCATTCTTCACACATCTGTCCATTATTATCAATAAGAATTCTGAATTCTGATTCAAACTGTGATAAAGCATCTGGCATCTGGATTCAATTGTTGGAATGATTGAAATAGTATCCACCAATTTCTTTAGGGTCTAAACTACAAAATCATGTCCCAGGGAAGACGACTCTGAATCAGTCATTCTTCTTTGAGATGGTTCTTCCTCTATCAATACAATTTTCCTATTATAAGTTCAACCAACTTCTTTCCTTCTAATAATATCTTTTGTTGGGGTGTCAATAAGGAAATTCTTACCATTTCTGATTTTCGTTATGGCTTCCTCATCTGGTAATTCATGCTCACTTCCAGAATGTTAAACAACCTTATCATCATCAATTTTCTCTTTTTCTTCTCTAGATTTAACATCCTTAGGAAGGATAATTTCATGATTATGACTTTATTCTTCAGATACCTTGTTTACCTCTTATTCATCCTTTTCATTATATGTAGGTGTAACAAGCTCTGATGATCTGGCTTGAGAAATATGGAGTGAAAATTTCTCAAAATCACTATCCTTCTCATGGTAGTCTTCAACTTTATTGATTACATCATCATAGCCACCACTCATCTGAGCTTGATGAGCTTCCACCATCAATTATTTCACAACTTCCTTCTCTTTGGGATTTTATGGAGTCTTCTTACCTGGAGTCTTAGACATTTGTTCTACCAAAAAAGACTTCGGCACTATAATTTGTTCGGATGCAACCTTAGAAACCTTCAAAAGAGATTGAAAAATCTCTACCTCAAACATTTTCTTATTTTTCTTTTTCTCCTTTTCTTTCCTACCAAGCACTTGAGAACCTGTTTCTTTTAAGGCCTTAGCCTCATAAAGATCCAAACTAAACTGTGGATCCCCTAAATATCTAGTCATTTTATCTTCCCTCCAATTTGCAGCTACTATATCCAGATATGCTTTCTGCTTCTTTTCTTTAGGAGGTGTTGATTGGACTTCCTTTGATTTTGGGGTTTTATCTTCAGCCTGCACTTCATTCAACTTCCAGTTCTTACTGGCCTTATTTGAGGGTTTAGCCTTTTCCACATTTTTCAGAATGGTTTTTGCCTCCTCCTCTGGAAAATCATAAAATTCTCTTTTCTCTTTGGAAAATCCAACGTTCATCCTCTTTAAGGTGTCATTACTAATCATCATCCCATTGCAATTTATCGTCTTGGAGATACATGGGATTTTGAAGGACTAAAGACCCCAAACTATAAACATTAAAAGAAATCCCAAATACATAAGGATCTGAGCTCTATGATTTCCATTATTCATTTTCTAAATTAGAATGAGGATATGACTCATGAGATTCACATTGCATAGATTTACCAAAAAATCTAGAATATACATGTCTCTTTTATAAAGGGTATCCTTATCACACTACCTCGGTAAAATAAACCCTTGTACTCAAAGCTATAGAATATGATTATTGGTTGAAAGATGGGAGACCTTTTTTGCAATGTTGACATGAGAAAGACCAAGGAACTCCATAGCCTTTTCCTTAACAAAAAAACCCTGAACCTCTGGAAACTTATGAGAGAAAAATTATTCCTCTCTTTTATAGGGTATTCCATACAAGCATGCTCCATTGGTATAAGATAAAGAACACGTCTTCCCATAGCTTTGGAAGGAGATATTATCCCTTTCATCTTCCATTAAAAAACTGGTTGACTCATAAAACTCTATGAGAATGTCTGGATACACCACATCTTTAGCTTGAGCATTATAAATGGCTACATCATCCCATACATTGATATTGATGTTCATGGAAATTATAGAATCATATTTATTGATGAATTTTGGGTGTAAAAACCTCTCCCTATATATCAACCACTCCGAGATTAGCTTGACTAATGACATATCATAAGAAGGGGCTTCTGCAGACATTCAGACTGAGGAACATTGAGATATTCAGAACAGCTTGAAGAAAAGAGGCTGAGATTCAAGACACAAAATAATTGAAAACCGATGTGGGACAACCCTTTGGGATTCCTTTATATAGGTGATGGAAGTGACTATTCATCTTCTAAAACCAATCTAATGATTGGGAAAATCTATGATCTGATCTTATGGTTGAAAACATGCCCGCAATGAAATCTTGAATATGATCTTTTGAGGTTTCAAAAGGAAATATTCGGATTTATAAAAACTTGATTTCAAGAAATTTTAAAAGAAAAAGAAACTACCAGCAGGTAAAAATTATTACAAAAACATAAGTAAGGAAGTCATACCTTTCGGATTTATCTAGGAATATTATTCGTAATAGGTGATATTCTTCTTAATGAAAATTTGACTATGAAAAACTCACTACAAAAAAATTACAACAAAAAACTTACTACATAAAAACATACTACGATAAACTTACTATGAAAAACTAACTACCAAAAAACATACTTCCAATAAAATACTATGAATAAAAAAATAAGAAAAACAAACGATCTAAAAGTTTTATTGCAAAAATTTTGAGTACCAAAATTTGATTACAAAAATTATGAGTACGAAAATTCCAATTATAAAAATTACCATTACGAAAATTTCCATTACAAAAATTTCCAGCACTAAAATTTCCAGTACGGAAATTTCTATTTCGAGAATTTACATTAAGAAAATTTCAAAAAGGAAAATTATTAGAACTCAAATATCCCGTACAATAAATTTCTATTTAAAATTTTAAAAAATTTCAACAACAGATGTACTCCCCCTTTGAAAAAGAGTTTATTACTATAGTGAGATTGGTTCAGCAGGAAGTAAATGGAGGAAGATTTCCTCATGGTTATCATTTCAATCTTCTATTTAATTTATTCAAATATATCTATAGGTAAAGATTCTGTTAAAATATCAGAATGTTTATCTTGCGTTTTGATGAATTGAAGAATGATATCTCCTTTTAGTGTTTGATCCCTATGAAAGTGATGCCCAATATATATGTGCATAACACAAGAGTGATGTGTGTGGTTTTTACTAAAGGAAATATAACTTATGTTATCACACAGGATTTTAGTCTTAGTAAAACACGATCCATAATCTGTGAGTGTGTGTTGCATCCACAACACTTGAGAACAACAACTTCTAGCTGCTACATATTCAACTTCAGCAGTGCAGAGTGCTAAAGAGTGTTTTTTCTTGAAAGACCAAGAAACTAATCAATCTCCGAAGAAATGAAAAGTTCCGGATGTAATCATTCTATCCATTCTACATCCACTAATGTCAGCATCCAAAAACTCTTTAAAACAAAATCTCATCCAAAAGTGTAAAATAGTCCTAAATCCATGGTTCCCATTAAGTAGAGAAAAGTTCTCTTCATTGCCTTTAAATGAGATTCCATCGGATTGGATTGACATCTTGGACATAAGCATACTGAAAACATTATGTCTAGATGACTAGCTGTAAAGTAAAGTAGACTTCCTATCATACCTCTAAAAGATGTTCGATCTATTGGTTTCCCAGCTCCATCATGATCATGTGTGTTTGAGGTACCTATGGGAGTACTTACACTCTTAGTGTTGTCTTATACACACTCTTTAAGATGATCTTTAATATAATTATGTTAGGATATGTAGATTCCTTCTGGTTTTTAAGAAATTTCAAAACAAGGAAAATAATTAACTCACCCATCATACTCATTTCAAACTCATATTTCATTAGATTCGCAATGGAATCAGTTAAATATTGCTGAGTTGAACCAAATATAATGTCATCAACATAAATTTGAACAATCAAAAAAATTTTCTTATCATTCTTTATAAAAAAAATTTGATTTTTCTTTCCCTTGATATAGTTATTTTAAAAAAAAATCCTATAAGTCTATCAAACCATGCTCGAGGGGCATGTTTAAGGCTATACAAAGCTTTGGTAAGTCTAAAAACATTATCAGGATGTTTTTTATCTTCAAATCCTGGATGTTGATCAAAAAAACATCCTCTTGAACATAACCATTAAGGAAATAACATTTCACATCCATTTGAAAAAATTTTGAAATTGAAGAATGCTGCAAATGTAATTAAAATGTGAATAGATTCAAGTCTAGAAAATGGAGCATAGGTTTCTTCATAGTGTATTACTTCTTGTTGATTATAGCCTTTAGAAACTAATCTAGCTTTATTTCTTACTATGATTCCAATTTCATCACACTTATTTTTGAAGACCCATTTTAATCCAATTACATATGTTTCCTTGTGTATTTCAACCAAACTTTAGAATTTATTCTATTTGAATTCATTTAGTTCATTTTGCATGGTCTTAATTAAATAATCATCAGCTAAATATTCATCATTGATTTTTGGTTCCAATTTGGTAAGGAATATTAGATGCTCTAATTCATTTCATAAGGAACTTCTAGTCCTTATGGTTTGATTGACATCACCAATGATACTATCACTGGGATGATTCTTAGGAAACTACTGATTTGGGTTTTGTAAAACCTGTTCATCAACATAGGGTAAGAAATCTTATAGGTTAAATGTTTTAGGTGTATCTTCTTGAACATTTCCCTTATCAAATTGATCTTCTCTAATAGGTTGATAATCAGTTTTTAAAAATACATCTAAGGATGTAGGTTGAGGTTGTTTAAAAACAAAAATATCAGTTTCATCAAATTTAACATCTACTGTCTCTTCAACCATACAGGTGTTTTTTTTAAAAACCGTATAATCCTTGGAAGTTGTGGAGTAGCATAGGAAAATTGCTTCATCGTAATTTGGTGCGAATTTGTTTAAGTTATATTTAGTATTCATAATGAATACCTTGCGTCCAAAAACCTTAAAGTAGGAAAGTCTAGGTTTTTTACCATTCCATAACTCGTAAAGGGTTTTATTAAGAAAGGGTCTAATGAAAACTCGATTTATAGTATAACAATCACTACATACATCTGTAGCCCAAAATTTTTTGGCAATAGAATACTTACTCAACATGGTTCTAGTTATCTCTTAAAAAATCTATTTCTTCTTTCAACAACACCATTATGTTGAGGTGTTCTAGGTGCTGAAATGTTTTGAGTAATTCTTTTTCTACTAGATAGACTTTCAAAATAAAAAATTTCAAATTCTCCTCCGTGATCACTATGAATAGTTTTCAATTGAATGTTTTTCTCATTTTTAACTTGGGCCCTAAAATATTTCAAATAATAAAAAGCTTCACACTTCTTTGATAGAAAATAGAACCAAGTAAATCTAGTGTAAACATTAACCAAAAAAATACATAATATTTTCCCACAATGCATCCAGTTTTTGTAGGACCAAAGAAATCCATATGCACTAGTTGTAGTGCATCAGTGGTTGATACTTCACCAATGGATTTAAAAAATTATTTTTGTTTCTTTCCATATTGACAAGGTTAATAGATTTTTGAAGAATTGAATCTATGCTCCAGTAGATCCTTATGTAGTCTCTTCTTAGAAATTTTTCCACGTTCTGAAAGTTACAGTGTCCTATCCTTCTATTCCATAACCAAGAATGATCATTAATTACACTAAAAAAAGGTATTTCATGGCTCCTATGGTCTTATAAGATTAGTGTGTAAACATTCTATTGCCTATGGGTAGATAGAATAAACTCTTCTTTGGAATTGTGTAATAGCAATTATCATTCCTAAAATTCATAAGGTAGCCGTCATCACATAATTTGATTATGCTGATGACGTTGTGCTTGAGACCGTTAACAAATAAAAAATTTGAAATCAATGTTTTTTCAAGACGAACGATGTTACCTATACCAATAATTTCTTCTTGAGCATTATCTCCAAAAGTTACTTTTTGTCTTTTTGTCTTGATAATCTTGTCAAAATAGTTTCTGTTACCAGTAATATGCCGAAAACATCCATAATCTTTGTATGATGTATTTCTATTGGTACATTCCCTATTTTCATAAAAATTTAAAAATGTTCGGTTTTCAGAATCCAGACTTTCTTGGATCCAGAAATCTCAGAAAGTAAAATTTTTGGAACCCACATCTTCTTAAAAAAATAAGCTTAATGAAATCCTAATGGATGGATTTTGTTTAGAGAATAATTCATTGCCAAATGACCACAACATTGACACTTAGTGCAGAATGGGGCACATTGAGAAACAAAGTAATTGTTGCTAAAAATCATTTTAGAACCAGTATAACCAAAACCAGAAGAATTCCTTCAAGGTCGGATTTTTGAATACATTTTATCAAAATTTTCTTCACCTAGGGTAAATTGTGACAAACACATCCTCAAGGAAAATATTTTGGATTTGAGTTTTATAACTAAGTT
The DNA here is from genome assembly GCA_963277665.1 of Viscum album. Taxonomy (NCBI): domain Eukaryota; kingdom Viridiplantae; phylum Streptophyta; class Magnoliopsida; order Santalales; family Viscaceae; genus Viscum; species Viscum album. Next base: position 855,329,399 of record OY728156.1, on the reverse strand, counting down.
ATTGTCTTCAAAAACATTTGAACTGGAGGTAGGCTTGAACACATTATTCTTAGAAATTACATTTTCTAGATCTTAAGAATTTTTATTCTTCTCAGAACTTACTTCATCATGATTTTATGAAATAATTCCAAAATCTTCATTGTTCTTATCAAGATCATTAAAAAGATATGATATTTCCATAGTAATAATAGTATTCCTAGAATTTACCTTTTCAAGTTTTTTCATTAGTTTTTAATTCTCATTCTCAAGGTGTTTGGAAAACCTAGAAACATCTTCATAGGTGGGTAAAATATTTTCTTCATCAGAAGAAAATTCTACATCCAAAGAGTTATAATATTTACTATAATTAGAATTTAAATAAACATTGGTAATTGATTAATAATTGTGTACCATAGCCATCAAACAATGATTATGAAAAGGTAGCCTAGCTAAAAGACCATGATTCTTTTATCCAAAAGATTCATAATCTGAGGATTCATCTAAGGAATCTCTACCACCGGCACTCCATGTGTCATTGGATTTCGACACTTTCATAGATTTAGACATGTAATACTTCTTTCTGTTTTTCTCAGAATAACATTCCTTTATTTCATTTCTCTTGAGCATAGGTCAGTCAGGTCTTATGTGTCCAGCTATTATGCATTCATAGCATGTAACTTCATAATTATTCTTGTCTTTCCATTCCTTCTTATATCTAGATTTAAAGTTCCTCTATACAGAAATCGTGTTCATCCTTCGAGCATGATTTTATAAATCATTTTCTATGGATTCAATTCCACTAGATTCGGAATGAATAACAATGTTCTTAAATATGGATCCAGGAAATCACTCAGGAATCTTGGATTTCATATGATTTGATGTAGTAGTAAAATCTACACTTCCATTAACATACTTCTTCTTCATAATATCATCATCTCTCTTCATTCTAGTCTCATGCTAAAGAAGAGATCCAAAAAGCTCATCAAGGGTAATCTGATTAACCTTTCTATTCTCATCAATTGTTGTCAATTTAGATTCTCCCTAATTTGGCATGATGTCGATGATTTTTTCAAAAAGGGATTCATCATCTAATCCTCTTTCACCCATTGATTTTAAACTATTCACAATTTTCATGAGTCTCTATTTCACCTTGCGTAAGGGTTCACCATAAAGAAAACTAAAAACATGATATTCAGCTCTAAGAATGGCTCATCGGGTCTCAATTACTTTCGAAGCTCCAAGGTGAGTATGTTCTATATTCTTCCATATAGAATTTTGTTCTTCACAAGATGAAATTTGGCTGTATATATTTCTAGTTATTGAACAAATTAAAGTATTTTATACCTTATAATTAAGTTGATATTAATTCTTTTCGTGATTTGTAATGGCACTTACTTCTTTATCAAGAATTTTGTATCCACCAATAAGCATAAAAAAAATTTCAACCTCGGTGTTGATAATGAATGTCTTTATGAGATCCCTCCAATATTCGTATTCATTACCATCAATTATAGTTGGTCTGGTTGGATTGAGATTGTCTGTGGAACCAACATTGATTCCTTCCATCTTTAAGCAAAGTCTTTCCTCAAAAACTTGTTTGTAGAATAAGATTGTAAACAAGGAAAATATTCTATGCAAGAAAATTGAGAGTAAAAGTATCTCTACAAAAAAATGAATCTGAACTATATTTGTCTGAGAAATATATTCTGAAAAAAAAATGAATCCGGAATTGTGAATCTGAGGATTTAATTCTGAGAATTCTCTTTGGAATCTTATTGTGAGATTAAGTATGAATGAACCAAACTCTCTGATACCAATTGTTTGGATGGTATTTCTGAGTATGATATACTCTATAATAACAAACGTAGTATTGAAATAAGACTTAGATTCTCTGATAGATACAAGAGGGTGGGGGTGAATTATACCTTTTAAAAATTCATTTGGGACTTTTAAAGATGGTTATGTTTTACAAGGTTAAACAAGATAATTCACAAGACCTCTATAAGTTCTAATCACTTGCAAAATTCCATAAAAGTTATTCTGGAAATGGAACATAACTAATATTTACAATGATGATGATTCTACCAGAATGTGTATAGAATATAACTATATCAGAGTACAAGAGTAAGGAAGTACAAGATAGTTGTACTTTTTTTAACAATACAAATACAGCATAAAAACTTGTAACAAAAAAAGAAACATGTAATTAGTCTTTTAACACAAAGATAAGGGTATCCAACAACCTTGGATAAAGTTCCCTTGATTTATACATTTAAGAAAGTATGTCTTACCCACACTAGGGTATGTCCTCGATATGAAGATCGGAGTCTGTCTTACTATCCCAGCAAGCACTCAACTATTAATTAGTCATCCCCTCTGTCTTCCTCATCAAGGAAGCCCTCAACTTCTAGGTGTTGGAACCTCTGCCTTCCTTTCCCTAGAAGCCCTCTATTTTACATAGCAACAATAGGAGTCGCATGAATCAATTCTGCACAAGGAAAATTTTGAAAAACCCATTCAAAATTTTGGCATAAATCTGGGGAGTTGATAAGAGTCTCTCTCTAGAAATCACTTCAACAGAATGTAGGAATAGTTTTCAGTGTTCAGTTTTCAAGCACTATCTTCTTTTCAAATGAGCTCCTTTTTATAGTTAAATCTCCAATGGTCGGCTCCCTCATCCAATGGTAATATTCTTCCTTGAATTTCGGAGGGACATGTACACATTTCACTCAAACAACGGTTAGTAAATAACTAAAAGCACGACATAATTTTGTAATATAACAAGTGTAAGAATAACAAAAAACTGATATTCAGAATGGAAAAAATGAAAGTTTGAAATGTATGTAAAGGGATTCGGAGTTTATAATACAGGGATATTCAGATTCTGTTATTCTATGGAATTTGTAATGAGAATTCATAATCCAAATTCTTCATCAGGATTCGTAATGAGAATTCATAATCAGAATTCTTCATTAGTATTCGAAATGATAATTTTTAAACAGAATTCTTCCTCAGAATTTGTAATGAGAATTCGTAATCATAATTCAACATTAGAATTTGTAATGAGAATTTGTAATCATAATTCATCATCAAAATTTGTAATTAGAATTCATAATCAGAATTCATCATCAGAATTTGTAATGAGAATTTGTAATCAGAATTCATCATCAGAATTCGTAATGATAATTCATAATTAGAATTCATCCTCAAAATTTGTAGTTATAACTTTATACAATTCATAATTGGAATTCAGTGTTGAACTTCATAAAGTTTCGTAATAAGGAATTCATGGTAGAGCTTTATAAAATGTCGTAACAGGAATTCAGAACCTAAAACTTAATTCTTCATGTCTATGTATTATACAATTATGAGTTTTTAGATATGAATCCAATTTTTAAACTTAATAAAAATTATGATTTTAGCAAATAAGTCTAGGTAATGGTAGATTTCCTTGGGTAAGAAATTTTTTCTATAGGAGTAAAATATAGGGTAAAATCGGATTTTCTTTAAGATAAAGTGTTTGTGATTTTCAAAACAAGAATGAATGGAATATTCATAAGGAAAACCTTATTGACTCAACATTCACAACGTGGTATAAGGGGTATTTCCATTAATTCCATACTACTTGGAGACAATATTGTGGGGATAGGGAGATCAATGGTCCTTGGTCATAAGCCATGCTTGGGCATCACGAATCCATGACCGGGGTAAATCAATGTTACTTAAATTCTATTCATTTTTCTATTGTCCATATTAAATTAGACATTATTTCACAATTGGGTGATGCACATGCTATGAGGGGTTGTTGAATATTTTTATTATTGATTGTATCCTTGAACCAATGATTTGATGGTAAGGATAATTATTACATGAATCATTATAGGAAACATGAAATATAAAGTTATGGATATTTCAATTCCATAAAAGTTCATTTAACTTCCTTTCATTTAATGATATGTCTATAATTTTGGACTGATATTGTGATAGATATATTGTTATTGTATTACTCATGGTTGTTATTCATTGATTTCCTTTCCCAATTCTTGATGGGTATGAGCCCTGGTGGGTGGTGATGGGTAATTTACTGATTGATGAAATTGTTCTATAAATATATGGCGTTTTTTCCATTGAGTATGTTTATGGGATGTTTCTTCTGTGATATGGTGATGAATTATAATGTGAAACATGACTTTTAATATGAAATGTATTCACGTCCTTCTCCAGACTTATTAGGAATATAAATGGTAAAGGAGTGAATCTAAAAATTATTTTTAAAATGAAATGAATCTTATACATGATAACATACTGATATCTAGCCATACAAGTGAGTAGTTGTGGTAGTATAAATTTGGTAGTTAGTTGTATTATGAATAGAATTCACAAGTGATTTTATCTTTCAGATAAAATATTTTTTTGAGGCTGTTCCTGGGATTTGTAAATCAATGCTGCATTGACGACCTCATATCGTACACAATGAAGCTATTGAAGATTATTATCCAGATGTGGTGGCCCTGATCATACATTCTAACCAATAATAGAGCCCATCAAGGCACCAGATTCTATATATGATCGGGGCAATTATGCATAAGATCGAGATAGTTTCCTATGTCAGATTTAGTCCATGCATAGTGCTACATAAAAATCATATATGTTGGCTGATCTAACTTGTGTGTTTGAATAACACCATCATCCTACCATCCCAGGGGATGGTAGTCCGTAGTCTGATGGTTAATGTCATCAATCCATCCTATCTAAATTTTAGAAGCTATAGATGCCTCCAGAGTATATAGTCAATCTTTCAACATATTTTCTCTATGATTCATCTACGAGATGAAGGGATGAAATTTCACCGACTAGTTGTCCTCAGTGTATGTTATTGGTTGATTTATTGACTACATTCTATGAGATATTCTTTCTTTATCTATGGAGAGATGTTTGATCAAGAGAGTAGAATCATATCGAGTTGGTTTCTATGTTAATTTATGATTATCTATTGTGGTTTTCTGAGTAACAGTGATTTGCACTGCCTCTAGCTGGTGATGATCTTTCTCATGATAGATGGATTGATGATGGGATTCTGTAATCCATATATTCAAATTTGAATTTATTTCACTAGCCCACTTTTTTCTATAATATTAAATAAGGATCATATCACTAAATGAAACCTAGGGGAAGAAAATTGTTGTGGGTATAGTGGATCATGTCGTGGCATTCCAATTGTTCTCCATGTGGTAGCATGCATTCCCTCCTGGTTTTTCATCTAGGAAGATAAAACCAGAGTAAAAATTTTCATATATCCATAGTGTGTAATTAGTGTGGGTAATGTGGAAATATAAAGCCTCAGTGTGATAGAGTCACACTCGACATCCAGGATTTTGGTAGTATGGGGTATCTTCAAAGATCTTATTGAACCATTCCACGATATTCTAATGGAATATTATATGTTTTAGCCCACCCTCAAGAGAAGGTTATTTTGTTCCATGCCATGTGGTGAGTTGGAAATGAACCAATAAAAATGGTTGAGGTGGAGGTCGTTGATGTGGTATCCAAACCTCTAATCGCTAATATCACCAACAGATATGTTAAGATCATGGTAGTATATCTTTTGAACATGGTCATGGATGCAACCAATATCATGCAATACAATCAATACCCGAGGATTAAGATGTGGGACAATCAATTGTATAATATACTATTCTTGTGGGATCGACTATAGTATATGAATTATTTTATAAATTCTATTCAAACACTTTTATATCTATATCAATCCTAGAATGTCTATGAAGTGAGATACAATATAATTTTGATGTGATTAAAATAGATACACCATTCTGGATACAATGAGAGGGAATATTCTAGTGTAGGGATATTCGAATTGAATTAAAAATTTACCCGTTATTTTGAATCCTCTGCATTCTTCAGATGAGTTGTTTCTATATCATTCTCTAGATGGAATTGTTGGTTCGGTAACATGATTTTTTATATTGAAATCATTGTATGGTATATTTTACATCCCCATAATGCTATATTTATACACATAAGGGTGGGTGGGATGTCCAGGATAGTAGAAATGGACAGGAGTATTATGGAAAAGGTGGATTATAAAGCATCACATATCCTGATTCCACTCAGTTGTTTCCCTGTACCTCGTTAGACACATGGATTCTAATACATTTCCCCAAACACGATATGTTGTTCACTATTTTCTGGGGCTTAAGGGTTGATAATGTTAATATTATTCCCTAGTTGGAATACTATAACCCATCAGACCAAATAACTATAAAATATTGGATGATGTAATTAGCATATAATAGAAATAAATGGCTGAAGACTGATAACTAAATAATAAAACATCGTTCCATTAAATAGTGGATGTATCATGTTATATGAATCAAGAAAGTAGACAAAAATGAGAACTATAGTAATACTAAATCTATATTTCAAAATAACAAATGAAACAAAAAGATACTAAGAATCATCACAAATATCAGTTCAGTCACAGGCTCTCATTCTTCTAAATATCACATCGAGTACACCTAGTAAGGTTCCTTCCATAATCAACAACATCAATCATATAATCTGTTTGGGGCCAAAAGAATGACCCAAATAGGGTGTGAGACTAAATTCCAGTATGAATCCACCAATTTTATATACAAATATTTCAGTAGATTTATATAACATGATGTGTATAATAGTGAATGGAATATGATATGAGTACTCTAAATCAAGCACAATAGATGTCTCTTGGGATAATGTAAACATGTATAAGTTAAGATCAATTGAAGATTTTGATTTGCCTTGGTAGACATGTCATAAGTTTTCCACTTCATTATTCTAGTTACATGAATTATATAAAGTCTTGAGGTATGTCCAAGGTCCGAAGATACCCCGTATAAAAGTAACCATCAACATGTGATATAATAATCATTAAATTATTTTCCAATATAGCATGGCCTAGGTACCCACAAAGGATCCATGGATCGCTCGACATTATAATTATGCCTTAATGAGACTGGCCACCCTATATGTGGCTTTCTCAAGGCCTTTACCAAGATGAACTCTTGATCTCTTCCACTGCATTTTAACTATGATATTGTTTCACCAAATGTATATAAAGTGCAATTAGTCACCTGGGCCCAATCATGCCTTTTAACTAAGACTATGGCACCCAAATTTCTAATTACCACTTTTTATCATTTAATTCAATTGCACATTCTGTCTAAAAATCAAAACATGTGAATTAATTGTCACATGACTTTATCTTAATCCACTCACATTGGGTATGTTAAAATAAAAACCCACACATGTATATTAAACTATTACACAGTCCAATAAAGATAAATCACATGGGGAAACATATAACATGCCTACAGTGAAACTTAATCATGTACATGTCTTAACATAACATGTATCTCACATGGGTAGTTCATATAATGAGCAATAAATTTTTTACGGACCATGAATGGGAATTCAAGTCAAGCCTCATAGGCATTCTCTGACAAACAACCATCCAAGGGAAACACAACAAAGGGGTGGACCTAAACAAAGATTCACAAACCTAAACATGTTTTCAAATTATTTAATTAATTAACAAATCATTAATAGGAAATAAAATGCTTAATTATTCTATCAAATGGCACCATAAATGTGGGTGAGAGACACTCTAGCATATATAAACATAATGAATATATGCTAAAGGAAGAAGACCATATACCTTGTACATGTATGACTATCCACATCTGGTGTGAAGATCTAATTTTACATCTAATTAAATATATCTATAAAATGGGTATAAAAACTAGAACATAAATAACTAGATTGATAGGTGAAATTATGAATAATAGATAAAAAAGAATAAAGAAAATGACAAGGTGATTTCAACAAATTCAATGGTGTTTGAATTTGAGATCATACAGTGTAACAGGAGGCTACCAAATACTTAGATTACATGGAATGCTATTAATAAATCGTAGGTGTGAGTTATATATGATTATTCAAAAGAAACACTTATGTCTGATATAATAAATAATGAAATTTCACACCGGGTACTTAAGACGACACACCGTTTCCGTAAAAATTCTATCCAGACCATAAAATGTCTACATACCGGGATTACATGGCATGTAGTATTCCATAAATGATGTGTACATTTATGTAGATGATGTGAGTTATCAGTCACATTGTTTAACAAGCATTTAGTTTGGAACTTGACACTCCCCCTACTATTTTTTATGTATAAACTGAAAATGATAGATCCTTAAGTAATGGATGAACTAGGTTCTTACAAACATCCCACACACAAAAATTATTCCAAATATTTCCCTTCCAATATTGGTGAAGGAACATCAGAGAATATCTACAACCACTGCAATTGTACATCATCCTCCCTCTCCCAATTCCCATCCAATACATGGTCGTCTGACCATATCACCCATACCAATGGAATAGACTAAAACCAAAATACTTTAATGCTATGATTCACAATATGCATGGGATCCTTTACAAATGATGAATCTTCCTACAACTCCACTTCCACAATATGAAAGTTGTGATACTAGTCCGAAAAGTAACGTCGCAATTGAGAAATGTGGATGAAATCATCCGTAGAATTATACAACTAAAGTAATTGTACATTGTAGGAAACCATTATCATCCCTTCTATAATTTTAAATGGGAGAATGTATCTCAGTGAAAGAATACCACACATCCTGATCCAATTTTGACCCATCCATAGTGTGGCACATATAAATACATGATCCCCAACCTCGCACTCAAAATGTCATATACAGGGATCAACATATGATTTCTGAAAAGAATGTGTAATACCCATCAACATTCAAATCAACTGAACCTACTCAGTGGTCTCCTAGACAAGTTGAGTTTCCAGAATCATTTCCTATCCTTACACTAGCCAATAATGGGGTGATGGGAATGACCTACCATTTAAAGGTTCATATGGATCCATCTAAATAGTATCCTAGAAACAATTGTTTTAAGTGAACTCTGTAGTGGGTAAGTGTGTCTTCCAAGAACCCCATAAATCTATTATTCATTCTTGAAGAATGTCCTCATGCACCTTAATCATGCGCTCTGATTGTATATTTCTCTAGGGGTGGTATGTTGTGCATAGAACCACCTGTGTACCAAAATCCCATTATCCCTTTCAAGAAATGAGACTTAACTAGTCTTCCCTATCTGAAATGATATATAATGGGACCATGGGATGTCATATATCTCTGGAATTTACAAAATACAAATCTCATTAAAACCAATGTTTTACTTGATCGATAGGCAATGTGAATCCTTTGTATGCCTTGTAAAAACAACCCATACTTCATCTATACATTATGATGAACTTGGTAAACCTATCATGAAATCCATCGATACATCATTCCAGTACCACACATGAATGGTTAGCTACGGCAAAAGTCATGTTGGTCTCTGTTGTTCAACCTTAATGTGATGACAGGTGGAATATCTGATGAAAAAACCCGCTCCATCTCCCATCATATCTGGCCACCAGTATTGATGATGTAAATCTTGATACATCTTGCAGACCCCATGATGCACTGCCCAAACTGAAGCATGAAAATCACACAACAACTCCTCATGCATGTCTACTGAAACCTATTATCTACCTGGTAACTGTATCACTTCTAACTCATCAATGTTCTAACTAGAAGGATGGTCCCCAACTAAAATACGCTTCCATAGAACAAGGCCTTTGGAATCCAATAACATCCTCATCTTCACACTTTCCATTAAGTTAGAGGTAACAACAAAAGTTATTAGAAATGTCAATCCTTGTTTATAATATACCACCATTTTCATCTCAGAGAACATATCCATAAGATTACATTTACAATAATCCTTATGAACTGCCTACATCTGATTCATCCTACAAAATTCATCAGCCACAGCATTTCTTGTTCTAGGTGTGTAGGCCATATTGAAATCCAAATACTGAATGTATTCTACTCACCATCATTATCTCGTATTTAGATCATGCTTATTAATGATTTACATGAAATTTTTTTTACACCGCAAAATGTTACCCGTATATGTAATGTCTCAAACAATAGATGGTATAGGAAACCAGAGCTAAATTTTGATTGTGTATCAGGTAGTTCCTCTTATATGGCCTTAACTACCGAGACCCATACACCACTAACCGATCCCCCTTCATAGGAACTACTCCAAACATGATAACAGATGCATCACAGTATATAGTGTAACTCCTACCCGACACTAGAAAAATCAGTATCGGTGAGGGTGTTAATCTTCTTTAATCTCCTCAAAGGCCACCTCACAAGAATCTGACCATACATACATCACAACTATTATTTTCAAAAACATAATCGGTGCTGGTAAGAATGAAAATTACTACATGAAAATCAATCGGTAACCATCCAACCATAGAAAACTCTAAAAAAATACATTCTTGCGATTCTTCCAGGTAACTACTTATCTCACCTTATATGGGTCCTTTGATACACCTCTCTCCAAAATGGCGGGACAATTGAGGTGATTCTGATCCATCCAGAATTAGAATTTTGTGACCATGCCATAGAACTGATGCACTCTCAATGTATTCATAACAATATCATGATGATTAGCATGATCATGTTGATTGTGAGAATACAAAAAGATTTATTTCATGAAAAACACCACAAAAGAATATGACTTACATTGATGACTTAGTTCATCAATGATTTGAAAACTGTTGGAACGTTCATGAGATAGAATGACATTACCATATAATCATATAGAGGATACCTTCTATGAATGGTTATAAGAGGTATGTCTGTAGGCTGAAAATGCACCTGGTGATATACTGATTTAATGATAAACATCGAGAAAAATCAAGCTCCTCCAAGACAAAAAAAAGAGATATTCTATCAATGGAAAGGGATATCAGTTTTTAACCATCAACTAGTTCAGCTTTTGATAGTCCACCCATAGTCTAAATGAGTCGTCTCCCTTTTTTCTCAATAAAGGATGAGAGAAACCTAAATAAAATTACTAGGAAAACTGAAACCCTTTTCCTCCAAATCCATTAGTTTTCACTTGATCTCCTGTAATTACATAGTAGCCATCTATTAAGGAGGCATGAACATCGTTGAATCTCCTAGAACTTGCTCAATACAGAACTCCACCTCACATACAGACGGTATCCCTAAAAATTCTTCCATGAATACATCCCTGAAATGATCAACAATAGGAGGGAAATGAATTTGATGTCTTCCTTGTACATCTTGATATAAACTGACAATATATATAGTTATTTCACTCAACCCAAGTTGCTATGGTCTAGATCGGCTTGCCTAGACATCCCAATCTCCCATGTATAGTAACAATCCTCCATATAGTGATGTAAAACTCAACATGCAGTGATTACAATGAAAAAAGACATAAAAGGTGTCTTACAAGTCAATTATGAATATGACATCAAATCCAATAATTTATATGATATGGATATACCAAATGAAGTGACACCCCCCAACTTCAATGTGGATCTCCTTGCACCATCTCACACATGTTTTTGTAATCATTTATAGAGTTTCTAGTTTCATAACACAATCAAATTTAAAAATATGAATACATAGTCTATCTATAATGGTCACAAATTGGGATCAATGTGTATCCCATACATAAAATAGTTTTGATTCTAAAAGAGATGCGACTAGAATAGTACCTCTTACAATAGATGGTCTAGGATACTATTTCTACTGGGTCTGTTGAACTGCATATGTATGGCCTATATTACTGCCCTAAGACACATTCTAGATACCTTGAGCTGACTTTCCTTACTTTAATTTAGATCTGGGGGTCTGGATACCATAGGTGTGACCATTACCACGACTTGACACGTTCTAGTTCAAAAATATGTGAGAATTTGTTGACCCATATCATTAATTGTGGAGTTATTGTAAACCCTATCTCACTTGATATTAGTGGAAACATATTTTTGAAAAATTGAAAATAACCTATCATGGTGTATGTCGGGCACTCAAATGCATCCTTGGATCGCTGAAGATTAGTGTGCCCAATTCATCAACACAAGAAGCACATCACCTGGATACCAGAAGATAATTTTGTCAACCATATTTTATATGTGTAAACTCCAAACAATGCTTCCAGATACTAGTTGATACAATACAAATACGTTGTGATTTACCACCCAAAATCGCACAAATGGATTTCATATGATTATGGAATGTAATTAGCAGCTGGTTCACTATAGAAAATATTGTAGTCAGCCCGAAGATGTTCACCTGTGAGAAGATGTCTTAACAGAAGCCATCCTAGAATTTCCTATCATTTGATAGATCGTCACCCATCAAAATAGGTGTAAAGAATGGGATCTCAGGATAGTAGTAAGAGTAATCCAAAACGTATTGAGAACCATAAAACAAATTCATTAACTCATTGGATATTTCATCTCTCAACATCATAGTATATAAGTAATCATATATGACTGTCTAAAAATCATCCCATGTGATGTCCCCTTAATCCTCTATTAGTGTGGTGACATTCCACCACCACTAGGAATAATCTCATTGGGTATAAGTTTCATGCTTCACCATCATCTCATTAGGGGTCTCAAGATGCTCTAAAATCTATAGGATGGCCTCTATCAAGGAATAAATACCCAATGGTCCACCTTCCTATGAAAAAATGGGTGGATTATTTTACTAGAATAGTCGTGTCAGATTCCCCAAATATGTAGATGGTTATTGTTCTCCATGAAAGGTTTTCATGAAAAAACATAAATCCTTCAACTAAAAGAGCATCAGTACCTACATCTAGTATAACAGCTAGTTCTACAACTTTCATGACTAGAGGGTCTACTAGTAGCCCATGGCCTACGATCTTCAGGGAATGGTCATTTCCTCCCTCCTAGAATACAACATGAGGATTCTGTGGTGAAATTACTCTATTAATTCTAACACATACACCTCAGTATAACCATATTCATAAAGGTATACAGTTTAAGAGTTAAAGAACCAAAAATGATAATAATATCATCAAAATTTCACTAAATATTTGGAACATTGTGTATGTAAGCTAAACATTATCAGTCCCCTTAAACACTTACATGTTTTTCTAAATCCTCTTACCATGGACGCCTAAACTTCATAGGTTCATGGCACATACCTAATTTTTCCTTTCGGGCCATGTACATTTACAATTCTAGAGCCACATGGGTATGCTTATGAATAACTACACAGGGCATACATAAGGTAAATAGCATGTTCGTATCAAAACTCAACAACCCTTTTTCTCTCTCATACAGTCATATACATTGTAAAAAACAAGAAAGTGTTTACTCTGATTCACATCTTGTACATAAAATTATTGTTTTTTAAAATAGAAGAACACGTGGCATGTGTTCATAGATAAAATTGTCGTGTTGTATGGGTTATGAAATATTAATCCTTTGAAAATTCCCCAAAACCCCATTTTTTCACAAATATGCTATCGTGTGTCAAATTTTGATCTCTGGGGGGCCGTAGTCCCCACGAATCAAAGCATAGATTCCACATATATCCAATGACAACACAATTTATATCCCATGGATGAACCCTTATCCAACAAATTCAGATCCAAGAGTGCCAATACTCCCTAGGGACCAATGTGTGGAATCTATCCAATTCAACCATAACGTGTACCAATACAACTATCACTACATCATGCATATTTATCCTGGTACCTATCACAACGACCGGACATCAGTAATTCTGTCTAAATGGCATGGAATGAATGCATGGATTTTGATTTCTAAAAATATCATATATGATGCATGAGATGTTATATCCTCATTTAAATGGGGTGAAAAAAAATTGAACCTTAAAATGTCAATAATAACATAACAAAACAAGAGCAACACCCAACAACATATCAAATTATCTATAATCACTCCAAATCAAATATTCACATTGTCATTCAAGGAAATTGGGAGTACCCTATATCTAGGGTAGCTACTCCAGGGAACATCGTAGTACAAAATCAATTTAATTTAAATCTATTTATATTGTCACCAAACAATAAATAAATCTAGAAATGAATCCTATATTACGACATTGTAACATGCCAGATCTGGATGCCACTAAATGGGTTCCTCGTACACGGATGGCCACATGGAGGCAAGCTCGTTTCCCCAAATGCCAGATGATTCAAAATAGCAATGAGGGCCTAATGTGTGATATTTTGATAATATTACCGTAATGGAAGAGTGTAAAATAGTGGAATATATAATAATAAAATTTCAAAAGCAGTAAAAAATTTACAACTAAAATAAACAACTTATGACTGATAATTAAATAATCATGCATCATTCCATAAAAAAGATGTTGCATCATGTTATATGTTCTAAGAATTCATCCTAAAAAAGTATAATATATTAATACAAAATATATGTCTCAAAATAGAAAATTAAAAAATATATAATAGGACACATCACATGCCTCAAATCGGTCCCATATTCTCATACTCATAAGAAGCACATCATGTTCTTATAGCAGGGTGCTTTCCTTGATCAACACTTGCAATCATCTAATCTCTTTGGACCCAAAATTATGAACCAAATTGGTGTGAGACTAAATAATAGTTTGTGGCCACCAATTCTGTGTTGTAATCTCTTAGTGGATATATATAATAGGCTGTGTACAAATGTTATAGAATTCTAATATGAGTACTCAAAAGAAATCCCAACAAATGTCTTGGGAGAAATCATAAACTGATATAAGTGGAGACTAAATCCCAACATGTTCATTGACTTGGTAATTGGATCAAATTTCATCCATTTCATTAGTCATGTTCTCCGAATTATATAAAGTATCTAGGTCCGCACAAGTACTGGAAACTTCTCATTAAATTTAATTGTCAACTCGTGAAATAATAAAAATAAAATCATTTTCCAATAGAACCTAAATATTGTATCCATCAATTGATCATATATTCGCTAGAAATTTTAATTAATACTTAATGAGCCTGACCACCATATATATGGATCCCTAATAGCCTTTACATTATTAATGTCTTGTGCTAGTCTACCATCTTTCAACCGAGATAATGTTTCACCCAGGAAATATAAGGTGTAATTAGTCACCAGAGGTGGACCACGACTTTTAACTGAGACTATGGCTCACCCATTACTAATTACATTTTTTCTCAACAAATTCATTTAATCATTCCATATCACTTGAAATAAATTTTAATTATCTACCACATGGTATAGAAAAAATCAACTCATGTGGTCTTAGTTTACAAAATAACCAACACATATAAATTAAACTATTACACGGTCCAATAAGGATGAATCACATGGGAAAACATATAACAAGATAACTATGAAATTCAATCCTTTATTATGCTTAACATAACATGTATCTCACATTGTAAATTCTTATAATTATCAATACATATCTAACAACCCAATAATGGGAATTCATGTCATGCCTCATTGGCATTCTATGTTAGACAAACATTCAAGGGAAACACTCCCATGGGGTGGCCCTAAAAAGGGTCACATACCTAATCATGATTCAAAATTATATACTTAATTTCCAAAAAATAAATAGGAAATAACATTGTTCATTATTAATTTATGTGACACCTTAAATGTTGCAGTGTGTCACTCTATGATATAGAAACAACATGCCAAATAGAAAAAGGAACAAGACCACATAACTGGTACTTATAAGACTCTCTTAATCTAGAATTGGGATCTAATTCTACTTAAAATATATTTGATATAAAAAATGGTAATAAATATTTGACCTTAAATAAATATATGCTGATAATAAATCAGGAATAATTGTTCAAAAGGAATTGATCACTCACCGAGGGGATTAAAAAAGATCGGATGGTGTTCGAATAGGGAATCAGAGGATGAAACAGGAGGCCACCTTATCCTTGGATTTCTTGGGGGAACTATAAATTAAACGAATGGGTGGTTTATTTTCAAATTAAAAAAATTAATGCTACTATCTGATTTAATCAATAAAATAATTAGAGATCATATAAAAGAGGCAAAACATCTTGTCCATACTAATGCTGGCCAGGAAATTACATGTTGATGTAATGGGATTACATGGTGTGTTACCTTCCATACACACAGTGTACAAAGAATTATAGGTTGTGTAGTTCTCAATCACGACATGTAATAGGCCTACAATGAACCCCTTGACCAATTTTCCCCTATTTTCATAAGAATAATCTGAAAGGAATGATCCATACCAGATGGACGAACTAGGTTCTTGCATAGTGTTATTCCATATTGAAAACATCATCATTGTGGATTGTAGATTCTAAAAAATTTATTTCTCTAAAATATTGGAGTGTTTTTTTAAGTCTTTCAAACCCATGTTTTTGTCTAAACCCCTATGTGAGAGGTAGAGTTTACAATTGAACTTGTTCCAGGAGTAGATCAAGTGTTTATGTCTTCATAAAAGATGGAACCTATAGAGATTCATGAGCAGATGATGTACTTATTGGTGTTAGAGGCTAATGATCAATGGAAATTGTAGATAAGTTTCAAAGGTCACTAAGGGGTAGTGATGCTATATGGGTAGTTATTGGCTGACTAACCAAATAACCCAACATCATTCCTATCCGGATTACATCCTTAGTTGATGATCTTGGAATACTATATGTCTCTAAAATCATACAAAATCATAGAGTCCACCATTCTATCATTTCATATAGGGAATCTCGTTTTATGTACCAGTTCTAGTAGTCATTGCAGATGACTATGTGAAAAAGTGCTTCTAATCATATATTTTCACTAGTAGACCGAAGGATAATCAGAATATATATAGTACATGTTTTAGAGGATATGCAATGGTAATGTGTCAATGATCATAGTGGTTCAAAAGATAATCAAATCCTAATTGTTATGTTCTCCTATAATAATAGCATTAAGATGAAAATTAATATTTCTCTCTTTGATGCCTTATATAGTAGGTTATATCATTCACCACTGTGCTACATGGATACAAGTCGAGATGCCCAACTAGTCATCCTCTCGTTCAGGAGACTATAGATCCATTTCTGCTAATTAGAAAGTGTATGACCTCCTCTCAGTCTATAAATAAATACAATTTCATTATCCATCAACATATTATAGAGTTCGAGGTTTGGGATCATGTTTTCTTTTGTCTATCACCTATTCCATGAGATAAATTGTTATAGAAGAAATAGATGTTGTCTTCTCATTATGTAGGAGAATTTTAGACTCTAGGGTGAGTCGGGGAGGCATCCATTTGATTGATACGAACATAAAGGTATTGTGTCATAAACGAGGAAATACATTTATCAATACTTATCTAGTATAATGTCTACACATATTATACTTTTGTTCTAGATGAAGTAGAGTTAGATGTCGATGCTACCAATGAGGAGTGTCTAATATGAATCGTTAACTAGAGCGTGAAGGATATATGAGGAAAGTATCTCCCACTAGTATATGTGTTATGGTATAACATTCATGTACTGTATGATACATGAGTGAGGAATGTTGAAATAGGTTACCAATGGCTATAGTTGTTCTCAGACAACATTCCTCCACACTTGGATGGTGCACTCGAGGATATGTTCTTTTAAAGGGGAAGACAGTAAGAACCCTATTTTTTAGTTAGGCATGGTTCCAATAAATTATGGTCTAATTATAAAATTTGAACATAATATGGATTTATGATGAGTATTTAAAGGATCTAAAGGTGTATAGTGTTTGTTTTCCTCCTGATACAAAACTTTTCTGAAAATCAGCTCATAGTGAATAGATTTTTGTAAACCGTGTGTGATGTCTTCATGATTAGATCAAACTGTGAGGGTGGTGTCTTTTTGGACAGATCCCTACTACATTATTGGTACCCTACTTCACTAACTATTTTGAAAAATCATGTGATTGCATGTATTTCAAAAGTTCACATGCATAGTTTTCCCACATTATTTAAAATTGTTTGAAAAATTATGCACATATAAGAACCTGGTTTTCACTCAGGTAAAGATCCATTAATATTGGGTCTATATCACTAAATTGAACCTAATATTGATTTCGGATGATTTAGAAATAGTTATGAGGGTATTTGGGACTTTTTGGGTGCTTGGAACACCTCCTTTTTTTAATAGAGGCCAAGATTGCACGATTATTGCAAGGTTAGCACACTATTTACCTATTAGTGGGTTTGTGTTTGTTTGGAATTGGCACCTTGCACGGTTAGCACACAGAAATAAATCCTAACAATTTTATCACCCCTTATTTCAGGTAAACATTCCTAGATGTGGAACTATTTCAGAAAACCATGCAGAGGAAGAATTTTTTGTCAGAACCGTATCACACGGTTTGTTCACGGTTTGGAAAACAATGAAGAAAAACATTGTATAGGCTAGAAAATAGTGTGAAATGTCTAAAATAACTTTAATGATCTATTTAGCCAACACCATCCTCCCTAATCTAAGATTATGATGGATTGACCTAATTCTGTATCAGTTTAAATGATTTCAATGATCCAAACATGTAATCAAGAGATCTCCATTATTTGGCTTCTGATCGAGCATCTGTTCATCACATTCGTTGTGCAACAGTAAGTACTTGAGTTTTTATTATATGTTCTTCTTCTATTTTTCTCTTGACCAAGTTATCTCCATGTGATAATTTTTCACATTCTCCTATATCTCCTCTAATCCAAGGAAAATAAATAAGTGACACTGGAGGGGAATGATATTACAACCCTATGGTGGGAGGTCAATAACTCATCCCTAATGTTAGTTGTTTTTGAAATGTTTGTGTGGGGTCCCATAGTTTTGTTGGTAACTATTTATTAAATTATCATGCCATTATTATACATGTTAGAATTTCATGGTTATGTACTTTCTAATTATGTTATTATTTTTTAGTGGTTTCACTCACAACTCTATCCACCACATGTCGATGGTTATGCCATTAGTGGGTTTTTAGTTTTTTGTCCCATTTGAGGCATTTTTCATATAACGACCCATACTTTACATACATTGTTAATACTTCAAAATTGAAGCACACTTATTACAACATATGACAAAACCACAAAGGACCGTATAGGTATAGTGTCTTTAGAAACTGGGAAACATAAACAACTGGTTCATAAATCTTCTACAGTGTCTCCCATTTATTTCATCATATCTAGGGTCCCTTTTAGCATATTCTACTTAATATCCATCTTCCTGACCTGGGGAAAAGAAAACATAAAAGGGTGAGCTCAAATGCTCAGCAAGGGCAAATAAAGGAAATAAAAATCATATCATATCTTTATGAAAATCAAAACCTGCAAAAGAGATCATAATATCTTAACATGGAATAAATCATAGAAGTGAAAATGAGATCCCCATAATCATAACATAAAACTTTAAACTTTGTGGCATGCACACATAATCATGGAAAATCATTTCTTGTTAGTCATGACTCATTGCCAAGACTATCTTAGTGGACAAAGTCCCTTTCTGAACCGAGTTCACTCCTCGTTTCAGTCCTGTATCACTGAACCGAAATAACCTTCCGTTCCAGCCATGTCTATCTCATGAGATATAAAATCTTTACCCAATGCATTGGAGGGAGATATAGGTCCCACCCATCTTATAATGAATCCTTTCTTATGTGTGCCACATAATCATAAAACATACATCATCGCATAACACATGTAACAAAAATGGGATTCTTGAAACATCATGACATCATAAAACAAATCATATAAGGTAAATGACTTCATAAAAATAATTCTTTCAAAAAATAATCAAATCAATGTAATAATAGGGATAAAAACAGAACCCTTTATTATCTTAGATGGAAAATAATTTTGATAAAACACTTGAACTCCATTCTTGAGGAAAATATCCTTTCTTCTTCAAAAACATTTTTCCTTTCATAACATGTCATACAACTTTAAACTAAAAGAAGTTGATTAAAAATAAACTTGAAAACTTGTAACGGAAGATTCTTGGAAATTTTGTTTTAAAAATCCATTCATGTCGTATAAGTTAAAAAAACATTCTTCATACTTTTGTCGGAAAAGTCAAAAAGTACCTCGTACGAAAAACGACAAAAGATTCCATTCATACATATTACTAAAAACTCACTGAAGGGTAAAAATGGATTTAAACAATTGTAGTTGGATGGAAATAATATTACATATTGATGAAACATGGATGTGGATGATAAAATACACCCCAGTAAATACTTACGAATAAACAATCTCGGATAAAAATGAGATTGTGATATTTCCCTTACCTTAGGTCCAATTTGCTTTGTTCGTGTCCGAAGCTCCTGTATAATGGTTTAAATAATGTTATTGACTTATTCCAGAATCATACATACTGATATGATATCATATATGTTCATATTATTATCTTCTTGTTAGTAATATTTCATTGTTACTTGTTACTCGGGTCTTTATAACTTTTTGTTCTTATGCGTGTTTTGTCGAATAAATTCTTATTCTTATCATTAGGTTATAGGTAATTCATTTACAGAATGGTATTAGTGTAGTATATACCATATTCATTCATTCAATTCATTTATATAATCATTATGAAATGAAGATCATGTAGAACGAGTCGCATCACATCGTGGAGACGGTATTCCGTACGTACGCACGAGTGACTATATCGTTCCAATGATCGTGGAATTGTATTGGAGTATATATATATTATTTCAGTATCAATATTACTTCATAATAATCATATATAGTTACTCGTTACACCATTATACCCATCCTTGTAAGGTGATGGTGGAAAATAGATTACACCACGGCGTGGAGATGGTATTCCGTACGTACGCACGCGCGGTGATTTCATTTTTCTGTAGGATGGATAGAAGGTGAATTAGGGTTGTTTAATATTTATAATAACATATCAGTATTTAAGTAATACTGATGTTATTTCTTTATCATGAAACAACTAAAGAAGAAGAAGTTGAAGAAGAAAGAAATTGAAAAGATCGGTAATGGATATTACTTCTTCTTTGGAACGCCTCTTTGAATCCTCCACTTAAGGAACTAAGATTGGTCTTTGGAGAAGACCAGGACCTCTAGGATTATTCTAGGGAAGTGGAGAGGAGAAAATGGCAGGGGATGGCCGAGCTTGAGTGCTCAATTTGGTGTGAGGAGGAGGGGGAGGAGGTGCCCTTTTATAAGGGAGGAGAGGGGCACCTTAGGAATATCTCAAAATATTATTTTATATTAAAGTCAAAATCGGTTTATAATGGTTCCAAAGGGACTTATTTCGAAGCTAAAGTGGGGATGGGTCGCAATACTATCAACCAATAGGATTTAGACAAGTTTAGGGTATTATTTTAACCTTATCAATTAGATTTAACTCTAAGTTAATTAATTTAACTTTTACTGTGTCTTTTTGTTTTCTTTCACTATATGGTTAATACACTTACTATAACATGCCAAACGAACCCCAAATTGTTTATTATTAATATATATATCCTTATCTAAGTCATTTGGCCGAACCTTAGATTTTTAGGAATAACATAACAATTAATAATATAATATTTGATTTAAAAACTATTTTGTGTCAATTTTGACACTATTTGATATATGATTTTTGTGAAAGTCATAACAGAATTATATGTTCGAACCAAGTTGATTAAATCAACAATAATATATCATAGTAACCTAGAAAATTAGTGGAATTCATAAAAAGTCTCAAATTACATTTATTTTGGTATTTATATTATCAATTTTGTCAATATTTCATTAATAAGATAATTACTGCATCATCTTTGTGTCATAAATAAATTATATTATTTGATGTCTAAAAATTACAAATAAAATACCATCATGTAGGAAATCTTTTTAGCTTTCTAATGAATATTTACAATCGAATTTATCTTATGTATAACCCCATATTAAAAAATGATTTACTTATTAAACATTGATTTTAACTATTTTAACCCTTCTTTAAATAAATTAATAATAAATGTCCTAATCTAATCCAAGTGGGCCTAAATGGTCATATTTTATTCCTAAGTTTGTTTTTGGTCGAATTAAACTTGTCCAATAGAATTAGGACATGTGTTAGGGTAATATTGATATCATATTTACCCTTAGTTACCCTATTTACTATTAACTACGGTAAAAATAATAAAAAGTTACTATTCACCAAAAAATTATTTTCATCTCATTGAACCACATTTTAGTCCTTGATATTAACCGTGTCTCTCGGATTTTTGAAATTCCATTCACAGAAGCGGTAAAATTAAGTTTTATGCAAAATTCAGTTTTTAACCTACCACTTAGTGGTTTCACTATTCATCAAAAATTGAAAGTTTTCAGAAAAATACCAAAATTTCACCCTAGGCTAATTTCGATATTCTGAGTCCAAAAATGAAGTCCATTCTGAAAAATAAAATTTATAAAATTTCAAAAAGTGGTTATTACTATTCATAACGGCTAGTTTTAATAGCATATTGTTGTTTAGTGAAACTCGGTATTGCGTACGACGCAAGCTATCGAGGAAGGTCGCGATTGCGTGTAAAGCAAGCCAAGCAAGTGTTGTGTAGAAAAAGATTCCTTTGATGATTTATATAACATAAAATTCTCGGGTGTTACATTCTACCCCCCTTAAAAAGAATTTCGCCCTCGAAATTCGTCACTTTGCAACAAACAAATGAGGATACTTCTCCCTCATCATATCCTCAAGCTCCCATGTAGCTTCTTCAAGTTGGTGGTTTCTCCATAAAACTTTCACCAAGCGAGTGGTCTTGTTTCGTAGGACTTTTTCGCTACGATCCAGAATCTCTATCGGTTGTTCTTCATAAGAAAGATCTTGCTCAAGCGGTACAACTTCTGAGCTGAGTACATGTGAAGGATCTGGTATGTACTTTCTCAGGAGAGATACGTGGAACACATCGTGAACTTGAGAGAGATTCGGTGGAAGCACCAATCGGTAAGCTACCTTCCCAACACGATCTAGTATTTCAAAAGGACCGATATATCTAGGGATCAACTTCCCCTTCTTTCCAAATCTCATAACCCTCTTCCAGGGAGATATTCGTAAGAACACTTTATCACCCACTTCAAACTCTAGGTCTTTTCTTCGGTTGTCGGCATAACTTTTCTGTCGACTCTGAGCTGCTCTTATGTGTTGTTGAATAGATCTGACCTTTTCTGCCATTTCATCAACGAGATCAGGTCCTAATAGCTTTCTTTCCCCAACTTCATCCCAGCAAGTTGGAGTCCTGCATTTCTTTCCATAGAGAGCTTCATAAGGAGCCATCTGAATACTGGAATGAAAGCTATTATTATAAGAAAATTCTACCAAAGGTAGGTGTTGATCCCAACCTCCTTTGAAATCCATAGAGCAAGCTCTCAACATATCTTCTAGGGTTTGAATTGTTCTCTCAGACTGACCGTCTGTCTGGGGATGATAAGCAGTGCTGAAACTCAACTCTGTATCCAGAGTATGCTGAAGACTTCGCCAGAACTTCGAGGTAAATCTCGGATCCCGATCAGATATAATAGAAAGTGGTACTCCATGCAATCTTACCACTTCCTTTACATATATCCTGGCAAGCTGATCTAGAGAGAAATCCTCTCTAATAGGAATGAAGTGTGCAGACTTTGTAAGACGATCAACTATGACCCAGATAGCATTATTGCCTTTGGATGTTTTAGGAAGTCCTGTGACAAAGTCCATAGTGATGTTTTCCCATTTCCATTCGGGTATGGGTAATGGTTGTAACATCCCCTTAGACTTCTGTCTCTCAGCTTTAACTTGTTGACAAACCAAGCATCGAGAGACATATTCAGCAACATCTCTTTTCATGCCATCCCACCAGAAGTACTCTTTCAGGTCCCTATACATCTTCGTGCTTCCAGGATGAATAGAGAATGAAGAACTATGAGCCTCATCCAGCAGCTCCTTCTTTAATTCGGGGATGGGAGGAACACAAACCCGATTCCTGAACTTTATTATCCCATCACAATCAAGGTTGAATTCAGGAACATTTCTCACCTTCTTTTGTAACTCTGCATCTTCTTTCTGTGCCTCTTTAATCTTCACATGTATAGATGGTTGAACATTCATTTGAGAAAGATAAGATTTTCCCCCTTCCATTATAATTCCAAGATCCATCCTTTGTAAATCCATAAATATTGGATCTTTTGTGATCCTCATCATGGATAAACTAGCATGGTCTTGTCGACTTAATGCATCTGCCACCTTGTTTGCTTTCCCAGTGTGGTAATGGATTGAGCAGTCATAATCCTTAATCAGCTCCAACCATCTTCTTTGACGCATATTCAACTCCTTTTGTGTGAAAATATACTTTAAACTATTATGATCAGTATAAATATCACACCTTTCACCATAAAGGTAATGCCTCCAAATCTTTAATGCAAAGATTACCGCAGCCAACTCCAAATCATGTGTTGGGTAATTTTGCTCATGGATTTTCAACTGTCGTGAGGCATAAGCTATCACCATATCATTTTGCATAAGAACACACCCCAATCCCTTCTTGGATGCATCACTGTAGATCACAAACCTTTCTCCACTACAAGGCAGTGTGAGCACAGGTGCACTGGATAATCTTCTTTTCAACTCCTTGAAATTCTCTTCACATTCCTCTGTCCAGACAAACGTAACTCCTTTCCGAGTCAACTTGGTGAGTGGATTAGATAATCGTGAAAAATCATTTACAAAACGTCGATAATAACCAGCCAAACCAAGAAAA
Source organism: Viscum album (assembly GCA_963277665.1). Classification (NCBI taxonomy): domain Eukaryota; kingdom Viridiplantae; phylum Streptophyta; class Magnoliopsida; order Santalales; family Viscaceae; genus Viscum; species Viscum album. Next base: position 855,304,699 of record OY728156.1, on the reverse strand, counting down.
CTTCGGATCTCAGTTACTGTGGTTGGTCATGACCATCTTTCGATAACCTCTGTTTTTGCTGGATCCACCGATATCCCCTCTTTTGAGATTATATGACCCAAAAATGCAACTTTTTGAAGCCAAAATTTACACTTGGTAAATTTGGCATAAATCTTCTCTTTTCTCAGGGTCTTCAATATAATTCTCAAGTGATCTTCATGCTCTTCCTTTCTCTTTTAATAGACAAGAATATCGTCTATAAAGACTACCACAAATTGATCAAGATAGTCTCTAAAGACTCTATTCATTAGATCCATGAAGATAGCAGGGGCATTAGTAAGACCAAATGGCATCACTATAAATTCATAGTGTCCATACCTTGTACGGAAAGCCGTCTTTGGTATATCCTCCCTTTTGACCCTTAATTGATGAAACCCTGAACGAAGATCAATCTTGGAAAAGTATTGAGCTCCGCGTAGTTGGTCAAATAAGTCATCAATGCGTGGGAGAGGATATTTGTTCTTGATAGTGATCTTGTTAAGTTCTCGATAATCAATGCAGAGTCTCATTGATCCATCTTTCTTCTTAACAAATAGAACAAGTGCTCCCCAAGGTGACGCACTAGGGCGTATGAATCCCTTATCAAGATTCTCTTGGAGTTGCTTCTTCAATTCCTGCAACTCAATTGGGGCCATTCTATAAGGTGTCTTTGAAATAGGCAAAGCACCCGGTACGAGTTCTATTGAAAACTCAACTTCACGATTTGGTGGAAGACCCGGCAATTCCTCCGGAAAGACATCATCAAACTCCCGTACAATGGGCATATTCTTAATCGTGAGTTTCTCACCAACTATTTGAGATAAATAACCTTAATTTAGTGGAATCAATACCCATAAGATGGATGAAATTTCCACTGGAAGGTTATGTTCATCCTTGCATAGATAGACGATCGTAGGTTGATCTGGAATATGAAATGTGACTTCCCTTCTTTGGCAATTGATATGAGCTCCATGTAGAGAAAGCCAATCCATGCCAAGAATCACATCAAATTCCACTAAAGGAAGGATCACAAGATTTGCAGGAAGCACTTTCCCACAAACTTCGATCGGAGAAGAATTATAAACTTCTGATGCGATTGATGTGCCATTAGGTGTTGTCACAGCTAACTCAACATCTAATTGTTGAGGTAATACGGTGATACCCTTAGAAAATTTTTCAGAAATAAAAGAGTGGGTGGATCCAGAATCAAATAAAACATTTGCTACTTTAGAGTGGATGGTAAGTGTACCTTTCACCACATCGTTATCGTACTCCACATCGCTGATAGAAATTGCATGTGACTTTCCTTTGTCTTTAGCCTTAAGATTTTGTTGACGTCGACCATCATCATCAACCCTTGGATTTGGGCATTTATTGGCATAATGCCCCATCTCCTTGCACTTGAAACATTGAAGTGTAGTAGGTTCATTCTGTGTATCCCTTCCTTTGTTTGCATCATTAGACATCTTCTTCCCATTATCACGGCATTCAAATGCCCGATGACCTTCCTTTCCACATTTAAAACATTTACTTGTCCCTTTAAGACAACTCCCTCCATGTTTCTTTCCACACTTTGAGCATAAGGGAAAGTTCATCTTCTTTTCCGTGTGCTCTTTAGATTTTTCTTTGAATTCCATCTTCCTCTTCTTATCAAACCCATGTGACTGATGGGTTACTCCAATCTCCATCTCGACTTTGAGAGCACATCGAACGATTTCCTCGTAGCTATTGAAGTCCCTTATGGCTAACGCCCTTCGAAGACTTGGTTTTAAGCCACTAAAGAATCGATCGATCTTACTCTCAGGTTGGATAATAATACCAGAAGCGTACCTTGCAAGTCTTGTAAAATTTGCTTCATAGGTACTAACAGATTCATCATCCCTTTGCTTCAGTTCAAGGAACTCTTTCTCCATCTTTGTTCGGAGAATACAAGGGAAGTACTTATTGAAAAATATGTTCTTGAACTCGTCCCATTCCATAGACTCAATTTCATCCCTTTGCCTCGTATTCTTAACAAGATTCCACCATTGATCCGCATCTCCTTCCAAACGATACACAGCTAGGATGACTTTATCATGCTCAGAACATTGAAGAACTGAAAATATCTTTTCAGTAGTACTAATCCATTGTTCAGCAACTAATGGATCAGTAGACCCGCTGAAAGATGGTGGACGCTGCCTCATGAAGGATTCAACAGAATGTTGCTCCCTCCTTTGTTCGTTTGGAAATCCTGCATGATTCATAGCTTGAGAAAGTTGTGTGAGCATGGCTACAAGATTTTGCATTCCAACTCCCATATCGTTTGGTTGCTCAGGGGGACAATCATTGCATTGCCCATCGCATTCCGCATTAACACGGTTCCTTCGGGTTCCAGCCATTGACTAAAACCAAGAAGAATAGTGTGAGCAAAACTAATTATAATAGGAAACCGCATAATTCAAGAATAAAATTTTCATGCTTAAGGTCTTATCCTAGGTTAATCAAGGCCATTTCTAAAACACTAAGATTGTGTTCTATGCTTAGACTTATCCTTAGGGTTCTTACTAAGGCTTTCACATCCTAGTTTCCAAAGGTTGACTATACCTTTCCTCTGATACCAACTATAACGACCCATACTTTACATACATTGTTAATACTTCAAAATTGAAGCACACTTATTACAACATATGACAAAACCACAAAGGACCGTATAGGTATAGTGTCTTTAGAAACTGGGAAACATAAACAACTGGTTCATAAATATTCTACAGTGTCTCCCATTTATTTCATCATATCTAGGGTCCCTTTTAGAATATTCTACTTAATATCCATCTTCCTGACCTGGGGAAAAGAAAACGTAAAAGGGTGAGCTCAAATGCTCAGCAAGGGAAAATAAAGGAAATAAAAATCATATCATATCTTTATGAAAATCAAAACCTGCAAAAGATATCATAATATCTTAACATGGAATAAATCATAGAAGTGAAAATGAGATCCCCATAATCATAACATAAAACTTGAAACTTTGTGGCATGCACACATAATCATGGAAAATCATTTCTTGTTAGTCATGACTCATTGCCAAGACTATCTTAGTGGACAAAGTCCCTTTCTGAACCGAGTTCACTCCTCGTTTCAGTCCTGTATCACTGAACCGAAATAACCTTCCGTTCCAGCCATGTCTATCTCATGAGATATAAAATCTTTACCCAATGCATTGGAGGGAGATATAGGTCCCACCCATCTTATAATGAATCCTTTCTTATGTGTGCCACATAATCATAAAACATACATCATCGCATAACACATGTAACAAAAATGGGATTCTTGAAACATCATGACATCATAAAACAAATCATATAAGGTAAATGACTTTGTAAAAATAATTCTTGCAAAACATAATCAAATCAATGTAATAATAGGGATAAAAACAGAACCCTTTATTATCTTAGATGGAAAATAATTTTGATAAAACACTTGAACTTCATTCTTGAGGAAAATATCCTTTCTTCTTCAAAAACATTTTTCCTTTCATAACATGTCATACAACTTTAAACTAAAAGAATTTGATTAAAAATAAAACTTGAAAACTTGTAACGGCAGATTCTTGGAAATTTTGTTTTAAAAATCCATTCATGCCGTATAAGTTAAAAAAAACATTCTTCGTACTTTTGTCGGAAAAGTCAAAAAGTACCTCGTACGAAAAACGACAAAAGATTCCTTTCATACATATTACTAAAAACTCACTGAAGGGTAAAAATGGATTTAAACAATTGTAGGTGGATGGAAATAATATTACATATTGATGAAACATGGATGTGGATGATAAAATACACCCCAGTAAATACTTACGAATAAACAATCTCGGATAAAAATGAGATTGTGATATTTCCCTTACCTTAGGTCCGATTTTCTTTGTTCGTGTCCGAAGCTCCTGTATAATGGTTTAAATAATGTTATTGACTTATTCCAGAATCATACATACTGATATGATATCATATATGGTCATATTATTAGCTTCTTGTTAGTAATATTTCATTGTTACTTGTTACTCGGGTCTTTATAACTTTTTGTTCTTATGCGTGTTTTGTCGAATAAATTCTTATTCTTATCTTTAGGTTATAGGTAATTCATTTACATAATGGTATTAGTGTAGTATATACCATATTCATTCATTCAATTCATTTATATAATCATTATGAAATTAAGATCATGTAGAACGAGTCGCATCACATCGTGGAGACGGTATTCCGTACGTACGCACGAGTGATGATATCGTTCCTATGATCATGGAATTGTATTGGAGTATATATATATTATTTCAGTATCAATATTACTTCATAATAATCATATATAGTTACTCATTACACCATTATACCCATCCTTGTAAGGTGATGGTGGAAAATAGATTACACCACGGCGTGGAGACGGTATTCCGTACGTACGCACGCGCGGTGATTTCATTTTTACGTAGGATGGATAGAAGGTGAATTAGGGTTGTTTCATATTTATAATAACATATCAGTATGTAAGTAATACTGATGTTATTACTTTATCATGAAACAACTAAAGAAGAAGAAGTTTAAGAAGAAAGAAATTGAAAAGATCGGTAATGGATATTACCTCTTCTTTGTAACGCCTCTTTGAATCCTCCACTTAAGGAATTAAGATTGGTCTTTGGAGAAGACCAGGACCTCTAGTATTATTCTAGGGAAGTGGAGAGGAGAAAATGGTAGGGGATGGCCGAGCTTGAGTGCTCAATTTGGTGTGAGGAGGAGGGGGAGGAGGTGCCCTTTTATAAGGGAGGAGAGGGGCACCTTAGGAATATCTCAAAATATTATTTTATATTAAAGTCAAAATCGGTTTATAATGGTTCCAAAGGGTCTTATTTCGAAGCTAAAGTGGGGATGGGTCGAAATCCTATCAACCAATATGATTTAGACAAGTTTAGGGTATTATTTTAACCTTATCAATTAGATTTAACTCTAAGTTAATTAATTTAACTTTTACCGTGTCTTTTTGTTTTCTTTCACTATATGGTTAATACACTTACTATAACATCCCAAACGAACCCCAAATTGTTTATTATTATTATATATATCCTTATCTAAGTCATTTGGCCGAACCTTAGATTTTTAGGAATAAAATAACAATTAATAATATAATATTTTATTTAAAAACTATTTTGTGTCAATTTTGACACTATTTGATATATGATTTTTGTGAAAGTCATAACAGAATTATATGTTCGAACCATGTTTATTAAATCAACAATAATATATCATAGTAACCTAGAAAATTAGTGGAATTCATAAAAAGTCTCAAATTACATTTATTTTGGTATTTATATTATCAATTTTGTCAATATTTCATTAATAAGATAATTACTGCATCATCTTTGTGTCATAAATAAATTAAATTATTTGATGTCTAAAAATAACAAATAAAATACCATCATGTAGGAAATCTTTTTATCTTTCTAATGAATATTTACAATCGAATTTATCTTATGTATAACCCCATATTAAAAAATGATTTACTTATTAAACTTTGATTTTAACTATTTTAACCCTTCTTTAAATAAATTAATAATAAATGTCCTAATCTAATCCAAGTGGGCCTAAATGGTCATATTTTATTCCTAAGTTTTTTTTTGGTCGAATTACAATTGTCCAATAGAATTAGGACATGTGTTAGGGTAATATTGATATCATATTTACCCTTAGTTACCCTATTTACTATTAACCGCGGTAAAAATAATAAAAAGTTACTATTCACCAAAAAATTATTTTCATCTCATTGAACCACATTTTAGTCCTTGATATTAACCGTGTCTCTCGGATTTTTGAAATTCCATTCACAGAAGCGGTAAAATTAAGTTTTATGCAAAATTCAGTTTTTAACCTACCACTTAGTGGTTTCACTATTCATCAAAAATTGAAAGTTTTCAGAAAAATACCAAAATTTCACCCTAGGCTAATTTCGATATTCTGAGTCCAAAAATGAAGTCCATTTTGAATAATAAAATTTATAAAATTTCATAAAGTGGTTATTACTATTCATAACGGCTAGTTTTAATAGCATATTGTTGTTTAGTGAAACTCGGTATTGCGTACGACGCAAGGTATCGAGGAAGGTCGCGATTGCGTGTAAAGCAAGCCAAGCAAGTGTTGTGTAGAAAAAGATTCCTTTGATGATTTATATAACATAAAATTCTCGGGTGTTACATTTCAGATATGCCTTTACCTGGCCTTCCTAAAACAATGTCTTATTATAATAAATGAATTTTTTTGTAAGGATTTCATAATGTAATTTACCTTGAATGCTCACCCCTTGACCCGCATAAGGTATGTGCTTCCAAGTGGTTATCTATTGTGAAATATGAAATGAAAAATGGAATGTATATTATGTATATAACATCACCTTATTTATTGACACAGAACAAAAATAACATGTCTGTAGCACCCCTTTACAAGTTTTTGGTAGTTAGTTGTGTGATCCTTGCTAATTTAATATTCTATAATGGCTATCTATTAATTAATTTAATGGTCACAATTCTACATGTCCTATCCACACTAATAGATGACCCAACATGGAACAAGAAATAAATGGTTTCAATTCTACTTGAACTATCCACACTAATGGAAGGAAATACTTCAAATAAAGAAATTATTGCATGATTTCAATATAAAATAGGAATTTAATGACATGATATTGCAATGGATTATAAGAGGATAATACCATGGGTCTCTGGAACGCCATTCTGATTCAAGGATACAGTTTACAACGGTTGATACCCACCTAGACTACAGTTCTGGTATATTACTTAGATACAAGGTATATATCCATTGGGTATCTTTTCTTATTACATGATACCTCTATTACACTCCTTCGATCCATAATTTACTATGAGGTTCCACAATGAAAGAAAAAAGTGCCCTATCATTGCTTATCCAAGTTTTACCTTAGTCAATTTCATTGAAATATAAAGTATCTTTGTTTTATAATGACATGTATTACACTACTTGGATTACACTCATAACCCTTATCTGTACTCAGATACTACTGAGTTTTCTTTTTGTGAGTTTATGTTACCTAGGTTTTTACACTGGATCTCCCCTATTAGATATCATTGTTTTCATTCATTGTTATGTCTCTGGACCTTCACTACATATACTATCACGAGGTGAGGTTAGTGTTGTCAATGCCTCATCTGACCTATTAAAATTAAACAATAATTAATTAATTAGGTGGTTACATTTTTAGATACAATCTTAGGCATGAAGAATGTACATGGTTATTTAGTTATATTGTACTGCTTTCTTTACTTTATATATGCATGAATGCACACTTTTATATTCCATTACATGGGTCCGATGTTATAGACACCATTGGTGGTGGCCCACTGAGATTTATCTCACACCCTCTCCGGGTGTCATTTTGTACCTATAGCAGGTTATATAGTTGTCGGTATTGACAAAGGGAATCATGGAACATGCAATACCTGATTGTGTGCTGATAGGATGGAGCTTGATAGCAGATGATGGAGTAGTATCTCTTGATTCTTGGAGTAGACACTATTTTATTTTACTTTGTGGAACATGTAATGCTTATTGTTTTGTATTCATGCTCTATTGTTTCTAGTGAAATTACATTACATCTTCATTGTTCATGTTGATATTATTATTGTTATTCTTGTTTTTCTATGGCATCGGTTTGCATATGCTGATTATTTATATTCCTTCCATTGTATACTATTCCATTATATTCCTTCCACTATTCTTCACTCTGTTAATGAGGGCATATAATTTGCATAGATTCACCCTAGAACCACATTTCTAGTCAATAGCCTCTAGCTTTCAAGAAGATGTGCTTGGGGTGAGGTGGCCCATCGGGCAAGGGACACCCGTTAAGTGGCATTCGGGTATAGGAAGTCAGAAATTGGTATAAAAGTTTGTTTCTATTCATTCATGACTATTTGGAGACAATATATTGGATAATATGAAATCTTGGGGCTATTTAATAAGTCGTGCTTGGGAATATTGAAACCATGTTCCAAGAAAATATTCATGTTACCCAAAATGAAATTTTTGTTCTAATTTTCTTATTATTGATGATATTATTTCACCATTGGGTGAATAACATGTCGTTTGGTGTTGTGGATTATTAATATATGGAAACATATTTTATCCTTGGACTTATTATATGAGTGGAAGGAGTATTGATATATGAATCATTATAAGAACCTAGAATTCACTTGTTGTGCATATTTCCATGACATATAGGTGAATTTCATTGCTTTTCATTACTTGATAAGTCTGTGAGTCTTGACTGATGTATTGATAGTATCATGTACTTGTAATACTACTGATTTGATTGATTGATTTACTGTCTCAATTCATGTGCTGTATGGGCCCTCCTTGGTTTGGAAGACTAATTTAACAAGTCAATACATTATGATATACGTAAATGGGTGTAATATTTTGTTGATAGCTGTATGGTCAATGATTCAACAGAAATTACTATCTGTTATATTGTGAATACTGAAAATAAAATTGAATTGGTTGCACGTCCTCATTTCACCTTGTACTATTTATGAATGGTAAAGGAGTGAACCTTATAATTAACTCCACAATGACATAAAACATATAGATGACCACTTACTGAAACATGTCCATCTATGCAGGTAGTTTGGTAGTATGCCTTGGGTACTGAGATTTCATACAATATTTTTCTCCTAGTGATGTTATCTCCTTGATTCTAAGAACATTATAAGGTTCTTTCATGGAATTTTTAGACTAATTCCACCTCTATGTCCTAATGTAGTTCACCAGGTGGGTGGTGATGACCATGCTGCAGACCTGGTTGGCCCTATGTCGCTGGTATTACTTCCAAGAGTGCCACATGAGGCACTTCGTGATGTACCTAATCTAGGAGACGAATCCAAATATTGCGATAGTTTTCAATGTCTAATGAAGTCTATGTTGGGTTCTCAACATTTTTAACCTAAGATGGAAGATCTAACCCTTGAGTTCTAGTAGAAACATCCTCATTTTTTTCTGGGGATGGCAGATTGCAATATGTTGAGTCTTGGATAAAAGCCATGTTGTTTATCATTAAACATATGGAACGGCCTCCAAAGTAGATAGTAATAAATTCATCAAACATTATTTTGGATTTGGCCAATTTTTGGTGGGATGTGGTTACTCAAGCTGGATGTCAACTTTCCATGATATGGGTTGACTTTCAGACTTCCTTCTATTATCAGTTCTCCCCTCAGTCATTGAGAGCTGAGAGAGCTAGAGTGTTCATGCATCTCAAGTAGGGTTATATGTTTGTTACGGAATATTCAATATGTTTCACTTATTTACATCTCTTTGCACTACTACAAGTTGGTTATGTGATTTCAAGTACTATATGTTTTGATGATGGGCTTCAGAAAGTCATCTAAAATTAGGTGAATGTCATTCTCCTTCTTACCTTCTTTGTAATATATGATCATGCGATTATCACTATGTGTATCCTTTTGGATAGAGTGAGCACTGGGTTTAAAGGATCAATGCCACATTCAGCCATTAGTTCTTTCAGTGTCAGGAAATGTTGTCGTAATTTTTATTGTTAGGGATGTGGTAGCCAGAGTATCTTGTTTGATAGAACTATAGTGTGTCATCAGTGTGAAAAAACATGTAATAAAGAATAGAAATTGTGATATATACCTTATAAATTGTCGGGATTTTGGCCATATGGGTCATATTCAGCACTTTTCTAGGACCATTCTAGCATCTTCAAGTGGAAAAAGTTTAGATTCTTCTCCACCTATACGAGAGAGTTATTTTTCACTGTTTTATGTGGGGAGTGGTAGTTGCAATGACATTCTGAATAAGGAGGAGGTCGTGGACATTTTACTATGATCCCTGATCACCAGCAGTGCCAGTAGAGTTTTCTGGATCGTGGTAGTCCATCTAATGCACATGGTTGTGGATCAGGTCAGTTGCATGCCTTACAGTAGATACCCATGGATCAGGCTATGGTACCCTCTCTATTATGAGGAAATATTCTAATATCATCTAATATTGTCGCTTAATTGTTTCATACAGGTTCAAAAAACACTTTTATATTTGTATCTATAATGGAATGTATTGTACTGGATATATAGTATCTCTATGGTGTAATGATCCTTGATACACTGTTGGGAATACAGATGGATATCATACGACATTGAAGGGATGGTGCCATTGAGGTTGAAAGTATCCCATTCTTGTGAAATAACTTTTTTCTTAAGATGATGGGGTTCAATTTTGTTTTTGGGATGGACTGGTTGGACTACTATCATGTAGTTGTAGACTATTATTGATGAATGGTTTCTTTTATATCACCAGAAAGAAACAATAATCATTTCAAAGGATACTGGAATGTCTAGTATGGGAGAGTAGGACCAATGCATCATGGGATAGTTAGAGTGAACTCCGAGATTGTAAATCTTTTCATGGAGGATCTAAGATTGCTTCAAACTATTTTCCCTCCAGTAGTTGATCATTTCAATGATGTATTTCTAATTGACTTTTTTTTATTACCTCTTGAGAGGGAAGTATAGTTCTCAGTTCAGCTTATTCTAGTAGTAGATCCATTATCCATTCCTCCATACATAATTTTACATACTGAGATTCAGGTGCTCAATTGGTAGATTGAGGACATAGAGTCCAAAGGCTTTATATGACCTAGTACATCTTCTTGAGGTTCACACATTGTTTTCTCCAAGAAGGTGGATGGAACCTTACTTCTATACGTTGATTACATAATATTGAAACAACATGATATCATGAAATGGGATCCACTCCCTTTAATAGATGATCACTTTGACAACCTTTGAGGAGAAATGGTGTTCCTTAGGATTTACCTAAGATCATGTTATCATCAAGTGCGTGTCCGACCCTCAGAGAAACATTGTACATCTTTTCATAGTTGGTATGGTTTTAGGAGTATCTTTTTAGATTTTTTGGTCATACCAAAACAACTGATATCTTCAGGTCATTATTGAATAGTGATTTCCATCCCTATTTGGACTCAATTTTTGGTTGTCTTTATGGATGACATCTTGGTTTTTTCACGCACTTGTAACGACCATGCCAAATATCTTGAGATCATTCTGAGTACACAGATAGATCATCTACATTATTCCATGATTGGTAAATGGGACTTCTAGAACATCATGGTACAAATCATGGGCAGTATTTTTTTTGGAATCCGGATTACATGTTGACCATAAAAATGATAGTGATGTTGTCTCCAAAGAGCATACTAAGAACGTGATTGATATTAGGAGTTTATTATGGCTCACTGTATATTACAATAATTTCATAAAGGAATTATCACATATTGCTTCAAATCTTACTAGACTTACAAAGAATACTGTTAATTTCATATAGTCAAAATAATGATAGAAAGCCTTTTTGGAGCTGATTGGAAGGTTTTCCTCAATACATATTTTGATACATCCTGAACCTTTTAAATATTACATTGTCTTCTTTGATGCATAAGGTATTAGACTAGGAGAAATGTTTATCTAGGAAGAGAAGGGTTCTGTATATGGATCTCAACAGTTGAGGCCTCATGACTGAAATTACCCGACACATGAAATCGATCTAGAAAAAGCATTCCATCCCTTATGTAGATGGAGACATTATCTCTTGGGTGAGCGCTCTATGGTTTATATAGATCACAAGATCCAAAATTATATCTTTTCTCAGAGTGAGTTGAACATATGACAATGATGTAGGGTCTAATATCTATAATCCATTGATTTTGAGCTTTCCAATACGTCTGGAAAAGGAAATGTGGTTACAGAATAAATGAGTCGAAAAACTCAAACGCATGACGTACAAGATTCCAACGACGAATGGTAGTTAATGGACCTATTTTATAAGATTCATATAGATTTTTATGATATTCACAAGCAGTCATCCCTCTAAGCCTTATCAGATACCTCTTCTCTTCGTTATAAGGTTAAGAGTAGGAAGTTTATAGATCCTGATTTTTTTGTTCTCTGTGATAGTAAATCTGGAAACAACACACATCCAAGTTGGTATGTGGATTGAGATGGTGTATTGTGTGTATGTGGACGTAAATGGGTTCCTATAGATGTGATAGAGGAGTTTATAAAAATGACCCATGCTTCATAGTGGGAAGATTATCCAGGCATCTTGAAGATGTGTCGAGATATATGACACCATTATTGGTGGCCTAGGGTGAACAATCAGATTTTAGGATTCATCACTTGGTGTTCCAACTATTTTTAGGTGAAAGTGGAGCACCAGAGACCAGTAGGCTTGTATAGAATCTTCCAATACTAGAATGGAAATAGGAAGATGTTGCTATGGATTTTGTAGTTTGATTACATAGGTCACCTAGGGGTAACGACGCAATCTGGGTAGTCATTCACTGAATAATGAAATAATCCCACTTCCTTCCAATTCGTGATACTTTCCCAATTGTTGAGTTGGGATGAAAATATTTTTGTGAGATAATATTACTACACAAGGTTCCACATATAATCGTTTCAGATAGGGATTCTCATTTCACTTCACTGTTCTGGAAGAGATCATAGAAAGCTATGGGATCTCAGTTTCTTCTATGCACAACATTTCACCCTCCGACTGATGGACAATTAGAACAGAAAATATGGGTCTTAGAGGATATGATTCGAGCATGTGTCATTGATTTCAACGATTCATGGTAGAAGCGTTTCTATCTCATTGTGTTCTCCTATAATTATAGTTTCTAGGAAACAATTTACAAGGTTTCATTTGAGAAATTATATGGTAGTCCATGGAATTCACACTTGTGCTTGATAGAGGCAGGTGAGGAATCCCTACTAGGTCATCATCTTGTTCAGGAGACTTTAGAATAGGTCCATGAGATCTAGAAACCTATGACTACTCTTATGTGTAGAAAGAAATCATATTTTGATGGTCATCGATGACCTATTGAGATCAAGGTTGGGGATAAAGTTTTTAATTAGGTATCTCCCAGGCCTGGGTATAGACGGTTATGAAAGCATGGAATGTTTTCCCCTCGCTATGTCAGTCCATTAAAAATTGTAGAGAGACTGAGGCTAGTATCTTATCAGTTGCTACTACCTCAGTGGTACAATTCCATTGATGATGTATTTCATGACTCACTTTTTCTCCAATATCATACTAACGCATCCAATACCTTCAATCCCATGCAAGTTGAATTATCATTCAATGTTACGTTTGAGGAGTATCAAGTAAGCGTCATTGACTGAAGCATAAAGGTTCTCCAAAGCTTGTATGTCCCTCTTATATGGGTGATTTGGTAGCACGACTGATTATAGAATGAGACTTTGAAGAGGGAATAATATGTACGTGCTCAGTGGACCAATATTTTATAAGATAGTTTTTACATACACTTGTATAATTAATTTAGGAGTGAGTTATTTTAATGGGGGAAGACTGCATGAACATGGTTTTTCACTCATGTATGGATACTTTAATTTTCAGTCGAAATTTTTACATTGGGCCTAATATGGATTCATAATGATTTAATAAAGGTTCTATGTGTGTCTGTGGATTTTTTGGAACTCAGAACACCTTTTTGAAAAAATGGAGTTATATTGCATGGTTTTTGAATGTTTAACGCGGGGTATGGCTCACAGTGTGGTTTTTTTCAGACAGTGGAACCTCACATAGATGGCACATGGACCCGCAACCTAACCCTGAGAACACTCATTTTTCTGAGGTATATGTGCCCAGATGGAGCACAGTTTGATCAAACCATATGGACGATGCCTTTTTAGGAAGAACCATATCTCACGTTTAGTGCAGGGTTTGACAAACTCTATTGACAAACAATGTTCTGGGTAAAAACCTGTGTAAAATATCCAAAATGAAATTAATTGTCTATTAAGACATGCATTTCCTCCATAATCCATGTTTCCACAGAATTGACCTAATTATCTCTCATTTAGAAGCAATTTGATGATCCAATCATGGAATCATGAGATATCCTTCATATTACATCTGATTGAGCTTCTTTTCATCATGTTGGATGTGCAACAGTATGTACTCGAGTTCTCTTTAGTCATTCTTCATCTCTTTCACTCTCAACCATGTTATCTCCATGTGATCATTTTACCTTTTCAAAGATCTTCACTGTTCGAAGGAAAATCAAATGCTGATACTAAAGGATAAGGATTGTACAACCCTTAGATGGGTGGTCTATAACTCAACCCTCAACATCCTTATTTTTAGAATGTTCATATGGGTCCCATCGGTTTTGTAGGAAAAAATTTCTCAAATTATCCTTCCATGATTATACTTGTTAGAAGAATTTGGTTATGTCCTTTTCAAATCTATGATTAGTTATTGGTGGTTTCACCCACAACTCAATCCTCCTCATGTCGATGGTTATTCCATAATTGGGTTATTAGGGTATTGGTATATTTGAGCCACCATTCGAGTGTGTCATTACGTGACCTTCATGAATGTATGAATTATTATAAAAAATGAATTGTTATTGATGAGGATTTCATAATGGCATGTACAATGTATGATCACCACTTGACATGCCAAAGGTATGTGATTCAAAATGGTTATTTGAAGTGAAATTTGAAATGTAAAATTAAAATTATAATATGTATATAACGTAGCCTTATTTAATGTAATTGAATAAATGTTACATGTCTATATCACCCCAATCCATGTTGATGGATGGTAGAATAGTGATCCTCAATAACATAATATTCCTTAATGGCTAACAAAGACATGATTAAATGGTTGCAACACTACATGACCTATCCACACTAATGGAAGACAAGGCTTGGACCAATTAATAAATTGTTTCAACTATAAATGGAATATCCACACTAATAGAAGGAAAGACATGAACACAATGTATTATTATATGATTACAATATCGAATTGAAATGGACAGATTCGATCTCTCTCTGGATTCTGAAAGGAGAATAACATGGGTCTCAAGAACCGTAGTTCCATTCAATGATATAATTTTCATTTGTTGATACACACCTATACATAGTTTCATGTCTATTACATTAATACCCGATATATTATCATTGGGTCCCATTAGTTATTAACGAATACCATAGATAACTCCTTGGATCTATCATTGGTTATTCGCTGCCATAGTTAAAGTCCATAATCCCCTTTCATTCCTTAACCACATTTTACCTTAGTTTAACACCTTGGACTTGATAGGTTCCTTATTGTGGAATGGCTTGAATTATTGTTCTTGTATTACACTCATATCCCTTATCTAGACTCATATAGTACTATGTTTTCTTTCTGTGAGTTTATGTTACCATTTTCTTTACCATGTAACTCCTTCACACTATGTCATTTTCTGGTTTCCTTGTTACATCATGGGACCATCACTACATATAGTATCATGAGGTGATGTTTGTGTTGGATATGCCCCATGTATCCTATTAACATTAAATAATAATTGATTAATTAATGAACTGGTTACATGTTCAGACACTAGCCGAGTGATGAAACATGTAATTGGCTATACAGTTATATTGTACAACATGCTTTATATTATATATGCATTCATGCACACAACTATATTCCATTACACTATCTGGATTTTATAGACACTATTGGTAGTGGCCCACAAAGATTTATCTCAGATCCTATCCAGGCACTATTTGTTACCTAGAGTAGATTACATGGTTGCATGAATTTACAATGTGAATGAGGTATCTTCTAATACTTGAATTTTTCTGATATGATTGTCCTTCACAGAAGATGACCTTGTTGTATCTCAAGATGCTTATAGGAGAATTTGTTTTCTTTTACCTTGTGGAACATGTTCTGATTATTTTATTATTTCCATGATTTCCATTTTTCTAGTGACATGAAATTACATCATCACTATTCGAGTTGATACAATTATTATTATTCTTTCTTATCTATTTCATCTATTTCTCCCTCTATTTATTTATATTACTTATATTTAACACTATTCTATTATATTCCATCCATTGTGATATACTCTACTAATGAGGTCATAGTCTTCCAAAAGGCACACCCTAGGCCCTCACTCCTAGTCGGCATCTTCTTCCATTTAGGAAGATGCGTTTGAGGCCAGTTGGCCCATCGGGATAAAAGCACCTGTTAAGTGGCTTCCATGTATGGTTCATCATAATGCCTACTATTTTATGGTTATATTCACTTTTATAACTTGATGTTGTAAATTAATCCCCCTCCTTTCTCCTAATATAAATTCCTATGGGATTAACCTATATTTTCCATTTTGGGGAACTTTGAATGACTATGATGGGGATTAAGATATATCTGTCATCTTGGATATAGACGATCTTATGTTAATCACGTTGGACTTGTAACGGTAAGTACTCGAGTATTTTTAGTCATTCTTTTCCGCTATTTCATTCGATGTATATATAATGGTGAGAGGGTTTTTAATTTTTTCAAAAATACTCTTTCATAACTAGATACATAGGATTATATTAGAGGGGGATAATCATAACACCATAATGTGGGTGGTCTATAACTCATCCCTCAAGTTCGTTGATATTAGAATTTTTGTGTGGGTCCAGCTGATTTCATTGGGTGAAGTGTTTTGAATCCATATGCAATGATTTTAATCATTATTACTATATGGTTATTCCCATTCCAAATATGTAAATAATATTTACTGTTTATGACCAGAACACCCAACATCACTTGTAGGATGACATAACATAACAATGTTTTTAGTGTCTTGACACAATTAAGACTTAATTTGGGTGTTCTCAAGATTGTCAACAATAATGGTAGGAAGTCTTATAATAAATGCTTATTGATTCAGTTAATGGTGAATGGAATGTAGCATGTCACATCCACTTGACCCACCAGAGGTATGTGCTTCACATTGATAATTAAATGTGATAGGTAAATAGACATGTATACAATGTATATGACATGAATGGATTAATTATGAATGACTAGTATTATTCATGTTCATTGAAACACTTTCCACAGTAATGAAAGGTTGGGGAATGATCCTAGTTTATTGAATTTTCTTAAATGGATTAATTAAATGATTTCTTACTACATGGACTTGTCAAACATATGAAAGGAAAGGATTAAATCAAATGGAATTATTGATTAATTATGACTTGATTGACATGCTTCATCCTATGTGACTTATTCACACTAATGAAATCCATGGCATGAACCAATTGAATTATATATCTCCTTATTATCAAATAAGAGTGTCCTGAATCGATTGCGCTATGGATTTTTATTGGGGAATGTATTGAGCACTCTATAACGCCCATTATAATTAAAGGATACTTCTTATATAGAATGGATCCTCCTAGAATACGATATTTTTCTATTCATGGATTCTTGGTATGATATCATAGAATTTCTTATATACTATTAAAGGATGCCATGGATACACTATTTTGATCTATCACTAAAAAATTGGTTTCATTGTTAGTGCCGCTCTGACCCAGTCTTTTTTAGCCCCATTTTCCTTGGATAAACTCCTTGGACTCGGTATTAGTCTAATTGTAAAATTCCATAGACAATACATGATTGATTACACTATTACCCCAATGATAGGCTACTGTTATTAGTGAGTTGGAAACCCTTGAGGTCTACTTTTTCGAAGTAATAACCTTGGAAATTCATTATTAAACAACATTAAACGCTTCATCATTACATATTATAAATATTAATATTTTTAAAATATGGATTATTTAAAAACTAGTATTAAATAAATAATGAATTGGTTATAGTTTTAGATATCATACATGTGATGTATAACTTACATTGGTATTTAGTTACATTCTATTGTTCTACATTATATATAAATTCTTCTACTCTGTTAAATTTACTTTACATGGGACAGAGGTTAAAGATAATGTCGGTGGTGGACCGTTGAGATATATCTAACCCCTACTCCAAGTATTGTTTCATACCCAAAAAATATTGAATTTTTATAGTTGTTGATAGGGGGAAGCCTATGGCATCGAGAAAAATATTTCTTGTTGTTTAATATAAAGAATTATAAAAGATTACCAAGTTAGAGCTCTTGATTCTTTGGGTAGTCATTCATATCATTTATATTATGGAGTAATATGCTATGCTTATTTACTTGTTTCAATGTTTTCTAGTTATCTAAATACATGAAATATCACCATTATCTATTTTATGTTATTATAGTTATTTCATTTCTTATTAATATTGCCCCTATTTCTGTTGTGCCTAATGTTTACTTATAATTCATACGCTATTTATATTTTTTTAAATTTAATCATTGTGATACTCTTTAGTAATGATTAAATAATATCCCCATGGATATTCCTTAGGTTTTCGCTATTAATTGGAATCATCTATTATATGGGGATATGTTCTTAAGGCCATGTGACCAACAGGGCATGAGGAGCCTATAATGTGGCATCGGGGTCCGGGATGTCACTTACCTCCCTTGAAGACTATGTAAATGAATCAGGGGAGTTTCATATGGGTAATTAAGTCATTAGCTATGTAATTCTATATTTGATAATGTCTAACCATTTGTTTTACAAGAATAAAGATCAATTATTATTGTTGAAAAGATATTTTAATACATTACAATTGGATATTAGAATGATATTCCAATTTTTTAATACCTTTAATTCGTATTTTTTTAATTTATAAATGATTAATTATCATATGACAAATCAAAGAATCTTATATTTCATTGAATATTAATATGATCAAGTGAATAAAACATTATATATTATAATATAAGAGTTCAACCATCTATATTAATTAAATTACTTAGTATTATTCTATCCAAACACACCTCTTAGTTTTTTACTAAATATAACATAAAGTGATAATGTAGGCATGTATATAGATCACCCGAGGTGTGGATCATGTTTATATCCATGACCTATAATGGTAAGTACTGATATATTAGTTAATTTAGGTATCAAATTGGGATAATAATAAATGTAAAAATAGTATTGGTGTAATGAGTTTGTAAAATTAATGTGTACCAAAATATATAAAAATATAAATGACAAGATATGAGAAATTTTTTTTAACCACCCACCTTACAGTTGTCGATGATATATTTTCTAGTGTTAGATTCTTATTTTTTCTATAATTTATATAATTATAGCTATATAATACATCCCAAAATATAAGGAATATTATCTCATATAAAAAATTGATGAATATGGATAGATAAATCATGACACGAAGGTATTAAAAAAATGAACATTATGCTGGTTAAACTATTTGATGAAAAAAAGCCCATTCAGAGTCTGATTGATATCGAGTAATAAAAGGTGTGGTTGAACCCGTTAGTGATATCAAAAGTGGACATGTGTGGTGAATGGAATGAAGAAAAAATATGTAATTAAGGATATAGTATCTTTAGGGAGGATTATAATTTTTCTTATTTTAAATGTGCTTCACTGTTTGGAAACATGGTTTTTCCAAAAATGTGGACTAATTGTGTGGGATAATTACTTATTTAAAACTACACATTTAATTGGGGAACATCATTTAGGAAATTGATGTGCATTTAATTCATGCCTCGATAGACCTATAAAATTTCCCACATGACCATCTAGCCTCCTATGAATAATTAAACTAACCCTGCAACTATTCTAAAATGGTCTCATGGTTATCCATAAACATTAATACTACCCAAGTTTCTAATAGGTTCCTTGGGGTGTTTCTCCCCATTGTAGAGGTCCAGGATCAGAAAAAATCAATTGAATGACCAAACCTGAGCCATCATGTTCGATCTAGTATCCAAAATGACCTCATTCATGCATTATCATACACCAATGGGTGTCAACTATTAGGGTGGGTGTACATATAAGTGTAGAGACTATATCCAAAATATCATGTCATATATTAGAAAATTAGTAAAAAAAATAAAAAAATGAATAAATGATCATAGTAAAATATCAATAATGAATAATCATGTAAAATAATTGTATCCTCGGAAGTGTAAGATTATCTAGATTGTATGAATATTATCATGTTAGGAATGTAAAAAAATCTAATGGATACTCTGTTGTTTGACCAGATCGACTCTATCACCATGATTTAAAACTCACACATCAACTATATGGTCCTTACACATCACCAGATCTCTGATCCAAAAATCTACTAGAAAAACAAAAATATCATTTTTCGTGTGATTAAAAGAAACTGGTGGATCTTTCCAATTCATCATTACCATATGTTCAAAAAATATATAATATTGTGTATCATGGCATATAATAATAAGTAGTAAACATACATCTTTAAAGTCATAAGTTGTTGATTATGACTCTAAGAACCACAAACACACTTTATTTTGCAGGATTCCATGACCATTATCTATGGGACTCCAAAATAAATTACATTCTATAAGGTTATCCACATCAAAAATTATTGACATTAGGATTGTGTTAAATTGGGTAATCAGAAACATGACCATCTAACTACCACCACAAAGGCTCCACATATTAATCTAAGTATATTCTTTGTAGGCACTATTATATGCCCTCAATGGGGGTTTCAATGACTTCCATTAAGGATGATCAAACTATGTCAGGTAAGGATTTATCATAAACCCAATAAAAAGGATACACATATTTATATCAGTACAATATACCTATTCACTATTCTTTCATCTATACAACGGTTGAAAAACATAGAATAAAGGACATTAGGACTGAATAAGGCTTGGTACCCACGTTCACCCATCTTCAAGGCTCCACCTAAATTTATTGGTACCTAAAACAGAGTTCTACAAGAAATGGAAAAAATAAGATGTAATATCTTGGAATGATATTTCATACCATGATCATCATTAATACAATCACACATAAACATATAGTCCCATGACTAGTCAAATTCCAACATACATCTGAGAACAAGAATTGCTTATTCCAACATATAATCATATCATTATATAGTGATAAATATTCATGTCCCATTATGTGAGTAACCTAAAACATAAATGGTATTTCATACTGAAGACTTGGATATAACACCGTATGTGGTTTGACAACTATAGTGGAAACCACAACATTATATAATACCTTTTCAAAACATTATAATCATAAATATCAACATGTTAATGCGTGAGGATCGTCAAGGGTTCACGAACCAACACCTTTTATTTTATTACAAAATAAGGAAAAATACCACATGTGATAATGAATTCACTCTTATATATATTTTTATTATCATTCATCAGTTGCACATACACTACAAAATTATCCTTATGAACAATTATCTCTTGATATTTTCTCATTTATTTTTATTTTATAGTTATATGTTATTAATTTCATAAAATTAATCCTTCTTAATTATCTATAATAATTAATATTCAAAATAGAAATTTTGAAATATAATCTAATAATTTATTATAAACTTTAATTTATTATGATATTATAATTATTTATTGTAAAATGTCTTATTAAAATCACCATTTGTTAATTTTTCACAAATATCCCATTTATAATTATATAAAATAATTTATCCAAAATTATCTGTTATAATTATATTATGATAAAAAATCTTTTCATAAATGTTTTATGTAAAATATCTTTTTATAAATACCTGTGATTATCCATTATTAATTAAAATTTCCTAAATTACATTTTGATAAAATAAAAATTATTAATTGATAGTATTAATAATAATTTTATTACAATGTATCTATTAATATCTAATAATTTTAATATTTATTGATTGATAATCATGAATGTATCAATTCATCATTAACATATATATTTATTCTGAATTCATTTTAAATTTTTTTTGACAATTATATATAATTATCATATTAAAATTTAATAAAAAAAAATTGTTATATTTATATAAATTTTCCATTATAGTTCAATGTAATTATACATTAATAATGTTAACAGATACCATTCGGTAAATCAATAAAAAATTATCTTATGATAATATTTATAAATTATTCTTGGTAAATAAAAAAAATCATTTGATAATTTTTTGTATTTATAATTATAAAAATTTATGCAATAATCTAATAATAAAATGTTTATCAATATTTAATTTTGATATTTTCATGTAATTATCCTCACATAATTTAAAAATAAAATCCAAAAAAATTATGTTCTATTTATTTATTTATATCACATATTTTTATAAAAAAATATTGATTTATAAAAATGTTTGAAAAGAATAATATAAACTAATAAAACATACCTTATCTTACACATATATAAAAATAAGTTGGAGGGCTTCTGGAAAACCTCCATGCAACCAAATGTGGTATGATAAACCAAGAGTAGGCCTTTCTAATCATGTTAAATTTTTACTATGATCACCCATACCAATAATGATAGAAATCCAGGATGTTTATTCCATATAAACACAAGAATCACATTTAAATGTGAAAAATAATATTAAAACACCTCAATAATTTTTAGATTTTTCTAAAATTTGATGTAATAATCTTTATTTTTATCCCATTAATGCATTTTAAATATAGAATACTCAAAACGGCTTGATTTTGATGTTTGGGGTTTCAACTGAGTGATTTAATATATATTTTTGGAGTTTTTCATATTGATACTGAACAACAGAAATTGGAAAAAATTATTTGATAATTAATTAAAAAAGTATAGTTTTATAATAAAATATTAAAAATGTAACCACATATGTGATGTTACCAAACACTTGATGTGGAATATAACTATTCCTCACCTAGGGTAAATCCCACATAATTGTCCTCACATTGGTCCTATATTTCTCATATGAAAAGCTATTGAATAAATATAAATTTTCATTTAGAAAAATTACATAATAAAAATATTCATTATGTTATCATCACATGAGATATTTTTTTCTAAGGATAAAAAAACAATTGAGATTGGCCCTGACATCTCTTGAAATAGTTGAAAAATACTAACCACAAGCATAAAAATCTAATTATGTATGAGATACACCCAGGATATCAACCATCAAAATTTCATACCATTGGATTGATAAATTTATAAAGAATGAGACACCTTCAGTCAACATAATGTTTGGATTTCCTAAAACCCGAATTAAAATTTGGCAATATGTGATACCCCTTTATGAGGCACAACCAATTTTATTTGGCCAAAAAATAAATTTTCCTATGTAAAACACACTATCAGACCAAACACCATAAGACCATAAACCGCTTGATGAGATGACACTCACATACTATAAATTTAGAAATTTCTAAGAGAAAATCAATATCATACAACCAGATCAACATTGCTCTAGAGCATGACTCAATAGGACTATGAGACATGACCAGTCAATGGCATCACTAGTATTTTTTATATCATATATTTTTTAATAACATTTTTCTAATGCTATATATTGAAGATAATTACATTTACAATTTTAATTATTTTCTCTTAAATTATAGTCAAAATGAATTGGAGAGTGTGTCTAGATGTGTAGTAGGAGGAATAAATTGTTCCAGATATTCTTCTTACTACAACTGATAATGGTACTACATAGTCTTCTATGTGGATGAGTTGAAATTGTTTATTATTTCAACCAAATTCAAGATGAGACTTTTTGACTACATAACATACATAGTGATGAACATATTTGTAAAAAATAAGATCTCACTGACTGTAGACATTTGGCTAGAAGCAGATCTACATATTCACCTTTAGCTTTTTACTCCTGTTAATGAACACGTGTCTTCAATAGTTAGTTTTCATTATGTTTTTAATTCAATCAAATAATATTTTCACTAAATAATAAATTTACGAGTCAATATATGCATTTTAAAAACCCTAGGATTTATAAACACTAAAATTTTATATTTATCTATTCTATTTATCTATAATATATTTTGACCAGTGTGTGTTAATACCCTTTTAATAACATTCACAATGTCTCTTATCCTAAAACAAATGATAGTCGACATATTCTTAATCTCATTTCAAATTTGTTTCTCCCACATATAATAGTGTTTGAGTTCCTTGTGTGGCATGTTTAGTTTTTCACCCATCTATAATTGTGTAAGAGGTCATGTGTGACGTGAAAAATTTGTTAACTATTGGAAACCTCGAACCATGTTGTGGATTATGTTGAAAAAAATATATGAACATCTTAGTGGAAGGTGATCACCAAGTAGAGAGGACTAAGAATCGAATTGAGATTGAACCTATTGTATTTATTCATTCTACTAGGTGTTTCAATTTTTTTATATAATATGATCATTAAAACTATAAATTGTATTAATGATGATAATACGAGATACATAGAGATTTTATCATAATTTGTGTTCATATAGTATTTCATTCATGTAAATTAATTTCAAATTACTGATTATTATTTTATATTATTAATTCGATAAAAAAAATTATATATGTAGAAATACTAATAGAGATTATGTCCTATTTCAGACATCATATGTTGATAAACAAGGATGTATTTAATAATGTATGTGATTTAAAATTAAATTTTGTGAAATATAAATTTATTTGGGTTTCGCAATTCATGGCCCACTTGAGATAATTACTCAACCAATATTTGGTATCATATAATTAAATCATTTTTATTATTGTTTTCAAATTCATTTCATTTATTATATTAGTTGTACTAAAAAGATAATAAATTTCAATCATTTCTAAATTTATTTCATTATATTGATAATGGAAAAGATGTTTCTAGTATGAATATACCCCTATCATTAATGTTAAAAATTATCCCTAATGTAATATTAAGATGAAAATTTTATATTGAATCTATGGTATTTAAAAATTTCATTATCATAGAATACAAATATTTAATAACTACTACTACTAGAAATGTATGGGATAATTTAAATACAGTATCATATAACAAAAACAAAATATAATTGAATGCATTTTATCTTCTTTATGAGATGATGAATTTTAAAAAAAATCAACATTTAAAATTTAGAAATGATATTTGGGATACAATGAATGATTCCCATGAGGGAACATCAAATTTTAAAGATTTTAGGCTTAATACATATACACTTATGTATGAAAATATTTAAATGACTAATGATGAACAAATTTCATAGTTTTGGATAAAATTTAAAGATATTTAAAAAACAATACCTATCATGGAAAACCGTTATATGATTAAAATCACATTATACTAATTATATGATGCCTACCATAAAAATGGTGAGAAACATCTCTCTCCATCGAGGAATCTTTTAATATTTGCAAGCTCCTTATCATAATTTTATTCGAAATATAAGGATTTCTGTAGAATAATTATAGGAATATTTTGAAAATTATGATTATTATAAATGAATATTTGTAGCCTTCAATACATATACCATTATAAAAGAAGGAAAAATAGAAATATAATGTACAACTCACTACTTCAAATTAAATTGAATCTCCTCTATATAGTGATGAAGAAATAGCTCCCCTAGAATTATGTTTTATTAAATCCTATAAGAAGTAGAATTTCTCTCAAAAGTCGCACTATAAATTGATGTAGTTTAACATAGGAAACCCAAAGTAATATTTAATGGAGGATTAGGGTCCAACATATGTTTTTTTATGAATGAAATAGGAAAGGATACATAAAATATGTTTTTGAAAAGGTAAAGTACAATAATTAATTTGAGGATTTGAATAGTTGAGTCAAAAAATCCATGATAGAAACATTGATAACTTCATATATATATTCTAGTGATTCTGATGCATCACCTGAAGATAATTACTTTAGAGACAATATTTCATTCATGACTAATGTCAAAGAGGTACATTATTTATCTACTTTTGATAATATTACTCTATCAAAAAAATGATGATTATGTTAATTAAGAACATAATGATGATAATATTTCAATGAATAACTATTTTTGTAATGGGAAATTATATAATAATCCTTTTATTAGATTATTAAAAAATAAATTGTTTTAAAAAACAACAAGGTTTATCAATAAATAAAAAATTTGATCTTTCTATAGAAAAATGGGAAAATGATGAACTAATCAATGAAATCACTTCACTTAAATTTTCAAATGATAATTTTATGTAAGGCCATGAAAAATTTAAAAATAATATATAGACACTCAAAATTTTTTTTGAATGCATGTTACATAAAAATAGTTTGGTGGAATTGGATACCCAGATTAAAAGAGGGAAATAACGAAGAAAGTATATGTTCATAAATCATAACCTGCATGATTTAATAAAAAAATTTAGAAATGAAATTATAATTTTTTTATTTCTAAAATTTTGCTGTTAATAGAAACCCCCTGGGAAAATTGTGGGTTCCCATAAATATAATTTTAGCCATTTTTGGAAGCAAAAAAATTTGATGTTTAAAACTTGTTTCATTGTGAAAATCCATCGACACCTCTAGTAGAAAAATATGGTACATAGAAATTGGTTGTTAAAAATTTATTATAGAAGATTATTTATGAATTAATTGAATCATATAGGTTTATGGTTGACATGACATCTTTAGATATATTTCAAATGAAAAAATCCTTGGCCTAATACTTATTTGTAACAGTAATTCAATGTCAATTTATAAAGTTTTATATGTTGATTTTCTAATATATAATCAACTTATTATTTATCATTTATATGATGGTTATTTTTATATTTATAATTTAAAATGAATTTTTCATTGTTTTTTATTCCAAAAAATATTTTAGTTTTTACTTCTTTGATAAATGAAAATGTTTATGAAATAGATTTAAATTCATGGATCTTTCAAAATCATCCAGGCGTAAGTTTCATTCGCAAGGTTTTGTGGATTTCAAATAATAGACTATGTAATTGAATTACTCAATAACATATAAAGAGAAATATTAATGGATTATTTAGAAATATACCTAAGATAGTGTTATAATTTGATAATGTTAATAACCCTATTAATAATGTGAAACCAAATAATGGTACATCTAAAATAATGATAGAAGTGTAAACATCATAAAACCTTGTGACGGTTCCCATGGATTGTTCTGGAACTTCTAGAATTTAATTTCCAAATTGGATTCACATTGATTAGGTTCTACTAGATTACTCTTTTAGGTAAAACTATCTATAATATTTTTCTCACAAAAGTGAATCAGACTCTTATTTAACACAGTATGCTATGTTTTTAGGAAATCCTAGTGGGCATATAATTAGAACCACAATGAGAGATCATAGATATCAGTTTGGTGGTATTGATTTTGAATCAATTATCTCACAATATAGATAAAATAATTACTTATCTACTATTAGAATAGGCTATCATAATAGTGTTTTTGAAAGGATAAATAAATCATTACATGTGATTTATGATACAAATATGAATGAGAATGACCATCCTATGAATTTTTGGGATGAAGTTGTCAATACGCCCTACTATATCTACCATTATGTTCTCACCAATCCTATCCTTATTAACAACCCTTATGAGTTGTGTAAAAATATGAAACCTATTTTTACTTACATTAGTCCTTTTGGTTATAATGTCTTTACACAAAACTCTAAGGATAATCTTAATACATTTTTCTCCATGAGGGATAAAGGATTTTTCCCGGGATATTTATTCTCTATCAAAACAAACATAGTTTTCAATAATAAGTTAAAACATGTCGATGTATCATCTCATGTCATGTTTGATTAAACTAATCCATGTCATCAAGATATATTCTTAGAAAAATAAGAATAAAATTTATATTCATTGTACATAAATTCAAATCGATTATATTCTAGTATTACTTATGGGGAAAAATACCACAGTTCTAAATGATTTCTAGAAAATATATAACCTAAACTATAAAATATGGATGTTAAAACTCCATCATTCTCTATATTAATTAGAACCATTGTGTACCATCCATTAAATAATTTTGTAGGTAATCTCATTAGATGAACACAAAATAGATCTCTTGTTTGAAATTTGGATGATCGTCATTATTTCCTGTCTCATGTTGACCCTATGAATAACATTGAAGGTATTAATGACGAATTTTCAGTGATAGAAATGTAATAGTAATTAAATTAGTTTTAAATAAACAATGTGTTAGAACTTTTTGATATACCTATGGAAAAATATACTACAGACACCAAATTGGAATTTAGGAATAATTTTTATGAGTTAGGCGCTATAGTTAGAAATTATGCTATAATTGTTACACAGAGTTATAGTCTATAATAAGGGATATACAATGAGGAATCATTTACACCTATGTTTTTATATGAGTCCATAAGAATAATTATTTCATATAAAGCACTTCTATACATAAAACATTGTAAAATATATTTCCAGAGTTCATTCACCATTGGTTTTATAGTGGATTATTTTTTTGATGAAGAAACCATATTTTTCAAAATATAAATTTTCCAAATCATGTAATTAAATTTTAAAAATCTTTATACGGTTTAATACTAGGTTCTAAAGCTCTATATTATAGGATCATAATGTTTCTGATTTCAAAAAATATTAATTGGAATATTTTATCATAATCTTTTCATAAAAGGGAATTTTAAAATATGGATTAATAGTAATAATATATTTCAATGATATTATTTTTATAACTTCAAGAAATTATTTATTTTCTAATTTATTTAAAAAAATGAAAAATTAATTTTAATAGATTTTAATGGGATAAATCAAATTCATTCTTGGATTTCAAAATTTTCAAAACATAGTTGGAATTTTTTTAATCAATTTTAATAAAAAAAAATATGTTCAAAATGTTTTATAATGGATAACATTATGTTTATTGAAAATCAAATGAGTAGAACCTATAAATTGGATCTTGATGAAGCCATAGAACATTTTAATCCAACTTATTATAGAGGAATTATTAGATGTATTCTCTATATAATGTATGAATGACAATATTTTATTTTTAATATATGTATGTGTGGTTATTTTCCGGAAAACAAATAACTTTGTTGATGTTAATGATTTTTTCAAATAACACAAATATTCAACAAATATTTCATTTTTCTACCCAAGAGGATAATAAATTGTTTCAGTATGTTAATATGATGTGGATTTTGGTGGATTCGAGATAGATTGATTAAGAACCTGTGAAACATGTAACCTTTTAGGAATGTATATTGATTCATGATGTAGTAAGAAACTATATTCGGTAGTAATATCAACTATTGAGGTTGGGTACATAGATAAAGGTAGATCCTGTGAAAAAATTCTATGGATGAAACAATCTCTAAGATAATATTGATATCAATTATGACAGATCCTTATAATCTATGATAATAAATGTTAAATTAACATTTCTATGAATCATGTATCTCATTCTATGAAAAATTTGATTTATTAGATAAATTTTTCTATGCCCATTTTCAAAAACTAGATATCACCATTGATTTTATTCGAATAGTTCATCAATTAGATGATATATTTACTATGCCTTTATATTCTGAGAGAATGAATTATTCAAAAAATAAAATGTGAATGATTAATTTTGATTATGTTTTTTTTCAGTGAAATACCATTTTGGTGACACAACATTGGGTTTTCATTCCATTTTCATACCATAACATTCACTGGTCACAACAATGTTTATAAGTTATATATTTTTCAATATTTTGAACCACCTGGTTAATTTTTTTTGAATTTATGTTATTTTATATAAATCTATACAGGTTTTTCCTCAGTTTTTGAATTCTACTTCAAGTATCATTTTTATTTTAGAATACCTGAAATAAAAAAGTATTAAAAACGACATATTTTCTATTCGAAACATACCTTGTACCCCTCACAGTAATCCCATATCGTTCTCTCACAATCCTCTTGAAACCATTTTTCAATTGCATTTCAATCCTTTTTCAACCCATGGCCATTCTTACATAGCCTATTTCGATGATATGAATGATGTTTCCATTAATTTTTTCACCTTGTATGTATACATTTCAAAGGATGAAGAAGAATGAGTCAAGTGACCCTGCTACAGTTTCAATAGTTTATCCTAAGGTAACCAATGTAATTTTTGTAACCAAAAATGATATTTAAATGAAGTTTTTGTTGTCTATTATGTCTCTTATACTCAATGTGCATTAAAACCAATGGTGGTTAGAGTAGTTCTTAACAACCAAAGGACCTTTTTACCTGATGTTGTTTTATGAGTTCTATCAGCATGTCATGTGTGTGTTTGATGAATATGGTGATGATTGGTTATGAAGTCATACGAATGGAAATTTATTTATTTTTTCATTAAATTTATAGGATTAATATTTTTTTGTACCACTTGATGGAATTTATGTTGAATGCCCAATAGACAATGCAAATTCCAGTGATTTGTTTATATATGAGGACCCTCTTTTGTAAAGACCCGAATCTGGAGCCATTCAACTGACGCCCTGTGCCTAGTTCACCACATGACCTCAAGTGCATTTCCCCAAATGCCAGAGGCTGCCAACTAGAAGCGATGGCCTTGGTGAGTCTGTGGGGAATCAATGCCCTCATTTGGTATAGTATACAGCAGAAGGAAATAACATAAACAATAGCTGAAGTAGTAAAAAACACATGACAAATGAAACTAAACAATGGAAGAAATGTATAATATAATAATGATGAATCATGGAATATGTTTCTATGGAAAGAAGTAAAAAACAATGTGATGAAGTACAACTGAAACCCATGTAGTAAAAGTAAACAGAAAAATCCAGCATCATCGCAAGCCTAAGCTCGGTCTCATGCTCTCCATTTCTAACCAATAATCATGCACCTGAGGTAGAAGGGCCACAATCCCTATCCACAACTGCAACCATACAACCTATTTGGGCCAAAAAGCAGGACCCAAACAGGGTGTGAGACTAATCCAACTAGGAATCCACAGAAAGATCTATTCTCTACTGTCAGCGAGCAATATAGGAAATCTATTGGAAGTAAATGCAGCAGATAAAATAAGGGTACACTAATGTAACAATCATACAATTATCCATCCACATTTATTTATTAATTTAATTCAATTATTTAATCATGAACCAATGAATCTAGTAAAAATATCTATAGTCCAAAGGCATATTAAGTAACACAACAGGTATCTCAACAGACTACCTAAACTACAAGAAGTACAAACCCAAGATTGTTCTTTCGCTTGGTGGACTTGTCACAAAAATCCAACAATATTTATAACACTGACCCTATTGGTGGATCACGTTGGCCAGCCGTTATGGTCAAGCATTCGAAAAAGGAAAAAACATTATGAGGAAGCACTCAACGTCAATTCCCCCTATGGTCTGGCAACAATACTATAGACTCTGGGAAGAAACACTTATGTCTAATTCCCCTTTTAGTCTCGATTCGATAATTATCAGACCCACTGAGAGAGCACAAAGTCAATCGCCCTTATGGACTCGTAATGATAATAATTAAATAGGCCCTCTGAGGAAGCACTCATCATCAAATCCCCCTATGGTCTAACCACACCAGGTTTCCGCAGCCCTGAATAAAATCTATCATACGTAAAAGATTCATTACAGCCCCAAGTATGTTTATCAAACTACATATCTAATAGCTACAATGTATCAAAAGCATATAAACAGTATGAAATACATGCAATCAATTATATCAAGGCATGAAATCAAAGAAAAAAGGTCTCCCTCACAGGAATCCTAATAAAAACGACGATAAACAACCAAAACTAGGGAAACACCCATGGTGTGATCCTAAAACATGTTAACAGGAAATTATTAATAATCTAATAACCTCCAGAATACATTCAATCTAAGGAAGATAACAAATCGGATCAGAACCCTAACCCGAGACACTTGATACTTGGGGATCCAGTACTTTTGCGCAAAAAATCAATGACATTCAACGTAGGGAATCAAACCACATACCTCAATCCTCGTAGATTGATATACATGAACCACAAACTGTGAATCTTCCTAGAACAGAGTAGATCTATAAAAACGTCTAAAACATTCAACCTCGGATAACTCATGCGAGAGGAAGAATCAGGAAATGAGGCCAATGAAGAACCAAGAACTCACCGATCTGATTATGTTTCAATCAACCGTGTTTGATTCGGATAACGGGTTACAGATTGGTGGATCGAAGAAGATTCGGACTACTCAAATGCTCTAGGTATAATTTGGTGGAGAAGAAGATGAAAACAAGGTTGAGGCAAGACCCCGATCTGATTAATGAAATAAAAATAAAATTACACATTGTGTACTTCGTGAGTACAAGAAGTGTACTCTCCCTTTCCATACACCGCATTAAGCGGCCTCCACATCACCACTACACACCGTGTGTGTGGCCCGGAAACGGCCACCATACGGCCTCGCATGGTAGAAAAGTACACGGCATGTACTCATAAAGTAAATGGCGTGTACTCATAATGTACACATCGTGTACTTAGAAA
Source organism: Viscum album (assembly GCA_963277665.1). Taxonomy (NCBI): domain Eukaryota; kingdom Viridiplantae; phylum Streptophyta; class Magnoliopsida; order Santalales; family Viscaceae; genus Viscum; species Viscum album. The sequence continues at coordinate 855,272,356 of OY728156.1, read as the reverse complement.
ATTTATAGATTCTCGGCTTTTCCACAAAAATGACCAGAATCAGAGAAACATACCTGAAACAACGATCTTGGTTCTTTAAAACTCCCCCCTTAAAGAAATTCATCCCCAATTATCCCTAATGAGGCATATAATAAGAATCCTCGAACAACTCCGGCCATTGTGATCACATGGCGGCCTCCCTTTCCGAAGTCTCATCAATATACATGGCCATGCTGCCATAGAACCCATACCAGAGGGACAGACCGACCTCGGAGTACCTTTTTTCTATGATCAACAATCCTGATAGGATGCTCCACGAACGATGCATCCTGCTCCATCTCAACCTCCTCTAGTTGTAAAACATGAGACGGGTCTGAGAACTTCCGCCGAAGCTGAGAAACATGGAAGAACTCGTTCATAGCCGGATACCTCTGAGGTAACTGCAACCTGTAAGCTACCATCTCGAATCTCTTTAGAACCTCAATTGGCCCGAAGAATCTCGGTGAATGATTTCCATGTATCCTAATCCTCTTATGTCCCAACCTCAGGGTAACTAGGAAGAAAACGAGATCTCCGTCCTTGAACTCTAAAAATCATCTCTGCTGATCAGCATAAGATTTCTTCCGATACGCTGCAGTATCCATCCTCCTCTAAATCAACTCCACCTGCTCTATGGTCTCCTGAAAAAGACAACGTCCTAGTACAATTTTCTATCATGCCTCTAGCTAACACAATGGTGATCGGCACGACCAACCGTACAAATCCTCGTAAGGTTCCATCTGAATAGTTACATGAAAACCATCATTATAGGAATAGTACACTATAGGTACATGTTTCTCCCCAAAACTTAAAAATCAAGGATGCATGCTCGTAGCATCTCTTCCAGCACCTAAATCGTGCGCTCTGATTGGCCATATGTCTCGGGATGGGAAGTTGTACTTAGAAGTACCTTTGTACCCAAATCCCACTATATCCCCTACCAGAAATGTGAAGTAAATCATGTGTCCCTATCAAAAATGATAGAAATCAGATCCCCATGAAAGCATACAATCTCCCGGATGTACAACCTCCCAAGATCATCCCCACCAAAGGTCTCCTTGGTCGGTAAGAAATGAGCAACCTTCGTGAGCCTGTCAACTACAACACATACCGCATCATTCCCTCGAGGCGATCTTGGAAACCCTAACACGAAGTCAATCACGACATCATTCCATTTCCAGTCAAGAATGGGTAACTATTGTAGAAGCCCTGCTGGTCACTGATGCTCTGCCTTCACCTGCTGACAGGTGGAGCACCGCATAACAAAACCAACCATATCCTTCTTCATAACAGGCCACCACTACTTACAACGTAAGTATCGATAAAAAAAATTTGACACTAGGATAAAATTCCCAAGCTGAAGCATGAAACTCCCACATCATCTTCCATGTATGTCTATTGAATCCCATACGCGGCACTGAAAATGTAACACCTCATCATCTCCCACTATCCAGCCCGGAGTAGGGTCTCTATCTGACACACCCTCTCGTAGGACTAGGCCTTCTGGGTATGATGGCTACTTCTTTTGAACTCGATCTAGAAGAGGTGAGGTAACAGCTATATAAGAAAGAATCATATATCCTTGTCTATCATGCACCTCCAAATGCATCTCAGAGAATATAGCCATAAGTTTCCACCCAATGCTAGCCTCCCAAACTGCATGTAACTGAGTTCTCCTGCTCAGTGCGTCTGCCACAACATTGTCTTTCCCAGGCATATAATCAAGCTTGAAGTCAAAATACTGTAGGTACTCGACCCACCTCTGTTTTCTCAGATTTAAGTCAAACTGTGTGAAGATATAATTGAGTCTCTTGTGGTCAGTATATACCTCAAAATGCTCTCCCAAAAGATAGTCTTTCCAACAACACAAAGCATGAACAACAGTAGCCAACTCCAGATCATGCATAGGACAGTTCTTATCATTTGGTCTCAACTTCCGATATCCATATGCAACAACACGATCCTCCTGCATAAGCACTAATCCAAGCCCAATTCCAGAAGCATCATAGAAAACTGTTTAACTATTTCTCGGTTCTGGAAAAACAAGAATCGGTGCTGAAGTCAATCTCCCCTTCAGCTTCTGAAAGGCTAAATCATAGGCTTCTGACCAAATGTACATCACACCTTTCTTAGTCAAGCATGTCAATGGCACTTCGATGTGCGAGAAGTCCTAAATAAATCACCTATTGTAACCATCCAGTCCAAAAGAAACTCCATACCTCGAAGACATTCTTCGATTTCTCCCAGGTAACTACCGGTCTCACCTTCTATGGGTCTACTCATACTCATTTCTCTGAGATGACATGACCCAAGAAGTGAATATCATCCATCCAGAAGTGGCACATAGATAGATTATCATATAAATGATGCTCTCTTAGTGTACTCAATACAATCTCATGATGGGTAGCATGGTCGTGTAGAGTGTGAGAGTACATCAAGATATCATCCACAAAAATCACCATGAAGGAATCCAAGTAAGGATGGAAAACTTTGTTCATCAGTGCCATGAAGACTACTGGCGTATTCGTGAGACTGAACGGCATAAACAAATACTCGTACCAATCATACCTTCTTCAGAATGCTGTAAGAGGTATATCAGATGGTCTGACCTGCAACTGATGGTAGCCAGATCTCACATCAATCTTTGAGAACACTATTTCTCCTCAAAGATGAACAAAAAGATCATGAATCCTTGGTAACAGATATCGGTTCTTGACCATTAACTAGTTCAGCTTTCGATAAACCACACAAAGTTGTAAAGTACCATATGCCTTCTTCGCAAACAAAACAAGAGAACCCCAAGCAGAAATACTGGGTCAGTTAAAACACTTTTCCTGCAATTCCTCCAACTGCTTCTTGAGCTCTTGCAACTCAGGCATAGCCATCCTATAGGGAGTTATGGATAATGATGCGGCTCCTGGATGAAACGCAATAGAGAAGTCTACCTCATGCTTCATAGGCAACCATAAAAAGTCTTCTGGAAAGACATCCGAAAAACAATACACCACTGGAGGATAATCCATATGAGAAGTCCCCTGATCATCCAGATATAAACTAGAAATCTAGGCCTTAACACTACACAACCCATGATGATCTGGTCCATCTCTTCTTGCCTGGACATCCCATTCACCCTCTTGAAGAAATGATCTTCCCTCTTGTGATGTGAAATCTAACCTACGGCGATAGAAATCGACAAGGGCCTGAAAAGGAACTAGCCAATTCATTCTGAGAATGATATCATAACATGTCATCACTAAGACATAAATATCCCACAAGAAGTGGAAGCATCCAATGTCAAGGGGGCACTCCTTGCACTAACGCACACTAGAAGTTCTAAGTCCCAAGGGAGTGTCTAGTGTCATCATATCCATAGAAGTAAAGATAGTAAGACTAAGCCTCCCTACAGTGTGAAAAGAAATAATGCTATGAAAACTCCTGTATCAAAAGGTGCAGAAGATTAAATTGAGGCTACAATGATTGTACATCGCACTGTGGAAGGTCCAGTATCCTATTCCTAATGAATCTTCTCTACTGAAAACGTCTGGCCAGTACCACGGCCCTGTGTAGAAACCTGAGATCCCTGAGATGATCTTCATTGATCCTGACCACTGCATCCATGACCTCTAAACTGTCCTGAATGGCCAATATAATTCCACCCCCCCCCCCACCCTAGTCTGCTGTGAAACTGGTAAACCTGCTCTTGTTTGCGGAGTCAAAACTGATCCTCCTTCGCTAGCCATTGGAGGAAGAACCTAGAAAAACTGTTGCAGGTGACCCATCTTGACACAAGATCAGCACTCCACTGGGTCCCTCAGGCACTTTGTCTTCTTATGCCCATCCTTTCTACACTAGTATCACAAAAACTTGCTACCTGAAGGAACGTATTGCTTCCTCGAGTCACCTCGTGTAGACTCTCGGTGGCGCTTCCTACTGTCAGCAGAAATAGTACTGACTCTTGATGATGAACCGCCCTGGCTCACTACTCCAGTATCCCTCGGATTCCTCTCCATGATCAATGCTTGGTTGACTATAAAATAAATATAAGTCAACTAGAAGACATTTAACTATGATCTGATCTCTGGTCTGAGGCCCTCCTCAAACTTCCTCACTAAAAATAGCTCATCATTTCCCAAAACTGGAGTGAAACGCTGTAACTCAGTGAAACTAGAGTAATACTCTATAACTGATAGAGTATCCTGTTATAGGTTCATTAACTCTTTGGCTCAATTGGCCCTCAGCATCGCTGGGTAGAAGTAGTAATTGAACGTACGCTGAAACTCATCCCAAGAAACTATCTGCTGACACCCTGCCTGAGAAACAATGTCCCTCCATCTCTTTGCATAATCTCACAAAATGTAATTCTTGAGATTCACCATTCTATCTCGGGGTGTCTCGAGATGATCAAAGATAGAAACCATAGCTTCAAACCAGGATTCAGCAGCCTGAGGTCCTCCATCCCTTGAGAACAAGGGAGGATGCTACTGTTGGAAGACTCGCGTATGCTCTGCCATAGTCAGGGAAGGTTGCTGAGCTCTCTAAAAGGTATGTATGAACATCATGAATCCCTCACAGAATTGTGCATCTGCACTAGTATTTGGGAGAACTACATATTCCATATCCAATGTACGATCATCATTTGATCCCTGACATGCAACAAGAGGACGTCTTGGCCACATGAATCTGCAAGGTCAAAATCACACCTTTATTAACAACAACCATAGTTGCAACCTCAAAAGAGGGAAAATGGAACATAAAAGGAAAATTTTTGAAATTGGAAAAACATGGTTACATGGCGTGTTGTCCCCACACACGGAATGTTCCATAAATAGTTTACTTGGGTATGTACACCGTCCAACATGGCTGTGTAAACCCCAAAAACATGGTCTGTTCATTTAATATACACGGCGTGTACCGTTCTTTTTCCTCCTGTCTGGTTACTCTTACATGACTAAGTCACACAGAGTATCCCAGCTGAGGACTACATGGTGTGTCTATCTACTACACGGTGTGTCTTTAAGGTTTTTCACATGTCTGTGTCGTTAGTCACACAGACTGGTACACTGACCAAAACTACATGGCGTTTCGACAATGTACATGGCATGTTGTCCTTATGATCTTACAACCCATGTATTCAACTAAATGGATGCATCATACAGACCATTACTACACTATGTGTCAACATGATACACGACGTGTTCTTCCTGAGATTTTCCAGCCCATGTATTCAACTACATGGCTGAATCACACGGATGAAGAGCACACGATGTGTACTTTAAAGTACACGGCGTGTAACCATGAAAAGTAGTTCGTCCCAAACAGAAGAACCCATGGTGTGTGTTCATAGGGCTAAACATCGTGTTATCTGGTTTTCTGGGTAGTAGGAATAAAAAACTCCCCAAACCACTAGAAACACTAAAAACCAGCACCTATGTGTCAAATTCTTATCCATGGGGGCCCATACTCCCCACGAATCAATGCTTGACATCTTAAAAATACATATAACAAGTAAAAAGTATGATAATCCCATGATCCTCCAAATTCTGATCCTCAGGGTCCCATAAAACCTCTAATACCAAAACATGGAATCCATGGTAAATAAGATGTCAAATAAACAATACCCTATCAGCATAGCATGTATCTCTATCACTGCCACTATCACAACATCATGCAAAATCTATCGCAACATTTATCACATAAGCATGTGATATCTAATGAACCCTATATGGCATTATAAAATTCATGACATGTGATTTTGTAACCATTTCCTATAAGATGCATGATATGGCATATCCTCATATCATTGGGTTGCAACAAAATAGAACCAGAATCATATAAACTGTAACATCACAAAACAAGGGCATCACCCATCGGTGATATATAATCACCTATAACAGTTGAAAAAAAAGTGCTATTACAAGGTAGTATAGCCTTCCTTGTACACAAATTAATTACTCATGGGCACGGTTATGTACCAACTAACTATTCCTTCTTATACCTGTCTATTGTCGCCAAATAGTAAGGAAATAAAAGATAAGGAAAACTCCTCTGATACAACTTTCTAACGACCCAAATCTAGAGCCATTCAACTGGGGCCCCATTCCCGGTTTGTCACATGACCTCAAGTGAATTTCCCCAAATGCCAGAGGCTACCGACTACCAGCGAGGTCCTTGGTGAGTCAATTGGAAAACTATGCCCTCATTGGGTAAAGTATGCAGTGGAAGGAAATAACAAAAACAATAGCGGAAGTAGTAAACAGCACTCAACAACTAAAACTAAACAGCGGATGAAATGTATTATATAATAATTATGCAGCATGGCATATGTTTCTATGGAATGCAGTAAACAAAACAACGTGTTGAAATACAACTAAAACCCTAGTAGAAAAAGTAAACAGTAAACTCCTGCAACATCACAAGCCTAAGATCGGTCCCATTCTCTCTAGCTCTGACCAGCAATCAAACATCTGAGGTAGAGGGGCCACAATCTATATCCAAACCTACATCCATATAACATGTTTGGGACAAAAAACAGGACCCAAACATGGTGTGAGACTAAACCCAGTAGGCAACCACCAAATGATCTGTGCCCTACTGTCAGTGAGCAATATAGAAAATGTAATGGAAATAAATGCAGTAGAGAAAATAGGGGTATAATAAAGTAACAATCCTAAAATTCCCCATTCGCATTTATTTATTAATTTAATTCAATCATTTAATCATAAACACATGAATCTCACAAAAATCTATATAGTCCAAAGGCATAGCAAGTAACACAACAGGTATCTCAACAGACTACATAAACTACAAGCAGTACAAACCCAAGCTTGTTCTTTGGCATGGTGGACTCGTCACAACCAACCAACAATATTTATTACACTTACCCTATAGGTGGAACACGTGGGTATGACCTTATGGTTAATCATTCGAACAAAGTGAAAGACACTCTGAGGAAGCACTCAACGTAAATTCCCCCTATGGTCTTACAGTGATACTAAAGACTCTCTGAGGAAGCACTTACGTTTAATTCCCCCTTTATTCACAATTTGATAATTATCAGACCCTCTGAGAGAGCACAAATTCAATCCCCCTTATGGTATCATAACAGTATTAATTAAACAAGCCCTCGGAGGAAGTAGTCAACATCAATTACCCCTATGGTCTAACTACACTCGGTTCCCTTAGCCCTGAGTAAAAGAAATCGTACGTAAATGATTCATAGCAGTCCTAATTATGTCTCGTAAACTTCTTGGATAATAGCTACAAAGCATCAAAAGCATATAAATAGTAGGGAATACATGCAATCAACTATATCAAGGAAAGAAAGCAAAGCAACATGGTCTGTCTCACATGAAACCTAATCCAAATGACAATAAATAGCCAAAACAAGTGAAACACCCATGGGTTGATCCTCAAACATGCTAACAAGCAATTATTAATCGTCTAATGACCTCTAGCGTACATTCAATACAAGGAAGATAACAAACTGGATCCGAACCCTAACACGAGATACGTAATACATGTGTATCTGGTACTTTTGCAAAAAAAACTCAAGTACGTTCAACGTAGGGCATCAAACCACCCACCTCGATCCTCATAGATTGTTATACATGAACCGTGACCTGTGAATTGGCCTAAAACGGAGAAAATATTCTAAAAAATCTAAAATTTTTGACCTCAGATAACTCACGCAAGAGGAAGAATAAGTAAACGGGGCCAAAGAAGAACCAATAACTCACCGCTACGATTCTATTGCAACTGACAATGTTCGATTTAGATAACCAGTGACAGATCGGTGGAATGAAGAAGATTCAGCCTCCTCGGATGCTCTGGGTGGAATTTGGTGGAGAAGAAGATGAAAATAGTGTTTAGGAACAACCCTGGTCCGATTAATGAAATAAAAAGAAAAGTACACGGCCTGTAATTCATGAGTACACGACTTGTACTCTCCATTTTCATACACCGCATAAAGCGGCCTCCCCATCACCGCTACACACTGTGTTTGTAGCCCAGACATGGACATCACATGTTCTCTCATGGGATAAAAGTACACATATTGTACTCATAAATTATATGACGTGTCCTTAGAAAACATCCATATTTTCCCCTTTTCTTCAAAAATGACCAGAAACGGAAAAACATACCTGAAATGAATATTCGGGTTCTTACATCTTGAATTTTTGAGAGGAGATGACACAACCAAAAAGGTCTCTTTCATAAGATCATTATTTGGAATATATGTTTCTCTTTTTGTTTTCTCAGCACATTCCATTCCTGAGAATGTGTGATTTCACATCATTAGTGTACAAATTTTTATATTTTTAATTTCTAATGTTAGATGGAGAGAAGATCATTTTCTGTCAATATCCCATTGTTAATATGTTTGAGATAACCAAAACATCATATAGATCAATATACTCTATACACCTAATAATTATTTCTTTCATGTTGAAGTACAAGGGACAAGTAGCCGATGATAAAGAGTCTAGTATAGATTGTGGTGGTTTCTAACTTATGTGTTCTACTTATTCAAGGATAAATATTAGTTGGAAACCCATTTAGAATAATTAGGTTGGATATTATCAAAAATTATATATTGAGATTATTCTGGATGATCATCTAACAAGACCGAGAGATGATGTTGATCCATTCATGGATCATGAGGAAGTTTCTAAATACTCTAATGAAGTGAAAAAATATGTTACTACTAATGAAGAATAAATGGAACCATATTTTGGTGTTTAGAGTGACATTGAAATGTCCTTAAAATATTTACGCATTACTTTTGGTGATCCAATTCAACCATGGAGTCTTCCATTTTTCTAAATGATGAATTGGATATTGGCATCTCTTGATAATATTAGTATAAAATTTCCAATTCCAATGAAGTGGATTATGATGATGATGATGATGATGATGATTTAAATGAGGAGGAATAAAAGGAATAAACTTAGTAGAATGTAAATGGTGAAAATGATAATAGGAATGAAAGAGATACAAATGATTAATGAATTTATGACATATAATATTTGGATTATAATTGTACAAGTGGCCAAATTGATTAGAAGGAAGTGAAAATCCAACCAAGTACGTAGTATTTACTTGATGAGGGGGAGAAATCCTCATATATGGAGATACAACCTAAAGATCAGGTGGTTGATGATGTCGAATCCAACTTAATTTCAATGGATCTTGTTTTTTATGATGATATTGCTAATTATATGATAGTAATATCTATTTTATAATAGTATGTAGTTGTTCAAGTGAAAAAAGATGTTATTTAATAAGAATTTTGGAATGAATAATTATTTGATTTATATTTTCATAATAGTCATGTGGATGATATTCATGATGGTGAATCCTTTTTTTTTTGCAAAATGGTTATTATTGTTCTTGAAAAACCAACTGTTGGGGCACTTTTATAATCCGAGTCTTCCATTGTCCTTGAAAAAATCTCATATACCCAAAAATTAAAATAAATACTTACAGTTATTGTGTTTTTTGTAGGTGTACACGATTTATATGTTCCTAGAAATGATGAATCAATGGCGGTTGTACCTATTATTATGGTCCATCCTACCACTAGATGTAACAATGTTTTTTTACTAGATAGGTGAATTGAACCTATTGAAGAGTAATGGTGATATTAATATATTGTTTTAAAGAGTCCGCCAAAAATGATAGACCAGTTTTTTGACATGAAGGTTATTTATAGGGATCATAGATATATCAATTATTCTTTAATGGTTTGATAAAAAATATCCATATTCAGACCTCATGAACACGAATTGGTTACTCCATCTCTTCATGTTATTCTAGTGGATATAGTTACTCATGACGCCTTGAATATTTTTAGTCAATATATTCTATATTATGTTCATGTGTGATTAAATAATAAACATCATATCTTGATTAAGTTTACTGAAAAGGATTCCCTTTATATATTTGAGTTGGTTGTAAACAACATACAACCAATGTTGATGTATCTTATTTATGAGATGGAGATTGATAATAATAGGATAAGTGATGAGATGGAATCCCCAATGTCTCTAATTGAATAAATGAGATATGGTTTTAATTCTTCCATTAATGGAATCCAAAAATGTATTGAGGATAAATCATCATATTCCATTGATGTTGCTACTCGACATCCTCTTTTTTTGAAGTTGATCCGATCAGAATATTTTTCAGAGATGAACATAGAGCTTCATTATCTAGATCTTTCGTAATATTCTATTATCATCCTCAAGAGTCCTTGAGTAGAATTAGATATATTTTAAAACATTATCCCATGTTGATTATGAGTTATTCCATTACATGAGTGGTAAAAAAACTCTAAACAAGTCTATAATGTTCTCTATATCCTGATTTTATAACAAGAATGGAATTGATGAAAACATAAAATTCCTAGTCCATAATATGAGTATTCCTTATATGAGTTAGGTTATAAAAGAATATGTATGACAGACTAAGGATATGAATCATATATTTAACTATTTAATGGACGAGGGAACACATTTTATGGTATTTGAATTATATGTCCAAATCATGATGGATTTTTTTAATATCATTATGTTGTTTCAATATGTTTAGTTCCAATAAGTTTTTGATCAATACGTTGTTCCTATTACATCTATGGTGTCTCTCTAAAAAAAAGTTTCTTGGTTTCCTTAAATTTATATGCCTACCCAATACCATCATTTTCTGATGTCTCTTGCTCATGTTTTGGTAAACTATAGGCCAATTTTAATTATGTAATGTCATCCTTGAACTATAGCTAGACTCTCATTTGGTCGGTCGGTCGGAATGCCCCGAAGGCCTCAATTTTTTTTTATTTTTTATAATCCACCTTTCAAGGGGTGAGCTGAAACCCATACCAGGAATGGAGGCTTAAAGAAAATTAAAATACTAGTAGTTCATAGAGGCAATCACCCCGATAAGACAACTTGGAACTGTTCCCCCCATCATATGTCATGATATCAGCACTCCACCATCACAGGGCTTGTTTATAGTTGTCTTATGAAAAGTTGCACATGTCTGGTACTGGTCATAATTATATTCCTTCTAATTTATCTAATTCTAGTTCACTCTGCAATATTTAATGTGAATACCTGAAATACTCATCAGATGCCTTGTACCTTGTTGTTAAACTGGTACATTTGAATTCTAGTGGCTGGAAGGCCTTACGGTGTCCCTATGGCCTTATGGTGGCCTGAAGGCCTTGATAATCATCTGGACCTAAGGCCTTGGGTGGTCCAAAGTCCACATAGGACCCGAGGCCCAAACTGGGTGTCCAAATTCCCAAACAGATGAATAGTTCCGACTGATTCAATATCGAACATTGACTTCTACAGTACCGCAACAGTAACCCAGATATACGCCTCCACTCAGATTTGATCTTGGTTCTCTTGGATGCACCAACCGAGTCCCCACCAACTGGGCTGAGGTTCATTTGCCTCTCATTTTGTGTTCCATTAATTTTACCAATAGATGATACTCCGACATTGTAATGGAGAAAGGAAATCCATGTATAACGGTTAAGCACCAGTGGACCCCTCTGTTAAATCATGATCCTTTTTTGATTTCATACAATTTTAAATTTTTTTCGGAGATTAGTTGTGATAATTTTTGGTAATGATTTTTAATGACTCTGATATTTCTTATTATGTATTTTATCCATGTTTGTATTATGATTTATATTACCTTTTTTGTAATAAAAAGGGAAAAAATCCATTAGGGAATTATTTTTTATAACATAATGAGATTATTTTTCTATGATATATTTGATACTATCTTTTTTTAATTTTTAATTCGGATACATTCCATTGAAACATTATTTTTTCTAATTTTCAATTAATAATATCCCCACATTATGGGAAATTTATGTTTTGAATTATACTACCCATGATAATTTGTTTAAAATTACGCATTACAATTCAATTCATGAATTTTGATCATCATAAGGGGAGAATTTTGACATCCTATTTTTAATTACCATGAAATCATAATTCTAATATTATTATAGATTTTTATGTTTTATATAGGTATTCCATCAATATGAAACACGTTATAAAATTGTCTATGGATAACACAATATTTTTAATGGAACTAAAAACAAGAGACATCTCATTCAATGACACTCATCCACTATAAAAATATATCCATATATGATATGCTACTAGGATTTTAAAACCCTAGAATGTATTTTCATTATAATGTAAATTTGAACAAGTCTGAGACACCGTCATTCAACATACCATCATGATACCATACATCAATAATTTAATTTCTCTATGCATGAGATACCTCAACATTATCCATCATCATGGGTTATTAGGTCCACAGGGTAAAATACCCTAAGCGGGGGGGGGGGTGGTGGGTGAATCTAGGTATATAAGATTAAAACTACAACCTATTTGGATCTTGTTTCATCATTAAACAAAACAAACATTTCACATTCTTCTGTAGATATATATGTATATAAATGAAACCATGCACATGAAAAAGTTATTTTTACTTTTTTCACCCCTTATTAGATACATCTAAGAGTCATATGATGTATATGTGAAGATTTACCAAATACACTAATGTTAATATCTAATTACATGGTTTAGACTAGATATTTTATGATCGTGGTCACTGAATTTACAAGGTGTTGGGTATGCTCATTGCCTTCAAAAGTTTCACTTCATATGTGTTTTCATATGGATCACTACTGGTGAGAAGGATCAATATCGTCCTCTTTCTTCACTCACTACTCATAAAAGGGATCCACTCGTAGTTTATGGACCTATAGGACCCTTCATTTTAATGAGTGAACACATTCTCAAGGTTTGTAGATGATCTATTGAAGTACCTTTTTCACTTGAAGATGAATTTCAAATTTTTGTTCATTATAGGGTACATGAATTTACATTCACAGTATATTTTATAGAATTTGTATGCTTCCATGAGTCCTATATGAACCACCATGTATATTCCAGGTACTTTTTAGATGGTATGATTTGTGGATCACCTCTCTATATTCTTCTTCCAGATTTGAAAACTATCCTACATCATGAACTGCATCTTTTGTACTTATACATACCACCTATCCTCTACGTACCATTCCTACTATGCGGACTATCACTATTTACATGAACCATCACTCCTCCATGAACTACATATTCTTATATAGATTGTCTCTCCATTGTATAGTGGGTATTCCTCTTTTAGTTATGATATCATCATCCTCCATGTACGGCTTCCTGTGTGAGATATTTTTCCCCACAAAAACAATCAGCAGAATTAATTCCATGATGTTGGTCAGAGTGGATACTCAAGAGGGTGGTGAATTGAGTTCCAATTAAAATTTCTGTTTAAAAACATTGTCTTAAAATCCCCCAAAGAAAACACAGAATTAAACAGTAGTGAATTTATATTACAATAAAGGTTCTGTTAGGTTCTCAAAAGATTTATTATTTCCTCTTTAATCAAAACAGAAGAGTTGATTAACTTTTGAAACTAACTTACCGATTTACAGCTAATATAAACACTTGCGAGTTTAATTATTAAAGTGAATTTAAAACAGTTTTGGTTTTAAAGAACATAGCAGCGGAATAAAAGAATAACTTTGACGGATATAGCACAACAGATATAACCAAGAGGTTTAGTCTCAAGCCGAGACTTAGTCCTCTCAAAACTTTATATAAAAGTGATCCACACCCTGGATCGGGTATTACAACAGTATACAACTTTCCAGGTCCAAGACCTCTACCACTGTTTTCCATGGGAATAAAAACAACATCACCAGTTGTCCAGATCACACGTGACCTCTACCACTATCCCAGTGGGAACTAAAAGATGTAAAAAAGTTTCAGTGAGGATTTACAGATCCTCCAGTTAAAATACATGAGACAGTGTGTGTGTAAAATACTGCAGATAACACACACTATTTGAAATGTAAAAAGTAAATCACAGAGGAAAAGATTTAGAGTTTAGAAATGGATCTAGTGATTTTAGTGTAGCTCTGGACTCTTTTGGTTCATCAGAATTCGTTCTGAGTCCTCTTATGGTTTTTGTCTAGAAAACAGATTATCATCTGTTTCCTTGACTTCCAGGTGTAGAGATAGATGAGGAACCTGTTTGAGTGATGTTCTTGTTTTTTTTTCTCAGCTCTTTTCTGGTATGAATAAGTGTACAAGTTCTTCTTGTAAGCTCAGTCGTCTCTTTGCATGTACACCAGCTCGGTTCAGCACTCTGCGTATTCGTTCTTGTGTTCAACACTTTTTCTCGCAGCACATGCACATTCTTCTTTTCATCTCGAAAGAAGCTCTTATTTAACGCATGAGATCCGGAAAAAGATATGATTTCTTTTTGCAGGTACGAGGTACGGTTTCCCGACCACCAACAAAACACATTAAATAAATGACAGAGCATTAAAAAATTCCTAAAATTATCGTTGGTTAGATTAAATAAAGATAAAGAAATTCAAACAGTTGTTTATGACTATCGGTGTGTCAAGTGATCAGTAAGTCATCCGCATCAGCATCGGTGAGGCATCATCAGTGACTCAGATGATCAGCATCGGTGTGTCATCTTCGGTTACTCATTTGATCAGCATCGGTGTGTCATCTTCGGTGATTCATATGATCAGCATCAGCATGTCATCTTTGGTGACTCATTTGATCAGCATCAGTGTGTCATCTTCGGTGACTCATTTGATCAGCCTCGGTGTCTCGTCTTCGGTGACTCATATGATCAGCATCGGTGTGTCATCTTCGGTGACTCTTATTATCAGCATCAGTGAGACAGTTTTCCTTTGATATGGATCAGTGAGACCGTTGTCCTTTGATATGGATCGGTGAGACTGTTGTCCTTGATATGGATCGGTGAAACTGTTGTCCTTTGATATGGATCAGTGAGGCCATTGTCCTTGATATGGATCGGTGCGACCGTTGTCCATTTGATATGGATCGGTGCAACCATTGTCCATTTTATATGGATCGGTGTGACTGTTGTCCTTGATATGGATCGGTGCGACCGTTGTCCTTGATATGGGTTGGTGCGACCGTTGTCCTTGATATGCATCGGTGTGACCATTGTCCATTTGATCCAGAGGACTTCCAAAATACTTGTAAATCAATAACAAAGAGATAAAAACATGATCTAACCAATATATACAGATTCACTAAGAGATTGTGATTTTGTATATGAGAAATTCAACCAGATTAAGTAATTGATGATTTGTGAATATTAAAATAGCAATCATAGGAAGAATTCAACAATCTTCCAGAGGGCTCAACAATCTCCCCCTTTTTGATAATCACAAATCTTTGTCATTCACAAGGCTTAGCCATAAAATAATATATCATCAATAATAAAGCATAATAAGAATAAAAACATAATGAGATATAAATCTCCCCCTGAATTTATGCCTTTAAATACTTATGCTAGTATTTCCATAAAAAGATATAAATCTCCCCCTGAATTTATGCCTTTAAATACTTATGCAAGTATTTCCATAAAAAGATATAAATCTCCCCCTTGATATCTGCATCTCCCCCATATCCCTATAGATCCATATATATACAGATTTTCTCCCCCTTTGGGATAATCAAAAAGGAGGGAAAATAGATAAAGAAGAGAGAATAAAGTTTATAAGACATCACAGTACAATCACGACAGGGTTCACCCTATCAACAACAACGCACAACTATTTCCGGGGATGTAACGGGGAATTTCCCTTGTCAGAAGGATCAATGGTTGGTAAGTTGGAAGGCTTGCAGGCAGGTTGAACTAGGCGAATTTGAAAAGATGGTAAGATGACTCTGGAGGTTGGAGGAGAGGATGCCATTGGGATTTGCTGTGGAGCTGGAGGAGCTGGTTGAGAAGATTGCGGAGGAAATGGTCGAAGTTGAGATAGATCTTGAGCAACGGAGATCTGATTTGGAGCAACATCAGAGGCACTGAGAGATTCAGCAGTAGGAAGCACAATGGCGGTGGCTAGTGCATTCAGATAAGGCTTCAAAAGATTTATGAAATTCTGAATAACTTCAGCACCATACTGCATAGCCTTCTCAAAATCTTCCTTATTCTCCATGAACTGTACCAAGGTTGGAGTAAAATATTCTAACTATCGAACTTGAGTCATGAAATCTTGAGTGACTGGAGGTAGTCTCAGATTGTCATCTAACACTTTGAAATTCGCATTCATCTCATGCTTGGTATAGATTTTTGAAAAGTAGTGATCAAACTTTTCCTTGATCTCTCTCTGATCTTTAGTGGCATCTTCTGAATATACTGTTACCATCTTATGAATGTGATCATTGTGCTCCTTTATCTTACTCAATGAGTCCAAATCAAGAACTTGCCTAATGGCGGCCAATTCATCATGCACAATCTTCCTTAGAGCCTCTAGATCAAGAGTAGTGATCTTGGTTACTTTGGATGTACTGGCTTGAGCAACTATCTGAGTTATCTCAGCTTTCAACTTTCTCAGATAAGACTTCTTAAGATGTTCAATCAGATTTCTCACACTTCCATCATACCAGAGATGGTGGATCTAAATTCTTTGGATAAAGAAACTAATCCAGATTGTAGATCCTTCAGAATCTGATTTAGAGAGGCTATGTGCATGCCAATAAACTCACCAGTATTGGCCAGGTCTGGTTTAATAGAATTTGAAATCTCTTCTCTAACTGTATCTCTCACAGCAGTAAGCAACTCACTTTTGAACTTATCAAAATCAGACTGAGAGACAATAGAACTAGGTAGATGAGCACCTACAACATCAACAACATGAGCAGCCCTTGCCTCAACTGGTTGGATTTCCATCATAACTGCAGTAGATTTTGATTCTTTTTCTTCCTCAGAATACTCTAAACCCAACACAGCAAAACCAGGGTAATCATCCCAGACAGCAGCACACAGAGTATATTTCGGTTTATCATAACTTGTTTTTCCACTAATTTCAAGAGATTCTCTCTTGCCATTAGCATCTGTTTCTGGAACAGTTTGATGTGTTTCTGTTGGAGGTACAGCAAGACCATCCACTGGTCAGTTATCATCATCATCATCATCATCATTATCATCATAATCATCATCTCTATTCTCATTTCCATTCTTATTTCCATTCTTCACAGAAACGTCACTGTCAGATACTTCAGTGTCACTAGCTTCTTCATCATCAAGAACTGGTTCTAATTCAAGTAGGGGTAAAGGTGGACTGGAAGATCCAAAGTCTATTCTTCTTTTAGGGAACACAGTATCAGGATCACTCTTATCATCAGGAGGTGACATACATCCTTCTTCTGTTTTAGCTTCTTCCATACCTTGTTTACCAGACTCTTCAGTGTCTTTATTCCTTTCAACATCTACTTCTTCCTCATCATCAGAATAAATTGGCTCCTCATCTTATTTCAGACCAGGGTCTCTCAAACCCTTCGCCCTCTTTCCATGATCAGTGGGATTGTAAGATTCATACAAATTGTCCTCATCAGCAACCCATCATTTCTTCCATGGGTTCCAGTTTATTTTCACCCGTTTACAAATTTCTTTATTAACACAATAAGCACTATCAGATTCGGCTATCTCATCAGCTTCATCAACACATTCCATATTCTTTAACATAGTAGAGATCATTTTGGAATAGAATAGGGAAGTGGCTTTCTTATAAGGTTTCACCATTCCAGCTATGTGCACCATTAGATATCTACACAGATTGATCTTTTCATGGGTCTTTAGTAAAAACAATAGAAAAAAATCCTGGTATCTTACAGCATAAAAATCTCCTTTCCTGGGGCAAATTTGGTGTTGAATAAACTTAAAGAGTAGTCTACATTCACCATCCAGCTCTGAGGATATGATTCTCCTTGACTCTCTATTTCCAGTCAAAAGCTCCAAAGCTAACTCATAAGAGAAATATTCAGTAGTTGGAGAAATGTTTCCAGCATAATCCTCATACCGACCCTCATGGGGTACATTTAAACATTCAGCCCATTGTTTAGATGAAAAAGATATTTTCTTTCCTTTCACTACAGAAGACATTCTGGCAGCCTCGACACCATCTAAAGTAACTTGAAGATTTATATAAAACTCATGCACTAGCTTTGGGTAGTATACACGAGTGTTATCTAAGAACCAGGTTTTCCATCCTTGCGAATCTAAAACTTATAACAACAGCGACTTACTTGTCAAAAGCCAGGCGAAGCTTACTTCCTTTTCTACAGCAACAATCGGAGTTTCCAGGTTCGGATTTACTGATCATTGAGTGGTACTACTCGACTCGCCTCGAGTACGATTTGAAGGTACATGACTTTATAATCCTTTTCTCAGTCTCTTCTGCTTAGCCATTTGATGATTCTGGGGAAAGCAGGAGTTCGAAGGATTGATGTAGAATAAAATAGAGGAAATGAGGTTTGGCGGGAAAGAAATGAAAGGTCGATGGTTTGGGGAATAGAAATAGTCATGTATCATTTATTTCATCATTTAGGGTTCCCATAATAAAGAAGAAAAAAAGTTAATAAATAATAAAAAAATAAAAGGAATGATCGGTTTCACAGATCAGTTTCACAGATCAATCATACACAATTCTTGTTTAATAAAATTAATTCTTTCAGACCATAAAGGCTTTGTAAAAATATCAGCTAATTGATGTTCAGAACTAATAAATTCTATAGAAATATCACTTTTCTGATAATGATCTCTTAGAAAGTGATGTCTGATATCAATGTGCTTAGTCCTAGAGTGAGACACAGGATTCTTAGATATTTTGATCGCGCTAGTATTGTCACAGTTAATTGAAACCTGTTTAAAATCAAATCCATAGTCCAATAAAGTGTGTTTCATCCACAGAATTTGTGCACAGCAACTACCAGCAGCAATATATTCTGCTTCAGCAGTAGACAATGCAACTGGGTTCTGTTTCCTACTACACCATGATACTAGGGACTTTCCAAGTAAATGACATGTTCTAGATGTACTTTTCCTATCTAACTTACATCCATCAAGGTCAGCATCTGAATAACTAGTTAGGTCAAATGAATGTCCTTTTGGATAAAACAAACATAAATTCACAGTAAATTTAAGATATTTAAAAATCCTATTAACAGCCAGTAAGTGTGATTCTTTAGGATTAGCTTGAAATCTAGCACACATACACACACTAAACATAATATCTGGTCGACTAGCAGTAAGATAAAGTATACTCCCAATCATGCCTCTGTAATAGATTTGATCAACTGGTTTCCCAGTTTCATCAACATCCAACTTACAGGTAGTACTCATAGGTATATCACATTCCTTAATACTATCTAAACAAAAAAAATTTAATAAATCCTTAGTATATTTACTTTGATTTAGAATAATACCATCTTTAGTTTGAAAGATTTGAAATCCAAGAAAATACATAAGCTCTCCCATTAAGCTCATTTCAAACTCATTTTGCATAACCTTTGAAAATTTAGTACATAAAGAATTTTTAGAAGATCCAAAAATTATATCATCAACATAGATTTGTACTATTATCACATCTTTTGAAATCCTTTTTATAAAAATAGTGGCATCAGCTATTCCTTTTGTAAATCCTTTTGAAATAATAAAGGTTGAAAGTCTTTTATACCAAGCTCTTGGAGCTTGTTTTAAACAATATAAAGCTTTAGAAAGTTTAAAGACATGATTTTGAAAATGAGGATTTGTGAAACCAGGTGGTTGTTCAACAAAAACATCTTCAACAATAAAACCATTTAAAAAATCACTTTTCACATCCATTTGATATAACTTGAAATTCAGATGTGATGCATAGGAAAGAAAGATCCTAATAGACTCTAATCTAGATACAGGTGCAACGGTTTCCTCATAATCAATTCCTTCTTCTTGATTGTAACCTTGTGCAACTATCCTAGCTTTGTTTCTAATGATGTTTCCAGATTCATCAACTTTGTTTCTAAACACCCATTTTGTGCCTATGGTTATAGTGTCCATAGGTTTTTCTACTAATTTCTAGACTTTGTTTCTTTCAAATTTATTTAATTCCTCTTGCATAGCCATTACCCAAAATTCATCATTGATAGCATCATTGATATTTTTAGGTTCTAGCTGAGACAAGAAGGCTTGATGTTCAACCTGGTTTCTAAGAGAAGCTCTAATCTGTGTCCCTCTATCAAGATTTCCTACAACATCATCTAAAAGATGATTCTTCAGAATTCTAGTTGATCTAGAAAAGGTAGGGCTCGAGATTTCAGGATCATCTACAGGTTGAGGTTCAACAGCAGCAGGGTCTGGAAAATCTCCAGAACTGGATGTTTTAACTACAGGTCCACTGTCATTATCATTATGGTTCAAACCAGAGAGATCATCTTCAAGATTTTCATGAGAGGTCTTAGGTTAATGTGGATTAGTTTCATCAAATTTTATGTGAACAGATTCTTCCACACATTTGGTTCTTTTATTGAACACTCTATATGCTTTACTAGAAGTTGAGTAACCTAGAAAAATTCCTTCATCACTCTTGGATGCAAATTTGTCAAGATTGTCTTTAGTATTAAGAATAAAGACTTTGCAACCAAAAACTTTGAAGTAGTTAACCTTAGGTTTCCTATGGTTCCATAACTCATAAGCGGTCCTCTTAAGAACAGTTCTGATCAAGACTCTATTGATAACATAACAAGCTGTATTTATAGCTTCAGCCCAAAAATAAACAGGTAGGTCATACTCATTAAGCATAGTTCTACCAATTTCATTCAGGGTTCTATTCCTCCTTTCAACTACACCATTCTGTTGAGGTGTCCTAGGGGCATAGAAATTGTGACTATAGCCATTTTGTGAGCAGTAAGATTCAAACTCATGATTTTCAAACTCACAGCCATGATAACTTCTCAGGGTTTTAATCATAATTCCACTAAGGTTTTCTACAGACATTGAGTATTTTATAAAGCAATAACATGCTTCACTTTTGTGACCTAGAAAATATACCCAAGAATATCTAGAAAATTCATCTATAAGAACATAGTCATAATGCTTCCCATTTAGACTAGAAACTATAGAAGGTCCAAATAAATCCATGTAAACCAACTCGAGAGGTTGAGAAGATAAAACATCTTTCTTTGATTTAAAAGAAACTTTATGTTGCTTTCCCTTTTGACAGGGATTACAAACTATGTCTGCTGGAAATTCAAGTTTGGGTAGGTCTCTAACTAAGTTCTTCTTAGCAATTTTTCTAAGCGAATGCACATTGCAATGTCCTAATATTCTGTGCCAAATCCAAGACTCTTTATGAAAAGCATTTAAACTAGTAATATTTTTCCTATCTAATGAATTTAAATCAACAGCATAATCATTTTCATTTCTCAAGGCAGCAAATACTAAAACATTTTTAGAATTAAAAACATTGCAAGAATCATTTTCAAATTTAACATAAAAACCATCATCACATAACTGAGAAATACTTAACAAATTGTATTTATGTCCATCAACAAATAAAACTTTAGAAATTAATACAGAGTCAGTGTTACCAATATGTCCTAAGCCAATGATTTTACCTTTAGAATTATCACCAACGGTGACAAAACCTCCATCAACTCTGACTATGCTTTTAAAGCATGAGAAGTCTCCAGACATATGTCTTGAACATCCACTGTCCACATACCAAGGCTTTTTATAGGAGCTCTTTAATGAGGTTTCCTAAAAAATAGATTTATATAGTAAATGATTTTGGTACAAAGATTTTCTTGGGTCCAGACAAGTTATCCAATAACACTTTAGGTACCCATATTTGTCTAATGGGTCTCATAAACTTTGTAGAATCAACAGACTTTGAAAGGTAAACCTTATTAGATCCATAACTATAAATATATCTAGTTGAAGCATATGAAGTTTCAGAACTAGCTACATTCTGTCCAGATTTAGGAATGAATTTAGTTTTGGTAATCTTCCTTTGTCCAGGTTTGTATCCCATACCGGTAGTGTATCTAGGTGTTATTTGCTTACCTAGCATCTGAGTAAGAGAATCTTTACCATTTGTAAATTTATCTAAGTCTTTCTTGAGTTGCTCATTAGGCAATTTCAGTTCAGTGTTTTCTTTAATCAACTGACCATTCTTTTCCATTTCAATATCAAGATCAGATATATGTTTAATAGTTAAATCATACTGTTTCTTTAACCCTTTGTATTTTTCTTTCATCTCATTACAGGTTTCTTCTAACATATCACAATATTCAAATAGTTCAGATTTTGACATGTCTTCTGAGTCAGAATCACCTTCAGAATAATATGAATTTAAAGCAGTAGTTTCAGATGTTACCTCAGAGGCGTTTGTCATAAAGCACATGTTTGCATTATTTCTATGTTCAGTTTCAGAAACTTCAGATTCAGTGGAGCTATCCTCAGAAGCACTCCAAGTATCCTTCATAGCCTTTTTGTACTTACTGTCCTTGTAATCATACCTATTCTTGTATTTCAACTTTGGATAGTCTGCTTTTATGTGTCCCTTTATTTTGCACTCATAGCAGGCAGCTTCATCTGATTTGTCAGATTTCTTCCAATTCTTTTTCCAATGTCCCTTGCTATCATTCTTACCTTTATAATTTGATTTTCTGAAAAACTTCTTCTTCCTATAAAACTTTTTAAATCTTCTGGGAATGTGAGCCATCTCAGCATCACTATCAGAAGCACTTTCACTGTCTTCACATCTTGAACTCTCATTTATAGCATGAAGCTTCTCCTTATCCTTGTTTTTTGAAGTTGAAGTCTTGAAAGAAACTGACTTCCTTCTAGGTTCATCTTCTTCTTCTTTGTTAACCTTGAGTTCTTCTTCATACGTCATCAACTTTCCAATTAGTTCTTTGACTGGAAGTTCACCAGTATCACATGATTCTCTAATTGAGATAGAAGTTTCCCTCCATCTTTCAGGTAGACATCTCCGAATTCTCATAATTTGTTCCATTGATGAAACATCCTTTCCCAGAGAAGTCATTGTATTGACAATTTTGTTGAACCTGAGATACATGTCAGAGATGGGTTCATCAGGCTTCATCTTAAAATTATTATACTTAATAGTATAAGTGTTCAATCTTATTTCTTTAACATTAGTTGTTCCTTCATGAGAAATAGCTCAGGTATCCCAAATTTCATATGCAATTTTACAAGCAGATATTCTATTAAATTCCTCATCTCCTAAAGCACAGTACAAGGCATTCATAGCTTTGCAATTATTATTGTAGGTAGCCTTAGTAGCTTCATTCCAAGTAGTTCTAACTATAGTAGGAATTTTATATTCTGATTTTATAACAGTCCAAATATCAAAACCCATGCTTTCTAAATGAATTTTCATCTTGATTTTCCACTGAGGATAGTTAGTGCCATTGAAAAATGGTGGTCTGTTGGTAGCAACACCTTCAAGTCTATTATCAAAGATAGCTTACTTAAAGCAAAGATTTTAAAGAGATAAAAATTTAGAAATAACAGAAATTTTAAGAACATTAAAATACAACTAAAATCACAGTTGAAAAACAGAATACTTTTAGAAGATATTTAAAATCACATAAAACCTCTGATAGCAATTGTTGGTCAAAGTGGATACTCAAGAGGGGGGTGAATTGAGTTCCAATTAAAATTTCTGTTTAAAAGCTTTTCCTTAAATTCCCCCAAATAAAACACAAGAATTAAACTGTAGTGAATTTATATTACAATAAAGGTTCTGTTAGGTTCTCAAAGGATTGATTATTTCCCAGTTAATCAAAACAGAAGAGTTGATTAACTTTTGAAACTAACATACTGATTTATAGCTAATATAAACACTTGCGAGTTTAATTATCAAAGTGACTTTAAAATAGTTTTGGTTTTAAAGAACATAGTAGCGGAATAAAACAATAACTTTGACAGATATAGCACAGTAGAAATAACCAAGAGGTTCGGTCTCATGAAGAGACTTATTCCTCTCAAAACTTTATATAAAAGTGATCCACACCCTGGATCGGGGAATACAACAGTATACAACTGTCCAGGTCCAAGACCTCTACCACTGTTTTCTGTGGGAATAAAAACAACAACACCAGCTGTCCAGATCACACATGACCTCTACCACTATCCCAGTGGGAACTAAAAGATGTAAAAAAGTTTCAGTGAGGATTTACAGATCCTCCAGTTAAAATACAGGAGACAGTGTGTGTGTGTGTAAAATAATGCAGATAACACACACTGTTCGAAATGTAAAAAGTCAATCACAGAGGCAATGATTTAGAGTTTAGAAATGGCTCTAGTGATTTTTGTGCAGCTCTGGACTCTTTTGGTTGATCATAATTTGTTCTGAGTCCTCTTCTAGTTTTTGTCTAGAAAACAGAGTATCGTATGTTTCCTTGACTTCCAGGTGTAGAGATAGTTGAGGAAGCTGTTTGAGTGATGTTATTGTTTTTGTTCTCATCTCTTCTCTGGTATGCAGAAGTGTATGAGTTATTCTGGTAAGATCAGTCGTCTCTTTGCATGTACACCAGCTCGGTTCAGCACTCTGCGTATTCGTTCTTGTGCTAAACTCTTTTTCTCGCAGCACATGCACATTCTTCTTTTCAGCTCGAAAGAATCTCTTATTTAACGCACGAGCTCTGGAAAAAGATATGATTTCTTTTTTCTGGTACGAGGTACGGTTTCCTGACAACCAACAACACGCATTAAATAAATGACAGAGCATTAAAATATTCCTAATATGACCATTGGTTAGATTAAATAAAGATAAAGAAATTCAAACAGCTGTTTATGACTATCGGTGTGTCAAGTGATCGGTAGGTCATCAGCATCAGCATCGGTGAGACATCTTCAGTGACTCAGATGATCAGCATCGGTTTGTCATCTTCGGTGACTCCTTTGATCAGCATAGGTGTGTCCTCTTCGGTTACTCATATGATCAGCATCGGTGTGTCATCTTCGGTGACTCATTTGATCAGCATCGGTGTTTCATCTTCGGTGACTCATTTGATCAGCATCGGTGCATCATCTTCGGTGACTCATATGATCAGCATCGGTGTGTCATCTTCGGTGACTCATATGATCAGCATCGGTGAGACCGTTGTCCTTTGATATGGATCGGTGCGATTGTTGTCCTTTGATATGGATCGGTGAGACCGTTGTCCTTGATATGGATCGGTGCGACCGTTGTCCTTTGATATGGATCGGTGAGACCGCTTTCCTTGATATGGATTGGTGCGACCGTTGTCCATTTGATATGGATCAGTGCGACCATTGTCCATTTGATATGGATCAGTGCGACCATTGTCCTTGATATGGATCGGTGCGACCGTTGTCCTTGATATGGATCGGTGCGACCGTTTTCCTTGATATGGATCGGTGTGACCATTGTCCATTTGATCCAGAGGACTTCTAGAATACTTTTAAATCAATAACAAAGAGATAAAAACATGATCCAAACAATATACACAGATTCACTAAGAGATTGTGATTTTGTATATGAGAAATTCAACCGGATTAAGTAATTGATGATTTGTGATTATTAAAACAGTAATCATAGGAAGAATTCAACAATCTTCCAGAGGGATCAACACATGAGAATCACTTCACCTTTTGCAGAATTCTCCCTTGTGAACAACTTTCAGGCATTGCCTAATTTTCTGAGCACCGAATTTATTGAGAGGAAGTAGCTCTCTTTTCTATTGGTATTAGAACATTTTTTATTACCATATATATTTGAGAAATCAAATAATCCAATATTTAACAAATATTCAATGGGGTTCCACCTTAATCGCATATCATTAATATTCCACAAAGAAAAATGGTCCCACAAACCATTCTCCCTACGTGGTATGCATACATCATTTCTTCCTTCAAGATGGACCAAACCCCAATAAATTTTTTAACAATGATAGACTTGGAAGTTTCTTAAATCATCACCTCATCTTTGTGAATGACAAGAAATCCCTCGTATTGCAGTCCTTCCACATATCTCTAGACTTCTCCATAATACTTTTTCTCCCAGTGAAAATATCATGCAAATGACAAGTTATCCCCCTTTCAGTTTTTTGACAACAGATTCATAATTTGATTGCTCATTAAGTCTTGATCTATATTCTATTATTATTCAATTCATATGATTAATATACTGATCAACTATTTACTGAACACATACATTAATCCCACATGAGCCATGCTCTACATTATAAACTAGAGTATAATGAAATATTCGTCAATGAATCACTTCATCCAATTCCAACATAAATCTTTTTCCTTCATCACCAACCTCATGTATCGTGATATGTTCCATTTGATCAATCAATTCTAGTATAATCAGATTTATACTCCCCCAACATCAAAAACCACATATCATCATCGACTCCCTATATCTCACTGCTCCACCTGTCAGTATATCCCCACCTATTGACTATGAAATTTTATCCCTTGGAATATAAACAATTTTTATTCCTTCTTCAATGAACATGAATGTAATTCCATTTAGGT
This sequence comes from Viscum album, assembly GCA_963277665.1. Classification (NCBI taxonomy): domain Eukaryota; kingdom Viridiplantae; phylum Streptophyta; class Magnoliopsida; order Santalales; family Viscaceae; genus Viscum; species Viscum album. The sequence goes on along the minus strand of OY728156.1, from coordinate 855,245,902 downwards.
CTATAATAGGGTGTAGAAAAAATATTAGACCATTATATAAAAAAACACTATTCCTTAGAGAAGAGGGTCAAAATCACCATTTTTTCAAGTTTTTGGAGTCGAATAGACCCCCATATCCCTTCGATTCCTTTTAAAATCATATTTTGGATGGGCTATTGTCATCATATCTAAATCTTGTTGTTCTATAGGAACATACTCCACAATCAAGAACCATTTCCCAACCTTATCTATGATCAAATAATACATTATTTAAATCATCATTTTCCTATATAGATTGATTGGATTTTTGATATTATTTATATCACTTGAAATATCACAATAGATCTAATCTAGGACTTCATTTCAACCTATATATCCTAAAGCTATTGTTTCCTCCACAATAACTGTGTGAATGCTTGAGTTTTCACAATATATTGGGCTACTACAGTTCACAATTTAATGCAATATTATTTCATTTGTAACCAATAAAAACATAGTCCACATAGATTGAAAGAACCTCTTGAAATTTATTTCCTATCATCTGCTAATCCATCCAAATCTTTATATATTTATCCAATTAACTCTTGTTTATATTTTTCAGTGTAAAAAAACCAAAAACAACAATTCTTTTGATATACCAAGGTATTCATTTCATGGATATCATGTGGATTTCCTTGGGATTACATTAATAAAGATATTCTAGGCATGTGGAAAAACCAATATTATATCTTTTTGTTATCAGGTACAGTAGACATCTAGTTATTTTCTATTATTTGGTCTCATTAACTGTATTACCTTCTACATCACTTAATAGTTTCATTAAGGTATCCACTACAGTCTCCATATCAATGTAATTGCCCATTACAAATATTCTAAAAACATCATTAGAATATTTATATTTTTTTATGAATATTCCATTGATTATTTGTGTTACCATTAAACCAAACAAACATTAGTTCATCAATCATTGGCTTTTCAGAACTCATTTTTTATGAATTCAAAAAACATTATACATTGGGATTCTCTAAATTATTCAAATATTATGTCATCGACATATACCAAAACCATTGTACTTTGATTACTATCATTATTTATGTATACATTGAAATAAACTACACCACACTACAACTCGATATTTTTCTGAAACTAATCTACTCTTGAATAACATGCTCTTTGTGCATTTTTCAAACAATATAAACCCTTATTCAAACCGAAAAATCATTTCTCATCATCCTTATTGAGAACACCATATCTAATCATTATAATCTTCTTTTTTCCTTAACCACATTTAAAAAAAGATGATTTAATTTAAAATTGTAAAACCATGACATTCATTGAACTATTATGACCAAGAATAATATTATTTTCTCCAGTATTGAAACAAGTGAAATATCTCAGAAACACAAATTTCCTCTATTTGAAAGTACAAATTACACACTATTCATTCTTTATATTAAATGACAACACCATATTCTGGCATTTTTTTGTGAAAGACCCATTTTTTCGATGAAATTCTTGTTCGTTGGCCATAAAAAAATACCCCATGTCTAATTTTTCTCAATTTCGTCAAGATATTCATTTATATCCTAAAACCAAATCCCATTTCCAATTTATTCATCAAAAATATTTTATCTCTAGCTGTGATATGTATGATTGTTGTTGTAGTGTCATCATCCTCCTTGACTGAAATAGATTTGTATTATCACAAATTATGTTCTGTTTATCAATTTCAGATCTTCTCTTTTGTCTTTGTAATCATACTAAATTGTTGTGGAATTTCTCATTATCCATGTATTCGTTTTAATCGACATCTATAAATAAGGAATCCCCTCATCTACTTATTTATTTATCATTATCATCGTGAGATAGATCAGGTATTTATAGAAGGATATACTCATTCATCACTAATGTTACATCATGGATTTATACAAGATTTACTAGCCTCTATATTAAGTATTAATATTATTTTCGTTTAATTTAGTAACTAGTTAATATCCATTCATCTAAATGGAATTTACAAATCCTATGTTTCCATTTTTTGAGAATGAAACATATACATTTGATGATTCTATTGTACATTAACTATTTATTTTTTCCATACTATAACACAAATGGATTCATTCCTTATTTTAGACATATTAATCCTCTCTTTTAAGGGTAAACTACTTTCATCAATATATCTTTCCAATATTTCACTGGATGTTCTTTCTCAATTATCATTCATCAGTCCATAATGTCACAATCTAATTTCTTCTCTCAAATACTCTATTTTGTAGTTGAGTTCATATAAATAAATCTAGTTCCATATCCAATGTTTCATTAGATAATCCATTAATTGGAAACATGTGGTCTCTATAACATTATTTTCTCAGGTCATCCGTATTGTTCGACCCAGCTAATTCTAAAATTCTATTTGATAGGTTTTTATGCAGCTGAATACCTCTAATTTGTGGGTGGTGATTGAAACTCATTCCATTCTATTGTAATCATCAATGAAAAAAACTTAATATCTCCTATCATTTAGAGTAATTGGTGACCTTTTTCCAAAAACATCAATATTAACCAACTCAATAAATCTTGATTAAAATTTCCCGTTTTTCTTTATATATATTTTGAATGCTCTTCACATGATGGTAGACATGAATCATCTATTTAGGATCACGTGAAAATATACAAAGATATCAAGAAACATAATATTTCAATAGATCTTCCAAATAATTTTGTCTCACATGGGAATGAAATTTATAAGATAAATTATTTTCTTCATCATAGGAATGAAATCAAATTTCTTCTCCTCCAATCACAAGTTAGGGAGTCCCCTTTGTAATCTTTCCCTACAACACAACAACATGCAATATGTCCTTGGTGAGACATAATATATATGTAAACATTATGGCATGTTCTAAGTTAATCAATTTACTTAGAATTAACATGTTGTGACTAATACCTTAAACAACCACGTTATATTCATAGATCATCTCTTTTCCCCCAAATATTTCATTCCTAGTGCCAATAATTTTCAACCCTTAATCATTGGAAATCCTTATGTTAAATTATATAATATACTAGATTCTTATGATTATATTATTATTTTCAAACATATGGTAGGTGCATCCTATTTAAATTATCCATTTCCATGTGCAATGTAATTCCTAGAACAAAATTTCTACATCAACTTAATAATTTGATCTATTTTTTTTATCCGTGTATCTAATTTCATATATGGTATGGGTTGATACTCCTAGTATACCTCAGAATATGATGTACCAATTTATCTTGTAGGAATGAAAATTTATTTTATATATTAATATAAATTTATGATACATTTTTTACTTCTTATAAACAACCTCTTTCTGCTTCGGAACATTACCCTATACTGTTGGTAATCAATATCATTCCATATATTCAATTCCATGACACCTGAAACAATGATCATTAAATTACGACCTAGGAAATGGAGCTTAGTATGAATCTAACTATTTCTAAGGTTATATTTGATACCTATTTTATATGTAAATAACTTTTTGTGATTGTCACATATATCCACAATAATAGAATCTAATGCGGGGTACATTAATATGTTGCAATGTAGCACCACCAAAATTCACTTGGGTTCTCTAAATGTTATGATTTGTCTCTATTACCAAATAAATCATCAATATTGGTGTTGTTATGGAGGTTTGACATCAACTATTACAACATTCTATTTACAATCAAGCCTCATAACATCCTTATCATTTGAATTTGATTATTTCTCATGTTCTTCAAGACAACCATACTACACATTCATCTTTTCAATTTAAAATGTTATTTGTTTTCTCATTGTTGATCTATTAGTCATCAATTTTACATTAATCTTAATATTTTTTATCAAATACAAAACTTCATATTTTAGTTCATTAATACATTTGATATTATCATTCTTATTTTAAGTCAAAATATTGATAGCTCATTTCTATTCATTAATTTTGAGTCTGTACTCACAACCTTTTCTATGCTTTTGGGTGTTGAAGGAATCAGTTTTCCATTGTATTAATTTAACTTAGACATCTATTCATCATTTTTCTGCATATATAGATTGGCATCATGAATCATTTTTTTTAGAATTCCTTTTTTTGTCTCTCCAAACATCTACCCCTTTATGAGAAGATTATAATTTATCCAGAAGATCAACCTTTCTTCCAATTTCACCTTCCAGATTATCACTTTCTAATCATGTTATGTAATTCCCATCATAAACCACCAATGAATATACATTATAGACCATGTATTCTATCAACTCTTTTGTCGTAGATACTTTAAAAAGATCATATTAATTTAAAAAGTGAGCCTTTAATTTGAATAACATTCAGTTAGAACATCTCTTACCTTTCTTCCTAGGTGAATAATTATTTTTGGGTAATTTCAATGTTTTATTTAACGTCATATTCCATCTTCATAGGAAGTTTTTCTAAAAAAATTCCAATATATTAAAATCAAAATAATGCATGTGGATGTTTTATATTGATCATTCATCTTCCTCTTCGTAGATTTGAAGTCTGAAATGACATGACATCATATAAATTATTTTCCTCTTGATTTTATTTAATAGAGAGATTATTCATGGCCTTGAATTTCATATCTTTATATATCCCCTTTTCCTCTACGTTATTATCCTCATTACTCATTTCATATTCTATAATGGTATTTTGCATGTTATCGAGTGTCATTTCTTTTGTATACTTATCTTCAAATACATTAAATTATGGTTGATTTGGGGTGGATGTTTTGTCATTATATATATCAAAATATTTATATCTTCAATAAATTTTCTAAGAACACACTTTATTTTTTTTAAAAAAATTACAATTTCAAAAAATGCATGACCTCACTCATTGGGGATCATTCTGATATCCCCCATGATGTTCAATAGAACATGCATCGTTGCTTCTTTCACTTTTGTGTATCCCATATTAATATTCATCTATTATTCCCATAAATAATTTGATGTTGAACATCACATAGATTTTTTTATTTCATTTGATATATTTCTCCCTAATGAATTGATCAATTTTGATTCATCATTACATTATCTACATTAAGGTTATAATAAATCACCATGATTAATATTGGTTAATACTCCATGCATAGTTGTAGTGATGTAATCCATTCCTAATTTTTTGTATATAGTGTTTCGTCTATTTATTCTAAATTCAAATTTTTTTTGGTGGCTGAAACTTTTTTGTGAATGAAGACATCCATTTATTCTAGAGATTTTGAACCACTACATTTTAACATTTTTCTATGATACCATTTGTAAGGTCCATATGGTCTAATCCCCTTAAAGGTGGGGTGAATCAGGGTATGAAAGATTAATACTATTTCCCAGGTGTATTATGATTCTTAATTAAACTAAACACATGTTTCTATTTATTCATTAGTCATATATGAATAGAAATGAAATAATTCACATGACACAATGAGATTTACTTGGATCACCCTCACTAGGCTACGTCTATAAAGCAATACAAGGATGACGTGTCGATGTAAAAAATTCACTAAAGATCACATAAAATTATATAGGGTTCATGATATATCTTTTATACCTAGTATTACATCATATACAACTTTTATGGTCTTCTCAATATGTACCAAATAGACACTGTTTGTGTCTCTTAATCTCACTCACTATTAGTGAGACAGATCACTGTATTTATCTACCATCACTCAATATGCTTGGAAGGGATCCACGGTAACACCCTAAGTTCCATGGTACGATTCCCTTTGAATAATTTAATAGCTTGCATTGTACGCAACTTCGAGTTTCTAACAACCGCGACCAATCAAACTAGCTGTTAAGAATTGTAATACCCACTTTTTAAAATTTTATAAACTTTATCATTCAAAATTGGATTCATTTTTGGATTTGAATTATCGAAATTATATTAGGGTGAATTTTTTGTATTTTTCTGAAAAAAAATTATATTTTTGATGAATAGTTAAAATCACTGAGTTATAGTTTAAAACCGATTTTTTTATTTAAATAATTACTTATTTTATTTAAATTTTTTTGAGGTGAAATTATATATATAATACCTATATAAGTTCAATTTAATTCTTTGGAGTCAATTTATAATAATTTTAGATATATAAAAATTTTATTGAACTTTTTAACCGTCTTTTACACACCTCCTAGGAGAATTTGAAAATTTGAATAAAACATAATTTTACTATATCTGTGAATTGAATTTCAAAAATCTAGGAGACATGATTGATATCAGTATGTAAAATGTGGTTCAATAAGATAAAAATAATTTTTTTTGATTAGTAACTTCTGACTTTTTTTTACGACGGTTAAAAGTAAATATGGAAATTATGTATACAAATGATATTATTAGTACCCTAAAACATGTCCTAATTCTATTTGATGAATGTAATTAGACGAAAAACAACCTTATGAATAAAATATGATACTTTAGGTCCACTTTTTTTAGATTAGTACATTTATTATTATTTAATTCAAAGAAGAGTTAAACATGTTAAATTTAAATCTTAATATCTAAAACATTTATAATATAGGGTTATACATAAGATAAATTCGATTATAAATATTAATTAGAAATATAATAAGATTTAATACATAATATAAGTTTTTTTATATTTTTTATACATTAAATAATTTGAATTTTTTATGACACAATGATGATGAAGTAATTACCTAATTAATTAAATATTAAAATATTTGATATTATAAATATCCAAATAAAGTAATTTTGTCTTTTTAAGAGATGTAATAATTTTATAGGTTAATATTTCATGTTATGGTTGGTTATATTAATTTTTATCAAAGTAATAATGCTGTTATTAATTTAGGAAAAACAAAATACCAAATATTTTCAAGATTTTCATAAAAGAGTTTTTTAAAAACAATTATATTATTAATTGATTTTATATTTCAAAAAATAAAAGGATAGGCCAAAAGGCTTATACAATGATAGGTGTGTCATTAATGAACCACTTGGTGTTCTCTAAAAAGTATATAGAATGTTTATTAACAATATAATATAAAATTACAAAGAGACATGGTAAATGTCAAACTATTTAACTAAGAGTTAAATCTAAAAGGTAAGGTTAATACAGTGACCCAAACCTGTCTAAAACCTATTGGTTGAGTGCTTTTCAATTAATCCTTGCATTATCCTTCCAATAATACATTTTGGAGCCATTATAAACTGAAAATGATTTTATTATAAAATAATATTTATAGCTTTACCAAAGGAGCCCCTCACCCCTCTTATAAAAGGGAACTCCCCCTTCCATAAAATTCACACCGTAAAAACCTTTTTTCTCTAAAAAAATATTACCAAATACCCATTAAACTATCCTCCATTCATCCTATAGGATTTAATTTAGTCAAAAATCCTACCTAAGTATCCCTTTTGATCAAATCAAAAGCAAGAACCCGAAGAAGAGGTAAATATTTCATCACCTCTTTCAAGTTCCTTTATCCTTCCACTTCTTCATTCATTGTTGTCTCCATTAAAAAATAATAACTATAGTATCTTTTTTATACTGTGAGTTTATTATAAATATGGTATAACCATATTAATTATCTTATTCATCCTTTGAATGACATGACACCATACGTGTTTACGTACGACTTACTGTCTACACGTCATGGTGTAATTGTTATTCAATACATTGTTATTTGGATGGGTATAATAATGATGTGTAATTGATGTAAATAATAAATATTACAAAGTAATGATTTATTATATATTATATACCATCCAATTATATATTATTTTAATATCAGAAGAATGATATTATTTTTTATGCGTATGTATGGATTACCGTCTCCACGAGTGCGATGAGATTCATTCCCCATTTTAATCTATTAAAGAATAATTTTCCTTAGATGGTTAAAAATAATTTTAAAGACTTAATATAATTATGAATATGAATAATATACATCCGAGTCATAACAAACACTACTTTAAAAATACATCATATAAAGGAAAATGATTTAGTTAACACCAGAAATGATGATAATAGAAAAATATTATTAACAAGGTAATATTAAAACATCATATGTGATATCATATTAATGTATATGAAAAATTTATAATTTAATAAAAAATTATTTCAACATTATACATGATGTTAACCAACCCTGGTCTAAGGAAAAGTCATAAGTAAGTGGTTTCTTATCTCAATTTTAATTCTATGATATTTCTGTTTTTTGCCACATATTTATTGCATGTCGTCTATTTTGTGCTTCCATTTGATATATATTCTCATTATTCTCATTATATTAATGGTCTTATATGATTAATTGGGTGGTTATTAACTTTTAGTCATACGACTCGATTGATTACAACATGGTCTTCATCTCACTTCTTATTTCTATGAGATTCATATTATATTGCCAGGATTTCATTTTGTGTGGTGTATGCACTACCCATGATTGTATTAATTTTGTAACATAAATTAATTTATTAGTATTCCCATATTCATTTTATGAACTTTATTTCTTGGGGTGTATGTTTCTTAAGTCACCAAATTGGTATGGGAATTTCTATTTTCGATTTCCACTCATTGGTCTTTACGCATACTTCATTGATTATTTTACTCAATGATTATGTGCGGAATCAATATTTTTTATTTATGTAGTAATTTACACTCCTCTTTGTGTGGATATACATTTGATACACATAATCACTCCATTAATAATTTCTAATGTCATTGATAGGAACTTGATAAGAGTAATCATAACTCAATTTCCATTCATTGAGTTAAACATCTGAGTAATTGGTGTTGTTTTTACCAGAATATGTGTGAATGTACTCTGATTGATTTCAACTCAATATCCTATCATATTGAGATTATTTATATTTTTCACAAATAATTATGTCATTTATTTATTATTACCGTAATGATGCGGTCTTTATAAAGGATTTCATCTCAATTTACATTCAATTTAGACTTTTTTAGTTATACACCAAATAACTTTTATATGGTGTATATAATGCGCTTTTGACATAGTTTATCATTAATCCCTTTATTTTCTTGATATTATAATGTCTTGATTACCTCATGTTTTTGTATTCATGTGTCTCTCTTTTGGTTTGGAACTCTAACTAAACGATCATTTTAAATGTTTTAAAATTTTATTCTTTTAAATATTTCTCATTAATGTCCATGTTTTTAAAATGGTTTTAAAGATTTATTTATATGGACATTAACATTTTTAAATTTAAATTCCTTTTAAAGGTTTCAATCTGGTATTAGACACTATTATTCAAAAATATATTTTTAAATGTCTTCTTGACAGATAGTGCGACTTTTGAATGTTTTTAAGGAAAAGGGTGATATTTTTCTCAAATAGTTTTGAGGATTATTTATATCTATGTCAATATCCTTCATTATTCTCTATTGAGGTTAATATGTTACAATTCAATCTTCCATGTTGTATAGAATGAGTTATTTTTGACTGTGGATGTGCTATTTTTATACCATTCATGGTTTGTGGATAATGTATTGACATTTTATAAGCTAGTTTTAATACGAATGTTTATGTTATGTTTCAAAATTTTCATATGAGTAATGAAATTGACTTAGTAAGTGACAGTTGGAGTCCACTATTTCTCCTCAATGCATCGTTAGGTCTCATGTGTCAAACTAGTGCCTTTTCATAAGGCATTGACAGAATATTATTTTTAGACATTGAACAAGGCCTTGACTATGTGGTTATGAATGTTTGGAATTATGAATTCCATCATTATGAAAGTGGAAATTGATATTGCATGCGATTATTTGAGGAGTAGAATATCAATGTGAATAACTAAATGGATTTATTTGGTTTTATCATTTCCATATTATGCTGCAGTTTAATTTCAAAAGGCGTTTGTTTTAGTCTTATACATTTCTTTAAATGCTTATGCTTATTTATAAAAGTTTCCACTATATTTTTATCCTTACTAAGTATCTGAGCTCACCCCTTTCTATGTTATATTTTCCCAAGATGCGAAGAAGTATATTATGAATAACCTATACGGATAGTCCTTGGAATCTCAGTGTAGTCTATGGAAACAATGTTGTTGTATTTCTCATTTTTTTAATGTAATGTAAACCTTATGAATGTTTCTATTACTTCCAAGGCTACTAAACTAATTAGTATTTCGAGACTTGATATTTGTGATCATGGAAATGATATGTAATAATGCACCAACTCTAAGATTCTGGGTTTGGGGAATTACAGTTGGTATCAGAGTAAGTTTAGTAAAAATATTGGAAACTAGATGTGGAGAAAACATGATTAGAGCACCTAGCACTAAGATAGAATTTGAGGATTAGTATAGAAGAAATTATAAAAAAAATTATTGTAGAATTTTTTTGAGTTTTCCATGAAATAGTTCCCAGTCTGGATATGAGTAGGTAAAGGCGTCTCTAGCACAGATGTACCTAGGGGTAAAACCCAAAAACACTGCTTTGAGCTAGACTCGAATGCGAACTAGTGCACGACAACGGTCCTTGCTGCACTGTTGGTTACGACACTCCTGGGGGATATGCTAATGATAATTTACATTTTCATTACAAACCGATTTGAAGGATTTTATTATAAGATGAGAATAAATGACCTTGGTTAATTCAAAGGTGTTTCAAATTGAAAATTGGGTTTCATGAAATTCACTAAATCATTTTATGACTATTGTTACTCACATAATGCTTGCTGGTTTTAGTAAATTGCTGGATTCCATGGAAGTCATAGTAACTTTGAGCGTGATGTAAAAGGTGGGAAAAATGGTGGAAAGGAACAAAAAAATGAAATTTTGATAGGTATAAAAGATATTGTGTTCATTCCAAATCAGTATCCCAAAAATATGATCAATAACATATATATTATCCCACTCCCGAACTCAATAAAGAAGAGAATGGTTTTGAATGATAAGAACTCCAATAGTGGATAAAATGGAGAAAAGAATCCTCAGTTTCCATCATGCATGAAATGTGGAAGTATACACCCATGAAAGTGTCTCAATAGAACAAATTAATGATTTATGTGTGGGAAAGATGGACATAAAGTAAAGAATTTCCGGGGAAAAATGAAGACTACTATAGAAGAAAATAAGAATGCTCCCAATAATCCATTTAGAGTAATTTTCCATAAATTCAGGGGACCTGGTCATTACCCATCTGAATTCCCCATTCTATAGGATATTTTCTTGGTCAAAGAATAAGCTATGTGTAAATAAATGGTTGGATAAATGTTTAAAAGTATCAGTGCTCCTTGTTGATGGGATTACATTGGAATAATTTTCTCTTGTATTTTTTACCCACAGTTTGTCATGTGAAAATGATATTTGAGGAGGAATTTACTTTTCTCTTGTGGATATAGATATAAATAGCCATTTGGTTTTATATGATTATTGGGTTTGAGGCAACTACAAGTTATTATATTTTGGGATGAAAATGAAAGGTATGATATAATAATTTTTATTAAATTAAGTTATGGTTATTTTGAGGAATTTATATAATTTTAGTAATGTTAAAAAATATAATTTTTGAAAAAGTACAACATGAAGACTGTGTGACAACCCTCCACATCGGACAAAGCTTTGGGAATCAAACCCACAACCAGAGTTTGATTGGGATTTTTCCCCCACCACTGAATTACGTGAAGTCCGTAGTTAGTGTGACTAATTTTTTTAGTTAAATGATTTTAATGATAAATAATATATTTATTTGTGATCTTATGTCTTATCAAATGAATTCCCTTATTATAGGAAAATTATTTTTTGATTATGTGATAAATGTAATTTTGGAAGACTTTCAATCTATTGGGAACACTAAATGCCTACGGAAAATAGAATACTGTGATATTTAATTTGAGGAGTAATGGTAGATTTTTATCTATGTTTTTATTGTGGATTTATAGTGATTTAGATTATTTATGGAAATCATTAACCTATAATAGAGAATATGGAATAATGTTAATTACTTTTAAGTATGTGACTTTAAGAGTAGTCGATGTCACTTGGAGATACAATATAACATGGAAGACTATATAACCACATTATTCTTTGTTTTGGGTTTCAATATTAGTTTGGATTATATTTAAGTATTTTAAGGAAAATTGTTTATTTAATGAAATTTATATAAATTTAGTGAATTGTTGCTTTAATTATATAAAATAAGATTAGTGTTTCTTTCTCTAAAGGAATATCCATTTGTTAGATCATCTAATCTTGTACTAACCATTTTGGTTTTGATTAATCTATAAAGACAAGGTAAATATATATCATATCCCTTTTGGATCATGTGATTCTCTAGAAGTTGATCTAGATCTTCTGGTGTGACCAATTCATCTAGAATACTCATAGTTTGAAAAAAAAATGTGTTAGTGGTAGAAATTTATTAATGAATGAAACTATACATAAAAATTAAGTATATATCTTTATGTTCATAGTCAATATCATAAATAAATTCCCAATATTTATGAAATGTAACTTAAAAAAAATTGTGTCAATTTACTTTTCCTTCTGGGAAACTAATGACTATTTGTACCATCACATGTTTGTAGTTTTATTATTGTTAACTTTCTCATGATCATGTTTTCTATCCCTCTCCCTCAAAACATGAAACATTTTTTATCTTCCATATCCATGATTTCCTACATGATATCCTTGTGTTGGTTATCTCGAGTGACCATTGTACTTCTTTTTCATTCATTTAAAGTGATAGTATTATTGACTCTTTTTCTGATGTGGGACTTTTAATTAAGTTCCCAAGCCCAATTTTAAAAATTGTGAGGATGTAATTTCCAAAATGGGGGGAAAATGTTACACACCAAGCTTCCACATTATGTTTCCCTTTGAATAATGTAATAGCTTGCATTGTACACAACTTCAAGATTCTAATACACCGTGACCAATCAAACTAGATATTATGAATAGTAATACCCATTTTTTGAAATTTTATAAATTTTAATATTCAAAATGGACTTAATTTTTGGATTTTTAATATCGAAATTTTTTTATGAAGAGTTTTTGGTATTTTTTTGAAAACTTCCAATTTTTGATGAATAGTGAAAAACACATAGTTATAGTTTAAAACCAAATTTTTTTATTTAAATAATTATTATTATTATTTAAATTTGATTTTATGTATAAATAGATGCATAATACCAATATATGTTCCATGTAATTAATTGTAGTCAGTATATAAAAAGTTTAGATATATAAAAATTTTATTGATTTTTTTAACCGTCTTGTACACACCTCCTAGGTGAATTTGAAAATTTGAATATAAATTAATTTTACCGCTACTCTAAATTGAATTTCAAAAATCCTAGAAAAATGTTTTATATTAGTAAGTAAAATGCAGTTCAATAAGATTAAAATAATTTTTTGTGAATAGTAACCTTTCGATTTTATTTACCAGAGTTAAATGTGATTAGAGTAATTAATGGTAAAAATGATATTATTTTTATTACCCTAAAAATGTCTTAATTATATTGGATTTGTTTAATTCTACCCAAGTAAAACTTAGGAATAAAATATGATCCTTTAGGTCTACATGGATTAGATTAGGACAAATATTATTATTTAATTCAAAGAAGAGTTAAAAGTGTTAAATTCAACGCTTAATAACTAAACCATTTTTAATATGGGGTTATATATAAGATAAGTTCTATTATAAATTTTTATTAGAAAGATAAAAATATTTCATACATAATGATATTTTATTTCTATTTTTTAGAAATTAAATAAAATAATTTATTTATGACACAGTGATGATGCATTAATTCCCTTATAAATGAAATATTAAAACATTTGATATTATAAATATCCATATCATTGTAATATCATGAATTTTATGAGTTCCACTAATTATCAATGTTAATGTGACCTGATAGGGTTGGTAAGATAAATTTTTTTCGAAATAAAAATGTTGTTTTGAAGTTTTCAAAAACAAAATACCAAATAGTGTAAAAATTGACATAAAAGAGTTTTTAAAACCAATATTATATTATCAATTGATATTGTATTCCTAACAATATAAGGTTCATCCAAAGGGCTTAAACAATGATATTTGTAAAATTAATTAACCACTTGGGGTTTTCTTTGATGTATATAGTATGTTTATTAAAAATATAATATAAAAATACAAAGAGACATGGTAAATGTAAAACAATTTAACTAAGAGTTAAATCTCAAAGTTAAGGTTAATATAGTGACCCAAACTAGAATAGACCCTATTGGTTGAGTGGTTTTCGACCCATCGCCACCTTTTCCATAAAATAATTCATTTTGAGGAATTTGAAACCGAATATGATTTTATTATAAAATAATATTTCTAGATTTTACTAAGGATCCCCTCACGCATCTTATAAAATGAAACTCCCCCTTCCCTCATATTCACACCTTCAAAGCCTTTCGTCTCATCCATCTACTGACCAAATATTCTCTCAACCCTCCTAAATTCATCCTAGAGGCCATACATTATTCATAAAGCCATCCTAAGGAGGCCTTTTGATCAAATCAATAGTAAGATCCCGAAGAAGAGGTAAATATTTCATCACATCTTTCATGTTCCTTTCTTCATCCACTTCCCCTTTCTTTGTTGTTTCCATCAAAAAAATAAATGTAGTATCTTCTATATTCTGTGATGTTATTATAAATATTGTACAACCATAATATTTATTCTATCCCTCTTTTGATTTACATGTCACCATATGTGTGTATGTATGGCTTACCGTCTTCATGTCGTGGTGTAATTGTTATTCAATACATTATTATTTGGATATGTATAATAATGAATTGTAATTGATGTAAATAATAAATATAACATTATAATTATTCTTTATATATGATATAACATCCAATTATATATTATTTAAATATTAAATGAATGATATTGTCGCTCGTGCGTACGTATAGATTACCGTCTCCAAGAACACGATGAGATTAATTCCACATCATAATCCATTCAAGTCTAATTTTCATTAGATGATTAAAAATAATTATTAAAGACTTAATGTCATTCTGAAAACGAATAATATAAATCCTATTCATAATAAAAACTACTTATGAAACAAATCATATAAAAGAAAAATGAATCAGTTATCACCCGAAACGACGATAATACTAAAATATTATTTACAATGAAATATTAAAAGAATGTATATCATATAATATTAATGTATATGATTATTTTATTATTTAATAGAAATTATTTCACCATTATATATTATGTTAACCTACCCTCAACAAATGAAAAGTACAAAGTAAGTGGTTCTTTATCTCACTTTTAATTTCGTAAGATTTCCATTGTTCGCCAAATATTTATTTCATGTCATGTATTGTGTACTGCCATTGGATATATATTATCATGATTCTCTTTATATTCATGGTATTCTATTATTTATTTGGTGGTTATTAACTTTAGTTGATACGATTCAATTGATTACATAATGGTTTTCATCTGACTTCTTATTTCCGCGAGATTCAAGATATATTGACAGTATTTTATTTGGGATGGTGTATGTACAACCCATGATTGTATTCCTTATGTAATATACATTAATTTATGGTTATTTACATATTCATTTTCTGAACCATCTTTTATGTGGGGTATGTTTCATAAGTCACCAAATCAGTATGGGAATTTATAATTCAAAATTCCAATCTTAGGGCTTTACACATACTTCATTAATTATTTTTCTCCAAGATCATGTGTGGAATCACTATTTGTTATTTATGTAGTAATATCCACTCCCATTTGCGTGGATATACTTTTGATACACATTATCAATCCATTTAAAATTTATCAAGTCATTGATAAGAATTTGATAAGAGTAATATTAACTCAATTTCCATTCATTGAGTTAAACATCTGAGTCATTGGTGATGTTTTTACTAGAATATGTGTGAATGTACTCTGATTGATTTAGACATAATATCCAATCATATTGTTTGTATTTATATTTTTCACAAATAATTATTTCATTGATTTATTCGTAACCTAAGGATATGGTCTTTATAAGGGATTTCATCTCAATTTACATTCCATTTAGACTTCTTTGTTTTTATATGCAAATTCACTTTTATGTGGTATATATTATGTACTTTTACATAGTATATCATGAATCAATTTATTTTCATGATATTATAAAGTCTTGATTACTACATTTATTTGTATTCAAGTGTCACTCTTTTGGTTAGAAACTCTAATTAAAATATAATTTTTAATGTTATAAAATTGTAATCTTTTAAATATTTTTCATTAATTCAATGTTTTAAAAATTATTTTAAGGATTTTTTATATGGACATTATCTTTTTGAAATTAAAATTAACTTTAAAATTTTCATAGTGGTATGGGAAAAATTTATTAAAAATCTATTTTTAAAAGGTTTCTTGACAAATAGTGTGACTTTTGATTGTTTTCAAGATAAAGGGGGATACTTATCTCAAATAGTTTTGAAGATTATTTTTATCTATGACAATATCCTTTATTATTTTCAATTCTTGTTAATATATTATAATATAATATTCCATTTTTTATTTTAATGAGTTATTTGGGACTGTTGATGTGAAATTTTTATACCATTCATTGTTTTTGGATAAATTATTGACATTATGTATGCTAGTTTTAATACGAATGTTTATGTTATGTTTCAAACATTTTATATGAGGAAAGAATTGGACTTAGTATGTGACAGGTGGAGCTTTATATTTCTCCATAATCCGTAAGTAGGTCCCATAAGACAGACTAGTGTCTTGGAATAAGGCCTTGACAAAATCATAATTATAGTATTGGAATAAGGCCTTGACCATGAGTTTATGAAAGTATGACATTATGGGATCCATTTTTATGAAAGTGTCTATTGATATTCCATGTGATTATTAGACTAGTAGAATATCAATGTGAATAATTAAATGGAATTATTTGATTTTATAATTTTTATATTATGAAGAAGATAATGTTTTAAAGTCTTTTTTAGTCTTATACATTGAATTAAATGTTTATGCTTATTTATGAAAGTTTCTGCTATATTGTTATTCTTTCTGAGCATCTGAGCTCACCCATTTATTTGTTTTATTTTCCCAGGATGCGAAGAGGTATATTATGACTAATCTACAGGGATAGTCTATGGGATCTCAGTGTTGTATATGTAAATAATGTTGTTTATGTTTTCCATTTTATGATGTAATGTAAACATTATGAATATATCTAGTACTTCTAAGGATACTAATCTAATCGGTCTTTTGAGACTTGATCCCTTGTGATCATGCCAATGATACGTACTAATGAACCGACTCTGGGATTCTAGGCTTGAGTTGTTACATCCACTCATAGATTATGAAAATTTATCTCCCTTAATTTTCATTAAATAATGATTTATAAATGTTTTTAGATTCTCTGTTGAAATGAAACATTCAATTTTATATGTTTTCCACAATTTCATGTTCTTTAAGCTAGTGCAAATTACATTTACAAACTGTTTTAGTGAATTTGAAATCATTAATGAGTCCTCCTATAAACACCTTACCATTTTAAATTAATTTTTATTTGGTATAATTTATTGACCACCTATCCATATGTTACATCTGATTCTACAAACCAACCTCCTTCTTGAAATGATTTTCCTATGATTCATTTTACCACCTATCCTCTGTGTATCGTTACTACTCCATAGAATGTCGATGCTTCTGTGAATCATCCCTCATATACAAACTACATCTACATCTAAAAATTTTCTATCATTTTAATATCAGGCATTCCTCCCTCTTGTGTGGTGTCTTACCCTAATGCATACCTCTTCATTTATGGGCGATATTTACCTTAGAAAACCTTCGTCATAATTGCATTCGCACAAATCAAGTTACCCCTCATGAAATTCTCCCATGTGAACCACTTTCAGAGATAGCCAAATTCCAAATTGAATTATATTATCTAATGTAATTATGACTCCATAATACTTTTATTTTCAGTACATATATTGGAAAATAGATCCCCAAAATCCGTTAATCTGATATTATCCAAATATTCAGTGTTGTACATCCTTAATTGTGTACTGTGGATCTTCTGTGAAACCAAATAATTGTATGAACCATTTTCCCTAAGCAGTATGAATACATTTTTTATTCCTTCACAACCGCCAAAATATCAATCTCATTTTCTATAATTATTACCATCTTGGATTCTTAAATATCCATCTCATTCAAAAAAATGATAATCGATCATTCGGATGGCCAGCCTTCCACATAATTCATTAATTCACTGTGAATCATTTCCTCCCTGTGCACAGATCCCATATTTGGACTACATATCATGATTTAGTGTTCCCTACATTAGATGATTTCATTCAACATTCCATGTACCTATTTTCCAATCTGTGAACAGTGTTGCATGGTCCCCATATTTTGTAACTCTATGTAGAAATCATCCTTTACTAAAAACACAACTCTCAATTTTAATGCCCAAAATTTTTTCATACACTAGGAATCTTCCACACCTTAAACCCTTATTTGGAAAACACCATTCATACTTATTTTTAATCACCATGAATTGTTAGAAAACAAATTTACACCCAAAACATACCAAGAGGTCACATTGATGTATATTTATGAACTACATAATTTTAGCTAAAAGGGAATTATGTCTATGTCTAAGAGCCTACAAGACCATATAAATCTATATCATAAACAACTTGTTGAGATGAATCCAACATTGTATAAATTTTCACAATTCCAGTATCATAATACTAGAACCACATACCTCAGTATCATGACATTGTCCAATGATGAGATATTTCTGGTCTAATGATCTACCACTTATTTTCTTGACATATCTTTTTTAATATTATAAAATTAATGACTATATTTTTTTAATGTAATGCTCATTGGTATTTTAGTGATTCTTTATTTAATTAAAAACATTAACCATTTGAGAGAGTCTCAATATTTGAAAACTGATGAAGTATCTGATTCATATATTCTCATAATGGTAATGATAAAGGTCCAATTGACTCCCTCAAGAAGAAGAGAGGAAATAGTGGATGATGTGAACTAATAAAGACCTGGTATTTCTCAAATATAGAATAGGCATAAATATGAAACAAATTTCAGAAAAAAAAACACCATCTAAAAAATGTCTTATAAATACTAGACTATACATTCACATTGAAATCATTCATCCTATTAATGAACAATTTTATGGGAAACTCTGTTTTATTAATGATTTCAAGTGAACCCAACACAATAATCATTGTAGAATCAAACCGTGATTCAAAATTTTAATTAAAAGGGGGTGAGTATATCTAAATACTACACTTTTCGATTTATCTATAATTTTTATCATTAATAAATTTTGAGAATTTTTTTTGTTCTCTATTTTATCACATCCACACTATCTCATGTGGTAAAAAGGAAGATACTTTATATATTATGGAACAATTTTCATATTTTTTTATCCTACATATAAGAGTGTAATATTCCTTGGGTGTCCTATTTAATTTCTCTCTCATATATAAATATATATGATATAATGTGTGACCTAGAGATTTTTTTAAATATTTTAAAAATTGATCATGGGTGTGGATTATATTATTTACATTAATTATACTACATTTTTGTGGTTGATCACAATGTAAAGAGGACCGACTATCAATCTAATACTGAATATATCATATTCCATTTGTCAACTTTGTGATTTTGAAAATTTTATCTTTATTTTAACATTAAAACTGAAATTTATTTTAACAATAAATAAATATAAATTATGATAGTTTATAATAAATATTTTTCATCTTGTATAATGATCAAGTAAATTGTTTTCAAAGGATTTAATTATATTCAATATTATTCATCGTAGTCTTAAAAATATTTGTATAAATCATTAGAATGATTTTAGTCTATATCATACTAAATATTTTGATAAAATTTGGATGAATTTAAACATTTGGGGGATTTAAATTTAATCAATATTCAAGTGATAATTTTATTGGGTAATCAATTCACCACACTATTAAAATACTCAATTCGACCAACACTATGGTATATTTATGTTTATCATTCTTGATCGTTTCATATACTATAATATTAATATATAACACTCTCTATATCAACCTATCTTGGGATGAAATTTGTTTCTCAGTATCTTCTATTTCCCAAGGGATTTTACAAACTCAGCCAAAATAATCTAATAAAATAATTTTCTCTCTCTAATGTAATTTTCCAGGGATCTAGACACATGCATATGATCACTCGGATATAGAGTATTCCCAACTCATCCACTAAGTGTGTTTTGTAATAAGTAATATGATAAACGACATTATTAGTGCATTAATACTAATATGGTAAATGCCACAAATCCTCAATGTCATGGGGTAGACCTCTAAAATACCATTGTGAAATTTTATTACAATATAGTTATATGGATTCCAGACATTAGTTTCTCACTAATCAAAGAACCGAATACTACACTATCACATTCTATTATTTCAGATCATCATTCTATGATGTATCATATAATTTTAAGATATGGTAACATAAATATACTTTTATGTCCTAAACATACATTTATAATATTTATAGGTAATCAACGAATCAATAAAAACACAAATATTAAGTAAACATGTTCATGAAAATAACTCATATGGCCATATGTTCATCATCAGCATCTATTGGAGTTCGATCCCCCAAATAAAGTCGTCATGTCTATGATCCATTGTATTTTTTCTGACATTCCAAATTCATCATCATAAGGGGAGTCATATACTTTTTGGTTCCACTTATCCAAAATCTCATGTCTTCCTAAAAATCATCTAGGTAAACATTTTGTAAATGCGTCAAATATGAAAAGAACATCCACATTTTTGGTAGACCACTTATGGAATCTAATAGGTTATACAATAATTCTACCATAGACAAAATAGAAGTACTTATCTGCCAGAGAGGGAACTAAAAATTTCTTTTACAACCTAATGTTCTACTATTCTGATACTCCTGGTATGCCTTTCCCATACAACTAACCAAATGAACTCTTATGGTAGTAAGGGATTGCATAGTATCCATCCCACAATGTTTTAAATGAATAAATAAGAAAATTTCACTCATAATGAACCCTCAAAATATTTTGATACATTAAAATATCCACTATGTTTTTATATTTTTTAAGGAATCTACAAATTTATGCATGGAATATATTAAATTTTTTATCCCTCAATGCCTAATTTACAACCATAAAATCGGGAAAGTGACGAAATTGTAAAAAGAAATGAGTATGAAGAGACAATAATAGAGCCCTATAATAACTCCAAAAACTCATGGGGATGGTCTAACATGATCATTCTAGGAATTCACTACTCTAGAATCATTTACTCTATGGTCTTCTATTATTGAACCTTCAACTTCCCATTCTTATGAATTATAGTCCACCATAACCAAGAATGTCCATGAATCTAGATGATGACCAGACAATGTTTCCCTTTAAAATCTAGTTGATTTCAATGATATATCCAATGAAGTCTACCATATCCTATACATAATGAGGGCCTCTAATACACTGGAGTACTGGAGAATGCTAATGTAATAAATCTGGAACATGGTTAGTCATTTTCCTATAAGTGTACCCTCTATGAATATGAATGTCTTAAAAATACCCAGTTTGATTTGATATATATCTTGGATTATATATTCTGATATAGAAGTAATCTATGGAGAATCATACTACACCATAGGTGGTGGAACTAAGATATCCTATATTTCTGAACTCGTTGTATCATTTAACATCTCTGAGGAGGCAGACACTACCCTAGAAGGACCATTCAAAACATATAAAATCATATCAAGAATATAAGATCACAAATTTACATTCCTACATTTCAATCCAAGAATGAAGTTATAACCCCAATTACATTAACCCTTGTCTCAAACACTACATTTTATTCATCATCTTCATATATTTGCATAAACTATGACATTCTCAGTCTAATTAATTATAGAAAATAAAGATATATCATCCATAATGTCAACTAATATATCCAAAATGGAATCCATCCCATAAATATAGTTCAAAATGAGTAATTTAGTCAATGTACTATTATGCAATGCAAAAAAATGTTTAAAATATGTAATGTGATTCAATGTTCCTTTTCATAATGCCTAATGAAATCAATATCCCAAATATAATATATCAACATTAGGTTCATTACTCAAGGTTAAAATAAAAAATTGTAATAGAATTATTTAATTAACCATATATGGAAACTCATAGGTACATGATAATGTGATGGCCAATAACTGTCATAACATCCATGACAGATACAAAAAAAACTAATTTCATATATATCATGTCTGATACATTGGACAAGAATATAACAT
Organism: Viscum album; assembly: GCA_963277665.1. Taxonomy (NCBI): domain Eukaryota; kingdom Viridiplantae; phylum Streptophyta; class Magnoliopsida; order Santalales; family Viscaceae; genus Viscum; species Viscum album. Next base: position 855,223,555 of record OY728156.1, on the reverse strand, counting down.
CTTATTTATTCCTTACCTATGATGACATTTTATATCACCACCCCCCGAACCATTGATCCCAATGCATAAATCCACATGAGCTCCTATGTGCATCCCCATATTGATTGGTCTTCAAACATGGAGTGTGGATCCAAATCAAATAGGTGTGATACAAGAACCACCATATCAAGCCATCATGATGTTTTATAATGATGAATAATAAAACAATAAATAAATAATCAATCTAAATTAACAAAACTAAATGACTGATTGCATAAAAAGTATCTCTAAAAGAGGAAATCTTATCTAATGTGTTAAAAGATTTTAAAATAAGAAATTATGTAAATAATTATCTATGGTAAATAATTTTGTATGTGAGGTCTACTCCATCTCATTGATCCACCACTCTATCATCCAACATAAGAAAAAAATAATTATTATATATCTCATCATTAATTCTAATTGTGTATCAAAATTCCCTTTTATGATGTGAGTACAAGACTATATATGACACTACTAGTGATTACTTGACATGAGTTCACAACATATATATCAGTTTATATGATTTGAAATGTAAATTATTAGTAACAATACATTTTCATGTCATCATTATGAAACCACATATATTCCCTCATTATTAGTAAGGATTCCATGAAGTCAGGTACATTTTCAAAAGTTTCAAAACTCACCCCCCCCCCCATTTAGTGTTTTTAAAAGGTATACTACACAATATTCTATATTGATCCATATTCCCCAAATCCTTTTTGTCACCCACGAATGAATTTCATTAGAATCCATGGATTTTATCTTCCAATAAGTTGTAATCCATTCATATCTATAGTTGTGTTTACCAATTTCTTCAAGGAAGATAGAAATTCATTAATATGGGTATCCAACCACATGACTGTGTAGCACCCACCCTAAAAGATACACATATGTATCTCAGTATATAAAATCTATACTCTATTCTATCCTCTCAAAAGGAATAGCCACACACACCATTAAGGAAATTAGTAACATGTAATGTTTCTTATCTTCAAACATCCAACCTCAATGTTCATCCTACATATACCCATAATATCAATCTAGTCACAATTCATTCCCATCTATAAAGGTATATGTTCCCCCTTAAGGTTGTTTGGAATCTATCTGTTTGGGAAATGTTATACCCAAAACCTGAATCCTCCAACTTGGTGTGTTGGAACCTATGACAAAATTTCAGAGTATATTTGACACACATACAATACTTGTCTTATAAAGGAACAATAATCCACACCACGATCAATGTCAATATAATCACACATAAACAAGTATTCCCACATCTACTCTCACACTCACCTGGATCTAAAACCAATATTGTGTTAGTATAGCATTGTATCACATCATAATATCATAATTATTATGCATGTAACATTAAATTAGCTGACCTACTACCTCATAGTACTTCATTATTTAATTATTAATTAGACAACCATGTGTGGTTTGATAGATGGAGTGTATACATAAAAACTGAAGAGAACATCTTCACTATCTTATTACAACAAACGTTGAAACATCAATACTCTAGGATCACCAAGAGTTCCTAAAACCAAAACAAAATACTTATTTCAAAATGAAATAAAATATATCCTATGATGATTGATTTTATCTCCCATGTAATTTTTTTAATTATTCTTCTATGCTAGCATATGTGCTTACAAAACAATTCCTTATAAGTAATTATCTTCTACAAATCTCCCATAAATTATCATTTAATTAATATAATTGATATTTATTCAAAAATTATCCTTTAATAATTATATCTCAGACGTTTTACTATAAATTATTCTATTAAACTTTCTATAGATTAATTTTTATTTATGAAACAACATAATGATATTTTATAAAATTTATTATAAATTTTTTATTTCTAATTATCTATTGAAATTTATTAATAAAATATTAATATATAATTATATATGAAAATGTATTCAAAATCATACTATATAAATAAATTTTAATAAAAAAAATAATTTTTTATATTCTTTATTCAATTAATTATCTTATGATAATTCCATGATATTTTCCTTTGATAATTTGCAGTATGTTAATTAAAAATTAATAATCATTCAGTTATAGTCACAAAATTTTAATAATTATCCTTTGATAATATCATAAATTTCATTTTTTATGTAGAAAACCAATAGTGTGGATATTGATTATAGATATTAACTTATGGATATTTGGTATCCTAATGACATCACATAAAAATTTAAAAAATGAGTTGATGGGAGGGAAAAGTATCTATCATCACAAGGACATAAAATTTACAGTAATAAGGTTATAGAAGAAAATATTCCAAAATAGGGAAATGAAAATTAAAAGACATAACATAAATAATTCTTTGATTAAAAGTGGAGGGTGAATTTTTCCATTACTGTACATCGGATTCATCACATACATTCCTTATTCTTACCGAATATTTCACTTATGATCAATTTTACTTGAATTATAATTTTTTCAAGTTAATTATTTCTTTTATATCACTTATTTCCACTTTATAAAAATTATATATTTTTATAAGTTAATATCAGTCATTTTGTCGATATTATGTACTTGAGTAAAATATTAACTTGTTATAAATAAAAAATTTCAATGAGGTCAGAAGTCCATTATATATAGAATTATATTCATTATTTAAATATATATCATAAATATCCCATATATATGTATTTATAATAGTCCATATCATTTTAAGATAAGAAATGAATTTCATTATTCATCGAGACGGTATGTAATACATATGCATTAACGCTACTTTCATTTTTTTTTCCTTTTTTAATGGATGAAACAAATTGATACATAGATATATTATGAAACCCATATAATATAATATAATATATAAGTTAGATTATTTCATTACATCCATCCTATATACGTTCCAAATATGGCAGGAATGACTTATCTCTCTTTGAGGGGGCGGCAGTCCGCACTTCCTCAAAACAGTTATCTTATGTACACATTATGAAAGTCATAAAGGTTTGTATTAAATAAAAAATAGAATAATATAGGAAAAATAAATAAAATATATATCAAATATAAATACTTCACCATCATAATGGCCATCATGAGATGTGTTATGAGAAAATTAAACAATCATCATTTCGTGAAGAAGTAGTTTGTCGTCCACAAAAACAATATACTTGTATCCATTAAATAGAGGCATGTGGAAGTGTTGTTAGAATATTTATTATAAAAAAATCCTTCTATATTTAATTTGTTGTTTTATTTATAATATAATGGAATAATTATTTTTTAGGTGGTTTGAGATGGAAAATAAATGGAAGAATCTTGAGAGAAGACATTACCTTTGATCGGGTAACTCCTTTTGATATAAGCTTAAAGGAAATCTTGAATTACCATATGACCAAGATAGTGATTATAAATGTAATATAGGGATGATGGGTGCTTATTTGGTCAGAGGCTGGATGATCAAAGGTTTCTTTATAGGAATGCATAAGGATTAGAGGTGGCGGCCCTTTATATGAGAGAGGAGGGCTCTTTTGTATGGTTTGAAAGTATTATTTTATTATAAAATGTTGTTTGCTATAAAATGGAAATAAATAATTATATTCAATGATAATATGAATATATATTGAAATAAAATCAAAATATTGTAATTATACTAGTTTGGGAAATTTTTTACTCCTTATATTTTTTATTTATCCATTTTTACTCTTACTATTTTATCAAACATTTAACTCTTTGAGAATCATAAATGTTACCAAAAAATGAAAAATATCCAATTAAAATGTCAATAATAGAATTTTGGACTTATGGTAACTATTTAGATGAATCCTTGATTTTTTGGAATTTTAAAATATTTAATAAAAAAATTTATATTTTAAAATAAGAATTATGTCCATTTTACATTATTTATATCAAGACTCTTTAAAAACCATAACTACTTGATTAATTCAAAAAAACATCATTAATACATATTTATCATGTATATACAATCTTGAAAATTCATGTATGATATTAAAATAATCAAATTTATTTTATTTTAGCATTTATAATATCATTAATTTGAATCCTTTATTAATGTTGCAGTCACTACTTCATCATTTTGTAATAGATAAATATATATATTTAATTTCAAAAATATATAAATAATATACCAGGATGCAAAAAATCAATTTATAATTTTAGTGAATATTTATATTTGAAAGGATAACTTATATAACCGTAATTAAAAATTATTTTAATAAAAGATTTATGATTATGTTATATTTTCCTATACATTAAATAAAATGTAATTAAATGTCACTTTCACAAACAATTGGATCCATGGGGACTTAATATAAACTAAAGGATACCCATGGCTGATATGTTTCATTAAATAGGATTCAGAAACATTACAATGAATTTTTATATTTTTATAATATTATTTTTATGCTTATTTTCCAAATTTACCCTTTAAACAAGGTAAATAAAATATTGGCTAAAATTACTATTCATAATATCTAAAAATAATAAATAACTATATAGAAAATTTGGTCCTATATGTTAATAATATGGAATATAGTTTTTCAAAATTAAAACATAGATGTTACAGTAATTAATATAAAATAAATTCTCATTGTCAAACCAAAAACGTGTTTTTAAGAAGTAAAAACTACCAAACGATTGACATGTGTTTTTGTTCAATTTTAAAGTGAAACTATATTCAATGACCAAAATTGGATTAAATGATAACAATATAATCTATTAACAATTTTAAACCAATTAATAGGATAATTGAATAATATAAATAAATGAGATGACACTATTTTGTGACATAAAATGCAATATTTTTCACTATTTAAAAAAAGTGATCATTATAATAAAAATACCAAAAAGTTACACAAAGTAAATTTTGATGTCTCTCTTAGAATGAAGAAATTAATATATTAAAACAGAACAATAAATGTGACACAAATGAGAATTAAAAGTGTTGTCCATCAAAAGATGGTAAATCCTCCTATTAAAGAATAAAATATTATCTCATGCTTAAAATTTGATTAATTCTTATTTTAAGCCCCTCAAATGTATTGGATAAAAGTAAAGACATTTAACGAACATGTATAATTATAAAATAGTTTGATGTCATCATTACAATCTATACAATGACTATGAATTAACTACCATTTAAAATTATAATAATAATATATTATTTATTGGTATGACTCGATGTTGAGTGGAACATATGATTTCCAAGAAACATGTATGTTGGGTGTTTAGTAAGCTATTTAACAATGAGTCCTCGTTAACATAAAATTAATTTCATATTCATAAATATAAATATATATGAACATATATTTGTTGTATAAATACTTTGTTCATTAAAATATGAGTACTAGAGAATTCAATGTTGTAAAAAATAATATTACCTGAGGATATTGAGAGACTTATTCACTATTACTATGTATATCAGGGAACAAATATCAAATGTTATGACATATCATTAGAAAATGGGGTTGATTAAGTTACATCTATGATCATGCTGGCCTTGATAGTGTGAAACCATTCATTTTTAATGGTATGTTTAGTTTTTGTATAAATATTTATGAAAAATTTAAAAAAAACAATTATATTATATCAATGTTGGTTAGAGATGCATTAGTGGACCCTAATGTGTATTACACTCAAACCCTAATCTATAATTTTAGTGCATGAATATATATCAAGAGATATTTTGTGAAGGTAATGGGACCCATAGTAGATGGATGAGCCAAGTAGTGCGTAAGGCGAAGATAATTTTCATATCATTTGATGGACCATCTATTTATTTATTTATATTATCAAATATTTTTTAAAATTGACATGCTTTTCACATCATGAAAAATTTATTTTTATTAAATTTTTAGTTCAAATTCTCCATATTCTCTAATTATATATATATTATTTATTTTTATAGTTTTGTTATTTTTATCATCCATGCACTCTGATTGATGGAATATTCTCAATAATATTCCACATGAGACACACATTGCTAGTCAAAAACATATTTATTATTTGGAGGTGTTCTTGGTGTCTTGTGGAATTTCTGATAAGTCTCATTCAGTTATTTTTTGATGTTACAAAATTTTATTTTAGAAAAATTAATCAAATAAATTATTTTCCTATATGAATTGATTTTGGGAATGTATGATAAGATATTAGAAGGTAGGGATTCTGGAAGGGGAGTTATGATTGTTCTTATCATTCATTTTATTGTGGAAATATTTGGTTCTATATAAAGAGAACTTAATTTTTTTATTAAAATATATTAAACTCGTATTTTCTTATGGAAATATTATATATATGTGATTTGTGATTTTTTCGGTTTATTCATTAATCATGACTAGGTACATATCTTCACATATCACATATATTTAATTTTTTTATTTAATAATAATTATTTATTTAAATGGGTTGATTTTTGATATATATTATGGGTATTTTCTCTGATTATGTGATATATCTATGTTTTACATTTTTTAAGATATATCATTAAATGAATTTATTAGTTTCATATTGACTTCTATTATGTTTGTATACATATTATTATTGTGATTGAAAAGTATCAATGGAGAAGACATTTATTCTAGGTTGGGTATAACTTGTGTTCTAGGTAGTCTATGAAGAAAAACAAATTTTATCCTTTAGAGAGTATATAATATGAATATTTTCATAAAATTTATCATGTAATAGGTATATGATAGCCTGATTTTGATTTTTAACATTGTGTCCTAATATCACTGAACATGAATATTAGAGATACTTATTAGTGTTGGAATTTAAATAAGGGGATTATAAAATTGACAAATTTACAAGGATAAAAAACACACTTTTTATATAATTTAAGTCCATTTTATGAAAAAATGTAAATTTTTAATTAAAATACTTAATAAATTATTTGGTATTATTACATTTGTAAAAATTATTATTAAACTCTTGTTGATATACTATGAAACGTTTCAAATTCAGGTCATGGGTTAGCTAGACATATGGGGTTTGTAGAGCCTCAACATTGTATTAATTCAAATATTTATTATTTTATATTAAGCATGCTTTTTCATCTCAGGTCAATTTTTATTTCTCAAAGTAAAATATAATATTTATCACTTTTTCATCATGGAGTGAACATACATTCCCATTTACATGTAAAATAAAAATTCAGTCATATATCATGGGGTAATATTTTATAATTTTAATTATTTCATTCCATGGGATTTAAAATTTGTGTTACTATGTGGTAAAAATATTCATAACTCAATTCCATTTAATTGGATTGTATTATTTCTTATTTAACATATATGTTATATGATTATGTTTGAAATGAATTTTGAATAAATAATTTCTTATTTCCACTTTTTATTTAATGATTTACATTAGATACACATAATAGAATAATTTATTAATTCTCACTAAAACTTTTTTATCACAGTATGAAAAATCATATTTTAACGTTACCTTTTAATCCATTTTCAAAAAAAAATTATTTTTTAAAAAATTCAACATGAACATTGTTTTATTACATAATTAAACATACATTATTTTATTTACATTATATGTTGTGTAGGATACTATAAAGTAACATTATTCATTTTGTATTTGTGAAATTATAAAATTTTAAAATTAAAATTTTAAATTCTAATATGAAAAACATAACTAATAATTTGAAAATGGTTTTAATTTAAAATAATTCTAAAACTTTTTCCAAAAAAATTAGAATTTTTTAATCCTGTTTTACCAATAATTTGTTTTTAAAAAAATTAAATGGAATAATAATGTCTTTTAGAAAACAATTCTCATTTGGATTTTATGAAAATTTAGAAATTAATCATTGTAATTACATATACATCATGAAAAGATTTCCCCTCCATCATTTAATTGACATTCATTGATGATTACACTGAAATTATATATGGTTTTGTTCATTCATTTTTATAAAAACAAATTGTGAATTTTTAGTCACTAAATATAATATTCAATGTTAAACCGTTGTTTTCCACAATATATATTTCAATGATTTATTAACTTTACTATCCATACATCAATGTTAACAACCATTTTTTTATATTTCCACAATTGATGATACTTTTTATTGATAATGACCAAATTATTTATGGTGATAGAATAATAATGTTTCAAATAAATTGTAATATAACTCAATCTATTTACCATTTTTAAACATGTATTTAAAGTAATATTTTTATTTTTGGGAGTATTATAATTATTTGTGAGATTCCTTGTTTTATTACTATTTTTTGGTTATTTAAAAATTTCTATATTGATGTGTGGTTCTATTATACATCATCTAAGTGGTGTAAAATTATTTTCTAATGAGATATGGTACCATGATAATGTATGGTAGAGTGATAATGTTATTATCATAGTATATGTTTTTCTGTTTTAGACCTTATATAAATGGGTACACTAGAGATGGATTTTGAAAACATTGTTTATTCTAACTATGTGAACTGAATTAATGATAGTGTTCCATGATACCATTAAGTTTTTTTAATGTTTTTTATTGGATTAAAATTATTCTTATGATCAATAATGATATCACATCATTCATGATTACAAATAATGATAACTCATTCTTTTGTTAAATTCATTTGTGATTTTTTCATGTTTGATGATCCATTTATTTATGGATATTTTTTACCTTATGTTATAATAATGAAACTTGATTGCATTAACATACCCTAATTTTCGTCTAATTCTCAATAATAACATTTATTTTTTTATTTTAATTTTTATTGTTGCTCTTCATTTGTTCTCACAATTCGTATGAATTAATTATAACTAGAATAAATTAATTTGGATGATGTTTTTGACATAATATGGAATATGAAAACCTAGGTATAGTGGGAACTATACTATTTTGAATTATTGGTTACTATTTTTGTGATATTTTATAATAAATATCTACAAATCTAAATAAAAATATTCATTAGTAATGGCATTTATTCAATATTTAATTTTGTTATTGCAAATATTGTTTGAAGAAAATTGGTTCACCAAAATTTGGATCAAATTTGAAAATATAATTTTCATATTTTTTAACTTAATCAGGGATTTTGGGTTCGAGGATTTTATAAAAATAATAGCTGTAATTTCATTTGGTGTATAGAAATTATATAAAAAATTATAAAATAATACGTTTTTTTAGATTATAAAACATGGACTTCCATTAATATATATTTTTGTGGGATTTGTGAAATAAAAGGGAATACAAGATGAATATAACATCAACATAAATTAGCGGTATAAAAACATTATTTACATGGGTTCCCATTAATATAAATGTTTGTGTTAAAAAGTGTAAAATATTACATTAGCTGACTGAGAGTAGATGGTATGTGTACCATTCACCATGTTGTATTTGTAAACCATGTATAAAAAAGTGAATACATTGTATTTACCATTTTAAATCATTTCAAGAGGTATCTATCACTGATAATCATAAATATCCTTAAAATATTAACGCTATTGAGAATTATTCCAATACATCTAAAATGTGAAAAACTTGAGTTTGGGATATGAACTATGTGTATTATTATCTGTATTAGTACATTAAGGAAAATTCTCCCAATATTTGTGGGATTAATATAACCAGATACCTATGTTTATAAAAATTAATAAAATATCTAACCACATTAAGATAAAATCCACTATTTTCCCTTAGGCACATCAGACATATATGATTCATTATCTTCTTCTGTCCATGTTTTTTAGAAATTAAATTAATTTATTTATATAATTACAAATAGATAATATGAGATGGTTAGACAACTCCAATAACTATTTACAACGATATAACATGTTTGATTATGTATTTATATCTACTAATGTAACTTATGGTTATATAGATTTGTGATTTTTATGCTAGTGAATACTAAAAAAATCATACATGATTGTTGGATGGTAATACAGAAATCAAAACTCAGTACTCTAATAAAACTCTTATCATAAGAAATAATACAATCATATAATTTTTAGCATTGATTAATAAATACCTTCTCAATTTTCATATGAATAATAAATGGAATGTAATTATTGAAAACTATTCTAAAAAACACACCCCAATCCTTGAAGTCAATTTCATTTAATTCCTCATATTTCTGATAAGAGTCCACCATATATCCAATAGTTCTTCTAAACTGTAAAAATAAAAATGGTATTTTTCATGCTTTGAAAAAAATATAATAATAAATATCATCTCAATGAAATTGATTAATTTCAATCAAACTAGTGTATAAATGTAATGGTAAAAATTTTGTGGATGATTCTTAAATAAGGACCGAATAGAGTTTTAAATTCTCACATTATTATTTGAAATATTGGAAAGATTCAAATATTAATAATGTTATATGTGAATAAAAATGTAATTTTAAAATCTATCACTCATAATATGTTGTCTCCTTAGAGGATAAATATTTAATTGTCATTGACATTCACTAATAACACGTTTTCTTCATGTTTGATCTAATGAATAAAACTGAAAAATGAAAGATAAGTAATAATAATTATTGAAGACCAAATATTTAAGATATTTCTATTGGATCTAAAAATCCTTACACATTTGTTTTAATTTATGAATACATAGTATTAACCATGATCATCCATTATACATACCAAAATATTATGATTTTTTCCCACACCTAGGCAAATCCTCATGGAGCTTACTAATGCTTTCTCTGAAAAGTTTCCATCGGTGACTAATCCATTATCTGATAACAATTATTCATTCATTTACATTTCATATATATTTATTAAAATATTTTAGATAAATATTCTCCACAAAACATAATTATCCAATAGACCATCATATAGGTAGAGTTCTGTTATATTCATAGTGCCTCAAAAAAAAGGATTCATAAACTATTTATGTCATCTCCCAATTAATTTTTCATAACTTTCAGCTTTAATAGATATTTCATATCCAATATCATTCCATCTAAAATGGAGAAATTAAAAAAAATAAAGGGTGATTTGGGATGTAAAGAATGGGTAATAAAGGGAAATATAAAGGATCACATGATCATTACATGTGTATAATAGAATGCAAAATTGATAATATAATTATTATTATATATCCTTCATATAATATATCATAACTCAAAGTCATTTCATAAATCATGTTAGATCACGACTTATAAATCATTTATGAAACAAATAAAATGATCCTCAAGTGCATAAAATTGGGATAAAATATAATATTTTTGAATACACATAAGTAAATAAATAATCATATTCAATATTAACGAATAAATTTCAAGGATATTGTTTTGGATTGGGTTCAACACCTATATAATCTTAGTTATCTAGGTTCCCTCCTAAATCCATCGTAGTATATGGTGTCACTTATTGAGCAAGGTCCACATACCATTCTAGTACTATTTATCTCTTAGTGTATTTACAATTACCCAATGAATTATAGGGATATATAATATCATTACCACTCGACATGTAATGAGAATAAATAATATGTGTGAAAAAATATCACAAGAATTTTAACATTTCCTAAACCTTGAATAAGTAAACATTTTCATTAAAATATCGTTGTGGCATATCATGTGGAAAAGGAATGGGATTTATGAATATAATGTCTTCATAATTATATACCCTCGAGATAAGGAATAATGATCATACCCCTGTAACATATCCCCAAAAAAATAAGTTTGATAATGGAATTTTTTCATGATGAATAATATTAATATTACTATATCATTAATATATTTTTTTAAAGATAATACCATCCACATTGAAAATGAAATTTAAAAAACTATAAATTCATAAAATATTTTTATGGTACATATAATTGAATAATTCCATAAAAACATTTAAAGGAAACATTACAATATTTGGTACTTATGATAGTAGGAAATTCCATTCATATCATATAAATAATAAATAAATCCTCACTTTCATAATTTTGTAAAAATACCAAAAAGTACTTCATTTTTAATTTTACAATAAGATTCATATTTTAAATCATTTTGTTGAAATTCCATCCCGAGTAAAAGATAAATTAAAATTTAATTATAGAATGGAACTTAAATTATAATTTTTTAAAATAAAATGTATATTAAACAATTATTATCTTCCTTTTAAGAGAAAAATATTGTATGTCCTTATTAAAAATTCATTTAATCTATTATATATTTTGAGATAGATTATAATAAGGCAAAAATTTATATTTTCAATAAATAAATCGAGGAGAAGAAATTTATTAAATTTTATATATATAAATTAGTATAGTTCATCATATGAAACCTAATCATAAAAATCATAACATAAAAGAAATTATATCATAAAAAACATACAGCTTTGGTAACAAAGGTATCATAAGACCCATGTAAGAAATACTTAAAATTAATTAATATATAAACTTAAAATATTATTTATCATGATATAAAATTTCAACTGTGATAATGTAAACCTCATGAAATCAAATTTGTTAATAACATAATCTATTTACTATAGGAGATAATTTTATCCAATAAACCATTTTATAGTGTTCCACAAGCATCCAACACAAACTAATTATATCTTTTTTTAAATAACTTCTTTATAACTCCTTTTAAGGAAACTGTTATTAGTCATTTGGGAATACACTATCCTAGAGACTCTAAATAATGATGTTGAGAAGGTATTTTATTAGGGGATAACTAAGCTAGATTTCATAATGTACTATTTAGATGAGGAGATTATGATATATTTTTATAATGGATGGAGAAGTATCTTCTATTTAAAAAAAAGATAAAAAATATATTAATGTTATTTTCATGTAATATGCACCCAAAGATCCATTAATTTGATTAAATTTAAATATTTTTTATAAAAGACAATCCAATTAAATGTATACATTTTTTTCCATTTTGAACCTTATGATTTTTATTATCACCTTTTTTATTTATTTCTTGCTATAACAATGGTTACAAAAATTATAATCATAATAGTTAAGAATGTTATCACAGATGGAGTTCGGGCTCATGAATGATCAAATGATTATTATTTCATCTATATTCCATTAAAATGGTTGAATAAATGAATTTTATAAATTTTATTAAATTAGATAATATATTATTTGTTATATAATATCATCAATGAATTATTTTTTCATTTTGTTAAAATTAAAAATAATGCCTGCAGGAAAAATAAGAAATTAAAATATAATCAATTTACCTCCCTAATATGTTATATTAATATAATAACATTTTGTAACAATAAAAATCTCAAATTATTTTACTTTTAATAATTTGAAACACATTTATTTAAATTTTCTAATAATTCAATTTACAATCTATTAGTATTGTGAAACCATTTAATTTATATATATAATCACATATAATTTTGAAATAAATTTCCATCTATAGTATAATTTCATTTTTTTAAAATATAAATATTAATATTATTTCATATGTACCTTATGTATCTATATAAATAAAATATATATTTCTAAAACAATGTTAGGTCCAGTTTCCAACATTCCCACCCTTTAATATTATATAGATATTTTTTATCAAAACATTTCCCATCAAAAATTATATTTCCAAAATAATGTTTTATGTCTATAATTATATTAATGTAATATGATTTTAGATTAAAAAGGGAGACTGTTTCGGTGCGGATGTGCGTCGGGTTACTGTTCCGACGTTGTTCCGCCAAGACGCGTTCGCGCGTGCTCCCGTCGACCCGAGGGGATGGGAGCGCGGCTTGTGGCCCCGCAGTCCTGCTTTCCAAAGGCGGGCGGCATCCGTCCCTTATTCAGGGACGTCTGCTCCTTGATCGAAATCGGGATGATGGGATATCGGCTCCTCCTTCCTTGGATGTCTCCTCGGAACTCGTCGCCTAATCCGGGTCTCCCTCATAGATTTAAGAATGTTCGTGAATCTCGTTCCCGGCGCCATATCTTCATGGACACCGGTTAATTACGCTGCTTCCGCCCAGACGCTCCAAGGAGTCTGGTCGGGGCAGCAACCTACGGTGAGGAGACCGGGTGGCTCTGGGTGTTGGGGGCGTGTCTTAACACTGCGGCTCTGCATGTCTGTCTTTCGTCCCTAATAGGGCTTCTCGAAGGCGTGATGGCCTGAGGCATCCTGCGCTGGGTGCGGGGAACTGCGTTACCTGAGGTTTTCCTCAGCTTCCCATGTTTAACACGGGGTATGCCGCGAGTTTAACGTCCAGCGGAGAGGGCATCGGACTGATCAACACGAGGAGTGGATCAGATGACAGAACCCCTTGCGGGGAACCTCCAACGCTCGGGCCAGCACATGGGCGGCTTCCCGAGTGAAGTGGAGTGGAATGAAGTGGCATGACCCCACCGGGATGTGGCGGCCCGGGTAAGGATCAGGATGGATGATGGAGTGAAGAGCTTGGACCTCGTAGAGGCTTCATACGTACCGCGCGTTAGCGCGGATCAAAGTCAGCGTAGTTCGGATATACATTTTAACGTCATGCTGGACGTTGGCAAGCCGACTCACGAAGAGGTCGAGGCCGCTGGGCAGAGGATTGAACCGAACCACCTCGCACAGAGGGGGATGGAACGGCCGGGTGGATCACAGTTTCACGTCATGCTGGACGATGAAAGGAGAAATAGAAAAATGGGGCAGTGGGGAAGCACAATGGAGATACACACGTGCAGTCTCCCACAGGGGCGGATTCATAGGTGAATCGACGCAAGTGTGAACCCAGGAGGGGTCCATTGATGGATGAACCGACGTGAATATGACCGGGACGACCAGGTGGTGGGCTTGAACCTCAGGGAGACTTCCTACGTACCCTGTTTAGGAGACAGGGATCAAAGTACACGTAGTTCGTTCTATCAGGACTTACGCACTAAGGCAGCCTGGATGCGGCAAAACTCAGCTGGAAGGGGACTCGAGCCGGAGGTGAGAGACCTCGATCCCAGTCACACCCTCTACTGGCTTCGGCAGTGGGGAAGCGCAATGGAGATACACATGTGCAGCCCCCCACAAGAAACTAGGGGTTTATAATACCCTACCCCCGTGGGGAAAGGCCGCTCCAATTAAATCGTCCCTAAAGAGGGGCAATCCCGACATCCCTGCAGAGACGAGCGGGTGGGGGCCACATCCAAACCGGGGGGGACCCTGCGTGCGAGGCACGGGATCGGGTGATGCGGACGGTTTAATGTCTTGCCGGACGAAGTACAGTTTAACGTCGTGTGTTGAGGACGAAGGTTCTTGGCAGTTTAACGTCTTGCAGCGCGGACGTGGTGCAGTTTAGCGTCATGCAGGACGAATGTGCAGTTTAACGTCATGTTGGACGAATGCTGTACAGTTTAACGTCTTGTAGCTTGGACGAAGGTGCTTGGCAGTTTAACATCTTGCATCTTGGACGTTGGTGGCTAGGCAGTTTAGCGTCGTACAGCTTGGACGTGGGAGGCTAGCAGTTTAGCGTCGTGCAGCTTGGACGTGGTGGTGCCGCCGATGGGTCTGTGTCACTTCGCGCGAGCCTGGAGGGCCGCACGGAAAGACAACGCACGGTGCGGGCACCCAGGATGAAGATCATCGGGCGCCACGCAGGTGGGTACCCTCAGGGGGTCAAAGGGGGCGACCCCGGCGGTTTGCGCGCAAAAGAGAATCTTGGCGCGCCATACCGCGGGTCGGCGCGCAAATGGGCAGACTGGCGCGCAGTTGGGTCAGCGCTTTGCGCGCGGAGGATTGAGATTGCGCACACCGGGCTTCGGATAGCGCGCGGGGGCAACGGCTCATTCTTTAAAGAATGGCCACTTTGAAAATGGGGGGTGCGTGCAATCGGGCTGGATTGCGTGCACCCGGGGGGCAATTGCGCGCAAGCGACTTCTTTTGCGCGTGAATGCCTTTGAGTGAAGGATTATTCAAAGGAAAGGAGCCAGAGGGATTGCGCGCGAAGGCGAACCCCGAGGCTTTCTTGCGGGAAAGAAAAGAGGTTACCTGAAGATCGGCATTGCGCGCGGAGGGGGTTGGATTGCGCGAACGAGCGACTCTTCGAATTCCGGCAACCTTCAAAATGTCGGGGGTCGCCTTATATTTATAGGCAACCCCGGGCGCGGAATCCATTTCGCGGGCGCGGAATTCTTTTCGCGGGCGCGGAATCGGGCCTGGCGCGCAAGGGAGTCGCGCGGGCCACTGGCGCGCAAAATTGCGCGCAGGCCCAGCGCATTGCGCGCATCCCGGGAGGTTTGCGCGCGGCTCATCAACTTTGTGCGCGGGTCTCCAAAATTCCACGCAAGGCCTCCGGGCCCTCCGAAACATGCTTCCGACTCCAAATATGACCTCGCTTTCCGCATCCGGAGCATTGTATGGGAACAACGTACTTTTCCGGCGTCTACAAAAGCCCCCCCCCCCCCCCTCGGAATCTGATCGGCGAGAGGTCGCAACGATCGGGTTCCGAGGGAGACGACGGAATGCCGAAGTCCTGGGTGGCGCGGGACTGTGGCGCTCAAAAAAGGACGTCGGGCGCGAAATTCGCCGGTGCGGTTGTGCAAAGCGCTTTCCGCTCAGCGCGGACTCCCGGCTTTGCCTATAAATAGGGGCCATGGGTCCCCCGCACCGTACACTGGCCTTCCGCGCAATAAGCATTCGAGCTCTCGTGCGCCAAATTGCCCTTTCCGGCGCGGAATTCACCCGTTCGTCGCGCAAACCTGTCCGGAATTCGGCCTGCTTTTGCGCGAACACCCGGGATTTTACGCGACGGACTTCCCGATTGCGCGCCGTCCACAAGGATTGCGCGCCAACTCTCAAACTTATCTACCAGCCTCGTCCGATTCCGCACGCTTCATCCCTTAACCTTCACGACTCCCGGAGCTTCTGAGATGGCCGCGAATCAAGGAAATGAGGGGGATGCCGCCACTCGCAGAGCTGAGATGGCGACGAACGAGGAGGTCTACGGAGCCAAGGAGATTGTTTCCAACAATCAATCCTTGTTCGACTTGCTGACGCCGGCCCAGAAGACATATCCGCTGTCGGACAACCTGCCGCTCTGGAACTTTGGCATCCTGGATGAGGTTCCAGTGCCAGGGTTCGAGGTTGATGCGCCACGGACCTGGGTGACTCGGGAGGACGAGCTTCCCCGCTATAACATCACCAACAATGGGCATCCTGATAGGGAGACAAGACACTTAGAAGTCTATGTCCAGAACCCGAGGACGCGAACCATCGTCGGGAGTGAGCCTACTGCAGAGAACTCTCCAGCCCCCTACTCGAGCACTTATCGCCAGAGTGTCACTGATGACACCAAGGGCTGGCGGAAGGACTGGGACTTGCGGTCTGGGGGCAATTTCACCAGTGAGTGGGCCTGGGCGTTCTGGGTACGTCACACTTGCGATCACTTCGTGGAGGAGCTGCGGTACATCGGCCTGTTTGAGGCGGTGTGGACGTCGCAGTTCCACTTCTACCAGCAGTCCGAGCTCGGGCCGGAGCTGTTCACCCGCTGGTCCCCGGATACCAACACCTTCCATCTTCACCATGGGGAGGTTAGTATCGGTCTCTGGGACATCCACTGCATCGGAGGTATCCCGCTGGAGGGTTACCAATACGATGAGTTCCTGCCCCCGAAAAACATCTGGGAAGACAGGTCATGGACTCCCATTCTGACATGGCATCTGCTGGACCTGGCTACGCAGCGGCTTGGGATCAAGGACTTCCACAAGGACATATCCTACAAGGAGTGGTTCGGCCAGTTCTTGGAGCATGACCCAGCGGTCAAGATGCCAGGCAGGGGGAAGCGGTGCCCGACCGCAGCTCAGAGGAGCCGGAACGGGTTGTACTGGCGGGTCCTGGAGACGGGCGACTACCGCTCATGGGGGTACCGCGTCATCGAGGCCCGGGACCCAAATGTCCGGTACGCGGCGTTCCTGGCCGCCTTTCTGAGTGGGTGGCTCCTGCCAGTGCGGGACGCGAGAATGGGCGTCCGCCCGGCGACACTGGCGATGGCGGGCGCCATGGCCGCCAACAAAAGATACAACCTCGGGGTCCCAGTGCTGGCGAAGCTGTATGCCATCCTGGGACGCATCTCGCGAGGGGGGTCTCCACGAAGGATCTGTGGGCCCTTTCAATTCTTCCACGGCAGGGTGGCTGCTCACCTTGGTGGGTATACGTTTCCAAACGCTGTCATTCCTCCGGGCAACGGCCTGCGACCCTCCCTGCTGAACATCGCGGGGGTCGCTCCGATGACCCTAAATAAGGAGGGCGTGAGGATTCGGATTGGCAATCATGCCAATTTCAACTTCAGCCCGTTCCCCACTCCCGTCGGCCAGATGATCGACAATGGGCAGGGTCCACTGGAGCAGCACGAATACTTCCTGAACATGCGGGGCGGGGTGCTCGTGACTCGGATCGACGGGAAGGTGATCTGCGAGCCTTACGTGCCAACCCGGTTCGCCAGGCAGTTCGGGTGCCTTTAACGGATGCCGAAGAGGGTATTCACTGCTGTTCGGGAGGAGACGAACCCTTGCGTCCTTCTCCAGATGTGGCTGATGTTTGCCGCTTTCAGCTCTGGCGACATCATCACTCTCCCTCCTACCGGGGTCGACGCAGGCTTGGAAACCGAGTACGCCGAACACTGGGCCATCGCGTACCCCGTGGGGCTTCTACGGAAGCCAGTTCGGCGGCTCGAGGTCACCCGTGCGGAGACCGGGCGTCAAGGAAGGAGGCGAAGCGCCGCCACACGAGGGAGAATGGAGGCGCGCCAAGCAGCGGAGCCGGCGCGGGCAGGGACTTCGGCGGCGGGCACATCGCAAGCTGCCGCCACGACTTCAGCGCCCGGAGAGGGGGCACATGCGGCGGTCGGGGAGAGGCCCGGGAAGCAGGTAAGGCGCCTGCTCGAACCCTCCCATGATGCAGTCTTCCCGGCACTGTGGTCGGCCTGGATGACTCTGCGGCAGTCACTGGGGACCGAAGCCATCTGGCGAAAGCTACTCAGAGAAGGAATCCACTTGCCAGAGGTCGGGTGCCTCCAGATCGCCGACAGGGTGAACTTCCACCGGCGGTATGCATATCTGACGGCCATGGACGAGTACGCGCGCCAACGTGGTCAGCGTGCGGAGCCATCCCTTCTGGTGAAGGTGATGCTCGGTCGAGAGCCTGCTCCAGAATAGATGCCGCCGGAGGAAGATAATAGTAGCGATGACTCCGAGGAAGAGGAGGAGACAGGGGAGGATGAAGGTTCTGAGGGAAGGTCCCATCAGGGGAGCCCACGGGAGAGTGGCGAGGTGGCCGGCTCTGACAATGTTGATGTCACTAAGCTCCTCGAGGTCCGCTTCTATCCCTACTCAACCTGCTTCATCCATTCTCTTATGCAGCTTCTAACCCATTTCTCTACCTTTCTCAGGAGTGCACGGATGTTGGTCAGGCGTCCTCAGTAGGAGTAGGAGAGGCGCCAGCAGGACAAGGCGGGGGCCAGACACCCATTATTGAGTTAACAAGCGCTGAAGGTTCCCCTGCTGAAATTTCTCCTGCGGCGGCCGGGATAGCGGAAGATGACGCTTTGGATTCCCGTAAGTCTCTTTACCTTACTGTCGGTGCTTGCCGTTGACGATCCGTGACTAACCACGGCATGTTCTGCGCAGTGATCTCAACACTGGAGGCTCGTCAGGCTGCCGAACCCGGGCCATCCACGAGTGGACCAGTGGTAGACATGCCAACTGCTCCGGAACAAACTTCCCAAACCGAGCCGGCCCCACCAACTGCTGATCAGGGGGCCGCGGACGCCGGCGGTGCTGACATCGGAGAGAGTTTGGGGGCTGACGAGGGTGTCGACGCCGCTGGGGCGAGAGAAGAAGGTCGCCCAGATGTTGGGGAGCCTATCCCCCGTGAGGACATCCCAGGGGAGGACCCTGCAGCAGACCTGCTGGCTGCCTTCCCTGCCTACCGGCCTGCCGACCCCGAGGAGATGGACGACTCGGACGCGGAGGCGGTCGAGGAGAGCCGGATAACGCGACGCAGGGGGTGGAAGTGCATCCAGCGCTTCCTCAAGCGAGACCCATCGGAGTGGCTGGGGCGCATAGGATCACTTCAAACCTGGCTGCGCTTCCTGTCCGCCGGGGGAGCTGATGCTCAACGCCTCCATCTGACGGTCCGTGATTTCATGGACGAAAAGATGCGCGAGAGCCGCCGGCGTGCCGACGTCGCACAATGTCGGGACATGTCGGAGAGCACGCGGGTGCTCCTCGTGGCTGAGCAGGAAGTCCGGCGTCTCGAAGGGCAGGCGGCAGAGAAGGAGGCCTTCGTCGCAACGTGCACCGAGCTCGTGGAGCAACTGACGGCCCAGCTGGATGATGCCTAGGTACAGCTGACGGAGGTGGGCCAACAGATGGTCACACTTCAAGTCGAGCGGGAGCTTGCACAAGCCAGGATCGGCGAACTGCGTGCTGCGACCGCCGATGAAGAGAGGGCACGCAGAGAGCGAGAAGCAGCTTTGGAGGCCGCCAGCCAAAGGGTAGCGGCGTTAGAGAGACTTATTCAGCACGCTAATCCCTAGGGGCTTTGTTTTTTGCCATTCCTAAAACATTTTGCTTTCGCTACTTTGATCCATTTGTTTGAACCAATATATTTATCTGCATCTTTTGGCTTAACATGCTCAACCACAATCCATTGTCTCGCGGGAGCGTTAACCAAGCTTCAGGCATCCACAATTGGGCCTGGATTTCTAAAGAAGAGAGGGAGGTCATTCCTAGGACAGGAGACCTCAGACCTAATCAATGTATCATCCCCCCAACTTGTTCCGACACACGAGCGGGACAACGCTAGGGGCATTAAGATTTTATCCGAACATAGGGAAATGAGAAAGGGTGAATCGCATGTCCCGAATTCACAAATCCACGATGATCGGCCTTCCAGGAAATGACCCAAGACGGCAAGCGGACAATGGATCAATCGACCATACTACTGCAATAGACGGACCAAAGGTCATCATTCATATTGCAGGAGGCGGATCACATGTCATCATCAATGCCGCTTTGGGGGTTCCTTCAGGCACAAGGGTGGAAATCCAAATCAACAGGGCATGCGAAGCGTGGGGCGAAGTGACGATTTGTTCGGACAGAATCTAACGCTCTCAAAATTGCGCCACCATGGGTAAAGCGTATTAGGAGGACACACTAATCTAGCCGTGAATCACCCCAATTCTCAGACAGCACATCTCTGACGAGGAAACCGTCGCTTCCCACCATTACAATGGGGCATCCCGAGCTGAATCGGGGAGAAAATATCACAACTGCACCATTCTACCAGAAGCCAGGCCAGACGGCCGGCGACGAGGAGGGGCGGGACTTAGCGATCCCTGAGGCTGGACCCGAGTCGAGATGCCCAGGCGTTCCTACGTACTCCATCAGGCTGGAGATCAAGCCCCACGTAGTTCTGAGAGTTCAGTTTAACGTCATGCAGGACGTAGAATCCCGTTTGGGGAGATCTTAGTTTAGGGTCGTAGAGCTTGGACCATAGGGGTAGATCTTAGTTTAAGGTCTTAGAGCTCGGACCATAAGGGGAGATCTTAGTTTAAGGTCTTAGAGCTCGGACCATAAGGGTAGATCTTAGTTTAAGGTCTTAGAGCTCGGACCATAAGGGCAGATCTTAGTTTAAGGTCTTAGAGCTCGGACCATAAGGGTAGATCTTAGTTTAAGGTCTTAGAGCTCGGACCATAAGGACCTCAAATTACGCCACACCGTGGTCCTATCCCCCGGATATGCGAAGATGCACTGAGGGATAGTGTCATGAGTGTTGAGGTTTCGCCTGGTCAGAATGGGAGGTGGAAAATGTAATGTGAATCATGCGGCCATTCACTCAAGGACTGGGGGCACCGGCGTAACGATATGGGAGTACTGCCGACTGTGGCGGAAAAGCAGCATCAATATCGCACTAACCGTTGATGGAATGAGGCAGAAAACGAGCATCGACCGCTCAATCGCAAGATTCATATCGATTTGCTGCCCGAGGCCATTGGGGGCACCAGCCCGAGTCGGTGGGAGAGCACTGAGGCATTGTGTCCGAACCGTTCACGGGGGATCCACCCAGGGCGTAGGCGATGGGTCCGAATGAAAGGGAGCACGAAGCCTGAAAAGTGGAAGAAACCTGACCAAGCGGAACCTGACCCTCCTGCCAATAAACCAGAGTACTCTTGACACCGGTGGACCACTGCAAGGGGTTGAGGGACACGCTTTGAGGGTGACCTGAAGGCGGCGGATTCCCCAGAGAAGGGGGAATCTCTAAGAGGTGGGGGGCTGGACCCGAAGTTTCAAACATCCGGGCGTTCCTACGTATCCCATAAGGATGGGAATCAAGCCACACGTAGTTCTCGAAGCGCGGCGCAACACAATCGGGCACCAGCGCGGGGAAGGGTGCGGGTCTGACCCTCGCACACAGAAGAAGCGGTATTTGATATTTCTTGTTTGTCCTTAAAGGTGGATGGTTTTTCTTTGTGCGGAGACATGCCTGTGATTGAGAAATCCCTGGCGTCGCCACAATAATCAATCCATGAAAGGCATTGATAAATGGTGTGGTTATTAACCAGCACCCAACGTGAGTGTCCTCTGAGGAGAACATCACGATGCAGTGCCGTTTCTCGTCGGGCGGCCAGGACGATCACAGTTTACGGTCGTGTGGTAGGACCAGACAACACAGTTTAAGGTCGTGTGGTTCGGACCATGGAGGAATCCGCTTATTGCGATATGGCGGACCCAGCGGAGGTGGGAACATACCCAGGCCTGCGGTCACGCACGATTCCAGGAAAAGGGTCTTGGGATAGGGGTCTGCGTATGTCCATCACCCGAGGGGCAGAGATGCTAGCCTCTAGCTATGCTGGGCCCAGAACGCGATTGTTCGGGCGACTCCTTCCTCCTTATGGGGACGAGGGTCCAGCTACGTATGGCCCTTAGGGAGGACATCCGCATATATCCTTGGTGCTCAGATCATGGGAGCCTCGAAAGACACCATTACCCTGGTTGTCCTGCCTAACGTGTAAAGGTATACTGAAGGTCAGTATGAAGAGAGTGTCGAGATTCCACTACAACGCCCAAAGGCGGAGTGTGATGAGGACTGCGCAACCAATGTTCAGAGCCTGAAAGAGCCGACATGGCGATCAAGGATGTCACTGACCATATTCGCAACACAACATCCGATAGCGTCAGCCTAGGATAAGGCAAGCAAACGAGCATCAACCGCTGAAGCGCAGGATTCATATCGATTTGCGGCCCAGGACCCGCCGGAAAATCGACCCGGAGCGGTAGGAGAGCACTGAGGCATCGTACCCAAACCGCTAACGGGGATCCCTTTGAGTGAAGGCTCGAACAAGAGAAAGCGCGAGGCCTGACAAGAAACACAGGACTTGTCGGGATTGAATCTGACACTACGAGTCATAGACCGAAGTACCCCAAACATGTTAACAGATCACCGGAAAGGGTTGGAGGACTCACCCTGAGAGCAACCAAAAGAGGACAGATCCCCGTGATCAACCAAGAGACGGGGCTGGACCTGAAACACAAGCGTCCAGGCGGTCCTACGTATCCCATAAGGATGGGAATCAAGCCGTACGTAGTTCTTGAGAGGCAGTTTAACGTCATGCAGGACGATGAGAGGTGTGAGGTAGTCCTACACACGGGGGAGGCGTACGGCGCGGCCAGTAGACCGACGTGAATGAGGACATAATTCCCCACTCACGCGATACGCCTCGCACAAAAAGGAGGGGAACTTGGGCCAGAGGCCCAACGCGGGATAGAGATTCCCGGGAAATGGGGCTGGGCCTGAAACATGAATGTTCAGAAGGTCCTACGTATCCCATAAGGATCGGAATCAAGCCGCACGTAGTTCTTGAAGAGCAGTTTAACGTCATGCAAGACGAATGCTGAACAGTTTAACGTCTTGTAGCTCGGACGTGGTACAGTTTATCGTCATGTTGGACGAAACACTTGGCAGTTTAACGTCTTGCAGCACGGACGAAGTACAGTTTAACGTCATGTTGTGTTGGTCGGAGTGGTTTACTCAAGAGGGGGGTGAATTGAGTACCAATTAAAATTTCTGTATTTAAAAACAATGTCTTAAAGACCCCCAAATAAAACAATAAATTAAACTGTAGTGAATTTATATTAAAGTAGAGGTTCTGTTAGATTCTCAAGGGATTGATTAATTCCCAGTTAATCAACACAGGAGTGTGTGATTATCTTTTGAAACTAACTTACTAATCTACACTTAACATAAACAATTGCTAATTTAATTATCAAAGTAACGTTAAAAACAGTATTGGTTTTAAAGTGATTAGCAGCGGAATAAAACTTTGAAAGAGATGGCACAACAATGTAACCAAGAGGTTCAGTCTCAAGCCGAGACTTAGTCGTCTCAAAAGTTTATATAAAAATGATCCACACCCTGGATTGGGGTTCAACAGTTTACAACTGTCCAAGTCCAAGACCTCTACCACTGTTCTTCGTGGGAAACAGTACAACAGCAACATGCTGTCCAGGTCACACACGACCTCTACCACTGTTATCCGTGGGAAAGAACGAATGGAAGGGTTTGGTAAGGATTTACAAATCCTTCAGTTTGAGTACAGGAGACAGTGTATGTGTTAGATACAGTAGATAACCCACACTGCTCGAAATGAATGATAATAAATCACAGAACAAAAGATGTAGAGTTTAGAGATGGTTCTGGTGATTGCAGTATAGCTCTGGACTCTTTTGAATTCGACTAGAAGAGAGTCTGAGTCCTCTTCTCATTTCTGTTTGAGAAACAGAGTGTCGTATGCTCCAGGTTCACAGGTAGTGAGAATGTAGTCGATGAAGTTCTTCTTGTATGCACAGAACACTCCTCGAGTATGCTTGATTGTCTATGATCTTCTCTGTGTTCTTCTCGTGCTTGTGTCGTTTTTGGTATATTGGATGCACCGCACTTTTCTGGTTCGCTTCTTGTTGTTGTTTGTTTTTCCTTCACACGCTTCTTTTTGCATCTTGTTTCTGGTATGTAGTCTTCTCGTATTTATCTCCCATCAGGGGACAGAAAAGATTTCTTTTCAGCAGGTACGAGGTACGGGTTCCTGACATCCGACAACCTTTATCAGATATTTGACAAATCATTAAAATGTATGATATGACCGTTAGATGGATTAAATATAGGAAATAAAGAAATTCAAACAGTGAGTCGAGTGATCGGTAGGTAATCAGCATCGGTAGCTTGAACATCGGTATCTTGAACGTCGGTAGCTTGAACATCGGTAGTTCAAACATCGGTAGCTCAATGTCATTAGTTGCTTTGACTCTATCGGTGGCTCTATGCGTCGGTTGGTACATGCTTGTATCGGTGACTTAGTTTATCGGTAGCTCCATGCGTCGGTAGGTACATGCATCGGTAGCTCCTATGCATCGGTAGCTCCATGCATCGGTAGCTCCATGTGTCGGTAGCTGTGAGTCTGTATCGGTAGATTTGTCCATCGGTGACTCTTATTCCATCGGTAGCTCTTTATACTTACACCGGTAGCTCTACGTTTGTATCGGTAGCTGTCTGTAAGCACATCGGTAGCTCTGTGTTAAGTGTATCGGTAGCTGTCTGTCGGTAGACTAAGTCTATCGGTAGAGTGGTTACCGGTAGCTCTTTATCAGTAGCTATAGGCAGATTACTTATCTGTTTTATGCAGAACACATCCAATTGTGTTAGAATCAATTTATAACTTGTATGAACATGGATAAATGAGGATTAACATAATCCAAAGACTATTTTAAAAATTGTTATTGGTTTGATCACAGATTTGAAAGAATTAAAGTATAGATCAACAATACTTAACAATATCATAGAGAATGAAAACATAATTGGGATTTTCAACACATGTGAATACATGATTGAGATTATCAAAACAGGTGAGGTCAACAATCTCCCCCTTTTTGATAATAACAATTTATGATATTGGCATTTAACATAGTGAAAATATAATAGTAAAGAGTATAGTATTGAATTCAATTTTCTCAGAAAAAACAGCATCAGAGATAATAGAAATAGTATGATATAGACATAAGTTATCATAGGTAAAAATCATAAGGTACTATATAGACATAAGGTATCAGAGATAAAAATGAAAGCAAAATAAAGGGTAATGTGTCTCCCCTTATTCCTTATTTTTCTGCATTGAAAATATTTCTC